>CM066033.1:882937205-885337205 GCA_033557465.1 Ichthyophis bannanicus | reverse complement strand
TCCCCTCCTGATCCTCTCCAGCAAAGATCTTCCTGATCACAGATTCCCCCAAAGACCACTCATTACCCTCAAAACAGACCCCTTAGACCCACCTCCACTCAAAAGAAAACACACACCTCCAAAAGGTACCCCCCAGGCCTTTGTTCCCTCAGGAAGAGATTTTGCCCCACCGAAGATACCTTAAGATCTACCAGGGCCACCCCTAATGTCAAGTGTTGGGGGACAGAAGCGTTCACCACTATCTACTCCCCATAGGTTTCTGGTATCAAAATAGTGCTAGTTGACCCCTAGTAGTAGTGTCAGAGTACTACCACTTAGGATCAAGCTGCCAAATAAAGAGCACAAACCCTTTTTTGACAGCTTCAGCTCTCGTGAGTACTTTGAGACTACTGCTAGGGATCAACCAGCACCATTTAAATTCTGGCAGCCTATAGGGGAGAAGTGAGTGGGGTTAGTCTTCCTTCCCACTGCTAGACACTAGGCATAACTCCAGTAGGTCCAAGGGTGTCTTTAGAAGGGATAGGAGTCTCTTCTGGGTGTGGAGAGTCCAGTGATGTCTTTATGGGGGTGAGAGGTCTCTTCTGGTGGGGGTTATGGGGTCTATTTCAGGGGTGGTTAGTTGTTTTTGGAGGAACGTTGATTGGGAGAGTCTTTGCTTGGGACATCAGGGGTGCATTCATGAATTATATTACCACTAGTCCTTTTAAGATGGACCTTGGGAAGATCGGGTCACTTGTTAATGGCACAATGGTCCTCAGGAGGCAAAATAACACCAGGGGGCATGTTTACAAAGCAGTGCACCAGTAGCACACGGTTAGGCCATAATACCAGCACAGAGGCCCATGCCATTTTCAGGGGGTGTGTTCATCTGTCTCCCTCTTGTTGGTGTGTTTCCAATGCACATCACTGCAATAACCCAGTATGTGGGTGTATCTAACTCTACTTATTGAGGTAGTGTTAAGTACACCCAGGCTAATATTAACAATCATGGTTAGCATGTGGCCAAAATGTCCATGCTGACCAGTATGCACCATTTACAGTCACCCTAAACCTGCCCTCTCTCCGCCCATTCACATGCTAAGGATTTAGCATGGGAATTTTTACACAGAGTCCTATGCTTCATTAGTGGTTAGCAAGATTTACGACTGAATGATTTATGTGAAAATGTTAAAGTTACAAATGTAAACAAAATCATGGCCTGTAAGTGTAATAGAAAGACATAAAATGCTGTACATGGATGCAAATGTAATGTTTGTCTTCGGAGTTAAACAATAAAACATAAAAAAAGAAAAGAAAGAGGTGTTAGTGCATTGGTGAGGCTTCACTTAGAGTATTATGTTCAGTTTTGGAGACCGTACCTCAAAAAGGAAATGTGAGCAGCAGTGATCATCACACAGTGTTTTGAGATAAAAGACAAGGCAGAGTCCTCTCACAGCAAGCTCAAAATCCTAGACTTCAAAAACGCTAACTTCAGGAAGATGGCCAAGTGCCTGAAGGAGAAGTTGGCAGGGTGGGAAGAGGTAAGGGAAGTGGAATTGCAGTGGGCTAAATTAAAGGAGGCAGATAAATATGTAAGTAAAATAAATTTAAAAAAGAGGAAATGGAAACCTATTTGGTTCTCCAAAGAAGTGGCTGCACAAATAAAGGCAAAATCCACAGCTTTCCAAAATTCAGAAGTTTGCAAACAGAGGAACACCGAAAAGAATACAGGAAAAATCTATAAGAGATAAAAAGAGAAATAAGGATAGCAAAATTAAAGGCAGAAGAAAAGATGGCTAAAGAACTAAAGCGTGGTTATAAAACATGTTTCAGGTATATTCAGGAGAAGAGAAAGATCAGTGGTGAAATTGCAAGACTCAAAAGTGCTGAGAACAGATTCATGGAAAGAAAAAGTAAAAATGCTAAACAATTACTTCTGAAAATCCTGGAGAAGGATCACCTGTGATTGACAAATATACAAATGAAATGGAGTAGAAACTACACCATTCACTGAAAGTGGACAAAGCCATGGGACCAGATGGGATCCATCCCAAGATACTGAAAGAGCTCAGTAGTGTGATCTTGCTGATTTTGTGATGTGTGAGATTGTTTGTGGCCTGGATTGGCTGCTGTTGGGGGCAAGGAACTGAACTTGATGGGCCTTTGGACTGGTCCAGTGTGGCAGTTTTATGTTTTTAGCCAGAGTCCTTGGGTTGGCCAGTGGGTCCTTTGAGTGGGAAGACTGGATTGTGGTGTGGCATGTGGGACCTACATGGGAATGACCACGATCAGTGTGAGGGTCCAAAGAAAGTAAGGCAGAACTGGAGCACCTCTAAGATCTGAAGCAGCTTTTATTGAAACCCATAAACTTGCAGTGTTCTAGCAAGTATGCCAGACGGCGTTTATTTATACCCCTGTGGTTTAAAAAGCTTTTCTTGGCTGAAACATTAAGGTAAGATAACATTTGGGGCAGATATTCTTTGTTTTCTTAAATAATAGTAAGAACATAATAGTATTGTTTTTTTCATAAATAATGAAGTATAATTGAGGACCTTAAATCAGACATCACTTAGAGCATGCAATACTACTCTTTGAAAAAACAGTTTGTAATTAATATTACTGCTTACTTTTGTCTATAGCAGTCAGAGAATGCAAGATTGTTACCTGTAAAAAAAAGGAAGTATTATTGATTGTTTACAATTACAATAGGGCAAGAGCTCAATTAGAATAAGGAACACGATCCCGATGCTTTTGGAAGGTGCAGATATAATTGTTGAAAACTGATTCACATAGGTTTATACACATTTGTTCTTAAGTTTTATCTTTTAGACAAATACATTTTGATTTCTATAGGCTCCAGATGCAGTAAAATAGGTTGCTTAAAGTTTTCCATACCTTTGTGCATATTGATATTACTACTTTTTTCTTCCTCGTATATATATATATATATATATATATATATATACACTGATTTACTTAGGGTTTATCTTCAAGATGCAATAATTTTTTTATCATTAAGTTCTGTTATGAAATAATAATGGGTTTACAAATTCATATTCCTTTATCTATTGTTTTTATTTCATATTTATTGCTTTTATTTTACATTTAGATATCATAATAGTTGAACTCTTTTATGTATAATTTTATTATTCATTATCGGGGTCATTCTGAGCCGCAAATAGCGGGGATGGACGTCCCGTTGGGATGTCCATCCCCGCTATTCAGCCCCTCTGCCAACCCCATTAGATAGGTGCGGTATGTGGGCGGAGATAGGGTGGGCAGTGGACAGTCAGTGGCCCCGGACGTATGGGCTGATTCCAATGTCGGCCCTGTACATCTGGGGCCAGCTGACTGAACGTGGAACTTATTCCACCTCTGAGGTGGAATACGTTCCCCTAGACGGGTGGTTATGGCAGGCCTAGGGCACATCAAAGGTGGGAGGGGGCACAGAAGATTCCCCGTAGCCCGACCTTGGCCTTGGGAGGCCAGATTGTGGGTCGGGCTGCAGGGAATGCAAAACGTGGTCAGTGGCCGGGGATCATGGCTCCAGAATGGCGCTGCAGCTCCATTCAGGAGCCCTGACTGAGTTAGCCAGATGGAGGTCTGTATGTGTAGGCCGACCGGGATCGGGGTCCCGTCCTGCACATACAGGCCTGGACGCGATTCTGATCCTGCGGGGCAAGACATGCCCTGTGGGATCAGAATCCTGTCTAACTCTGTGTGTCCGGTTCCGACCCTGGGCACAGAGGGACGGGACATCCAGGATGGAATTGGGTCCTATATGGTTTATTAATTGTTTTTTATTATTTATATCTATAATTTTAATATATGTTTTTGATGTATTTTTCTGTTTGAGGTATTATTACCCCCTAAAGAAGGCATACTTGCCAAAACACTACAAGTGTAGGGGTTTCAATAAAAGCTGCTTCGGATCTTAGAGGTGTTCCAGTTCTGCCTTGCTTTCTTTGGGCCTTGGTTTGTTTGCGGGCAGGTGTGCCCCCTTTGTGACTTCCAGGATCAGTGCGAGTCAGCATTCTGTTTGCTCCCTTTCCTACCCATAGTCCTTCCATCTGCCGGGTAGGTATCTAAAAGGAGTTTGATGGGAGCAATGGCATGATAATTAGGGGTGCTCTGTGGGAGGCAGGTTTGAAGAAATTTCATTGCATTTTTCCCAGGTTGCTCATGGGAGCAGTGCAGATCATGTCATTAGGGGTCATTTTAAAATTCTTAATCATGATTTAGGACATCCAGAGACATGCACATAGACATCAAAATCACAGAGGCATCCAATTAGGCAAGGTGCGCCATGGAGGCATGTCTGAGGAGATGCAATGAACTTAGATGTCCCCATTCTATTTCAGAAACATCAGGGACATCCACATTCAGACATGCTCCAGGCACAAACAGGTATCAGGAAAGTGCTTTTTATGGCCTTAAAACATCCAAAAGGCATAGAGAAGATGGAAAATTAAATAACTAGCCTAAGATTACAAAGGACCATGCTAGGATTTGAACCCTGACCACTCTGCTCCTTACCTACTACTTTAACCACTATGTTATTAGATGTTCATGTTCTGAGCTGTTATTCTGGAGACATCTATGTAGACATCTCTATAGATGTCTATATTGGGCATGTCCACTTTTCTGAAATTGTGCCTGAACTTGCATGTGCCTGCTTTTTTTTCAGACATTCTGGCTTTGACGTCCCAGACTGTCTTATTGTTTACAAATGGGATGACTGCCTACGTAGGGTGGAAGGAGTTGGCAGACAGTTCACAGTCAGGGATTGCTGGAACTGGCAGAGAATTTGTGGACTAATCAAGGCTACAGGAGAGGTCTGATGGCTGTGTATAGGTTCTTCAAGCTGAGGATGTGATTAGGGAGACTCCTGCCAGATGTCTGCCTTCTGAAAGGTCACTGGTTCAAAGCTAGTCTCTGGCAGTGAGAAATTAAGCCAGTGGGATTTGCAGAATAGTGGTTGGAATTTGGTATAGTGAAGGGTGAGCTGTAGAAGTTTGGCAAATTTATGGTGTAAGCAGGGTCTGCCACAGGCATGAGGTACTGGTATAGCAGAACTGTTGTTGCATATAAGTGGATGGTCAGATGATTCACATATTGTGGATGTTTATTTGGAAGTTGCTGTGGCTAACAAATGGGCTGATGATGATATGGGGTCCATGGGATACCATCCAGTGGGGTTTGGTGACTTACACTGAAAGGGGGAGGGAAATCAGTTCACAGGTACAGTGGGCCATGGTGGCTGTTTTGAGTCTGCATTGTGATTCTGAGGCTGCTGGAGAGCTCAGTGTGGGCAAGTACATCTCGGGTTGCATGGAGGGAGGAGTAGCCTAGTGGTTGGGGCATGGAGGGAGGAGTAGCCTAGTGGTTGGGGCAAGGTACTTCAGGCCGGAAGGTCAGTGGTTCAAATCCCACTAGAGGACAGCAACCTTGGGCCAGAAGGACTGGGGTTTCTAGTCCCACAGATGCTCCTTGTGGTCTTGGGCAAGCCACTTAACCCTCCATTGCCCATGTTCCCTGTAAGTATTAGTGTATGTGTCTCATATCCCCATGTGTTAAATGTATCCCCCAATTGTGTTGTGACCACTTTGATTGAAGGATAAGGCAGTATACAAAACTGTCTAAATAAAAAATAAAATAAATAAAATGCTGGTTGGTTGGTTGAGCCAGATATGGAGAGCAAGGGGTTGGCAAGGGAACATTATTTGTACTGAGTAGGAGGGGCCTTTGGTTTAGTTTTGGGGTGATCAGAGGGGGCATATGTGAATGGCCAGGTACTTGAAAGAAGCCTCATCGGGGGCAGGTCATTAATGGTTTAATTTGGCTCATGGCAGTTAATTTAGGAGATGTGGCATAAATGTTGGACTGTGCTTCTGGTATGAGAACATTGTATTGATGAAGAGAACTTTACTGGGTATGGATTAGATGACAGCAACTACTTCTCTCATTCAGAGTTGCCATGGGAACAGTCAAGTAGCCTGTGCTGGCACCATCGTGGTTATGGATTGAAGGGGCCGTACTGTTATGATTAGGATGTTAATATCTAATCATGCATGAAACCAATCTGTAAAAGTCAACATACTGGCCTTAAGTGAGTTATTGTAAATAAGTGATAATCATTAATAAAGTAGCGGCCAAGTGTTGTCACTACCCTTGGGTCTGCTGTTTGTTATAGTGGAGATGTTGGTTTAGTTAGGCGATCAACTGAGTAGTGAGGGGTGCAAATGCTTATGTTATAAAATAGTCTTTCTTGTCTCCTCATTTTCCTCTCTCCCCTCCTAACTTTCATCGATTACCACAAGTTCTAATAGTTTTCCTTTATAAGAATTTATTAATATATTTGTATTTTAGGGATTTTCTTCATTTGGATAACTTTGAAACGTCTATTAAAAAGAGATTATGATGAAAGTTTCTGTACAGAGAGAATAATTAATCATTTTGTTTTTACAAAGGACATTTTTTATGTGGGAAAACTCGACTTTTGCACATCCTAGTATGTACATCTGTGTGACTATTCTTTAGTAACAAAGTTTATATTAGTTATGGTAAATGTTATGTACATCAGAACATTCAGAATCACTTGTCACCACTCCTTGATATTTTTCTGAAAAAAAAAGAACATTCTACTTTGTAAAGAAATGCACCGTAGACTGCAAGGCAAAAGCAGTCCCTCTTTCTCGTTGACTAATATACATGGCGTTTGAATGCTAAAGCAAGTAGTCTTTGTAAAAGAACAATATGGTTTAATGAATTTTTCTCTCATTTCACTGGAATCTGAAATTATAATCAACTGAAACAAAAAAATGAGCTTCTGAAAGACGAAAAAAAATCATCAATGCAAATGACAGAAAAATCACATTTATAATGAAGTCTAGGAAGGAAGAAAAAGCACCAATCTTGCTATGTTATAGACTCCAGCTTGGAAAATTGAAATTATTTTCACAAGATTAGCCTCCAAGATCACAATTTATCATAACTAGAGCAAAGCACAATTAATATGACCAACAAGTAAACATTAGGAGAGATCAGACAACATGATCTATGATGTTCAAATTATATGAACCAAAAGGTTTTGCCCAGTGATTATAGTTTCCAATTTCATAGCTCATTTCTGATAGACTTTACCCTATTACAGTTTTTGTTATGGTCATCCTAGATCACACTGATGTTATCTATACAACATCTGTAGTATAAAAGATTTTGAACTTCTATCAAACAAAATTGTAATGATAAAATAATCTGCGAGATTGTCAAGATGTGATATATTTTGACCACTCTTGTTGCAATCCCACTTTTAAATGAGGAAAAGGGGATCTATTTCTCTTGGGGAGAGATGGGGAATGTCTGGCCCATGGCGGAATACTATCTGGCATGCTGCAAGACACCATGAAAACAGCTGATCAAGGCATCATTGGCAGGGGACATTGCTGCCCCTCAAGGCTGCAAGATGGGAGAGGATCGCTATCTAGAGAGTACAGAATAAGTACATGAATAGTCAGCAGTATTCAGCTGCTATCCATATACTGTAGATATGCAGTTTAATTTAGGATATTGAAAAAGTTGTGCAGCTATATGGATAGTGGCTGAATATCAGTGGCTCTTCGTATAGTGATGTGATCACTGGTGTATACGTGTATCCACTGCTTTTGCTTCTATGGATAATGAAGCTGAATACACTGCTCATAGAATACTGTATCTAAATGATAAGGCTGGCTTAAAAAAAAAATGCTGACCACAGGTCAATAGATACCAGTATGCTTAATCGTGACTACACTGTACTGTCACAAGTCTTGCTCAATCTGTAATCTGCGCCCTCCATCTGCTCATAAGAGCCTTGTGTATATATCCTGAGAATTTTGAATTCTGCTACCATTTGGATTTCAGGAAACCTCTGCTAGAAGTCTTTTGCAGGTGTCTATCACCCTGTGAGTGAACGCATTTTCTCACTTTCCTTTTCAGCATTCTTCCCTTCACCTTCATGTGATTTATTTACTGATACATTTCGACCATCGTCCTAGACAGAAGGAATGTCTCAGACAGTTTAAAAAAAATCATCACAAAAACAGGATGAAACCAACAAACATTAATCAGTCAAAACTAAGGGACTGTTTTACTAAAGGACTCTAAGGTATTTATTTATTTATTACAATCTCTTATATACCGCACTATTCAACATCAGCGCGGTTTACATGAAACAAAATGACCAGAACAACAAGCTGTTCTGTTTTTACAGAGAACAGGTGTACAAACTTGGATAACATAGGGGAACTATTTACATGTACTATCTACATACAGGCGTTATGACAAAGCTCAATGATCTCGGATATCGCACCAAGAAAGTTGATGAGGCTATCTAGTATTGCACCTAACACGCTAATAGTGCCAAAACCATGGCACATTTGGTGTAACAGCAACATGTTAACTGTAGAGGGCGTGGAAAGCATGTTCCCGGAAATTAATATGGAGCCCTGAGCCCTAATGTGGCACAGAGATAGTGCAGGTGCACTTAACTCCACCTATTGAGGTGGCTTTAGGTGAAACCATGCTAACTGCAAGGTTTTCCCCCATGCTAATGGTTCAGTACTCATTACATCTACAATCTGCCCCTAACCTGCCCCCTTACCACCCCAATGCACAATTCACAGTGTGGAAATCAGTTTGCACTGTCACAGCCTTGACCCTGTGCTAGCTGTCAACATGTGTCCCAGTGCACTGGACGCCAGCATCCTTTAGTAAAAGTCAACACATCACTATTATAGCATTATCATTACGTCAGGATTTGGGGTAGAAATGGGTGGGTTATGAATAGAAACTGGGTGATGACTGCACATGGAGTTAGAGGATAGTATTTTCATGTGTGCTAACTGCCACAGCTGCTGATAGCACAGGCTAGAGTAGCAGACTAAGAATTGGAGAAGTCAAGCTTGACCCCACTGCTGCTCTTATGATCTTGGTCAAGTCACTTAGTCCTCCATTGCCTCAGGCACAAAGTTAGAGTGCAAGATCTCTGGGGACTGGAAAAATACCTATTTAGCTGAATATAACTTGCCTTATACTTTCGAGAAAGGCATGAGCTAGATCTAATTCCCCTTTCCCTACCTCTCGCATACTGTGCTTAATAGACGCATAATGAGATGCAACCTGGGTATAGACATGTTTGAAGAGGAATATGAGTGGAGCACAGATGAAGTTACAAATTGTATGTGTGGGTTATAAAATACACACCTACGCGCATACGTCAGCTGCATACATTGACACTTATATACTCCCAGAATTTCATTCACAATTTTAGCTGATTTTGTGTTAGCATTCTATAAAGGCATAGGTACCAATATATCTTTATAAAATCGGCTTAAAATAGGTGCCTACTTGGCCTCCCTGCCTAGGTGACCTGTTTTAAATTATCCTTTCAGTCTTTATGTATGACTAAACTGTATGCATCACCTTGATGGTCCTCCTTTGAATTGCCTTTGCCTTGTCAATATCTATACATCTGTAGTATGGAAGATTTTGAACTTCTATCAAGCAAAATTGTCATGCTAATATTAACTGTCAATATCCTTTATGAGATGTGGACAAGATCCATTTCTTAAGTATTAGATGCAGGTTCATCACTCAGATAAATATATAGGGGTCTATTTACTAAGCTGCATTAATGTACATTATTTGGCAATTAATATCTTAATTGCGACTAATGCTTGTTAATCTACAGGGTGGCCCAAAAAAGTGAGAACATCTCATAAATTAAAAAAAGTTTACTTATTTACCTTTTTAGCTATATAATGTCTTTATTTCAACAATTTTCAGTCGCCATCTTTGTTTTTTTAATTTGTCAGTCATTTACATCTGTCTTTTTGAATTTTTAAATAACTTATATGCTACGAGATGTTCTCACTTTTTTTGGGCCACCCTGTATATTATGTTTTTAATGCTTTAAAAATCAAGAACAATAAGCTTAAAAATAATGATTCATACTTATTCCTACCCCATGGTGGCCATACTAGAAACTGACATATTGTAGGAGTCACATCTTTGACCATCTTTGATCGAGCTTTATGCTACACAAACCAAAGAAACTGGAATCCCTGAATGCAAAGATATCTGGATTTGCTATGCTATGCTACAGTAAGAGTAAGCCAGTTGTGAAAGAAAAGGACAGTGTTCTTTATACAGGAAAAGCTGATGTAACCCACCATCTCTGTATAGTCCCTGCAGCAGTCTTTTTTCCACAGTCTTGTAGACAAGGGTTACATCAATCCAAGAGTTTTTTTAGTTTCAGTGTCAGCTCTTGGAATTATATTGTTCAGGGTTCTGTTAATGGAGACCAGCATACACTGGGAGGCCCTTGGACTTGCAGTCTAATCATACCTTTTCCCTTCTCAAATAACTGAGTCCAGTCCAGAGTTTGTGTTCTGAACCAAGGATACAATAATAACAATTGGCAGAGACAGAAAAATTGTAACTATATTACAAGCAGTAAATTATTCTTCTTTACTCCAAAAAACGGTTAGAATCAGATAAAGATTTTCATCCTCTCAGTGTTTTAAATTACTCAGTAGAGGAAGGCCAGCAATGAGATGGATCAATACAATAACAGCAGCTACAGGTACCAGTCTGTCAACAATGAGCTGCCTGACTGAAGACCGAACACAATTTAGGACAACTATCCAGAGGGTCGCCATGAGTCCACACCGACTCGATGGCACTTAACAACAACTATTTCTCTTGGGCTGGATAAGTAAAATCAAACTCTTTCCATTTGCTGCTGCATTTATAGTACTATACCTCTCGTGGTTTCCCTGACCGGATGCCCTTTTCACTGAACTAATACGTTTCTTAGTGCACCTGGAAATGGTAGAGAAATAGGCAGAGGCTCCCAGTAGTGTCCTGAGTCTCACTCCAGGCTTTGGGTTAGTGATGAGTTCCTTGTTTCCTCTATTTTTTAGAACTGATAGCTTCTGTAGATGCAGGTCCTTAGTACTGCTCGGCAGTTGCTCTTGGTTCTGATGTGCTGCTCTGTTGCACTTGAATGTGCTCTTTGTCATCTTCTCCTTCATCTTCAAAAGATGTGACTGCCCTATTCCCTTCACAGGCAAGGACTCTCTCCTAAGAGTATGTGGGTGTGCTGGCAGGTTTCAAACTTTTCCACATGCTCTCTACTCTGTCTCTATTATGCCTTTAGCTTTTCTCAGGATGACATTTGGAGCTAAGGGCAAATGCCTTAAGCATACATGGTACAGTGGTTGTGTGCCAAAGACAGAGTTCTGCCTTTGTGAATGATTTATATATGACTTGGATTTTCCCTCCCAGAGGAGTCTCCTCCTAGAATGATATCACTGAGTAGCAAGAAACCTTCCATGTTCTGGAAAATGCTAGTTTTTTCCCCAGCTTATATTGCAATACTCTAGTAGGGACACTGGAAGGAATCAGATGCTCAAAGCAATGATATTCAAGCAGTTTATACACTGATGTTCATGCCTAGCTTTGCTGACTTTGAAGAAGAAACTAAATTTATTCAAGAGGCCTTAACTTACAAACAGTTTTTTCCACTAGCTTCCATTTCACATCACCTGACTCATTGTGAACCTGATTGGTGATAGAGGACATTACTGTGGGGGGAAGGTCTATATGAATGAATCACAAATGGAAGCTCTAAGTGAAGAGAACCCGGTGTTGAAAAATATATCTTGTTCCCCCCTTTGATAGTGTATCACATTCGGATGGCCCTGACAGGTAATGATTAAATTAATTTCATGGAATGTTAGGGGCCTACATAACCTCGTTAAAAGGCGTAGAGTAGTTGAGCACATACACAGAGAGCATGCAGATATAGTTTTCCTGCAGGAAACATATTTGGCCCTTGAAACCCACTTTAACTTCCCGTAGATTCCCTGTAGTCTACTCTGCCGGGTTTTCTACTCATAAAAGAGGAGTGGCCATCATGTTCACACAGAAGTGCCCCTTTCAACTTATAAATCAGATACAAGACCCCAAAAGTTGCTTCTTAATACTCTCAGGCACTCTTTCTGGGGCTGCAATTTCCTTTGTCAATGTCTATATCCCTCCTACCGAAATTGTCCAGTCACTAGCAAATCTTATGGAGGTCTTGGCAACCCAAGTAACTGGTGATATAGTAATGGGGGGAAGACTTAAATTGTGCTTTTACAGACATAGATAGATCTTCGGGTCATACACTTCCGAAAGGCCCCTCTCAATCTCTCTCTACCTTAATATCTACTTTTGCTTTGGATGATGTATGACGATCTCAACATCAAGGAGAACGGGACGATACCTTCTTCTCTTCAGTGCACAATACACACTCACGTATAGATATGTGGCTAGTGTCCAATCATTTAATTTCCCAAATTGATCAGGTTCGGATAGGAACTAGAGGACCCTCGGATCACTTTGTTATTTCTTTGGAGTGTGATCTTAGTAATACCGAAACTCCCCCACGCTCTTGGGATTTCCCTAGGAACTTATTGAAAAATGTGAATTTTGTGAAACAGTTGCAAGAGAGCTGGAAGGACTATCTCTCTCATAATGAAGGAGCAGAGACACCACAGTTCTTATTATGGGAAGCGGGTAAGGCAGTTATGAGAGGGCAAGCCAACTCACTATCTGCTGTTTATAAGCGTCAGAATACAATCGCCCAGAATGATCTTAGGACTCAAATAGCTGCTCTTGAACAGCAGTATAAGCGCTGGTCAACGCCTAAGATCTGGTGATAACTCATTGCTCTACAGGGCAAATTAGCTGCATTAGAGACTGAGGAGCTTACTTCCTGTGTTCTAAGAACTTGCTGGCATATTTTTGAGCATGGGAACAAAGTGAGCAAACTACTCCTCTGGCAATTAAAAAGACAACGGCTAGCTCGTCGGGTATCTACCGTTTTGGACGAACAAAATCGAAAACTCCAAAAATCCAAAGAAATTGCACAGTATTTTGCTCGCTTCTATAAATCTCTTTACTCTTCTCAGCACACTGCGGATACTACCGACATACATCGGTATTTAGCAGACTTGCATCTGCCACAACTGCCTGAAGATGCATGGGAGTCATTAGACAGGGAAATTAGCCTAGCAGAGGTACAGTTAGCCTTAAAACAGTTAAAGACAGCTAAAACTTAAGGACCAGATATGCTCCTTAAGAATTCTATAAAACTCTTTCCGAACTAGTTGCACCAGTTTTAACTAAAGTCTTCAATTCCATTTTACATCATCAAAGCCTCCCTGAATCTATGCATCAGGCCCTAATTACCATAATTCCTAAAGAAGGGAAAGACCCTCTACAAGGTAGCAGTTACAGGCCAATCTCCATACTTAATGTTGATTATAAAATCTTTTCAAAGGTTCTCGCTTCCCGTTTGAATTCAAAGGTGCAGGAGGTAGTTCATCCTGACCAAATTGGATTTATTAAAGGTAGCCAGGGATTTGAAAATGTTCGTTGTCTTCTTAATATTATGTTGGGTGTCCGACGTTTACAGGGCAGTTACACAGTCCTCTCTTTAGATGCAGAAAAAGCGTTTGATAAAGTGGAATGGGGATACCTCATGAGCGTTTTACAGGATTTTGGATTTGGACCCTCTTTCTTGTTTTGGATTTCTGCCCTTTACAAAGCCCCCATGGGCATAGTCCAACTAAATGGATTCCTTTTGGCTCCATTCTCTTTAGAACGGGGTACTGCTACTACTACTGAGCATTTATAAAGCGCTACCAGACGCACACAGCGCTGTACAGAAAAAGACAAAAATAGACAGTCCCTGCCCAATAGAGTTACAATATAAAAAAGACAAAACAAAGAAGGCGAAGGATGAGGAAAGAAAAAAGGCAACAGAAGGATAACAGGAGAAACAAGACAAAGGAAAAAGGTAAGAACAAGGGAAAAGAAAAGGAACATGTGAAAACAAGACAAGGGAAGAAGAGGAGAACAGGCAAGTCATGAACCAAAGGCAGAAGCAAAGAGGTGAGCTTTCAACCTGGATTTGAAGAGGGTCAGAGAAGATGCCTGACATATAGACAGAGGAAGTCTATTCCAGGCGTAGGGTGCTGCAAGGTGAAAAGAGCGAAGCCTGGCATTGGCAACAGAGGAGAAAGGCATATCAAGAAGAAGTTGGCTAGAAGAGCGGAGTTCACGAGGGGGGATATAAGGAGAAACAAGAGAAGAAAGGTAAAGAGGAGCTGCAGAATGAATGCATTTATAGGTCAGTAGGAGAAGCTTGAACTGGATGCAGAAACGGATAGGGAGCCAGTGAAGAGACCCGAGGAGAGGAGTGATATGGGCAAAACGAGGTTGGCTGAAGATCAAACGAGAAGCAGAATGCTGAATAGACTGAAGGGGTGAAAGACAAGGATGCCCAGTCTCCCCTCTTTTATTTGCCTTGGCACTTGAAACATTAGCTATAGAACTCCACTCTCTTGAAACAACATTAGGAATCCCCCTGGCAAACAAACATCATATCGTTTTGCTTTATGCGGACAACACTTTAATATTTCTCTGAGAACTGGACAGCAGCTTGCCAATCCTGATTTCATTATTGACAGATTTCTCTTATCTATCTGGATACACAATCACCTTCCAAAAATCCGTCCTGATGCCCTGTTTGATTGCCCAAGGAGCATGCCCTTTGAGAAGAGATAATAGTTTCCCAATGGTTTCCAGCTTTAAATATCTAGGAATACAGATTACCCAAGAATAGAAGATCTTTACGAGAAGAAATATTTCTGCATATCACTCCTGAATTTATCCCCCTTCACCCTCATCCCATGTCCCTTCATAACAGAACTTGCTTTCAATTGGAAGAGGCTCTCTCCCTGTACATTTATGCCATGGAGATATTTAAACATCTCAATTATATCACCTCTATCCCGCCTTTCCTCTAAGGTGTACATATTAAGATCCTTAAGTCTGTCCTCATATGCTTTATAATGAAGACCACTAACCATTTTAGTAGCTACCCTCTGCACCGACTCCATCCTGTTTATATCCTTTTGAAGGTGTGGTCTCCAGAATTGCACACTATACTCCAAATGAGGTCATACCAAAGACTTATACAGAGGCACTGTCACCTCCTTTTTTCTGCTAACCATTCCTCTCCATATGCACCCAAGCATCTTTCTAGCTTTTGCCGTCGACTTTTCTACCTGTTTAGCTACTTTAAGATCATCAGAAACAACCACGCCTAGGTCCCGCTCTTCTTTAGTGGACAAAAGTACTTCACCCCTATACTATATTGCTCCCTTGGCTTGCTGCAGCCCAAATGCATGACCTTACATTTTTAAATATTAAATCCCAACTGCCAAATTCTAGACCATTCTTCAAGCTTAGCTAGATCCCTCCTCCTGTTATCTACACCTTCCTCGGTGTCTACTCTTTTGCAGATTCTGGTATCATCCGCAAAGAGGCAAACCTTACCCAACAGCCCTTCCGCTATATCACTAACAAAGATGTTAAAAAGAATCGGACCAAGGACAGATCCCTGGGGCATCCTTCTCCTCAGAATGAGCTCCATTTACCTCTACTCTTTGTCGCCTCCCACCCAACCAATTTCTAACCCAAGCAGTAACTTTAGGGTCCATCCCTAGGGTGCTCAGTTTGTTTATAAGTCGCCTGTGAGGAACAGTGTCAAAGGCTTTACTGAAATCTAAATACACCATATCTAGGGCTCTCCCTCGGTCCAACTCCCTGGTCACCCATTCAAAGAAATCAATCAGATTTGTCTGACAAGACCTGCCTCTGGTGAATCCATGCTGCCTCGGATCCTGTAATCTGCTGGACTCCAGAAACCTCACTATTTTCTCTTTCAGCAGCGTTTCCAATAATTTACTCACCACCGAAGTTAAACTAACCAGCCTGTAGTTTTCAACCACATCCTTACTTTTGCTTTTGTGTAAAGACACCACATGAGCCTCTCTCCAGTCCTTTGGCACCACTCCCGACTCCAAAGAGGCATTGAATAGGTCAATCAGTGGAGCTGCTAGAATGTCCTCAAGTTCTCTCAGTATTCTAGGGTGTATCCCATCCGGTCCCATGTCTACTTTAAGTTGAGCTAGTTTCTCATGAACACAGTCTTCTGAAAATTGTTCAAGATATCCCTCGCTTCTGTTCCTGTTTGTGGGTGTTTTCTAAGGTCCTGCTCCTGGTTCTTCTTCTGTGAACACAGAACAGAAATATTTGTTAAGCAATTCCACTTTATCCTCATCAGCTTCTACATAGTCCTCCCCTTCACCCTGGAGTCTGACAATACCACATTTGCCATTCATCTTCTCACTAACATATCTGAAAAATGTCTTATCCCCCCCATTTTGAATCTTTGCTTTCCTGACTACGTTGCTAGCTTCTCTAAGTTTTTCCAAATATAGATGCCTGTCTTCCTCTCTCTGTGATCTCTTGTATTTCATGAAGGCCTCCCTCTTTTTCTTCACCTTTTCAGCTACTTCTTTCGAAAGCCATAGCAGTCTCCTTTTCCTTTTACCTTTATTTACCCTTCTAACAAAAAGCTTGGTTGCCCTTAAAATATCCCCTTTCAGTTTTGCCCACTGCTTTTCTACATCCCCCAGCTGTTCCTATCCTGCTAACGACTCCTTGAGGTATTGGCCCATCTTGGGAAAGTTAGTCTTCCTAAAGTCTAAGACCCTCACCTTTGAATGGATTCTAACAGCCCTAGTCCTAATACTGAACCACACCATCTGGTGATCACTGGATGCAAAATGATCTCCCACTATAACATCAGAAACACTTTCACCATTGGCAAGCACCAAGTTCAGTATGGCTCCTTCACATGTGGGGTCTGTTACCAATTGCCTGAATAGTTCTCCCTGTAGAGAATCCAGGATCTCTTTACTTCTAGATAATACTGCAGCAGGAATGTGCCAATCAACATCATAAGAACATAAGACATGCCATACTGGGTCAGACCGAGGTCCATCAAGCCCAGTATCCTGTTTCCAACAGTGGCCAATCTAGGTCATGCGTACCTAGCAATATCCCCAAAAGACACAGGTTCCTCAATGCTTGTACTGGGTCAAGCATTGATATCCTGGGTCCCTTTTTAATAGTGGTTTATGGACCTTTCCTCCAGGAACTTGTCCAAACCTTTTTTAAACCCAGCTATACTAACAGCCCTTACTACATCCTCTGGTAACAGATTCCAGAGTTTGGTTACACGTTGAGTGAAAAAATATTTTCTCTTATTTGTCTTAAATAGTTTACCCTGTAGCTTCATTACATGTCCCCTAGTCTTCCTATATTCTGATAGTGTAAACAATTGATCCACGTTTATCCGTTCCACTCCATTCATTAATTTATAGACCTCTATCATATCTCCCCTCAGCCGTCTCTTTTCCAGGTTAAAGAGCCCTAACCTATTTAGCCTCTCTTCATAGGAGTAGCCTTCCATCCCCTTCACCAATTTGGTGGCTCTTCTCTGTACTTTTTCTAATAACGCTATGTCCTTTTTGAGATACGGTGACAAGAATTGCACACAATATTCAAGGTGCGGTCGTACCATGGAGCGATACAGAGGCATTATAATATCCTTTGTTTTATTTTCCATCCCTTTCCTTATCATACCTAGCATTCTATTTGCTTTCTTGGCTGCTGCTGCACACTGGGTGGAGGGTTTTAACATGTTATCCACGAGGACTCCTAAATCTTTTTCCTGGGTGGTGGTTTCTAATGTGGAGCCTTGCATCGTGTAACTATAGTGTGGGTTGTTCTTTCCTAGGTGCATAACTTTGCACTTGTCCACATTAAATTTCATCTGCCACTTGGATGCCCAGTCTTCAAATTTATCCAGATCCTACTGCAGTTTTCCAGAATCCTCTTGGGTTTTAACAGCTTTAAACAGTTTTGTGTCATCTGCAAATTTGATAACCTCACTAGTTATTCCCTTTTCCAGGTCATTTATGAATATGTCAAAAAGTAGCGGACCCAGTACAGATCCCTGGGGTACTCCACTATTCACCTTTTTCCATTGGGAATATTGGCCATTTAGCCCTACCCTCTGCTTTCTATCTTTTAACCAGTTCCCGATCCACAATAGTACACTGCCTCCTATCCCATGACTTATTAGCTTCGCCAAAAGTCTCTGATGGGGGACCTTGTCAAAAGCTTTCTGAAAGTCCAGATACACTATATCAACCGACTCACCTTTGTCTACCTGTTTATGCACACCTTCAAAAAGACATATCAGATTAGTAAGACAAGATCTTCCTTGTCTAAAGCCATGTTGGCTGTCTCCCATTAGGCCATGACTATCTACATGCTGTGTAATTTTGTTCTTTATGATGGTTTGTACCATTTTCCCTGGTACTGACGTCAGGCTCACCGGTCTGTAATTTCCCGGGTCACCCCTGGAACCCTTTTTAAAAATTGGTGTTACGTTGGCGACCCTCCAATCTTCAGGTATTACAGATGTTTTTAATGAAAGTTCACAGATTACCAATAGCAGGTCTGCAATCTCATATTTCAGTTCTTTCAACACTCTGGGATGTATACCATCCGGTCCAGGTGATTTGCTACTATTCAGTTTATCAAATAGTTGTAATATATCTTCCCGGTGTAGCGATATTTCTCTCAATTCCTCTGCAGTATCACCTTTAAATACCACTTCAGTCTTGGGTAACATCCCTACATCTTCCTCAGTAAAGACCGAAGCAAAGAATTCATTCAGTCTATCTGCTATAGCCTTGTCTCCTCTTACTGCCCCTTTTACCCCTCTATCATCTAACGGTCCAATTGACTCTCTCACAGGCCTTTTGCTACTAATGTACTTGAAAAAGTCTTTATTTCGTGTTTTTGCTTCCGTAGCAAGTTTCTTCTCAAATTCCCGCTTTGCCTGCCTTATCAATGCTTTGCATTTAACTTGCCAGTGCTTGTGCTGTTTCCAGTTTTCATCATTTGGCTCTTTTTTCCATTTCCTGAAGGTTGCTTTTTTGGCAGCAACAGCCTCTCTGACCCCACCTTTAAACCATGCTGGCAGTTTTTTGGACTTTCTTCCACTCTTCTTAATGCGTGGAATACAGCTGGTCTGGGCTTCGAGGATAGTAGTTTTAAATAACGCCCAAGCTTGCTGTAAGTCTTTAACCTTTGGAACCGCTCCTTTTAGTTTTTTCCTAACTATATTCCTCATTCTATCATAGTCTCCCTTTTGAAAGTTAAAAGGTAGTACTGTGGATTCCTTTACTATTTGTCCTCCAATAATTAAATCAAACATGATCATACTATGATCACTATTGCCAAGTGGTCCCAACACCCTTATTTCTTGCACCAGATCTGGCGTTCCACTAAGGACTAGGTCCAGTATGGCTTCCCCTCTGGTCGGTTCATGAACCAGATGCTCCAAGAAGCAGTCATTTATTCCATCTAGAAACTTTACCTCTTTAGCTTGTCCTGCCGTGACACTGACCCAGTCGATACCGGGGTAATTGAAATCACCCATTATTACTACTCTGTTGTGACTTTTGTTAGCCTCCAAGATTTCTTTGAGCATTTCATCATCCATTTGTTCATTCTGGCCAGGCGGTCGATAGTATACTCCCACTGCCATCACCTTCCCCTTCATAAGTGGAATTTCAATCCATAGAGATTCTACAGCAAATTTTGTTCCCTGCAAAACTTTAATCCTTTCTGACTCAATGCCCTCTCTAACATAGAGCGCAACCCCTCCACCAATTTGATCAGCTCTATCATTACGATATAGTTTGTATCCAGGTATCACAGTGTCCCACTGGTTATCCTCCTTCCACCATGTCTCTGAGAGTGCAATCATATCTAACCTCTCATTTAGTGCTATGTATTCTAACTCTCCCATCTTATTGTTTAGACTTCTAGCATTGGCATACAAGCATTTTAGAGACTGTATTTTATTCATATTAATCTGGCTATTGGTAGGCATGAGTAATTTGGCATCTTTATGCTCTGTCTGCTCCTTACTCAAGGGCATTTCGACTACTATACTCCCTTTTGGAACCTCACTGCTTTTGGTAGTATCCTTTAAGGATACCTTCGTCCGAACCATGCGCTCCTGGGTGACTGTCGGCTTTCCCCTGCTTTCTAGTTTAAAAGCTTCTCTATCTCTTTTTTAAAGGTTAATGCCAGCAGTCTGGTCCCATCCTGGCATATTGAAATCCCCTATCAGTAGCACTTCCCCTTTCCTAGCAATGCTGCATATGTTTTCAATTAACTCTCTGTCCACCTCTTCCTCTTGTGAGGGAGGTCTATATATCCCACCAATGCAAACAGATTTCTCTTTCTCTCTTTCTAGTTTAACCCACAATGCCTCCCCTCTCCCTTTTAAGCTCTGTAATTCCAAAGCTTTAATAGTATTTTTTACATTTACTGCCACTCCTTCTCTCCTTCTTCCTACCCTGTCCTTTCTGAATAAAGTATAGCCAGGTATAGTTACATCCCAGTCATGGTTTTCTGTGAATCATGTTTCTGTAACTGCCTAAATCCAAGTCGGCCACTCCCACCAAAGCTTCAACATCAGTGATCTTATTTCCCATGCTAAGGGCATTTATACACACTGCTTTCCATATGTTACCCCTGCTATCCATTTCCATAAAGGTATGTAATGTATCACTTACCTGGGGGCTTTCACTTACCTGGTGGCTTTCTTCACCCATCCCCAACAAATCTAGTTTAAAGCCCTCTTCAGTAGATTAGCCAGTCTACTACTGAAGACGCGTCAACCTTTCTTGGACAGATGGAATCTAGAAACTTGGACAGATGGAATCTTGAAACTTTATCTCTCTAACATGTCCTGTTGTGAAATTGATCCATTCATACCCGGGGTAACTGAAATCACTCATTATTACTATGTTATAATTTTTGTTAGCTTCCTTGATTTCTTTTAGTATTTCTTCATCCATCTGTTCATTCTGGTCAGGCGGTCAATAGTACACCCCCTCTGCTTTCACCTTGCACTTTTTTCATTGAACTTTTGTCCATAGAGATTGTACAGTGTATTTTATTTCCTGCAAAGCTTTAATCTTATGTAACGTAATACCTCTGTAACACAGAGTACAACTCCTCCACTAATTTGATCTACCCTATCATTGTAATATAGTTTGTACCTAGGTATCACAGTATCCCATTGGTTGTCCTCTTTCCACCAGGTCTCTGAGATGCCAATCATGTCTAACTTTTCATTTAGTGCTATATATTCTAGTTATATATAGAGTGCTATATATTCTAGCTCTCACATCTTATTCTTTAGACTTCTTCCATTTGTATACAGGCATTTTAGATGTTGTATTTTATTGATATTAATCTGGTTACCAATTGATAGGTGTAATTTGGGATCTTTCAGCTCTGTACTGAAAGAAAACTGGGTTACTTTTATCTTTGTTAGAACCTCTCTGTCTGGATGCCCTAACTTCCCTGTTTTGCTAGTATCCTTCAAGTATACATCCTTCCGAACCATGCGGCTTTTCCCCTACAATCTAGTTTAAAAAATGCTTAATCTCCTTTTTAAAGGTTAAAGTTAGCAGTCTGGTTCCATCCCAGTTAAGGTGGAGCCCATCCCTTCAAAAGAACCCCTGCCTTTTCCAGACTGTTACCCAGTTCCTAACAAATCCAAAACCCTTTTCTTTGCACCATTGTCTCATCTACACATTGAGACTCTGGAGCTCTGCCTGCCTTTTTGATCCTGTCTGTGGAATGGGATGCATAAGAACATAAGATATGCCATACTGGGTCAGACCAAGGTCCATCAAGCCCAGTATTCTGTTTCCAACAGTGGCCAATCTAGGTCATATGTACCTAGCAGTTTCCCCAAGAGACAATTTCCACAATGCTTGTACTGGGTCAAGCATTGATATCTTCGGTCACTTCTTAATAATGGTTTATGGACCTTTCCTCCAGGAACTTGTCCAAACTTTTTTTAAACCCAGCTACACTAACAGCCTTTACTACATCCTCCGGTAACAAATTCCAGAGTTTGATTACACGTTGAGTGAAAAAATATTTTCTTTTATTAGTCTTAAATAGTTTACCCTGTAGCTTCATTGCATGTCCCCTAGTCTTTCTATATTCTGATAACGTAAACAATCGATCTACGTTTACCCGTTCCACTCCATTCATTAATTTATAGACTTCTATCATATCTCCCCTCAGCCGTCTCTTTTCCAGGTTAAAGAGCCCTAACCTTTTTAGCCTTTCCTCATAGGAGTATCCTTCCATCCCCTTTACCATTTTGGTGGCTCTTCTCTGAACCTTTTCTAAAATCGCTATATCCTTTTTAAGATACGGCGACCAGAATTGCACACAATATTCAAGGTGCGGTCTCACCATGGAACGATATAGAGGCATTATAATATCTTTTGTTTTATTTTCCATTCCTTTCCTTATCATACCTAGCATTCTATTTGCTCTCTTGGCTGCCACTGCACACTGGGCCGAGGATTTTAACATGGTATCCACAATGACGCCTAAATCTTTTTCCTGGGTGGTGGTTCCTAATGTGGAACCTTGCATCGTGTAACCATAGTTTGGGTTGTTCTTCCCTAGGTGCATAACCTTGCACTTGTCCACATTAAATTTCATCTGCCATTTTGATGCCCAGTCTTCCAATTTATCAAGATCCTCTTGCAATTTTTCACAATCCCCTTGGGTTTTAACAACTTTAAATAGTTTTGTGTCATCTGCAAATTTGATAACCTCACTCGTTATTCCACTTTCCAGGTCATTTATGAATATGTCAAAAAGCAGCGGACCCAGCACAGATCCCTGGGGTACACCACTATTCACCTTTCTCCATTGGGAAAATTGGCCATTTAGCCCTACCCTCTGCTTTCTATCTTTTAACCAGTTCCTGATCCACAATAGCACACTGCCTCCTATCCCATGACTCTTTAGTTTTGCCAAAAGTCTCTGATGAGGGACCTTGTCAAAGGCTTTCTGAAAGTCCAGATACACAATATCAACTGACTCACCTTTGTCCACCTGTTTATTCACTCCTTCAAAAAAACATAACAGATTAGTAAGACAAGATCTTCCTTGTCTAAAGCCATGTTGGCTGTCTCCCATTAGGTCGTGACTATCTACATGCTGAGTAATTTTATTCTTTATGATGGTTTCTACCATTTTTCCCGGTACTGACGTCAGGCTCACCGGTCTGTAGTTTCCCGGATCACCCCTGGAACCCTTTTTAAAAATTGGTGTTACATTGGCGATCCTCCAATCTTCAGGTATTAGAGATGATTTTAATGATAGTTCACAGATTACTAATAGCAGGTCTGCAATCTCATATTTTAGTTCTTTCAACACCCTTGGATGTATACCATCTTGCCCAGGTGATTTGCTACTCTTCAGTTTATCTAATAGTTGTAAGACATCTTCCCGATGTATCGATATTTCCTTCAATTCTTCCGCACCTTTAAATACCACTTCAGTCATGGGTAACATCCCTACATCTTCCTCAGTAAAGACTGAAGCAAAGAATTCATTCAGTCTCTCCACTATTGCCTTGTCGCCTCTTAGTGCTCCTTTAACCCCTTTATCATCTAATGGACCAACTGACTCTCTCACAGGTTGTTTGCTACGAATGTAATTGAAAAGGTCTTTATTTCGGGTTTTTGCTTCCGCAGCAAGCTTCTTCTCAAATTCTCTCTTTGCCTGCCTTATCAATGCCTTGCATTTGACTTGCCAGTGCTTGTGCTGTTTCCAGGTTTCGTCATTTGGCTCTTTTTTCCATTTCCTGAAAGATGCTTTTTTGGCAACAACAGCCTCTCTGACCTCACCTTTAAACCATGCTGGCAGTTTTTTGGACTTCCTTCCACTTTTCTTAAAGCATGGAATACAGCTGGTCTGGGCTTCCAAGATAGTATTTTTCAACAACATCCAATCTTGATGTACGTCTTTAATCTTTGCAACTGCTCCTTTTAGTTTTTTCTTAACTGTTTTCCTCATTTTATCATAGTCTCCCTTTTGAAAGTTAAAGGGTAGTACTGTGGATTTCCTTACTATCCCTCCTCCACTAATTAAATCAAAGGCGATCATGCTATGATCACTATTGCCAAGTGGCCCCAACACCCTTATCTCTTGCATTAGATCTGGTGTTCCACTAAGGACTAGGTCTAATATGGCTTCCCCTCTGGTCGGTTCATGAACCAGCTGCTCCAAGAAGCAGTCATTTATTTCATTTATATGCATTTCAGAGGATGCTACACTGGAACTCCCGGATTTCATATTCCTATCTAATTGCCTGAATTTGGCCTCCACAACCTCCCTCCCACACTTTCCTATGTCATTGGTGTTAACATGTACCAAGACAGCAGACTCTTCCACAGCACTATCTAAAACCTTGTCTAGGTGATATGTGAGGTTCATTACCTTCACACCAGGCAGGCATGTTACCAGGTGGTCCTCACATCCACCAGCCACCCAGCAATCTACATGCCTAATGATCAAATCACCAACTATAACATCTATCCTAATCCTTCCCTTTTAGGCACATGGCCCAGGAGAAAGTCCTCAGAGGGTTTTATATCTCCTGGTGTAGAGGTCCTAGCTATAGGATCATAACCTGCCACACCAAGGTGATGCTCTCCTTTCATGTGACCTCTTTCCTCCATGGAAACTCAGAGGCTGCCAGATTAGAGGTGCGACTTCAGTACTATGTCCTATAGGCCTCGTCTATCTATATCTCTGTCTTTCTTATGTCCTCCAATCTGCTACTCTAGCCTCCAGAGATCAGACTCATTCCCTGAGAACAAAGAGCTCCTTGCACCTAGTGGGCACGCAAGATGCCTCACTAACTGGGATAAAATCATATATGTGACACTCAATACAAAAGAGTGGCTAGCCCCCTTCTCATTGCTGGATTGCTTTCTACATCTTTGTTTTAAGGTTTTGTTTAGCTATTTAAGTTGTTTATTGAAAGGTGCTAGGGGTACTTGTACTGATACAACTATAGCAATTACCTTTAAGGGACTTTACTCACCTCAAGATTAATTAACTTCAGGGCCATAATCTATTCCTGGTGATGATAACCAGCTGAACCTGAAATGACCACCCTTCTTTTTTAATAGGTTTTAAGAGCCTATAAAGCTAAGATTATGCTTGGGGTGGCCGACAGTCAAGGTGGGTGGGAGGGAACTAACAGCAAAGGCTGGCTTTCTACATTGGGTCAATGGACTTGTGTCATCAGTGCGGGAGCCTATCATTTTAAAGTGGGCGGGGGTTTAATTGATGTTTAAAAGAAGAAAATGCCACAGCCATTTTTAAGTAGCTAGAGAGCTCAAGAAGAAGAACAGAGTGAATGATATTGGTACCAAGTGTGATCAGATAAATTACTGATTTAACACTACCGGATCAGATAAATGATCTTTAAAAAGGAAATTGTTAAACCCTGATACAGAATAGCATGCTACCCATTCAAAACACAATGGTCATAGTTGGCAATAAGAATTATTTTCTATCAACAAATGTTTTAAGGATTTTTTTTTTATTTTGGGCACTTTAATCACTGTTTTTGAATAAAAGAGAAAAAAAAACTTAAATGTTAGAAGTGGCTTATTGATAGAAACTTAGAAAAAAGAAAGTCCAACATATTTACTCATATTATGAAAGTGCTTTATAGTGCAGAGTTGGCTATGGTCACTCTTATGGGAAAGTTACTCTTGCATAGATTCAATTGAAGTTCATATGGGTTTTAAATGTAACCTAAAAGCTCTCTGATGGGTTTTAAATTTAAACTAAAAGCTATCTGTGGATACTAGGCCCTGACTTTAACAGCTCTCTGCAGTTACTAGGCCCTGACTGTTAAATTTAAACTATGAGCTCTCCATTCATTTTAATTTTAAACTAAAAGTTCTCTTCTGGTTTTAAAAGTAAATTAAAAGCTCTCTGCTGGGTTTTAAATTTGAACTAAAAGCTCTCTGCTGGTTTGAAATTGAAACTAAAAGCTATCTGCTAATACTAAGCCAATTTTTACTTCACGAAAAACATATAAAACATATTATTGTCCATTAGACAAGTAGTCATGGAGGAAACTCTTACAAATATAATCAGTTCAGCTAAAGCATTTTCTACTCTGATGTGAGATATATAATAGTTGTCTAGGTCATGATGAAGGTAAGTCAATTGGATGTCATTATAGTGTTATGTTTATGAGAGCCCATTTAATAGAAATAGGTGTGAAGTGCAAATTGTTGATCTTCTAGATTGCCATGGGTGGATGATAGGACAATAGTATTTGTTTTCTTTCTTATATAACTTGGCAAAACCCTGGTATTTTTGCATTTTCTCACCAATGTTCTTTCCAGTATTAAAATTAATCAATTTTTATCATCCAAAAGGGTCTATTTGCCTTCTTTTGATATATGCAATTAATCCTAAAAAAAGTGGGCTCCACATCAAAAAAACAATGAGAGACAAACACATTTCTCTGACTCTCAATAATTAGAGAAATCTCTTAGCTGATAAGAAGTTAATGTTATTCTCTGCATTATGAGTGATCTGGATAGCTCAGCTTCATGTTGTAAAGTCTTTCTTATACAAGGAAATACCTCACAGCAATTAGAATAGTGTAAGTGCTGTGCACTCCCCATGGTTTTCGGCAGATTTTTTTTTGTTTTATTTGTTACATTAATGTCTTAGCATCAGCAGCTCTTGTTGACAGTATTAATCCCAACAAACATAAAATGAAAATCTGTACCTACTATATCTTAGTTATTCCCTTTCATTAGCTGGGAGGAAAAAGAAAAGAAAATCCTCCATTTATTTTTAGCAGCCAAAATAAAATCAAGGCAAGTCTGCTTAAGAAGCTTTGGGACTAGAGATGAGATCTGAGATCATTCACCTCTACAGTAACTGAGAAACAGCTTCTAAGTTACAAGAAAGAGAGCTGGGAAAGCCAGTTTCTCAGCAGGCGATTCCTTTCATATGCCATTCAGTAAAAACACATCAAGGCAAATAAAACAGACCTGAAGCTGTGCTCATCCAGGATTTATCTAAATAAAATCTTTATACCAGGTTGTGACATTTTCTTTTTGATATGCATTCAGGTTGTATGAAGGCGATATTTCTGATATGGCACCCACTGCTAGTTCACTAAAAGGGACATTCCATAACAAGAATAAGGGGTTTGTACATGCGGCGGGGACATTTATGTGCCAAAAAGGTCCCCAACCATATTCTGAAATGCTTCTGTCATGCAAGTCCACGGCACCAGCACGGGGATCTCTGAATATGCCCAGAAGGGGTAGAATGGGGCCATGGTCAGCTGCGGAAACGTGTAAAGCATATTCAGGAAAGGCCCGTATACGTACTAAGTGTTTCCTGAAACTGTCCATATTATTCTTGCTGGAACATGGAATAAGGCCAGGACTTAGAAAAACTTCTGCTCTTCTCTGCAATGCAGCCCATATTGAAGAATGGTTGTGGCAAGTATGTTTTGAAATGGTGTGACTGCAGTCTGGAAAAACACAAGATATAGTTTTAAGGTACAGAGAGCAGAGGTGAGGGAATGTTGTAAGGTACAGACACATTAATGAACACTCTTACTGAAATATTAAGAAGAACAATGGTGTTTATTCTGGCTATGATTAAATGTGCTATTTGTGCTAAGGAAGTCAACCTGGGGGACCTTAACAATTACTATGTCGTAAAAAATGGGAATGTTGATGTAGGGATGATATGGGTATGAGCAGGGTAAGGTTTCATTTTTGATTGAGAAACAGAAATCATATATTTAGTCCTGGTACCCCATGCTATTATGTTATGTCATAGCTGGTATGTATAGGTTCAGGGCATCTTTTTGGCAGAATCATATTTTTGTGACAGAAAGTGAGAGAGTGTGTGTGTGTGTGTGATTTGAAGGGTGTATGGGGGGATCTGAAATGCCCATCTACAATTCAGGGTGACATGAAAGCCTGGCCAGTACCTGGACTGTATGGATGACAGCAGCGTCACCAGGTGCCAGTGTGATCGGGCAGTCAAAATCAGCGAGAGTTCACTAAAGCTAAATGTCAAAACATATTCCTGTCAATAATAAGGGACCCTCAGAATAAGGGAACTCAACAATGAAAACAGCACTAATGCATGCCCATAATGCATATTTTGTGAGACCAATGGTGTTGATGTTGAGCATAGGGATATGTTTTGACATTTAGCCATAGGGAACCTATGCTGATTTCTTCTGGATTATTTTTCGTAAGGTACTCTAAGAAGAACAGATATTGTTGGTAGTGTGATAGAGCACTCAGGCATCCGCTGTGCCAGGCACTGGGAGACATGACTGATGTAGTGACAACATTCCCCAGATTGTCCCATGCGGCCTACATCCCTACCCAGGCCAGGATCAATGAGACCTGTGAGACAGTGGTGATATATCTGGAGTCTGGCTACTTGGTGTGATGTCACAACGATCTCCCCTTCCATGCCCACACAGCCCTGACCAGGGGAGCAGTGCCACAAAACAGACTGTAGGAAGGCAGACAGGGTTGCCCCACAGGTCGCAGCTGTATACAGACCAACATACACCAGGATGGAACAGGTGTAGCTGCTGTGAGATATGCTAGCACCCAGATAGGTAGGTCTCAGATGCCATAGCCAGAAGACCCTACTACTACTACTACTAAGAACATAAGAACATAAGATATGCCATACTGGGTCAGACCAAGGTCCATCAAGCCCAGTATTCTGTTTCCAACAGTGGCCAATCTAGGTCATATGTACCTAGCAGTTTACCCAAGAGACACAAGTTCCACAATGCTTGTACTGGGTCAAGCATTGATATCTTCGGTCACTTCTTAATAATTTTTTATTTATTTTTTTTTATTTAGTATACATTTTTGTATACCGCTACTTCCAGCAATCAGCAGCGGTTTGATTACAGATTGGAAATTGTCAAATCATGACAGGAAATTTTTGAGGTATAAACACATTGATTAGACAGGAAAGCACAGCACACAGAGAACTATTTTACAGGGAACATGGGCTATGGAGGGTTAAGTGGCTTGCCCAAGACCACAAGGAGCACCTGTGGGACTAGAAACCCCAGTCCTTCCGGCCCAAGGTTGCTGTCCTCTAGCGGGATTTGAACCCCCGACCTTCCGGCCCGAAGTACCTTGCCCCAACCACTAGGCCACTCCTCCACTCCACATAATAATGGTTTATGGACCTTTCCTCCAGGAACTTGTCCAAACCTTTTTTAAACCCAGCTACACTAACAGCCTTTACTACATCCTCCGGTAACAAATTCCAGAGTTTGATTACACGTTGAGTGAAAAAATATTTTCTTTTATTAGTCTTAAATAGTTTACCCTGTAGCTTCATTGCATGTCCCCTAGTCTTTCTATATTCTGATAACGTAAACAATCGATCTACGTTTACCCGTTCCACTCCGTTCATTAATTTATAGACTTCTATCATATCTCCCCTCAGCCGTCTCTTTTCCAGGTTAAAGAGCCCTAACCTTTTTAGCCTTTCTTCATAGGAGTATCCTTCCATCCCCTTTACCATTTTGGTGGCTCTTCTCTGAACCTTGTCTAAAATCGCTATATCCTTTCTAAGATACGGCGACCAGAATTGCACACAATATTCAAGGTGCGGTCTCACCATGGAACGATATAGAGGCATTATAATATCATTTGTTTTATTTTCCATTCCTTTCCTTATCATACCTAGCATTCTATTTGCTCTCTTGGCTGCCGCTGCACACTGGGCCGAGGGTTTTAACATGGTATCCACAATGACGCCTAAATCTTTTTCCTGGGTGGTGGTTCCTAATGTGGAACCTTGCATCGTGTAACCATAGTTTGGGTTGTTCTTCCCTAGGTGCATAACCTTGCACTTGTCCACATTAAATTTCATCTGCCATTTTGATGCCCAGTCTTCCAATTTATCAAGATCCTCTTACAATTTTTCACAATCCTCTTGGGTTTTAACAACTTTAAATAGTTTTGCGTCATCTGCAAATTTGATAACCTCACTCGTTATTCCACTTTCCAGGTCATTTATGAATATGTCAAAAAGCAGCGGACCCAGCACAGATCCCTGGGGTACACCACTATTCAACTTTCTCCATTGGGAAAATTGGCCATTTATCCCTACCCTCTGCTTTCTATCTTTTAACCAGTTCCTGATCCACAATAGTACACTGCCTCCTATCCCATGACTCTTTAGTTTTTCCAAAAGTCTCTGATGAGGGACCTTGTCGAAGGCTTTCTGAAAGTCCAGATACACAGTATCAACCGACTCACCTTTGTCCACCTGTTTATTCACTCCTTCAAAAAAACATAACAGATTAGTAAGACAAGATCTTCCTTGTCTAAAGCCATGTTGGCTGTCTCCCATTATGCTGTGACTATCTACATGCTGAGTAATTTTATTCTTTATGATGGTTTCTACCATTTTTCCTGGTACTGACGTCAGGCTCACCGGTCTGTAGTTTCCCGGATCACCCCTGGAACCCTTTTAAAAAATTGGTGTTACATTTGCGATCCTCCTATCTTCAGGTATTAGAGATGATTTTAATGATAGTTCACAGATTACTGATAGCAGGTCTGCAATCTCATATTTCAGTTCTTTCAACACCCTTGGATGTATACCATTCGGCCCAAGTGATTTGCTACTCTTCAGTTTATCTAATAGTTGTAATACATCTTCCCGATGTATCGATATTTCCTTCAATTCTTCCGCACCTTTAAATACCACTTCAGTCATGGGTAACATCCCTACATCTTCCTCAGTAAAGACCGAAGCAAAGAATTCATTCAGTCTCTCCGCTATCGCCTTGTCGCCTCTTAGTGCTCCTTTAACCCTTTTATCATCTAATGGACCAACTGACTCTCTCACAGGTTTTTTGCTACGAATGTACTTGAAAAGGTCTTTATTTTGCGTTTTTGCTTCCGCAGCAAGCTTCTTCTCAAATTCTCTCTTTGCCTGTCTTATCAATGCCTTGCATTTGACTTGCCAGTGCTTGTGCTGTTTCCAGGTTTCGTCATTTGGCTCTTTTTTCCATTTCCTGAAAGATGCTTTTTTGGCAACAACAGCCTCTCTGACCTCACCTTTAAACCATGCTGGCAGTTTTTTGGACTTCCTTCCACTTTTCTTAAAGCGTGGAATACAGCTGGTCTGGGCTTCCAAGGTAGTATTTTTCAACAACACCCAAGTTTGATGGTCAGTGAATGCAAGGGAGCTTAGGCAGATCAGATCCAATAGCGGCAACAAAGAGGTGAGCACTCAGCCTGGATTTGAGAGAGGCCAGAGACGAAGCCTGATCTACAGACTCAAGTAGTTTGTTTCAGGCATAAGGAGCAGCAAGGTGAAAAGAGCAAAGGCTGGATTTGGCAGTAGAAGGGAAGGGCACAGATAGAAGTGATAGAGTGGAGTTCCCAGGGAGGGGTTTAGGGAGAGATAAGAGGGGTATGGTAGTGTGGAGCAGCAGAATGAGTGAACTTATAGGCCATAGGCACAAAAGGGGCATATATTTGTTGCACAGCAATATGATGCATCCTTTGGATATGGATTTTGTGAACTTGGTAAAGGTACATCCTTAGTAGTTTAAAGTGTGTTTGTAGAGATGACCAGGGCAGGCATCAATGGGGCCAGTTTTTTTTTTAAATTTATACTTTATTAAATTTTTCAAAAAACTCCAGAAAACAATTCTGAATAAGAATTTAGAATAGAAAAGAGATATACAGTTATCATCTCAACAGAAAAATAATAAAGAAAAAACATCCTTTCTGGAATAGACCACAATAATACCCCACAATAAGATCCAAGAAAAAAGTAATCATACTTAGGTAAACTATCATACACTAATATATTAATCACAGGAGCAAAGATAGTATTACATGGCAGCCGATATGCGACTCACCCCCTCCCCCCCCACCATCTTCCCTACTTCGTATAAATTGTAACAATTGTTGGGATTCAAAAAAACATATACTGTTTAGCCTGATAATGCACCACACACTTACACGGATATCTTAATTTAAATTGTGCTCCCAGGGAGAGTATTCTCTGGCATAAAGCCAGAAAAGATCTTCTCCTCTTCTAGGTATCTCTGGCGAGGTCAGGAAAAATTTGTATTTTTGAACCCATAAATTGAGAAACAGACATTTTACAGAAATATAATTTAAGTACAGTGTTCCTATCCGATTCAAAGGCAAAATTAACCACCAAAGTAGCCCGACTTGTCAACACCTCTAAGGAGCTCTCAAGAAATTCAGAAAGGTCCATGTGAGAAGGAGCAGTTTCCACAGCTTCCAATGATGAAATAGACACATATTGAGCCCTTACTACGGCGGTAAAGAGTCAGCGGGCATCTGCAAGAGATCAACAAAGTATTTACGGACCAAGTCCAAAGGTGCCAACAAAGGAGATTGAGGAAAATTCAGGAATCTCAAATTATTCCTCCTCAACTGATTATCGAGATATTCTATTTTTCTTACCTGAATCAACCGGTTCTTTGCATTAACAGTGCCAAGGGACTGCAGCTCCTCCACCTTAACTTCCACTTGAGAAATTCTTGTAGACTGACTAGCCACCTCTGTAACCATTGAAGAACACTGGGCTTTCATCTCCACCAGTTCCTGTGAACCGGCTCCCACAAAAAGGTAGAAGGGACTGTTGAAGGGCAGAGATAGCTTCCCACAAGCTATCAAGTGTAACAAGTGTTGGTTTCACCACACTCCCAGGAAGCCGGATTGCCGAAATACTAGGGGAGCTACCAACACCATGCTCCACCCCCAGTAATGCTGCCGAGGGGAGACCCACCAACTCGACCTCCGACTGCATCACATGCTCACAAAACCTTCGGGGGGGGGGAACCCTCTGCAGCCGCTGTTGCCTCCTGCACCGGAGGTGCACCACTAAGCTGCCCCACTCCGAAGAGGCATCCTGGTTGAGCTGGGGACACTTGAATGGGGCTCAAAGAAACCCTTTCTATGCTCAGATCCACCTGTAATAGCGGTGGATCTCTCAAGGCTATGCTGCCAGATGAGGTACAAAAGCCGGCCATCGATAACTGAACTAGCTGATCCGCCAGGAAAGAGGACCCGGAGGGCTACTGTGAGTGTTGTTTCCGCTTTCTCCCCATTCAAATGATAGTTCAGGAGCCTGCTTCGGACCATCAATCTCGGCGTCCTACTCCATCGCCATCTTGGATTGTGACGGCAATGGGGCTAGTTTTTAATGTCACATACCTTTTGATGCATGTATGTCTTGACATACATGTTCATATTTACATTCTTGTATACCATATTGGGGTGCACTGGGATTACCTAGCACTTCTCAGGGCATGAGGAGTACTGTCTCTTTTCTCCACTGTCTCACTTCTTTCCTCCACTTGTAGTTTAAATTTAATAGTCACTCAGGGCCTCACTTAATAGCTTGTAGTTTAAATTTAATAGTCACTCAGGGCCTAGCATCAGCAAAGTACTTTTAGCTTAAATTTAAAACACAGAAGAGAGCTTTCTGGTTAAATTTAGAACCCAGCAGAGAGCTTGTAGTTTAAATTTCATAAGAAGTTAGAGCCTAGCAGCAGCTAAGAGCTATAATTTAAATCAAATCAGAATATAGCTTACCTCAGCAGCACAAGACAGGGTACTGTGTAGCAGCCCTCTTTTAATAAGTGTTATTTCCCTCCCTCCCTCCCCACACCCACCCACCCCTGGGATAATTGTAGCTTTATAGGTACTTACACATCTTAAAAGGCAGGAGGTGCTCTCAGGTGAAGCTCGTTACCCAAATCAATCATACACTAAGGACCTGAGATTAGTTAAGCTTCAGGTGAACAAGGTATATTACACGTATTAGGTACAGTTTTATTAGTATAAATATCCATAGCAACCCTTAGTAAGTAAAGAACTTAGATCTAAACACAAACTTAAAACTAAGATGCAGACAGCAGTCCAGCAGCGGGATGGGGGCTTTCCAGTCTTTTGCATTGAGTGTCACATGTACGATTTTCTCCCAGTTGGCGAGAGGTCTTACGTGTGCACTAGGTGCAAGGAGCTCTTTGCTCTCAGGGAACGAGTCCATTCTCTAGAGGCTAAAGTAGCAGACTTGGAAAGCATAAGACAGACAGAGAGGTACATAGACTAGACCTACAGGGATATAGTCCTGAAGTCCCACCTCCAGTCTGGCAGCACCCCTGTTGCCATGGAGAAGAGAGGTCACGTGACAGGAGAGCATCACCCTGGTGTGGCAGGAAGTGATCCTGTAACTAGGACCTGTCCTCCAGGTGATGTAAAACCCTCTCACACCGAGGAAGTTTCTCCAGGGCCATGTGCCCATGAGGGAAGGGTTAGGACAGCCGTTATAGTTGGTGATTCGATCATTAGGCATGTAGATAGCTGGGTGGCTGGTGGACATGAGGATCGCCTGGTAACATGCCTGCCTGGTGCGAAGGTAGCGGACCTCACGCTCACCTAGATAAGGTCTTAGATAATGCTGGGGAGGAGTCTGCTGTCTTGGTACATGTCGGTACCAATGACATAGGAAAATGTGGTAGGGAGGTTCTGGAGGCTAAATTTAGGCTTTTAGGTAGGAAGTTGAAATCCAGAACTTCCAGGGTAGCGTTCTCCGAAATGCATCCCTTCCACGCGCAGGACCCAAAAGGCAGGCAGAGCTCCGGAGTCTCAATGCGTGGATGAGACAATGGTGAAGAGATGAGGGTTTTGGATTTTTTAGGAACTGGGGAACATTCTGAGGAAAGGAGGGGCTCTTCTGAAGGGATGGGCTTCACCTTAACCGGGATGGAACCAGGCTGCTGGCATTAACCTTTAAAAAGGAGATAGAGCAGCTTTTAAACTAGATATTAGGGGAAAGCTGACAGTCTCCCAAGAGCGGATGGTTCGGAAGAATGTATCTTTGAAGGATACTATCAAAAGCAGAGAGGTTCCACAAAAGAGTAAACTAACCCAAATGCCCTCAACTATGGACCAGACAGAGCTTAAAGATCCCAAATTACCCATGTCTAACAATAGCCAAATTAATATGAACTAAATACATTCTCTAAAATGCTTGTATGCAAAAGCTAGAAGTCTAAAAAATAAGATGGGAGAGTTAGAATATATAGCACTAAATGAAAGGTTAGATATGATTGGAATATCAGAGACATGGTGGAAGGAGGACAACCAGTGGGACACTGTGATACCTGGGTACAAACTATATCGTAATGATAGAGCTGATCAAATTTGTGAAGGGGTTGCTCTCTATGTTAGAGAGGGCATAGAGTCAGAAAGGATTAAAGTTTTGCAGGAAACAAAATCTGCTGTAGAATCTATATGGATCGAAATTCCATGTAAAAGGGGGAAGGCGATGGCAGTGGGGGTGTACTATCGACCGCCTGGCCAGAATGAACAAATGGATGATGAAATGCTCAAAGAAATCAAGGAAGCTAACAAAAGTCACAGCAGAGTAGTAATAATGGGTGATTTCAATTACCCCGGTATCGACTGGGTCAGTGTCACGTCTAGACATGCTAGGGAGATAAAGTTTCTAGATTAAATAAATGACTGCTTCTTGGAGCAGCTGGTTCATGAATCTACCAAAGGGGAAGCCATATTAGACCTAGTCCTTAGTGGAACACCAGATCTAGTGCAAGAGATAAGGTTGTTGGGGCCACTTGGCAATAGTGATCATAGCATGATTGCCTTTGATTTAATTAGTGGAGGAGGGATAGTAAGGAAATCCACAGTACTACCTTTTAACTTTCGAAAGGGAGACTATGATAAAATGAGGAAAACAGTTAAGAAAAAACTAAAAGGAGCAGTTGCAAAGGTTAAAGACATACATCAGGCTTGGCTGTTGTTGAAAAATACTATCTTGGAAGCCCAGACCAGCTGTATTCCACGCTTTAAGAAAAGTGGAAGGAAGTCCAAAAAACTGCCAGCATGGTTTAAAGGTGAGGTCAGAGAGGCTGTTGTTGCCAAAAAAGCATCTTTCAGGAAATGGAAAAAAGAGCCAAATGACGAAACCTGGAAACAGCACAAGCACTGGCAAGTCAAATGCAAGGCATTGATAAGGCAGGCAAAGGGAGAATTTGAGAAGAAGCTTGCTGAGGAAGCAAAAACGCGAAGTAAAGACCTTTTCAAGTACATTTGTAGCAAAAAACCTGTGAGAGAGTCAGTTGGTCCATTAGATGATAAAGGGGTTAAAGGAGCACTAAGAGGCGACAAGGCGATAGTGGAGAGACTGAATGAATTCTTTGCTTCAGTCTTTACTGAGGAAGATGTAGGGATGTTACCCATGACTGAAGTGGTATTTAAAGGTGCGGAAGAACTGAAGGAAATATCGATACATCGGGAAGATGTATTACAACTATTAGATAAACTGAAGAGTAGCAAATCACCTGGGCTGGATGGTATACATCCAAGGGTGTTGAAAGAACTGAAATATGAGATTGCAGACCTGCTATTAGTAATCTGTGAACTATCATTAAAATCATCTCTAATACCTGAAGATTGGAGGATCGCCAATGTAACACCAATTTTTAAAAAGGGTTCCAGTGGTGATCCGGGAAACTACAGACCAGTGAGCCTGACATCATTACCGGGAAAAATGGTAGAAACCATCATAAAGAATAAAATTACTCAGCATGTAGATAGTCATGACCTAATGGGAGACAGCCAACATGGCTTTAGACAAGGAAGATCTTGTCTTACTAATCTGCTATGTTTTTTTGAAGGAGTGAATAATCAGGTGGACAAAGGTGAGTCGGTTGATATTGTGTATCTGGACTTTCAGAAAGCCTTTGACAAGGTCCCTCATGAAAGAGTGGAGTGGAGTGGAGTGGAGTGGAGGAGTGGCCTAGTGGTTGGGGCAAGGTACTTCAGGCCGGAAGGTCAGGGGTTCAAATCCCACTAGAGGACAGTAACCTTGGGCCGGAAGGACTGGGGTTTCTAGTCCCACAGGTGCTCCTTGTGGTCTTGGGCAAGCCACTTAACCGTCCATAGCCCATGTTCCCTGTAAAATAGTTATCTCCAAGTTATAATGCCCTGTTCAATGTAATTTCAGTTTGTTCAATGTAAACCGCACTGATGCAGAATAGCATGGTATATAAGAGAAATAAAATAAATAAATGAGAGACTTTTGGCAAAACTAAAGAGTCATGGGATAGAAGGCAGTGTACTGTTGTGGATCAGGAACTGGTTAAAAGATAGAAAGCAGAGGGTAGGGCTAAATGGCCAATTTTCCCAATGGAGAAATAGTGGTGTACCCCAGGGATCTGTGCTGGGTCCGCTGCTTTTTGACATATTCATAAATGACCTGGAAATTGGAATAACGAGTGAGGTTATCAAATTTGCAGATGACACAAAACTATTTAAAGTTGTTAAAACCCAAGAGGATTGTGGAAAATTGCAAGAGGATCTTGATAAATTGGAAGACTGGGCATGAAAATGGCAGATGAAATTTAATGTGGACAAGTGCAAGGTTATGCACCTAGGGAAGAACAACCCAAACTATGGTTACACGATGCAAGGTTCCACATTAGGAACTACCACCCAGGAAAAAGATTTAGGCGTCATTGTGGATACCATGTTAAAACCCTCGGCCCAGTGTGCAGCAACGGCCAAGAGAGCAAATAGAATGCTAGGTATGATAAGGAAAGGAATGGAAGATAAAACAAAAGATATTATAATGCCTCTATATCGTTCCATGGTGAGACCGCACCTTGAATATTGTGTGCAATTCTGGTCGTCGTATCTTAAAAAGGATATAGCGATTTTAGAAAAGTTTCAGAGAAGAGCCACCAAAATGGTAAAGGGGATGGAAGGATACTCCTATGAAGAAAGGCTAAAAACGTTAGGTTTCTTTAACCTGGAAAAGAGACGGCTGAGGGGAGATATGATAGAAGTCTATAAATTAATGAACGGATTGGAACGGGTAAACGTAGATCGATTGTTTACGTTATCAGAATATAGAAAGACTAGGGGACATGCAATGAAGCTACAGGGTAAACTATTTAAGACTAATAAAAGAAAATATTTTTTCACTCAACGTGTAATCAAACTCTGGAATTTGTTACCGGAGGATGTAGTAAAGGCTGTTAGTGTAGCTGGGTTTAAAAAAGGTTTGGACAAGTTCCTGGAGGAAAGGTCCATAAACCATTATTAAGAAGGGACCCAGGATATCAATGCTTGAACCAATACAAGCATTGTGGAACCTGTGTCCCTTGGGGAAACTGCTAGGTACATATGACCTAGATTGGCCACTGTTGGAAACAGAATACTGGGCTTGATGGACCTTGGTCTGAACCAGTATGGCATATCTTATGTTCTTATGTTCACTATGTCATCTGAGTCTGTTGATGAGGCAGTACCTTCATATAATGCTGCACTCTCCTCTATTCTGGATGACCTTGCTCTGCCCATGCCACATCCTGTGAGGTGTACTATACCCCAGCCCTGGCTGTCTTCCACTACCTGCTATCTACATTCCTGTGCCCATTCAGTGGAGTGTGCTTTGCTCAAATCCCGCACCCTTGCAGACTTTCTACACTTCAAATTCATGCTTGTCTCTTTCCAGTCAGTCACAGCACTCACCAAACAAGATTTTTATGTCCATCTGACTAACTCTCCTGTCTCTGATCTTCGCTATCTCTTTACAACTCTCAACTCTCTCCTTAAGGTGCCTGTGCTTCTGACCCCCCTTTCCCTTTCTGCTCAAACCTTGGCTGACTATTTCCTTGATAAAGTCCACAAGATCATACTCCAATTCCCCACAATGTCAGCTACTTCCCCTCCTCCCCTTCTTCACTCCCAACTTCCCCCCCTACCTCTACTACTCTCTTTTCCTTTTCTATGATCTCTGAGAAGGAAACTACACACCTTCTTTCCTCCTCCAAGCTCACTACCTGCTCCTTCTCCTATTCCCACTTGTCTTCTAAACTCCAACTCCTCCACTGTTGTCCCTCCATTTCTCATATTTTCAACCTATTGCTCTCCATTGCAACTGTCCCTGCAGCCTATAAGCATGTTGTGGCCACACCTCTCCTCAAGAAACCTTCACTAGACCCTACTGTCTTTCTAACTATAGACCCATCTCCCTCCTCCCCTTCATTTCTAAATTACTTGAACATGCAGTTCACCACTGTTGCCTCTACTTTCTCTCCTCTCAAGCCCTCCTGGATCCTTTACAATCTGGCTTTTGTCTTTACATTCTATTGAAATGGCTCTTGCCAAAGTCTCCAACAACCTGTTCCTGGCTAAATCCAAGGGCCTTTACTTGATTCTCATACTTCTTGACTTTTCTGCTGCTTTTGACACTACTGACCACAACCTTCTCCTAATACCTTGTCCTCGATTGGTTTTAAGAGCTCTGTGCTATCCTGATTTTCTTTTTATCTCTCCTATCATTCTTTCAGTGTTTTTTTCTGGTGGATCCTCCTCTACTGCTATCCCACTCTCAGTTGGTTTACCCCAAGGATCTGATTTGGGTCTGCTCCTTTTCTCTCTATATACCCAGTCCGTTGGTAAACTCATTTCTTCCCATGGCTTTCAGTACCATCTTTATGCTGATGACTCCCAAATCTACCTCTCTACACCTGAAATCTCTCTGGTAGTCCAGGCCTGAATCTCCACCTGCCTTTCTGACATTGCTGCTTGGATGTCTCACCACCACTTGAAATTAAACATGGCCAAAACTGAGTTTCTTATGTTTATCCCTAAAACCTCCTCTCTCCTTTCTCAGTCTCTGTGGATAACTCTCTACTCCTCCCTGTCTCCTCAGCTCACAATCTTGGGGTCGTCTTTGACTCTTCTCTCTCCTTCTCCACATACATCCATGATGGCTAAAACCTGCAATTGTTTTCTCTATAACACAATTTGCCCATTTCTTTCTGAACTCACTACTAAGACACTTATCCACTCCTTAGTCACCTCTCATCTAGATTATTATAATCTACTCCTTGCTTGTCTCCCTCTGAATCATCTCTCTCCCCTTCAATCGTTTCAACACTCTGCTGTGAGGCTAATCTTCCACCAGCCTTGTCATGCTCATATTACCTCTCTTCTCAAATTGCTTCATTGGCTCTCTATCCATTTCCGTATCCAGTTCAAACTTCTGCTGAATTATAAGTGCATTCACTCTGCAGCTCCTCAATACATTTCCGCTGTCTTTCCCCACACCTCTCCTCGGGAACTCTGCTCTTCTGGCAAATCACTTCTATCTATGCCCTTCTTTTTTATTGCTAACTTCGCTCCTTTCACCTTGCTGCTCCTTATGCCTGGAACAAACTACCCGAGTCTGTACGTCAGGCACCTTCTCTGACCTTTTTCAAATCCAGGCTGAAAACTCACCTCTTCACTGCTGCTTTCAGATCTTGACTCACCTGATCTCCTTTATGTTTCCTCACCATTCCCCCTGGATGTATCTCATGTCTACATCTACTATGTTGTTTGGCTTGACTAGATTGTAAGCTCTGGACTGTCTTTTACATGTGTCTGTGCAGTGTTGTGTATATCTTGTAGCACTATATAAATGTTCAGTAGTAGTAGTAGTAGTATATGGTCTAGGTTGCAGCAGCTGTCATTTCCCTTTGCTATTTCTGTCTAGTTTGCATCAGCAAACTACTGTCTGTGATGATCAGCTTAGGAGATGCACATTTTCCCCTGGGGGCATGGCCTTTGAGGGTACATCGTGGGGATGGGCAGGATCTGAAACATGTAACATTTCAGAATACGGTGGGCGAAGGAACGTCCACAACATTTACCTGTGCTGCGTCCCGGATGCATGCACAGACCGGCTGGATAGTACTTCCCCCTGCTGCGCCAGACACATCTATCTCCCTGATTCTGGACCCGCGGGTACATTCAGACTCATGGATGTGGAATTAGGTTCAAATGGGGCCCATTTTTAATGTAGACCTGTCTGCGGGCTGGACATAGTACACGTTATGGAATTGCACTCTAAGGGGATTATTTTAAAAGTCTTACTTGCATTTTACATGTGGATATGGTGGAAGAAAAATGTTTAAGCTACACCTATGTCTAAAAAAACGATTTAAGGAGGACCACCATTTACATGTGTCTGCCCTGTCTAAGTTACTTGGGAGTTACATGGGGGTGTGTCGGGGGTTTGCAACAGGCATGGTCTGGAAGGAACAAAAAACTACATATATCCTCCATTTCATGTAGGGGATGCATGTGGAAGATGGAAAGTGTCATGTTTGGATTTACACATTCTCCTTGGCATAAATAAGTTTTGAAAAGTGCTTGTTTCAGACATCCTTTTACAGTGGAGATTAAGAGGGATATCTTCCTTAATCCCCCAATGTTTATTTCCTCCTCCAAATTTAAATGAGATAAAGAGCAAGCCCTCTATCATTCATTAAGAGTAGGTGCATGTCTAGGTTTACAAAATGGCCAGGATACACTTACAAGTGGCAATATTTAGAGTGCCCATTCTGAAATGTTGCCCTTCCACATGTAAGTTGCCAGGATTCCCATGTCGATTTTTCCCACAGTCTTCCGCAGTTTGTAGATGTCCATCCCTGTACAATCTTGCACTTGGTTCTTTATTTAGCAATGCTTATATACTGCTTTTCACCAGGTCAAAGAGGTGTACATTCAGATTGATATGTATTTCCCTTGTCCCCAAAGGGCTCTAATTCTGTTTTGTACCTGAGGCAACAGAGGGTTAAGTGATTTGCCCAAGGTCACAAGGAGTGCCTGTGGGACTAGAAACCCCAAGTCCCTTCTGACCTGAGGTTGCTGTCCTCCAGCAGGATTCAAATCCTTGGCTTTCTGGCCTAAGGCAACTTGCCCCAACCACTAGGCTTTCCAAGGTGCTAAGGTGCATTAGTATAAAAACAGAGCTTATAATCTTTTCATCCTCATTGCAGAGCTTTCTTTCAAATTCAAGAGGCATTCCTCCTGTACATGTATATCATACATCCATGGTGAGGGGTGGAAATATGTCAAGTTTACATTGTACTTATACATATATATCCTCTCTATTAAGATTGATATAAATTGGTAGACATTTTCACTTGCACATTCCTACAAGCACATAAACAGCCTTTCTAAAATGAGCCTCCACATCAGAATTTTAATATAACATGGTTGGCCAAAACCTGTCAAGTAAAAATACACACCTGGGGGTAAATTCTAACACAGTAACCTAGGAGCATGCTTACTAACGCACTCTAATCATTGTCATGGGGTTTGCCGCACATTAAGCATGCCATGCTAACTGGGTAGTGAGTGATTGGGCAGGGACTGGGCGGGTTAGGGGTGGAAAGTGGGCATTGATGGTGAATTGTACACACTATCTGCTAATGTTGCCGTTAGCATAGGTGCACTTTCCACCACTTCATTGGGGTGGCGTTAAGTGCATCCATGTGTCCGTTAGCACAGTGTAGCATGTTAGCAACAGGCTAATGGTATGAAGATGGACACATAAGCCTCCAAAAGTTATCATGGGCCTCTTTGTTACTTTTGTGGAACAAATGCATGCTACCAGCATACCCTTTAGTAAACACGCTCCCTAGTACATGACAGCAGTTATCTACTAGGTCAACCAATCTGTCTAGTCTACTCAATTGCACTCTCTGTCTTCTACCATTTACTATAGTTGGGATATTCCCAGAAATATATTTGTTTGTTTTTCAGTTTGTTTTAGAACTATTTAAAAATTATGTCTATTTTTTTAGCTTGTTTCACATTTTTTAATTACAATTTTGAATGCATGCTGTCACACCACAGCCCCCGGCCACGTGCCTAAAGAGCTAGGGTGGACATTATGTCCTCATCAACAGGTTGAAAAACTATCTTCAGCACTGAGGCATGCTGGGAGTTGTAGTTTCCCTTTTAAAAGTATAGCCGTGACAAACCAGTATGAAGGTAAATGATATAGGTTTATTTCCCCAATGTCACAAGGTTCAACATAAAGCATCAGGATATTCTCTCCAGTTAGTATTTCCAAAGATATTTACAAAACTCAGGTTGCATGTGTTTCACAGTCATTACTTCTGTGCAGGTGTTTTAATCCAAAACATAGCAGATAAAACAAAACACAAGCTTCTTCATTCAGCTTAGTAAAAATGTTCTCTTTTATCCTTTCATTCCTTAGTAACACCAAGCACAGGTGCTAGGCAATATTCCTTTAGTTAAACAAGCTCTTACCTTCAACAAGGTCAGACTTATTTACTCTGTTACTCAAAAAGCGCACATCCTGAAAGCTATTCCTCAGTTAAGGACTCCCTGCTTCCAGCCAAACATAATGTGCAATCCATGGGAAACTCAGGCAGCAAGGAATCCTGTTCACTAGGCTCTATCTGCATTTCTTCCTGCTCTGAAGAAACATCAACTTGCTCTGAGCTTTCCTCGTGTCTCCCAGGATACACTTTCTCTGGGGATCTCTGTAATTCCCTCCAGCAGTGGTCTACCTGGTATGGAAGACAAGTATCTGGGTTCTGAGCTATTACTTTCTGGCTAGGTTCACAAACCTCTCTCCAGCTGCGGTTAAACAGTTCTCGGCCTCCTTGCTTAAGTTCCTCTCTGGTGTTAATCGATGGCTCCCTGTTCCAAGCTGGGTTCTTCTGCCTCCTAGCTTGAGCCTTGGGCACCCACCTCTGAACACGTTGAGACTGCCAGTCCGGCATAGACGTGGGAAGACTTTTATGCTCTCCCTCTCTGAACTGTGCTTTCCTAGTACCTCTCCTGACGGCTTCTCCTTGGAGCTCTCCACCTTGGGACTGCTGGCCTCTTTGGAACTTTCTCTTATCCTGCAACGACAGCCACTCTAGCTGCCCTGCTTGGTGCTGCTTCGTCACCTTCTCCCTCTTCTCTCCTTTCTTTCCTTCTAAGCAAGGCTTATAAAGCTGCTTCTCTCTCCGGGTCTCTCTCACTCCCCCCAGATGTGTGTGATCATCCCCTAAGTTTGTAACTACGTCAAGATAGCTTGGCTGTGGCAACCTAACTTCAGACTCTCTGTGCTTACTCCCTCTAGCTGCACTCTGCAGTGTGTGTATTGCAGACCTGTCACGTTCTTTAAAGGTACATTCACTAGTTTTTCCTATCTCCATAGGCTTACTAGCATCTTCTTCATCACAATGCTAAACTTTTTAAAGCATTGAAATGGACTGTACTCATGTTACTTCATAAGTTACTGTTATATCAATAGTGCATGCACTTTTTTAGGGTGTTGAAATGAACCAAATGTGTGCAAATTAATATGGCAACCCTAGTGTGTATATAAATCCATATGTTTTGACAAAGTCATTTATACCAGTGAGCAAGTTTTAAAGAGAAAACATATATGCCCTTTCCTTTTGAAAAATAAGTACAAGCTCTGCAGATACAACCTGAGAACTCTGCACCTAGTTGGGCTGTTTGGAAATTGCACCCCCTCCCCTATATTTTTCCTAAGTATTACAATATATCTTTCTCCTCCATCACTTCTGCTGGTTGGCTTTTCAGGGCCTTGTTTTCTTTTTCCTTCATTATTACAGATCCTAAACTTAATCCAAAACTCAGGCCCCCTTCTGTGTTTTACTAAGCTATGTAATAATCCAGCTGCCAAAACTTGTGAAGCTGTTTGAACATCAATTAGGGTGGCACCCTCAAACCTCTTGATAGCCTGGTCCTACCATACTATCTCGTTTCCATTACCTTAGTCTTCTAGGACCTCCAATGTAGCTGCACTTCTGATGTTAAGGTTGTAACCTTAGTGGCTCCTATGCAGGTTAAAAGCCTAATGTAGCTGTATAGTTACTTCCTGCACATTGGTTTATATTTTCCCCTCTTTGGCTCTCTGAAGTTTCACTTGACTGAGCAAACACTCAGACCCACATCTTTATTGTGGTCTGTGCTCAGTGAAGAAACAAGACAACATAACCAATGGGACTTTAGATAGCATCCTGGGTCCATTGCTATCAGTTGATCAAGTACATGCCCCTCTCACATACAGTTGTAATGAAAAGAGCTTAAAAAATACAAACACTGTAAAGAGAAGGAGAAAGCCATATACTGAATAAGAATCCCAGGTGCTAGGGTGTATTGGTACAAAAACAGAGCTTGTAACACTTTCATCCTATGCCCCCTTGTTGAAGAGCTTTCTTTCAAATGGAAGAGGCTTTCCTCCTGTGCATGCATGCCACAGAGACATTTAAACATCTCTATCATATCTCCCCTCTCCTGCCTTTCTTCCATCCCCTTTCCCATCTTTCTGCAGCCACATATAAAATGCTAGCTGGAACTTTTGCCTTGTCAATCTATTGACTCTTGCTGTAAAGATTTACTCCAAAAATGTTTCTTTTGCCTTGTTCTTGTGCCAGAAATTTGGTGAAACCATATCTAAGTATACTATCAGAGAGGTTTACCAAACCGAATGCAGATCCTAGTTGATCGGACAACCAAGACCTGCATTAGGCACAGCCCACCAGTGCTCTCCTCCTGTTGCTCCTCCACTATACCTGCAGCCTTTTCCTGCCTCATTTGTCTGTTGCCAGTGTGCTATCATGGAGTGGTAGGCATGTGTAGTGTTCTGACTAGTCCAGATGTCAGTGGTGAAATTCACACTACTATTAGCCGTTGCTTTTGCTAGCTCTGCCGGCAACTGGCAATGCAGCCGATTACACAGGTAAACTAAAAAAAATTTTTTTTAAACTGCCTCTAATGTTTCGATTGATTTTTACGTTTTTTGGTGCGCTGAATCCAAATCTGGTAACCAATTTGCTCCATCACGTACAGATGTTTTGCTACATTAGGTTAGCAGTTTGAGGTGAACGTTTCAGATTGAGTGCGATCGAGATAAAAGTTTCTTGGATGAATTCTTTATACTAATTGTTTAGTAGTTATTCAAATAAGAATAAAGAAAATTGTAACAAGGCAGCACATAAGAATATAGTAATGTCAACAAAACACACTGTGATGGTAGCAAAATTGTCTGCACTTAAAACAGCCACATACATGTGCACAAACATTGAGCATATAAGAGCGAGGTTAGACACAAAGCAAAGCAAAGAAATGTGCAAAAAATGTTGTACAGGTATGTATGTAAGAAGAGAAAACGCAAACCGCACCATTGCAATACATGAAGACAAACACCCGATGGTGTGAAAATAAAATTCTAATAAATGAGATCCGACACTGTGGTAATAACTAGCAAATTTTTATTTCAAAGTTTAGTAAAAACACGATATTTGTCAACACAGTTTAGATTTTAAAATCATTCTTGGGTCAATCAATCTCCTGGTGGGCCCGTTTCTTCTTCCCCCGAATGCTTCTCTTGGTGCGCTGCTTGGTGTATTTTTCATCTGGGGTTTCCCGCAGCAGCAACCAGCAGAAATCAGCCATCATAGTGGTGTTCCATCTTCCTTGGTACCTTCACTCTGCGTCCTTGATGTCCTGATGAAACCTTTCACCTTGTTCTTCACTGTACGCCCCCAAGTTTTCGGGAAAGTAGTTCACATGGGAGTGCAAGAAATGGACTTTCAGGCTCATGTTACAGCCTTGTTCTTTGAAGGCATTGAGCATCCTGGCAACAATATCCTTATAGTTCTCATCCCGCCTGTTCCCCAAGAATTTGAGAACAACATCCTTGAAGGAATCCCAGGCTTCTTTTTCCTTCTCAGACATCGTTTCAGCGAATGCTCCATCTGAAATGAGTTTCCTTATATCAGGGCCAACAAACACTCCTTCCTTTAGCTTTGCTTCAGAAAGTCGGGGGAACTTTGAGCAAAGGTACCGAAAGCACTCACCATCTTTTGGAAGGGACTTGATGAATTGCTTAATGAGATCCAACTTAAGGTGGAGAGGTGGTAATAGAATTTTATCACGAGGTACCAAGCTCTCATGAAGAACATTTTTCTCACCGGGTCTCAAATACTCCCGAATTGGCCAGTCTTTTTTCCCCCAGTGTAGGTCGCGGGCCGGGCTATCCCACAAGCAAAGGAAGCAGGGATATTTGGTGAAACCGGATTGCTGCCCTAATAGCATGGATAGAATTTTAAAGTCTCCACAAATCATCCACTTATGCTCATCATAACGAATCTTCTGAAGAATCAGGGCCAAATTCTCGTATTTTTCTTGGAGAATAACAGAGTGAGCAATAGGAACTGAAGCAAATGTGTTGCCATTATGAAGAAGAACACCTTTTATGCTGTCTTTTGACGAATCAATGAACAGCCGCCATTCAGCAGGATCATACTTGAGTTTAAACTTTTCCATCACTCCGTATATATCGTTGCAAAATACCAAATCTTCCTCTTTGCTGAAATACTTCAAAAATTGTGTCTCGCGGTTGCGGTACCAATAAAAAGTTGTTCCTGGTGACAATAGATTTTTCTGTTTAAGCCGAGAACCTAGCAGTTGGGCAGCATCTTTTGGGAGTCCTAAATCCCGGACTAAATCATTCAATTCAGCTTGAGAGAAAAGTTCAGGTTTCGGATCTGGTTCAGTTTCAAACTCGGAAGTACTGGACTCATCGGGAAAAGCATCTGATGAGTCTCATCATGATCAGAACCGTCCACACAAATATGATCCAAAGATTTTGGTGGTTCAGGCACAGGTACTTCGTTGCTATGAGGCATAGGCCTAATTGCTGAGGGAAGGTTGGGGTAACTTATCACGTTCTTATTTTTTAAGTTGTATCCCTTCACAATGCAAGAGCAAAAATAGCAGTCACTGCTATGGTCTCTTTGTTCACGCCACATCATAGGTATTCCGAAACGAAATGCTTGTTTTTTACCTTTCATCCATAAGCGTAGATCTTCCTCACATGTCTTGCACACTTTGTGAGGAGCCCACGGTTTGTCTTGATCGCCTAACTTCAAACCGAAATAGGCGAAATATACTTTTTTAATAAATGCAGAAATGTTCCTCTGCCGCTTTTTCACGGTATATTCCCCACAAATAAAACAAAAACTGTCCGGAGAGTTGACGCAACCTCTGGCTCTGTGAGCCATCACAAATACACAGCACTGCAAACTACAACTGTAGTGAACCACTTCGGAATAAAGCTGGATTACGACTGAGCAAACAAAAGGTAATAATGAACTTGCAAGAAACTGAAATTTGACAGGAACGTTCGTGTCGCAACCACCGTGTTTGAGCGAGCGAACAAGGCGAGGCGAACAGGAAAGAACATGCGCCAGCGCGAGTACTGGATTTAGCCCCCCGCCTCCCAGTTGTCCTGTTAATGTATAAAATGAATACAAAACACTCTAAAATATCATGAGGGAGTGTTTCTAGTTAGTTAACCATTACAACCTCTATTTTGGGCCAAGAAAATAAACTGCAGTCGGCTAAAAAGAAATTATGTGAACATTCCTTATATGGGTAAGAAATCTAATTTTGCAAGAAAACGTGACGTGATGGAACATTTTGGCTATTTTTCCTGGATTCAGCACCCCAAAATCTATAGGAATCAGTTGCAAAACTGGAGGCAGTTTTTTGGTAGTGTACCTGTGTTACATAGTCTGGGGGTCACCTGTCTACTAAAGCTATCCTACAGGATACTTGGTTAGTGGTAGATAGGAGATGCAGAAGTCTCTTAAATCTCACCTTCTCAGCCAAGCAACTTCAGAGGATGGTCACCCAGGGCTATCACTTCCCCTATGCATCATGTCACCATATTCTATGCTGCCTGCCATCTGTCTTCAATTGTGTTGCTGAGCAGCACCCCACCTCCTCTATGATGAGTTTCAATAATGCGCATTGGTCATGCTGCCATGCCATCTTATTGACAGAAGAAGCTAGGTGTCCTACTCGGGAAAGGGATTTTTTGTAAAAAAAACCAGAAAATTTCCTCTTCGGTGTGATTTGTCATCAGGTTCTTCGTATGACTATATCTGAACCGTATATACAAAGTTAAAAACTCTCACACCATTGAAAAGAAAGTCACAGCAGTCAAGGTAGTTTGAGGAATAAGTCTTTTGAATATGATTGATAAATATACCAAATGAACTTCTTTTCCTCAACAGAGAATCAGTTTGGAGATTAAAAATGCTGGGAAACAGTTCTATAATAGTTTGTAAAATCTTTCAAATCTTTGTGCATTTTCCACATTCTGCTCTTCAAACTGTACAGTTCAAATTGTATTAAAGTATGTGGGTTTTTCTGACCTACATACACATTCCATACTTTAAAAGTTAAAGAACAATTATAGAAATATTAAAAAGGTAATTAAGAATAAGACATGAAAAATTCTTGAATGCAAAATCTTCAAACCCCTTGGTTTGGAGCAATAAGAGTCATGAGTCATTTAGGATAAGTGCCTACCAGCTGTGCACAGTGGAATGGGGTGGCTTTTGCCCATCCCTCTTGGTAGAATAGATAAAGCTCTTTCAAATTGTCTGGGGATCATGACTGGACTGTCGACTTTATCTTGCAACAGATTTTATATTAGATTCTGGTCTGGGCTTTAAAGATAATTCACTTTTTTCTTGCCAAGCCATTCCATTGTTGTTTTTGCTTTGTGCTTAGGATCATTGTCTCCTGAAAGGTGAATATTCTTCTCAGTCCCAGGACTATGGCACACTGGAAGAGGCTTTCATCCTGAAATTGCCTGGACTTAGCACTTTGCGCTATCTATTTTCCCTTAATCTTCCTAAGCCCCCCTTCATCCCTGCTAGGGAAACGCAATCATCTGAAACAACATTTTAAAATGCAAATGAAAGAAGATATCCTGAAGAACTTTGTCACTTCCTCTATGTCATTAATAGTGAGCACTTTTGAGTAAAAGTGTTCACTATTCATACATGCACAAATATGAGTACTATTGCTCAATAGTGAGTTCTACGGCTCAACAGTATGCAATATCTGCCTATAGTAGGTGCCATTCCAAATAGGAATAAGCCCTTTGGATGTGCTGCATAGACGTTTTTCTGCAAAACCCGTGGCCCTGCACGTACACAGTACTAGCACAGGGATCTCAGAATGTGGGTGGGAGGGGGCAGAATGAGGGTGTGGTCAGCAACGGAGAGGTGCAATGCATAGTCAAGAAAGGCCCATGCACATTCTTTATGTTTCCCACAGATGTCCATGTTATAATAACCGAAATGTGGAATAAAACTTAGAACCTTTTCTGCTCTGCTCTACGATGCGTCCCATAGAGATGAATGGCTCTGACAAAGATGTTTTGAATAGGTGTGTCTGCAGCCTGGAAGACCACAAGATGCAATTGTAAAGAACAGAATGCAGAGGTGGGGGAAGGTTGTATGGCAAAAAGACACATTACTAAACACCCTACAGAATTATTCAGAGATGCAATGGTGATTATTCCGGTTATGCTGACAATTGTATGAGCTAGAGGAGGTGGTCTAGGGCACCCTAACTATCCCTGCCATCGGAGAAGTGGGACTGTTGATGTAGGGATTGTATGTGGGTGAGTATACGATGTATGAATGTATGGGTAAGAAACGCAGATCAGATTAGCAGTACTGGGACCCCATGCCATCTTGTTATACCAGCTATTTTCTAGAGGTGCATGGCATCTGTACTGCAGATGTATGTTTTGTGTGACTGCAAGTGAGAATATGTGTGTGTGTGTGTGTGTGTGTGCGGTTAGAGGGATGCATGGGGAGACCTGGTGTGTGGAACTGCAATTTTGGGGGGACATCAGTGCCTAGCCAGTATCTGGTCTACAGAGCTGACTGCAGCGTGGCCAGGTGCCAGTATGATCAGTCAACATATAACAGAATGGGATCTCTATAGCTAAATATCAAAGCATATTACTGTCAATGATAAGAAAACATGTTGAGCAAAAGTATATACTGTTAATTAAAAAAAATATATAAAGGAAAATCTCACAAATGACACAGAACAAAACAAAAATTTTTGGCTTGTACATTCTAATCCCTGCTGCTGCAAAGCATTCTCACAACATAATGCTGACACTTTACTATATGGATGGTGTTAGCAGGCTGATGTTCTATGTTTCTTTTATGCCACACATATTACTTCACATTGAAACCAAAACTTTCCACTTTCTCAGTTCTTTGAAACCACTGACACCTCATCAAGAGTTGAAAAATACTATCTTGGAAGCCCAGACCAGCTGTATTCCATGCTTTAAGAAAAGTGGAAGGAAGTCCAAAAAACTGCCAGCATGGTTTAAAAGTGAGGTCAGAGAGGCTGTTGTTGCCAAAAAAGCATCTTTCAGGAAATGGAAAAAAGAGCCAAATGACGAACCCTGGAAACAGCACAAGCACTGGCAAGTCAAATGCAAGGCATTGATAAGGCAGGCAAAGGCAGAATTTGAGAAGAAGCTTGCTGCAGAAGCAAAAACATGAAATAAAGACTTTTTCAAGTACATGCGTAGCAAAAAACCTATGAGAGAGTCAGTTGGTCCATTAGATGATAGAAGGGTTAAAGGAGCACCAAGGCGACAAGGCGATAGCGGAGAGACTGAATGAATTCTTTGTTTCGGTCTTTACTGAGAAAGATGTAGGGATGTTACCCATGACTGAAATGGTATTTAAAGATGCGGAAGAATTGAAGGAAATATCAATACATTGGGAAGATGTATTACAACTATTAGATAAACTAAAGAGTAGCAATTCACCTGGGCCAGATGGTATTTCAAGGGTGTTGAAAGAACTGAAATATGAGATTGCAGACCAGCTATTAGTAATCTGTGAATTTTCATTAAAATCATCTGTAATACCTGAAGATTGGAGGATTGTCAATGTAACGCCAATTTTTAAAAAGGGTTCCAGGGGTGATCCGGGAAACTACAGACCAGTGAGCCTGTCGTCAGTACCGGGAAAAATGGTAGAAACCATCATAAAGAACAAAATTACTCAGCATGTAGATAGTCATGGTCTAATGGAAGACAGCCAACATGGCTTTAGATAAGGAAGATCTTGTCTTACTAATCTGTTATGTTTTTTTGAAGGTGTGAATAAACAGGTGGACAAAAGTGAGTCGGTTGATATAGTGTATCTGGACTTTCAGAAATCCTTTGACAAGTTCCCTCATCAGAGACCTTTGGCAAAACTAAAGAATCATGGGATAGGAGGCAGTGAATTGCCATTGTGGATCAGGAACTGGTTAAAAAGATAGAAAGCAGAGGGTAGGGCTAAATGGCCAATTTTCCCAGTGGAGAAAGGTGAATAGTGGTGTACCCCAGGGATCTGTGCTGGGTCCGCTGCTTTTTGACATATTCATAAATGACCTGGAAAGGAGAATACCGAGTGAGGTTATCAAATTTGCAGATGGCACAAAACTATTGAAAGTTGTTAAAACTCAAGAGGACTGTGGAAAATTGCAAGAGGATCTTGATAAATAGGAAGACTGGGCATCAAAATGGCAGATGAAATCTAATGTGGACAAGTGCAAAGTTATGCACCTAGGGAAGAACAACCCAAACTATCGTTACACGATGCAAGGTTTCCCATTAGGAACCAACACCCAGGACAAAGATTTAGGTATCATTGTGGATAACATGTTAAAACCATCGGCCCAGTGTGCAGCGGCGGCCAAGAGAGCAAATAGAATTCTAGGTATTATAAGGAAAGGAATGGAAAATAAAACAAAGGATATTATAATGCCTCTATATCATTCCATGGTGAGACCACACCTTGAATATTGTGTGCAATTCTGGTTGCCGTATCTTAAAAAGGATATAGCGATTTTAGAAAAGGTTCAGAGAAGAGCCACCAAAATGGTAAAGGGGATGGAAGGATACTCCATTGAAGAAAGGCTAAAAATGTTAGGGCTCTTTAACCTGGAAAAGAGACGGCTGAGGGGAGATATGATAGAAGTCTATAAATTAATGAACGGAGTGGAACGGTTAAACGTAGATCGATTATTTACGTTATCAGAATATAGAAAGACTAGGGGATATGCAATGAAGCTAGGGTAACATGCAATGACTAGGGTAAACCATTTAAGACTAATAAAAGAAAATATTTTTTCACTCAACGTGTAATCAAACTCTGGAATTTGTTACCGGAGGATGTAGTAAAGGCTTTTAGTGTAGCTGGTTTTAAAAAAGGTTTGGACAAGTTCCTGGAGGAAAGGTCCATAAACTATTATTAAGAAGGGACCCAGGATATCATTGCTTGACCCAGTACAAGCATTGTGGAACCTGTGTCTTTTGGGGAAACTGCTAGGTATGTATGACCTAGATTGGCCACTGTTGGAAACAGGATAATGGGCTTGATGGACCTTGGTCTGACCCAGTATGGCACATCTTATGTTCTTATGTTCTTAGAGGGCCTGACTAGCCTGTGAAAGAAGTGAGGGCAGCTGAGGACTGCATAATGGTCTTTAGAGCCTTGCGAGTTTAGGCATTCCTAACAGGGTCTCTCCATTTCAAGCAAGAAAAGAGTGTGTGGCTTTTAGTTGTTGTTGTTGTTAAGTGCCGTCAAGTCGGAGTCGACTCATGGCGACCCTCTGGATAGCTATCCTAAATTGTGTTCGGTCTTCAGTCAGGCAGCTCATTGTTGACAGACTGGTACCCGTAGCTGCTGTTATTTTATCGATCCATCTCATTGCTGGCCTTCCTCTTTTGCGTTTACCTTCTATCTTGCCAAGCATGATGTCTTTCTCTAATGATCTCTCTCTTCGCATGATGTGTCCAAAGTATGAAAGTCGAAGTCTTGTCATCTGAGATTCTAAAGAAAGCTTAGGTTTGATCTCCTCTAGTACCGACTGGTTTGTTCTTCGGGCAGTCCATGGTATATACAGTATTCGCCGCCAGCACCATAATTCAAAGGCATCAATTTTCTTCCTGTCTGTCTTTTTCACTGTCCAGCTTTCACATCCATATGATGTTATTGAAAATACCATGGCTTGAACAAGTCGAATCTTCGTATGGAGAGAGACATCTCTGCTCTTGAGAATCTTATCTAGGTCTTTCATAGCCATTCTGCCAAGAGCAGTGCGTCGTTTGATTTCTTGACTGCCTGTTGCTTCTTTATTGATAGTTGATCCAGGTAGGTTAAAGTTGTTCACAATTTCAATTTCTTCTCCTTCAACGATGAACCTGTTGATTATGCCAGTTGTCATGATCTTTGTCTTCTTTACATTAAGGTGCAGGCCCATTTTGAGACTATGTTCTTTGATTGTGAGAAGCAAATGTTTCAGATCATCTTCACTTTCAGCCAGTAATGTAGTATCATCAGCATAGCGAAGGTTGTTGATGAGTCTTCCACCAATCTTCACACATCTGTTGTCTTCATACAATCCTGCTTCTCTGATGATTTGATCTGCATATAAATTAAACAGGTAGGGGGAAAGTATGTAGCCTAGTCTTACACCTTTTCTTATTTTAAACCATTCTGTTTCTCCTTGTTCCGTTCGAACTGTTGCTTCTTGATCAATGTACAGATTGCACAAGAGAACGATCAGGTGTTCTGGTAAACCCATGCTTCTTAATGTGGCCCAGAGTTTCTCATGGTTTACACAGTCAAAAGTCTTGCTATAGTCGATAAAGCACAAATAGATATCCTTTTGGTATTCTTTAGTCTTTTCAAGGATCCATCTCACATCCACAGTGATGTCTCTCGTTCCTCGCCCTTTCCTGAACCCTGCTTGCACTTCAGGTAGTTCTTGTTCCAGGCATGGTTGTAGTCTCTTTTGAATAATCTTCAGTAGAATCTTGCTGGCATGTGGGATCAGAGCGATTGTTCGATAATTTCCACAGTCAGTTGGATCACCTTTCTTTAGTATTGGTATAAACACAGATCTTTTCCAGTCAGTTGGCCATGATGTTGTCTTCCATATTTCTTGGCAGAGCCTTGTAAGTATGGTAACAGCTGCATCATATTGCTGCAATACTTCTATAGGAATGCTATCAATGCCTGGTGCTTTGTTCTTTGATAAGGCTTTCAGTGCTGCTTCAACTTCTTCTTTCATCACCAATGGTTCCCGATCATAAGGTACAGGTTGAAACAGCTGTTGGTCCACTTGATCTTTATCATATGAAAACTCCGTATATTCCTTCCACCTTTTCTTGATCTTCTCAGCATCATTCAACATAGAACCTTGAGCATCTTGTAACATTCCAATTCGAGGCTGGAACATTTTCTTTAACTCTCGTAGCTTTAGGAAAGCTGATCTTGTTCTTCCTCTAATAGTTTCTGCTTCTATTTCCTTGCAAGTGTCATTGTAGTACTTTTCCTTGTCCTGTCTTGCTGCACGTTGGAAATCTCTGTTGAGTTCTGCGATTGTCTTTGTTTCTCCTCTGGCTTTAGTTTCTCTGCTTTTCTGGGCAATTTTCAGAGTTTCTTCCGTCATCCATTTTGGCCGTTTTTGCTTTTTCACCTTTTGTAGAGACTTCTCACTTTCTTCCAACACAACCTTGTTGATGTCATTCCATAACTCTTCTGGAGCTCTGTCATTTGTATCTAAAGCAGCAAATTGATTTTGCAGGCAGTCTTTAAATTCCAGTGGTATATTCTCAAGGTCATATTTTGCTGCATTCATGTGTGGTTTGCTCTTTTTCAACTTTAGCTTGAGTTTGCATACTAGTAGTTGATGATCTGTACCACAGTCAGCTCCAGGTTTTGTCTTTGTTGATGTTATAGAACTTTTCCATCATTGACTTCCACAGATGTGGTCAATTTGATTTTTATACATTCCATTGGGTGAAGTCCATGTGTACAGTCACCGCTTGTGTTGCTGGAAGAAGGTGTTTGAGATGAATAGATCATTGGTCTTGCAGAATTCTATCAGTCTTTCTCCAGCTTCATTTCTGTTGCCAAGTCCATATTTTCCAACTACTTTGCCTTCTTCTTTGTTGCCAACTTTTGCGTTCCAGTCACCCATGACTTTCAGGATATCCTGTTTGCATGTTCTGCCAATTTCAGCTTGTGCTTGTTCATAGAACTCTTCAATTTCATTCTCTTCTGCAGCTGTTGTTGGGGCATATACTTGAATTATAGTTGTGTTGATAGGCAATCCTCGTAGACGAATAGACAAATAATGTTCGCTGACTGCATTGTATTTCATTACAGTTCTTGCAAGTTTCTTCTTTATTATAAATGCAACACCATTTCTTCTTTGTCTTTCATTTCCAGCATAGTAGACCATGTGATCATCTGATGCAAAGTGCCTGATGCCAGTCCATTTCAGTTCGCTGACACCCAACAGATCAAGTTGGACATGTTCCATTTCATTCTTGACCACCTCCAACTTCCCTTGGTTCATGCTTCGTACGTTCCATATTCCAATGTGTAAGACATCTTTACAGTTTCTGACTCTCATTTCATGCACAGCTACATCAGCAGTCAGACTTCCCAAGGGCTTTGATCCAACCACATCATAAATGCTGGCTTTACTCTGAAAAGTCTTCAGCTCTTCTCCAGTAGCTAGTTGAGTGCCTTCCAACCTGGGGGTCTCATCTTCCAGCACCATAGCACAATTTGTTTTGTTGTAACTATCCATTGGGTTTTCATGGCAAGATACAGAAGTAGATTGCCGGGCCTTTCTTCCGCGCAGTTTAAGTTTGGTGTTGTTGCCGTTGTCACAAAAATGTGATCCTCCGCCGTCAACACTATCCCTTTTAGTTAGTAGCTCATTATCAGAGAGCTCTTAAAAGGGTCTTGGTGTGCATTTTTTTTTTTAAAGTTACATTCTTTGTAAGTGCTTTATTTCAAAAGGGGAAATATTTTTTTAAGTCATTTAGGTTTAAAACACTGCTTTTAGTTTCTCTTTCCCAGCTCTTTGAAGCCACTGACACTTCATCAGATGTTTGTTTCATACCTACTCACCCCAGCTCTCACACCATTTTAGCATTCTTGCTTTATAGGGCAGCACCCCAATTAGCTACACATGGGGTCTTAGAAGAGCACGTTTAGAACACACTTGAAAGAAGTTAACTGCTGTTTCTCAGAAAGGACAGCTGAAAAATAGGCTGGTACTTTGGTAGGTCTCTCTTACTTCAGCAAATACCAAAGCTCCACCAACTGAACAATGGCTGTGAAAAAATGTATTTCCAAAGCTGTTGCCCACGTTACAGCTTCTGCCTCTGTCCAGAGTTCCCAATGCCAGTTGAAGGACCGGTTCCATGTGTAGGATGCATGCTTGCTGAAGCTCTCAGGAAACAAATGGAGGAGCTCAGAAAAGAGGTGGTGAGGCTGAGGAATATTCAAGACAGTGAGAGTACATTGATGAGATGCTTCTTCAAACATCCAAGCTCTCCAAAAGAGGTGAAGATGGGAGCCTACAGAATGATGAAGATTGGACACTAGTCACCGGTGCTTGAAGAATCACCAATCCAACTCCTCCAGCCCTGGAAATGAAGAACCATTATGCAGCCCTGGAGGTGGAGGAGCTGAAAGCATCCCAGAAAAGGGAAGAACCAGAGTTCGAGCACCCCAAACTTGCAGAATCAGTGATCACAAGGAAGCAAAGGGTAGTGGTGGTTGGTGACTCTCTTCTGAGGGGTACTGAGGCATCCATCTGCTGATCAGACTTGATGTCTAGAGAGGTATGCTATCTGCCAGGTGCCAAAATCTGAGATGTTACGGAGAGTTTGCAGAGACTCATCAAGACTAGCAACTATTACGCGATGTTGCTCATCTATGCCAGGTATCTCTCTGAGCATATCAAAAGTGACTTCAAGGATCTGGGACAGAGGGTGAAGCAGATAGATTTGCAGGTGGTGTTCTCTTCAATCCTCCATATTGAGGGTAAAGGCCAAGGCAGAGAAGCTTGCATCCTGGAGATAAATGCATGGTTGCATGGATGGTGTCATCAGGAGAGTTTTGGCTCTGCGATGAGGGGGCATAGGATGGAAATGTTATAATGCATGCTAAACATTTTAAGGCACTGAAATGGGCTGTACTCATGTTACTTCATAATAGTGCATGCACTTTTTTAGGGTGTTGAAATGAACCAAATGTGTGCAAATTAATATGGAATTATGTTCTAAGGGCTGATGAGCAGAGATGGCATCCATCTGTCCAAGAAGATTCGTCATGTCTTCAGTAGCAGACTGACTAACCTTCTGAAGTGGGCTTTAAACTAGATTCATTGGGGATGTGAGTAAAAAACCTCCAGGTAAGTGAAACATTAAATACCTTTATAGAAATGGGTAAAAGGGGCAATATCTGGAAAGCGGTGTATATAAATGCCCGTAGCATGGGAAATAAGATCCCAGATGTTGATGCTTTAATGGGAGAGGCTAATTTGGATTTAGTGGTGGTTACAGAGACATGGTTCATGGACAACCATGACTGGGATATAATTATACCAGGCTATACTTTATTCAGAAAGGGCAGTGTAGGAAGAAGGGGAGGAGGAGTGGCACTATATGTAAAAAAAATAATAATATTAAGGCTATGGAAGTACAGGGCTTAAAAGGAAGAGAGGAAGCACTGTATGATAAACTAGAGAGAGGGAAGGAGAAATCCATTTGCATTGGTGTGATATACAGACCTCCCTCACAGGGAGAAGTGGATGGAGATTTAGTAGAAGGCAAACGCAGCATTGCCAGGAAAGGGGAAGTGCTACTGACAGGGGATTTCAATATGTCAGATGTTGATTGGCGCATCCATGCTGTGGTGTCATCTAGAAGTAAGGAGATCCTGGATTCTTTATAGGAAGAACTATTCAGACAACTGGTAACAGAACCCACATGTGAAGGGGACATACTGGACATGTGCTTAACAATGGTGAAAGTGTTTCTGATGTTATAGCGGGAGATCATTTCGCATCCAGTGATCACCAGATGGTGTGGTTCAGTATTAGGACTAGGGTTGATAAAAGCCGTTCAAAGTGAGGGTCTTGGATTTTAGGAAAACTAACTTTGCCAAGATGGGCCAATACCTAAAGGAGTTGTTAGTGGGATGGGAACAGCTGGGGATTGTAGAAAAACAGTGGACAAACTGAAAGGAGATATTTTAAGGGCAACAAACCTTTTTGTTAGAAAGGTAAATAAATGTAAAAGGAAAAGGAGGTGCTAAGTTTCTCAAAAGAAGTAGCCGAAAAGATGAAGAAAAAGAGGGAGGTCTTCATTAAATACAAGAGATCACAGAAAGAGGAAGACAAGCATCTATATTTGGAAAAACTTAGAGGCTGGTGAAGTAGTCAAGAAAGCAAAGATACAAAAAGAAGAAAAAAATAGCCAATATAATAAAATGGGGGGGGATAAGACATTTTTCAGATATGTTAGTGAGAAGAGGAAGGGCAAAAGTGGTATTTCAGACTCAAGAGTAAAGGGGAAGGGGAGGAATATGTAGAAGCTGAAATTCTTAACAAATATTTCTGTTCTGGGTTCACAGATGAAGGGCCGGGAGAAGGACCTCAGAAAACACTTACAAACAGGAACAGAAGTGAGGGGCATCTCAAATGATTTTTAGAAGACTATGTTCATGAGGAACTAGCTAAACTAAAAATAGACAAAGTGATGAGACCAGATGGGATACATCCGAGAACATTGAAGGAACTTGGGGACGTTCTAGCAGCTCCGCTGACCGACCTTCTTTGGAGTCAGGAGTGGTGCCAGAGGACTGCAGAGAGGCACATGTGGTCCCTTTACACAAAAGAAGAAGTAAGGATGTGGTTGAAAACTACAGGCCAGTTAGTGTAAAATTGGTGGTGAGTAAATTATTGGAAACACTGCTTGAGGTTTATGGAGTCCAATGGATTACCGGATCCAAGGCAGCATGGATTCACCAGAGGCATGTCTTGTCGGACAAATCAGATTGATTTCTTTGACTGGATGACCAGATAGTTGGACCAAGGGAGAGCCCTAGATGTGGTATATTTAGATTTCAGTAAAGCCTTTGACTTATAAACAAACTGTTCCGCATGGGCGACTTATAAACAAACTGAGCACCGTAGAGATGGACCCTAAAGTTACTGCTTGGGTTTAAAATTGGTTGAGTGGGAGGCGACAAAGAATACAGGTAAATGGAGCGCACTCTGAGGAGAATAAGTGACCCAGGGATCTATCCTTGGTATGATTATTTTTAACATCTTTGTTAGTGATATTGCGGAAGGGCTGTCAGGTAAGTTTTGCCTCTTTGCGGCTGATACCAAAATCTGCAACAGAGTAGACACCCATGAAGGTATAGATAACATGAGGAGGGATCTAGGTAAGCTTGAAGAATGGTCTAGAATTTGGCAGCTGAGATTTAATGCTAAAAATGCAGGGTCATGCATTTGGGCTGCAACGAACCAAGAAAGCGGTACAGTATAGGGGGTAAAGTACTTCTGTCCACAAAAGAAAAGCGAGACCTGGGTGTGATTTTGTCTGATGATCTTAAAGTAGCTAAACAGGTAGAAAAGGCAACAGAAAAAGCTAGAAGGATGCTTGGGTGCATAGGGAGAGGAATGGCCAGCAGAAGAAAGGAAGTGTTAGTGCCTCTGTATAAGTCTATGGTGCGACCTCATTTGGAGTATTGTGTACAATTCTGGAAACCGCACCTTCAAAAGGATAGAAATAGGTTGGAGTTGGTGTAAATAGTGGCTACTAAAATGGTAAATGGTCTTCATTATAGAGCATGTGAGGACAGACTTAAGGATCTTAATATGTATACTTTAGAGGAACGGCGGGATAGAGGAGAGATGATTGAGGCATTTAAATACCTCTGTGGCATAAATGCACAGGAAGCGAGCCTCTTTCAATTGAAAGCAAGCTCTGCTATAAGAAGACATAGGATGAGGGTGAAAGGGGATAGGCTCAGTAAATATTTCTTTACAGAAAGAGTGGTAGATGTGTGGAATAGTCTCCCAGTGAAGATGGTAGAGATCAGGACAGTATATGAATTCAAAAAAGCACGGGACAAACACAGAGGATCTCTAAAGGAAAAAAGGGGACTATTGTAGTTGTTGATATGGAAGGGCAGACTAAATAGTTAATGTAGTCTTTTTCTGCCGTCATGTTTCTATGTTTCTATGTAAACCTTTTTCCAAATGCGTGCAGCAGGCATGCATGCTCCAAAGATTTTTGGGCTCATTTTGTTTTGTCAGAATATACCTGTTCAGTTAGTCTTCAGAAACTGAAACATTTGTGTGTTTATTTGATTCATCCCCATTAAAGTCTCAGAAGAGGCAAAACAAACTCAGTGGGGTGACCTCAGCTAAGTTGTGCCCCATAAATAATAATCTTGGCACGAGGACTTAGAATACAACATTGGGATCATTCACTGCAGAAGAAGATCCCCCTGGTGTAGAAGCAACATTCATGGAGTGTAATGAATTCAGTCAGAACAATCTTGGAAAAGAGATGTTTGAGGGAAGGTATGATAAAGGTCTATAAAATAATGAGTGGAGTGCAACGGGTAAACATCGATTGTTTCTTTACTCCTTCAAAAGGTAGAAGGATTAGAAGATATGCAATGAAACTACAATGTAATACATTTAAGACTAATAAGAGAAAATATTTATTTCATTCAACATGTAATCAAACTCTGGAATTTATTACTGGAGGGTGTAATAAAAGCTGTTAGTTTAGCTTGGTTTAAAAGATGTTTGGACAAGTTCCTGGAGGAAAGGTCCATAAATCATTATTAAAGTGGACTGGGTAAATCCACTGCTTATCCTTGGGATAAGCAGCATGGAATCTTCCTACCTTTTGGGAGGAGGTAATTCTGACCTGCATTGGTCACTGTTGGGTAACAAGATACTGGACTTGATGGACCTTTGGTCTAACCCAGTATGGCATATCTTATTTTCTTATGTAAAGCAGGAGGACAAAGAGGAGCGACCCAAGAAAATCAAAAACATAAGAACATAAGAACATAAGATAAGAACATAAGTTATGCCATACTGGGTCAGACCAAGGTCCATCAAGCCCAGTATTCTGTTTCCAACAGTGGCCAATCTAGGTCATATGTAACTAGCAGTTTCCCCAAGAGACACAAGTTCGACAATGCTTGTACTGGGTCAAGCATTGATATCTTCAGTCACTTCTTAATAATGTTTTATGGACCTTTCCTCCAGGAACTTGTCCAAACTTTTTTTAAACCCAGCTACACTAACAGCCTTTACTACATCTTCCGGTAACAAATTCCAGAGTTTGATTACACGATGAGTGAAAAAATATTTTCTTTTATTAGTCTTAAATAGTTTACCCTGTAGCTTCATTGCATGTCCCCTAGTCTTTCTATATTCTGATAACGTAAACAATCAATCTACGTTTACCCGTTCCACTCCGTTCATTAATTTATAGACTTCTATCATATCTCCCCTCAGCCGTCTCTTTTCCAGGTTAAAGAGCCCTAACCTTTTTAGCCTTTCCTCATAGGAGTATCCTTCCATCCCCTTTACCATTTTGGTGGCTCTTCTCTGAACCTTTTCTAAAATCGCTATAGCCTTTTTAAGATACGGCGACCAGAATTGCACACAATATTCAAGGTGCGGTCTCACCATGGAACGATATAGAGGCATTATAATATCTTTTGTTTTATTTTCCATTCCTTTCCTTATCATACCTAGCATTCTATTTGCTTTCTTGGCCGCCGCTGCACACTGGACCGAGGGTTTTAACATGGTATCCACAATGACGCCTAAATCTTTTTCCTGGGTGGTGGTTCCTAATGTGGAACCTTGCATCGTGTAACCATAGTTTGGGTTGTTCTTCCCTAGGTGCATAACCTTGCACTTGTCCACATTAAATTTCATCTGCCATTTTGATGCCCAGTCTTCCAATTTATCAAGATCCTCTTACAATTTTTCACAATCCTCTTGGGTTTTAACAACTTTAAATAGTTTTGCGTCATCTGCAAATTTGATAACCTCACTCGTTATTCCACTTTCCAGGTCATTTATGAATATGTCAAAAAGCAGCGGACCCAGCGGACCCCTGGGGTACACCACTATTCACCTTTCTCCATTGGCAAAATTGGCCATTTAGCCCTACCCTCTGCTTTCTATCTTTTAACCAGTTCCTGATCCACAATAGTACACTGCCTCCTATCCCATGACTCTTTAGCTTTTCCAAAAGTCTCTGATGAGGGACCTTGTCGAAGGCTTTCTGAAAGTCCAGATACACAGTATCAACCGACTCACCTTTGTCCACCTGTTTATTCACTCCTTCAAAAAAACATAACAGATTAGTAAGACAAGATCTTCCTTGTCTAAAGCCATGTTGGCTGTCTCCCATTAGGTCGTGACTATCTACATGCTGAGTAATTTTATTCTTTATGATGGTTTCTACCATTTTTCCTGGTACTGACGTCAGGCTCACCGGTCTGTAGTTTCCCGGATCACCCCTGGAACCCTTTTTAAAAATAGGTGTTACATTGGCTATCCTCCAATCTTCAGGTATTAGAGATGATTTTAATGATAGTTCACAGATTACTGATAGCAGGTCTGCAATCTCATATTTCAGTTCTTTCAACACCCTTGGATGTATACCATTCGGCCCAGGTGATTTGCTACTCTTCAGTTTATCTAATAGTTGTAATACATCTTCCCGATGTATCGATATTTCCTTCAATTCTTCCGCACCTTTAAATACCACTTCAGTCATGGGTAACATCCCTACATCTTCCTCAGTAAAGACCGAAGCAAAGAATTCATTCAGTCTCTCTGCTATCGCCTTGTCGCCTCTTAGTGCTCCTTTAACCCCTTTATCATCTAATGGACCAACTGACTCTCTCACAGGTTTTTTGCTACGAATGTACTTGAAAAGGTCTTTATTTCGCGTTTTTGCTTCCGCAGCAAGCTTCTTCTCAAATTCTCTCTTTGCCTGCCTTATCAATGCCTTGCATTTGACTTGCCAGTGCTTGTGCTGTTTCCAGGTTTCGTCGTTTGGCTCTTTTTTCCATTTCCTGAAAGATGCTTTTTTGGCAACAACAGCCTCTCTGACCTCACCTTTAAACCATGCTGGCAGTTTTTTGGACTTCCTTCCACTTTTCTTAAAGCGTGGAATACAGCTGGTCTGGGCTTCCAAGATAGTATTTTTCAACAACAGCCAAGCCTGATGTATGTCTTTAACCTTTGCAACTGCTCCTTTTAGTTTTTTCTTAACTGTTTTCCTCACTTTATCATAGTCTCCCTTTCGAAAGTTAAAAGGTAGTACTGTGGATTTCCTTACTATCCCTCCTCCACTAATTAAATCAAAGGCAATCATTCTATGATCACTATTGCCAAGTGGCCCCAACAACCTTATCTCTTGCACTAGATCTGGTGTTCCACTAAGGACTAGGTCTAATATGGCTTCCCCTCTGGTAGGTTCATGAACCAGCTGCTCCAAGAAGCAGTCATTTATTTCATCTAGGAACTTTATCTCCCTAGCATGTCCTGACGTGACACTGACCCAGTCAATACCGGGGTAGTTGACATCACCCATTATTATTACTGCGCTGTAACTTTTGTTAGCTTCCTTGATTTCTTTGAACATTTCATCATCCATTTGGTCATTCTGGCCAGGCGGTCGATAGTACACCCCCACTGCCATTGCCTTCCCCCTTTTACATGGAATTTCGATCCATATAGATTCTACAGCAGATTTTGTTTTCTGCAAAACTTTAATCCTTTCTGACTCAATGCCCTCTCTAACATAGAGAGCAACCCCTTCACAAATTTGATCAGCTCTATCATTACGATATAGTTTGTACCCAGGTATCACAGTGTCCCACTGGTTGTCCTCCTTCCACCATATCTCTGATATTCCAAGCATATCTAACCTTTCATTTAGTGCTATATATTCTAACTCTCCCATCTTATTTTTTAGACTTCTAGTATTTGCATACAAGCATTTTAGAGAATGTATTTTATTCATATTAATTTGGCTATTGTTAGACGTGGGTAATTTGGGATCTTTAAGCTCTGTCTGCTCCATACTCGAGGGCATTTGGGCTACTTTACTCTTTTTTGGAACCTCTCTGCTTTTGGTAGTATCCTTCAAGGATACATTCTTCTGAACCATGCGCTCTTGGGCGACTGTCGGCTTTCCCCTATTATCTAGTTTAAAAGCTGCTCTATCTCCTTTTTAAAGGTTAATGCCAGCAGCCTGGTTCCATCCCGGTTAAGGTGAAGCCCATCCCTTCGGAAGAGCCCCTCCTTTCCCCAGAATGTTCCCCAGTTCCTAACAAATCCAAACCCCTCATCTCTGCACCATTGTCTCATCCACGCATTGAGACTCCGGAGCTCTGCCTGCCTTTTGGGTCCTGCGCGTGGAACGGGAAGCATTTCGGAGAATGCTACCCTGGAAGTTCTGGATTTCAACTTCCTACCTAAAAGCCTAAATTTAGCTTCCAGTACCTCCCTACCACATTTTCCTATGTCATTGGTACCGACATGTACCAAGACAGCAGACTCCTCCCCAGCACTATCTAAGACCTTATCTAGGTGGCGTGTGAGGTCCGCTACCTTCGCACCAGGCAGGCATGTTACCAGGCGATCCTCACGTCCACCAGCCACCCAGCTATCTACATGCCTAATGATCGAATCACCAACTATAACTGCTGTCCTAACCCTTCCCTCATGGGCACTTGGCCCTGGAGAAACCTCCTATTTATTTTTTATTTACATTCTCTTATATACCGCGCTATTCTGCATCAGTGCGGATTACATTGAACAAACTGAAATTACATTGAACAGGGCATGATAACTTGGAGATAACTATTTTACAGGGAACATGGGCTATGGAGGGTTAAGTGGCTTGCCCAAGACCACAAGGAGAGCCTTTGGGACCAGAAACCCTAGTCCTTCCGGCCCAAGGTTGCTGTCCTCTAGTGGGATTTGAACCACCGACCTTCCGGCCTGAAGTACCTTGCCCCAACCACTAGGCTACTCCTCCACTCCTCTGTGTGAGAGGGGTTTACATCACCTGGAGGACAGGTCCTAGTTACAGGATCACTTCCTGCCACACCAGGGTGATGCTCTCCTGTCACGTGACCTCTCTCCTCCATGGCAACAGGGATGCTGCCAGACTGGAGGTGGGACTTCAGGACTATATCCCTGTAGGTCTCGTCTATGTACCTCTCTGTCTGTCTAATGCTTTCCAAGTCTGCTACTTTAGCCTCTAGAGAACGGACTTGTTCCCTGAGAGCAAAGAGCTCCTTGCACCTAGTGCACACGTAAGACCTCTCACCAGCTGGGAGAAAATCATACATGTGACACTCAATGCAAAAGACTGGAAAGCCCACATCCCGCTGCTGGACTGCTGTCTGCATCTTAGTTTTAAGTTTGTGTTTAGATCTTTAAGTTCTTTACGTACTAAAGGGTGCTACGGATATTTATACCACTAAAACTGTACCTAATAAGTTTAATATACCTTGTTCACCTGAAGCTTAATTAATCTCAGGTCCTTAGTGTATGACTGATTTGGGTAATGAGCTTCACCTGAGAGCACCTCCTGTCTTTTAAGTTGTGCAAGTACCTATAAAGCTGTGATTATCCCGGGGGGGGGGGGGTGTGGGGAGGGAGGGAGGGATATAACACTTATTAAAAGAGGGCTGCTACACGGTACCCTGTCCTGTGCTGCTGAGGTAAGCTATATTCTGATTTGATTTAAATTATAGCTCTTTGCTGCTGCTAGGCTCTAACCTATTATGAAATTTAAACTACAAGCTCTCTGCTGGATTCTAAATTTAACCAGAAAGCTCTCTTCTGTGTTTTAATTTGAAACTAAAAGTACTTAGCTGATGCTAGGCCCTGAGTGACTATGAAATTTAAACTACAAGCTCTCTGCTGGATTCTAAAGTTAACCAGAAAGCTCTCTTCTGTGTTTTAATTTGAAACTAAAAGTACTTAGCTGATGCTAGGCCCTGAGTGACTATGAAATTTAAACTACAAGCTCTCTGCTGGATTCTAAAGTTAACCAGAAAGCTCTCTTCTGTGTTTTAAATTGGAACTAAAAGTACTTTGCTGATGCTAGGCCCTGAGTGACTATGAAATTTAAACTACAAGCTCTCTGCTGGATTCTAAATTTAACCAGAAAGCTCTCTTCTGTGTTTTAAATTGAAACTTAAAGTACTTTGCTGATGCTAGGCCCTGAGTGACTATGAAATTTAAACTACAGCTCTCTACTGGGTATGAAAGGTAACCAGAAAGTTCTCTTCTGTGTTTTAAATTGAATCTTAAACTGTTGCTACTAGGCCCTGACTGAATTAGCTTTAAAAGAAAAAAATTCCTTTCAGAAAAATTCCCAGAAGTATATACTCACAATTTCAGATTTCTCTCCAGAAGTAACAGCCCCCTTTTCTAGTCCTTCAAGACTAGAAAAACATACTGTTCATAGAATCATGGAGCTAGAAAGATGGAGACAAACAGGTATGGCATTTATGGGGCTTGAAAGTTGCACAATGGCAAGCCTAAAGCACCCACAGAGGTGCAAAGCAGAAGGACAAAGAGGAGTGGCCCAAGAAAAAAACAAAACAATGAAGGCATAGCAGCAGAGGTACTGTATCCCTGACTCAAGGAAAGTCAGTACAGTTCAGCACAAGGAATATCTGATGGACCCCAACTATTCCATCTGCACTAAAGGCCTCACCTCACACATTGTCAGACGGCTGCCTAGGGTGAGAACTTACACAATCTTGACGATGCATATATTCATATGATTCTTGCAAGGTATTGTGGGTATTGTAGTTCATTCACTCCCAAACACAGCTGATGACAATAATTTGAGTTGTGAAACCAAGTGGTAAGATCAATAAAATACTTCTTTTATTGATGGGGTTTAATTCACCCAGCACATGTATGCTTGATAGCACTATAAATGAGGTTACTTGCTTGCAGTGTTTAAAATGGATAACAAAAAGTCACAAAGTAAACCAGAAACAACCTTCAGCTTGTCAGGCAATTAGCTAATGTTTTCTTAGCAAATAATTACCAAATACAAAGGCACAAAGAAAAGAATAAACTTTGCTGGTTAGGTTAACTTCTGCTTATTTTCCACGCAGATCTCAGCAGTGATTCTCCCTTGCTCACCCACACAATCAGGTGCAGCCCTAATTACTATCAATGGACCAGCTGAAAGCCTTTAGCTGGCTGGCTGCTACTGTGTGAGCCCAAATCCTGCTTTAAGAGCTGTTTGCAGTGGAAATAAAGAACAAAGTTAGGTTTCTTTGTGATGGCTGATGTGTTTGCTCATAGAAAACTAGCAATAGCATTTAGATAAAGAACAGTCCATGTAAATAGTTTCATCTGCTGTATTTCCCCCTGCATCAACAATCATAGGGTCAATATCATACATTGGCACAGATGAGTCTTTCATTAAGGCACTATCATGAGAATGCTTATTCCCTTGCTGCCATTCTCTATTATAGATAGGGTCTGGATCAGTGTTCATACCTGAGCCTCTCCTGCTATCATTATTCCTCTCTGTATAGCCTGGCCAATATGTAATCCAATTCTGATGTCCAGCCTTCCAATCTTGATCCCTGGACACTGGATCTTCTCTCACATACCTTCTGGCCTTGGTCTGAAAGTCCCTTCCACATGCAGTCTTCTCTCTTCCAGGTAGCCACTGGTGATTCCTATCTCTGCCACTCCATTCCTCTGGCTGAATCCAGTCCAATGGACTCTGCTGGCCTTTGGAATACCTCCCAGTATGAGTACTGCCTTGGAATCTCCCAGACCTTCCAATGGCCTTTCTTCTCTTCCTTCCAGAGAGTTTCCTTCTCTCTCTATCTGCTTGGCTTGGCTTCTGTTTCTCCAGGTGATACTGGTGCTTGTAGCCGTTGCTGAAGCTCTCCCCTCTGTATCTCTTCCTGAAGCTGTTCTTCAAACTGTTGCTGAAAACTGTTTCCTGAAGAATAAGCTCTACTCTTATCCTGTTCTAATGTGTGCTGCTCCCTAACACAGCGCAGCTGTCTTGAATCAGGCCCTGCCCTTTGAGATGAGTGCTTAGGGATTACCTCATAGCTCTCTTGATTGCACACACATTTTCTTACTTCAGCCTCCCTCATGGCTGCTGGAAACCTGGTGCATTCTGGGACTGGTAGTCTTTTATGTGAAAACTCTGTTTTCTTGCTTCTACCAGAACTGACAGGTTGCTTGTTCAGAGTCACATCATCCTTTCTATAGCTCCTACCTGAGCTATGATAAGCTTCCTTATCACATACCCCCCTGCTTAAGTTATTATGGACTGGTTTTACTGGTGAAACTGCTTCTCTACAGTCCGTAATACCTACGAGAGTGTTATCTTCTTGAAGCTCACTTACTTTCTGACTGGGTTTAAGGTCATTATCTACAGGCCTCTCCCTCCAAGACTTAAGTACATTAATATGGTAGGTCTGCCTACGCCCTCTGGCATTTTCTACCATATAAGACACTGGGCTTACTTGTTTAACAACCTCCCATGGCCCTTTCCACTGTACCTCAAATTTTGGAGCAGTTCCTGCTACTTGAACCAAAACCTTTTCACCAATGCTTAATTGGCGGCTTTTGGCCTTTCTATCATACCACCCTTTCTGGCGAACTTGACTGTCCTGCAGGTTCCTCTCAGCAACCTGCGACGTCCTTTTCAAACGTGCTCTCAAGTCACGTAGAAACAGTGGCACCTCCTGACTTCCTGGTTCAGGATCAATCCATTGTTCCCTCAAAATATCCAACAAACCCCGGGGAGCCCTACCATACATCAACTCATACGGAGTTACACCTAGGGACACTTGAATTCTTTCCCTGCAGGCATATAAGGCAAAGGGTAATAACATATCCCATTCTTTTACCTCTCCTGCTAACCCCCTTCTCAACATTTGTTTGAGAGTTTGGTTGAATCTCTCCACCAAACCATTTGATTGTGGATGGTAGGCTGAGGTTTTCACGTGACGAATGCCAAAGGCATCCCAGACCTGGGCCAAATATTTGGATACAAAATTGGACCCTCGGTCAGTCAATACCTCTCTTGGGAATCCCACTTCACAAAACAATTTTACTAGCTCTAAAGCTATTGTTTTTGCAGAAACATTCCTCAATGGTATGGCCCAGGGAAACCTTGTTGCCTGATCTACCATAACTAGGATGTATTGGAAACCTCGGGGCGTTTTAACTAATGGGCCTACAATATCCATGGCAATGCGACCAATTGGGTCTGTGATGATTGGCATGGGGATCAATGGCACCACCGGTGGGTGAGCCGCTGTAACTCGCTGACATGCTGGACATGCAGCACAAAACTGGGCAGTTTCTTTGAAGATACCTGGCCAGTAAAAACGCACAAGTATTTGATCCAGCGTTCCTTGCATACCTTTATGACCTCCCACTGGATGATCATGTGCTAGCCTAAGTACTAGCCCTTTGAAAGTTGTGGGTACCACCAATTGTTTACGTATGGCACCGTTTCTGGGGTCCTAACTCTCTCTATATAATATGTCATTATCTAGTCTGAATCTGGGCAACTCCTCCCTGACCTCCTGAGCATACTTAAAAGCTCGGGTGAGAGCTTGATCAGCTCGCTGCTCTTGTGGAAAGTTAGGAAACTTTGCCACCAACTTAGCTGGCACCCAGGGTAAACTTTGACCAGCTAACATCTCAGCCCTACCCTGTGCTCTGCAAAGTCTCTCACGCCTCTTTTGTGCTTTCAACTTTCTTACTTTACCAGATGATGGGGTTATTAAATCATCATGAGAGGGTAAGTCTCCTAATAACTCTGCCTGCTCCCCCTCCTCCTTCTGCTGGCTCTCTAACTTAGCCTGCGAGCGGGTGGATACAAGGCCCCTCTTATTACCCATAGTTTGGCCTTCTGGAAGCTTAACCATCTTTTTAGCTAGGGACTGAGGACTTCCAAAGAAAGGCCCGGGAGCTATTTCCATTATTAATCTTTCTCCCTCCTTCTTTCCTAGCCCTTTCACTAGTTCCTGCTTAAATCTTGGCCAGTCCTTTCCTAGGACCAAATCAAAGGGTAGCCTAGGCACCACTGCTAATAGGACTTCCTCTTGTTCCCCCAGGCACTTAACCTTAAACCTATAGGTGGGATATGATGTTGCAGCACCATGAATGCATCTGATGTGAACTTGGCTTTCAGGGGTTCTAGGCACAAATCTTTCTTGGGCCTCTATCCTCTTCCAAAGCCTTTTTGACATCATACTCTGGTCTGCCCCAGAGTCTAATAATGCATTTGTGGTAATTCCTTGCACATCAACCATCAAAAGAAATCCTTCCTTGGGCTGTTTTAAATCCAGACCCATTAAACTAGTGTGTGTCTGGCATCTCTTCTCTAAATGTCCCAATTTTCCACACTTGAAACATTTCTTTCTATTCCACTGTGTCATCTGGTTTGATACAGTACATTCATTTTTAGAAACATTCCTAATTATTCCTTTTTCTGATACAGCACATCTAGCCTCAGCATCCATCTTTAGAGGGCCACCCATTCTATGGCAAGCCCACGTGGCTTCCAAGAATCTCTCTGCTAGCATGGTTGCCTCTCCAAGATTTTGGCAATTTTGCTGTATAAGAAAAACATTCAAATCTTTAGGTACCCCAAGCATAAATTGTTCCAGCATTATACTATCTAATAACATTTCTACTGTCTTTTGCTCAGGCTCCAACCATTTTACAGCTAGACTTCTGATTCTCTGACTCAGAGCCCTGGGTGTCTCACCCACTTTCAATGTAACAGCTCTAAACATTCGCCTATACTCTGAAATAGACAACCCTAGGCGATCTCTAATAGCTGCCTTTACATCCTTATAAATCAAAGCCTGGGCTGCTGGCATTGCTCTGTAAGCTGCTAGTGCCTCACCAGTTAATGAGGCTGCCAGCCTTACTGCCCACTGGGTCTCTGGCCATGCTAAAGCCTGTGCCACTCTTTCAAAAGACTCTAGAAAATCATCAATATTATCTTCTGGAGTTAATTTCCCAAAATTAAATGCCCCAATCCTTTGATTGAGTCCCACAGTGTCCACATGTGGTGCACCAGTACTAACTGCTGGTCTTGCATCTGTTCCACTTTGGCTCTGCAGCTGAACTAGAGCTTGAACCAGATCAAGCACTGGTTTCTGCTGTTCCATTAAGGCCTTCATAGCAGTGTCCTGGGCCTGCTGTGATAGCTCCTGCTGCTTGCTGAATTGGGCTGCCATCCACTGAGCCATCTCCGTCGGATCCATCTTGACCCCTGCAAGAAAAGAGAAAAAAAAAACCCAAGAGCAGCACCTTCCAACCAGGTGTGTTTTTTTTTTTTTTAACTTTTTTTTTTTTTTTTCAATTACCCCCTGTGCTTACACACATCCACCACTAGACATGCCCAGGTACATATAACCTTGTCTCAGTGATGCATCCAGCTTTGCACAGGGTCTTTTCATCTGGGACAGCTTCCTGGAACAACCACTTTTCTTCCAAAGTGCAGATGAGGGAAAGAAATCTTCTAAAAGCTTTAAACTTGACTTTTATTTGTAATCCACAACAAGTAAATCCTCTTGGTGCAAGAGCAATCCGAAAAACTATGCCATTTGTCAGACGGCTGCCTAGGGTGAGAACTTACACAATCTTGACGATGCATATATTCATATGATTCTTGCAAGGTATTGTAGTTCATTCACTCCCAAACACAGCTGATGACAATAATTTGAGTTGTGAAACCAAGTGGTAAGATCAATAAAATACTTCTTTTATTGATGGGGTTTAATTCACCCAGCACATGTATGCTTGATAGCACTATAAATGAGGTTACTTGCTTGCAGTGTTTAAAATGGATAACAAAAAGTCACAAAGTAAACCAGAAACAACCTTCAGCTTGTCAGGCAATTAGCTAATGTTTTCTTAGCAAATAATTACCAAATACAAAGGCACAAAGAAAAGAATAAACTTTGCTGGTTAGGTTAACTTCTGCTTATTTTCCACGCAGATCTCAGCAGTGATTCTCCCTTGCTTACCCACACAATCAGGTGCAGCCCTAATTACTATCAATGGACCAGCTGAAAGCCTTTAGCTGGCTGGCTGCTACTGTGTGAGCCCAAATCCTGCTTTAAGAGCTGTTTGCAGTGGAAATAAAGAACAAAGTTAGGTTTCTTTGTGATGGCTGATGTGTTTGCTCATAGAAAACTAGCAATAGCATTTAGATAAAGAACAGTCCATGTAAATAGTTTCATCTGCTGTATTTCCCCCTGCATCAACAATCATAGGGTCAATATCATACATTGGCACAGATGAGTCTTTCATTAAGGCACTATCATGAGAATGCTTATTCCCTTGCTGCCATTCTCTATTATAGATAGGGTCTGGATCAGTGTTCATACCTGAGCCTCTCCTGCTATCATTATTCCTCTCTGTATAGCCTGGCCAATATGTAATCCAATTCTGATGTCCAGCCTTCCAATCTTGATCCCTGGACACTGGATCTTCTCTCACATACCTTCTGGCCTTGGTCTGAAAGTCCCTTCCACATGCAGTCTTCTCTCTTCCAGGTAGCCACTGGTGATTCCTATCTCTGCCACTCCATTCCTCTGGCTGAATCCAGTCCAATGGACTCTGCTGGCCTTTGGAATACCTCCCAGTATGAGTACTTCCTTGGAATCTCCCAGACCTTCCAATGGCCTTTCTTCTCTTCCTTCCAGAGAGTTTCCTTCTCTCTCTATCTGCTTGGCTTGGCTTCTGTTTCTCCAGGTGATACTGGTGCTTGTAGCCGTTGCTGAAGCTCTCCCCTCTGTATCTCTTCCTGAAGCTGTTCTTCAAACTGTTGCTGAAAACTGTTTCCTGAAGAATAAGCTCTACTCTTATCCTGTTCTAATGTGTGCTGCTCCCTAACACAGCGCAGCTGTCTTGAATCAGGCCCTGCCCTTTGAGATGAGTGCTTAGGGATTACCTCATAGCTCTCTTGATTGCACACACATTTTCTTACTTCAGTCTCCCTCATGGCTGCTGGAAACCTGGTGCATTCTGGGACTGGTAGTCTTTTATGTGAAAACTCTGTTTTCTTGCTTCTACCAGAACTGACAGGTTGCTTGTTCAGAGTCACATCATCCTTTCTATAGCTCCTACCTGAGCTATGATAAGCTTCCTTATCACAACATCCAACAAAGAAAGGTTATGGAGGAAGATGGCTGCCACTCTGAGGAAAATCTCTAACTCTGATGCTAAAAGGATAGAAGCCTCAACCAGTGACAACTTTTCTCCCAGGACAAGCCTTCAGCAAAATCAATTAGGGGAGGGCGGGGAGGCACTATGGGAAGGCTTCATTTAGATGTCCAGCATTAAATTTTTTGGAGTGAAGGCATATCTTTTTTCAAGCGGAGACAGCCACTTTGTCAGGCTTTGCCAGAAATAACTGAGTCCCAGGGATTTCTTCTTCCTGAGATCATCTTGGAGTATGTGGATCACATATGGTCAGATGAATTCAAGGCTATAGAGTTGATCTGGTGTAACAGAATAGCAGAGGAACTTAAATAGCTAGCATAGAACATAAGAAATGCCATACTGGGTCAGACCAAGGTCCATCAAGCCCAGTATCCTGTTTTCAAAGTGGCAAATCTAGGCCACAAGTACCTGGAAGATTCCCAAAAAGGCACACAGGTTCCACAATGCTTGTCCCAGGGCAAGCGTGGATTTCCCAAGTCCTCTTTAATAATGGTTTATGGACCTTTCCTCCAGGAACTTGTCCAAACCATTTTTAAACCCAGATATACTTATAGCCTTCACTACATCCTCCAGTAATGAATTCCAAGTTTGATTATGTGTTCAGTGAAAAATATATTCTCTTATTAGTCTTAAATGGGTTATGTTGTTGCTCCATTGTGTCTTTATACTTTTTGATTCTATAAACAACTGATCTATGTTTACCAGTTCCACTCTATTCATTACTTAATAGACCTCTATCATATCTCCTTTCAGCCATCTCTTTTCCAAGTTGAAAAGCCGTAACCTTTTAAGCCTTTCCTCATAGGGTAGCGTAGCCTTCCATCCCCCACTTTGGTGGCTCTTCTCTGTACCTTTTCTAATTCTGCTATATCCTTTTTAAGATATGGAGACCAGAATTGCACATAATATTTAAGGTGTGGTCGCACAATGGAATGGTGCAGAGGCATTATAATATCCTTGGTTTTATTCTCCATTCCTTTCCTTATGATTCATAGCATTCTATTTGCTTTCTTGGCTGCCACTGCACACTGGGCGGAGGGTTTCAATGTATTATCCACGATGAAGCCTAAACCTTTATCGTGGGTGGTGGTTCCTAATATTGAACTATGCATCGTTTTTACCGTAGTTTGGGTTATTCTTTCATATGCCATTTGGACATCCAGTCTTCCAATTTATCAAGATCTTCTTGCAATTTTTCATAATCCTATTGTGTTTTAACAACTTTGAATACATTTTGTTCATCAACAAATTTGCTCACCACACTAATTATTCCTATTTGCAGGTCATTTATGAATATGTTAAAAAGCAGCGGGCCCAGCACAGATCCCTGGGGTACTCCACTATTCACCTTACTCCGCTTAGAAAATTGGCCATTTAGCCCAACTCTCTGCTTTCTATCTTTTAACCTGTTCCTGATCTACAATAGTACACTGTTGCCAATCCCATGACTTTTTAAATTTTGCCAAGAGTATCTCATGAGGGACCTTGTCAAAGGCTTTCTGAAAATCCAGATATATTATATCAAATGGCTCACCTTTGTCTACCTGTTTATTCACATCTTCAAAACAATATAACAGATTACTAAGACAAGACTTTCCTTGGCTAAATCCATGTTGGTTTTCTCCCATTAAACAATGACTTTCTACATGTTCAGTAATTTTATTCTTTATACTAGTTTCCAGAGTGGAGGAATAGCCTAGTGGTTAGAACAACTGCCTAGTACTCAGAAGATCAAGGGTTTGATTCCTACTGCCACTCCTTTTGACCTTGGGTAAGTCACTTTACCCTCCATTGCCTCAGAAGAAAAGGCTGGCATCTACTTCCAGTGATACATTGCCAAGAAAACCCAGAGGTAGCTGGGTTGCTATGAGTCAACACTGACTTGATGGCACTAAAAAAAAATTAATGGTTTCCACCATTTTGCCCAGTACTGATGTCAGGCTCACAGGTCTGTAATTTCCAGATCACCCCTGGAACCCTTTTTGAAAATTGGAGTTTCACTGGTCATTCTCTAATCTTCTGGTACTACAGATGATTTTAATGATAGGTCACAGATTACTAATAGTAGGTCTGCAATCTCATATTTCAGTTCTTTCAATACCCTTGGATGTATACCATCTAGTAGAGGTGATTTACTGCTCTGCAGTTATCAAACACCTGTAATACATCTTCCTGGTTTATCGATATTTCTTTCAATTCTTCCAATAAATCTCTTTTAAATACCATTTCAGGCATGGGTAACTTCTCTGCATCTTCTTCAGTAAAGACAAAAGCAAATAATTCATTCATTTTCTCCGCTATGGCCTTGTCCTTCCTTAGTGCCTCTTTTACTCCTCTATCATCCAATGGTCTAACTGACTCTCTCCCATGTTGTTTTGTTATGAATGTACTTGAAAACATTTTTATTATGTGTTTTTGCTTCCATGGCAACCTTTTTTTAAAATTCTCTCTTTGCCTGCCTTATCAATGCCTGGCATCTAACTTGCCAATGCTTATGTGATTTTCGTCATTTGACTCCTTTTTCCATTTCCTGAAAGATGCCTTTTTGGCTACAACAGCCTCTCTGACCTAGCCTTTAAACCATGTTGACAGTTTTTTGGACTTCCTTCCACTTTTCTTAAAGTGTGGAATACAGCTAGTCTGGGCTTCCAAGATAGTATTTTAAACAATGTCCATGCTTGATGTAAATCTTTAACCTTTGAAACTTCTCCTTTTAGTTTTTTCTTACTAATTGCCTCCGTTTATTATAGGCTCCCTTTTGAAAGTTAAAAGGTAGCACTATGGATTTCCTTACCATCCTACTTCCATTTATTAAATCAAATGCAATCATACTATGATCACTATTGCCAAGTGGCCCCAACACCCTTATCTCTTGCACTAAATCCTGTGTTCCACTAAGGACTAGGTCCAAAAGAGCTGAGATATGCTACTGTAAATTACAAAAGGATGGAGGTATACATTATGGGCCCGATATTCGAAGGGCAGTTACATGGTTTACAGCCCTGTAAACCATGTAACTGCCAGAGAGAGAGATGTTTAACGGTACTAACATGGTTAGTGCCGCTGAATATCCCTTTTCTTCTCCTTTACATGCCCTGATGCTAACAGCTTAGAATGGGGGCATAAGAACATAAGAACATAAGATCATAAGATATGCCATACTGGGTCAGACCAAAGTCCATCAAGCCCAGTATTCTGTTTCCAACAGTGGCCAATCTAGGTCATACGTACCTAGCAGTTTCCCCAAGGGACACAGGTTCCACAGTGCTTGTATTGGTTCAAGCATTGATATCCTGGGTCCCTTCTTAATAATGGTTTATGGACCTTTCCTCCAGGAACTTGTCCAAACCTTTTTTAAACCCAGCTACACTAACAGCCTTTACTACATCCTCCGGTAACAAATTCCAGAGTTTGATTACACGTTGAGTGAAAAAATATTTTCTTTTATTAGTCTTAAATAGTTTACCCTGTAGCTTCATTGCATGTCCCCTAGCCTTTCTATATTCTGATAAGGTAAACAATCGATCTACGTTTACCCGTTCCACTCCGTTCATTAATTTATAGACTTCTATCATATCTCCCCTCTCTTTTCCAGGTTAAAGAGCCACAACCTTTTTAGCCTTTCTTCATAGGAGTATCCTTCCATCCCCTTTACCATTTTGGTGGCTCTTCTCTGAACCTTTTCTGAAATCGCTATATCCTTTTTAAGATACGGCGACCAGAATTGCACACAATATTCAAGGTGCGGTCTCACCATGGAACGATATAGAGGCATTATAATATCTTTTGTTTTATTTTCCATTCCTTTCCTTATCATACCTAGCATTCTATTTGCTCTCTTGGCCGCCGCTGCACACTGGGCCGAGGGTTTTAACATGGTATCCACAATGACGCCTAAATCTTTTTCCTGGGTGGTGGTTCCTAATGTGGAACCTTGCATCGTGTAACCATAGTTTGGGTTGTTCTTCCCTAGGTGCATAACCTTGCACTTGTCCACATTAAATTTCATCTGCCCATTTTGATGCCCAGTCTTCCAATTTATCAAGATCCATGTCAGAGGCATTATGGGGAGGAGTAGAGGCAGTGACCGTCCTTAACAGGGCAGCAGCAATATTGCATGTTGCCCGGTTAGCGACCTGTGCCTAAAAGATAGGCGAGGGTTTTCCTCACCTATCATTTAACCACAGGAGCTGACCGGGCAGCATGCAATATCGCTGCTTCCCAGTTATCTATGGTGTCTGGGAGGCATGTGCAGAAACCCAGATATTCAATGCTGGAGCCACATATGACTCCATCACTGAATATCTGGGGTTTAAATTCAGTGCCGATGGCTATGAATATGGGGCCCTATACCTCTACCAGCCTTCCAACTGTTGTTGTTGCTGTTGCTAAGTGCCATCAAGTTGGTGTCGACTCCTGGCAACCCTCTGGATAGTTGACCTAAACTTTGTTTGGTCTTCAGCGAAGTGGCTCATTGTTGATAGAGTGGTATGCATAGTTGCTGCTGTTGTATTGATCCAACTCATTACCAACCTTCCTCTTTTACAGTGACCTTCTAGCTTCCCAAGCATTTAAAATGCACTCACTCAAGGTCCCAGGAGTCGGGACTGGAAGCCACACACAGCAGCCTGTTACTGGCACTCATCCTGCCTCAGAGCTCCTTCTTGACTCCTTTTGCAGGATATGTGCTCTGATAAGCTGAGAAAGAGAATGATTGTCACATTAGACCAAAAGAGCTGTTACACACACGGTTCTGCTGTGTGCTTCCAGACTTTTGTCCCTTTCATTAATAGTCCCTGGGGCTAGGGAAGGAGTGATTATCCCATACTGGGGTCTTCCCAGGGCAATTCACCTAGTATTGAGCCAGTCCATGTCTTCTTATCATATCTTGGCCAGTGAGAGTCTGTTTGAGGAAGCCAGCAGGTCAGGTTTACATGAGGTGCTGCAGTCACATAGCAATAGCCTTTTGCTGAGGTGGTTAGGAATTGTGATTTAGGAGTCCTGTTGGACTCCAAATTGACTCTGAAACTCAAATTGAATTGGTTGTAGAAACTGCTATTTTAAAGCTTAGAATGCTGTGTCGCTTTAAGCCATCTTTGGATGATGTGGATTTTCTTACTATGCTTGAGCCTTTGGTGTTACTGTGCCTTTATTATTTTAATGGTTTGTATCAGGTTTTGCCTGCAAAATCATGTCATGCTTTGCAAGCAGTGCAAAATGCTGCAGCACGGCTGGTGGTGGTGCTGAGTCATTTTTATCATGTAATCCCGGTTTTCTCTTCCTTGCACTGGTTTCTGGTGCTGTAGAGGTTGAAGTTCAACTTTTGGGTATTGGTATTTCAGGCACTGGCTGGGGAGGCACTTTGTTATCTGTCCTCCTACTGACGTTCTTTGTTCCTGGTCATACTTTGTGATTAGTGGATTATGTATGTTTGGCTATTCCTTCTCTGCATGTTGCATGCTGTTGTGAAACTTAATTACTGCCCCACAATTGCGGAACTCACTTCCTCCTGAGTTAAGAATGCTTTCTGATCTGTGTGTATTTCGGAAGAGGCTTAAGGCTTAGTTTCTTCTTACTCAGGCATTTAATGAAATGAGTTGATGTGCTTGCAATATGCTGAATTTTGTTTATCTGGGAATAAATTGTTTTGTTTTATGTCTGTTATTTTATGTATGTATGATTGTAATCTGCCTAGGATTTCAGAGCGTGCAGACTATGAATATTTAAAATAAATAAATAACAAAGTAATAATGAACGGAAATCAATCAAAGGGAAGTTTGTCTTCAGGTACACTAGCTTTTCCATTAAGTCTGATGCTAGCCATGAATGATGGGAAGGCATGATAATCTTTGCTATGGCAAACATAATTTCACTAGGTACACTGGTTGGATGAGAAGACAGGAAATGGTCTGGCCAGACTGTAACTTGTGTACCCAGTGCCAAGGGATCTGTCTGCTTGGCTTTAATGGGATCTGCAAGATAGCCTACTGAAAGCTATGCAGGAGTCTGATCTTCTCTGCAACTTAATATAGTGGCTAGGGCTTTAGGAATTAAAGATTGTCCCTGGCTGGGGCTTATGGGCAATGGGCATGTAAAGCCAAGGGTAGGGGGAGGAGTGGTAGGTGACAGGGTGGTACTCAGGAAAGCCATACTGCTTGCAAGCATTCCTGGTATTTCCTCTGCTGAATCATCACCACCACTGCCCTGCTCACTCCACTGCTCCCTTTTCTTTTCCTGTCACCGGACTTCCCTTCCAATAAGTCAGTGAGCTGCAAAGCAGGTCACAGAGACCAGCTAGCATATTAGCATCCTCAAATGAAGCTAAATGTTCAAGCTTCAGTAAGTTCCCATCACCAGAAGTATACACTCTATCACATGATCCCTTAGGGGTATGTTTACTAAACTGCGTTAGTGCAAATCGCGTTAGGAGCCGCGTTAGTGAAAGGAAAGCCAAAAAAGGACATGGGCGGGACATTGTAACCACTAACGCGCGTTCCAAAAACTAACGAGCGTTACAGGGCGCCGTGGCGCGTTACTGCGCATTAATCGTATGAAGGCGTACAGACACAAATCACTGAAACAGAGCTGTAGCACAATGGTTAGTGTACTGACCGCTATAACAGGCAGCATGGGTTCAAGTCCCCAGTGTGCCTAATGCAGAAGGCTGGCCCAGGCATCACCCTGTACAGTACATAGGGAATGAGGAGGCATGTTTTTCTTTACGTTGAGTAGTGGTGTCAGAAACACACCTTCGCAGTGTGCCTAGCCACGTGCGTGGCTGCGTGCATTGGTGCATGCATACAATCGTGCGTGGGTACGTGTGTTTTTACCAGCGTGGGCACCTAATATTACAGACTCTTTAGGGTGTCTTGCACCTATGCATTATGCTAACAGATGTACGTGTGATGGCCTATGGTGTATCTGAGCCTGTGAGCAGGTGCTGGATTTACCCAGGGTTGGATTGTGCCAGTCACACCCATGATGCACTGCACATGCAAATCAGCCGTCCACAGATACACACCATGGGGAATGTACCCCCACAGCACCTCAGCATGGTAGGGGGAAGTGATCATGTGCACCCCCACAGTACCTCGGCCTGGTAGGGGGTACTGACCGTGTGTTGTACTGGCACAGAGTAGCTACACACCGTCACATTGTGCGGGCACTGTGCTCACCCTGAGGGTGCAGTGAGGCGCCCAGCACCAGGTCCACAGCACCATCCATGGCTGAAAGAGGCCATGGCGCAGGTCCAAAGCAGTGTTAATGTGTGAGATAGGTAGTTTCTACACAAACACCTTGGATATCTCTGTCTGTTTCAGTCAGGTGTTGCCCCCCATGGATCTGTAGGTGGCCCATGCACCACCCCCACCCCCCCCAACAATAGATCCACATCCTACCTCCCTGCAAAGGTGGCAGTAGAGGTGGAACAGCAACCCCAGTCCTGCTGAGGAACAAACACCCCACAGGGCAGTCAATGCAGCTCTGTACACATCCATAACACAATAGCAGACAGACATTAGGCCTGGATATGGTAAGCTGCACCCCACCACTATCTGATATTCTCTTGCTGCAAGCCATCAGCCACTGTACCCTGCAAGCCACTCCATCACAACACATACCAGCTGCAAACAGTCTGCTAGTTAGTCAATAGTGCATGCACCCAGAACTGGGAAGTCAGCATACACAGCAAGCAAATAAATCAGTAACTGGGCCCCAAAAGGAAACCCCTACCTATCACATGAGAGAAATACTATATAGCACTATGGGGATGCCTAGCCATGCTGTGGTCACTGCACAGTCAGGGTGAGAGTGATCTCTCAGCAGGACATACTGAGGTCACCCTGTCTGTGTAGATGGTGGCCGGGCACTAAAATGTGCCTGTCACTGCCCTATGCCCTGTGCAGATGCACCCTGGCCAGGCCACCCTGTCCAGCCTATACCCATGGTACCTTGCTCCTCATTATGCACATTGGCAGCCCAATACTGGCAACATTGCTGGCAGTGTGGGCTGTGGAAGGTGTTTGCAGCCACCACACACTGGATAGACAGACAGCCACCCCCACACCTATGCCAGCATTGTGCTACTATAGAGGTGTTCAGCAGCCATATCCACCACACCAGTCCTGGGCACAGTACAGGCATGGATATGGTACGCAAGACTGTTGGGGGTCACTCCCCAGGGTGGTAAACACTGTCAGAGACCAGACCTGCAGCACACACCGCAGACATTAGAATGCTTGTTATGGTGGAGCTCACTGAGCAACCTGTGCTTAACGTAGGAATTGATATCTGCCAGTTATCAGAGGAAACGTTTGATAGCTGTGTACCATATACCCAGGTGTAGGGTGGCATTGCTAAGGTATGCAACTGCTAGTATTGGGAGATACAGGCAGGGCCCAATGTCCTGCCTCTCCAGGAGGCATTGGCCAATGGGGCCTGTGGGTGTGTGTGTGGGTGTGTCTGGCCCTGTTGGCTGCTGCTTTACGGCAGAATTCCACAACTCCAGTCCTGGTGTTCCAAACACTGTTCGGGTTTCATGCTGTCCCTCATAAATATGCATGAGCTACATCTGCATACCATGGGGGTGGTGCATAGATATGCAGCACAGGCATCTTTATTAGAGGCAGCATGGAACCTGAATGGTGTGGGGCCTTCCAGAACTGCATTTGCGAGACTCTGCTCTAGGTAATGCGCCTGTTTCTGGTGTCTGTGTTTGGTGTGGTAAAATATAGGCGTATTAACCATGCGCATGTTCTCTGCAATAAAGGAGTGTCTTTACTATCACTGTTTAGTGGTGGGTAAAACTATGGGGACAGGGTTGGCAGGAGCCCCAGCTGGGATTTGAACCTGTGACCCTATGGTCTTACAGGCACTGGCTGTGTCTGTTGCACCACACTGTGGCCACAGAGGCAGTGTAGTCCCTGGAGATAGGAAAACCGGCCTGACGAGTCAGAAACCCTGCTCTGCACAAGTTTACTGTGGGCTCATTTACCTTGTATGGAGACAAAGGTGCAAATAAACCTCAAAAGAGACCTCGAAAAAAGGGGCAAACACCCATAACCAAGTTGGGCAACAATGATATCATTGGGCAACAATGAAAACCACTCCCAGGAAAGCCCCATTACAATGAAATGATCTTTGAAAGGGTCTACGGAGCGTAGACCCTTCCAAACATCATTTCTTTTGTTTGGTGCTTTCCTGGGCGTATTTTTCATTGTTTCCCATTGCTATCACTGTTTCCCAGCTGAATTATAATTTCTACAATGTTTCTTGTGGTCATTTTAAAGTTTTATGTGAACTTTTGTTCTGTGCACATGTATCACACTGCTCACGTTTTGTGGGTTTCCCCGGTTTTGCTGTACATTGCTGACGTAAATGGTTTCTCTTCCCTTTAATATGCCTTTAACGACAGGTTTTCATTCGCGTTGGAATTGAGCTCAGAAATTCAGCGCGTTAGTGTGAGGGGAGCCTCTCCCCGCCCACTCTCCGCCCATTGACCCCTTCTATCCGCCCACTCTCCACCTTCTGCGCTGTTTTAACGCGCCGCGGGGCTTTACGATCGTTCAGTACGGTTAACGTGCGTAGTATGACGTTAACGGTCATTGGCGCGTGATTACACGCGTTATACTGCACTTACGATCGTTAACTTCATACAATGCACGTTATTCACGTTTACCGCACTTTAGTAAACATGCCCCTTACTGAAGAGATCAGTTGTTACAAATTTGCTGTCAATACTTTTCTCTTGTTGTTTTCTTATTTTTTAATTGCAGTTGAAGTTCCTTACACCCTCTTTAAATTCTCCAAAGGTTCACTGCTCTTCTCATTGCCTACCAGAATTGATGACTTATTCTTACAATATTTTGAACCTTTTTCAGAAAGAGAAGATGCACCTGTTGTATTAGTGGTAAACTACATGCAACAAAAGCAAAATGCAGAGTCCTTTGATGTGTAGTACTGTAGTCACGGATGGTGCAGTTCATCTCCAGTGAGAACTCTTCTTTTTTATGATTCATGGAACATTTTCTTTGATTATTAAATTTAGGGAAATCAAATTGCTGAATTTGATTTGGCCCATGTTCCACCAAGAGCTGTTACATGCAATCTCCTATCTGGTGTTAAATCAGCCAATGTAGCAGGGTCACTATAATTTAAATTGGTGGAACTTTCACATTCAATCAAATCTTGAGCCTGTCTAACTTTAGTTGTTTCATCTTCTATATTCATATTGTAACACCGAAAATGTGCCCTGTAACTTTAAGACACAAAAAGCTGAAGAGTACGGCACAGACTCTGACAGAAAGGGAGAGAAAAAGCTTCCTAGTTGCTATAGGCAACCAGAGCAGGCTGAGGCACGAGACCTGAAGGCACGCCCAGCCAACAGACACTCCCCAAACACTGAGGGAAACACTCTGCACATGTGCAGAAAAACGCCCATAGCTCTGCATAAGAAAGCAGGCAGGCAAACAGAGTTAGTTCGAGTGCAGGAGCAGGAACAGGCCAGAGCTTGGGAGCAGGCCAGAAAGGAGAATCCTTATTATGCTCGAGTCCAGGAGAGAGAGAATCCAGGAAGAGAGGCTGAATGTGATTCCTGTATGATCTCTGACGAAGGTTTTGATGACACAGAAGCTGCAAGCGCTTGTGAAGCCTGGCAGGTTAGAGAGAACCAAAAACCCTTCAACAAAAGGTCAGAGTATTGTCAGCCTAACCCTGTGTATTCTGAGGCCTGGAATAAGAAGCCAAGAAGGGCTGGGAGACATAACAGGCAGTTATTCTCCAACAGTGAGTTTAACCATAGAAAACCCTTTGCTAATGAAAGCCAGAAGCTTTTAAGGTATTCACATCCTTATAATAGAGATAGTGAACTGCTTCAGGATATTTGTATGAGAGCAGAGCCTGAATGTTTGTGTGAGAAGCCTGGCAGCAAACTGACAAGAGCAAGGTGTAACAGAAAAGCTGAAAAGCAATTTTATCAAGGCTCAGATAATTATCTCCCTGAACAGGAAGAGAGTTTTGAAGAGAGACCAGTCACTGACTGGAGGAGGTTACAAACTCTCTGCCCGAGGGAAGACGAGTCACTTGAGGAGCCCATGTGTACTGACCAGAATGAAGGTTTATCTTATGAGGAAAAGATGGACTGTTCTCTAGTGATGACTGAAGAGACCTCTCTGCGCTGAGAGCTAATAAGCCTGCTAGAGAGACAGGTCTGCACAGTGGAAACTGCCCAGGTGTTTACCTTGATGATATATTTTTGTTTTGTCATTTGATTTGTGAAGCAAGAAGCTACTTTTCTTTATCCATTTGTTTATACCAGAAGTATGGTTATCTTTTGAGTTTGGAAGTGTATTATTTTTGAAAGTCCAGCAAAACCCCGGGAGGGGAATAAATCCTTGTTTAAACCTGACCCTCGACTTGCAACTACACTTTCTTTTTATAGAAAGGTCAGGGCCAGTAGTGAACTAAGCTAAATAACTCTAGTTTAGCCTCTGCTGGTGACATATAAAATGGCGTAGTTGGCAGGATTTTTGAAAAAAAAAAAAAAGCAATACTACTGTCCAAAGTTTTTTCAAAAGAAAAACAGAGTGGAAGAAGAAAAAAAAAAAAAAAAACTCACAGCAGCAAAGGAAATACTGAGAGGAAGAAAATCCTGATACTAAGAGGACATCCACAAGCTGACCGGACGGAGGTGCAGAGAACCTTTCTCAAAATAAGATCCTTCACCGTGCTAAGGTACAAGTGGCTGGGCACGGGTGGTAAGGATTATGGAGAAAGGGGGAGAGAGATATCTGGATAAAAGCAGATAGGGAGAAAGAACTTTATTGTGTGCCGCACTTGGTGGGCCCTCTGTTTTTTTCTCGCCTATACAGGTATACCGCAAGCACCAAGATGGATCCGAAAGAAATGATGAAATGGATGGAAGAGCAGTGGAAGGCCCAAAGTGAGCTGGCACGACAGGCCCAGGACAGGACTATGGCAGCACTGGCTGCGCAACAAAAGCCCCTGTTGGACTTGGTGACCACGCTACTACAGCGGACATCCACTACTGCGGCTGAGGAGGAAAGTGTACCGGTACCAGCGGTGGTAGGAGTACAACAATATGGTGCATTGGCACTAGGACCTTTACAAAAAAGTGATAACTTTGATGATTATTCGGACGCATTCGAGCGAATCGCTCAGGCGGCTAAGTGGCCCCTAGACCAATGGGCAGTCCGATTTGCCATGTCGTTAACTGGAGAGGCATTGGCGGCCTATAAGGCGATGCCCGCTGGCCTAGTGACCAGTTATCCAGATGTAAAATTGGCAGTTCAAGATAGGCTAGGTTTAACACCTACACATTATCGCCGACTTTTTAGGGAGGCAAGGCTCTTGCCCCAGGAGACACCTAAGGCTTTAATGCAGAGGTTGAAAGGTTTAGCAGCGAAGTGGTTGGCTCCAGAAAGGGCCACGATAGAAACTTTAATGGATGCGGTGCTGCTAGAGCAGTATTTTGAAGCTGTACCCGCCGAAGTAAAAGCTTTCCTGCTGTTACAAAAATGTCAATCCACTAGAGAAGCAGCGGAAATGACCGAATGCTATTTTGAAGCTGCATTGGCCGGAGCTTCTAGTAATAGTATGATGCGGGTAACAGGCATAGGAAGGATGCCTGGTATAAGGAAAGCTTATGCTTCTACGGTCTCAAAAGAAAATGTAAAAAGCTATAATAATCTGGTAAGATGTTTCCACTGTGGAAAAAATGGTCATGTATATAGGGACTGTAAAGAACACATAGCCCTTGTATCAGGGAGAGAAATACACGGTGGGGAGGAGTTTATTATAGATGTCCAAGTGGAGGGTATAGATGCGGTGGCACTCCTGGATTCTGGGGCAGACCAGAGTATGGTCTCCCAGGAAATGTGGAAGGCCATTCAGGCCCACAATCCTACCCAGTGGGATAGTACGGATGGTCGTGTGAAAGTGCGATGTGTGCATGGTGCTTCCTCTTTTTACCCGATATATGACATGAGTGTGAATGGGTTGAATACCAGAGGAAAGGTACACATGGCAGTTGTCCCCCGACTTCCCTTTAAGGTGGTCCTAGGCCGTGACTGGCCCCCGTTTAAGGAGGAATTGGGGAAAGGCCTTGAGGGGACAGTAGGCCCCGCAGAACCACTAAGGGGAGAGGTATCGTCCGAAACCCCCATAACTGAAGCCATTGCACAAAAGATCCCAAGTGTTTTATTTGGGAAACCCCGGGTGGAAGGGAAAACCCCAATTAAAAAAGGGTTTGTGTTGCACTTCACGAAAACATCCCAGCAGGTAAAGAGTCCCCAAAGAGCTACTGAAGCCTCAGCGGGCTATGACCTTTTCAGCAATGAGGATACAGTAGTCCCCAAGAGAGGGAAAGCCCTCGTGGATACCGGGTTGAGTATTCAAATCCCCGAAGGATGTTATGGCCGCATAGCACCGCGGTCTGGCCTAGCGGTCAATCATTCAATTGACATTGGGGCCGGGGTAATAGACCCGGATTATCGGGGGGTGGTCAAGGCCCTACTGTTTAACTTCGGGGAAGAAGATTTCATAATAAAAAGGGGTGAAAGAATAGCCCAGTTGATATGTGAACGGGTGGGCTTCCCGGTATTATTAGAGACATCCTCATTACCCTCTACAGGCCGTGGGTCTGGGGGGTTTGGCTCCACAGGCAGAAAAGATGTTAAGGGCTTAGCAGCCATCGCTGAGGAAAGGAAAGAGGAGGACTTAGGCCCTCAGCTCTCAGATTGGAGGGAACAACCCGAAATACGTACAGGTACTGACCTGTCTGAACATCAGCAGGTAGAGTTAGCCCGGCTATTAAGGAAATTCTCCGATGTTTTGACAGCGGTGCCCGGTGAAACACGCCTGGTAGCCCATGAGGTCATTACAGTTCCGGGGAAAGTTATTAGACAACGCCCCTATAGGTTGCCAGAGGCGAAGCAAAACGAGGTCATTGCCCAAGTCAAGGAAATGGTGGAAATGGGGGTGATCGAGGAATCTCATAGTCCTTGGTCTAGCCCAATAGTCCTCGTCCCAAAACCGGATGGCTCCCTTCGTTTTTGTATTGATTTTAGGCAGGTAAATGCGATCTCACAGTTTGACGCATACCCCATGCCAAGAATCGACGATCTGTTAGATCGGCTAGGGCAGGCCCGGTTTCTAACAACCCTCGATTTAACCAAGGGTTATTGGCAAATCCCCTTGACGAGGGATTCGAAGCCAAAAACAGCTTTTTCCACCCCTTTAGGCCTATACCAGTTTAGGCGTATGCCATTTGGGCTACAGGGCGCAGCGGCAACGTGCCAGCGTCTTATTGACCAGGTCCTAAGGCCACATCAAGATTACGCGTTGGCCTATATGGATGACGTTATTATCCATAGCGGCACCTGGCTAGAACACCTATCACGGGTAGAGGCGGTATTAAACGCCATTCGAAAAGCGGGTCTCACTTTGAACCCCAAAAAATGTCTTTTTGCGGCTAAGGAAGCCAAATACCTGGGTCATTTAGTTGGGAATGGGATGGTAAAGCCTCTAGCGGACAAAATAGAGAGTGTCCGGAACTTCCCACGACCGGTAGAAAAGAAGCATGTCCGCAGCTTCTTGGGCCTAATCGGCTACTACCGGCGGTTTATCCCCAGGTTTGCGGAGGAGAGCAGCCTTTTTACAGACATGATTAGGAAAAATGCCCCAAATAAAGTGCATTGGACTCCCGAGGCCGAGGAGACTTTTATCGCTCTTAAAGAGAAGTTGTGTAAAGCTCCTGTATTAAAGGGAGTTGACTTCCGGCTTCCATTCATTATCCAGACAGACGCTTCTGAGACTGGACTGGGGGCAGTTATGTCCCAGAAATTTGATGGGGTAGAACACCCGATTACCTACTTAAGTAGGAAACTGTCCAATGCGGAGCGGAAGTATTCTACTGTGGAAAGGGAATGCTTAGCCATCAAATGGGCGGTAGAAGCATTGCGATATTATGTGACAGGGCGAAAATTTATATTAATAACAGATCATGCACCGTTAAAATGGCTAAGCCAAATGCGCAACAATAATGCACGACTGACGCGCTGGCATTTAGCTTTGCAAGCCTTTAGTTTTGAGGTACAGCACCGTGCAGGGAAGCTGCATGGTAATGCGGATGCGTTGAGCAGAATTACGCGCTGTCCGACGGGGACGTCAGCAGCTCGTAATGTCTTAAGAAGGGGGATGTGTAACACCGAAAATGTGCCCTGTAACTTTAAGACACAAAAAGCTGAAGAGTACGGCACAGACTCTGACAGAAAGGGAGAGAAAAAGCTTCCTAGTTGCTATAGGCAACCAGAGCAGGCTGAGGCACGAGACCTGAAGGCACGCCCAGCCAACAGACACTCCCCAAACACTGAGGGAAACACTCTGCACATGTGCAGAAAAACGCCCATAGCTCTGCATAAGAAAGCAGGCAGGCAAACAGAGTTAGTTCGAGTGCAGGAGCAGGAACAGGCCAGAGCTTGGGAGCAGGCCAGAAAGGAGAATCCTTATTATGCTCGAGTCCAGGAGAGAGAGAATCCAGGAAGAGAGGCTGAATGTGATTCCTGTATGATCTCTGACGAAGGTTTTGATGACACAGAAGCTGCAAGCGCTTGTGAAGCCTGGCAGGTTAGAGAGAACCAAAAACCCTTCAACAAAAGGTCAGAGTATTGTCAGCCTAACCCTGTGTATTCTGAGGCCTGGAATAAGAAGCCAAGAAGGGCTGGGAGACATAACAGGCAGTTATTCTCCAACAGTGAGTTTAACCATAGAAAACCCTTTGCTAATGAAAGCCAGAAGCTTTTAAGGTATTCACATCCTTATAATAGAGATAGTGAACTGCTTCAGGATATTTGTATGAGAGCAGAGCCTGAATGTTTGTGTGAGAAGCCTGGCAGCAAACTGACAAGAGCAAGGTGTAACAGAAAAGCTGAAAAGCAATTTTATCAAGGCTCAGATAATTATCTCCCTGAACAGGAAGAGAGTTTTGAAGAGAGACCAGTCACTGACTGGAGGAGGTTACAAACTCTCTGCCCGAGGGAAGACGAGTCACTTGAGGAGCCCATGTGTACTGACCAGAATGAAGGTTTATCTTATGAGGAAAAGATGGACTGTTCTCTAGTGATGACTGAAGAGACCTCTCTGCGCTGAGAGCTAATAAGCCTGCTAGAGAGACAGGTCTGCACAGTGGAAACTGCCCAGGTGTTTACCTTGATGATATATTTTTGTTTTGTCATTTGATTTGTGAAGCAAGAAGCTACTTTTCTTTATCCATTTGTTTATACCAGAAGTATGGTTATCTTTTGAGTTTGGAAGTGTATTATTTTTGAAAGTCCAGCAAAACCCCGGGAGGGGAATAAATCCTTGTTTAAACCTGACCCTCGACTTGCAACTACACTTTCTTTTTATAGAAAGGTCAGGGCCAGTAGTGAACTAAGCTAAATAACTCTAGTTTAGCCTCTGCTGGTGACAATATGTTCCGCAGACTCTATTTTGGTTTGCAAAACTGTAGACAAACCTGTAATCTCCTCTTCCCTCTAGCTCATATCCTTCGAAGTACCTTCACTTTGATGTTAACAAAAATATTTCAGCAAGGAATCTTCTAGTTTTGCTTGTTCTTTTAACTTTTCAGCCTCCTTTTACGATACCGTGCCTTAGACAATCTCTTTCTTTTCCTATATATGTCAACTGAAAAATTAAAATATTATATTTAATACATTTGCTGTAGACAAAATACTTTGAGAACAGTCTGAAGTAATAGCCTGCATTGTGTACATTTTACTTATGTGCACTGTTGTGATGCCAACCAGATAAAAAAAGAGACACTCAAAAGCTATACAGTGAATCTTCCATAACCTAGCTGCCCTAAATGTTTGTAACCAGAGGTTAAAAAAAAAAAAAATATTTACCTTTTAGGGGATGACCCATGTCCCTCTGGGGATTGCTGAGTGCTGCCATGTATTTTTGTCTTTAAGACTGCTTCTCAGCCAGGCAATCAACATTTTCTTTAAAAAAAAAAAAAAGGAGGCAGAGGGGCTGTGTTTAAGATAAAATAAACTTAGAAGTAAATAAAAGTGTTGCCCAGTTTGGAGAGAAGCTGAGAGAGCCCCAGATATGTTTTTGTTTTTTGTTTTTTTTTAGCTAAGAAGCCCTTATTCAAAGAGAAAAAAAGTTAAAAGAAATCTGAGTCTTTCAGATCTGCCCTGGGCTGGAGCAAGCTGTAGGCTAATGAGGCAGGATTGCCTTAAAGGAACAGTAGATTCAATGTAAAAGTGCTGATTTTTAGAGAATTTTAAAGTTGAAATTAAAGAATATAAAATTAGAGTTCAGGTGCAGGAGATATGCTCTCCTGGAAAACATACTCAGTTGTGGGTTCATTAATGCCAGAAAATCACTTGTTTTGCCCCCAGGGGCAGGAATTTCTCCTCAAAGTTTAAAAACCTTCCTAAAAGCTTGCAATTATCCTAAAAAGTACTAATTCATATTTTTAGACTTTAAAAAGACCATCTTAGGGATAAAAACAAATTCTGGTTCCATTAAAGTCTATGGCAGGCTAAAGGAATGGTGTAGAGATCTTTTTAAAGGTGACTGTCGAAGACAAGAAGAAGCCATTTGTTATGCATTAAGGTATTTTTGTCTTAGCTGCCCTAGTGAAGAAAAATAAGGTCTTGTAAAATTGAATTCTAAACCATCCTTTTAGGAAAAAATAATTTGAAATAGAGGTTTTGAAGTCTTAGGATTCAACAATTCTGGTTGCTAAGGATCCACTTCATAGGCGGTGGGAGAGTTGTTCTGGAGAGCAAGAGAGAAAAGAATGTGGGTAACTATTTTCCCCTCTCTCTGGCAGTTGAGGCGAAAGAAGGCAAACCATGGTAAGATGTATGTGTGTGTACTGTGGGGTTAATTAAAGTGCATTTTAAGCTTAAAGTGAAGCACTTGATTGGAAATATAGTAAAGCTTGATTAACTTGTTGGTTTCTGTATATTTGGAGAAGAAAAAGAGTATTTGGGAGCTTTTTGAGGTATTCTGGTTAGCACAGCTGTGATTTATCAGAAACTGCTATTGCTATGCATTTAAAACTTGTCACAGTGGCAGCTGAAACAGAAATTTTGATTTGTTACAGAGTCAAATCTCTCTCTTTGTAGAGACTGAGTTGAGGTGGTATGTTTGCCATCTAGTTTTAAATTCCTGTGAATTCTGGTTTATCTTGAGGAAGGAGGGGAAGTGATTCTAATTGTAATCCGGTGCACATTTATTAAAAGGATAAGGAAACAGGGTTGAGAATTTTGAGGACTAAAGGGTCCTAATAAAAGGAATTAAAAATCCTCTGTATTGCTTTTGGTGTAAAGGGTTCTCCTTACTTTATTAAATTTCAGGAACTAATTGAACCCAAAGAGAAAATCCAGAAGAATATGTCTTTGAGGAGAAGAAAAAAACACTGATCTTGTTTAAACCTATCAGTGACTGAGCAGTGCTCTAACTGGGTTAAGCTCTGAGTTTTTCGGATTTTGAAGATATAACTGCATACAAACCTAGCAGTGCTGAGAAAAGTCATAAGCAGTTACTACATTGCTAGTGAACTAGTCTGAGTATGTCTGCTGAACTAAAAGGGGAAAAAGTTAAATAGGGACCTATTACTGATATTGAACAGAAATGTAAACCCACAATAAGAATATTAGTAAACGTTATTTGTTTTAATGATGTGTTAAACTGAAGTACTGAAATGTTGTTGGCGGTTGGTAATCTGAACTTCATTGGACCACAGTTGTTGAAAAGAAAACTTTTATTTGTTGAATTCTCTGGAACCAATTTTCTCAACTGATTGGCTGTAATTTATTTAGTTACCAATAAATTCCATTTACAATTTCAACCTCTATGGTAAATGTGATTATTTGTTTTTGTGCTGACATCACCTCCAGAATAAATCAATTGTAACATCGTGGTATACTAACTGAATCAATTTAGTTTATTTTCCTCTCTTCTCTGATTCCTGTATGGGAAAAGTGAAAAGAGACATGGATAGTGAAGATTCCCGTACGTCTCCACCAGGAGGACTACTAGACTCAGAGGTAACCGCTTGGCCTAGACTACTTGAACATCGTTCCAGGGGTAAGAGTAAGAGTCTGGTAGCTCCTTCCGGGGTGGGGGCTACATGTTAAAACTCAAAACAGCAGCAATCTTACCTATAAATAGCAATGCAAATATTATGCCAGACCCGAGAACATCTATGCACCTTTTATTGGAAACTCAATAAGCTTTACTGATACAGAGCTTTCAACAGAAACTACATGATAGAATACCTTGCGTTGGTCATATAACAAGAACAGACCTTCACCAATACAGAATAAGTGACCACAAATTGTTGAAAAAAATTGAAATTGAAATACCAAGAAGATAGACTCTGTGGGGCATGTTTACTAAGCCCTGTACCAGTCATACATGTACGAGCTGTGTTACTGGCATGGGGGTTCAGTGGTGACTGCAGGAGGCGTGTGCATGGGGCATGAGGGGAGAAAGGGAATCTGGATAAGACAGTTTCTATTTGTCAGTTGTTGCACAGCATACAAGGGCATGTTTAATAAACTGTACAAGCAGTGGCCAGACCCAGATCCATGCTGTGGCACTGCACAAGCCGCCTATTAATGTGGCATTAGCTGCACCCACATTACCGGCATTAAGCACAGTTAGCACAAGCCACTAATGCCCCCGCTAGTCATGATACATTGGCTTGCCTGAGATCTACTCCTGCCCCATCCAGGCCCCATCCCGATGCACACTACCAGGGTAGTGTGGGATTTTTAGCTCTTGGGCCCATAATACTTTTTAGCATGGTGCCCAAATCACACGCTAAATCTCATGTGAACTGGTAGCACAGTTTAATAAACATGCCCCATATGCGGTGCAACAACAGTTGATAAATAGAAAACCACCACTGCCCTCTGGCCTGTCCAGCATCCTTTTCTCCCCCTACCCCAAGACACATTAGCAGAGCAACTTCTTCTTTCTTCCTCCTCTTTCCCTTTCATAATCTCAGTCAGGGGCAGTCAGTGACCTGTAACGTCCCCTTTCCCCCCTCAAATTTCTCTGTCTGACTGTGCCCATTAAAGCCTTGTCACCCTCAGGGCCTATCTACAGCCCCCTAAAGGTGGGGTATTGTGTCCTGGTTGTGCCTCTCTAGACTATCTCCTCTTCTCTTCTGATTCTGAATCCTCCTTAAGTTTCTCTGCCTCTGCTTGGATCTAATCGAGGTGGAAGGATGGACACCCCTGTGGAATCTGCTGTTGCCTGTGCATAGTGCATGCACTATCAGAGGCTGGAGATAATCTGTGAAAGAAGTGTTCTGCTGGTCACTTCCAGCCATTCTACCTTTCTGACCCTTGGTTTAAGAGCAGTGTAATAATACCATACATGTGTGGCAGTTCTGTAGTGGCTGTCTGAGCACCTCAGTTATTGAACAAAACTCCCTCACTGTATTCAGGGAGGAGTAATTTGTGTTGCTGAGTTTAGCACACAAAATCTGAAGCATGTCAAGGTTGTTCTACCAAAGGGATTGGAATAAAAAAATACCACAGCAGAGTTGCCAAGTTAATCAGTTCCAAAAGTGAAATTCTTTTGTCAATTCTGGTTTGAAATTTGCATTGCAGTGCAGTATGGTATTTGCTGTGCCTGATTTTACCCATTATAATCAGTGCTACTGGTCCCATAATGCATCAGAAAGAGATTGTCAGAAATCCAGGACTAGTTTAAAATCTCACACCAGGAACTGGGTAACTTGGCAAATTCTTCTATGGGGGAGAGGAGGCAGCACTGAAACAAGTACACAAAATACAGAAACACACTGCATCAGTTCTTTTTCCTGGCTCCTTTCTGATTTAGGATTGAGTTCATCTAAGAATCCACACAAGTGTGAAGCTATTTACATGACTACTCACACATGCAAATTGGTCCTTTCTAAATTCACTATTTGGATGTGGATGCAATTTTATGTTTGCTCCAATCACACCTAAGTCACATGGGAGAGCATCGTGGGCATGGTTTAGAGCTGGGGTCTCAAACTCCAGTCCTGGAGGGCCGCAAACCAGTCAGGTTTTCAGGGTATCCCTAATGAATATACATGAGATATATTTGCATGCACATTGTATGCAAATATATCTCATGCATATTCATTAGGGATACCCTGAAAACCTGACTGGTTTGCGGCCCTCCAGGACTGGAGTTTGAGACCCCTGGTTTAGAGGGACCTACAAGATACACATGTATCTCCAATTTCATATAGGGTTTGCACATGGGTGACAGAAATTATCCACATCTGTACTTATATCTGAGTCCTGGCACATTTAGATTTTCAGAAAAAAATAATTTTAGCCTGCCCACTACAGGAGGACATAAAAAGGACATCTCTCTTAATCCCCCAATGTTTATTTTCTTCCACATATTTATTGCAGTAAAAATTGCACAATCTATAACTGATGACGAACAAAGGGTTGTCCAGGTTTGCAAAAATGGCCAGGATACACACAGGGCCATCCCAAAGTTGATTCAAGATGTTGGCTTTGCCACCTCCAGATGTTGTTGCCCTAGGTGGCCACCTAGTTTGCCTTATTGTTGGGACATCCCTGGATATGTGCCAATATTTGCATGTAGCACTGAAGGTTCCCTTAGGTCACAAGATAACCAGGAGTGACTGGGGAATTCTCCTCCATGGTAAGACCTTCCTCTATCCAGGGCAAAAGGGATGGGGCCCTTACCTACAGCCAGGGGAGTTCACAAATTGAGGGAAAGCAAGGACCAGCAGCCCCCTGTAGGCAGGGAGAATCCTACGCAAAGAACCAAGGAGAGTCTCTCTAGCCCAGGAGACGAAGGGAGGTGAGGAAGACCTGTAATTTCCCTACCACTATTTGCTACCTGTGTCTTTTGGGGAAACTGCTAGGTGCATATGACCTAGATTGGCCACTGTTGGAAACAGGATACTGGGCTTGATGGACCATGGTCTGACCCAGTATGGAATATCTTATGTTCTTATGTACATCTTAGAGAATCAGCTGTAACCTAGGAAACTATGGGAAGGGTCAGAGACAGGGAGTTTCCTTGAGACGATGTGGCCCATGGCTTGAAGCCTAAGGAGGATGCATTTAAAAGTCCTGAAGGTTCCTTTGCAGGCAGCCAGTCTCTCCCTGCAGGGTTCTGTGAAGAGATGGAAGTGGAAGCCTCGAATGTATTGCCTCTTTACTGACCTACAGCAGAGAAAGAAATTGAGATGGGATGAGCTGGTAAGCTATGAACTTTATTTTGTCTTTCTTTTGGTTGCCTAAGGACTGGTATAGGTGTGTGTGTGTGGAGGGGGGGGGGGGGAGGTGTGACTTGGGTTTCAGTCATTCAGTCACAGTGGTGTGGGTACCTCCCTTCTTTTCTCTCCCCACAATTTGGGTCATAAGTGGCTGGCCATTTGAAAAGGGATTGAGAAAAGGATTTGTTTTTCTTTTTATCTTTTGGATTGGACTTGAGTGGAGCATGTTATAGCTGCAGATGGACAGAAGGTAGAAGTTCCAAAACGGAACTTTTCTTTTTGTTGTTGGAACTGTGAGACAGGAGTCCTATATAGAAATATTTGTCCTTTCCCCTTCATCCTTGTCAATTGGGGGAAGTGTTGCAGTCAGGGCTCAGCCTGCTTGCTAAATGAGAGAAGGGCTTCAGACTGAGGGGGAAGTTACTACTGAGGGGGACTGTGCATAGCCAAGAGAGCCAGAAAAATAAAGAATCTATTTGTTGGTGGCTTTTTCCTTCCCTTTTTCCCTGTGGGTTCTTCTGCCTGTGCTGCACCTATACTGAGGGCTGTGATGGATGACCCCTAGACCTTTATTGAGAGGTCTAATTGGGACTTTGGGGAAGCACTTTCCCTTTGTGGAGCTAAATCTCTTAGGAAGCAGAACCAGGCATATGACTAAGAATTTGTTTTTCCTTTTTCTCTCCCTCTCTCGACCCTCCTGGAGTTTGTTTGGAAATGTATTCCAATGGAACAAGTTTGATAATAAGGGGTTTGCTCCCTGTCTTCCACTTCTGAGTGTACCCTGGCACTGGGGGCTGCCTTTTCCTGCATGAGCATGCCAGACCAGCCCTTGAGGAACCAGCACTGCGGCGGATAGACCAGCACCTGGTGACAACATGCAAGCCATTGGAGTTCCATCATTGCCTACTATCTCCTTGAAAACTGACATAGAATTACAGACATTTTCAATTGGACATCACAGGAACCACATCATGTAACAAATATTTTTCTTCTTTGTTAAGTCTAAATTGTACCAGATGGAGTGGAGGAGTGGCCTAGTGGTTGGGGCAAGGTACTTCAGGCCGGAAGGTCAGGGGTTCAAATCCCACTAAAGGACAGCAACCTTGGGCCAGAAGGACTGGGGTTTCTAGTCCCACAGGTGGTCCTGGGCAAGCCACTTAACCCTCCATAGCCCATGTTCCCTGTAAAATAGTTATCTCCAAGTTATAATGCCCTGTTCAATGTAATTTCAGTTTGTTCAATATAAACCACACTGATGCAGAATAGCACAGTATATAAGAGAATGTAAATAAAATAAAAATAAATAAATAAACAGTTGCAAGGATAATGGTGATCTCAACTTTAATACATTTTCCAGATGCAGAAAGCATTGGTCCTTATCCTCACAGCATGCCCAGGGGCTGCACTGAAATAGCTTTGTGCATAACCTGCAGGCACATTTCTGTCCCTACTTTCCAAGGAATGATGATGGTGATGTCCATCATTCGATAATACCCTCCAGGCATGTTGTGACGATAAGGACCAATGCTTTCCACAGCTAGAAAATATATCCAGGTTGGAATTTATTATAATGCTTAAAAGATGTCCTGCTGTGCTATCAAAATATCCCCAAATAGTTGGCTTTTAAACTAATTTACCTTTATTCAGTGGTGTCAGAACACACTGCAACATTATCAGTCACTGTTAAAACTGCCTTCTGCCTTGCCATAAAGACTTTGCAGTGACTTCACTTTCTGCAGTTAAATGGTTTTGCCAATAGTAACCGCAACCACTATCCTCTCATAGTTCCCAAAGTATACCATATATCTATACCGATTAAGTAGCTAGTAATAAGACAGAGTTTAAACAGATTAATTTCCTGGAATCCTTGTGCTTTGGCACACAACTCTGCCATATGGAAGAGGCAAATTCAAAGAAATCCCAAAACTTCAGAACTCTCTCACATTCAGTTTAATGAAGGACACTGTCCCTATTGATTTGCATGAGAAGTGGAAGTGGTATGAAACTGAAATCAAGACAAAAACAGCAAATGACTACCCAATCTCCTAAGATTATCCTGCTGAAAAAAATGATATCTGAAACTGTCAGGAAGCAGCACCTGAAGTCATTCGCCCTCCCTTATCCTATCTTTTAAACCACCGGTGATTATATGCATTTTCATCCTATTCAGGAATCCCTATCAACACATAAAAGCCTAGACAGTTAAAGAACCAGGCATTCTGTATTTCAGGGCTTCCCAGACCCATCCTTGGTACCCCACAGCCAGTCAGGTGTCACTGAGTGGTACTTTTACTAAGGATCGCTAAGGGTGCAAAGGTGGCATTAGCAGGCATTATTGGCATCCAGTGGCGGTTACTGTCATGGAAAGTGCTGATAATGCCGGCTTAATGGGCGATATGTTACCATCAGTTAAGGTGCAAAGGGGCAGAGAAGGGGTGTTAACTGGGCAGAGCATTGACAGAGACAGCTTGTGTACCCATAACAACCATTCCAGTACCGTGCATTACAGGTGCAGCAACTGGACACCTTAATGTCAGCTCTGAGCAGGTGTTAAGGCTTCCCCAGCCCCATTAATGCATGTCATTGAGTGTTAAATGACAGCCAGGTGTATGCAATATGCTCCACTCACCATCCAGCCTATAAAGCATTATGGGCTGGGGCATCTTCCTTGCTCCACCATGGCTCACCATATTGTTGCGTGAATACATGGAGGAGGAAGAAGCTACAGAGGAGACCAGAGAACATCTGGACCAGTCCCCCTACCCCTTCTCAGGCAGTGAGGAGCAATGTGCAGGGACATCAGTCTGGAGAGCGGTAGTGCTTGTATCCTTGGAGAAGTCCAGCCCAGAAGGCCCCATAACTTTAGAGATAGGGCCACCCTCTTGGCCTTCCTGAGGACCTAATGATCTCTCTCTACAGGCAGAGCGCAGAGGCCAAAGGAGAGATTTATGAGGATCTAAGACCGACCTTGAGTTTTTTACAGCCTGGTCCCATGCCTTACCAGAGCTGGTCATGCTTCTGAGCGCTCTACATTTTTTTTGCCTCTGGCTGCTTCCAAACATCTATGGCTGCAGTTGGAGAAATGTCTAGTTTCACCTTTTCCAGATGCCTCCAACAGGTACTGCGAGCCATGACCAGCCGGGTTAGGAATTACATTGTATTACCTAATGAAAGGCAACAGTGGGTGACACTCAAACAGCAATTTGAGGGAATTGCAAGTCTACCACATGTGATGGGAACCTTAGATAGCACATATGTGACACTTATCCTACCCAGAGACAAGGAAGCGGTGTTCCAGAACCAAAAGCACTTTCATTCCCTGAATATGCAGGTGGTGTGTGATGCCAACATGCACATACTGAATGTGGTGGCCAGGTTTGCTGGGTCAACCCATGACTCGTATATCCGGCATCACGCAGCACTGTTACAACAATTCAAGGAGGGAAGATGTGGAGACGGCTGGCTGCAGGATGAGTAGCATCTAATAATTATACCTCTGCAAGTGTTGGGGTACAAATGCCAGGCAGGACACATGAAAGCTAATATGAGAATTGGCCCTGTTATGGGAAATATAGATACACAATAAATGTACTTGACAAAGACTGACCTGGGGCTGACCTTGAATGACTGACCCTTGGAGCATCAAGCCCAGATAGTTTAGCCATCTGTCAGTCAGGGCACCTGTGAATATATCTGAACTACACCCTATTTGGAAGGTAGTTACCTCATTGCAGGCAACCCTGCCCCCTCTCAATAAAATGCCAGGATAAATATGTCCAGGTCAGAGTTGCTGAATTTTCATGTTACACAGTTGCAGGGTCAGCCTGCTACCATGGAATAACTACAATACATTAGGAGGCCTGCAATGAAGATCCCAATGTGTATAAGCAGCTTATAGAGAAAGCACACCTCACTGGCCTCCTATCATTAAAGAACATACCTCGGCTAAAGCACAAAATAGGTGACAAGGATAGATAACTCACTGGGTTCTCAGGGTGAAGTTTGCAGCCAGTCCCACCTTTCAAACATTCCCTTTTAATGGAATATGGAACGTGTAGCACTGAATGCAAGGAGACACGTGAGGGAGGAAATTTGCCAGAAAACACTGAATATTTCAGGGGAAAAGCTATGGCATAGGAAACACAGCAGCACAGACAGTTCATGTAGCCACATCAGAGCTGAAAATGGAGACAAACCTCTGACCTTTGCATGTGTAATCATTGTACCTACTGCTGCATTTGGGAGACACATCTGTGAGTGTATGTGCTAGTCACTCTGCCTGTAGAGGAGGCAGTGATTGAGGGGTGGCTTAGAAGCTACATTGTGAGTTTCAAAATGGCAATTGAGCTGCAGAGTTCACCAAACTCTTGTCAGTTGGATGCCTGAAGTACTTGCAGAGACCAACCATGCCCCCTTGCACTCAATATTCATGGTAGCCATTTCCTAGAGGCAGGTGATGAGTTCCCAAGTTACTGAGTTGCAGCTGTGAGAATGTGACTCATTCCAGCCTCTCTGACCAAAGATGTCAGATGCATTCTGGGACCTGAAGTCCAGCTATCTATTGCCACAATCAGGGACCGCAAACAGCACACTGTACTGCTTGACGAGCTGAATGGCACACATCTGTGAAATCACATATTTTCCCTGAGCTGCCAAAATACGTAATTGGGCTCTTTTATGTAAGCATTTACTTTGTTGTAGTTTGTAAATCTATAAATAAAAAACATTAAAAAAAACATTATTGCAAGAGGGACAACATTGATTTGGCTAATGTAATTACAGATCCAAAGGTCATAGGTTTATTCAGAGGTGGCTAAATTAATTTGTCTGTGTTTCCCATTATATGGCCATTTTGTATTCCCACATTAGCCTCCCTTGAATTTGGTGCGAAACATTCCACACTCCATCTGAAAGGCATATCACACTCTACGAACTCTGTAAGTAGCCAATCACTGTGATAACATTTGTGCTGTAGCCCAGGTAAAGCAATATCTAATAGCATTCCAGTGAAGTGTGCAGTCTCTATTAGCTAAGAGTACACATTGCAATCCAGACCACAGGTCCCTGAATGCAGCAGGATTCTCTGGCCTGAGAGGCTGGAATGAGTTACATACTGTACTCCCAGCTGTAACTCAGCAACTTAGAAACCCTGCACCACCAGCTGACTCTGGAAATTCAGTGCAAGGGGGTGGATCAGCAGATACTGTCCCAGGTAATCTACCAATATCTGGGTAAATTCAGCAGCCCTACTGCTGTGCAAAGGCAAATTCAGGTGAATGAAATGCATGCTTCAGTCTGATATTTATTCATCAGGCAGGGTCACATGCAACTACACACACACGGCTGCGCCTACCCATAGATAGCTCCAGCAGTGTCAGCATAGAATGAAATATTCACACCTTGCAAAGTCACTGGTTTAATCCCAGTCCCAGCTCTGAGATAGCAACCTGCACTGAGTTGGTTCCCAATGCCATGCTCTTTTATCATTAACAATGCACTGCTCCCCAGGTACCTTTAAATAAGGACTGCACATTCCCTATTGCATCAGTAATGTGTGAAAGGCAGCACTGTGTGGAATTCTCACTCAAGGAGCTAGGGTTCCCAACTGTATCCGGATCTGCTCACAAGCCTGATCTAGACCCGGGGTCACATGAATGAATGCAGGGTGATGTACTGCTTGATGAGCTGAAAGGCACATACCTGTGAAATCACATAGTTTCCCTGAGCTGCCAAAATCCTGCCTACAACTCCCTGCATACAATAGGTTCACAGCTAGGAATGGATCAAGCATGTCATGTGCACCTAATGCCTGTAGGAAAACCCACCTGGAAGATATGGTGTTCACAACCCATGTTAAATTATCTTGGCCACAACCCAGGTATGTGACATTGCTATGGCAGCCCAGTGAGGTGTACTGCTTAGAGACGGTCATTGTATACAGTGTGAGAGTATAGTGCATCATGACAGTATATTCACAAAAAACTGAACTGTCTGACCATCTCACTCCAGGAAAATCAAAACCCTCCAACTCTGACCAACCTATAGAATCCACACCTCTGCAATATAATGGTTCCACTGTCAGCAAGGTCAGAGTTGGGAAGTAGCCTAGTAACTGGACTGAGATTATTGGGCACATCATTCCACAAATTCATCTCATTGTGCGTTAGGCCATGTGTACACTGTGATCCTACTCATTGGCCACTCTATGGCTCCCCTTGTTCTGAGACTGCTGGTCATCTGTATCAATCTTATCACTGCAAGGACCTCACAGGCAGGATGGCTGCAGCTGCCTGCTTATGCAATGTAGCTCTCAAATTTTCTCCCCTCAGGTGATGCAGAATATGGGTGAAGAGCCAGGTTGCTCACTCCTTTGTGATTCCCAATGTCTCATGCAGAGACCAGGTACAATGAGGCACATGCTGCAACCCGCTCAGTCATAGAATTCACCTTTAGCGTGTTGAAAAGTCGCTTTAGGTGTTTGAACAAAATTGGTGGTGTCTTACAATACTGACCTCTCACTGTGACTGAGATCATTATGGTCCGCTGCATTTTACACAACATTGCTATCAGGTATAGAATCCCAGTCGAGATTAGACCTGATCTGTAGGAGGATCCTGAGTGCCTGCCTGCATGTGCTGGGGACAACACAGAGGTGGGCTCCCAAGCCAGACTACAGCTAATACAGCAACTGTTTGCCTGTAAATATGCCCTTTGTAAACTGATACCCAAACCAAGTCTGATAGTAGAAACATAGAAACATGATGACAGAAAAAGACCACATGGCCTATCTAGTCTGTCCTTCCATATCAACCATTACAACAGTCCCCCTTTTTCCTTTAGAGATCCTCTGTGTTTGTCCCATGCTTCTTTGAATCCAGATACTGTCCTCATCTCTACCATCTCCACTGGGAGACTATTCCATGGATCCACCACTCTTTCTGTAAAGAAATATTTCCGTATATCACTCTTGACTCTATCCCCTTTCATCCTCATTCTTATCCCATGTCCTCTCATAGCAGAGCTTGCTTTCAATCGAAAGAGGTTCTCCCCCTGTGCATTTATGCCATGGAGGTATTTAAACATCTCAATCATATCATCTCTATCCCACCTTTCCTCTAAGGTGTACATATTGAGATCCTTAAGTCTGTCCTCATATGCTTTATAATGAAGACCACTAACCATTTTAGTAGCCACCCTCTATATTGACTCCAGCCTGTTTGGTGGGGTTTCTAGAATTGCATACAATACTCCAAATGAGGTCGCACCAAAGACGTATACAGAGGCATTATTACCTCCTTTGCTGGCCATTCATCTCCCTATGAACCTAAGCATCCTCCTAGCTTTTGCTGTCACCTTTTTTACCTGTTTAGCTACTTTAAGATCATCAGGCACAATCACGCCTAGGTCCCGCTCTTCTTTAGTGGACCAAAGTACTTCACCCCCTATACTATATTGCTCCCTTGGATTGCTGCAGCCCAAATGCATGACCTTGCATTTTTTAACATTAAATCTTAGCTGCCAAATTCTAGACCATTCTTCAAGCTTAGCTAGATCCCTCCTCATGTTATCTACACCTTCCTGGGTGTCTATTGCAGATTATGGTATCATCCACAAAGAGGCAAACCTTACCTGACAGCCCTTCTGTTATATCACTAACAAAGATGTTAAAAAGAATCGGACCAAGGACAGATCCCTGGGGCACACCACAGGTAACCTCCTTCTCAGTGAGCTCCATTTACCTGTACCTTTTGTTGCCTCATACTCAACCAATTTCTAACCCAAGCAGTAACTTTATTGTCCATCCCTAGGGTGCTTAATTTGTTTATAAGTCGCCTGTGAAGAACAATGTCAAAGGCTTCATTGAAATCTAAATCCACCACATCTAGGGCTCTTTCTCGGTCCAACTCCCTGGTCACCCAGTCAAAGAAAGCAATCAATCAGATTTGACTGTCAAGATCTGCCTCTGGTGAATCCATGTTGCCTCGGATCCTGTAATCCGCTGGACTCCAGAAACCTTACTATTGTCTCTTTCAGCAATGCTTCCAATAATTTACTCACCACTGAAGTTAAATTAACCAGCCTGTAGTTTTCAACCACATCCTTGCTTCTGCTTTTGTGTAAAGGGACCACATGTGCCTTTCTCCAGTCCTTTGGCACCACTCCCGACTCCAACGAGGCATTGAAAAGGTCAGTCAGTGGAGCTGCTAGAATGTCCCCAAGTTCTCTCAGTATTCTAGAGCGTATCGCATCCGGTCCCATCGCTTTGTCTACTTTAAGTTTAGCTAGATCCTCACAAACACAGTCTTCTGCAAATTGTTCAAGATGCCCCCCACTTCTGTTTCTGTTTGTGGGTGTTTTCTGAGGTCCTGCTCCTGGTTCTTCATCTGTGAACACAGAACAGAAATATTTATTAAGCAAGTCCGCTTTATCCTCATCAGTTTCTACATATTCTTCCCCTTCACCCTTGAATCTGACAATACAACTTTTGCCCTTCCTCTTCTCACTAACATATCTGCCATAACATTATGCCATAACATGATATACTAGCAAGCTCATGTATAGCATGTATTATGTTACAGAGGTCACAGATGCCCACTGAACACCTGGTGCAGCTGCTGTATTCTGTATTCCTATGTAGACTGAGGTAAGAACCAAGGCCTCATCTGTATCTGGATGATGAAATAATCTTTGTCAATTCAGAGGATGATACACATATCTGGCCACTGTAGAAATGGACTTGAAGGGGGTTACCAGAGACCTCTGAAAGCGTTAATAATATAAAGTGTGCCAAACAGCAGTGAATATATCTGTCAGTATTACAAGGGAGTATTTATGAATAAGAGAGAGACACTCAAGTTTACATCTTGAAAGATAGGGAGGTTTAGTTTGAAAAATGTTTGTCCTGATTAAGCTGAGCAATAATTATGTGCTTGCCATGACCTATTACAGTACATATAGGGGTATGTTTACTAAACTTCGTTAGTGCAAATCGCTTTAGGAGCCGCGTTAGTAAAAGGAAAGCCATAAAAGGACATGGGCGGGACATCGTAACGACTAACGCGCGTTCCAAAAACTAACGAGCGTTACAGGGCGCCGTGGCGTGTTAATCATATGAAGGCGTACAGACACAAATCATTGAAACAGAGCTGTAGCACAATGGTTAGTGTACTCACCGCTGTTACAGGCAGCATGGGTTTGAGTCCCCAGTGTGCCTAACGCAGAATGCTGTCCCAGGCAGCACCCTGTACATTACATAGGGAATGAGGAGGCATGTTTTTCCTTACGTTCAGTAGTTGTTAGTGAAACACACTCTCGCAGTGCGCATAGCCATGTACGTTGGTACGTGCGTGGCTGCATGCGTTGTTACGGGCATAGCCCCGTGCATAGGTACGTGCGTACAATCGTGCGTGGGTATGTGTGTTTTTACCAGCGTGGGCACCTTATAGTACAGACACTTTAGGGTGTCTTGCACCTATGCACTATGCCAGGGGTGTCCAAACATGTCCTGGAGGGCCACAATCCTGCCAGGTTTTTGGGATAACCCTAATGAATATGCATGAGATATATATGCATTAGAGATATCCTGCCAACCTGACTGGTTTGTGGCCCTCCAGGGCTGGATTTGGAGACCCCTGCCTTACACCTCTGTCATTTAAGATCGTGAGTGGGCAAGGTACAGATGTCCTAGACATCGAAAGGGTATATAGAATGTGTCACATTCCTCCTCGATTCTCACCACCACCAAAAAGGTGGCTAATAGACAATTTTTAGGTGGTGGTGAGAAGAGAGGAGGACTGTGACAAATTCTATCTAACCTTTTTGATGTCTTGGACATCTGCACCTTGTCCACTCACGATCTTAAATGACAGAGGTGTAAGGCAGGGGTCTCCAAATCCAGCCCTGGAGGGCCACAAACCAGTCAGGTTGGCAGGATATCTCTAATGCATATATATCTCATGCATATTCATTAGGGCTATCCCAAAAACCTGCCAGGATTCCGGCCCTCCAGGACAGGTTTGGACACCCCTGCACTATGCTAACAGATGTACGTGTGATGGCCTATGGTTTATCAGAGCCTGAGAGCAGGCGCTGGATCTTCCCAGGGTTGGATTGTGCCAGTCACACCCATGATGCACTGCACATGCAAATCAGCTGTCCACAGATACACACCATGGGGAATGCACCCCCACAGCACCTCGGCCTGGTAGGGGGAAGTGACCATGTGCACCCCCACAGCACCTCGGCCTGGTAGGGGGTACTGACCGTGTGTTTAACTGGCACAGAGTAGCTACACACCGTCACATTGTGCTGGTACTGTGCTCACCCTGAGGGTGCAGTGAGGCGCCCAGCACCATCCATGGCTGAAAGAGGCCATGGTGCAGGTCCAAAGCAGTGTTAATGTGCAAGATAGGTGGTTTCTGCACAAATACCTTGCAGTCAGGTGCAGCCCCCATGGATCCCATGTACTTCCCCCCCCCCCCCCCCAAATGGCAAACAGGGTTTCCTAACAATAGATCCACCTTCTACCTCCCTGCAAAGGTGGCAGTAGAGAGGAACATCAACCCCAGCTTCTGGTGAGAAACAGACACCACAGGTCTGTACACAGACAGACATCAGGCCTGGATATGGTAAGCTGCACCCCACCACTATCTGATATACTCCTGCAGCAAGCCATCAATCACTGCACCCTGCAAGCCACTCCATCAAGACACATACCAGCTGCAAACAGTCTGCTAGTTAGTCCATAATGCATGCACCCAGAACTGGGATGTCAGCATACACAGCAAGCAGATAAATCAGTGACTGGGCCCCAAAAGGAAACCCATATCTATCACATAAGAGAAATACTATATAGCACTATGGGGGTACCTAGCCATGCTGTGGTCACTGCACAGTCAGGGTGAGAGTGATCTCTCAGCAGGACATACTGAGGTCACCCTGTCTGTGTAGGTCTGGGGTGGGCAAACCTGGTCCTGGAGGGCCGCAGACCAGTCAGGTTTTCGGGATATCTCTAATGAATATGCATGAGATATATATGCATTAGAGATATCCTGCCAACCTGACTGGTTTGTGGCCCTCCAGGGCTGGATCTGGAGACCCCTGCCTTACACCTCTGTCATTTAAGATTGTGAGTGGACAAGGTGCAGATGTCCAAGACATCAAAAAGGTTAGATAGAATTTGTCACAGTCCTCCTCACTTCTCACCACCACCAAAAAATTGTCTATTAGACAACTTTTTGGTGGTGGTGAGAATCGAGGAGGAATGTGACACATTCTATATACCCTTTCGATGTCTAGGACATCTGTACCTTGCCCACTCACGATCTTAAATGACAGAGGTGGTAGGCAGGGGTCTCCAAATCCAGCCCTGGAGGGCCACAAACCAGTCAGGTTGGCAGGATATCTCTAATGCATATATATCTCATGCATGTTCATTAGGGATATCCCGAAAACCTGACTGGTCTACGGCCCTCCAGGACCGGAGGTGCCCACCCCTGGTGTAGGTGGTGGCCGGGCACTAAAATGTGCCTGTCACTGCCCTATGCCCTGTGCAGATGCACCCTGGCCAGGCCACCCTGTCCGGCCTCTACCCATGGTACCTTGCTCCTCATTATGCACATTGGCAGCCCAATACTGGCAACAATGCTGTCAGTGTGGGCTGTGGAAGGTGTTTGCAGCCACCACACACTGGATAGACAGACAGCCACCCCACATCTATGCCAGCATTGTGCAACTATAGAGGTGTTCAGCAGCCATACCCACCACACCAGTCCTGGGCACAGTTCAGGCATGGATATTGTATGCAAGACTGTTGGGGGTCACACCCCATGGTGGTACGCACTGTCAGAGACCAGACCTGCAGCACACACCACAGACAGCAGAATGATTGTTATGGTGGAGATCACTGAGCAAACTGTGCTTAATGTAGGAATTGATATCTGCCAGTTATCACAGGAAACGTTTGATAGCTGTGTACCATATACCCAGGTGTAGGGTGGCATTGCTAAGGTATGCAACTGCTAGTATTGGGAGATACAGGCAGGGCCCAATGTCCTGCTTCTCCAGGAGGCATTGGCCAATGGGGCCTATGGGTGTGTCTGGCCCTGTTGGCTGCTGCTTTACGGCAGAGTTCCCCAACTCCAGTCCTGGTGTTCCAAACACTGTTCGGGGTTTCATGCTGTCCCTCATAAATATGCATGAGCTACATCTGCATACCATGGGGGTGGTGCATAGATATGCAGCACAGGCATCTTTATTAGAGGCAGCATGGAACCTGAATGGTGTGGGACCCTCCAGGACTGCAATTGCGAGACTCTGCTCTGGGTAATGCGCCTGTTTCTGATGTCTGTGTTTGGTGTGGTATAATATAGGCGTATTAACCATGCGTATGTTCTCTGCAATAAAGGGGTGTCTTTACTATCACTGTCTAGTGGTGGGTAAAACTATGGGGATTGGGTTGGCAGGAGCCCCAGCTGGGATTTGAACCTGTGACCCTCTGGTTTTACAAACACTGGCTGTGTCTGTTGCACCACACTGTGGCCACAGAGATGGTGTAGTCCCTGGAGTTAGTTAAAGCGGCCTGAGGAGTCAGAAACCCTGCTCTGCACAGGTTTACTGTGGGCTCATTTACTTTGTATGGAGACAAAGGTGCACATACACCTCAAAACAGACCTCAAAAAAAGGGGCAAACACCCATAACCAAGCTGGGCAACAATGATATCATTGGGCAACATTACACACCACTCCCAGGAAAGCTCCATCACAATGAAATGATCTTTGAAAGGGTCTACGGAGCGTAGACCCTTCCAAACATCATTTCTTTCTTTGGTGCTTTCCAGGGAGTGTTGTTCATTGTTGCCCATTGCTATCACTGTTGCCCAGCTGAATTGTGCTTTTTACAATGTTTCTTGTGGTCATTCTTAAGGTTTTATGTGAAGTTTTGGTCTTTGCACATGTATCACACTGTTCACGTTTTGTAGGTTTCCCCGGTTTGCTGTAGATTGCTGACAGAAATGGTTTCTCTTCCCTTTAATATGCCTTTAACGACAGGTTTTCATTCGCGTTGGAATTGAGCTCTGAAATTCAGCGCGTTAGTATGAGGGGAGCCTCTCCCCGCCCACTCTCCGCCCATTGACCCCTTCTCTCCGCCCACTCTCCACCTTCTGCGCTGTTTTAACGCGCCGCGGAGGTTTACGATCGTTAACTGCGGTTAACGCACGTAAAGTACGTTTAACGATCGTTAGCACGTCAGAACGTGCGTTCGGACGTGCTAACGATCGTTAAACGTACTTTACACGCGTTAATCACGATTACCGCACTTTAGTAAACATCCCCCATAGTGTTTAGCTTGACTTGTAATATGTAAATAAGCAAAAAGAAGTGCAAAGCATGATGTAGAGTGATAAGACAAAATAATTGAATGTAGCAGTTATGTCATAATAAATGAAGTCCTATGGCCACACTAAAGAGGGGGGACCTCATGAGACTGCTCAGCTTTTCTGGCCTGTAAGTCTCTTCCTTAAGGCCTTAAGTAATGCTGTTATAGAGAGAATCCTCTGTGTATCTGTTCCCAGTTCATTCCTTACTTGAATTTAGAGAATAAGAACAAAACTCCTGAGGTTGGTTTTTGCTACTTGATGAGCCCAGTCAGGATTAGAACATAAGAACATAAGATATGCCATACTGGGTCAGACCGAGGTCCATCAAGCCCAGTATCCTGTTTCCAACAGTGGCCAATCTAGGTCATACGTACCTAGCAGTATCCCCAAAAGACAAAGGTTCCACAATGCTTGTACTGGGTCAAGCATTGATTATCCTGGCTCCCTTTTTAATAATGGTTTATGGACCTTTCCTCCAGGAACTTGTCCAAACCTTTTATAAACCCAGCTACACTAACAGCTCTTACTACATCCTCCAGTAACAAATTAGAGAGTTTGATTACACGTTGAGTGAAAAAATATTTTCTCTTATTTGCCTTAAATAGTTTACCCTGTAGCTTCATTACATGTCCCCTAGCCTTTCTATATTCTGATAGCGTAAACAATCAATCTACGTTTACCTGTTCCACTCCATTCATTAATTTATAGACCTCTATCATATCTCCCCTCAGCCGTCTCTTTTCCAGGTTGAAGAGCCCTAACCTTTGTAGCCTCTCTTCATAGGAGTAGCCTTCCATCCCCTTTACCATTTTGGTGGCTCTTCTCTGTACTTTTTCTAATAACGCTATATCCTTTTTAAGATATGGCGACCAGAATTGCACACAATATTCAAGGTGCAGTCGTACCATGGAACGATACAGAGGCATTACAATATCCTTTCTTTTGTTCTGCATTCCTTTCCTTATGATACCTAGCATTCTATTTGCTTTCTTGGCCACCGCTGCACACTGGGCGGAGGGTTTTAACATGTTATCCACGATGACTCCTAAATCTTTTTCCTAGGTGGTGGTTCCCAATGTGGAACCTTGCATCGTGTAACCATAGTGTGGGTTATTCTTTCCTAGGTGCATAACTTTGCACTTGTCCACATTAAATTTCATCTGCCATTTGTATGCCCAGTCTTCCAATTTATCCAGATCCTCCTGCAGTTTTCCACAGTCCACTTGAGTTTTAACAACTTTAAACAGTTTTGTTTCGTCTGCAAATTTGATAACTTCACTAGTTTTTCCCTATTCTAGGTCATTTATGAATATGTCAAAAAGTAGCGGACCCAGTACAGATCCCTGGTGTACTCCACTATTCACCTTTTTCCATTGGGAATATTGGCCATTTAGCCCTACCCTCTGCTTTCTATCTTTTAACCAGTTCCCGATCCACAATAGTACACTGCCGCCTATCCCATGACTTTTTAGTTTTGCCAAAAATCTCTTATGAGGGACCTTGTCAAAGGCTTTCTGAAAGTCCAGATACACAATATCAACCGACTTACCTTTGTCTACCTGTTTATTCACACCTTCAAAAAAACATATCAGATTAGTAAGACAAGATCTTCCTTGTCTAAAGCCATGTTGGCTGTCTCCCATTAGGCCATGACTATCTACATGCTCTGTAATTTTGTTTTTTATGATGGTTTCCACCATTTTCCCCGGTACTGACATCAGGCTCACTGGTCTGTAATTTCCCGGGTCACCCCTGGAACTCTTTTTAAAAATTGGCGTTATATTGGCGACTCTCCAATTTTCAGGTATTACAGAGGATTTTAATGAAAATTCATAGATTACCAATAGCAGGTCTGCAATCTCATATTTCAGTTCTTTCAACACTCTTGGATGTATACCATCCGGTCCAGGTGATTTGCTACTATTCAGTTTATCAAATAGTTGTAATACATCTTCCCGATGTAGTGATATTTCTCTCAATTCATCCGCAGTATCACCTTTAAATACCACTTCAGTCTTGGGTAACATCCCTACATCTTCCTCAGTAAAGACCGAAGCAAAGAATTCATTCAGTCTCTCCACTATAGCCTTGTCTCCTCTTACTGCCCCTTTTACCCCTCTATCATCTAACGGTCCAATTGACTCTCTCACAGGCCTTTTGCTACGAATGTACTTGAAAAAGTCTTTATTTTGTGTTTTTGCTTCCGTAGCAAGTTCCTTCTCAAATTCTCGCTTTGCCTGCCTTATCAATGCTTTGCATTTAACTTGCCAGTGCTTGTGCTGTTTCCAGTTTTCGTCATTTGGCTCTTTTTTTCCATTTCCTGAAAGATGCTTTTTTGGCAGCAACAGCCTCTCTGACCTCACCTTTAAACCATGCTGGCAGTTTTTTGGACTTTCTTCCACTTTTCTTAATGCGTGGAATACAGCTGATCTGGGCTTCGAGGATAGTATTTTTAAATAACACCCAAGCTTGCTGTAATTCTTTAACCTTTGCAACCACTCCTTTTAGTTTTTTCTTAACTATATTCCTCATTTTATCATAGTCTCCCTTTCGAAAGTTAAAAGGTAGTACTGTGGATTTCTTTACTATCCCTCCTCCACTAATTAAATCAAACATGATCATGCTATGATCACTATTGCAAAGTGGTCCCAACACCCTTATTTCTTGCACCAGATCTGGTGTTCCACTAAGGACTAGGTCCAGTATGGCTTCCCCTCTGGTTGGTTCATGAACCAGCTGCTCCAAGAAGCAGTCATTTATTTCATCTAGAAACTTTATCTCCCTAGCATGTCTAGCCGTGACACTGACCCAGTCGATACCGGGGTAATTGAAATCACCCATTATTACTACTCTGCTGTGACTTTTGTTTGCTTCCTTGATTTCTTTGAGCATTTCATCATCCATTTGTTCATTCTGGCCAGGCGGTCGATAGTATACCCCCACTGCCATCACCTTCCCCTTCATACATGGAATTTCAATCCATAGGGATTTTACAGCAAATTTTGTTTCCTGCAAAACTTTAATCCTTTCTGACTCAATGCCCTCTCTAACATAGAGCGCAACACCTCCACCAATTTGATCAGTTCTATTATTACGATATAGTTTGTATCCAGGTATCACAGTGTCCCACTGGTTATCCTCCTTCCACCATGTCTCTGAGATTGCAATCATATCTAACCTCTCATTTAGTGTATATATTCTAATTCTCCCATCTTATTGTTTAGACTTCTAGTATTTGCATACAAGCATTTTAGAGACTGTATTTTATCAATATTAATCTGGCTATTGGTAGGCATGGATAATTTGGAATCCTTAAGCTCTGTCTGCACCGTACTCAAGGGCATTTGGGCTACTATACTCTTTTTTGGAACCTCACTGCTTTTGGTAGTATCCTTCAAGGATACCTTCTTCCGAAACATCCGCTCTTGGGTGACTGTCGGCTTTCCCCTATTTTCTAGTTTAAAAGCTTCTCTATCTCCTTTTTAAAGGTTAATGCCAGCAGTCTGGTTCCATCCTGATTAAGGTGAAGCCCATCCCTTCGGAAGAGCCCCTCCTTTCCCCAGTTCCTAACAAATCCAAAACCCTCATCCTTGCACCATTGTCTCATCCACACATTGAGATTCCGGAGCTCTGCCTGCCTTTTGGGTTCTGCATGTGGAACAGAAAGCATTTCGGAGAATGCTATCCTGGAAATTCTGGATTTCAACTTATTACCTAAAAGCTTAAATTTAGCCTCCAGAACTTCCCTATCACATTTTCCTATGTCATTGGTACCAACATGTACCAAGACAACAGACTCCTCCCGAGCACTATCTATGATCCTATCTAGGCGGTGCGTGAGGTCCGCTACCTTCATACCAGGCAGGCATGTTACCAGGCGATCCTCACATCCACCAGCCACCCAGCTATCTACATGCCTAATGATTGAATCACCAACTATAACAGCTGTCCTGACCTCTCCTCATGGGCACATGGCCCTGGAGAAACGTTCTCGGTGCGAGAGGGTTTTACATCACCTGGAGGACAGGTCCTAGTTACAGGATCACGTCCTGCCACACCAGGGTGATGCTCTCCTGTCATGTGACCTCTCTCCTCCATGGCAACAGGGATGCTGCCAGACTGGAGGTGGGACTTCAGGACTATATCCCTGTAGGTCTCGTCCATGTACTTCTCTGTCTTTCTTATGTCTTCCAGGTCTGCTGCTCTAGCCTCTAGAGAACGGACTTGTTTCCTGAGAGCAAAAAGCTCCTGGCACTTAGTGCATACGTAAGACCTCTCACCAACTGGGAGAAAATCATACATGTGACCATCACTGCAAAAGACTGGAAAGCCCCCATCTTGCTGCTAGAGTTTTGTCTGCATCTTAGTTTAAAGCTTGTGTTTAGGTCTTTAAATTCTGTATTTACTAAGCGTTGGTGTAGATGCTTATACTAATAAAAGCGTATCTAGTACCTCTAATATACCTTGTTCACCTGAAGCTTAATTAATCTCAGGTCCTCAATGTAGGACTGATTTGGATAAAGAGCTGTGCCTGAGAACAGCCCCTTTCCTCTAAGACGTGTAAGTACCTATAAAGCTACAATTACCCCAGGGTCGGGTGGGTGTTGGGGAGGGAGGGAGGGAAATAAGACCTATTAAAAGAGGGCTGTTACAAGGTACCCTTTCCTTTACCCTCAGCGGGGGGGGGGGGGGGGGAGGGGGGGAGGGGTAGTCCAACAGGTAGGCTAGAGCAGGAAAAAAAGTTTAAAACACAGCAGGTTCTGGGGACAGAGCAGGGAGAGATATTTAATTTAAAGTAACAGTTAACCTGGCTACCACACAAAGCCCAGTTAGTTGAGAGAGGCAAGGTAAGTTATACAGCTGAGAAAGCTGAAGTGCAAAACTAAAGGGAACAGGGAGGTGAAGTAGCACACAAATAAAGACAAACAATAAATAATTAAATAAACAGCTAGAACTCTCAGCAAATAATTAAATAAACAGCTAGAACTCACAGCAAGTTGTCACAGGAGTTAAATATCTACCTCTCTAGCAGAGTACTGTGAGGGCACTGCTCTTCCCAGAGCAGAGAGAGGCAAACAGCGCATGCAATCAGCCACCATGTCATTTCTGAAACCTCGCTAGCATCATGTATCTTGTTGGACAGGGGTGTCTGTTGAGAAACATTGCGCAAACCTTCAGAAAATCTTGGTGTCTCCGGCCTCAAGCTCCCCATATATGTGGACACGAGTCCCAATCTCCCTGGCACCCTGAACTTTGATGCTTGCTCACTTCTGTGAGAGCAATGGTCTCATATGAAGTCATCAGAATGCATGCTGGTTACATGATGCAAGCTTCCACATTGGGAACCACCAACCAGGAAAAAGAATTAGGTGTCATCGTAGATAACATGTTAAAACCCTCCACCCAGTGTGCAGCGGTGGCCGAGAGAGCAAATAGAATGCTAGCTATTATAAGGAGAAGAATGGAAAATAAAACAAAGGTTATTATAATGCCTCTGTAGTAATCCATGGTGTGACCGCACCCTTGAATATTGTGTGCAATTCTGGTCACTGTATCTTAAAACGGATATAGCATTATTAGAAAAGGAACAGAGAAGAGCCACCAAAATGGTAAAGGGGATGGAAGGATACTCCTATGAAGAGAGGCTAAAAAGGTTAGGACTCTTCAACCGGGAAAAAAATGGCTGAGGGGAAATTTGATAGAGGTCTATAAATTAATGAATGGAATGGAACAGGTAAACGTAAATTGATTGTTTATGTCATCAGAATATAAAAAGACTAGGGGGTATGTTTACTAAAACCCCGTTAAAGTGCGGGCCGCGGTAGTGTGCGGGTGCCATAAAAGGAGTGGGCGTTTCCTGCTGAAGAAGAAAATCCGGAATTTACATATGCGCTAAGGTGCGCGGCGCCCTTGTGCGCCCCGCACATTAGCGCATCAGATAGCTGCGCGGGAGGCATAAGTGGCGCGCTGATGTGTATACAGAAGAGCAGAGCCACAGCACAATGGTCAAGGCACTTATCAATGGTGCAAGGATCAGGAGTGCAATCCCCCACAGTGCCCAATGAAGACAGCTGGTTGATGTGTTAATTTATGAGGCACATAAATACTGGGCAGCATAAGATGGCAAGCTAATGTTTTTGGTGGCATATTAATACTGGGCGGCATAAGGCGGCACGCTGTTTATGGAGGCATTATAATACTGGGCGGTGTAAGTGGCGCGCTGATGTGCACACAGCAGAGCAGAGCCACAGCACAATGGTTAAGACACTGACCAATGGTGCAGGGATCAGGTGTTCAATCCCCCACAGTGCCCAATGGACAAGGCTGGCTGAGGCATTACATATTATGGGAAAGATTGCTTTAGGAGGCATTTTATTTCTATTTTAATTATTATTAATAGCAAAAGCACTCTCAAATCATGTTAACATAAGGCGCCCTATAAGGCACATTTTAAAGTGCACTGTCCGCCAAGGCACCCTAGAATGTTGCTTATAGGGCACCCTATAAGTTGCGTCACAGGAAAATGTATAGTGCTCCTTATATGGACGGAAACCATAAGGTGCCCTATAGGGCGCCCTATAAAGCCCCCTCATAGGCACCTTATGGGTACAGTATGCTGAGGGTGTTTTTGCTGGCATCAAAATGCTGTTAATGCTTTGGACAAACCTATCAGATAACCCCACTGTGGGTTTGAACCCATGACCTCTGGTTTCATAGGTAGTGACGTAACCATTGGGCTACAGCTCTATAGCTACTAGCAAGCCCCTGGCTGGCTGCAGAGAGCCTGCACGTCACCACACAGTCTGCTGCGGTCACCAGGATAGGGTTAGCCCACCCATACCCATGATGCACTGCACATTTTATTTGGAGTGGAGGAGTAGCCTAGTGGTTGGGGCAAGGTACTTCAGGCTGGAAGGTCAGGGGTTCAAATCCCACTAGAGGACAGCAACCTTGGGCCAGAAGGACTGGGGTTTCTAGTCCCACTTAACCCTCCATAGCCCATGTTCCCTGTAAAATAGTTATCTCCAAGTTATAATGCCCTGTTCAATGTAATTTCAGTTTGTTCAATGTAAACCGCACTGATGCAGAATAGCGCGGTATATAAGAGAATAAAAATAAATAATAAATAAATAACATGCAAATCAGCTGTCCACAGATGAACACAAGATGGGGAATGCACTCCCACAGCACCTTGCCCTGGTAGGGGGTACTGGCTGGGTGTTTTACTGGCACAGAGTAGCTACACACCGTCACATTGTGCGGGTACTGTGCTCACCCTGAGTGTGCGATGAGGCACCCAGGACCAGGTCCACAACACCTTTCATGGCTGAAAGAAGCCATGCTGGAGGTCCAAAGCAGTGTTGATGTGTGAGATAGGTAGTTTCTGCACAAACACCTTGGATATCTCTGTCAGGTGTAGCCCCCATGGACCCCTAGGAGGATTATGCACCACCACCACCCCTCCTTCTCCTCAGCTGAGGGTGGCACACAGGGTCTCCCATCAATAGATCCACATTCTACCTCCCTGCAAAGGTGGCAGTAGAAGGGAACATCAACCCCAGTCCTGCTGAGGAACAGACACCCCACAGGGCAGTCAATGCAACTCTATAACACATCCATAACACAATAGCAGACAGACATTAGGCCAGGATATGCTAAGCTGCACCCCACCACCATCTGAAATTCTACTGCAGCAAGCCATCAGCCACTGCACCCTGCAAGCCACTCCATCAAGACACATATCAGCTGCAAACAGTCTGCTAGTTAGTCCACAGTGCATGTTCCCAGTGGAGATACATGCACCCAGAACCAGGATGTCAGCATACACAGCAAGCAGATAAATCAATGACTGGGCCCCAAAAGAAAACCCATATCTATCACATGAAAGAAATACTATATAGCACTATGGGGGTGCCTAGCCATGCTGTGGTCACTGCACAGTCAGGGTGAGAGTGATCTCTCAGCAGGACATACTGAGGTCACCCTGTCTGTGTAGGTGGTGGCCGGGCACTAAAATGTCCCAATCAGTGCCCTATGCCCTGTGCAGATGCACCCTGGCCAGGCCACCCTGTCCAGCCTATACCCATGGTACCTTGCTCCTCATTATGCACATTGGCAGATCAATACTGGCAACATTGCTGGCAGTGTGGGATGTGGAAGGTGTTTGCAGCCACCACACACTGGATAGACAGACAGCCACCCCCACACCTATGCCAGCATTGTGCTACTATAGAGGAGTTCAGCAGCCATACCCACCACACCAGTCCTGGGCACAGTACAGGCATGGATATGGTACGAAATACTGTTGGGGGTCACTCCCCAGGGTGATAAACAATGTCAGAGACCAGACCTGAAGCACACACCGCAGACATCAGAATGATTGTTGTGATGGAGCTCAATCAGCAAACTGTGCTTAACGTAGGAATTGATATCTGCCAGTTATCATAGGAAACGTTTGCTAGCTGTGTACCGTATACCCAGGTGTAGGGTGGCATTGCTAAGGTATGCAACTGCTAGTATTGGGAGATACAGGCAGGGCCCAATGTCCTGCCTCTCCAGGAGGCATTGTCCAATGGGGCCTGTGGGGGGGGGGGGGTGTCTGGCCCTGTTGGCTGCTGCTTTACGGCAGAGTTCCCCAACTCCAGTCCTGGTGTTCCAAACACTGTTCGGGTTTTCATGCTGTCCCTCATAAATATGCATGAGCTACATCTGCATACCATGGGGGTGGTGCATAGATATGCAGCACAGGCATCTTTATTAGAGGCAGCATGGAACCTGAATGGTGTGGGGCCCTCCAGGACTGCATTTGGGAGACTCTGCTCTAGGTAATGCGCCTGTTTATGGTGTCTGTGTTTGGTGTGGTAAAATATAGGCGTATTAACCATGCATATGTTCTCAGCAATAAAGGTTTGTCCTTACTATCATGGTTTAGTTGTGGGAAAAATATGTGGACAGGATTGGCAGTGGCCCCAGCTGGGCTTTGAACCTGTGACCTTCTGTTCTTGCACACACTGTCTGTGTGCACTGCACCACCATGTTGCCACAGATATGCTACATTCCCTGGGGAGTCCATGACTGTACATCTGACAGAGCCTGTCTGTTGCGTTGGACGGTGCCAGCCTGCACAGGCTTAGGCCACTGTGTGCTGTGGCTTGCAGCCACTGGCCCCTCCACCACCTGTACCCTTCCACCAACATGCAGACATGTCCTTATCTTGGAAAAGGCATATGACCTGATTGAGTTGTGGCACTCCAGGACTGCATTTGGGGGACTCGGCTGTAGTTAATGCCCATTGTTATGGTGTGTGTGCGGTGTAGGGTAAAATATGGGTGTTTGAACCATGCTTATGTTCTCTGCAATAAAGGAGTGTCCTTACTATCACTGTTTAGTGGTGGGTAAAGCTATGGGGACTGGGTTGGCAGGAGCCCCAGCTGGGATTTGAATCTGTAACCCTCTGGTCTTACAGGCACTGGCTGTGTCTGTTACACCACACTGTGGCCACAGAGACAGTGCAGTCCCTGGAGATAGAAATCCTGGCTGGACGAGTCAGAAACCCTGCTCTGCACAATTTTACTCTGGGCTCATTTACCTTGTACGGAGACAAAAGTGCAAATAAGCCTCAAAAATGACCTCAAAAAAAGGGCCAAAAACCCATGACCAAGCTGGCCAACAGTGATATCACTGGGCAACCATAAAAAACACTCCCAGGAAAGCTCCAATAAAATGAAATGATTTTTGAAAGGGTCTACGGAGCGTAGACCCTTCCAAAAATCATTTCTTTTTTGGAGATTTCCTGGGAGTGATTTTTAATGTTGCTCATTGATATCACTATTGGCCAGCTGGATTATAATTTTTTAGAATTTTGTTGTGGTCATTTTCAAGTTTTATTTGCTATTTTGTTCTGTGGACATGTATCACACTGCTCACGTTTTGCAGGTTTCCCCGGTTTTGCTGTACATTGCTGACGGAAATGGTTTCTCTTCCCTTTAAATCGGCTCTAACGCGAGGGTTTCACTCGCGGTATTTTTTTTGCCGAAATTCAGCCCCGCTCCTGTGCGGGGAGCCTCTCCCCTCCTACTCTCCTACTCTCCACCCATTGACCCCGCCCTCCGCCCTCGAAATGCCTTTCCACGCCTCTATCGCACATCAGCGCGCCGCGCTCTTGTGCGGGCGGAGCGCACTTGTGTGGGCGGCGCGCACACGTGCAGGGCACCAAAAATGCACTATTAGCATGCGCTAAGGTACCTTAGCGCATGCTCAAGTGCGCCCCGCACAATTGCGCGGTCTAGTAAACATACCCCTAGGGGACATGCAATGAAGCTACAGAGTAACCTATTTAATACTAATAAGAGAAAATATTTTTTTACTCAACTTGTAATCTAACTCTGGAATTTGTTAACCGAGGATGTAGTAAAAGCTGTTAGTGTAGCTGGGTTTAAAAAAGGTTTGAACAAGTTTCTGGAGGAAAGGTCCATAAACCATTACTAAAAGGGACCCGGGATATCACTGCTTGACCCAATAGAATCATTGAGGAACCTGTGTCTTTTGGGGATACTGCTAGGTACTTATGACCTAGATTGGCCACTGTTGGAAACAGAATACTGGGCTTGATGGACCTTGGTCTGACCCAGTATGGTATATCTTATGTTCTTACGTTCTTATCTCTTGGGTTGTAGGCTGTTGCATGGGAAGGGATCTCAATCTAAATCATTAATTACTAAAATACATGCACACCTTCAACTGGATGTGTGACAAATCTATGTTTTTTGTTTGGACAGTACTTGCTTTTCAGGCAAAACAATTAATGAATGATGCAATTTGAAGGTGCTATTGCTTCATACATGATATGAATTACATCATGTTATTCCTAGAAGTCATAGGTGATGCATTCCTAACTCAGCTTAATTACATCATTCTGCAACACAAATCCAAGGGTGTGGTACAGTATTGGGGGCTGAAGTACTTCTGTCCTTGAAAGAAGAGCAGGTCCTAGGAGTGATTGTTTCTGATTATTTTAAACTGGATAAATAGGTAGATTAGGCCATTAATGGCAAAAGCCAGAAAGATACTTGGGTGCATAGGGAGAGAAATGGCCAGCAGAAAAAGGAAATGATAGTGTCTCTGTATAAGCCTTTGATGAGACCTCGTTTGTAGTATTGTGTGCAGTTCTGGAAACCACACCTACTAAAGGATACAAACAGGATGGAGTTGTGCAGAGAGTGGTTACCAAAACGGTCAGTGGGCTTCGTCATAAGGCATATGAGGACAGACTTAGGAAGTTCTCAATATGTATACTTTGGAGGAAAGGCAGGAGAAAGGAGTTATGATAGAGGCATTTAAATACAATTGAAAGACAGTTTTGCAATGAAGGGACATAGTTTGAAAGGAAGGGACATAGGTGAAAGGGGATAGACTAGGGAGTAATATGGAAGGGCAGACTGAATCGGCCATATGGTCTTTTTCTGCCGTCATGTTTCTATGTTTGTTTAATGCTGTCCCTGTTTGGAAGATCAAGCAACACCAATCCCCAGCTTACTTTCTTTTTTTCCCCCTTCCTCAGGCCAGAACAAGCTGCCAGAGTTTATTATAGTATTAACTTATGGTAGAAGAAGGAAAAGAAAGGAATCAACCAGGATTGGTACTACATTCTCCTTCTCTCCTCAGGGTGGCATTAAAGAGAATAAATGAAGCTCAGTGTCGCTGTACACTTCTCTGGCTGGCTAAGCTGTGCAGACCTCCATCCCCAGAGAACCAAGGGTGGAGGATCATCAGGCTGGAGTGTTTGCTTGGAGGGGGTAATGAAGAAAATGTGATGATAAATGTCTTGGCGGTGGAGAGTAAGAATGCCATGAGAGCTTTTGAAAGGAAAGTGGGAAGTATGAAGCTAATGGTATGAGAATTTTGAGGTGGGTTGAATGTGTTTGGATTTTGGCTTTTTTTTTTTTTTTTTGAGGGGATTATTTTGAATACAATGAGAATGTTCTGTCCTAGAAAATGTTCTCTTAGTTTGTGGAAAGAACAGGAATATGCATTTCAGGCTTATTTAGGTTTCATTTGGGCACCTAAAAAATAGCGCAAGCACAATTTATTTGCACAGGCATGATAGCCATAGTGTGCACAGTAAGTGCTCAATTAAAACTAAGGGGTATGTTTAAGTGCGCGGCGCACAATAGCATGCACTAAGGTACCTTAGCGCACGCTAATGATGCATTTTTGTGCCCCGCACATGTGTGCGCCGCACTAACGGGCCCGCTCATGTGCGCGGCGCGCAACTGTGCGATAGAGGCGTGGAAAGGCTCTGGGAGGGCGGAGGAAGGCTCCCCAGGGGCGGAGGGAAGGGGTCAATGGGTGGAGAGTGGGAGAGGAGAGGCTCCCCGCACAGGAGCGGGGCTGAAATTCAACTAAAAAAATACTGCGAGTGAAAACCTCGCGGTAGAGCCGATTTAAAGGGAAGAGAATCCATTTCTGTCAGCAATGTACAGCAAAACCAGGGAAACCTACAAAAAGTGAGCAGTGTGATACATGTGCACGGAACAAAAGGTCAAATAAACATTAAAAATGACCCCAACAAATTATAAAAAAATTATAATCAAGCTGGGCAATAGTGATAGTAATGGGGAACATCAAAAAACACTCCCAAAAATGCCCCAAAAAATAAATATCAATTTTAGAAGGGTCTACGCTCCGTCCCCATACAAGGTGAATGATCCCACAGTGAAATAGCACTGAGCAGGGTTTCCCTCTCCATTGGACAGGTTACCTATGGCATGCACATTTCCACAACAGCAGGGTGGGCAGGTCGGAATGGGCAACTGGACAGATGCTGGGAAAGGGGATACAGAGGGCTGCAGGCGGCACATGCTGTGGTGCAGCTGGGGCACAGTGCGGACTAGGCAGATGCCTAGATGGCACCTAGGAATGCTGCAACTGAACAGCAGCCAGTCAGCAACTGATGAGTGCCCAACATGGGCACGAGAGTGTGTAGCACAGTGTCACAGGGGATAGAACCCAGCAGGTACCCCCAAGGGCACGGAACATAGGCAGGCGGTGATTGGGGGCGTGCGGACAGATATGCAGTCACCCCTACCCCAGAACCTGCACCATAGGCAGCCGCCTACCCGCACAGAGGATGGCCTGAGACTGCATACCACCAGCACCACCAGCAGAAGGGCATGTCAGCATGGTGGCACAGGGGTACTGGAGGTGGAGGGGGGCAGTGGCAGCTGCCCAGAGCAGACCATGGCCTAGCCCTGTGTAGGTGGGTGCAATGCACTGCAACAGACAGGCCCTGCCGGACAAACAGTCATGGTATCATCAGGGAATGTACTGTCTCTGTGCCAACACGGTGGTGCAGTGCACACAGCCAGTGTGTTTGAAGACATGAAGGTCACAGGTTCAAAGCCCAGCTGGTGCTCCTGCCAACCCAGTCCCCTTATTTTACCCATGAAGAAAACATGGTAGTAAAGACTGAACCATTATTGCTGAGAACATAAGCATGGGTCAAAAACCTCTATTTTACCCTACACAGCACAAACACCATAGAAATGTGCATTACCTAAGGCAGAATCTCCCAAATGCAGTCCTGGAAGGCCACAAATCCATCAGGGTTTATGCTGTCTCCAAACTAAGGATGGAGCAGTACTGATGGTGGAGGTGGCAGCGGCTGGTGCCCACAGCAGTCCATGGCCTAGCCCTGTCCAGGTGGTTGCCGTGCACTGCAACAAACAGGCCCTGTTGGATGTACAGTCATGGACTCCCCAGGGAATGCATCATATCTGTGGCAACATGGTGGTGCTGTGCACACAGACAGTGTATGCAAGAACAGAAGGTCACAGGTTCAAAGCCCAGCTGGGGCTCCTGCCAATCCAATCCACATATTTTCCCACAACTAAACCGTGATAGTAAGGACAAACCTTTATTGCTGAGAACATACGCATGGTTAATACGCCTATATTGTACCCCACCGAGCACAGACACCATAAACAGGCACATTACCTAGAGCAGAGTCTCCCAAATGCAGTCCTGGAGGGCCCCACACCATTCTGGTTCCATGCTGCCTCTAATAAAGATGCCTGTGCTGCATATCTATGCACCACCCCCATGGTATGCAGATGTACCTCATGCATATTCATGAGGGACAGCATGAAAACCCGAACAGTTTTTGCCACACCAGGACTGGAGTTGGGAACCTCTGCTGTAAAGCAGCAGCCAACAGGGACAAACACACCCACAACCATACCCACAGGCCCCTTTGGCCAATGCCTCCTGGAGAGGAAGGACATTGGGCCCTGCGTGCACCTCCCAATACTAGCACTTGCATACCTTAGCAATGCCACCCTATACCTGGGTATACGATACACAACTATCAAACGTTTGCTATGAGTACTGGCAGATATCAATTCCTACGTTAAGCACAGTTTGCTGATTGAGCTCCATCACAACAATCATTCTGATGTCTGCGGTATGTGCTTCAGGTCTGGTCTCTGACAGTGTTTACCACCCTGGGGAGTGACCCCCAACAGTATTGCGTACCATATCCATGCCTGTACTGTGCCCAGGACTGGTGTGGTGGGTATGGCTGCTGAACTCCTCTATAGTAGCACAATGCTGGCATAGGTGTGGGGGTGGCTGTCTGTCTATCCAGTGTGTGGTGGCTGCAAACACCTTCCACATCCCACACTGCCAGCAATGTTGCCAGTATTGGGCTGCCAATGTGCATAATGAGGAGCAAGGTACCATGGGTATAGGCCGGACAGGATGGCCTGGCCAGGGTGCATCTGCACAGGGCATAGGGCACTGATTGGGACATTTTAGTGCCCGGCCACCACCTACACAGACAGGGTGACCTCAGTATGTCCTGCTGAGAGATCACTCTCACCCTGACTGTGCAGTGACCACAGCATGGCTAGGCACCCCCATAGTGCTATAGAGTATTTCTCTCATGTGATAGATATGGGTTTCTTTTTGGGGCCCAGTCATTGATTTATCTGCTTGCTGTGTATGCTGACATTCCAGTTCTGGGTGCATGCATCTTCACTGGGAACATGCACTGTGGACTAACTAGCAGACTGTTTGCAGCTGATATGTGTCTTGATGGAGTGGCTTGCAGGGTGCAGTGGCTGATGGCTTGCTGCAGGAGAATATCAGATGGTGGTGGGGTGCAGCTTAGCATATCCAGGCCTAATGTCTGTCTGCTATTGTGTTATGGATGTGTTATAGAGCTGCATTGAATGCCCTGTGGGGTGGTGTCTGTTCCTTAGCAGGACTGGGTTTGATGTTCCCCTCTACTGCCAGGGAGGTAGAATGTGAATCTATTGATGGGAGGCCCTGTGTGCCACCCTCAGCTGAGAAGGAGGAATGGTGGTGCATAATCCTCCTAGGGGTCCATGGGGGCTACACCTGACTGAGACAGACAAAGATATCCAAGGTGTTTGTGCAGAAACTACCTATCTCACACATCAACAGTGCTTTGGACCTCCAGCATGGCTTCTTTCAGCTATGGAAGGTGTTGTGGACCTGGTCCTGGGTGCCTCATCGCACACTCAGGGTGAGCACAGTACCCGCACAATGTGACGGTGTGTAGCTACTCTGTGCCAGTAAAACACCCGGTCAGTACCCCCTACCAGGCCGAGGTGCTGTGGGGGTGGACATGGTCAGTTCCCCCTACCAGGCCGAGGTGCTGTGGGGGTGCATACCCCATCTTGTGTTTATCTGTGGACAGCTGATTTGCATGTGCAGTGCATCATGGGTACATGTGTGCTAACCCTATCCTTGTGACCACAGCAGACTGTCTGTGTGGTGTCATGCACTCCCTCTGCAGCCAGCCAGGGGCTTGCTAGCAGCTATAGAGCTGTAGCCCAATGATTACTTCACTGCCTGTTGTGCCAGAGTTTGTGGGTTCAAACCCACAGTGGGGTTATTTGATAGGGCTGTCCCGTCCATTGTTTAGTTTTAATGTACATTATTGCTGCCAGCAAAAACTCCCTCAGCGTACTGTACCCATAAGGTGCCTCAGAGGGCGCTTTATAGGGCACCTTATGGTTACCGTCCATATAAGGTGCACTATACGTTATCCTGTGAAGCAATTTATAGGGTGCCCTATGGGGACATTTTAGGCAGACAATGCATTTCATAATGTGCCCTATGGAGTGCCTTATAGGGTGCCTTATGCGGCACCTTCAATTACGGCACGTGAGGGCGTGTTTGATGGCAGCAATTAAGAAAATACAAATAAAGTGCTGCAGGAAACAATACGTGCATTGTAAAGCTGATGTCTCAGCCAGCCTTACATATTAGGCACACTAGGGAGCAAACTCATGACTCCTGTATCAGCAGTCAGTGCCTTAACCATTGTGCTACACTGCTGCTCCTCTTTGCATGTCAGCGCACCTACTTCAGATTTCCATGCGTTTAAATGCACAGTGCTGCCATCAAACACAGTGCTATGACCTTGCTGTGCCTCATAGGGCACCCTATATGGCGCCCTATAGGCTGCCCTTTCAGCAACATTGTAGGGTGACGTGGCGGACAGTGCACTTTAAAATGTGCCCTCTGGGGTACCCTATGAGGCGCCTTATGCAGCACCTTATGTTACAATACTTTGAGGGCGTGTTTTGCTGCCAGCCCTAATTAAAATAAAAAGCCCCCCACAGCACTATTACCTATAACAGGTAATGCCTTAGCCAGCCTTCTTCATTAGGCACATTGGGGGATTGAACCCATGACTTCTGCATCATTGGTTAGTGTCATAACCATTGTGCTCCACTACTGTTCCTCTTTGCATGTCAGCGCACCTACTTATGATTTTCATTCCTTAAACTGCACAGTGCTGCCATCAAAAACAGTGCTGTGACCTTGCGGTAACTCATACGGCACCCTCTAAAGCGCCCTATAAGCAACATTCTAGGGTACCTTGGCAGACAGTGCACTTTAAAATGTGCCTTATGGGGCGCCTTATGTTAACACGCTTTGAGGATGCGTTTGCTAGTAGAAATAATTAAAATATAAATAAAATGCCTCCTAAAGCAATATTCCCCATAACAGGTAATGCCTCAGCCAGCTTTCTTCATTGGGCACAGTGGGGGATTGAACCCATGATCCCTGCACCATTGGTCAGTGTCTTAACCATTGTACTGTGGCTCTGTTCCTGGGCTTGTGCATCAGCGCGCCACTTCTGCTTCCCGCGCAACTTTCTCATGCGCTAATGTGCGGGGTGTACTTGAGCGCCGCGCACATTAGCGCATGATTAATCCCGGTTTTGCTTTTTTCAGCCTGTAACGCCCACTCCTTATATGGCATCCGCACACTAGCGCGGCCCGCACATTACTGGGGTTTTAGTAAACATACCCCTAAGGTACGTAAAAAAAAGGAAAAAAGAAAAAAATCCTAAAACTTTGTTCTAAATGAAGACTAACCATATTTCTTTGTGGGTCTACACATGCCTAGGAGAAAATATGTGAGGACTTCTTTGGGGGTTGGCAAGACAGAGAATAATGTACCTTCCAGGGGTGGAGAGGATGAGATGAGAGTTTTCTGGTAGTCAAAGGAGGAGATGCAAGAAAACTATTCTTGGGATATGAGGGGAATGTTGGCAGAGCTTTCTAGGAACTGAGGAATGTGACAATAGAACCTTGGATGGGGCAAAAATAATTGGAACAGAAAATTAAAAGGAGGGAGAGGGAGCTGAAGAAGAGAGTGAATGGATGCAGATGGCAGAGGTCCATAGATAGAAGGAAGTACAAAGGGGGAGGGAAAATGGGACTGATTATACAGCAGAGGGGCAAAAGACCCAGGAGATATTATGGGGGATGGTGGGAGAGAATGAAGGGTGGAGATGTGAGACATAGAAGACCATAGAATTTTGGAGGAAAGTTTGGAATCCAGAAAGATAATGTAGGAAGAAAGGGATGCTAACAGAGAAGAGTTGATAGGAAAAAGAACTCAAAGAAGAGGTGGAAAGGGGAATGAGAGGAGAGAAGGGAAACAAAGGAGCAAAGCAGGAGAAGAAATCAGGACGTGAGAAGAAAAGAAAGTTGGAATACTCTGACTAGAATGTGTCTCCCACACAAAATTCACATGTTGATAACCTCTGAATTTTGTTGACTGATTTTTCTGGAGCATATTTAAGTCACTTTTTTTACTTTTTTACTTTCTAGCCCTGAGCTTTTGTTTTAAGTTTTAAATACTTCATAGTAGCTAATTTTAAGGAAAGTTGTTTTTTTGTTTAAAGTAGATTTTGAAAGTGTGTTACAAGACTTTTCTATGGGAAGAGATCATTAGGCAACCCTTCCCCACAAATAAATGCTCTCTCACTACAAGTGCCACGGAAATTTGGTAGCCTTACTTTAACATGCCACACCTGGCTGTAAACTGCCTTCTGACACTCATAAAGGTGTTATTCGATAAAAGGTCAAATCTAGAAATGACTATTAGAATCCAGAAGAGGGGAAGAGCTAGCACTGTAATTGCTTGCCCAGAACTCTGCCTCCAGAAAATTTGTAAATCTCTTTTTTTGCAAGACTATTTTCACAGTAAAACAATGCTTGTCCTTTCCCTTTGGAAAATGTCCCTCTCTGTTCATATCAATAACCCTATTGTCCAGCTTGACTTTAAAAATTGCTAAATTTCATACCTTGGTGAGCATGGGATGATGAGAAAGGCTATTATATTGCCAGTAAACAGACTTAAAAATCAGTAGCAAGATATTTTATTAGGCAAATGGCACTAACATAGATTTCTTTTTTAAATCCACATATAAGGATTACATTTATCAATTATTTTTTACCTAGTGCACTGTTTTTTGTCTATAAATATGAAATCCTGTTTAGATGTTTTTCTTTTCTTTTTTGCATTTATGAATGATGCTGGAAAATGGGCCTCACTGTGAAAGTTATTTTATAACTGGGTGTTTATGGCGCATTTGTCTTTATCGAAGACTAGCGCAAATCCTACAGAAATTCTGGCTAAAATGAAGCAGTGGATATTCGCATATGTTCAATAGCAGGTGTGAATGTCCATGTGTAAACTACCCACATATTTGCTTAGTTTATAAAACTCCTCCTGCACCACATCTAACCCTCCAATGGACATGCCTACATCCAGATAGCTTAAAAGCATGCAGGCAATTTTTCCAAATAGTTTAATTTTGCGCATCCCATGACACTCATGAACCTCACTCCTAAATCAGGATATGTGCAGTATGATCTCAGTCTCTCAAATTTACTGCTAATGCTTGGCATAGTACTTACATTGTGCCAAAGAGAGCTTCCTTCTGGAGTTCATAGGGAGTAAAATATATGGGTAATTTTTCAAGATGTTTATTTATTTATTTAGACAGTTTTGTATACTGCCTTATCCTTCAATCAAAGCAGTCACAACACAATTGGGGGATACATTTAACACACGGGGATATGAGACACATACACTAATACTCACAGGGAACATGGGCAATGGAGGGTTAAGTGGCTTGTCCAAGACCACAAGGAGCATCTGTGGGACTAGAAACCCCAGTCTTTCCGGCCCCAGGTTGCTGTCCTCTAGTGGGATTTGAACCCCTGACCTTCTGGCCTGAAGTACCTTGCCACAACCACTAGGCTACTCCTCCCTAGTGACTTAAAGTTTTTCTTTATTTGGCCTGTGACTCCCAATACAATGGGAAAGCGGTATTTCTGTATCTTTCAACCACATTTTCTTGGATTCTGACTGAATTTTTTGGTACTGTAGGATATTCTCCCTCTTCACATGACTCACAGAATAATCACACCTCTTGCCGTTCTGGTGTTTTTCTCCTTTACTATTACTGTATGTTGGGTTTCCTTGCATCCAGTTTCTTAACCATCAGAATGAGAATGTTCCAAGTTTATTTTTGTACTTATTTATTTAACCAGTTTTATATACCGCCTTTCGACATGTCAAGGTGGTTTACATTGAACAGAACTAGTTTACATCAAACAATAGTGAACGGAACATACATAGCACTCAAAAAGACAAACATCAACCTTCATGTCAACATGAACCATAGGTTAACTATATACATTTTTGTATTTATTTATGTGTTAAATAATATATATATGAGATGCGTAACATACTTAGGACTTGGCTGGTGGGTAGGTTGTGGGGGAGAGATGAGACAGGGGTATAGAGAGGATGATGAGTAGGCGTGGAGACTTATTCCGAATGGGGCACTACTAGGCCATCCAGATGTCCCAGTGCAGGATGGGCCTAGTAGGAGCTGATTCTGGACCAAGGGAACAAAACATTTGTGCGGTACATGGAATCGGGCCCGAGGACGGCCCATGTGCCCCTTCCTGCCCGTGGAGACGTCTTCCCTGCAGGCTCCCTTAGCTGCCACAGCTTGAACTTCCTTCTTCCCCACCACCTGACCCATGGCTGACCAGCCAGGGCTTGGATTGGGTGGCAGGGACACCCCCACACCCAGCCCTGGCCCTGGTGGGGGGTATCACCAGGCCTGATCACCAGGTCGGTGCTGCTTATTCCACCTTTGATGTGGAATAAGCAGCATGTCCCCTTTGAAGGATGAACAGGGCCGTGACCTGAATCAGCCTTGTACATCCTGCTCTGTGCATACTGGGGGAATCCTGGGCTGCTGGCTGATGACTGCTCCTGGAGCGTGTGCTGGGTTTAGCTAGCTGGTCTTCAGCATGGAGGGAGAAGCTTACCTCTGCTCCGTGCACCCTGAGAGGAATCCCAGGCTACCGGTTGCTGGCTGCTCCTGCAGCCGGGGATATTGCCCTGGATATTAAATGTTGGGGCAATATCTGGTTTGCCCGGACTATGATCTTGCAATCTGGTCAGTGGCAATATTCAGCTGAATTGCAAAACCAGCTAAAATTAAGACAGCCATTCAGCTATCCTAACTTTAGCTAGTTAGGGTAACCAGGCGGCAGCTGAATATTGCCGCTGCCCAGTTAACCCACGATGTCACCCACATTCCACCCCTAGAATGTCAGATGATAGCTAGCTGTGAGCTTGTCTGTTCATTACAATTAATCTTTCTGTTTATTTTTTAGAATTATATTATGATCCCTGAAACAGGCAGGTGCTAAAGCATGGTTATATTCGGTCACCATCATCTTCTACATATTGTACCTGAATGTAACTCACCTTGATCTTCTCCTGGAAAGGCATGAGGTAAATGCTATAAATAAAATACAAATGAATAAACAATATATTGTTTTTATGGTGCAATGCCTTATGTATGCCATTGGAGTTTTTAAAACAGCACTAGTGATAGTTTTTTCTTTCTTCTTACCAGTGTACTATTGTGGATCAGGAACTGGTTAAAAGATAGAAAGCAGAGGGTAGGGCTAAATGGCCAATTTTCCCAATGGAGAAAGGTGAATAGTGGTGTACCCCAGGGATCTGTGCTGGGTCCGCTGCTTTTTGACATATTCATAAATGACCTGGAAAGTGGAATAACGAGTGAGGTTATCAAATTTGCAGATGACACAAAACTATTTAAAGTTGTTAAAACCCAAGAGGATTGTGGAAAATTGCAAGAGGATCTTGATAAATTGGAAGACTGGGCATCAAAATGGCAGATGAAATTTAATGTGAACAAGTGCAAGGTTATGCACCTAGGGAAGAACAACACAAACTATGGTTACACGATGCAAGGTTCCACATTAGGAACTACAACCCAGGAAAAAGATTTAGGTGTCATTGTGGATACCATGTTAAAACCCTCTGCCCAGTGTGCAGCAGCGGCCAAGAGAGCAAATAGAATGCTAGGTATGATAAGGAAAGGAATGGAAAATAAAACAAAAGATATTATAATGCCTCTATATCGTTCCATGGTGAGACCGCACCTTGAATATTGTGTGCAATTCTGGTCGCCGTATCTTAAAAAGGATATAACGATTTTAGAAAAGGTTCAGAGAAGAGCCACCAAAATGGTAAAGGGGATGGAAGGATACTCCTATGAAGAAAGGCTAAAAAGGTTAGGGCTCTTTAACCTGGAAAAGAGACGGCTGAGGGGAGATATGATAGAAGTCTATAAATTAATGAATGGAGTGGAACGAGTAAAAGTAGATCGATTGTTTACCTTATCAGAATATAGAAAGACTAGGGGACATGCAATGAAGCTACAGGGTAAACTATTTAAGACTAATAAAAGAAAATATTTTTTCACTCAACGTGTAATCAAACTCTGGAATTTGTTACCGGAGGATGTAGTAAAGGCTGTTAGTGTAGCTGGGTTTAAAAAAGGTTTGGACAAGTTCCTGGAGGAAAGGTCCATAAACCATTATTAAGAAGGAACCCAGGATATCAATGCTTGAACCAATACAAGCATTGTGGAACCTGTGTCCCTTGGGGAAACTGCTAGGTACATATGACCTAGATTGGCCACTGTTGGAAACAGAATACTGGGCTTGATGGACCTTGGTCTGACCCAGTATGGCATATCTTATGTTCTTATGTTCAATGACTATGTGTGCTCTTCTTTCAAGGACAGAAGTACTACTCCCCATGTACTGTACCACTCCCTTGGATTTGTGCTGCAGAATGATGTACGTGTAATTAAGCTGAGTTAGGAATGCATCATCTATGACTTCTAGGAATAACATGATGTAATTCATATCATGTATGAAGCAATAGCACCTTCAAATTGCATCATTCATGAATTGTTTTGCCTGAAAAGCAAGTACTGTCCAAACAAAAACATAGATTTGTCACACATCCAGTCGAAGGTGTGCATGCATTTTAGTAATTAATGATTTAAATTGAGATCCCTTCCCATGCAACAGCCTACAACCCAAGAGATATGGGTTTGATCCCACCCTGGCACAGCTTGTGACCTTGGACAAGTCACTTTACCTTTCATTGCCTTAGAAGAAAAGACCTGGCAATCTACGTTCAGTCATACCTTGCCAAGAAAACCCAGGAGATGCTGGATCACCAGATGTCAGTGTTGACTGCACTTAAAAAAAAAAAAAGAGGAGAACTCAAGGTCAGAGACACTGCTCATTTCTCTGGCTCAACAGTGCAGGCCATCACTGTCCCTCAGAACTGGTGCAAGTGTACATCTTGCATTCAATAGTTTTTCTGAAGAAAAACATGCACATTGAGCATTTTTTTAAACTAAAGCCCATATAACCTTGAAAAGTCTGAAATTCTTCCTTTCCCCACCTTATCTATAGCTATTGTTCCACATACCTTTAATTTATTTCCATTATTATAACCAATTCCGTGATAAGCGCTGGAAAATTAAATAGCATATATAAAATCCTAAGAAACATTCCTGAACAGAAATTGTTACAGCTGATAAATCAAAAAGCATTTGGATTATTTGCAGTGAAATAACTTTTCTGGCATGGTTTGTGGTAATTAATCATGTGCAGCTATACGGCAGCAACTTGACTATGAAACCTTTCAGCCTGACAGAAGATATGGTGAGAGAGAGAGAGAGATAAAGGGGGAAAAGAATGAACAGGCAAAATGGGTGAAAGAGCAAGTGAGAGAATAGAAGCTCAGAACATGCAGTTGTAGGATTGTCACAGGACAGCTTCAGAAATAAAACAATGTCTCTCTGATACTGTCTTGTAGTGAAATAAAAGAATAATTTTAAAACTGGACAGTAGCATAGGCTGAATCTTAACCTGTGCTGCTTTGAAAGCTTTTTTTTTTTTTTCAATCTGCCATTTCTCGTATTTCCATTTTTTGTACTAATGATGCATGTTATGTCAGCTGGCACAAAATCCCCACGAAAACAACCCCCCCCCCCCCTTTTTGATGTAAAGCACAATGATAACTGTAAACAAAGAAATATATCAAACTGTAAGCATTCCTTTGAATGCAATCTTTCTGGAAATAATCTCCTTCATTAAGACCACACTACATAAACTCTCATTCTCATGCCCAATGTCTAATTCACCATTTGAATAAAAGAATCCAGCTGCCCATCAAAGAGCAGATTCTGTGCATACCATAGCAAATATAGAAGATTTATATCTTGCTGTTGCAAATATTATCTGTGATGGTGTTGATAAATTCACCGGAGGGAAGGTTACTGTAGTTGAACCTGACAGCTAAACCTTCAGTCAAAACATTATCAAATACTTCAAAGAGCATCTTCTTCAGTTCAACTTGGCCAAATCCTACAGCTGTATGATGGAAATGTAGAAAAGTACAGAAACTTTCAGCATGAAAACACACGTTTATGAGAAAACTGTACTGGATACACAGAGATTCTGAGCCAGAATGATGAAGCTCGCTCTCCATTAGGGGCACTTTGTTCTAAAACTATGGCGCAAAAGAATATTTTTACAAAAATAAAAAAAATGCATATATTAGTTTTTTGTTTGGCTGGGCAATAATCAAAAACTTAGGTGGCAATTATCCAGACAAATGGCATACATATCCAGACAAGTGTGCCATGTCCGGATGAGGGTGATATTTAGCCATTGCTGGTTTAGTGAATATCGCCACTAACCTGTGGTACTGTAGCTGGCCAGATAACCACGTGGCATTTCTGGGCGTTCTGGGCTATGACCAGAGATTTTTCGGATAACGGAAATTTTCAGCATCATGGTGGTGACCAGTCTATAACGTCTATCATTATATTTAGGACTGCTTTTGTGCCGTTTCGCCCCCAGTGCTTTGAATATCCAGGCAGAGCTATGGCAGACGAGAACCACATTCACTCTTTCATTTCTCTGTTTCTGCAGTCCCCACAGCCAACTATGCCATTAGTGTGGTGGTGCTTTATGATCCTCTAGCAGAGAAGGATGCTGCAGAGAAAGAGGCCTAAGCTGTGGGCTCAGCACAGAAGGCAGAAGTACAGTGTCCATAGGATTTATGGGACCAGAAGCGGAGATATTTCAAAGATACTGTTTCACTGAGACTACAATAGCAGAAGTCTGTAACTTGGAGACACAAACTCTCAGTCATGCCTTGCTAATCCATGTGAAGGTGACCATAGTACTGGCATTTTAACTACAGGCATGTTCCAGCATGTTGTTGGGACTACCATAGGAATAACACAGTCAGCAGCCCTCCAGTGCATTGATGGTTTTTCTGTAAACTATGGTCAGAAGGCTGCATGAGTTGTTACCTTTCCACAAAGCAGAAAACAGAGGCAGCAAACTATGAGAGACTTTTATGCCATCACACAGTTCCTCTCAGTACTTGGGGCTATAGACTACACCCATGGGGCTTGTGACACCGAAGATCTGCCCTGTGCCTTTAAAACACAGAAATCTGCTGGGTTTAGCACAGATTCTGACAGGCAGGGAGATCAAAAGCTTCCCACTTACAATGGGCAACCAAAGCAGGCTGAGACACGAGGTCTGAAGGCACGCCTAGCTAACAAACACTCCCCAAGTAATCAGGAGAACAGTTTGCACATGGGCAGGAAAACGCCCCTAAACCTGTATAAAAAACGTGTAAAGCAAACAGAGTTAGCTCAGAGGGATTTGGAGGATCAGAGAGATCTGGAGGAGCTAGATCTGGAAGAGCAGAGAGATCAGAGAGACCGAGGCAAGCAGGAAGTTCACGAGGAACAGGAAGCTTGGCAAGTAAGAGGAGACTTGCAGGTCTCAGACGGAGGTTCAGAATGCTCCCATGCTGACTTTGATTTACCTAAGCCTTGGAGCAGAAAGCCAAGGTGGGATTTGAAAAGGGAAAGAAAGCTACCTGCAAGCAGAGGGATTAATTACAGGAAACCCTCACCCTTGACGCAGGGAGATTTTCCCAGACACAGAGCTCAGTGGAAGGAACGGAAGGCAGCTGGTAAGGAACCATATATAATAGAAAGGCAGAGCTGCTTGAAATACTTGCAACCTTGGGAAAAGGAAAGTAATTCAGTTGAAGATATTTGTAAGAGTGAAGAAGATGAATGTGTGTCTCTAAAGCCCTGCAGAAGACTGCAAAGAGAAAAGTCTGTCAGGACCAGAACAGGGCAGTTTTATAAGCTATCTGGTAACTGCCTGCCATATTGTGGAGAGGGCTGTGAAGGGAGTTCAGAAACTGATTTAAGGAAGTTCCAAACTCTCTGCCCTAAAGAAAGTAAGGTGGTTGAAGAGCCCATGATCACGGAGCCAAGTAGTTTAACTCCTTATATTGAAGACATGGATTGCTCGTTGTTAATGACTGACATAAGTTCTCTGTGCTAGCTGAAGACAAGAGTGCCTTGTAGAGAGCTGAATGTGCACAGAGGAAAACTGTCAGCATTTTTACCTGGTTTCTGTTTGTTATAATCCCTGTTTTTGTTCAAGCGAGAAGCTGTGTTTTCTTTTCACCTCCAGTTTTGCCAGAAGCATGGCTACCTTTTAAGTTCTTGTGTTTTGTACTGTTTTGAAAATCCAAACCCCGGGAGGGGAATAAAAATCCTTTTTCAACCTGACCACTCAGTCTCAACTACTCCTTTCATATAGAAGGGTCAGGCCCAGCAGTGTGACTGGCTGCCTACGCCTCAGTCCAGCCACTTCTGGTGACAAAAATGGCGTAGTAATTTGGATTTTGAAAAAAAAAAAAGTACTACCCAAGGTTTTTTTCCTAAGAGGATACAAGTGGCTGAAAAGAAAAAAAGAAGGAAAAAAAAAACACCAGTGAAAAGGAAAATCCTGAAAGAGGAAATCCTGACACAGTGAGTGGACATCTACAGGCTGACCTGAAGGAGGCGTGCAGAGAACCTTTCTCAACGCGAGATCCTACACCGTGCTAAGGTATAAATAGATGGGCACGGGTGGTAGGGATTGCTGAGAAAGGGGGACGAAGGATACCTTGCTAAAGGCAGACAGGAAAAAAATATATATATTGTGCCGCACTTGGTGGGCCCTGTTTTTTTTTCTCGCCCATACAGGTATACCTCAATGCCGGGATGGATCCCCAGGACATGCTTCGCTGGATGGAGGAACAATGGAAAGCCCAGAGTGAGCTCGCGAGACAAGCTCAGGACAGGACTATGGCAGCACTGGCTGCGCATCAGAAGCCACTCCTGTACTTACTAACCGTGTTGTTGAAGAGGACACCCACCACAGATGAGGAAGGCGTACCGGTACCACCTGTGGTAGGACTGAAAAACTGTAGTGCATTGGCACTAGGACCTTTGCAAAAGACTGACAATTTTGACGACTACTCTGATGCCTTTGAAAGGATTGCGGAGGCGGCTAAATGGCCACTAGACCAGTGGGCCGTTAGGTTCGCCATGTCTTTAACTGGAGAGGCATTGGCGGCCTACAAGGCGATGCCCGCAGGCCTAGCGTCCAATTACCCGATGTAAAACTAGCGGTAAGAGATAGGCTAGGTTTAACACCTTCGCACTATCGACGTCTTTTTAGAGAGGCAAGGCTTTTGCCTAAAGAGACGCCGAAAGCTTTGATGCAGCGACTTAAAGGTCTGGCAACAAAATGGCTTGCTCCAGAGAAGGCAACAGTGGAATCCTTGATGGACGCTGTGCTCCTTGAGCAATATTTTGAGGCTGTACCACCTGAAGTAAAAGCTTTCTTGTTGTTGCAGAAATGCAAATCCACTAGGGAAGCGGCTGAAATGACAGAATGTTATTTTGAAGCTGAGTTAGCCGGAGCATGCTGAGAGTAACCGGCATGGAAAGAATGCCAGGTATAAAGAGGGCTTATAATCCTAAGGTACAGAGAGAAAATGTAAGGAAAAATGATGATGTGATGAAATGTTTTCAGTGTGGGAAAAGTGGTCACATGCGCAGGGACTGTAAAGAGCACATAGCCCTTGTATCAGGAAGGGAGAGACACGTTGGGGAAGAATTTGTTATAGATGTCCAGGTGGAGGGTGTGGATGCTGTAGCGCTCCTTGACTCCGGAGCAGATCAGAGTATGGTCTCACAAGAAATGTGGAAGACCATTCAGGCCCATAACCCTTCCCTGTTGAATTGTGTGGATGGACGGGTGAAAGTTAGATGCGTGCATGGTGCCTCCTCTTTTTACCCAATATATGAGATGTGTGTGAATGGGTTGAATACTAGGGAGAAGGTACACATGGCAGTTGTCCCCCGACTTCCCTTTAAGGTAGTCCTAGGGCGTGACTGGCCCCCATTTGAGGAAGAAGAAATGGGAAAAGGCCTCAAGGGAAAGTTAGGCCCCAGTCAGGTAGGACCTCTAGGAGAAAAGGCACCACCTGAGACCCCAAAAACTGAGGCTATTGCCCAAAAGATCCCGAGTGCTTTATTTGGGAAACCACGGGTAGAAGGGGGGTCCTCAGTTAAAAAGAAGTTTGTGTTAAAATTCACAAAAACATCCCCACATGCAAAAGGCCCACAAAGAGCTACCGAAGCCTCAGCAGGCTATGACCTGTTTAGTAACGAGGACGTAATAGTTCCTAAGGGAGGGAAGGCCCTCATTGACACAGGGGTAAAAATTAAAATCCCTGAAGGGTGCTATGGCCGCATAGCACCGAGGTCTGGCCTAGCGGTCAAACATTCAATTGACATCGGGGCGGGGGTAATAGACCCTGATTACTGTGGTGTGGTCAAGGCCCTACTATTCAACTTCGGTGAAGAGGATTTCGCAGTAAAAAGGGGTGAAAGAATAGCCCAGTTAATCTGTGAACGGGTGGGTTTCCCCGTGTTAGAAGAGACACCCTCATTAACTTCCACAAGCCGTGGGTCTGGAGGGTTTGGCTCCACAGGGATGAAGGATGTTAAGGGCTTAGCAGCCATTGCTGAGGAAAAGAAAGAGGAGGACTTAGGTCCCCAGCCCTCAGATTGGAGGGAACAACCCGAGATACGTACAGGTACGGACCTGTCAGAGCACCAACAGGCAGATTTAGCCAGGCTGTTACAGAAGATCTCCGATGTCCTGACAGCTGTGCCCGGCGAAACACGCTTATTGGCACATGAGGTCATTACGATCCCGGGGAAGATAATTAGACAGCGCCCGTATAGGTTGCCGGAGGCAAAGAAAAACGAAGTCATTGCCCAGGTTAAGGAGATGGTGGAAATGGGTGTAATTGAGGAATCCCATAGTCCATGGTCTAGTCCTATAGTCCTAGTCCCAAAACCAGACGGAACACTCCGTTTCTGAATAGATTTTAGGCAGATTAATGCGATATCACAGTTCGACGCATACCCAATGCCGAGAATCGATGATCTGTTAGATCGGTTGGGACAGGCCAGGTTTCTAACAACCCTAGACTTAACCAAGGGATACTGGCAAATCCCATTAACAAGGGATTCTAAGCCAAAGACAGCTTTTTCTACTCCAATAGGCCTATACCAATTTAGACGTATGCCGTTTGGGCTACACGGCGCGGCGGCAACATGCCAGCGTCTTATTGACCAGGTCCTAAGGCCGCACCAAGAATATGCGTTAGCCTATATGGATGACATTATCATCCATAGCAGCATGTAGCTTGAACACTTATCCCGGATAGAGGCGGTACTACAGGCCATCCGGAAAGCTGGTCTCACCCTAAACCCCCAAAAAATGTCTTTTTGCAGCTAGGGAGGCCAAATACCTGGGACATCTGGTTGGGAATGGGCTAGTGAAACCCCTAGCGGACAAAATTGAAAGTGTGCAAAACTTCCCAAGACCGATAGAGAAGAAGCATGTCCGTAGCTTCTTAGGCCTGATAGGCTACTATCGGAGATTTATCCCCAGGTTTGCAGAGGAGAGTAGTCTTTTTACTGACATGATTTTAAAAAATGCCCCAAATAAGGTGCGCTGGACTCCCGAGGCAGAGGAGACTTTTATCTCCATTAAGGAGAAATTATGTAAGGCTCCTGTCTTGAGGGGGGTTGATTTTAGACTTCCATTTATAGTCCAGACAGACGCCTCTGAGACTGGACTGGGGGCAATCATGTCCCAGAGATTCGAAGGAGTGGAACATCCAGTCACCTATTTAAGTAGGAAGCTGTCCAATGCAGAGCAGAAGTACTCAACCGTAGAAAGGGAATGCTTAGCCATCAAATGGGCGATAGAAGCACTACGATTTTACTTGACAGGGCGTAAATTCCTGTTAGTAACGGATCATGCGCCGTTAAAATGGCTTAGCCAAATGCGCAATAACAATGCCCGTCTGACGCGATGGCACTTGGCTTTGCAAGCCTTTAGTTTCGAAGTACAGCATCGAGCAGGAAAGCTGCATGGCAATGCGGATGCTTTGAGTAGAATTACGCGCTGTCCGACGAGGACGTCTGCAGCTCGTAATATTTTAAGGAGGGGGATGAGTGACACCGAAGATCTGCCCTGTGCCTTTAAAACACAGAAATCTGCTGGGTTTAGCACAGATTCTGACAGGCAGGGAGATCAAAAGCTTCCCAGTTACCATGGGCAACCAAAGCAGGCTGAGACACGAGGTCTGAAGGCACGCCTAGCTAACAAATACTCCCCAAGTAATCAGGAGAACAGTTTGCACATGAGCAGGAAAACGCCCCTAAACCTGTATAAAAAACGTGTAAAGCAAACAGAGTTAGCTCAGAGGGATTTGGAGGATCAGAGAGATCTGGAGGAGCTAGATCTGGAAGAGCAGGGAGATCAGAGAGACCGAGGCAAGCAGGAAGTTCACGAGGAACAGGAAGCTTGGCAAGTAAGAGGAGACTTGCAGGTCTCAGACGGAGGTTCAGAATGCTCCCATGCTGACTTTGATTTACCTAAGCCTTGGAGCAGAAAGCCAAGGTGGGATTTGAAAAGGGAAAGAAAGCTACCTGCAAGAAGAGGGATTAATTACAGGAAACCCTCACCCTTGACGCAGGGAGATTTTCCCAGACACAGAGCTCAGTGGAAGGAACAGAAGGCTGCTGGTAAGGAACCATATATAATAGAAAGGCAGAGCTGCTTGAAATACTTGCAACCTTGGGAAAAGGAAAGTAATTCAGTTGAAGATATTTGTATGAGTGAAGAAGATGAATGTGTGTCTCTAAAGCCCTGCAGAAGACTGCAAAGAGAAAAGTCTGTCAGGACCAGAACAGGGCAGTTTTATAAGCTATCTGGTAACTGCCTGCCATATTGTGGAGAGGGCTGTGAAGGGAGTTCAGAAACTGATTTAAGGAAGTTCCAAACTCTCTGCCCTAAAGAAAGTAAGGTGGTTGAAGAGCCCATGATCACGGAGCCAAGTAGTTTAACTCCTTATATTGAAGACATGGATTGCTCGTTGTTAATGACTGACATAAGTTCTCTGCGCTAGCTGAAGACAAGAGTGCCTTGTAGAGAGCTGAATGTGCACAGAGGAAAACTGTCAGCATTTTTACCTGGTTTCTGTTTGTTATAATCCCTGTTTTTGTTCAAGCGAGAAGCTGTGTTTTCTTTTCACCTCCAGTTTTGCCAGAAGCATGGCTACCTTTTAAGTTCTTGTGTTTTGTACTGTTTTGAAAATCCAAACCCCGGGAGGGGAATAAAAATCCTTTTTCAACCTGACCACTCAGTCTCAACTACTCCTTTTCATATAGAAGGGTCAGGCCCAGCAGTGTGACTGGCTGCCTACGCCTCAGTCCAGCCACTGCTGGTGACAGGCTCTAAGACTACCAGGCCAAGAAGAAAGGACCTTCAGGAACCGCAGGCACGCTCATTCTATGAACGTACAAGTGGTGTGAAATGCAAAGCTCGTCATAACGAATGTGTATGCAAGATACCCATGCTCCTATCATGACTCCTGTGTCATCTCAGCAAGGCTGGGAAAAGAGTGTGCTAATGAATTACTTGAAGATGCCTATTAGGTAAGTAGACAATGTTTCCAATAAGTACCTGGCAGATTCCCAAAAAGCCACACTGGTTAGTATGCCTTAAATTAATTCCATCAAACCCAGTATCCTGTTTCCAACAGTGGCCAATCCAGATCCTAAGTACTCAACAGGTTCCCAAAAAGGCACACAGGATATTATACCTTAAATTAATTCCATCAAGCCCGGTATCCTGTTTCCAAGTCATTGTTGTGAATGGGAATGTGCTGCATCACCCACCCTTTCCAATCTTTATGCACACTGTACTGCTTGCCACTCTCAAAATAACACACTTTGAGGGTAATTCCTTTCTGGGCATCCCCCATTTGTGCATGAGCCCAGAATCTATACGTACCCCGGTTGCACTCGAGCCTGATCCCGCGGGAGCTAGACGTAGCCGCGAAATCAGAATCGAGTGTGACTGGCCAGGCATGCAGACTGTGGTCTCATTCTGGGTCTTGGACATCCAGCCCATTGCATGACTAGCCCAGCTAGGCTTCTGCATGGAACGACGGTGGCATTTTGTCCTGTTGCCATGCCACTGTGCCTCCATTTAGGAGCTGTGATCCCTGGCCGACTATCAAAATCTTCTTTTCCCGCAGCTCGACCCCCAATCGGGCCTACTGTGGCCAGGGTCAGGCTGCAGGGAACACCCTGCACCCCATCACCTTGCTTCTCCATGCCGGCTGCTGCAAGTGCCCCCATCTAGGGCGACTTATTCCACCTCTGTGGTGGAATAAGTTCCCCATCACATGGCCAATCCCAGACATACAGGGCCGACCTCAGAATGGTCCCTGTACGTCTGGGATCAGGTACCCGGCCCACTCCTCACCTCACTCCTACTCAGGACCATTCCCTCTTGCCTATGAACAGAACTCCTTGCACAAGCTGCCTATATGTATGGGGAGCTCTGTCAGCAGGATATCCATCCTGGCGTTTAGTGGGTCTGGACATCTAGATCAGACGTCCAGACCCGCTAAATGCGGTTCAGAATGAATCCCATGTGTCTCCCTCTTTCTCTATTCTCTCCAACTGTGTCTGGTAGAAAGGGCATAGGGAAAGGAGTCAAAATCCATATGAAAACTCATATTGATATCTGCATGCATGGACTATCGTTGATTTAAATGAAGGCATGTGTGCTGTGGATCTGCCACCGCTAACTATTGCCTGTACAATATGCTTCTCTATGTCTAATAATACTTCTAGGCCCTAACAATACCCTACTGCAGTGCTTCCAAAACATTTTTCCGCTATGACCTCATTTTAGCAAAGGAAAATTTATGTGATCCTGGATATTAATCAAATAAAATTACTACTCAAATGACATAAATATAAGCATATAGATATGTAAATCCATTTTTTTTAAGTAACTATCTAGTGTACCCAACATGCCTGACACATATGGGCTTTGCAGCTATGACACAGCTTCATGAACATTTGCAATGTGAGGGTTAAGCATCTGGGGGACTGTGTGTGTGTGTGGGGGGGGGCTGAGTGTCTGGGAGCAGTGTGTGTTTGTGCAGATGTGAGGGATAAGTGACCAGGGGCAGTGTAGGTATGTCTTAAGTTGAAGAACGTATAGCTTGTTAGTGGGCTTTGAGGTCCCCTCCCAAAATTTTACCCTAGGCTGGTCCCTACCTATATCTATCACCAGTCTTGGCAGATATACTTTCCAAGCGCTCACATATTCCAATCACTAAATAGAAAATATTTTTTTTTCTACCTTGCTTTCTGGACATTTTATTTTTCTAGTCATATGGCTCTGGTTTCTGCTTTCCTCTGTCTTCTCTTAGCTCCTGTTTCTAGGGTCACCTGTCTATTTGCCATTTTTTCTTTCTCCTCTTGTCTTCACCATCATCATCTATATCAATCTGTACCACTAATCTTTCTTTTCTGTTTTCTTTCTTCTCCTTTAGTTGTCAGTCTCCTGCTGTTTACTGCATTTAACCACAGCTTTCTATTACGTTTCCTCATCCAGCCCTCCCATTACCATCTCTCCTTCCCAAGCCTCTTATTCCCCAGTCTTTCACCAACTCTCCCCCTATGTTCAGCATCTTCCCTCAGTTCTCTCTTACCTTCCCCATCCAGGGTCTCTCTATCTCTCTATGTTTGTTAGCTCCTTTCTGCCTCTAGTCCCCTCTCCACAACAGCATCAATTCATTCTCCCTAGCCCTGCCTCTACGTCCAGCATCTCTTCTGTCTCCCTACTTCCCAATGTCTCCATTCTCAGTATCTTTTCTGTCTGCCTCCCTAGCCCAACTTTTAATGTTCAGTCTCACCAGTCATTGCACCTCCATGTCCAGCATATCTTCTCTTTTGCCTCCACAGTAACCACCCCATTGTCATACATCTTTCTGTCTCTCTCCTTCCCATTCCATCATCGTCTCTGTTTCTATAGTTTCCCCCATAAGTGTTATCTCCTGTGTCTCCTTAGTCTTCCATAGTAACATAGAAACATAGTATATGACGGCAAATAAAGACCAGTATGGTCCATTTAGACTGCCCAGCAAGGCGGCAAAAGTAGGTGCAGTTGCCGCTCCATGCAGGTCAACCCTCTCTATTCCTTTGTTTAGCGGTGTACCCACCGCTCCGTGTAGGTCAACCTATTTGTTCAGACATAAGAGATAGTTATGCTTATTTTGATTTTATCCTGTTGCTATAAAGGGATCCACTGTGTCTGTCCCATGCCATTTTAATTTCTATCACTGTGTTTGCCCCCACAACTTCCATCGGGAGGGCATTCCAAGTATCCACCAACCTTTCAGTGAAAAAATATTTCCTGACATTGTCTTTCAGTTTACCGTCTTGCAGCTTCATGTTATGCCTTCTAGTTTATACCTTCCCTGTCTTTGGAAGAGGTTTGTTTGTCCATTAATGCTCTTAAGTATTTAAAGGGTTGAATCATATCTCCCCTGTCCCTCCCTCCTCCAAAGTGTGCATATTTAGGCTTTCAAGTCTCTTAAGTCTTCTTTCACAGGTTCCAAATCATTTTGGTCACCTTCTTCTGAACTGCTTCCAGCCTTTTCATATCCTTTGCGAGATACGGTCTCCAAAAATGAACACAATATTCCAAGTGAGGCCTCACCAGTGACTTGTACAGTGGCATTAGTGCCTCTTCCTTTCGGCTTTGAAGTCCTCTCTGTACCGGTCCCAGGACCAAACTCTGGGGCACACCGCTAATCACCTTTCTTTCATCCGAGTGAGTTCCATTTACCGTCACCTTCTGTCGTCTGTCAGTCAACCAATTTCTGATCCAGTTCACTATCTTGGGACCTATTACCACATTCCCCTTCCATGTCTAGTATCTCATCTTTTTCTCAAGTTCTTCTCCAAAGGTCATCATTTCTTCTTTCTCTCTCTGACAGTGATCTCTTCCTTTCAGCTTTCTTCCATTTATAATTTTCTCACTCTGTCCATTCAGATTTCACTCTTCTTCTTAGTGTCCAGTTTCTAATCCCTCACTTTATACTGCATCTATCTGTAGCTCTCCAACCCTCATCCTGTGCTCTCATTCCCCAACTCTCTCCTTCCCTAAACTCTTATTCCTCGGTCTTTACTAACTATCCACATCAGTATCTTCCCTCCTCATGCTCTCTGCCCATTGTCTTTCCCCTCTCTCACACCCTCATCCAATGTCTCCCCCTTCTCTCCCCATCTGGTCTCTTCTCCCTTTTCTCCCCCTCCCTGCTCATTCCTCCCCTTCTCTCTCTCCCTCACATCTGTATATCCCCCACTCTCCCTCTTCCACACATCTAGAAACTCCCTTCTCTCGCTCCCTTCAGTATCTATAGTTCCCTTGGCCCTTCCTCTCCACATCTAGCATCACCTCTCTCTCTCCCCCTCCCATATCAAGCATTGCCCCTCTATCTCCGTATGCCCCCATGTCCAGCATCACCCCTCTGTTACCCAATGTCTCCTTCCCCACATGTCCAGCATCTCCTCAGTCTCCCTCCACCCCCCATGTCTTGGATTTCCTATTCCTCTTCCTTCCCCTTGTTGTTGATCCACCAACCTTCCAACCTGTGTACCAGAGATTTATATCCAAATTCAGCCCTTCTCTCCATTGCCCGCTGCCTATAATCAAAGATGGCACAAGTGCAGGGCCTTTCTGTTATGGTGCGTGTACACCTCTAAGGCCTTCCCTGTCCCAACCTTCTGATGCATTCTGGTTTGATTAGAAGGGGTGGAATAAGGCTAAATGGAAGGATCTTAGAGGTGCCCTCATGCTTACATCAGAAAGGTGCCATCCCTGTTTTATCGTTGATTACTGGCAACAGATGATGGGGAGGAGGGCTGGATTTGAAGTATAGCCATGATGCTGGGGTGGGGGGGGGGAGGAACAGAGAGGAACACTTCTGCCTCCAGTGGCCTGTAGACCCCCAATTACTTAAGGTAAGTGCTTGGGGGGATCATGAGTGGGATCTGGGGAGCCACTACTAGGCTACAAGCTAGCCAGGACTTTTACTATTATATCAGGGAGTGGGAGAGAGTGAGGGAGGGAGACTGACTGGCTAGCCAGGCTTTTTCATGTTACATCAGGTTAAGTGCAGCCATTTCACAACATATGTCTGTAGATATTGCCACTTACACGTCTATTTGGTCATTTTGCAATCCTAGTCATGTAGATGTCGCTAATTAACTACAGAGGACTATATCTACATTCCTTGCATAGCCTTTAAATTAGATATCTGAGTGCGCCCTCAGTTCATAGAAGGCCTACTGGACAGGGACACTTATGTTCCCGCCCATCCTACTCCTCACCTCACCTACCCCTGGGTTGCATTGCCTATATAGTCATCATATACATTGGCATCTGTCCTTTAATTAGGTGTTACACCCACTTTTTCTCCTTTTCTCCTTCTAAGACAGCTGAGTCAGAATGTAATGTATTCGATGCAGTAATTGTGGTACTTTCATTCTAAGAAGAATCATTTGGAACCTAAGAGCTTGCCCTATATGCCTCAAGTTAGCTGCTATGCATAATGAATTGACTCTACTAAGGAAATAATTAACTGCAATTAAACACACTTCCTCTAGGTTACAAATTGAACAAAATCCAGCATTGCTTCCACAAAGAATCAAACAGCCCAAGAACAAATGGATCACAGTGGGCTCTGGTAGGTTGTGACCTGTAACACAGACACCCTATACATTAAGTGATATCCCTGCATAATGCATTCTCTGCCTTGGATAATGAGGGTGCCCAATCCATGGAAACTGAAGTGCCCTTAAATGATAGACTTAATGCCAAATCTACTGATAATGTACCAAATAGGAAGAAAAAAATCACAAAACAGAAAACTACTACTCATCTGAGATTCCATCATCAGAGGCACCAACTTGGGTACACAGCTCAAAGGAGAGAGGATGGTCAAATGCCTTCCAGGCTCTTCAGCCATTCAGGAATACAAACCAAATTGTTTGTTTAGTTAGCACAGAAAGTGAGTACCCCAAAACTGATATTGTCATCCATTTGGGTACAAATAACCTGGCTAGAAATGGTGCCTTTGCAGTTCAAAGAGACTTCTAGACTCTGGGAGAGAAACTCAAGCCCACTGCTAACACTATAGCATTCTCAGAAGTTCTACCTGTTCATGGTAAGGGGGCAGAAAGACTGCATCACATAAACAACTTTAATACATGGCTTCAAACCTGGTGCAAACAAGAAGGATTTAGATATATAGGTGACTGGGGAAATATATGGATCAACTGTACAGATGGACTACATCTCTCTGCTGCAGGGAAAATAATCCTAAGTGAAAAATTCAGGCAGTATGTGGACAGGCATTTAAACTAGGGAAAGGGAGTGACGGATGAGAAGGACAAGTTCAGGACGTCACTCTCAGCAAAAGAAAAGCAACATTGGAAACAGCCACACGTTTGAACAACACATCAATGGCAAGCGGGAAGGAACGTGTAGAACAAACCCCATGCAAAAAGCAGGCAAGTCATTCAACAAATGCTGGAAAGCAATGAGTACAAATGCTCGAAGCCTAGCCAACAAAGTTCCTGATCTGGAAGCCCTAATGTTGGAAATGGACTTGGACATTGTGGCCATTACAGAAATATGGTTTAACGAGTCACATGAATGGGATATAGCCATAACTGGCTATAATCTATTTAGAAGAGATAAAGAGGGTAGAAAAGGAGGAAGAGTAGTCCTATATGTCAAAAGCAATATTAAAGCTGCTGAAATGCAGGGGACGTGGGGGAAAAGAAGAAGCGTTCTGGATTATGTTGGAAGGAGTAGATGGCACTGTCGTCCATACTGGTGTGGTTTACAGGCATCCAACTCAAACCGAAGAAATGGATAGTGAATTGATTATTGACATTGCAAAGATAGCCATGAAGGGGGAAGTGATCATATTGGGTGACTTTAATCTTCCCGATGTGGACTGGAGTGTTCCTTCTGCAAATCTGGAAAGAAGCAGAAAAATTATGGATGCCTTCCACGATGTGTTACTTAAACAAATGGTGATGGAACCGACCAGGGAGAGCTCCGTGCTGGATTTAGTGCTCACCAATGGAGATAGCGTGTCGAATATCCAGGTGGGTGCCTATATGAGCAGCAGCGATTATCACACGGTGTGGTCTGAGAGAAAAACCAAAGTGGAATCCAATCACAGCAAACTCAAAATCTTAGACTTTAAAAACACTGACTTCAGTAAAATGGCCAAGTACCTGAAGGAGGAGTTGGTAGGGTGGGAGGGGATAAGGGAAGTAGAATTGCAATGGACTAAATTAAAGAAGGTAATAAAAGGTGCAACAGATACATACTTAAGGAAAGTAAATAAAAACAAGAGGAAAAGGAAACCTATTTGGTTCTCCAAAGATGTGGTTGTACAAATAAAGGCAAAAATCACAGCTTTCACAAAATTCAGAAGCTCACAAACAGAGGAACACAGAAAAGAATACAAGATCAAACTAAAAGAGACAAAAAAAGAAATAAGGATAGCAAAATCAAAGGCAGAAGAAAAGATGGATAAAGATGTGAAGTGTGGTAACAAGACTTTTTTCAGGTACATTCGGGAAAGGAGGAAAATCAGAGGTGGAATTGCGGGACTCAAAAGTGCTGGGAACGGATTTGTGGAAAGTGACATTGAAAAAGCGAAAATGCTAAACAAATACTTCTGCTCTGTTTTCACTAGAGAAAATCCTGGAGAAGGACCACCTGTGATTGTCAAATATACAAATGGGAATGGAGTAGATATCACACCATTCACAAAAGATGATGTGTTAGAACAGCTTGCAAAACTGAAAGTGGACAAGTCTATGGGACCAGGTGGGATGAATAGAAAGGAGGGTGAGAGTTCAGGGGTGGTGTTTTCTGTGCGGGGAGGGGAGGGAATGGAAGGTAAATGTTTGTGGTATTTGCTATTTGTTCAGGAGGAAGTCAAAAAGACAAAATAGGAGAGGTGATTATGGGCAAAGAGAGGAGTATCGCAGAGATATGCATAATTTTTTGTTGGGTTTTGTTTGTGATATCACTATTGCTCAGTGAAGTGTATGAGATTACTCAAATAGGTCATTGTGTGAATGCAGGAAGGAAAACCGGGGAGCCCTCAAGGTTCAAGTTGGCTAAACATGGAAGGGTTTAAAACTGTCTCCCTTAATATTAGGGGAATCAACCATCCTTGCAAAAGGCGCAAAGTGTTAGACCTGCTGCTTCATTCCCATGTAGATATAGCATTGCTACAAGAAACCCATTTAACAGAGAGTGAACATAGCAAGCTGCAGGCTAGGGGGTTCAAACAAATGTTTTGTTCTGCATTTAATTCTAAAAAATGTGGGGTTGCAATAATAATACATAAAAGAGTTCCTTTTGTAAACTATGCTTCTGGGGGAGGGTGGGGAATTGCAGGGGCAGATGGTGTGTGTCACAGGGTGAATTGAACAGCATGAAATAGCCCTTCTTAATCTGTATGCACCAAATGGGCCAAAAGATACCTTCCTCCAGAAAGTGGTGGCGGAGTTTGTGAAAGTGGCCAAATGGGATTGGGTGATGGTGGGTGACCTTAATTGTGTTCTAGAAAAGACTGATCAATCTAATTATGTGAAAAAGTTGCATAGATAGGAGGGGAGAGAACTAAGGGAGTGAATGAAGCACTGGGGATTAAAAGATCTATGGCGAGAAAGGAATGGGAGGAGTAAAGAATATACCTGTTGTGCCCCCCAAACTGACACCTACTCACAATTAGACTATATTCTGACTCTCAAAGACAGTGCAGGGAGGTTTGATAAAGTGCAGATTCACCCAGTCATAGTGTTGGATCATGGAATAGTCGAATGCTTTTGGAGTCCAGTGGGTCCTAGGGCAAAAGCTGATTGGTTGAGGTGGCGGGCCAGCACTCTGATGTTGCAGAAGGACATGGTGACGGCCAGACTCACTAATGGTAATGGGAAAGTTTCAGACTGATTGCTCTGGGATAGCGGGAAAGGCTACCTGCAGGGTCTATTGAACCAATGGGCTTCTGAGGCTAAGAAAGAGAAAGAAAGGACTAAAATGCTGCTCTTGCACCAGATCTGGGAGCTCCAACAAGAACAGAGTAGGTCTGGGAAATGAGACACATTACGCAAACTGGTAGGGGTTACACAACAGCTTCATGCTCTTGAGGAGGAGCGGAATGCCCACCTCTTGTCCCTTACAAAACGACAGTATATGGAAAGGGGAAACAAGGCAGGTAAATAGCTGGCGTGGCAATTGAAAAAACAAAGAGCTTCTTGGCTTGTTGCAGAAATTAAGAGACAAGAGGGGGATCAAATCTGTTCCACTAAGGGGATCTGTGAGGAATTTAGGACTTTCTATCAGGCGTGTTCGGCATCAGAGTTTGCGATGAGAGACTATCTGGATTCACCTGGGGGAGAAAGAAGCATCTAGATTAGGGCATCTGGTTAGTGAAATTGAGGTACAAACAGCTATTATGCCACTGCCCAAAGGTAAAGCCACAGGTGGGGATGGGTACCCAGCCAAATTTTATCAGGAGCATTGTGAGACGCTATCCCCCCTCTTAGCGAGAATCTTTTCAGGGGCTTCATGGGGCCAGAATCGATGGCTCAGGCCAATGTAATAGTACTACCTAAGGAGGGTAAACCCCTGAACCTCTGGGGTAGTTACAGATCGATTGCCCTGATTAATAGTGATGCAAAACTATTTGCCAAAGAGCTTGCCAAGCATATAGAGAACCTTCTCCCATGATTAATCCATCCCAATCAGATAGGATTTATAAAAGGGCATTTGATCTTGAATAATGTTAGAAGAGCAGTGAATCTGCTGCAGGTTTTCAAAGAAAAGGGGAACCCAGTCCTGTGTGTAGCCTTAGATACGGAAAAGGCCTTTGACCGCGTGGAATGGAGCATTCTTTTTGAGATTCTTAAAAAATTTTATCTGGGATAGGGCTTCATATATGGGATTCAGGCCCTTTTTATTGTAGTCCCCCTGAGAGGATTTTGTTAAACGGAGACCACTTGGAGGCATTTGGATTAGAGAAAGGCACGAAACAGGGCTGTCCGCTCTCCCCAAAGCTTTTTGCAGTGGTTATTGAAGTGTTTGCTGCTCAGGTGTGAGAGAACTTGTACATCTGACCCATTTTGGTGGATAATCAGGAGCATAAAATATTTTTGTATGCGGATAACATTCTTCCTGTCTAGCCCACGTGAATCTCTTCTGCAGCTACTGGATGAAATTCAGCAGTTCTAGTTTTTCTCTGGGTTTAAAGTACACCTTATTAAAACTGAAGCTCTTAATCTTGGTGGGATTTCTTACGAAGCCCTCCCGGATTTCCATTTTCAATGGGCAGGTCAAAAGATTAGATACCTGGGGGTTCACATCAGACGTGACCTGTTGGATCTTTTTTGATTTCATTATTTCCCCTTTGGCCAGTCAAGCGGAAACAGATCTCCAGTGGACAGATTTGCACTTGAGCTGGTTAGGATGACTAGTGGCTCTGAAGATGACTATTATTCCAAAGTTTGATTTTCTATTTTCCCAACTGCCCATTGCGTTACGGGGAGGACACCTTTGGAAATGGGAGAGAAGGCTCCTTAGATTTGTGTGGGGGGACAAATGGGCTCAGAAAGGGGCTAATTGCCTTACTAGGACAAAGGAACAGGGGGTTTAAGTTCCTAGTGTTATAGTTCTATTATAGAGCAGCCGTACTGCAGGCAGTGAAAGCACACCAAGATAGATCAGATGAGGCTCGGTGGGTGGATGTTGAAAGTCAACTGCTTTCCCTCTTTTCCATCTTTTAAAGGTTAGATAAGGACTGGTAGCCTAAGACAGGGAAGCTGGAGGGGTAAAACAGATGACACATCCCTTCTTGGGGGCCGCTGCAGTGAGAAGGGCAGTACTGTCCCAGACTGGGCCTCCTCCAGACCTCAATTTCCAAGTGGTCATTAATACGAGATTATTTGCCCTTTTCTAGTCTAGAGTTTGCTTCCATGTTGGCAGATCTACTTCAGAAAAGGGTTAATAGACTTCCTGAGCTGTTGGACAAGGGAAAATGCATTGCACAGGGAGAGATGGAAAAGTGACTGGAAAGGAGGGGTCCTTTTATTAATACTTTCAACTTTGCTTCTTTTTGTAGCATCAGGGGGTAAACTCCCAACTAACTAGAAGAACAACTTGGATGGAAGATACCCTCTTGAAGGGGGAGGGGGTACTAGATCTAGACTTACCTTTAGACTATATAGGGGATTACTAGAGACTTGGAATAGTTCACATCCTACCCACGTAGTGGGGTGACAAGAATGGCTTGGAGTAGATCTGACAGTTGCTGAATGGAAGAGGGTGCACGCAAAGGTATATAAATGGATTTGGGTCATAACTTGGCATCAGACCCAATTGCAACTATTGCACCACACCTAGTTCACCCCTACGCTGTTACAAAGGGTAGGTCAGAGAGTGGATGGAGATTGTTGGAGGCATTGTGGAAGTCAGGACTCCTTCTTTCATATGTGGCGGGACTGCCCAGTGATTCAGAGATACTGGGAGGGAATAGCAGGGGAAGTGGGAGGTGTGGTGGGCCGATCTATTGATCCCAACCCAGTAGAAATTTTGTTAAGACTGGGGCATGAAGTAGCAGAAAGCAAGCAGGTGGCACTCTTGTGCACTCCACTGATGCTGATGGCATGGGTAGTGATAACATGGAGGTAGAAATCGCCGAGTGGCCCCCAGTTGTAGAATTGGTGTTATAAAGTAGGGGAGGCGAGATCATTGGACAGAATCACCTCTGACCTACAGGGAAAGAAGGAAAGCTGGGAGGAGGGATGTAAAAATGGACTATTGGTACCAAGGGTTATCCAATGGGGGATGGGGAACAAGCAGAGGGTGGCTCCAGGGAACCCTGACTGGTTCACAGCGAGTTGAATGTTGATCTCCATTGAACAGATATGATGTTTATTGGGTTTTAATTGTTTGACTTGTTTTGGATTGTAATTGTAATGAAATGATCTTTCTCTCTTCTAATGGAAGGAGGGTACATGTTATGGAATGATTATGGTAATGCCTAGATACAGAGTGAGTCCGCAGAATGATGTCTGCAGAGATGGAGGTGCTGTTTAGAGGGTAGTTGGGAACTCAAAATCTGTGAGAGACTCTATTTTATGTTATTGGATAACTACCTGTACCTAGATCTCTGCTGTATGAATAAAATATGTTGTTTGTACCTCTTCATTGGAATGAAAGATAATTTTTAAAAAAAGGGGGCAAGCATATACCTTGTGCTGAAGAGAGCTAAGTTAAGTGGACAGGATCCAACTTCATATTGTTCTATTTCCAGTTTAGCCTTCTTAGCTAAACTAATATCCTTATTGTACTAGAACAGTTGCAAAACCTTATTGAGTTGTATTCCCCCTTGATTCCTAACATGGTTTTAAAAAGTTCTATGGGGTAGCAATTTTCTTGATATCCATGCTTGACCAGTTGATATGGGGACTGGATAAAAAGAGAACTAAACAGAAACATAGAAATATGATGACAGAAAAAGACCACATGGCCTATCTAGTCTGTCCTTCCATATCAACAAATACAACAGTCCCCTTTTTTCCTTTAGAGATCCTCTGTGTTTGTCCCATGCTTTTTAGAATTCAGTTACTGTCCTCACCTCTACCACCTCCACTGGGAGACTATTCCATGGATCCACCACTCTTTCCGTAAAGAAATATTTACACATATCACTCCTGAATCTATCCCCCATCACCCTCATCCCATGTCCCCTCATAGCAGAACTTGCTTTCAATTGAAAGAGGCTCTCTCCCTGAACATTTATGCCACGGAGGTATTTAAACATCTCAATCATATCACCTCTACCCCGCCTTTCCTCTAAGGTGTACATATTAAGATCCTTAAGTCTGTCCTCATATGCTTTATAATGAAGACCACTAATCATTTTAGTAGCCACCCTCTGCACCGACTCCATCCTGTTCACATTCTTTTGAAGGTGCGGTCTCCAGAATTGCACACAATACTCCAAATGAGGTCGCACCAAAGACTTATACAGAGGCACTATCACCTCCTTTTTTCTGCTAGCCATTCCTTTCCGTATGCACCCAAGCATCCTTCTAGCTTTTGCCGTCGCCTTTTCTACCTGTTTAGCTACTTTAAGATATCTAATGATATTCTTGGAAATCTCCTCTGCATTTGATTCAGTACAACAGCATCTGCTGCCCCACCAGTCGCAGTCCATAGAAATTAGAGCAATGGTACTACTGTGTATTTGATGAATTGTAAGCATCAAGTCTGTGTTGGGGCATATACCTCTTATGGTATATGATTAAAGGGGTGCCATAGGGGTCGACATTATCAGCATTGTTGTTTAATTTATATGTCTAGCCTCTGTGTAATGTAATTCAGTCACAAAATATTTTGTATTACTTCTGTGCTGACAATATGTTGATATATGCCCCATTCAATTACAAGAGATGGTATAGATTCTTTATTAGGGGTTTTCCTGAGGTGGTTAACTGATTGGCTGACCACAGACTGGTCATGAACCTTACCAAAACAGAAGCTTTGGTAGTCACTCGAGATCATACTGACAGCCAAAGAAGTGGGGGGACAGTGAATTGCCCACTAAGTCAGAGGTACATCATCTGGATGTCATTTCAGATCAGAGGCTGTTGTGACACCTCCAACTCTTGTTACAAGAAGCAGACTTTCAAAACGTTTTTCAGGCAATCTTTTTGCCAACTTTAGATTATTGTAATAGCGTACTGCAGAGCTATCAATCTCCACCTTCTAATTGTTAGCTAGTGCAGAATGCTGCAGCAAGCATGTTTAAACAGACCAGTTATGATAATATTATCCCAATGTTAATTTAATTGCAGTGACTCCCGATGGAGCGTAAAATATAGGACAAAATTATAATGATGGGTGGGGGATAGTCAAAGGTGTTTACACAGTTTTCAGACCTAAGAAGTGTGTAAATGCCGCTTAGTGGGATATGCAGCACTGAATATCCAGGGGTGCTGCTGCCGCATGCTCCGATGCTAACCAGTTAATACTGGGGCATGCTGGGGCGGCACCCACTGATAACCAGGCAGCAGTGGGACTGAGCCACTGCCCAGTTACTGACATGCGGCAAAAGTCAAGCCAATCAAGACTGTCCTAACTCTTGCTATTGAAACTAACCAGGCACTGCTGCTGTCTAGTTAGCTTCCCAGCCATCTGGGCAACCTGGATATTCAATGTTGGGGCCGAGATATGGCTCAGTCATTGAATATCTGGATTTAGAGTTCAACAGCGATGGCTAGCTGCCGCTGCCGAATATCCCCCTCATGTTTTTTAAGATTAGATATAATCTTAGCGCTGAGGCACTTTCAAAACCCTTTAAACTTTATTTATACTATAGTCATCTCGATAGGCAGTATTCTCAGAATACATAAGTGATTCTATCATTACGTGCAAGAAAGAAACAGACAACTTGAGAATGGGCATTTCTGATACAGTATATACTACCTTGTATCTGGAATGCACTGTCAAATTATGGCTGATGTCTGGCATTATAGCCTTCAGAAAGCAATTGAAAACATGTTTCAGGGCTAAGATATTAGCTGGTGTGTGGATTTGAATGTGACTTCTATGAGTTATGGATTGTGATTGTTTTATATATAAATATATGTAGCATTATTATATGCATTTTAATTTATGCTAATAATTTTTGTTGTTTCCTGCCTTGACCTTAAATGAAAAGATGAGCCATAAATAAATAAATAAATACATAGAATTCTAACAGTCACAGGATAGACAAGACAGACAAATATTAGCAAAAATTCTTGCAGATTCCTTTTGCAAAGAAAAGCAGAAGACAAAGAAGGATCACAGAATGAAAGAAAAAAAAATGCAAGGTTATCCAGGTAAACCTCTACATAAATTTGATTACTTGTTCTTCTTTGGTAAATCGCTTCTCCTGGCTCCCATAATGTGCCTTCTCTTTACCACACTGTCAGCAAGGGGCAGGGATAAAGAAAAAGAGACTGTGAATACTTACCGGCCAAACTTTTGGCAACATTAACACATTAACCCTTTGAAGGCCTACTTTAAAATTTTAATCCACATTCTGCAGCCGGGTTAATTTTTGCATATTTCAGGAAAATTGTACCAGTCTTATTCAATATGTTCTAATAGTGATTTTCTTTCTGCTATGGTCATGTATTATATACCATTTGATAGGAATATTTAGTCAGAATTTTGGATTCCAAGAGTTTTGGGCTCGGCCTGGAAAGGGTTAAACAGCAGAGAGTTTGGCACCACAATATCATGTGATCACTACACACCTGATTTTCCTTAATTTACAAATTATAGCTAGGAGTGTGCAGACAAAAAATGTTCATTTAGTTCCATTTCTTGTTTCGTTTGTGAGTTTTTTCTTTTTTTGTTTTGTTTTAATAAATTTAATTTTTACAAATTTTCATTTCATTGCAATTTTGTTCATTTATGTTTATGTTTGTTTATGTTTATTGAGCTTACTATACCGCCCTTCGTTAAACATCAGAGCGGTTCACATGATACAATAACATAAAGAAATCATATTTGTGAAAAAGGAAAGGAAGTTACAATAAAAATAGGAAAGCAAATCAACAGAATCAGTCAACGAGACAGGCAGGGGGAGAGGAGAAGAGGGAAGAGAGGGGGAGTGGGCTACACAGAAGGGTCAGGGAGGTCAAAGGCAAGGGCAAAGAGATGGGTTTTGAAGAGGTAGCTGTGGCTGCTACTCAAATGAAAAACATAGCTGAAAGGTTATCAGAGGTTTAAGGCAAATAAAATACCCAACTGCCTTTTTTTGCCACAGTCAAAGGCTAGTCACAAACCAGGAACCAACCAGTTACAAGGCAAGCAGCTTGCAGATGATTCATCACATCTCCATGGGTGTTGACTTTAGCAAACATTTCTGTATTGCTGGTGATTTTCCTTCCTGTTTCCTGATTGGCCTAAAAACTTTTCTGGTCTACAGTTGTATGTAAAATGCTAACTAGGTTTTTTGTCATATGAATCTATTGACTCCTGCTGTATAAATTTACTCCAAATACAGGTTTTATGGATAGCGAACTGAAAGTTGTTAATGCTCTGTCTGGATATTCAGCACCAGCCACAATCCTGGTGATGTTGCTGAATATCCGGTGAATATTGGACTAATGAGGAATGCAAGATAAGTCTCAATAGTTATGCTCTAATTCATACATTTTTCTTAAATTTAGGAGAAAGAGTGGTTTATTACTTAATGTTGATCCAAAAGTCAGGCAAAATCCTACTCTTTCAATGACTATGTAATTATCTGAAAAATGATTGTTCTATAACTACTGTTATATTGTTAGATCACAAAACAAACATTGAATCACCCTCCATTTTCTCCTCCCTTCCTTCCCCCAGCAGTGTTTTAGAAGGCATTCAGAATTTAGAGCTCTCTCTACTCTGCTGTTCTACAGATCAATGAAACCATTGATTTCCTCACATTCTTTAAATGCCTCTTCGCCAATATTGTACCTGGAGGTTATGAAGCAAGGAGATGAAACCTGAGGTGTCGAGGAAGGATTCTGGTTGTCCTACTATTACTCTTTTGTAGATGTGTGTTTGAGCATTACTTCCTCACACAGGAAATTCCCAAAACCCAGGGTTATTTTTAAAAACACTAACCTCATCGTACCAGAACAGGGAAACACAGCATCTGGTAAGAGGAAATAAATCTAGATTTATTAGTTTGCTATTGCTGGAGATCATATAGCTCAGCAGTGAAATTACAGACAAACTGAATGAAGTTGAAAAGTGTACACTTGCAATGGGACACAATAGTGCATTTTCCCCATTTTCAGAATCGGGTATTTGGGTGGTTTGTCTGTGTGTGCCATGGGAAGTGTCGGGAAGCGTGAACATATGTGTGTGTCAGTAGGTGAGTGCACTTATGTCTTTTTCTGCATCTTGGGGACTGTTGAGGGCTATATGCACATGTGTGTCTATTATGGGGACTATCAGAGCTACCTACATATATGTGTACATGTGTGTGTCATAGAGACGGGGGCTATGCATGTCTGTATGTATCAATGTTGGGGTGATATGTGGAGATTTTCAACAATGCTGTCTGGAAAGTGTTGCTGAATAGCGCGATCAGTGCCCTTAGCAAGACAGCCTCCCTTTGGTTGGCCAGCTAAGGGCTTTGAATTTTGACCTGGTAGGAATCAAGTCCTCAAATAATTAAATTATTGCAATTGAATTTCAAGTTTGCTTTCCTGAACTCTGTAAGAGATTTCTAAAATACTCAATATTTTCCCTAAAACATAATTCATTTCCAGTGACTTTGAAAGGTTCGTTATTAATTTTACTCAAAATGCAACCTTGAGAATTAAAACCATTGCAATGTTCAGTCTGAAAGGCCATTAATACAATGCGGAGACATAAGGAGTTGGAAGTGTACTTAATCTACATTAAAGAAAAGCCATGGAGACAAAGCCTCACAAAAAAAATAAACTTCAAATTTAAGAGCTAAAAGGATATGCTTATTCTCACAATTTTGGAACTAACAAGTTACTAAGTACAAATTTACTAGAAAAATAAGAAATGCAGTTATAAAACTGGGACTGCTTTTGTTTCTTACCTGGATTGTAGAGGATTTGAGGTGATGAAGAGCCTAGGGAGAATAATTTACCAGCTATCCTGTTCTGTGAATTAGAACCTCTCTCTCTCTGCCTTTGGTGTTACTTTCTTCTAAAATGTATTGAAAAATCATTCTCTATCCTGAGCGTGTGAAGGCCAAATATTTTTGTTTTGTTTAGTTTCCTATGTTGTTTATGGTATTTTTTTTGCTTTATTCAGGTTTTTATTTTTTTTTTCATTTTGGGGTTGCACTATTCTGCAATTCATGCATACTATTAATAGCACAGGGAAAACAAATTCAGATATTTTCCTGTTTCAAGTTAAAAATGACATGAAATGACATAGGAATTGTCATTAACATTTCCTATATTGTTTCAAATGAATGCACATTCCCATTACACATTGCACACAAACAGTATATCAAAATAAAGAGCAAGTAGAATTCTGCAGTGCTAAGACGTGATATGAAGAATCACAGGTTGAAAAATACATGCTCAAAGCATTCCATAAAGCAGGTTTCATGTGCTGGTGGCAAAAAAAGAATAAAAGGTCCCCTGATCCAAACTGAAAGCCCCTGGATTCCTTCCCCAGGGGTTTCCAATCCATGGTAGTTCAGTGGACTTCTCTTCCCTCCCTTTCCATTTCCATTGCAGGACTAAAATGGAGAAATTTCACCCTAATGGTAGCAATTCCCTGCCTAAATTACATACTTATAAATGTCCCCCTAACCAAAATGCATTCCACCCATTCCCACTCAGCCATGGCCAAGCACAACAGTCTCCTACTATAAATTTGAAGAAAATCCCTCCCCACCAACTCAAATAATGTATATTGAATCTAAATACACACAGACATGACAAATATTCACACTAGTCATTCACTCTCTGAAATACACTGCACACTAAAATGTACCACAACCACTTCCCCACCCAGCACACTGCACTGTCACTTTATAAATACTCACACCTTTTGTCACATCCTCCCTTGCAACTCACTGATTCACTTGTACATGCAGATTCCAACACATCCATCCCCCTGCCTCCAACCTAGCATCCACCCATACATCTCACCCACACCCACTGCCAAAATACGTGCACTTCATCTTACAGAAACATGTAGCTTTGTGTCATGCTTTTAGAATATACTTTCCAACATGTGGTCTAAGGCATCTGGTTCCAGGATTATTAAAATAGGCATTCACAAATTTTCTCACGCTCCAAAGAGGAATGAAATAATTAAAACCATAACTGTGGTAAAACTTGGCCATAGGTTTATTCAGTCTTCAGCAACTAGTACAATAATATCTAACCCTCATCTCCCAGATAGGCCTTCTCTTGCATTCCCCATTAACCTGTTTCCAAAATCACACTTGGCCACTTGACTAGTCGATGCCAACCTAGCCATAGCAAGGTCTATGAAGAACCCTGTGGAAAGTTAGGATCCTTACCTACATAACCTACAGTAACTCCTGGCCATGTCCGCCACAGTTTGTGGTGGTGATGTCCGCTAGCCAGTCAATCTTCCTAGTGAATCACTCCACTTTCAGCAAATCACTCCATTCCATCCAGTTTCCCTTCATCACTGGCTGATTCTTGGAGGGAGATAATCCTTCACACTGCCCTCCCACCACTCATGCAGACCACCAGTATTCCCCCAGAATCCAAATCTTAGGGGATTGGAGGGATTGCAAACACAAATCTTGGCATTTATTTTTCTCCGCAAGCCTGTCCCCTGCAGACTGACCACTAGCCTGATATCTCTTAACTTCCTTATCCCTTTGTCCTTTTTCTCGGGCTCCCTGGTCAATCAATGTTCCCCCTTGCCCCATTTTCTAATCCTAATCTAACCACTGTCATCAGAAGAAGGTTCAGCAATGTTATAGGGCATGGATTAGCCCATGGGCTGTCTTAACATACACCTTCCTCATGCTCCTAAGAGGACTGAAACAACAAACATAATAGTGGCAAAAATTGTCCACAATTTTATTCAATAACCAGCAGGCAAAACAAAAATGTCTGACCCTTATTTCCCAGATAAGACTTCCCCCACATTCCCCATTAACCCTCCTCTACAACCACACTCAACAACTCTATTGAGGTCCATGAAGAACACTACAGAAAATTATTATCCTTACCCACATAGTCTGTGGTGATGCCCAGCCATTCCCTCCTCTACAGCTCATGGGGATGATGCCCACTAACAAGTTAATCTTTCCATTTTCAATAAATCACTTCATTCCATCTAGTACCCCTTCATCACTGGCCAATTCTAGGAGGAAGGCAAACCTTTGCATTATCACTAGGTGTGAGAAGCCTCCAGCTAATCACTGCTCCCCCACCCAAAGCTACCCTGTCCCTCCTTACAGGAAGGACAGGGTAGGAAGAAAGAGAGGAGGCATGGCACTATATGTACAAAATAATTTTAAAGCTACAGAATTACAGGGATTATGAGAGAAGGAGAAGATACTGTGGGTTAAACTGGAAAGAGGGAATGGAACATCCATTTTCATTGGTTTTGTATACAGACCTCCTTCACAGGCAGAAGAAATTGACAGATTTAATTGAAGACATTTGCAGTTTTGCTATGAGAGGAAAGTTCTGCTGAAAGGGGATTTCACATTGCCAGATATTGATTGGAACATCCCTTCTGCAGTATCATCTAGAAATAAAGAGAACCTGGATTTTCTACAGGGAGAACTATTCTGGTAACTAGTAATAGAATCTACATATGAGTGGGCAATACTGGACCTGGTGCTTATGAATAGGGAGAGTGTTTCTGATATTATAGTGGATGATCATCTTGCATCCAATCATCATCAGATGGTGTGGTTCAGTATTAGGACAAGGGCTAATATAGTCCATTCAAAAATGAGGGTACTAAACTATGAAAGCTAGCTTTGCTAAGATGGGACAATACCTTAAGGAATCATTAGTGTGATGGGAACAGGTAGGAGATGTAGAAAAGCAGTGGACAAAACTGAAAGGGGATATTTCTGTGGAATATTCTGTGGAATAAGTCCCCCTAGACATCAGGGGACAGGAGGCCCAGACAGGATCAAAATGTTGAGGGGGTGCAGGAGATTCTCCGCAGCCTGACCTTGGCCATGGGAGGCCAGATCGGGGGTCGGGCTGTGGGGAAAGGGAAAAGTGGTTGGTGGCCGGGGATTGCGGTTCCTGAATGGAGCCACAGTGCCATGGCAACTGGACACCTTGGCACCGCGGTTCCATTCATGAACCTGACTGAGTTAACCGAGCAGGGGTCTAAATGTGCAGGCCAATGGGAATCAGGTCCTGGCCTGCACATACAGGCCTAGACGTGATTCTGATCCCATAGGGCATGTCTAGCCCCACGGGATCAGAATCGCGTCTACCTCTGTGTGTCCGGTTCCGACCGGACGCACAGAGGCCAGGACACACAGTACAGAATGTGCCTCCATGTGTCAGGCCATGATTATGCCAGTACTAGACTATTGTAACATGATATATCAAGGACTCCTGAAACAATCCATGTACCCATTACAACTAGTGCAGAACACGACTGCTCGGATAATTGCAGGAACTGCAAGAAATGATCATATAACTCCAACCCTGAAGCAGCTCCACTGGTTACCAATGGACTCTTGCACTAAATACAAATCATTACTCATTATCTTCAAAATCATCCAGCAGTTATACCCAGAATCATTTCAGTCACTGATCACCAAGGATCCAGCAAAAAGAACAATGCAATAGAATCAACTACTCACGCTCGCTATAAAAACCAGAAGAAGGCAAACAACATGTAAGCAGACATTTTCAATTTACTCTCCAGTGATCTGAAACACACTCCCTGTGAACATAAGAGAAATCAAAGACCTAATGGACTTCAGAAATGCCCTGAAAACCTTTCTTTCCCAGGAGCATTACAAACAGCCAATGAATAATCCTTACACTAGTAACTGATTTCCCAAGATCGAAGATCCTCAGTCCTCCCGGACTGTAGCTCATACAATCACTTGGTCAATTAATTCACTTACTACTACTGGAGAATTACCTTCTACAACACCTTACACATTACACAAAAAGACATATTTTCCACCATGGTCCCTTTGTACCCTACCCCTCTGCATTGTTACTCCCTGTTGTAAATCTTGTACAGCGTCTTCCCCCTTATTAGTATGGATATGTATGATGACATGAGTTTTCGTAGCTGAGGTTTTTCTGTCTGAATCCTTTGCATTGTATTTTGCCCTATCCTCTTCTGTTTTGTTTTCTTTTGTTTTCACATATTTTATGACATCCATATTCACGGGAAATTATTTTCATTGCTTCTGATATTTTCATTGTGAATTTAAAATATTTCAGTATTAAGGAGATATTTTAAAGAAGTGTTTTTCTTTTCTCTGTTTTATCAGGGCCAGTGCAAGGTATTAGGTGCCCTAGGCAAACGTTCAGCCCTGTGCACCTTCTCCCAGCTTGTATGTCCTCTCCTTCCACTAGGCTTCATTGTGCTATCACCCCCCGAGCCTTCACTCTGCCCTCTTTCCTTCTCCTGACCCAGCAGGTCTACTGATGCAGCTGTTCACACTTTCTCTAATAGCGGTCAGCCCTCATTGGTGCAGGACAAGTGGAGCTTAATACAATGCCCTGTTTCCTTCCGTCATGAAGCTAACCTCACAATAGAAGCCACATATATCTCAGAGCTCATATTGTGTTATTGGTTCTGCTCCAAAAGTAAGCAGGCATTAACTAAATTGTGACACTTTAGAGTGCTGTCTAGTTCCCTTAATGCTTCCACTGGCCTTGGTTTGCACAAGTCTTTCCTCTCTTAAATCATTGGGTATGAATGCAATATTCTCGTGGCCAGGAGAACTCTAGGGGAACACCAGCATCTAAGGAAGTGCACCGTCACCTATAATAGCTCCCTTTCCCTTCTACATCTTGCTGTTTTTACCTTTTGAGTCAACTCCTTTCCATAAGCACTTGTCTGCTACCCCTCCATCAGAAGAAGAACTGCCACTGGGAGCTTCGTGCTAAGTAAGAGCAACTGTGAAGCTATTAGCTCCACCCCCTGCTGCTGATGTTACCCGTGGCTTTTGTTGGGGCTTCCCTATATAAACTGTGTGGCCCAGGTGGGTCCCAGCTAAGGGGCATGGCCAATGGGCATGCCACTTAGAATGCCACTTGGAACATATTTGGATGCCAGTAAATAACGAATTGGGATTTGGATGTCTGTGCTGGGGCTTCTGGTGTATTGTGTGGGAGGTAGGTTTTGGGTGTGTTTCTTTTAGTATGTGGGGTTGGTTCTTTATTTGATGTGGGGGTGGTTATATTAAGTTTTACTCTTTTCATATTATTTAGAAAATGTTGTGATTCAGGGGGTTTGTGATTCATGTCAAGCTGCTTTAGTTACATCTAATTTTGAGAAGTATGCTTACATAAGAACATAAGAACATAAGATATGCCATACGGGGTCAGACCAAGGTCCATCAAGCCCAGTATTCTGTTTCCAACAGTGGCCAATCTAGGTCATACGTACCTAGCAGTTTCCCCAAGGGACACAGGTTCCACAATGCTTGTACTGGTTCAAGCATTGATATCCTGTGTCCCTTCTTAATAATGGTTTATGGACCTTTCCTCCAGGAACTTGTCCAAACCTTTTTTAAACCCAGCTACACTAACAGCCTTTACTACATCCTCCGGTAACAAATTCCAGAGTTTGATTACACGTTGAGTGAAAAAATATTTTCTTTTATTAGTCTTAAATAGTTTACCCTGTAGCTTCATTGCATGTCCCCTAGTCTTTCTATATTCTGATAAGGTAAACAATCGATCTACGTTTACCCGTTCCACTCCGTTCATTAATTTATAGACTTCTATCATATCTCCCCTCAGCCGTCTCTTTTCCAGGTTAAAGAGCCCCAACCTTTTTAGCCTTTCTTCATAGGAGTAGCCTTCCATCCCCTTTACCATTTTGTTGGCTCTTCTCTGAACCTTTTCTAAAATCGCTATATCCTTTTTAAGATACGGTGACCAGAATTGCACACAATATTCAAGGTGCGGTCTCACCATGGAACGATATAGAGGCATTATAATATCTTTTGTTTTATTTTCCATTCCAACTTGAAATTATCGGCAGCCTCCTTGCAAACTGATTTAGTTTTTTCTTTTGAGGTTTTACTTACTAGATCTAGGAAACCCAAAATGTATAATGGTTATAGATTGAAAAATAGATATTTATCATCGTTAGGTCATGGTTGACCTTATATACATTCTTTGGAGGATATTCCGATTCCCTGTCTGAGTATAAATACTTGTTCAGTATGCAACAAGGTTTCTCTTTCTGATCTGTTTTTAATCAAAGATCCTGGCTTTGCTGTTTATCATGGTGTCTTGGTTATGTTCAAGGAGGGAGGAGTGGTCTAGCGGTTGGGGCAAGTTAGCTTTGGCCAGAGAACCAGGCATTCAAATCCCACTAGAGGACAACAACCTTCAGCCAGAAGGACTGGGGTTTCTAGTCCCACAGGTGCTTCTTGTGGCCTTGGGTCAAGGGAAAAATATATATACAGTACCTGGATGTACACCACTTTGACTAGTAGAAAAGCAGCATATAAGTCTAGTTAAATAAATAAATAAATATAATGTTATGAAGATGATCCCCTAGTGTTTGAAATTTGTCCATCTGGTTATAGCTTTATTAATTTACTGTGGGTGGGGAAAGTGGGAAAGGCTCTTTTGGTATTGTTTAAGTCTTTTTATCTTCTTAAACTGTTAGATATGATTATTTCACCAGATTTGGAAGCATTGTGTTGTGAAGTCTCTACCTGGGACTCGGGGGAAAAATATATTTTTATTCTGGTTTATTGCCTCCCAGGTTCTTGGCACAAAGTGCGAGGACATTATTTTGACTTTTTAACAACTCGGGTCATTCCCTATCCTGATTGCCTAATACTGGGAGTTATTAATCTCCATCTCAAAGATAAGCAAGATGTTAATGCTCAGGATTATCTAGCTTTCTTATGTTCTTTGGGTTTTTCTGTAGTGTCTTTGAATTCTACTCATAATTCTGGTCATTCTTTAGATCAATGTGCATATTATTTCTCCTCTTCATCTTGTTGCTCAATCTCAGATGCTACTTCTTATTGCTCAATCTCAGATGCTACTTCTTCCTCAATGATTTGGACAGACTATTATTGGTTGGAGTTTACTTTTCATTTCCCATCTATTCAGGTTGTAAATTGACCCATATTTGAAAGCAATTCTTTTGTGTTTTAACTCTTCTATAGATTTTTACTGGAATAGGGCATAGATGAGTGGGTTCTCTCAAACTGACTCAGTTACATTATTCTTGATCAAGTGGATTAATAGTACATGTAAAATTATGTACACACAGTAGTATTTAAAAGACAGTCTGCGGTTAAGCAAAAACTTCCCTGGTACACCCAAAAAATGATAGGAAATATTATTCAAGATAAACAAAAATGGAGGGTTAAATACAAAATATACAAAGCTTTCATCCATCACTCTCGAAAACAATATTATGACAAGGCGATTTCCTCAGTCTTGTCACAATCAAAATGATTATTTTGACTAGCGTTGTCTTGGTCGAGGGACAAAGCTAAATTTAGGCCTTATCTCTCTCTGATGGCTCAACACAGATTTTTTTCCAAAAGAAAATAACATACATAATAATTTAATCATTGATGAGTTAGGTGTCGATAATTTTTTGTCTTTAGTATCTCAGGAGACCCTCATTTGGTTTGCAACTGTCGTGCTGTGAGGGCTTGTGTGCATCAGTGATGCTGAGAGCTAAGCTATGGGTAGCTTAATTACCTGCAGGGTCTCCTAAGATGGACAGATCGCAGTTGAGATGTCAGACTAAGACAAACCACCCATCTGGGCAGCAGCAGACTGGGGCGATGTTGGTGGTGGAGGACAACGGCAACAACACAAAATTTAAAATGTGCGGAAGAAAGGCCTGGCAATCTACTTCCGTATTTTGCCACGAAAACCCAATGGATAGTGTGACACGGAAGATCTGCCCTGTGCCTTTAAAACACAGAAATTTGCTGGGTTTAGCTCAGATTCTGACAGGCAGGGAGATCAAAAGCTTCCCAGTTACCATAGGCAACCAAAACAGGCTGAGACACGAGGTCTGAAGTCACGCCTAGCTAGCAAACACTCCCCAGTTAATCAGGAAAACAGTTTTCACATGGGCAAGAAAACGCCCCTAAACCTGTATAAAAAACGTCCAAAGCAAACAGAGTTAGATCAGGGAGATCACGGAGACCAGGAAGTTCACGAGGAACAGGAAGCTGCAGAAGCTTGGCAAGTAAGAGGAAACTTGCAGGTCTCAGATGGAGGTTCAGAATACTCCTATACTGACTCTGAATTACCTGACCCTTGGAGCAGAAAGCCAAGGAGGAATTTGCAAAGGGAAACAAAGCTACCTGCAATAAGAGGGATTAGTTACAGGAAATACTCACCTCTGACGCAGTGTGATTTTCCCAGGCACAGAGCTCAGTGGAAGGAACGTGAGGCAGCTGGTAAGAAGCCATATATAATTGAAAAGCAGAGCTGCTTGAAATTCTTACAACCCTGTGAGAGGGAAAGTAATTCGGTTGAAGATATTTGTATGAGTGATGAGGATGAATGTATGTCTCTAAAACCCTGCAGAAGTCTTCCAAGAGAAAAGTCTGTCAGGACCAGAACAGGACAGTGCTATGAGCTAATTCCAGGTACAAGAGGTAGGAGATTGAAAAGCTACAAAGAGAAAGCAGGTTTAAACAGAGCTGTTTCTCCGTCCTGCTTTTACAAGCTGTCTGATAACTACCTGCCTTATTGTGGAGAGGGCTGTGTTGAAAGCTCAGAGACTGATTTGAGGAGGTTTCAAACTTTCTGCCCCAGAGAAAATAATGTGGTTGAAGAACCAATGATTACAGAACCAAGTAGCTTAAATCCCTGTATTGAGGACATGGATTGCTCTTTGTTAATGGCTGATATAAGTTCTCTGCGCTAGCTAAAGACAAGAGTGCCTTGTAGAGAGCTGAATGAGCACAGAAGAGACTGTCAGCATTTTCATCTGGTTTCTGTTCAATGTAATTCCTGTTTTTGTTCAAGCGAGAAGCTGTATTTTGTTTTCACCTTCAGTTTTGCCAGAAGCATGGCTGTATTTTGAGTTCTTGTGTTTTGTACTGTTTTTGAAAATCCAAACCCCGGGAGGGGAATAAAATCCTTCTTAAACCTGACCACTCAGTCTCAACTACTCCTTTTCATAAAGAAAGGTCAGGCCCAGCAGCGTGACTGGCTGCCTACGCCTCAGTCCAGCCACTGCTGGTGACAATAGTCACAACAAAACAAATTGCACTATACTGCTGGAAGATGAGACCCCCAGGTTGGAAGGCACTCAACTGGCTACTGGGGAGGAGCTGAAGACTTTTCAGAGTAAAGCCAGCATTTATGATGTGGTTGGATCAAAAGCCTCGGGATGTCTGACTGCTGATATAGCTGCGGAGTCAGAAGCTACAAAGATGTCCTACATATTGGTTGATGGAAGATACGAAGCATGAGCCAAGGGAAGTTGGAGGAGATCAAGAATGAAATGGAACATGTACAACTCAATCTGTTGGATGTCTGCAGACTGAAATGGACTGGCATTGGGCACTTTGCATCTGATGATCACATGGTCTACTATTCTGGAAATGAAACACAAAGATGAAATGGTGTTGCATTTATAATTAAGAAGAAATTTGCAAGAACTATTAATGAAATATAATGCAATCAGTGAACGTTTAATTTCTATTCATCTACAAGGAATGCCTACCAGCAATATTATAATTCACATATATGCCCAACAACAGCTGCAGAAGAGGATGAAATTGATGAGTTATATGAAAAAGTACAAGCTAAAATTGAGAGAACATGCAAACAGGATATCCCAATAGTCATGGGTGAATAGAACACAAAAGCTGGCAACAAAGAAGAAGGCGGAATGGTTGGAAAATATGGACTTGGCAATGAAGCTGGAGAAAGACTGATAGAATTCTGCAAAACCAACGATCTATTCATCTCAAACACCTTCTTCCAGCAACACAAGAGGTGACTGTACACATGGAATTCACCCAATGATTGTACAAAAATTGAATTGACTACATCTGTGGAAGTCAACAATGAAAACATTTTATAACACCAACAAAGAGAAAACCTGGAGCTGACTGTGGTACAGATCACCAACTACTAGTATGCAAAACTCAAGATAAAGTTGAAAAAGAGCAAGCTGCTCATGAATGTAGTAAAATATGACCTTGAGAATATACCACCGGAATTTAAAGACTGCCTGCAAAATCGATTTGTTGTTTTAGATACAAATGACAGAGCTCCAGAAGAATTATGGGATGACATAAAGATTGCATTGGAAGAAAGTTAGAAATCTCTACAAAAGGTGAACAAGCAAAAACAGCCAAAATGGATAACCAAACTGTGAAAATTGCCCAGAGAGGCAGAGAAGCTAAAAACAGAGGAGAAAGAGAGGTCACATGACAGGAGAGCATCACCCTGGTGTGGCAGGAAGTGATCCTGTAACTAGGACCTGTCCTCCAGGTGATGTAACACCCTCTCACACCGAGGAAGTTTCTCCAGGGCCATGTGCCCATGAGGGAAGGGTTAGGACAGCCGTTATTTTTGGTGATTCGATCATTAGGCATGTAGATAGCTGGGTGGCTGGTGGACGTGAGGATCGCCTGGTAACATGCCTGCCTGGTGCGAAGGTAGCGGACCTCACACACCACCTAGATAAGGTCTTAGATAGTGCTGGGGAGGAGTCTGCTGTCTTGGTAAATGTCAGTACCAATGACATAGGAAAATGTGGTAGGGAGGTTCTGGAGGCTAAATTTAGGCTTTTTGGTAGGAAGTTGAAATCCAGAACTTCCAGGGTAGCATTCTCTGAAATGCTTCCTGTTCCACGCGCAGGACCCAAAAGGCAGGCAGAGCTCCGGAGTCTCAATGCGTGGATGAGACAATGGTGCAGAGATGAGGGTTTTGGATTTGTTAGGAACTGGGGAACATTCTGGGGAAAGGAGGGGCTCTTCCAAAGGGATGGGCTTCACCTTAACTGGGATGGAACCAGGCTGCTGGCATTAACTTTTAAAAAGGAGATAGAGCAGCTTTTAAACGAGATATTAGGGGAAAGCCGACAGTCACCCAGGAGCGGATGGTTCGGAAGAATGTATCTTTGAAGGATACTACCAAAAGCAGAGAGGTTCCACAAAAGAGTAAAGTAGCCCAAATGCCCTCAAGTATGGAGCAGACAGAGCTTAAAGATCCTACATTACCCATGTCTAACAATAGCCAAATTAATATGAATAAAATACATTCTCTACAATGCTTGTATGCAAATGCTAGAAGTCTAAAAAATAAGATGGGAGAGTTAGAATATATAGCACTAAATGAAAGGTTAGATATGATTGGAATATCAGAGACATGGTGGAAGGAGGACAGCCAGTGGGACACTGTGATAGCTGGGTACAAACTATATCGTAATGATAGAGCTGATCAAATTGGTGGAGGGGTTGCTCTCTATGTTAGAGAGGGCATTGAGTCAGAAAGGATTACAGTTTTGCAGGAAACAAAATCTGCTGTAGAATCTATATGGATTGAAATTCCATGTAAAAGGGGGAAGGCAATGGCAGTGGGGGTGTACTATTGAGCGCCTGGCCAGAATGACCAAATGGATGATGAAAGGCTCAAAGAAATCAAGGAAGCTAACAAAAGTTATAGCACAGTAATAATAATGGGTGATTTCAACTAACCCGGTATCAACTGGGTCAGTGTCACGGCAGGACATGCTAGGGAGATAAAGTTCCTTGATGAAATAAATGACTGATTCTTGGAGCAGCTGGTTCATGAACCGACCAGAGGGGAAGCCATATTAGACCTAATCCTTAGTGGAACACCAGATCTAGTGCAAGAGATAAGGTTGTTGGGGCCACTTGGCAATAGTGATCATAGCATGATCGCCTTTGATTTAATTAGTGGAGGAGGGATAGTAAGGAAATCCACAGTACTACCTTTTAACTTTCGAAAGGGAGACTATGATAAAATAAGGAAAACAGTTAAGAAAAAACTAAAAGGAGCAGTTGCAAAGGTTAAAGACGTACATCAGGCTTGGCTGTTGTTGAAAAATACTATCTTGGAAGCCCAGACCAGCTGTATTCCACGCTTTAAGAAAAGTGGAAGGAAGTCCAAAAAACTGCCAGCATGGTTTAAAGGTGAGGTCAGAGAGGCTGTTTTTGCCAAAAAAGCATCTTTCAGGAAATGGAAAAAAGAGCCAAATGACGAAACCTGGAAACAGCACAAGCACTGGCAAGTCAAATGCAAGGCATTGATAAGGCAGGCAAAGGGAGAATTTGAGAAAAAGCTTGCTGCAGAAGCAAAAACTCGAAGTAAAGACCTTTTCAAATACATTCATAGCAAAAAACCTGTGAGAGAGTCAGTTGGTAAAGGGGTTAAAGGAGCAGTAAAGGGGATAAAGGGGTTAAAGGAGCAGTAAGAGGCGACAAGACGATAGCGGAGAGACTGAATGAATTCTTTGCTTCAGTCTTTACTGAGGAAGATGTAGGGATGTTACCCATGACTGAAGTGGTATTTAAAGGTGCGGAAGAATTGAAGGAAATATCAATACATTGGGAAGATGTATTACAATTACCGGTATTAGATAAACTGAAGAGTAGCAAATCACCTGGGCCAGATGGTATACATCCAAGGATGTTGAAAGAACTGAAATACGAGATTGCAGACCTGCTATTAGTAATCTCTGAACTATCATTAACATCATCTCTAATACCTGAAGATTGGAGGATCGCCAATGTAACACCAATTTTTAAAAAAGGTTCCAGGGGTGATCCTGGAAACTACAGACCATGAGCCTGACATCAGTACCAGGAAAAATGGTAGAAACCATCATAAAGAATAAAATTACTCAGCATGTAGATAGTCATGACCTAATGGGAGACAGTCAACATGGCTTTAGACAAGGAAGATCTTGTCTTACTAATCTGTTATGTTTTTTTGAAGGAGAGAATAATCAGGTGGACAAAGGTGAGTCAGTTGATATTGTGTATCTGGACTTTCAGAAAGCCTTTGACAAGGTCCCTCATGAGAGATGTTTGGCAAAACTAAAGAGTCATGGGATAGGAGGCAGTGTACTATTGTGGTTCAGGAACTGGTTAAAAGATAGAAAGCAGAGGGTAGGGCTAAATGGCCAATTTTCCCAATGGAGAAAGGTGAATAGTGGTGTACCCCAGGGATCTGTGCTGGGTCCGCTGCTTTTTGACATATTCATAAATGACCTGGAAAGTGGAATAACAAGTGAGGTTATCAAATTTGCAGATGACACAAAACTATTTAAAGTTGTTAAAACCCAAGAGGATTGTGGAAAATTGCAAGAGGATCTTGATAAATTGGAAGACTGGGCATCAAAATGGCAGATGAAATTTAATGTGGACAAGTGCAAAGTTATGCACCTAGGGAAGAACAACCCAAACTATGGTTACACGATGCAAGGTTCCACATTAGGAACCACCACCCAGGAAAAAGATTTAGGCGTCATTGTGGATACCATGTTAAAACCCTTGGGCCAGTGTGCAGCGGCGGCCAAGAGAGCAAATAGAATGCTAGGTATGATAAGGAAAGGAATGGAAAATAAAACAAAAGATATTATAATGCCTCTATATCGTTCCATGGTGAGACCACACCTTGAATATTGTGTGCAATTCTGGTCACCGTATCTTAAAAAGGATATAGCGATTTTAGAAAAGGTTCAGAGAAGAGCCACCAAAATGGTAAAGGGGATGGAAGGATACTCCTATGAAGAAAGGCTAAAAAGGTTAGGGCTCGTTAACTTGGAAAAGAGACGGCTGAGGGGAGATATGATAGAAGTCTATAAATTAATGAATGGAGTGGAAAGGGTAAACGTAGATCGATTGTTTACCTTATCAGAATATAGAAAGACTAGGGGACATGCAATGAAGCTACAGGGTAAACTATTTAAGACTAATAAAAGAAAATATTTTTTCACTCAACGTGTAATCAAACTCTGGAATTTGTTACCAGAGGATGTAGTAAAGGCTGTTAATGTAGCTGGGTTTAAAAAAGGTTTGGACAAGTTCCTGGAGGAAAGGTCCATAAACCATTATTAAGAAGGGACCCAGGATATCAATGCTTGAACCAATACAAGCATTGTGGAACCTGTGTCCCTTGCTGAAACTGCTAGGTACATATGACCTAGATTGGCCACTATTGGAAACAGAATACTGGGCTTGATGGACCTTGGTCTGACCCAGTATGGCATATCTTATATTCTTATGTTCTTAAGAGAGGCAGTTGCAGAACTCAATAGAGATTTCCAACATGCAGCAAGCCAAGACAAGGAAAAGTTCTACAATGATGCATGCAAAGAAATAGAAGCAGAAACTATTTGATGAAGAAGAAGATCAGCTTTCCTAAAGCTACAAGAGTTAAAGAAAAAATTCCATCCTCAAATTGGAATATTCAAGATGCTCAAGGATCTATGTTGAATGTTGCAGAGAAGATCAAGGAAAGGTGGAAAGAATATACAGAGTTATTATATGATAAAAATCAAGTGGACAAACAGCCGCTTCAACCTGAACCTTATGATTCAGAACCATTGGTGATGAAAGAAAAAGTTGAAGTAGCATTGAAAGCCTTATCAATCAGTAAATCACCAGGCATTGATGGCATTCCCATAGACATATTACAGCAATCTGATGCAGCTGTTACCATACTTACAAGGCTCTGCAAGGAAATTTGGAAGACAAAATCATGGCCAACTGATTGGAAAATATCTGTGTTTATACCAATACTAAAGAAAAGTGATCCAACTGACTTTGGAAATTATCACACCATCGCTCTGATTCCAGATACCAGGAAGATTATACTGAAGATTATTCAGCAGAGACTACAACCATACCTGGGATGAGAACTGCCTGAAGGGAAAAGAGGGTTCAGGAAAGGGCGAGTAACGAGAGACATCATCGCAGATGTGAGATGGATCCTTGAAAAGACTAAAGAATACCAAAAGGATATCTATATGTGTTTTATTGACTAAAACAAAGCTTTTGACTGTGTAAACCATGAGAAACACTGGACCACATTAAGAAGCATGGGTATACCAGAGCACCTGCTTATTCTCTTGCAGAACCTTTACATTAATCAAGAATCAACAGTTTGAATGGAACAAGAAGAAACAGGATGGTTTAAAATCAGCAAAGGCATATGACAAGGCTGAATACTTTCCCCCTACCTGTTTAATTTATATGCAGAACAAATCATCAGAGAAGCAGGACTGTATGAAGACAACAGAGGTGTGAAGATTGGTGGGAGACTCATCAACAACCTTTGCTATGTTGATACCACAGTACTAGCTGAAAGTGAAGACAATCTGAAACATTTGCTTCTCAAGATCAAGGAACATAGTCTTAAAATAGACCTGCGCCCTAATGTAACGAAGACAAAGATCCTGGCAACTGGCAAAATCAAAAGTTCATTCAAGGGAGGAGTGGTCTAGTGGTTAGGACAAGGTACTTCAGGCTGGAGGGCCGGGGGTTCAAGTCCCACCTGGGGACAGCAATCTCAGGCCGGAGGGTCTGGGATTTCTAGTCCTATAGGCACTCCTTGTGGTCTTGGGCAAGCCACTTAACCCTCCATTGCCCATGTTCCCTGTAAGTATTAGCGTATGTGTCTCATATCCCCTTGTGTTAAATGTATCCCCCAATTGACCGCTTTGACCCAGTGAAAAGCGGGATATAAATACAGCTAAATAAAATAAAATAAAATAAAATAAATTCTTGATGGAGAAGAAATTGAAATAGTGGTCAACTTGGATCAACTATCAATAAAGAAGCAACAAGAAATCCAACAATGCATTGTTTTTGGCAGAATGGCTATGAAGGACCAAGATAAGATTCTCAACAGCAGAGATGTCTCTCTCCATATAAAGATTCAACTTGTTCAAGCCATGGTATTTTCAATAACGTCATATGGATGCAAAAGTTGGACAGTGAAAAAGTTAGGCAGGAAGAAAATTGATACCTTTGAATTATGGTGCTGGTGATGAATACTATGTATACCATGGACTGCTTGAAGAACAAACCAGTCAGTACTAGTGGAGATCAAATCTAAGCTTTCTTTAGAAGCTCAGATGACAAGACTTCGACTTTCATTCTTTGTACATATCATGCGAAGAGAGAGATCATTAGAGAAAGACATCATGCTTGGCAAGGTAGAAGGTCAATGCAAAAGAGGAAGGCCGGCAAGGAGATGGATCAATACAATAACAGTAACTATGGGTGCCAGTCTGTCAACAATGAGCTGTCTGCCTGAAAACTGAACACAGTTTAGGGCAACTATTCAGAGGGTAGCCATGAGTTGACACCAACATGACTGCAATTAACAAAAACAACCTCAGGAGAAGTGGGTGGCTTCAAGTTTTGTAGATCATTCTTGGTCAGAATTTTTGTTACCGACTTTCATGAAGTTGATACTCTTTTTATGAAATATTCTAAAATATTTTCACCAGCAGATCCTTGCCCTACCTATTTTTACTATCATGTACCTATGGATTTTCATGTTTGGTTCTACTGGTTTAGTACGGAACTATTGGCACAGGGTATGTACGCCTTTGAACTGGGCAACCTTGTTCTTACCCCAATCCCTAAAGATAGAAAGGTTAGTTTCATGGATGTGGTGAATTTTCATACTATTGTGAATATTCTATTGATGGTTAAGGTGCTAGAAGCATTAGTTGCAGAGCATTAGTATATTATTTAGATAACTGACTATTTGGATGAGTCACAATTAGGTTTCAGGAAGGCCCATAATACAGATATGCTTTTGGGGATTTTGACCTCTGATATCAATTTTATACTAGGCAATGGGTATATAGCAGTACTATTACAATTTGAGCTTCGTGCAGCTTTTATTCTAGCTGATCATAATATTTTGCTGGCTGTTTTGGACTATTTGGGGGTTTCAGGAGTGGTACACAAATAGTTCTCAGGATTCTTAAGTAATAGATCATACCGAGTTCAGATCGGCACTGACAGTTTCGGAAGTGGAGGGCTTCTTGCGGGGTCCCTCTGAGATCTCTGCTGTCACCAATTTTGTTTAACATCTTTATGATCACCTTAAGTTGGTCTTTTAATCAAATTGTAAATTGTATATGTATGCTGATATTTTTATATTGTTGTCTTCCTTCACCACTTGGTGATTTTTTTTCAGTGATATATAATATTCTACAGCAACTAGAGAGATGGGTGAGAATTCTGTGTTAAGACAAAAACTCTTTGTTTTAACAATGCTTAACCACCGCTGGATCTTTTGGTAGAGGCATTGAAATGGTTGGATCTTCATTCTGACCCAGTTCTTTGTGTTCTTGGGGTTTTAATTGATAATCTATCCTTTGAGCCCATATTAATTTGATTATAGCAGAATCATTTTTTAAACTACACCAATTGTGTAGACTTAAACCATATTTTTACTTTATTTATTTATTTATTTATTTAACAAGTTTTGTATCCCGCCTTATCCTTCAATCAAAGCGGTCAGAACAAAACAGGTTACACAAAGGTAGGGGAAACATGCATCACATTACACAGGTACACTACCAAAAAACTGCCTCCAGTTTTGCAACTGATTCCTATAGATTTTGGGGTGCTGAATCCAGGAAAAATAGCCAAAATGTTCCATCACGTCACGTTTTCTTGCAAAATTAGATTTCTTACCCATATAAGGAATGTTCACATAATTTCTTTTTAGCCGACTGCAGTTTATTTTCTTGGCCCAAAATAGAGGTTGTAATGGTTAACTAACTAGAAACACTCCCTCATGATATTTTAGAGTGTTTTGTATTCATTTTATACATTAACAGGACAATTGGGAGGCGGGGGGCTAAATCCAGTACTCGCGCTGGCGCATGTTCTTTCCTGTTCGCCTCGCCTCGTTCGCTCGCTCAAATACGGTGGTTGCGACATGAACGTTCCTGTCAAATTTCAGTTTCTTGCAAGTTCATTATTACCTTTTGTTTGCTCAGTCGTAATCCAGCTTTATTCCGAAGTGGTTCACTACAGTTGTAGTTTGCAGTGCTGTGTATTTGTGATGGCTCACAGAGCCAGAGGTTGCGTCAACTCTCCAGACAGTTTTTGTTTTATTTGTGGGGAATATACCGTGAAAAAGCGGCAGAGGAACATTTCTGCATTTATTAAAAAAGTATATTTCGCCTATTTCGGTTTGAAGTTAGGCGATCAAGACAAACAATGTGCTCCTCACAAAGTGTGCAAGACATGTGAGGAAGATCTATGCTTATGGATGAAAGGTAAAAAACAAGCATTTCGTTTCGGAATACCTATGATGTGGCGTGAACAAAGAGACCACAGCAGTGACTGCTATTTTTGCTCTTGCATTGTGAAGGGATACAACTTAAAAAATAAGAACGTAATAAGTTACCCCAACCTTCCCTCAGCAATTAGGCCTATGCCTCATAGCAACGAAGTACCTGTGCCTGAACCACCAAAATCTTTGGATCATATTTGTGTGGACGGTTCTGATCATGATGAGACTCATCAGATGGCTTTTCCCGATGAGTCCAGTACTTCCGAGTTTGAAACTGAACCAGATCCGAAACCTGAACTTTTCTCTCAAGCTGAATTGAATGATTTAGTCCGGGATTTAGGACTCCCAAAAGATGCTGCCCAACTGCTAGGTTCTCGGCTTAAACAGAAAAATCTATTGTCACCAGGAACAACTTTTTATTGGTACCGCAACCGCAAGACACAATTTTTGAAGTATTTCAGCAAAGAGGAAGATTTGGTATTTTGCAACGATATATACAGAGTGATGGAAAAGTTTAAACTCAAGTATTTATTTATTTATTTATTTAAAAGTATTTCTAAACCGTCTTATCATAAAAATCAAGGCGGTGTCACAACAATACAATCAGATGAAGTGCTGGGGGGGTCATGCAGTGTAGGAGGAATAGTGTGCGGGGGGGATCATGCAGGAGGAATAGGGTGCGGGGGGGGGGAGTTCATGCAGTGGGGGCAGTGATGTGAAGTGCGTGTGAGGAGGGTGATTCTAGATTAGGGTGGGCTATGTACAGTGTGCGCTATAATACAGCATGTTCTATAATACAAGGTACTGTCCAGATAGGGCTTGAGCTAGATCCTGTGCCGATATACAATCTCTTGTCGGTGTCTTACAATCTCTCGTCGGGGTCTTTGTTGATCAGGCTTTGTTGATTACGTGATGTGTCCATAATGTTCTATGAACAGAGTTGTCTTCAGCTGTTTGCGGAAGTCTTTGAGGTCCGTTGTCGATCTCAGATCATCTGGGAGGGAGTTCCAGATGGTTGGGGCTGCCAGGGAGAGGGCTCTCTCTGTGGTGTCCTTTCGTGTTTTTTCTGAAGTCTTTTGGTGTGTTGACTCTGTTGGAGGTTCCTTTTCTTCTCGGGCGGGTGCTGGTGTCTGGATGAATGAGGGTGTGCAGGCTGTTTGCTGAAATGTGGTGCTTGATTTTGAATATGTTCATTATTGTTTTGTATTTGATACGTGAGCTGATTGGGAGCCAGTGAAGATCTTTGAGAACCGGGGTAATGTGTTCATGTCTTGTTGAGCCAGAAATTATGCGTGCGGCGGTGTTTTGGGCTAGTTGGAGCGGTTTGAGAGTTTGCTTTGGTAGGCCAAGGTAGATGGGGTTGCATAAGTCCAATAATGGGGTGATGAGCGCTTGGCATACTGTGCGGAAGTGTTCTGCGTCGAGGAGGGGTTTAAGCCGTCTGATGATTCTCATTCTATAGTATGCATTCTTGACCGTTTTGTTGACGTGAGACATGAGATTTAGTTTGTTGTCCAGGGTTACTCCCAGGTATCTTACTTCGGATTTCATTGGAATGGTTGTGTCTGCTATTTTGATGTCCGGTGGGTGAATGAAGTCGGGGTTGCGAGTGATTATTAGAGCCTCAGTCTTGCTGTAGTTGATTGAGAGGTTGTTGTTCGTGCACCAGTTTGTCATTTGTGTTAGGCAGTCAGTTATTCTATTGTAGTCTGGGTTGTCGGTTGAGATAGGTGTGTATATCATGATATCGTCTGCATAGATGGTGTATTGAATGTTGTTCGCTTTCAGGATGTCGCATATTGGCTGGATGTATATGTTGAACAGAAGGGCCGAGAGGGCGGATCCTTGGGGTACTCCTTGGCGGATTTTTATGGGTTGAGAGGTGTTGTGGCCTATCTTGACTTGTAGCTGCCTGTCGGTGAGGTAGGATTGGAACCATTTTAACGTGGTACCGTGAAGCCCAATTTTCTTTAGTCTTTCCAGGAGGGTTGGGTGGTCAACTGTGTCGAAGGCGGAGGAGATGTCGACGAAGATCATTAGGATGCCTTTAGTGTTGTTGTCTATGACTCTGATGATGTTGTCTATGAGGTAGATCAGCAGTGTTTCGACTCCATGTTGGGGGCGGAAGCCGTGCTGGTTGTCGTCTAGAGGAGCATGGTTGTCAATATGTTCCTGAAGTTGTTGTTGCACTGCTTTTTCTATGATTTTTGCCAGGAAAGGTATGCTGGATATTGGTCTGTATGCTGCGGGGTTGCTCTTGTCGAGGGTTGTTTTCTTTGGTATTGGGCGTACTGTAGCCAGTTTTAGTTGAGCTGGCAGGAGACCCTGGGTGAGTGAATTGAGCACAATGTCGTGTATGATGTGGATGAGGCTTGATTTGGTGGCCTTTATCCATGATACTGGGCAGGGGTCCGTGGGGGCGGTGCTTGTTCTGATTGCTGAGATGATGCGGGAGAGCTGTTCTGTTGAGGGAGGGTAGAAGGCGTCCCATGTCTTAGGGTATGAATCAGGCTGGGTTGAAGAGCTGGTTTCAGTTGGTGCTGTGGAGTGAAATTTGTCTTTGATGTGATCAGCAAATTTTTGCGGGTCTATTTGTATTTCCTCCTCAGTTTTCTGCTCCTTTGTGAGGATTTTCACTATATCGAAGAGCTCCCTGGGTTTGTTTATGGAGGTGTTTATCATGTTTGTGTGGTATTCTTTCTTGGATTGGTTGATGTGTTCGGTGTATAGTCTTTGGTTTGTTAGGTATATCTGCTGGTTTTCTGGTGTCTTGGATTTTCTCCATCTCCGTTCCATCCTTCTGAGTTCTCTTTTCTTTTGTCGTATGGTTGAGGAGTACCAGGGCTTGTGTTGTCTCTTGTTGTTGCAGTGTTCCTCTGGTCTGGTAACAGTGGCTGTGGCGGCGTTGGATATTGTGTTGTTCCAGTTGATAATTTGAGTCTCCAGGTTGTCTGTTTCTGTTGACAGTTGATTTAACGTGTCCAGTAGGAAGGTGTCTCTGTCGAATTTCTTGAATCGCCTTTGTGTGTGGGAAATGTTGGTTTGTTCGTTGTGGTTGTCTTTTTGAAGTTGCAGTGTGATCTTGATTATGTGGTGGTCTGACCAGGGGACTGGGGTGACGGAAGGAGTTGAGATTAGACCTCTTGAAGTTAGGGAGTTGGTTGCGAATATGAGGTCTGGTGTAGATCCATGCCTGTGTGTAGGGGCGTTGATGATTTGGGTGTATTGAAGTGATGTCATTGCTTGGAGGAAGGCATCGGCATCTTTGGTGTTGGTGGTCTTGAGGTTGAAGTCACCTAGCATGAGGGTGGGTTTGTTAGTTGCTATGAGGGCGCATGCTGTTTCGAGCGTTGCTGCCAGTTCATCAGGAGGGGCTCGGGGTGCTCTGTAGGTTAGGCAGAGTGCCATGTGTTTGTTCATGATGCTGAGCGTGTTGCTTTGTGGTGTAGCGGTGGAGCTGTGTGTTTTGAACTTCAGGTTTTTCTTTGCAATTATAAGTACCCCTCCTCCACGTTTGTGGGTGCGTGGGCAATTGTAAGCTGTGTGGCTGTCTGGTACTAATTGATTGAGTAGAACTGTGTCGGTAGTATTGAGCCAGGTTTCTGTAATGCAGAGAATGTCTGGTTGGTGATCTTCTATGTGGTCTGCTAGTGTGTGTATCTTGTTGCATATGGACCTCGCGTTTATGAGTTCTATGGCAGTTTGCTCTGTTGTGTTGTGTGACATCCTGCTGAATGGCGGCTGTTCATTGATTCGTCAAAAGACAGCATAAAAGGTGTTCTTCTTCATAATGGCAACACATTCGCTTCAGTTCCTATTGCTCACTCTGTTATTCTCCAAGAAAAATACGAGAATTTGGCCCTGATTCTTCAGAAGATTCGTTATGATGAGCATAAGTGGATGATTTGTGGAGACTTTAAAATTCTATCCATGCAGCAATCCGGTTTCACCAAATATCCCTGCTTCCTTTGCTTGTGGGATAGCCGGGCCCGCGACCTACACTGGGGGAAAAAAGACTGGCCAATTCGGGAGTATTTGAGACCCGGTGAGAAAAATGTTCTTCATGAGAGCTTGGTACCTCGTGATAAAATTCTATTACCACCTCTCCACATTAAGTTGGGTCTCATTAAGCAATTCATCAAGTCCCTTCCAAAAGATGATGAGTGCTTTCGGTACCTTTGCTCAAAGTTCCCCCGACTTTCTGAAGCAAAGCTAAAGGAAGGAGTGTTTGTTGGCCCTGATATAAGGAAACTCATTTCAGATGGAGCATTCGCTGAAACGATGTCTGAGAAGGAAAAAGAAGCCTGGGATTCCTTCAAGGATGTTGTTCTCAAATTCTTGGGGAACAGGCAGGATGAGAACTATAAGGATATTGTTGCCAGGATGCTCAATGCCTTCAAAGAACAAGGCTGTAACATGAGCCTGAAAGTCCATTTCTTGCACTCCCATGTGAACTACTTTCCCGAAAACTTGGGGGCGTACAGTGAAGAACAAGGTGAAAGGTTTCACCAGGACATCAAGGACGCAGAGAGAAGGTACCAAGGAAGATGGAACACCACTATGATGGCTGATTTCTGCTGGTTGCTGCTGCGGGAAACCCCCGATGAAAAATACGCCAAGCAGCGCACCAAGAAAAGCATTCGGGGGAAGAAGAAATGGGCCCACCAGGAGATTGATTGACCCAAGAATGACTTTAAAATCTAAACTGTGTTGACAAATATCGTGTTTTTACTAAACTTTGAAATAAAATTTGCTAGTTATTACCACAGTGTCGGATCTCATTTATTAAAATTTTATTTTCACACCATCGGGTGTTTGTCTTCATGTATTGCAATGGTGCGGTTTGCGTTTTCTATTCTTACATACATACCTGTACAACATTTTTTGCACATTTCTTTGCTTTGCTTTGTGTCTAACCTCGCTCTTATATGCTCAATGTTTGTGCACATGTATGTGGCTGTTTTAAGTGCAGACAATTTTGCTACCATCACAGTGTGTTTTGTTGACATTACTCTATTCTTATGTGCTGCCTTGTTACAATTTTCTTTATTCTTATTTGAATAACTACTAAACAATTAGTATAAAGAATTCATCCAAGAAACTTTTATCTCGATCGCACTCAATCTGAAACGTTCACCTCAAACTGCTAACCCAATGTAGCAAAAAATCTGTACGTGATGGAGCAAATTGGTTACCAGATTTGGATTCAGCGCACCAAAAAATGTAAAAATCAATCGAAACATTAGAGGCAGTTTAAAAAAAAATTTTTTTAGTGTACCTGTGTTATCAATACATAACAGTATACATAGGGAAATACAGTACCTGTCCAACATTACATTTAACTACATAAAACATTTCAACAAATAGAACCAACATAGATTGGCCGTTCCTCGGTCCCCCACGGTCCTACGCCTAAGGGCCACGCCGAAGGGCCCTTTGGCGTGGTCCTTAGGCGCGGGCCCGCAAGGCGTGGGTGCGCCGTTGGAAAGGCGGTTGTATAGTCCGTTGCTGCCTTGGTCTGATTGGCAGGTGCAGGGGATGAGGCGGAGCTCCCACTCGCAGCCCCGATGCCGGCTCTTGCTTCCTCCGTGGCCCCGATCATCATTTTCGGCTTCTAGTGCAAAGCAACATTCTGTCTTATCTAGATTATGGTCATATGCTGTTTCTGACTTGCTCACAATGACGGGTAAAGCTTTTTCAATTTTGCCAAACACCACAGTATGACTCATTTTTGGAGTTTCTAGATATACAGCAATAACTCCTTTACCTGATGAGTTGCATTGGCTTAGGATTTCTAAATGTGTTCATTTTAAGTTCTACACGTTTTAAATACATTTTTTTTAATGACTATTTACCCAAACAATTTTCTTTCTTGATGTTGCCACTTCTACAGTCTTGTTGTAACCTTTCATTTCCTCCATGTAAGGGTATCAGTTTAAAATCAAGTTTTATATACACTATTCCTTACAAGGCGGAGGAACTTTGGTCACAACAACCTATGAGGAAAATGGATCCTTTGTCTATTTAATATTTCCATAAAAGTTTGAAGTCCTGGCTATATGATTCTTAATTGGATTTTGGTCTCTGTTTATGCAGTTCTTTTCTTTTCTTTTTACTTCTTTCTGATGTGATATCTCTTGCTGTTTACTGTATTGAACCACAAGGCTTGGGATTGTAGTGGCATACAAGTACATGTTAGAATTAGAATTAGAAGCTGAGCCCTTCAGTACTCAGAAGCCATCAGAACTTGCAGCACAGGTGTACCTAGCAGAAAGGAATGGACACAGGATATCAGACAGATAAGGAGGCAAGAACAGAACTGGGCATAGAACCAGAAGCAGGATCCAGGAAGAGATAGAAGTTGAGATAGGTTAGTAACTAGTAGAAGTCAGACATCAAAGATCAGCAGAGAACAAGGCACTTCTACAAGAAACCTATCTGAATACAGAGAAAATAGGAAGTTCCAGGATATGTAGGAACAGGGAGCCAATAAGAACAAACTTCTAGAGAGCCTAATCAGTCCATGGGATATTCAGAAGGACCAATCAGGTAGCAATGCATCATAGGTCTAAGACCAATAGTACTATAAGAGACAGGAAGAGGCCAGAGCTCACGTCCTATGAGGGCCTATCCCTTGGGCACTAAGTGTCTTACAAATATACTGCATATAAAGAAAAAAAAATAAACATACCTTAACTGGAGAACTTGTGATCATATAAAAAGCAAGTTGAAAATATAAAATGTAAAGCTTAATGGGGTGACTAAATGATGCTTTCTAACCTTCTATAAAAATTAGCCGCTTTACTGAAGACTGAACACAGTTTGGGACAAAGGGTTGTTAAGTACCATTGACTCAATGGTACTTAACAACAACAGCACATGTAGATTGGAATACATATGTAGCTTTGTTTTCAGAAAGTCATTATTTACACGTGGACTGGTCGGGCCAAAAATCTACATGTGTTTTCTCCATTTTACAGAGGGAATCCACATATATGGCAAAAAAATTCCCTGTTGGGTTTGACACCAACTTTGAAACTCAAATAGATTTTTAGCAAGTACTTGTTTCGGCCAGGGCTTTACATAAGGATTAAGTGAGTAATTCTTCTTAATCCTACATTTTTTTTTTACTCTTCAAAAATGAATTTTTTTAAAAAATTGTGGCCTCAGTATTTAATTAGTAACACATATATGTATAGGTTTGCAAAATGTCTCGGCTAAATATGGAAGCTGCAAATTGGTGTCACACAATTTTTCTATGGGTAGATTTGTAAAGCGGCTCCTCCTGCAGTGCATATAGGCAAATCTATGTGCACTCCTGCACGTCCCTATATGTATTTTACAAAAGGCTCCGTGTTTGCCTAGCCTCTTCTAAAATACTGCCAGAATTGGGCATGTCCCAATGTGGACATCTCAATTCCAATCTCCCCATGCCATGTAAATGTGCCTTCATGTATAGCTTCACACAAGGTGACCTTCATAGGATTTCCCATGTGTCTTTTGCTTTAAATGATTTTCCAGTAAAACAAATACACGGTCTTTTATTATTGGCTGTTGAAAACTACAAGATACAAATCTTGAATAGAAATGGATTGTAATGAATGTGGATGCGCTGCATTGCTTGCAAAGGCTTAGACTAATACAACTTCATAAATGACCTCATTATGAGAACACTCATGCGTAATACTTAAACGAGGACAAGAATTTGGAAAATAGTCAGCAATTATAATTAATGGCCCTTCTATAAAGTTTCTCTGCTACATTTTGTGCTAGCTAATTACAACTGCAAAATAGAGATTGGACTAGTAATAATGTTGACTTAGCTTTCAGTTGGCATGATTAAGGACTTTACACCATATCAATATTAAATTGGGTTCAACTTTTCAAAGAAATGAGTATAAGGAGATCGGGAATGAGATAAGGTTGAAATAAAAGTGCAGCATACCCCAGAGGACTTGGAGTATCCATGATAGCTGGAAATCTAATGACAATTATTTTGTTTCCTCAGATGCAAAGTAAAGCATTAAAAATTATATAAAAGGGAAAATTATGGTGGGACAATGTTTCAGCTCAAGGGGAAAAAAAGAAAACCAGAAAAGATAGTGATAGCATGCCATATGAAGTGATGAAAACAAAACATATGACATTCTACTGTTTTCGGTACTTACATTAATAGGCCTTAGCACAAAGTACTCACAGCAAATGAAGAAAAAGCACAGTTACTTACCTGTAACAGGTGATCTCTGGGAACAGCAGGAATTAGTCATCACATATGGGTACGTCGGTACCGACGGAGCCCGCGCGGGAAAGCTCCCCAGCTTTTCAGATTAAAAGCTTTTGGGGCCTCCCACTGCACATGCGCGCTGCCTTCCCGCCTTCCTGACCAGCTCTCGTCAGTTTGAGTTTAAAGCTGAGACAATAGAGAGAGAGGACAGGAAGATAGATAGATAGAGATACAACTCCTAGGGGAGGTGGGTGGGTTGTGATGACTAATTCCTGCTGTTCCCAGAGATCACCTGTTACAGGTAAGTAACTGTGCTATCTCCAGGAACAAGCAGGAATAAGTCATCACATATGGGGACTCCCTAGCTAAGATGCCTGGGAGATCCCCCTCCAAGGGTAAACCATCTTCGCATGGATCTCAGGCATCCATCCAGGGAAGGTGGGCAGGAGTTGTTTAAGTATGGAACAGGTGTTTGAGGACAGCCTGACCAAACAAGGCATCCCGGCGGGAGTCCTTGTCCAAGCAGTAATGGGCCGTGAAGGTATGAACCGAGGCCCAAGTGGCTGCTCGACAGATCTGATCTATGGACACAGAGTGAAGATGAGCCATAGAAGTGGCCATGGCTCTCACATTGTGAGCTGTGACATGGCCCTCCAGAGAAATGTTCTTACTCTGGTAAGCAAAAGAAATACACTGAGCGATCCAATTGGAAAGTGTACGCTTGGTGACTGGAAGTCCCAAATGAGAAGGATCAAAAGCCACGAAAAGTTGGGAAGACTTTCGATGTGGTTGAGTCCTGTTGAGGTAAAAGGCAAGAGCTCTTTTACAATCCAGAGTATGAAGGTTCCTCTCTGCACTGGATGCATGAGGAGCCGGGAAAAAGACAGGTAGATATACCTCTTGATTAAGATGAAAAGGCGAGACCACTTAGGGCATAAAGTGGGGATTCGTCCTAAGGACCACCTTATCATGATGAAACCTAGTATAAGGTGGATGAGCCACTAAAGCCTGCAGTTCACTGATGCGGCGAGCCGAAGTGACTGCAATAAGGAAAACAACTTTCCAGGAAAGAAATTTGAAGGAGGTAGAGTCCAAAGGCTCAAAAGGTGGCTTCATAAGCTGACCTAGAACTAGGTTCAAATCCCATGCTACCGGAGGAGGTCGGATGGGAGGTTTAGTTAGAGTCAGGCCTCTCATGAAACGTGCAACAAGAGGATGAGAGGAGACAGGTTGTCCATTTATAGGTTTTAAGGATGCTGCAATAGCACTCAAATGGACCCTTACTGAATTCGTCTTAAGGCCTGCATTTGAAAGATGCAGGAGATAGTCCAAGAGGGAATTCAAAGGAAGTGCTAGAGGGTCAAGACCCTGCTGAGCACACCAAATGGAAAAACGTTTCCATTTGAAAGCATAAGAACGCCTCGTGGAAGGTTTCCTAGAGGCATGAAGGATATCTGTCACAGGTTGAGAAAGATTAAAGTCTTGAAGACTTAGGCCTTCAGTAACCAAGCTCTGAGATGTAGGGATTTGGGGTTTGGGTGCCACAAAGTCCCCTCCTCCTGAGACAGAAGGTCTGGCGCAGCTCCCAGGTCCAGGGAGGATCCCTGGGAGAGATGCAGAAGTAGAGGGAACCACACCTGGCGTGGCCAGCGGGGAGCTATGAGGATCATAGTCCCGTGATCCCTCTGGAGCTTGAACAGAGTCTTGGATATTAGAGGAATGGGTGGAAAGGCATAGAGGAATTCTTGACCCCAATGCAGGAGGAAGGCATCGTGGGCCTGAGCTCCCTGACACTGAGTTCTGGAACAAAACCGGGGAAGTTTGGCATTCCACGGACTTGCAAAGAGGTCTATGTCCGGGGTCCCCCATTCCTGAAAGATTCTGCGTATCTGGTCCATATGTAGGGACCATTCGTGTGGAAGCAGAACTCGACTGAGTCTGTCTGCACGAGAGTTTTGAACTCCTGGAAGATACACTGCAAGAAGGTGAATTTGATGCTCTCTGGCGAAGGCCCATAATCTGAGAGCTTCGTTGCAAAGCGACAGAGAGCCTGTCCCTCCTTGTTTGTTTATATAGAACATGGCTACCTGATTGTCTGTCTGAACTAGGACAGTCAGGTTGACAAGGAGGGTATAGAAGACCTTGAGGGCAAGGTAAATTGCTCGCAGTTCCAGGAGGTTGATATGAAGGGTGGCCTCCTGTGGAGACCAAGTGCCCTGAGTGGAGAGGTTCTGAAGATGAGCTCCCCACCCTGTCTGGGAGGCATCTGTTGTGAGGGTTGCTTGGGGCAACAAAGGTTGGAAGGGGGCCCCCAACAATAGATTCTTGGTGGATGTCCACCATTGGAGGGACCAAAATAGACGGCTTGAGGTGAGTATTTGGTCGGAGAGCGCTCCAGATGCTTGAGTCCACTGGGTGGCCAAGGTCCATTGAGCTGCTCTCATATGCAGACGAGCGTAGGGCACCACATGTACCGTGGAGGCCATGTGGCCCAGAAGTCGCAGCATTTCCCGGGCTGTCAAATGACTGCTGGACTGAGCTTGGGAGGCCAAACTCAGCAGGCGTTGGGCCCTGACCTGAGGCAGGTAGGCCCTTGCAGTGATGGTGTCTAACTGGACCCCTATGAACTCGAGAGACTGAGTAGGGATTAGTTGAGACTTGGGAAGGTTTACTACCAGTCCTAGATACTGCAGAAGACGCCTTGTGCGGTCCAGGGAAATTTGGGCCTGGGACTGAGAGGGAGCTCGGATGAGCCAGTCGTCCAGGTATGGGAATATGAAAATTCCCAGGCCTCTTAGAAAGGCAGCTACGACTGCCATGCATTTGGTGAACACTCTTGGAGCAGAGGCTAGACCGAAGGGGAGTACTCTGTACTGGAAATGTTTTCCCTGGAACAGAAATCGAAGGTATTTTCTGTGGGATGGGTGGATGAGTATGTGTGTATACGCATCCTTTAGGTCTAGAGAACAAAGCCAATCCTGACTCTGAAGGTATGGAAGGAGAATGCCCAGAGAAAGCATTTTGAATTTCTCCTTGAAAAGAAATTTGTTCAATTCTCTCAGATCCAGAATTGGTCTGAAGCCCTCTGTCTTCTTTGGTATTAGAAAATAAGGGGAGTAGAATCCCGTCCCCTGTTGAAGAAGAGGGACCTCCTCTATTGCCCCCTGGGCGAGGAGGGAGGAGACTTCCTGACCCAAGAGGGCCAGGAGAGATGGGGGAGAATTGAACTGCCTCACCATAGTATAAGGAGGAAGGTCGGAAAAATGGAGTTTGTAACCCTCTCTGATGATAGAGAGGGTCCATTGCTCTGATGTAATTTGCTCCCATCTGGGAGCAAAGTGAGCTAACCTTCCGGGTATGGTGATGGGCTCTGGTTGTTCTAGAGCCAGAAAAGTTAAGTTCTCTAGGGGCAAGTCAAAACCCCTGAGGGGGTGGAGCCTGCTGAGGCGTAGCAGACGCCGCAGGCTTTGACCTTGCCTGTTTAGGTTGCTGACGTTTAGCAGCAAAACGAAGCTGAGAGGATTGTTGGCCAGTATTTGTGGAAAATCTGGACTTCTTGTAATAAGGCCTCTTAAAAGACTTCTTCTTGGCAGGAGTGGAGGTAGACTTAGAAAGTCTATCTAAGGTGGCATTTTCTGCGTCCATTTGAGTGGCCTTAATTTGCCACTCCTCACCAAATAAGTTCTCACCTGTACAGGGCAGATTTCGTAAGCCATCTAGGACCCAAGGTTCTAGATCAGAAGCCTGGAGCCAAGCAAGACGTCGGGCTGCTATAGCAATGCCCGAAGCCCTACCAGCACCCTCAAAGGAATCAAAAGCTGCCCTGTTGGAGAACTTTGAAATATCCAAAAGGTGTTTCACTAAGGAAATGAACTGCTCCCTCTTATCCTCAGGGATAAAGGGGGCAAAATGCCGAACTTTTAGAGCGATTTCACTGAGAAACATGCCCATGTAAAGACTATAGGAATTAATCCTGGCTATAAGCATAGTAGCCTGGAAAATTTTCCTGCCAAAAGAGTCTAGAGTCTTACATTCTCGCCCTGGAGGAGTAGAAGAGTGCCTTTTGGTACTCTTTATCTTCTTCATTGCAGACTTCACCACAATAGAATGGTGAGGCAACTGAGTTTTTTGGAAACCAGGAGAAGGGGGGACACGGTACATGGTGTCCAACCTGCGAGAAGAAGGAGACAATGTTAGAGGAGCCTCCCATAAGTCCATCAAGTGTTCTTGAAGGATTTCATGGATAGGCAGGGTAACTGCCTCTTTAGGAGACTTAGAGTATCCTAAAATATCCAGTTTCTTTGATCTGGGTTCCTTTTCAGAGGATGAAGCAATAGAAAGACCTTTAGTCATTTCTATGATGAAGTCCTGAAAGGACAAATCCTCTGGTGGAGACATTCTCCTTTTAGGAGAAGAAGGCTCCTCAGGAAGATCAAGGGAGAACTCATCAGAATCATCAGAGGAGTTAAAATCCTCTGAAGAAGCAGAGTATCCTCTATGTGCTTCCAACGCACGATACGCATACCGTTCGGTATCGACATCGGGCTTACCGGGTATGGGATCGGTACCGGGCAAAAGCCCGGATCCGGCAGGCGGAACCGATCTGCGTTTGGAAGACGATGGCCTCGGTTCCGGTATGGAAGCCATTACCGGAACCGGACCCGGTACCGCTGGCTGCGGTACCGAGGGCGTAGCAGCATTAATAAAAGCCAGAATGGCCTGCTGCATGACTTGGACAGTATTGCCCATAGACGCCACTGCTGCCTGGATGTCGGTACCGGTATGGGCCGGTACCCCAGAGCAGTACAACAGGTGATCTGTCGAGGCCGCGCCATCGATGTCAACCTGTGATCCCATGATTGCTTTGGAGGTCGGAGCCTCCCGCCGGGGTTTTTTGGCCTGGGCAGAATCCTCGAACTCAGAATTGAGAGCCTCTCGATCTTTAGAAAGAGATTTGCTTTTAGAGGATTTGCCCACTGGAGTTTTGGTTACCTGAGATCCATCCGGAGAGGAAGACCTGGATGACTGTGATGCTTCTGAAGGAAACAGCACATGGAACTTGTTGGCCCGGTTCTGCAATCCACGTTTCGACATCTGGGAGCAGGATGGGCAGTCCGGTATGGAATGGTCAGGTCCTAAACATTTAAGACACCATTCATGGGTGTCTGTAAGAGGAATGACAGCACTGCACTTGGTACACTTTTTAAAACCAGGAACTGGCTTCTCCATGAGGAGAATTTGTGTAGGCCTGAAGGCCTAACAAAGTACCAAGCTGTGCTGAAGAAAAGAAAAATATATATTTTTTTTTTTTTTTCAAAAGAAAGAAAGAGAGACCGGCAGTACCGGTTTCAGAATGGGGAAGGCAGGTACGCGGTCTAAAGAAAACAATAAAATTAACAATTTCTTCAGCGGTGACAGGAACACGACCTGCTGGCTCCGCGGAAAAAAAGAAACTGACGAGAGCTGGTCAGGAAGGCGGGAAGGCAGCGCGCATGTTGTCCCCCGCAGCCCCCTCTAGTGGCGGCGTAGTGGTTCCACAGGGGCTGGGGAGCGCATAAGAATTAAAAGGTTCAGGGTTGATCTGTTGTGAGGGTCAATGGGATAGCAGGTCACATTGTCAGCCTCAGGGTCAACAACCTAAAAAAGTAACTCTTGCCAAGTGTAGGGTACAAAAAGGCTTTTATTTCCCCTTTTCGCATGAAGAAATTCAAAATATGAGGTAATGAGTAACAGAACATAAATTCAGTTGCATCAAAACGTGAGTCAGCAAAACACTCAAAATAACATGGTTCCTTCACCAACTTAAAGCATAAACTTTCCAGTACAGTTTGCACACTTTAGATTTGTTTGCCTTTTACTCAAAGATATCTTCTTGTGCAAAAGTCACATTCCATTGGTTCTATATCTTCAGTGCTCTCAGATTCCCCTGGCAGCCATTCCATGTCTATGGGATCTGAAACTGAGGTCTCTGAGATCTCTTGGATATTAAAACCTGGTTTCCTAAAAGCAGGCCATACTGTATCCCAGTGCTGGCTTGGGAGTTTGGGGCGTCGGCTTTTAGGTCTAGTATATCTCCCTGGGCTTGCTGTCGTTTCAGGACTAAAAGTTTGCTCCTTCCATTCTCTGGCAACATTAAACTTTTTCCTGTAAAACTTATCAGTTATATCTGGTTTAAAACAGTCCTTATTGTCCAGATAAAAACTAGCCCTTTGTTCCTCTCTAGGCTTCTTGAAAAAGGGTTGAGGCCTAGTCTGAGAGTTTTGTGCTCCAGGTATATCCTTTCTCTCAAGGCTATGAACTTTTCCTTTATCTTTCAAGTTACTTTTGTAAAAGCTTTTAAAAGTACCTTTTTTCTCTTGAAGGTTTCTTCTCCAACCGGAGGGATAAGCACTTCCTTCCTTGGCTGCAGTCCGTGATACTGCCCCTTGAAGTTGTGTATGGCCTTTCTCTAGGCCTGCTCTCCCAGTAGCTTCCTTTCCTTTAGCTCTGCTGGGTTTGTCAGTGACCTCACCTCGGTCTCTGAGTCTGGCCTCTGGAGCTTCCCTTGGCACTGCCTCCTGTTCTCCACATGAAGGTCTCTGCCAAGCTCCTTGCCTCCTCCTGTGCTTCTCCTCTGGGTTCTTCCCTTCGGGGTTTCTCTGTTGCCTTTCTGGCTCTCTTGACTGCCTTCCTGGCACCTTTGCCTCTCTTGGCTCTCTCTCGGCTCTCTCTCTCTTGGCTCTCTCTCTTGCAGTGCTCTGTTCCTACTTAAATCCAGAGCAGCTGCTTCTGAGTCCTGCCCATAGAGGTGTGGTTCTTCCACTTTCAGGTTTGTTCTCCTGCTCCCTCTATGTGTCCCTTCTCGTAATTGCAGGCAAATCCTGTTTTTTTCAAGATTTAAAAGTTTCCTTTCTTGCATCAGAGGGCTTGCGGTATCACAATGTGCAGTGGGAGGCCCCAAAAGCTTTTAATCTGAAAAGCTGGGGAGCTTTCCCGCGCGGGCTCCGTCGGTACCGACGTACCCATATGTGATGACTTATTCCTGCTTGTTCCTGGAGATATTGATGTTCACAATAACTCTGCAATGAAAGAACTCAAAACACTGCTACTCTAAATTATCAATCTCTTATTATGTTTCATAGACAAGCAATTCTCACAACACAGAGAAAAGGGTCTTTTATATTTCTCATCAGAAATATACCACTACACAACAGAAAGTGTGCATTTCAGAATTACATTTGTTTAGCAATCCTGACACACAACCTCAACATATAAAGCTTATAGATTTGCACAATAGTCCCTAATGAGCAGGGCAGGTCTTTTTGCAGCTGGAATCCCTTCTGGAGAAGGTGAAGACCTGAAACAAAGTTTAGACCCTTAAGTCAAGGAAGGACATTAAATGGGAAATTTTATAGCAGCACACCTAGGTTAATAGGGCAAGAAGGCACCTATTGGGAGACTATATTATAAAGGCACATAGACGCCTATGCGTCTTAAATATTTGCATGAATCCTTCAAAGATCATGCCTAGATTGAAAGCATGGACATTATGTTAGCTCTCAAGCAGCCATAAATGTCGGCATATATTTTAGGTGCATGTTCATGAATTTTATATACTTCAGGCGTTATGTGAGAAGCATCTTCACAATAGCAGCATTTGCACATGTTAATGTTAACTTCTGTGACAAGAGCTAAATCCAATTTCCTTTAATGCCATTTTAAGAAGGGGCAATGTTACATGTGGGGATGATAACTAAATCTAGATGTTAGGATGAGAAGGGAGAGCGGTATGAACAGTCCTACAATTTACATATGGATTCTCCATTTTACAAGGGAAATCCATATATTCAAGAAATATATTCAGGAAAAAAAATATAGATGGTAGCATTTAGAAATGCCCCAAGGTATAAATAACTGCCTGTTTATTGAGACAGCTGTCAATGCTGAGGTCTGCCTCCCCGATTACCCCTGAACTTGAAGGACTACAAAAAGGGACTGCTACTTCTGGAGAGAGATCTGCAATTGTAAATATTTACTTCTGGGAATTTTTCTAAATCTTGGGAGAAAAGGAATTCTTTAGATCAAAGCTTATTAATCTGTGTAAATTAGAATCCAGTGTATTTGTTAAATCAGTTAGGGCCTAGTATCAGCAAAGAGCTTTTAGTTAAATTAAAAACTCAATAGGTAGCTTTCAGTTTAAAACCCAGCAGAGGGCTTTCAGTTTAAATTCATAACCCAGAACAGGACTTTCAATTTAAATTCACAACCCAGCAGAGGGCTTTCAATTTAAATTTAAAACCCAGCAGAGAGCTTCTAATTTAAATTTAATATGCAGTCAGGGCCTAGTATCAGCAAAGAGCTTCAATTTTAATCAAATCAGAGTATAACTTAGCATAAAAGGAAAAACAAGGTCAGTATTATTTGAGCAATAAATTGTTTCTAGAGACCTTTACAAAAAGATCTTCTAGATAGGGGGCAAGAGACCTGTGGAATTGTTTTAAATAGGTATTAAAGCCAAGAGACAGATCAAAGGGGCATTTTCAAAGACTCCATCTATCCAAGCAAGGGCTGTGTGAATCATCCAGGAAATTGGTCACAGATTACCTTAGAAGCACAGGATAGGGTACTGTGTAGCAGCCAGATTTGAATAAGTCTTCTTTTCCTCCCTCCCTCCCCAACTCCCACTCACCCCTAGGATAATCATAGCTTTATAGGTGCTTAAACCTCCTAAAGGAAAGGAGGTGCCATATTCACACTCAGGTGCAGCTGTTTATCCTCATCAGGCATACACTAAGGACCTGAGATTAATTAAGCTTGAAGTGAACAAAGTCAATTAAACATATTAGGTATAGTTTTATTAGTATAAGCATCCCTAGCAAACCTTAGAAAGTAAGCAACTTAAATACCAGCAGCAAGATGAGGACTTTCCAGTCTTTTGCATTGAGTGTCACATGTATGATTTTCTCCCAGTTGGTGAGGTGTCTTATGTGTGCACTAGATGCAAGGAGCCTTTTGATCTCAGGAAATGAGTCTAATCTCTGGAGGCTAGAGTAGGAGATTTGGAGGATATAAGGAAGACAGAGAGCTACATAGACAAGACCTACAGGGATATAATAATGAAGCCCCACCTCCAGTCTGGCAGCATCCCTGTAGCCATGGAGGAGAGAGGTCACGTGACAGAAGAGCATCACCCTGGTGTGGCAGGAAGTAATCCTGTAGGTAGGACATGTCCTTCAGGTGATTTTAAACCCTCTCGCACCGAGGAAGTTTCTCTGGGGCCATGTGCCATGAGGGAAGGGTTAGGACAGCTGTTATAGTTGGTGATTCGATCATTAGGCATATAGATAGCTGGGTGACTGGTGGATGTGAGGATTGCCTGGTAACATGTCTGCCTGGTGCGAAGGTAGCAAACCTCATGCGCCACCTAGACAAGGTCTTAGACAGTGCTGGGGAAGAGTCTGCTGTCTTGGTACATATTGGTACCAATGACATAGGAAAGTGTGGTAGCGAGGTTCTGGAGACTAAAGTTAGGCTTTTAGGTAGGAAGTTGAAATCCAGAATGTCCAGGGTAGGATTCTCTGAAATGCTTCCCATTCGACACGCAGGACCCAAAAGGCAGGCAGAGCTCTGGAGGCTCAATGCATGCAAGGAAGAGGGTTTTGGATTTGTTAGGAACTGGGAAATATTCTGGGGAAAGGAGGGGCTTTTCTAAAGGGATGGGCTCCACCTCAACCAGGATGGAACCAGGCTGCTGGCATTAACCTTTAAAAAGAAGATAGAGCAGCTTTTAAACTAGATAGAAGGGGAGAGCCAACAGTCACCCAAGATCACATGGTTTGGAACAATGTATCCTTGAAGGATACTAATAAAAGATTGAAGTTAGGGCATATCAGCAGAGAGTTCCCAATAAAGACTAAAGAAGCCCAAATGCTCTTGAGTACAGAGCAGGCAGAGCTTAAAGATTTCAAATTACCCCTGCCTACCAATAGCCAGATTAATATGAATAAAATACACCCTCTAAAATGCTTCTATGCAAATGCTAGAAGTCTAAAAAGGAAGACAGGAGAGTTAGAATATATAGCACTAAATGAGAGGTTAGATATGATTGGTATCTCAGAGACATGGTGGAAGGAGGACAACCAGTGGGACACTATGATACCTGGGGACAAACTATTTCATAATGATAGAGCAGATTAAAATAGTGGAGGGGTTGCACTATATGTTAGAGAGGGCATTGAGTCACAAAGGATTAAAGTTTTGGAGGAAACAAAATTCACTGTAGAATCTCTATGGATTGAAATTCCATGTAAAAAAGGGAAGGGGAAGGCAATGGCAGTAGAGGTATACTATTGACTGCCTGGCCAGAATGAAAAAATGGATGATGACATGCTCAAAGTAATCAGGGAAGCTAATAAAAGTTACAGCACAGTAATATGGTTTCAATTACCCAGGTATCGACTGGGTCAGTGTCACAGCAGGACATGCTAGGGAGATAAAGTTTCTAGATTAAATAAATGACTGCTTCTTGGAGCAGCTGGTTCATGAACTGACCAGAGGGGAAGCCAGTTTGGATCTAGTCCTTAGTGGAACACAAGATCTGGTGCAACAGATAAGGGTGTTCAGGCACTTGGCAATATTGATCATAAAATGATCATGTTTGATTTAATAAATGGAGGAGGGATGGTAAGGCAATCCACAGTATGACCTTTTAACTTTTTAAAGGGAAACTATGATAAAATGAGGAAAATAGTTAAGAAAAAACTAAAAGGAGCAGTTGCATCATGCATGGGTGGTGTTTAAGAATACTATCTTGGAAGCCCACACCAGCTGTATTAAACGCTTTAAGAAAAGTGGAAGGAAGCCCAAAAGGTTGCCAGCATGGTTTAAAGGTGAAGTCAGAGAGGCTGTTGTTGCCAAAAAAGCATCTTTCAGGAAATAGAAAAAGGAGCCAAATGACGAAAATGGAAACAACACAAGCACTAGCAAGTTAGATGCAAGGCGTTGATAAGTCAGGCAAAGAGAGAATTTGAGAAGAAGCTTGCTGTGGTAGCAAAAACGCATAATAAAGGCTTTTTCAAGTACATTCATAGCAAAAAACTGTGACAGAGTCAGGTGGACCATTAGATGATAGAGGGGCAAAAGGGGCACTAAGAGGGGACAAGGCCATAACGGATAGACTGAATGAATTCTTTGCTTCGGTCTTTACTGAGGAAGATGAAGGGATGTTACCCATGACTGAAATGGTATTTAAAGGTGATGAAACAGAAGAATTGAAAGAAATATTGATACACTGGGAAGATATATTACAACTATTTGATAAACTGAAGAATAGCAAATCACCTGGACCAGATGTTATACATCCAAGGATGCTGGTATCATAAGGAAAGGAATGGAAAATAAAACAAAGGATATTATAATGCCTCTGTATCGTTCCATGGTACGACCGCACCTTGAATATTGTGTGCAATTCTGGTTGCCGTATCTTAAAAAGGATATAGCATTATTAGAAAAGGTACAGAGAAGAGCCACCAAAATGGTAAAGGGGTTGGAAGGCTACTCCTATGAAGACAGGCTACAAAGGTTAGGGCTCTTCAACTTGGAAAAGAGACGGCTGAGGGGAGATATGATAGAGGTCTATAAATTAATGGATGGAGTGGAACGGGTAAACGTAGATCAATTTTTTACGCTATCAGAATATAGAAAGACTAGGGGACATGTAATGAAGCTACAGGGTAAACTATCTAAGACAAATAAGAGAAAATATTTTTTCACTCAACTTGTAATCAAACTCTGGAATTTGTTACCGGAGGATGTAGTAAGAGCTGTTAGTGTAGCTGGGTTTAAAAAGGTTTTGGACAAGTTCCTGGAGGAAAGGTCCATAAACCATTATTAAAAAGGGACCCAGGATATCAATGCTTGACCCAATACAAGCATTGTGGAACCTGTGTCTTTTGGAGATACTGCTAGGTACGTATGACCTATATTGGCCACTGTTGGAAACAGGATACTGGGCTTGATGGACCTTGGTCTGACCCAGTATGGCATATCTTATGTTCTTATGAAAGAACTGAAATATGAGATTGCAGACCTACTATCAATAATCTGTCAACTATCATTAAAATCATCTGTAATACTTAAAGATTGGAGGATGGCCTCCAATCTAGAATCCTTCTAAAAAGGGTTCCAGGAGTGATCCAGGAAACTAGAGACTGGTGAGCCTGACGTCAGTACTGGGAAAAATGGTAGAAACCATTATAAAGAACAAAATTACTGAACATGTAGATAGTTAAGGCTTTATTGGAGGCAGCCAAAATGGCTTTAGATACTGTGGATCCCTTTATAGCAATAGGATAAAATCAAAATAAAATCAAAATAAACATAACTATTTCAAGAAATAAGGGGTGACCTACACGGAGCGGTTGGTACACCCCTAAACAAAGGCATGCGGAGGGATGACCTTCACGGTGCGGCAGTTGCACCTACATCAGACTTGATGGATCATACTAGTCTTTATCTGCCATCATATACTATGTTACTATGTCTTACTAATCTGTTATGTTTTTTTGAAGGTGTGCATAAGCAGACAAAGGTGAGCCAGTTGATATTGTGTATCTGGATTTTCAGATAGCCTTTGAAAAGGTTTCTCATGAGAGAATTTTGGCGAAACTAAAAAGTCATGGGATAGGAGACAATATACTATTGTGGATCAGGAACTGGTTAAAAGATAGAAAGCAGAGGGTAAGGCTAAATGGCCAACTTTCTCTATGGATAAAGGTGAATATTGGAGTACACCAGGGATCTGTGCTGTTTCTGCTGCTTTTTAACATATTCATAAATGACCTGGAAATACAGATGACACAAAATTATTCACAGCTGTTAAAACCCATGAGGATTGTGGAAAATTGCAAGAGAACCTTGATAAATTGGAAGACTGGACATCCAAATGGCAGATGAAATTTAATGTAGACAAGTGCAAAGTTTTGCACCTAGGAAAGAACAACCCAAATTATGTTTACATGATGCAAGGTTCCACATTAGGAGCCATCACCCAAGAAAAAGATAACACATTGAAACCCTCCACCCATTGTGCAGTGGGGATCAAGAGAGCTAATAAAATGCTATGTATAATAAGGAAAGGAATGGGGAATAAAAGAAAGGGTATTATAATGCCTCTATATCGTTCCATGGTGCCACCGCACCTTGAATATTGTTTGCAATTCTGGTTGCTGTCATCTTAAAAAGGATATAGCATAATTAGAAAAGGTACAGAGAAGAGTCATCATAATGATAAAGGGGATGGAAGGATACCCCATGAAGAGAGGCTAAAAAGGTTAGGGTTCTTCAACCTGGAAAAGAGGCGGCTGAGGGCAGATATGATAGAGGTCTATAAATTAATGAATGGAGTGAAATGGGTAAATGTAAATCGATTGTTTATGTCATCAAAATACAGAAAGACTAGGGGACATTTATTTTATTTATTTTATTTATTTAACATTTCTTCTATACCGCGCTATTAAAATCAGCGCGGTGTACAATGAACAAAACATACTACAATGCATACAGGCAACATTGAGTTTACAAAGAACAGGGAAAAATAACACATGGGATAACCGGGATAACTATGTACAGTTTAACTTTAAACTATATACTTTGACTATATGCAATATTCTAAACTCGTTTGTATATTGTAAGTGATTTCATGTGGATGGTGCAGGTAAATGGAGGTAAATGGTTATCATGTGGGCTATCGTGTGGGCTAACCATTTTCTGGTTGTATTAGGGTGCTAAGGTGTCTGGGGTATGTGGGAAGCTTGCTAGATGTGTGAGTGTCCGGGATGACTTCTGGGTAACACTTTGTGGACAGATGGCGTTTCAAGGCTTTTCGGAATAGTATTAGGCTTTTGATGCCACGGATTTCATGGGGAAGTGTATTCCAGTTTAGAGGAGCGAATATTGAGAAAGCTCTGTTTGAAGTAACCTTAATACACGATGTCATCATCCTAGGAACAATTAAGGTGTTCATAGCAGTAGGCCTCCTGTTTCTATTTTCGAGGGTGCTGTGAATTAGCTTGCTGATTGGTGTAGGTGGGTAGTTATTCAAGGCTTTGAAAGTAAGTACTAGTGACTTATAGTGGAGTCTGGCTTGTAGAGGTAGCCAGTGCAGATCTTTCATGATAGGCGTTATGTGTGCAGATCTTGGTGACCCAGAGAGGACTCTTGCAGCTGCATTCATAGCCAGGCAAAGCGTATTTAAAGTTGATTGAGAGATCCCATGGAGGATGATGTTCGCAAAATCTAGGTGTGGGAGGACTAATGCCTGGAAGGTTGATCGGTAGTCAGTATAATCAAGTAGGGGGCGGAGGTGGCGTAGTGTTCTGATCTTATGATATATAGTCTTTGTCACATTCTTCACGTGCGTTGTCATATCCAGGTGCTGGTTCAGTGTGATGCCGAGATATCGGATTGTGGGTTTGGACTTCAATTCTATGTTGTTGACCAGTAGCAATGGAGGAGGTATGAACTTACGATTCCTTGTAACAAAAAGAACATCAGTTTTGCTGTGATTGATTCATAGGTTTTGTGTCAGCAGCCATTCAGCTACTGCTCTGAAACAATTGATTATTGGGGAGAGCACTGGTTGGTCAATTTTGAACGGCATGTAAAGGAGGATGTCATCTGCGTATGCCAGGCATTGTACGTTGAAAGATCGGATCAATTCACATATCGGCTGCATATATATATTGAACATCAGTGCCGATAAGGAAGATCCTTGAGGTACACCTTGGGACTGTAGGAATGGTTCAGAGGATTCATGGCCTGTTTTGACTTGTTGCCACCTGTTGGAAAGGTAGGATTTACACCATTCTAGTGCTGTGCTTCAAATCCCTTTTTCTATCAGGCGTTGCAGAAGTATATCATGATTCACAGAGTCGAAGGCGGCGGAGATGTCTAGGAAGATGAGGACAAATCCTTGTTGGATGCTGTTTATTCCAGTGACCAGATCATTGAATAGTGTTGTAAGGATTGTGTCGACTCCATGTGCTTCCCTGAAGTCATGTTGTGATTGGTCTAGTGGTGCTTCCATGTCGATATGATGCTGGATCTGTTGTTGAGCAGCTTTCTCGATGATTTTTGCGAGCTGGGGGATGCTCGAGATTGGTCTAAATGATTCAACTTTGGATGGGTCAAGTTTACTGTTTTTCAGTAGGGGCCTGATAGAGGTGTGTTTCAGACTCTGGGGGAATGAGCCTGTTAGAAAGGACTGGTTCAGTATCTTGCACAAGATTTGGCTTAGATCATGTCGCAGATCTTTGACCCAGCTGGCTGGGCATGGGTCGTTAGGTGCCGTGCTAGGATTGATGGAAGCAATAATGTTCTCAATCTCACTAGTTGATACCGTATTGAAATTGCATAATGGTGTTATTTGGGATGTAATGAAGTTACAGGGTAACCTATTTAAGACTAATAAGAGAAAATATTTTTTCACTCAACGTGTAATTTATTTATTTATTTATTTATTTATTTGGACAGCTTTTATATACCGCTGCTTCCAAGGATCAGCAGCGGTTTACATTATAACAAATAGAACAGGTACATTGAACTTTAAGGACTAGGTATTACAGTATAACTAGGAACATTTTACATTATAATCAAACTCTAGAATTTGTTACTGGAGGATGTAATAAAAGCTGTTAGTGTAGCCGGGTTTAAAAAAGGTTTGGACAAGTTTCTGGAGGAACGGTCCATAAACCATCATTAAAGGGGACCCAGGATATCCACTGCTTGACCCAATGCTATCATTGTGGAACATGTGTCTTTTGGGGAAACTGCTAGGAACTTGTGACCTACATTGACCACTGTTGGAAACAAGATACTAGGCTTGATGGACCTTGGTCTGACCCAGTATGGCATATTTTATGTTCTTATATTCTTAATTAAATGCCTCCCCAGTCCCCCCTCTGACCTCGATTCTGCATCATCTCACAAGCCATCCGATCCTCTCTCTGACCCCCCTTACAATTAATCCCTCTATGAACTCTAATCTTCCTTACTCCTCCAAGCATCCAATACCCCCACCCACAAACACCCCTACACAAAGACACCTCCACCAATACTCTCTCCCACAGCAATGAACTTTGCCTGAAGCCTCCTCTAGCAGACTCTCTCATTGCCATTCCCCGATCCCTTTCCGTGGTCTTACTGGTGTTCCTAGGGTCTAGTGGGAGCCGTAGTGACCTCCGGTTTTTCTTGTTCTTACGACCATGGGTTCCAAAATAGGTCCTGTGACCCCCCTACTGCTTATCATGCACTAATGATCCCTAACAGTAGTACCACAAGGTTACCACTAAGGGCAATGAAAACCATTTTGGAACCTGCAGCCATAATAGCAGGAGTGACTGGAGATTGCTCCTGCTCCCAACTAAACATCAGGGAACCTAGTAAGGCTGGTGGATTAGGGGGTGGGGGGAATACACTGCGGGCTCCTTGGGATTTGCTGCTGTCAGAATGGGTTGGTGAGGGATTCTTTGTGCTGGGGGTTTGCAGGTGGGGGAATGGATGCTTTGGGGGAGTGTGATCAGAGTTCATGGGGGCATCAGGTTCAAGGGGGGTGCTGAGGGGATCAGATGGTTTGTGAGGTGATCAGGAGATTGAGGTTGGGGCATTTGGGGGGATTGATGTCAAGGGATGGGATTGGGGAGATTGAGCTTGGAGGATGATCAGAGAAAATGGTCCTACTGGGCCAGCAATTTTAAGAAGCTGACCCCACATATGTTTATGTTTATATTGGCATGTGGTGGGCAGTGAGGAGGAGCTTTCTGTTCAAACACGAAAGAGACAGCAGTTCAGGGAAAACAAAACTTGTTTTATTCAGACCAAGTTTGTTATACCTTCACAAAACTGGTTTCCCAGCCCTTCCTCCAGCCCACTTAAAGTTCCTTCCTTGGCCAGTTAAAGTTCCTACTTTGTATGGCTTGCCTTGAAAGAATTCTTGACTCCTTAGGCCTCTCTCTCTCCTGCAGCCTGCTGCATTTTTAACTTCTCCTTGTGAACCATGCCCACCCAGGCTTGAACTCCAGGCTGCAGGCTGTCTTAAAGGGGCCTGTTGATAATCCCTCTGGAGAGGGTAAGGCAACACTCTATAGACCTCACCACACACCTTCCCTTGAGCTCAACCATGCCCCCTGGAGCTCTTGTCTCACCCGGGACTCCCACTCGGGTAAGGATGTCTGCGTTTAGTTGAGTCTGACCAGCCCTATGGCGGACCTGGAATTAGTAGGGTTGGAGACTCTAGAACCACCACATAATATGGCTATTGGACTCTTTATGCCGAGTCAACAGTTTGAGGGATTGATGGTCAATTAATAACATAAACAGGAAGTATTTAAAGGTTTTGAGTGCCCCCTTGACAGTGAGGGCCTCCTTCTTGATCACTGCATAATGCTTCTCCTGAGGAAGTAGTTTCCTGCTGATGAATGCTATGGGATGTTCTTCATCCCTGACTTCCTGAACCAGAATGGATCCTAGGCCCACCTCTGTTGCATTGGTTTGCACAATAAATAGTAGAGATAAATCAAGGTACTCAGAACAGATTCAGAGCACATGACCTTCTTGAGATGCTGGAAGGCCAGGTCCACATTTGATGGCTTCTCTTCTGGATAAAATTGGTTAACAGCTCCACCATCTCTGCAAAATTAGGGATCAACTGGCAGTGATAGCCAATCAGTCCAAAGAAGGCAAAAACCTCTTTCTTCGAGTTCGGAGTGGGGACCTGGGCAATGGCACCCATGTTCCACATTTGAGGTTGTATCTGTCCATTCCCAATTAAATAATCCATGTATTGAACATCCTGACCTCACAGAAAACATTTCTTGGGCCATCAGCCTGGTCTTCCTCAGGCTGGTCAACATGGCTTGTACTTGGGTTAGATGGGTTGTCCAGTCTCTGCTGTAGATGATGATGTTGTCATGGTAGGCAGTTGCATACTCCTTGTGCAGTCTCAGTAGGAGGTCAACTAAGCATTGAAACATGACGGGAGCCCTGTGTAATCCAAAGGACAGCATTGTAAACTGGAACAAATCTTGCAGTGTTGAAAAAGTAGTTTTCTCCCTGGCAGCCAGAGTCAAGGGTACTTACCAGTATCCCTTGGTCAGATCCAAGGTTGATATAGAGCATGCTCCACCAAGTCGCTCAACGAGCTCATCAACTCTGGGCATGGGATATACTTCCAGTTTAGAAACTGCATTGACTTGCTGAATCTGATGCTTCCGCTGGGTTTAGGAACCAAGACGATGGGTGACAACCAGTCACTCATTGACTCTTCTATAACTCCTAGGTTAAGCATCTCTTCCGACTCCCTAGCAATGGCCTGTAGCCGGGCCCCCAGATTCCAATAGGGTCACTGCTGGATAACCACCCCAGGATCAGTAATGATATCATGACAAATGAGATGTATTTATTTTATTTTATTTTATTTATTTAAAGGATTTATATACCGCTTTATCCTGAAATCAAAGCAGATTACAAAGCAGACAAATCAATTACACAGGGTTCATCACGGGCGGGTGGAGAAAGCCTTCAGGTTTCGGTGGATCAATCCTTCTAGATCTCTTCTCTGGGCAGCAGAGTTGGTCTTCAATTGGGACTTGAGCTGATCAGACAGGGCTGAAATTTCCAGTCCAAAATCATCTCCATGTACCATATTAGTTGTCACTTGAGTCCCCATTTTTATAGGTTAATATGGTCAGTTTTGGCTTTCTTTAATTTATCTGGCTGGGCAACTTTGTAGTTAGGCCCTACTTTGTCTTCAACCTCATAGGGCCCCTAGTCATTTACAGAGTGACTTGCTTTTGGATGAGGGCAGCAAGACTAAAACTCTGTCTCTCAGGTTGAAGATGTGGTGCATGTCTGCCGGATTGTAGCTCCTAGCCTGCTCGTGGTGGGTACGTGTGTTTTTACCAGTGTGGGCATCTTATTTTACAGACTCTGTAGGGTGTCTTGCACCTATGCATTATGCTAGCAGATGTACGTGTGATGGCCTATGGTTTATCAGAGCCTGTGAGCAGGTGCTGGGGTTTCACAGGGTTGGATTGTGCCAGTCACACCCATGATGCACTGCACATGCAAATCAGCTGTCCACAGATACACACCATGGGGAATGCACCCCCACAGCACCTCGGCCTGGTAGGGGGAAGTGACCATGTGCACCCCCACAGCACCTCGGCCTGGTAGGGGGTACTGACCGTGTGTTGTACTGGCACAGAGTAGCTACACACCGTCACATTGTGCGGGTACTGTGCTCACCCTGAGGGTGCAGTGAGGCGCCCAGCACCAGGTCCACAGCACTGTCCATGGCTGAAAGAGGCCATGGTGCAGGTCCAAAGCAGTGTTACTGTGTGAGATAGGTAGGTTCTGCAGGACCACCTTGGACATCTCTGTGTGTATCAGTCAGGTATAGCCCCCATGCACCACCACTTTCCCCCCCCCCCCCAAGGGGCCGAGGGTGGCAAACAGGGCCTCCTATCAAAAGATGCAGTCTACCTCCCTGCAAAGGAGGCAGTAGAGGGGAACATCAACCCCAGTCCTGCTGAGGAACAGACACCACACAGGGGCAGTCAAATGCAGCTCTGTACACATCCATAACACAATAGCAGACAGACATTAGGCCTGGATATGGTATGCTGCACCCCACCACCATCTGACATTCCCCTGGTGCAAGTCATCAGCCACTGCACCCTGCAAGCCACTCCATCACAACACCTACCAGCTGCAAACAGTATGCTAGTGCCCAGTAGAGATGCCTGCACCCAGAACTGGGATGTCAGCATACACAGCAAGCAGATACATCAGTGACTGGGCCCCAAAAGGAAAGCCATATTTATCACATGAGAGAAATACTAGATAGCACCATGGGAGTGCCTAGCCATGCTGTGGTCACTGCACAGTCAGGGTGAGAGTGATCTCTCAGCAGGATATACTGAGGTCACCCTGTCTGTGTAGGTGGTGGCCGGGCACTACAATGTGCCTGTCACTGCCCTATGCCCTGTGCAGATGCCCCCTGGCCAGACCACCCTGTCCGGCCTATACCCATAGTACCTTGCTCCTCATTATGCACATTGGCAGCCCAATACTGGCAACATTGCTGGCAGTGTGGACTGTGGAAGGTGTTTGCAGCCACCACACACTGGATAGACAGACAGCCACCCCACACCTATGCCAGCATTGTGCTACTATAGAGGTGGTCAGCAGCCATACCCACCACACCAGTCATGGGCATAGTACAGGCATGGATATGGTACACAAGGCTGTTGGGGGGTCACTCCCCAGGGTGGTGAACACTGTCAGACATCAGAATGATTGTTATGGTGGAGCTCAATGAGCAAAATGTGCTTAACGTAGGAATTGATATCTGCCAGTTATCATAGGGAACGTTTGATAGCTCTGTACCATATACCCAGGTGTAGGGTGGCATTGCTAAGGTATGCAACTGCTAGTATTGGGAGATACAGGCATGGCCCAATGTCTTGCCTCTCCAGGAGGCATTGGCCAATGGGGCCTGTGGGTGGGTGTGTGGCCCTGTTGGCTGCTGCTTTACGGCAGAGTTCCCCAACTCCAGTCCTGGTGTTCCAAACACTGTTTGGGTTTTCATGCTGTCCCTCATAAATATGCATGAGCTACATCTGCATACCATGGGGGTAATGCATAGCTATGCAGCACAGGCATCTTTTTTAGAGGCAGCATGAAGCCGGAATGGTGTGGGGCCCTCCAGGACTGCATTTGCGGGACTCTGCTTTAGGTAATGTGCCTGTTTCTGGTGTCTGTGTTTGGTGTAGTAAAATATAGGCCATGCGTATGTTCTCTGAAATAAAAGAGTGTCTTTACTATCACTGTTTAGTGGTGGGTAAAACTATGGGGATTGGGTTGGCAGTAGCCCCAGTGGGGATTTGAAACTGTGATCCTCTGGTCTTACAGGCACTGGCTGTGTCTGTTGCACCACACTGTGGCCACAGAAACAGTGCAGTCCCTGGCGTTAGTTAAACCGGCCTGACGAGTCAGAAACCCTGCTCTGCAACAGGTTTACTGTGGCCTCATTTACCTTGTATGCAGACAAAGGTGCACATAAACCTCAGAAAAGACCTCAGAAAAGGGGCACACACCCATAACCAAGCTGGGCAACAATGATATCATTGGGCAACATTACACAACACTCCCAGGACAGCTCCATTACAATGAAATGATCTTTGAAAGGGTCTGCGGAGCGTAGACCCTTCCATACATCATTTCTTTCTTATTTGGTGCTTTCCAGGGAGTGTTGTTCCTTGTTGCCCATTGCTATCACTGTTGCCCAGCTGAATTATGCTTTTTAAAATGTTTCTTGTGGTCATTTTTAACGTTTTATGTGAAATTTTGTTCTGTGCACATGTATCACACTGCTCACGTTTTGTGGGTTTCCCCGGTTTTTCTGTACATTGCTGACGGAAATGGTTTCTCTTCCCTTTAAATGCCTTTAACGACAGGTTTTCATTCGCGTTGGAATTGAGCTCAGAAATTCAGCGCGTTAGTATGAGGGGAGCCTCTCCCCGCCCACTCTCCGCCCATTGACCCCTTCTCTCCGCCCACTCTCCACCTTCTGCGCTGTTTTAACGCGCCGCGTAGGTTTACGATCGTTAACTGCGGTTAACGCGCGAAAAGTACGTTTAACGATCGTTAGCACGTCAGAACGCGCGTTCGGACATGCTAACGATCGTTAAACGTACTTTACACGTGTTAATCACGATTACCGCACTTTAGTAAACATCCCCCATAGTGTGGAATGCAGTGGCAAGGGGTTTTCTGTCCAAAGATCAAACAAACAGCAGTTCAGGGAAAACAAAACTTGTTTTTATTCAGACCTAGTTTATTAAACCTTCACAAAGCTGGTCTCCTGGCTCTTCCTCTAGCCCAGTTAAAGTTTCTTCCTTGCCTAGTTAAAATTCCTACCATTTAACTAGGCCTTGAAAGGATTCCTGGCTCCATGGGCCTCTTTCCCTCCTGTAACCTGCTAGGTTTTTAACCTTTCCTTGTGAGCCACATCCTCCCAGTCTTGACCTATGGGCTGCAGGCTATCAAGCCTGTTGATAATCTCTCTGGAGAGAGACGGGCAACTCTATAGACCCCGTCACAGGGCACTTTCTATACTGCCCTTCACAGAACGGTTTACAATATCAATAAAATTCCAAAACACAAATGAAAATAGAAACAGAATGGAATAAAAACAGAAAAGAGTAAGGAGTCAAGAAAGAGAAAGAATCTAATCAATACCTAACCATAGGTCATAGAGAAGGTAAATAAAGAAAAGAGAAACAGAAAAGAAGATTCAAGCTGCTGCCCACCCCTAGCCCCTACTGAGAGGAGAGGTTGGAACTACTAAAAGGAATAAGGCATTTTTATTTATTATAGAGTAATGTCAACTCAGAGGTTTTAAAAAATACACTTTAAGGGAGGTTTAAATTTAGGTGATGAGGGTACAAGATGAATATAAGAACATAAGATATGCCATACTGGGTCAGACTAAGGTCCATCAAGCCCAGTATTCTGTTTCCAACAGTGGCCAATTCAAGGCACAAGTACTTGCAGTTTCCCTAAAAGACACAGGTTCCACAATGCTTGTACTGAGTCAAGCAGTCAATATCCTGGGTCCCCTTTAATAATGGTTTATGGACCTTTCCTCCAGGAACTTGTCCAAATCTTTTTTAAACCCAGCTCCATTAACAGTTTTTACTACATCATTTGGTAACAAATTCCAGAGTTTGATTACACGTTGAATGAAAAAAATATTCTCTCTTATTAGTCTTAAAAAGTTACCCTGTAGCTTCATTGAGTGTCCACTAGTCTTTCTATATTTTGATGGCATAAACAATTGATCTACGTTTACCTGTTCCACTCCATTCATTAATTTATAGGCCTCTATCATATCTCCCATCAGCCGTCTCTTTTCATGGTTGAAGAGCTCTAACCTTTTTAGCTACTCGTCATAGGGGTATCCTTCCATCCCCTTTACCTTTTTAATGGCTCTTCACTGTACCTTTTTAATAATGCTATATCCTTTTTAAGAAATTTTCGACCAGAACTGAACACAATATTCAAGGTGCAGTCACACTATGGAACGATACAGAGGCATTATAATATCCTTTGTTTTATTCTCCATTCCTTTCCTTATGATACTTAGCATTCTATTTGCTCTCTTAGCCACTGCTGCATACTGGGCGGAGGGTTTCAACATGTTATCTTTTTCTTGGGTGGTGGTTCCTAATGTGGAACCTTGCATCGTGTAACTATAATTTGGGCTGTTCCTTCCTAGGTGTATAACTTTGTACTTCTCCACATTAAATTTCATCTGCCATTTGGATGCCCAGTCTTCAAATTTATCAAGGTCCTTTTGCAGTTTTCCACAATCCTCATGGGTTTTAACAACTTTGAATAATTTTGTGTCACCTGCAAATTTGATTACCTCACTCATTATTCCCATTTCTAGGTCATTTCCAAATATGTTAAAAAGCAGCGGACCCAGAACAGATTCCTGGGGTACTCCACTATTCACCTTTCTCCAATGGGAAAAGTGGCCATTTAGCCCTACCCTCTGCTTTCTATATTTTAATCAGTTCCTCATCCTCCTATCTCATAAAAATCCAGATACACTATATCAACTGCCTCACCTTTGTCTACCTGTTTATTCACACCTTCAAAAATACATAACAGATTAGTAAATCAAGACCTTCCTTGGCTAAAGCCCTGTTGGCTATCTTCCATTAAGCTATGACTATCTACATGTTCAGTAATTTTGTTCCTTATAATGGTTTTTACCATTTTTCCCAGTACTGACGTCAGGCTCACCAGTCTGTAGTTTTATGCATCATCCCTGGAACCCTTTTTAAGAATTGGCATTACATTAACAATCCTCCAATCTTCAGGTATTACAGATGATTTTAATGATAGTTCACAAATTACTAATAGCAGGTCTGCAATCTCATATTTCAGTTCTTTCAATACCCTTGAATGTATACCATCCAGTCCAGGTGATTTGCTATTCTCCAGTTTATCAAATAGTTGTAATATATCTTCCCGGTGTATCGATATTTCTTTCAATTCTTCTGCAGAATCACCTTTAAATACCATTTCAGTCATTGGTAACACCCCTTCATCTTCCTCTGTAAATACCAAAGCAAAGAATTCATTCAGTCTCTCCATTATGGCCTTGTCCCCTCTTAGTGCCCCTTTTACCCCTCTATCATCTAATGGTCCAACTGGCTCTCTCAAAGGTTTTTTGCTATGAATGTACTTGAAAAAGTCTTTATTACGCGTTTTTGCTTCCACAGGTAAAAAGTGTAGCAAGTTCCACATATGGGGCTGCTAGGAAGCAAAATGCGGCATTGCATGTTCCTTTCAGTCTACCATAATGGTGTGCAGGAAGGACCAAAATTAGTCATGTGAGGGGATAGCACGGTATCTCAAGTTCTGAAAGATAAAATAGAAGGCCAGTACATAATGTCTTAAAGATTCACACCATAAAATCATTAATGCTGTGTTCTGGTAGTGAGAAGTATTCTCCAACAGTTGAGATGACAGAAGTGACATCTTGGTTTACTCTGTGTTGAGTGATCTTATGTCTGTGAGAACTGATTCTTGTTTTTAACATTTTGGCCATCTCTCCAATGTAGCGCCCCATTTCACATTTTTTGTATTGAATAATATATACTACATTAGAGGAAGAGCATGAGTAGGGTCCCTTTATGTTGAATGTTTTTCCCAAGTGGGTAACTGTTGGGTCCTGTGATATGTTCTGGCATACAGTGCTGTACCTAGCCCTTTGTGAGCAGTGCAGCCTCACAGGGCACAAAAGATTAGGGGTTTCTGGCCTCGGCTCCCTCCTCCACCAAGCTTCCTGCCATTGCCCTGCTGCCACCACCTTTTGTGTTTTCTCGTCATCATCGGTGCCAGCAGCAGTGGAGCAGACCTGATCTCAAATTAACAAAAAAGCACGTGGGTCTTTCTGACTCCACACTTGCACATGGGTCTTGTCCCTCCCTTCCTCCTCTGATGTAGGTCACGTCAGAAGAAGGAGGGACCAGACCAGCCATTCAAGTGTAGAGTTGCAATGACCCGCATTTGAATGGTTGGTCTGGTCCCTCCCTCCTCTGACGTGAATCTACGTCAGAAGAGGGAGGGATCCGATCTACATGCAAGCATGGAGTCGAAAGACGTGTGTGTTGTTTTTTTAATTTGAAGTAGGTCTGCTGCACTGCTGCTAGTGGTGCTGCCACTGCTGAGAAAGCACAAAACGTGGTAGCAGCAGGGCAAAGACAGGCTGCTGGCTGGACATGAAGGTGTGGGTAAAATGGGGAGAAGGGGGGGGGCACCCCAGATGTGCATGTTGCACAGGGCACAATTATGGCTGGGTACGGCCCTGCTGGCATAATCTGCAGCTTGGTATTGCAGGGATTTGTGCCATTCTCTTCTTTTTAAGGCTTCTACTGGGAGCCTGCATCTCACTAATTTTTGTCTCTGATTTAGTGGTGGTGGAAGGACAACATTGGTGGAGAAGGCACCTGTTTTGTTTCTCTTTTTTTTCTAACTATCATTAAAGTGGACTAACACTGCAATCACACTACTTTATCCATTGTAAAAAGAATTACAGCAATCTAATTACAAGAGTGTAAATCCAAAAAGGTCAGAGCTTCCTCTTCAGAAAAGGTCTGATGGATCTAATTCTGTACACCTCAGTAAGTAAAAGCAAGCCTTTACTACAGCTGATGTGTGTTGGCCAAACATTAGAGATGACAGGTCCTTGAAGACGAAGCTTAAAGAGACCGGTTGCTCCAAAATATAAAGGGAGAATTTGCATGGGTTTTACCCCACGTGTAGCTTTTTAAAATTACTCTTTCTGCTGCACGTGGAAAGAAATCAATATGCTGTCCTGTACCTATTTTTCAAGAAGTTATACGTTTGGCAGACTTCTCATAAAATATTATGGGAATTCTCTACATTCCAATCTAGATGTCTGACCTCCCCTCTCTACCAACTGTCTAAAATCTGCCTTCATGTGCGTAAAATTGCAACTCTAACCCAGCTCTGCTCAAACTTCTTCCCTTAGCCTACTTTTAAGCATGGCCTAATTTTATAAGAGCCCATTTAAGCATGTAAATCAACATTTTATACACAAAAGTGGTTCATAAATTTATCTTCTGAATTCTCAGCAGGGAATTATTGCTCTGGACTACATAAGTAATGCTTAAAATGAAACTGAAGCTTCTATTTAGCATACAAAGAGTAGTGTGGTAGGTGTGATGCACCCTGTGTGCTGGCCAGGAGAGAACTGTACCCCCACCAGCTCCATGGACGAAGCGTGGCAAACTTACCATTATGCTGGTTTGCTGTGGTGCCTCACACTCCAGAGGAAAGCTGCTCTTCTCTCCTGGTCGATGTCTCCTGAAGAGCCACTGACCCCTGGAGTGTGAGTGCGACACAGCAAACCAGCTTAATGGTAAGTTTGCCGTGCTGCCTCCATGGGTCCGGTCATGGTTTGGGAGGGGGGGAGTGCATCGTGATGTGCAACGCCAGCAGCACCCACTCAAGATGATGTGAGGGCTAAGAATGCCAGTGCATGTACAACACACATTTTAGCCAAGGTAACTGATAACTATCTAGCTTCAGATCATAATCAGAGAATACGATTAATGGGACATAAGATCTCTGTTGTATCTGGCTCAGTTTCCTTGCTCCCAAAGAGGGAACTGATAGTCATACCTGTTATCAAGTCCTTAGTACCCTTGTTGGAATATAATAACATAGTCACTGTTTTAAATAGAGGACTTAATATGGAATAAGCATTAGTCTCTTAATGGTGCATATCCTTTCAAGGCAATGTTGACTCCTGGGGAACCAGTCCTTGGCTTTCTTGGCAGGGTTCAACTAGAAGTAGATTACCAGGCCTTTCTTCCACACAGTAAATCTACAGCACCTCTTATTCCAAGGTTGTTTCCCATCCAAGTACTAACCAGGCCCAACCTTTTTTTTAGATCAGCTGCATTCATGGTAGCAAAGCTGCAGTTGTAGCTTAAAGACAACATTTTAAACTATAGTCATCAATCCACAGGTAACCCATCAGGCTTTATTTGGATTAGAATGAAATGATCAGAATGTTTTTCCTATGCCAGAAGCCTGGCAGCAGTGTTTTGGAGAAGATGAAGTCTCCTCAGACTTTTCTGTGATAATCCTTGATAAAGAGAATTACAATTGTCAACCCTGTTGGTAATTGTTGTTACTGTTGTTAAATGCCATTGAGTCAGTGTTGACTCATGGCGACCCTCTGGATAGTTGTCCCAAACTATGTTCGGTCTTCAGTCAGGCAGCTCATTGTTGAAAGAGTGACACCCATAGCTGCTGTTATTGTATCAATCCATTTCATTGCTAGACTTCCTCTTTTGCATTGATCTTCTACCTTGCCAAGCCTGATGTCCCTCTCTTTGCATGATATGTTCAAAGTATGAAAGTTGAAGTCTTGTCATTTGAGCTTCTAAATAAAGCTTTGGTTTGATCTCCTCTAGTACTGACTGATTTGTTCTTCAGGCAGTTCATGGTATACACAGTGTTCATCACCAGCACCATAATTCAAAGGCATCAATTTTCTTCCTGTCTATCTTTTTCACTGTCCAACTTTCACATCTATATGACATTATTGAAAATACCATGTTTTGAATGAGTTGAATCTTTGTATGGAGAGAGACATCTCTACTCTTGAGAATCTTGTCTATGTCCTTCATAGCCATTCTGCCAAGAACAATGTGTCACCTGATTTCTTGACTATTTGCTGCTTCTTTATTGATATTTAATCTAAGTAGGTTAAAGTTGTCCACTATTTCAGTTTCTTCTCCATCAATGATGAACTTATTGATTTTGCCAGTTGTCAGGATCTTTGTCGTTTTTACATTAAGGTGCAGGCCCATTTTAAGACTATGTTCCTTGATCTTGAGAAGCAAATGTTCAGATCATCTTCACTTTCAGTCAGTAATGTGGTATCATCAGCATTGTGAAAGTTGTTGAGTCTCCCACCAATCTTTACACCTTGGTTATCTTCATACAGTCCTGCTTGTCTGATGACTTGTTCTGCATCTAAATTAAACAGATAGGGGGAAAGTATGCAACCTTGTCGCACACCTTTGCTGCTTTTAAACCATTCTGTTTCTCCTTGTTTAATTTGAACAGTTGCGTCTTGATCAAAGGTTGTGTAAGAGAACTATCAGGTGTTCTTGTATACCCATGCTTCTTAATGTGGCCCAGAGTTTCTCAAGATTTACACAGTCGAAAGCCTTCCTGTAGTCCATAAAACACATATAGATATCATTTTGGTATTCTTTAGTCTTTTCAAGGATCCATCTCCCATCCGCGATGATGTCTCTTGTTCCTCGCCCTTCCCTGAACCCTGCTTGCACTTCAGGCAATTCTCATTCCAGGTATGGTTGTAGTCTCTGCTGATTAATCTTTAGTAGAATCTTGCTGGCATGTGGGATCAAAATGATTTTGCAATAATTTCCACAATCAGTTGGATCACCTTTCTTTAGTATTGGTATAAACATACATCTTTTCCAGTCAGTTGGCCATGATGTTGTCTTCCAAATTTCCTGGCAGAGCCTTGTGAGTATGGTAACAGCTGTATCAGATTTCTGTAATACTATAATGGAAATGCCATCAATGCCTGGTGCTTTGTTCTTTGATAAGGCTTGCAATTCTGCTTCTATTTCTTCTTTCATCACCAATGGTTCCTGATCATAAGGTACAGGTTGAAATGGCTGTTGGTCCACTTAATCTTTATCATATAATAACTCAGTATATTCTTTCCATCTTTTCTTGATCTTCTTAGCATCATTCAACATGGATCCTTGAGCATCTTGTAACATTCCAATTTGAGGCTGGAATTTTTTTTTTAACTCTCGTAGCTTTAGGAAAGCCAATCTTCTTCCTCAAATAGTTTCTGCTTCTATTCCCTTGCATGTATCATTGTAGTACTTCTCCTTGTCTTGTCTTACTGCATGTCGGAAATCTCTGTTGAGTTTTGCGATTGCCTCTCTTTCTCCTCTGGCTTTAGCTTCTCTGTGTCTCTAGGCAATTTTCAGAGTTTCTTCAATCATCCATTTTGACTGTTTTTGCTTTTTCACCTTCTGTAGAGATTTCTCACTTTCTTCCAACACAACCTTCTTGGTGTCATCCCAAACTCTTCTGAAGCTCTATCATTTGTATCTAAAGTAGCAAATCGATTTTGCAGGCAGTCTTTAAATTCCAGTGGTATATTCTCAAGGTCATGTTTGTTACATTCATGAGTGGCTTGCTCTTTTTCAACTTTAGCTTGAGTTTGCATACTAGTAGTTAGTGATCTTAAAACAGTCAGCTCCAGGTTTTGTCTTTGTTGATGTTATAGAGCTTTTCCATCGTTGATTTCCACAGAGGTAGTCAATTTTATTTTTGTACAATACATTGGATGAAGTCCATGTGTACAGTCACTGCTTGTGTTGCTGGAAGAAGGTGTTTGAGATGAATAGATAGAATTCTGCAAGACTAACTATTTGTCTTTCTCCAGCTTCATTTCTGTTGCCAACTCCATATTTTCCAACCATTTTGCCTTTTTCTTTGTTGCCAACTTTTGCATTCCAGTCACCCATGACTATCAGGATATCCTGTTTGCATGTTCTGTCAATTTCAGCTTATACTTGTTCATAGAACTCATCAACGTCATCCTCTTCTGCAGCTGTTGTTGGGGCATATACTTGAATAATTGTTGTGTTAATGGGCATTCCTCATAGATGAATAGAAATTATGTGTTCACTGATTGCATTGTATTTCATTACAGTTCTTGCAAGTTTCTTCTTAATTATAAATGCAACACCAATTCATCTTTGTCTTTTATTTCCAGCATAGTAGACCATGCGATCATCAGATTCAAAGTGCCCCTTGTCAGTCCATTTCAGTTTACTGACACCCAACAGATTGAGTTGTAAACGTTCTGTTTCATTCTTGACTACCTCCATTTTCCCTTGGTTCATGCTTCGTACGTTCCACATCCCAATATGTAAGATATCTTTGTAGCTTCTGACTCTCATTTCATGTGCAGCTACATCAACAGTTGGACATCCCGAGGGCTTTGATCCAACCACATTATAAAGGCTGGCTTTACTCTGTAAAGTCTTCAGTTCCTCCCCAGTAGACAGTTGAGTGCCTTTCAATCTGGGGCTCTTATTTTACAGCACTATAGTGCAATTATTTTTGTTCTGACTATCCACTAGGTTTTCATGGCAAGGATTGGAAGTAGATTTCAAGCCTTTCTTCCGTGTAGTTTAATTTTAGAGGTATGTTTACCAAACAGCGGTAGCGGCTTAAATGGGGCCATGGCATCGATATCACATGCAAGCCGCTACCACTGCTTAGTAAACATACTCCTTAGTATTGTTGCCATTGTCACAGAAATGTGATCCTCTGCCGTTAACACCGTTGCATTCTGCTACTGCCCAGATGGGAGGTTTGTCTTGGTCTGGCACCTCAGCTGAGACTTGTCCATCTTGGAAGACCCTGCCAGTAGTTAAGTTAGCAAAAGCTTAGCCCTCAGCATCACTGATGCACGCAAGCCCTCACAGCATGACTAGCTGCAAACCAAGTGAGGGCTGTTGATAATAGGAGTGTGAAAAATGGATCCAGTATCTTTCTCTTCTAGCATTGACACTCCATGCAGGTTACCCTCTCCATAACTTTATTAAAGTGTGATAGTCATTTAAAGTTTGTTTTTAGTGGAAATGATCTATATTTTGATTTCATCATTTTGCTATATAGTGTCCTCTGTATTCATCTCATGACTTTTTGAATTCAATCATTGCCAGTACCTCCACTGGGAGGACATTCCAGGCATCTACCACCCTTTCCAAGAAAAGCGATTTCCTGAGGATGCTTTTAAGTTTACCTCCTTGAAGTTTCATTTTATCATCCCTACTTCTGCAGCTTCCCCACCTTTGGAAAAGGTTTGTTTGTTCATTAATACCTTTCAAGTACTTAAGCATAAGTATGTACCATAGCTTCACTGTACCTCCTCTCTTCTAAAGAGTTATTTGATGGACCTGAAAAAACCTGTAAAATGAACAACTCTTAAGGTCAAGGGGTGGAGCCAGGAAAATTCAGCAGGCACCTAAAGCAGCAGCCCTCCAGGTCTGCCATTCATACTGCTGCCACCAATGCCCTAGGCCTGTAGCAGCAGCAATAGCTCATCATCTGTGATACAGCACTTACCTAAAGGCTTAGGCATCACAGTTTCTATCTCCTTATACCTGCTGCTTACACCTCCCTCCAATGGCAATGGAGGAGGAGGGGCAGCAAGATGGAGGGCCTGCCTAGGACAGGTCCATTCCTTGCACTGGCCCTGGGTAGAGCATATGAATGAGCAGTTTCCCAGGCAACTGAGGAAGAGAGTGTGGCTGTTGGCTGACATGCCTCCTTGGAAACATAACCAGTACTTTATGGAGCCCTGTAGGGGCAGAAACAATTCACCTTGGAGCCTGCCTCTCTGCCAGCCAGGTTTGTTACAAGAACTACCCAAACCTATGGAGCTGGACTTGAAAGAAGCGTCAGAAGTCATAACTGAAGGAATTTAATACCTGTAAGATGGTGACTAGAGACTATAAGTTGTTTTACTAACCTTTTGCTGAGATAAGCTGGGCCATAGGGAACATCCTAGGGGAGGTATGGGTGGAGGTCCTCCCAAACCCTGCTTTGTTAAGTGAGGTGAGAGCAGGGGTTTGCCCCGGCATAATGAAGTTGGATTAACTGTGACTTTAAAGTGAGAATATTGCAGCATTTTGTTTTTCTTTCAAGAAGCAGCATGATATGAAGTTTGAACAATTCAAAGAGCGAGAGAGGAAAAGCAAGTGTCCTCCTTTCTACTCTTTAAGGGAGAGACAGGCAAACCAGGATTGAGACAGTATTCTGGGAAACCTAGTTTTCTGCTGTGAGTTTGAGAGGCCGCTAGAACTTATAAGGATTTCATTTGATTGCTTTTCCTTTATATTTGGCTTGCATCCCCTGCTGATAAAGTAATACACATGTGGACGATGGGACTAAGGGAACTATAAAGAACTGTTAAAGTCTGCAAATGATTTCTGACTGACTCAGGGTTAGAAGAACTGGCGTTGGATTCCTTTTTATTGTTGTTTGAAGATGAAAGGCATGTGGTAGCTGGTCAGGAATGGACTGTGGATTTATTGTGTAATTTTTTCTTGTGTCCAGATACATCTCTTAAAGCCACAATCTCTCAGCTCCTGTTATTTGGGGGAGGGAGGTGTATGCAAAATAAAGTGTTTTATTAGGAGATCATCAAGAAGAAATCTGATGTCAGCAAATGCAATGCAATGTGTGCCTTCGAGTCAGTCCTGATTCCTGGCGACCCAGTGCCCCAAATGCCTCCTGAGCATAACCAGCTCACACACAGACCCCTGCACATGACAAGCTGCACTACCGAGACAAGGAGTAGCCTAGTGGTTAGAGCAGCAGACTAGAACCTGGTTAGGCCGGATTCAAATACCACTGCAGTGCCTTATGATCTTGGGCAAGTCACATAGCCTTCCATTGCTTCGGGAACAAACTTACAGGTTGATGCAGAAAGATGGCATTGAAGTAATGTCCATGATTTTGTAACATGCAAGCACTGCGAACGTTATATGCTGACATGGAGCCAGGACTGGCCTATCCACTAGGCAAAGCAGGCAATTGCTTAGGGTAGCAGGTCCTCGTGAGTGGTAGTTTAGTGCCACCATGTCGTTCCCCCCCCCCCCCCCCTCCGGCATCCATCTTCTTGTCGGGGGAAGAGGGGGGTGACACTGTAATCCCTCTGCTCTACCGGGCTTTAAACTGCCCGCTCTGGTATGCTCACAGCCTGCTGCTTCCTCCTCCTCCAACAGGAAGTTGTGTTGGAGGGAGGTAGAAGTGGCAGGCTATGAGTGTGATAGCATAGTGTGCCTATATAGCAACAGTATGACATGAGAAAAAATGAAAATGTTATTTTTCTTAGCATTTTGTTCAGAACATGGTATGTAACAACTCACATATCTCGAATAAATAATATCAGAAAAACATTATGAAAAAGTCCTATTTCAGAGTAGTTTCTCAAAGCTTTTAAGGAGCCTGAACCACAGTCACCACAACCTGGAACCCAGCAGAGAGCTTGTAGTTTAAATGTAATAGTCACTCAGGGCCTAGCATCAGCAAAGTACTTTTAATTTAAATTTAAAACACAGAAGAAAGCTTTCTTGTTAAATTTAGAACCCACAAGAGAGCTTGTAGTTTAAATTTCATAATAAGTTAGAGCCTAGCAGCAGCAAAGAGCTATAATTTAAATCAAATCAGAATATAGCTTACCTCAGCAGCACAAGACAGGGTACTGTGTAGCAGCCCTCTTTTAATAAGTGTCATTTCCCTCCCTCCCTCCCCAACACCCACCCACCCCTGGGATAATTGTAGCTTTATAGGTACTTACACATCTTAAAAGACAGAGGGTGCTTTCAGGTGAAGCTCGTTACTCAAATCAGTCATACACTAAGGACCTGAGATTAATTAAGCTTCAGGTGAACAAGGTATATTAAACGTATTAGGTACAGTTTTAGTAGTATAAATATCCATAGCAACCCTTAGTAAGTAAAGAACTTAAAAATATAGACACAAACTTAAAACTAAGATGCAGACAGCAGTCCAGCAGCGAGATGGGGGCTTTCCAGTCTTTTGCATTGAGTGTCAGATGTATGATTTTCTCCCATTTGGTGAGAGGTCTTACATGTGCACTAGGTGCAAGGAGCTGTTTGCTCTCAGGAAACGAGTCCGTTCTCTAGAGGCTAGAGTAGCAAACTTGGAAAACATAAGAAAGACAGAGAGGTACATAGACAAGACCTAGAGGGATATAGTCCTAAAGTCCCACCTCCAGTCTGGCAGCATCCCTGTTGCCATGGGGGAGAGAGGTCACGTGACAGGAGAGCATCACCCTGGTGTGGCAGGAAGTGATCCTGTAACTAGGACCTGTCCTCCAGGTGATGTAAAACCCTCTTGCACTGAGGAAGTTTCTCCAGGGCTATGTGCCCATGAGGGAAGGGTTAGGACAGCTGTTATAGTTAGTGATTCGATCATTAGGCATGTAGATAGCTGGGTGGCTGGTGGACGTGAGGATTGCCTGGTAACATGCCTGCCTGGTGCGAAGGTAGTGGACCTCATGCGCCACCTAGATAAGGTCTTAGATAGTGCTGGGGAGGAGTCTGCTGTCTTGGTACATGTTGGTACCAATGACATAGAAAAATGTGGTAGGGAGGTTCTGGAGGCTAAATTTAGGCTTTTAGGTAGGAAGTTGAAAACCAGAACTTCCAGGGTAGCGTTCTCCGAAATGCTTTCCGTTCCACAAGCAGGACCCAAAAGGCAGGCAGAGCTCTGCAGTCTCAATGCGTGGATGAGACAATGGTGCAGAGATGAGGGTTTTGGATTTGTTAGGAACTGGGGAACATTCTAGGGAAAGGAGGGGCTCTTCCGAAGGGATGGGCTTCACCTTAACCGGGATGGAACCAGGCTGCTGGCATTAACCTTTCAAAAGGAGATAGAGCAGCTTTTAAACTAGATAATAGGAAAAAGCCAACAGTTGCCCAAGAGCAGATGGATCGGAAGAATGTATCCTTGAAGGTGTCACGGCAGGGGCTAGTCTGCTGCCTAGGCGAACAGTTAGGCTGCCGGATGACCCTCTTCGCGGAAAGGAGTAGTTGTGACACAAATGGGTCAGGTATTCAAATAAGGATTTATTCCCCTCCTGGGGTTGGATTCTCATAAGTACAATACAACAAAACTCAGGACAAGAGCCATATACTCTGGCAGATAGACAAAGGAAATTAAATGCAGCTTCTTGCTTCTTATTGGAATTATAATCACAGGCAACTATATTATCTCAGCATACAGTTCCTCTTATACTCAGACGTCTCTCTCGTGCTTTTCACAGCTTCCTTTAGCAGTGCACAGACTCTGACTTCAGCACAAAGAAGTAATTCTGTCTGATAATATTAATGTACAATCCATAGCTTCATCAACCGAAAGCTCACTAGCAGAATCTATTAACATTGGTTCCTGCTGTGTTTTAGCTGGGCAAACATCTTCTTTATAAAAAAACGTCTGTAAGTTTTTCAGTGCTGTGTCCTCAACAGGCTTATCGGACCAGCCCTCTCTAAGGTAAGGCAAACTGTTATCATATAACTCAGAATAGGAGAGAGGAGAGACACACTTTTTAGAATAGCTTTTCCCTTTAAAGCCTCTTCGTGTCCTACCTTCAGTGCTTCGCTGTGGATAGTGGAACTGCTCTGCTCTGCTATGAAAGGATTTCTCCCTTGGAAGTTTCCTTTGGGGTTTTGCTTCTTCAAGCTCTTCCCCTTCAGACATGCAGATATCCTCCCCACAGTATTTCCCCCTTTCTAGGGCTTGTAACTGTTTTCAAGTGTCACACTCTTCAGAAACATACGGTTTCTCTCTCTCTTCTTTCCACTCACACTGTACAACACGTTGCCTCTGAGAATCAAACTGCGTCACAGGTAACTGGCTCTCACAGCTGATTTCTCCTCTGAATCTCTCTCTCGGTTCCTTCCTGTTCCTCCAACTTGAACTGGAACTCTCATAGACTCTATCATGGACTTTATCACGGACTTTCCCAACAGCTCTCTGCCATTCTCTGTGTGAGTCTCCCTGCAGTTCTCTGTGTGAGTCTCTCTGCAGTTCTTCATGTGAGTCTCTCTGCAGTTCTCCCCTTTCTGACTGTTCTGAGTACTTCTTATACTGTTGATTAGCAGTTCCCCTGCTCAGGTGAAAGCTATGTGAATCAGGAGCTGGGAAATGTTTGCTAGTTGGGCAGGGCTGTAGACCTCGTGTCTGGGTCTGTTTACGTTACTCCTGACAACTAGGGATCATGTGGCTTGCCTGCCTGTCAGAATCTGATCTGGATCTAACAGATTCCTGTGCTCTTTAGGCAAGGGATAGAACTTCCTCATTACAAAGGATACTACCAAAAGCAGAGAGGTTCCAAAAAAGAGTAAAGTAGCCCAAATGCCCTCGAGTATGGAGCAGACAGAGAAAGATCCCAAATTACCCATGTCTACCAATAGCCAAATTAATATGAATAAAATACAGTCTCTAAAATGCTTGAATGCAAATGCTAGAAGTCTAAAAAATAAGATGGGAGAGTTAGAATATATAGCACTAAATGAAAGGTTAGATATGATTGGAATATCAGAGACATGGTGGAAGGAGGACAACCAGTGGGACACTGTGATACCTGGGTACAAACTATATCATAATGATAGAGCTGATCAAATTGGTGGAGGGGTTGCACTCTGTTAGAGAGGGCATTGAGTCAGAAAGGATTAAAGTTTTGCAGGAAACAAAATTTGCTGTAGAATCTCTATGGATTGAAATTCCATGTAAAACGGGGAAGGCGATGGCAGTGGGGGTGTATTATCGACTGCCTGGCCAGAATGAACAAATGGATGATGAAATGTTCAAAGAAATCAAGGAAGCTAACAAACGTTACAGCGCAGTAATAATAATGGGTGATTTCAATTACCCCGGTATCGACTGGGTCAGTGTCATGTCAGGACATGCTAGGGAGATAAAGTTCCTAGATGAAATAAATGACTGCTTCTTGCAGCAGCTGGTTCATGAACCGACTAGAGGGGAAGCCATATTAGACCTAGTCCTTAGTGGAAAACCAGATCTAGTGCAAGAGATAAGGTTGTTGGGGCCACTTGGCAATAGTGATCATAGCATGATCACCTTTGATTTAATTAGTGGAGGAGGGATAGTAAGGAAATCCACAGTACTACCTTTTAACTTTCGAAAGGGAGACTATGATAAAATGAGGAAAGTAGTTAAGAAAAAACTAAAAGGAGCAGTTGCAAAGGTTAAAAACTTGCATCAAGCTTGGGTGTTGTTGAAAAATACTATCATGGAAGCCCAGACCAGCTGTATTCCATGCTTTAAGAAAAGTGGAAGGAAGTCCAAAAAACTGCCAGCATGGTTTAAAGGTGAGGTCTGAGAGGCTGTTGTCGCAAAAAAGCATCTTTCAGGAAATGAAAAAAAGAGCCAAACGACGAAACGTTGAAACAGCACAAGCACTGGCAAGTCAAATGCAAGGCATTGATAAGGCAGGCAAAGGGAGAATTTGACAAGAAGCTTGCTGCGGAAGCAAGAACACAAAATAAAGACTATTTTATGTACATTCATAGCAAAAAACCTGTGAGAGAGTCAGTTGGTCCATTAGATGATAGATGGGTTAAAGGGGCACTAAGAGGCGACAAGGCAATAGCGGAGAGACTGAATGAATTCTTTGCTTCAGTCTTTACTGAGGAAGATGTAGGGATTTTACCCATGACTGAAGTGGTATTTAAAGGTGCGGAATAATTGAAGGAAATATCGATACATCGGGAAGGTGTACTACAACTATTAGATAAACTGAAGAGTAGCAAATCACCTGGGCCGGATGGTATACATCCAAGGGTGTTGAAAGAACTTAAATATGAGATTGCAGACCTGCTATTAGTAATCTGTGAACTATCATTAAAATCATCTCTAATACCTGAAGATTTTAAAAAGTGTTCCAGGGGTGATCTGCGAAACTACAGACCGGTGAGCCTGACGTCAGTACCGGGAAAAATGGTAGAAACCATCATAAAGAATAAAATTACTCAGCATGTAGATAGTCATGCCCTAATGGGAGACAGCCAACATGGCTTTAGACAAGGAAGATCTTGTCTTACTAATCTGTTATGTTTTTTTGAAGGTGTGAATAAACAGGTAGACAAAGGTGAGTCAGTTGATATAGTGTATCTGGACTTTCAGAAAGCCTTTGACAAGGTTCCTCATCAGAGACTTTTAGCAAAACTAAAGAGTCATGGGATAGGAGGCAGTGTACTACTGTGGATCAGGAACTGGTTAAAAGATAGAAAGCAGAGGGAAGGGCTAAATGGCCAATTTTCCCAATGGAGAAAGTTGAATAGTGGTGTACCCCAGGGCTCTGTGCTGCGTCCGCTGCTTTTTGACATATACATAAATGACCTGGAAAGTGGAATAACGAGTGAGTTTATCAAATTTGCAGATGACACAAAACTATTTAAAGTTGTTAAAACCCAAGAGGATTGTGGAAAATTGCAAGAGGATCTTGATAAATTGGAAGACTGGGCATCAAAATGGCAGATGAAATTTAATGTGGACAAGTGCAAAATTATGCACCTAGGGAAGAACAACCCAAACTATGGATACACGATGCAAGGTTCCACATTAGGAACCCACACCCAGGAAAAAGATTTAGGCGTCATTGTGGATAACATGTTAAAACCCTCGGCCCAGTGTGCAGCGGCGGCCAAGACAGCAAATAGAATGCTAGGTATTTATTTATTTATTTATTTTATTTAACTGTATTTATTTCCCGCTTTTCACCGGGTCAAAGCGGTGTAACATATAAGGGGGGGGGGGGGTGATAATCAGGTATAAGGGTGGGGCCGTCACCAGGTGGGCATGGACAACATAGTACAGTTTTCAATCAGAGTTTCATGATGGGTGGGTTCGGGGGTTGGTGCATTTTTTGGTGGGAGTTGTTTTGAGATATTCTTGGAATAGGATGGTTTTTAGCTGTTTTCTGAATGACAGGAGATCGCCATTGTTCCTGACGTGGCTCGGTAGAGAATTCCATAGGGACGGAGCGTAAAGTTCAAAGGCTCGATTGCATGTCCGTTGAGAGCATTTGGTTCTTTTGTGAGGGATGGTGAGGGAGTTGCTGGAGGCTTGTCTGGTTGTTTCGCCGTGGGCTGGACGAGTCAGCAGGGTGCGAAGCTGGGTGTTCTTTGGTGGATGGCTTTGTGGGTGAGTAGGATGGATTTGTATTTAGTTCTTGCTTCGAAGGGTAGTATGTGTAGATCTCTTAAAATTGGGGTGATGTGGTCACGTTTCTTTGCTCTCTGAATGATTCTTGCTGTGGTGTTCAAGGCAGTTCGGATTGGTTTGTTTTGTGTGGCTGGTAGTCCATTGTAGATTATGTTGCAGTAATCCAGATGTGGGAGTGTCATAGCTTGCATTACCATCCTGAAGTCTTGAGGTTTGAGGAGGGGTCTGAGACATGGCACTGTTTTGGCTTTGTGGAATATGTTTCCGGTGGTTTTAGTAATTTGTTGCTTGAGGGTTAGAACTTGGTCAATGATAATGCCTAGATATCTTATTTGTGGCTGTATTTGAATGTGTGTGGTTCTATGTTGAGGTGTGTAGGTGGTGTGAAGTCTGGGTCTTTTGTCACTATGAGAGCTTTGGTTTTCTTTATGTTTATGGATAGGTTGTTTTCTTGTAGCCAGTTGGACACTGTGGAGAAGCATGCTGATAGATGTTCATTTGTTGAGTTTGTGGTTGCAATTGGGGCGTAGAGCATGATGTCATCAGCATATATGTGGAAGTTGATGTTGTGGGTACGTATGACTGAGCAGAGTGGTCGTGGGTAGATGTTGAAGAGCATGGCTGACAGTGTGGATCCTTGAGGTACTCCTTGGTGTTGCTGGAAGGGGGGCGAGGTTGAGGTGCTGGTATGGATCAGTTGTTGTCTATTAGTTAGGTAGGATTGAAACCATTGAAGTACGGTGTCTTTGATCCCAATTGCTTGCAATCTGCGTATGAGGATGTTGTGGGAGATGGTGTCGAAGGCTACTGATATATCAAGGAAGATCATAGCATATCCGGAGTATTTTTCTTGGGTTCCTATGATGAGGGTGTTCATCAGTGTGGTCATGAGGGTCTTGACTCCATGTAGTGGGCGGAAGCCGTTTTGTAGTGGGTCCAGTATGTTGTTGATGTCCAGGTGTTCTTGAAGCTGTTGCTGGACTATCTTCTCGATTATCTTGGCGGTGAATGGTAGGCTTGCTATCGGTCTGTAGGATGCGGGGTCTAGGGGATCCAGGTTTTGCTTTTTTAGGGATGGTCGAATGATTGTGGTTTTGAGGATGTCTGGCATGCGCCCTTGGGAGAAGGATTCATTGACAATATGGGTTAATGGTGTGCTCAGGTCTTCTTTGGATTTCTTTATCCGGTCAGTGGGACAGGGGTCCAGTGAGGAGGAGGTGGTGTTTAGTCGGGAGATGGTGGATGATATCTCATCTGCTGTGGTTTCTTTGAAGGTAGTCCAGTCTCTGTATATGTTGAGGTGGTGGTTTGTTGTGGTTGCCTCGGCGTTCAAATGGGGGTTTTGTGGTTGTTGAAGCTGTTTGTATTGTTGGGCTAGTAACTCTGGTGGAATCTTCGGTAGCTGGTCAGATTTATTGGGTGCTTTTGTCAGTTTCTTTACAATCTGAAAGAGTTCTCGAGGTTTATTTATGGATGTGCTTATGATTTTCGAGTGGTAGGTTTTTTTTGCTTTGTCGGTCTCTGAATGGCATGCGTTGAGTTCATATAGGTATTTTGTTTTGTCGTTGTCATTTTTGGTTTTTCTCCATTTTCTTTCTATTCTTCTGAGTTTTGTTTTTAGCTTTTGGAGACTGGGAGTGAACCATCTGGCTTTTGTGGAACTGGGTCTGGTGGTGGCTTTGTTTGTCGGTGCGCTGGACGCTGTGGAGATTGTGGTGTTCCAGTTGTGAATTAGGTCATCGATGTTACTGGAGTTTGTTTGTAGTTTAGGTAGAGTTTGCGCTAAGAAGTACTCTTTGTTAAATGTTTTAAATCTTCTATCATGGTATCCGTTCCCCATATTAGTCATATGTTGGTAGGTGTGGGATAGGGCGATGAGGTAGTGGTCTGACTATGGTACAAGCGAGATCTCCGGGTTCTTGCATGAGTAGGCAGCTAGGGAGTTTAGGAATATGAGGTCCAATGTGTTCCCTTTTTCGTGTGTGGGTTCTTGTACGATCTGTGTCAGATTCATTGCTGTCATGGCGGTGATGAAAGTTTCTGCTTGTTCCTCTTGAAGTGAAGGGAGGTTGAAGTCTCCTAGGATTATTTGCTCTTTTGCAGAGCTGGTGCTCTCAGATATGAATTGCAGCATCCTTGGTAGGTCGGTGTTTGTGGTAGTTGCACGGTAGATTAGACATATTGAAAGGTGTTTGTTGGTGAGGGTGAGTATGTCTGCTTCATTGGCAGTTTCTGAAGAATGGATCCTGAGGTGGAGGTCGGTTTTTGCTATGATGGCTATGCCTCCACCTTGGGCGTGTGTTCGGGAGCAGTGGTGGAGGTATCATAAGGAAAGGAATGGAAAATAAAACAAAAGATATTATAATGCCTCTATATCGTTCCATGGTGAGACGGCACCTTGAATATTGTGTGCAATACTGGTCGCCATATCTTAAAAAGGATATAGCGATTTTAGAAAAGGTTCAGAGAAGAGCCACCAAAATGATAAAGGGGATGGAAGGATACTCCTATGAAGAAAGGCTAAAAAGGTTAGGGCTCTTTAACCTGGAAAAGAGACGGCTGAGGGGAGATATGATCGAAGTCTATAAATTAATGAACGGAGTGGAAAGGGTAAACGTAGATCGATTGTTTACGCTATCAGAATATAGAAAGACTAGGGGACATGCAATGAAGCTACAGGGTAAACTATTTAAGACTAATAAAAGAAAATATTTTTTCACTCAACGTGTAATCAAACTCTGGAATTTGTTACCGGAGGATGTAGTAAAGCCTGTTAGTGTAGCTGGGTTTAAAAAAGGTTTGGACAAGTTCCTGGAGGAAAGGTCCATAAAACATTATTAAGAAGGGACCCAGGATATCAATGTTTGACCCAGTACAAGCATTGTGGAACCTGTGTCTTTTGGGGAAACTGCTAGGTATGTATGACCTAGATTGGTCACTGTTGGAAACAGGATACTGGGCTTGATGGACCTTGGTCTGACCCAGTATGGCATATCTTATGTTCTTATGTTCGTAACATATATTTCAGTGGTGGTAGGAGAGGTCTAGGTGGAAAATGGGACTGGTCAATGGACCCAGCTGAAAGACTCATTTAATACAATAATACAATAAAACAGGTACAAAGTGGGTAGTATTTTCCTTTTTCACTTATATAACTAGGATGCATATGAATTTATGAATTTGAGATAGATCTTAGTGACCTTTAAGACTGCATTTACTCTTTTATGCATATTGAGGTAATACCAAATCTTTAACAGCAGAATATTTCACCCCAGAGCAGATTTCGAGGAGCAGACAGAATACATCCCAATAGATTCCTGCTACTCAGAGATTTCATTCCACAGCTCTGTGAGAAATAATGGGTGTGCATGCAAACACTTTTCATTTAGATTTTGTTTATTTTTGTATCATTTAATTTATTTTGTTTTTATTTCGCTTTGAGAATAATTTTTATAACAGGGTACCTATGTAGGCAGGCCAGAAAGATGCTTATTGCAAGCTTATTTTGTAAAAACACATATGCACCTAGGTGTCTTTATAAAATAGTAGCACCAATCTTGCAGAATTCACAACTAAACTAAAGCCACGGGCATTTATGCCTGCTTTGGAGAAGGTATAAATGCTCATGCATGAAGGAGCATGTTTACTAACGTGCACTACCCCGGTGGTGTGGGGTTTAACGTGTGGTTTGGGCACCACACCAAAAAGATGCATGGGCCCCGGCAATAAAAATCCTACACTGCCCGGATTACATGTGATGGGGCAGGGACTGGGCAGACCAGGAGTGGAATGGAGGTATTGACACCAATTTGTGGCTAGCGCAGTTATGGTTAGCTTGTGCACACTACGTTTGCTGCCCTTAGCTCGGGTTCCAGCATGTGCAATGCTGCTTCTTGGGTCCATGATAACTGCAAGGGGATGAACACTCCCACCCCTTGAAGTCAGCATGGGCCCCCCATGCTGGCAATGCAGCCCGCACATAAGTTATCAGCACGGATTTTAGTTAACATCTTCCAAAGTGTGAACTTACATCGCGACTCTGTCAGTGCTTATCCTGGACTCCTCTTCCGAACACGTCTGCACCTGGGTTGCATAAACGTATGTTCTTTCTTGTCATCACATGTACTTTTACGCCAGGGAAAATTTTAAAGGAAGCATTTTGAGGGTACGTTTATAAAGTTATACCTAGTTAATGCACAGGTGGCTGCATGTCTATCATTCCTAATTTATAAAGTCAAGTGCACAGATGCTTAACTTTATGACATAGGGGTGTGAGTGGTGGGGTACATGTGGCAAACCTAGGGGCAATCAGTAACACCTAGGGCAGGTGTAGATTTTTAAGGATTGCACATTACTTACATGTGTAGATTTGCACTACACCTACATTTTGCTCAAGCTCTGTCGCTGTGCACACTCACAATGAATGTATGCACCATTGGCCTGACACACATACTAATAGAGTACTGACCATCCATAGTATGTAAAGACCTATCCACAGTTGTAAGTCACTGAAAATATGTGATCTACACACACTGACGGCGTGTACATTTACACGGGTCCTGATAAAATTACCTTCCCTGTGCATATACTGGCAGCTGGAGGTTATAAAAATATAGTCTTTATGCTTTAATGCACTCTGTTTGAAAATAGCTTGTACTAAGAAGGTAATTTTAGAACTGCTGTGTGGCATTTAAAAAGTTAAGAAATGGCATATACAGTACTTAAGAAACATAGAAATATGTCAGCAGAAGAACACCATATGGCCTATCTAGTCTGCCCTTCCATATCAAATACTATAGTCCTCTTTTTTCCTTTAAAGATATTCTGTGTTTATCCCATGCTTTCTTGAATTCAGATACTGTCCTTGCCTCTACTACCACAACAAAAACAACAAACAGTACAAAAGACGTAGCCAGGTATAAGTTCTCACCAAAGCTTTATTGTTCCATATATGTTTTAAAAGCTCCTTCACGTTTTTCTGACGGTTCCACATGAGCAAATTTTACAAGTGTGGTTTCTATCCTAGTGCACACAATATATGCATTGGTATACCCCTTATATAGGGGATCAGCATAAGGTGAGCCAACCCCTGAGGAAGATTTTATCGAAACACGGCCTATGTCGGATCAGGTCTCTCCCCTTTTCATATATGGAACAATAAAGCTTTGGTGAGAACTTATACCTGGCTACGTCTTTTGTACTGTTTGCTGTTGTCTGCGTAGCAGCGTGCTGTTTTGGTGGTGCCCTTGCCTCTACTACCTCCACTGGGAGACTATTCTACACATCTGCCACCCTTTCCATAAAGAAATATTTCCGCATATCCCTCCTGAATCTATCCCTTTTCACCCTCATCCTATGCCCCCTCGTCACCGAGCTTACTTTCGATCGAAAGTGGCTCTCCTCTTGTGCATTTATGCCATGGAGGGATTTAAACATCTCTATCATATCTCCTTTATCCTGCCTTTCCTAAAACATATACATATTTTTCTAACATATAAGGTCTTTAAGTCTGTCCCTATATGGTTTATTAAATTTTGTTTTTATTTTATGTTTATGCAAATCCACTAAGAAGCATACAAACCTTCTTGTAAGAAACAGAGCAGAATCAGCAGAAGTCCAACCAACCTACCAAATAAAAAGTGCTACAAAAGGGAAAGAAATAACCACCAATAGAAGGGAAGAGGCATAAGAAAATTAGGAAAATAATCCTATTAACCACAACATGCAAGAAGAGAGATGAGGATACTACCCAGCATAAAGTTAGGTTACTTACCTGCAATGGGGATTCTCCGTGGACAGCAGGATATGTCAGCCACACCTGGTGATGCCATCTGACGGCGCCATGGATGGACTGTTCTCCTATAGCTCAGAAAGGTAAACTTTTCAAAGCATGTGCCCTGTAGTCCCTGCCCCCTGGCCCACCCCTACCTGGCTCAATTAGTCACAAGCCAATGCCTCCCTTAGCAGGTAGGGTGCAGTGTGGGCCTGTTTGGCCTATAGTGCTATATCAAAACTAAAAAACCTCATCTTCACCAATACAATCATGTGCAGTATATTTGTCACAACATAGCCTCAGAATTAACCATTGGCACTAACAATTCTGGATATTATTTGATATTGCCAGACATGTGCCGGTATAACATCAATGGCTTATGTTGAATAGACTATGTCACATATCACTGTTTTTTTTAACCAGAATCCAATTGTGGAAAAATACTTAACTTGCTTGAAAACGTGATATGACATGAATCTTGTGAACGATTTTTTTGAAACAATTTGAAACTTTTTCTTCGTATTCTTCTTCGTAAAATATAGCGAGTCCCAACGCCAACTCTTTATGCGTTTCTCCATTCAGGGTTTCTCAAGGGACAATCACAAATGTATTTCCTGAAAAAATCACATCGTGCGTGACTACCATATGTACTGACAATTGTAAATATCTACCACATTGTTTAAAATATGTAAAAAAATATAAAGATATGCATGGCTCAAACTGGAGAGGATTTCTTATCACCTGAACACAGCGCAGCTCGTGTCTCAGTTCAGCTTTTCACCCTCCAGTCCTCTGGATGATCTAACCACGCCGCGCATGCGGACTCAAAATCAAAGAACCATTTTTAAATGTCCCAATGGCGTTCTGTAATTGGCCAGAGGCTAAACACAAGCTGCCCTATCAATGCTTAGATTCAGACCCCCTGGTTGTACTGTGGCCAAAGTATGTATCCACCATTGTTCTCTATAAATCAACAGCTGTTCACGTGTTTTTCCCAGTGCAGCTCCCATTACCACTTCAATACACCAACACTGTAGATGGGCAAACGTGTGATGGAATGACAAACAATGTTGAACAAGAGGAGCCTCTTTTCAGCAGCAGCGAAGCCGACTGGCGTGTTCCTGCATACGAACCCTAAAAGGACGGATCGTTTTCCCAATGTACAGTAAAGCACAAGGGCATTGAATAGCATATACCACATGAGTGGATTCACAGGTGGTGGCATTCTTTAATTTATACGTGATACCCTTGTGAGTAAACTGCATTCGTTCCGATGTAACATTACAGATTGCACAATGTCCACATTTTTTGTGTCCCACTGCACAATTTTCCAAAGATGATCGTGTAACTGCCCGTAACTTCGTAGGGCTCAAATGTTCCTTTAAATTTCGACTACGTTTCCATACGCAGCGGATAGACTTATCCTGTACCCCCGGCACTGCCTGAAGAATTGCACTATGTCTTTTAAAAATGCGTTGTATGCCAGAGCTAATAGGAGAGTACGAAGCAATGAAATTGATATTTAGGTTCTCTCTGGACTGTGTTGTATGCGTCTTCGGTGACAACAATAAATCCCGGTTGATATAAAGCACTCACTGGTATGCTTGCTGTACTATGGGGCGGGGATACCCTCTGTCCAAAAAGCTGTCTTCAAAGTTTTTGACAAATGTTTATATACCTGTAGACTGGAACAATTACGATGGTATCGTAAAAATTGAGACAGCGGGAGACTGTTCTTTAACTGGGGGGGATGGGCGCTGTCATAGTGAAGAAAGGTGTTTACTGTACAGCCATTCCTTATCAGACAATAAAGCAAAAGTTATAATCAATGTTGAGGGAACCGGTGTTTCTTCTTGAGTCAATTCCAGCATTGCAGTAACATTCAAAGCATCGACTTGTTGATCCCCTGTTCTCAAAGCAGCTTCTGCCTTTTTACCCAATGGTAAATAATATGCCTTCACCAAGGGTGGTATTAATTTAGGAGATACAGACAAGGTCTTTACCAGATATTTTATAAACATATCTCTCGCCAAAATTTTAAAATATCTGGGAAAGTTTATGTCGTAGATTATTTGCCCGAGATTGATTCTCCATCTGCTCCAACTTTGCATTAATAAAGGAGGCATTCTTAATGAAAGAATTTGTCTGATCTTTTAGTGCTGTTACTCTGGTCTGTAAATCAGAAACCTCCAACTGACATGCATTAATGTTACTTACTGACTGTTCTATAACCTCCACATTAGCTTGAACGCTAGAGGCCAAAAAATAAACTTGGGGTAGCAGGGCTTCCCCCAAAGAAACAATGACTTGCCAGATAGTTTTCAACATAAAATTTGTAGGTCTTACAAGTGAGAAAGTCACAGGTTGATCTGAAGAAGCCACGGGAACATCTACTACTGCTCGCGCCAAGGCTCCTTCCAACACCATGGTCACTCCTGTGGCTAACACTGTGTCAGAGGACGCCAAAGACACAGTGTGTTGAAAGTGTTCCGGGTCAAGGAGTGCCAACGCACCTCCTAACCGAAGACGTGGCCTTCGCAACTCACGCTCGGCTTCCTCTCCCAAAGGGACCCGCATTTGCAGGCTATCTTGCAAGAACTACTGGTAACAGGCCACCTTTGGAGTTGGCCGTATATTGGGGGAGGAGCCAAGATGGAGATGGTCAGGCTTCAGTGAGGTAGACTCTTTTTTCCTGATGGATCAGAAGTGTAAAGGAAAGGGGTTTGTGCAGCTTTCCCAAAACCCTGGTACCTCTCCGCTTGTTTCTGTGGTGTCCAGACCTCTGGATTCCTTCATACAGAGTTGCCCTCATTATCCAGCTGCTTTGGGGGAGGATAGCTTGGCTGTGGTTTCACCGGGGTTGGAGAGCTCGGCATCTGCCCCATATGGTTTATAATGAAGACCACTGACCATTTTAAGAGCCACCCTCTGCTCCAACTCCATCCTGTTTATATCCTTTTGAAGGTGTGGTCTCCAGAATTGCACACAATACTCCAAATGAGGTCGCACCAGAGACTTATACAGAGGCACTATCACCTCCTTCTTTCTGTTGGCCATTCCTTCCCCTATACACCCAAGCAACCTTCTGTCTTTTGCCATCACCTTTTCTACCTGTTTAGCCACTTTAAGAGCATCAGAAACAATCACGCCCAGGTCCTGTTCTTCTTTCATGGACAGAAGTATTTCACCCCCTACACTGTACCCCTGGGGTCTACTCTATTGAAGATTTTGGTATCATCCTCAAAAAGGCAAACCTTACCTAACAACGCTACTGCATTATGACTAGCAATGATGTTAAAAAGAATCAAAGGACAGATCACTGCAGCATAACACTTCTTCTCAGAGTGAGCTCCATTTACCTGTACACATTGTCATCTCCCACTCAAACATTTTTTAACCAACTCACTTTAGGGTGCATCCCTAGTATGCTCAATTTATTCATAAGTCACCTGTGCATAATGGTGTCAGAGGTTTTACAGAAATCCAAGTACACTACATCTAGGCCTTTACCTCAGTCCATCTCTCTGGTCAACCAGTCAAAGAAATCAATCAGATTTATCTGGTAAACCCATGCTGCCTCAGATCATTCAATCCATTGGACTCCAGAAACCTCACTATCCTCTGTTTTAGCAGCTTTTCCAACAACCTCCTCACCACAGAGGTCAGACTAACCGGCCTGTAGTTCTCAACCTCATCTTTACATCCACTTTTATGAAAAGGGACCACTTGTGCCTTTTTCCAGTCCTTTGGGACCAGTGCTCACCCTAAAGAAGCTTTGAAAAGGTCATTCAGTGGAACTGCTAGAATGTCTCCAAGTTCCCTCACTAATCTCAGATATATCCCATCCGGCCCCATCCCTTGGTCAACTTTTAGTTTAGCTAGTTCCTCACAAACACAGTCTTCTGAAAATCATTCAAGTTCCCCTTCACTTCTACTCCTATTTATGGGTATTTTCTGAGATCCTGCTCCTGTCACTTCATCTGTTTACTCAGAATAAAAATATTTGTTAAGCAATTCTACTTTATCCTTATCAGCTTCAATATACTCCTCCCCTTCCGCCTTGAGTCTGACAATATCACTTTTGCACTTCCTCCTCTCACTAACATATTTGAAAAATGTCTTATCCCCCCATTTTATTGCATTGGCTATTTCTTCTTTTTGTATTTTGCTTTCCTGACTACTTTCCTAGCTTCTCCTAGTTTTTCCAAATATTGATGCTTGCCTTCCTCTCTCTGTGATCTCTTGTATTTTATGAAGGCTACCCTCATCTTCTTCACCTTTTCAGCTGGAAAAGGATACCATAGTGATCTCCTTTTCCTTTTAGATTTATTTACCTTCCTAACAAAAAGGTTTGTTGCCCTTAAGGTATCCCCTTTTAGTTTTTTCCATTGTTTTCTACATCCCCCAGGGGGTCCCATCCCACTAATGACTCCTTGAGGTATTGTCCTATCTTGGTTAAGTTTTTTTTCTTCTAAAGTCTAAGACCCTTGCTTTTGAATGGACTTTATTAGCTCTAGTCCTAATACTGAACCATCGGGATGCAAGATGATCTCTCACTATAACAACAGAAACACTTTCCCAATTGGTAAGCACCAAGTCCAGTATGGCCCCTTCACGTGTGGGTTCTGTTACCAGTTGCCTGAATAGTTCTCTCTGTAGAGAATCCAGGATCTCTTTACTTCTAGATGACACCACAGCAGGGATATGCCTATCAACAGCCGGCATATTGAAATTATCAGTAGCACGTCTCCTTTCATGGCAATACTGCATATGTCTTCTATTAAATCTCCATCCACTTCTTCTCCCTGTGAAGGAGATCTGTACTGTATATCACACCAATGCAAACACATTCCCAAATCCTCTTTCTAGTTTAACCCACAGTGACTCCTTGTTCCTTTTTAAGCCCTGTAATTCTATAGCTTCATGAAATACAAGAGATCACAGAGAGAGGAAGACAGGCATCTATATTTGGAAAAACTTAGAGAAGCTAGAAACGTAGTCAGGAAAGCAAAGATTTAAAAAGAGGAGGAAATAGCCAAGATATTTTTCAGATATGTTAGTGAGAAGAGGAAGGGCAAAAATGGTATTGTCAGACTCAAGGGTGAAGAGGAGGAATATGTAGAAGCTGATGAGGATAACAAATATTTCTGCTCTGTGTTCACAGATGAAGAACCAGGAGCAGGACCTCAAAAAACACCCACAAACAGGAACAGAAGCGAGGGACATCTTGAACAATTTTCAAAAGACTGTGTTTATGAGAAACTAGCTAAACTTATAGTAGACAAAGCGATGGGACTGGGTGGGATACACCATAGAATACTGAGGGAACTTTGGGACATTCTAGCTCTCCACTGACTGACCTTTTAAATGCCTCGTTGGAGTCGGGAGTGGTGCCAAAGGACTGGAGAGAGGCTCATGTGGTGCCTTTCACAAAAGCGGAAGTAAGGATGTGGTTGGAAAATGCAGGCCAGTTAGTTTATTTATATTCTCTTATATACTGTGCTATTCTGCATCAGTGTGGTTTACATTGAATGGAGAATTATAACTTGGAAATAACTATTTTACAGGGAACATGAGCTATGGAGGGTTAAGTGGCTTGTCCAAGACTACAAGGAGCACCTGTGGGACTAGAAACCCCAGTCCTTCCGGCCCAAGGTTGCTGTCCTTTAGTGGGATTTGAACCCCTGACCTTCTGGCCTGAAGTACCTTGCCCCCAACCACTGCACCACTCCTCCACTCCTAGTTTAATTTCAGTGGTGAGTAAATTATTGGAAATGCCGCTGAAAGAGAAAATAGTGAGGTTTCTGGAATCCAGTGGATTAAAGGATCCGAGGCAGCATGGATTCACTAGATGCAGGTCTTGTCAGACAAATCTGATTGATTTCTTTAACTGGGTGACCAGGGAGTTGGACTGAGGGAGAGACCTAGATGTGGTGTATTTAGATTTCAGTAAAACCTTTGACACTGTTCCTCACAGGTGACTTATAAACAAACTGAGCACCATAGAGATGGACAATAAAGTTACTGCTTGGGTTAGAAATTGGTTGAGTGGGAGGCAACAAAGGGTATAGGTAAATGGAGCTCACTCTGAGGAAAAGGAAGTTACCAGTGGTGTGCCCCAGGGATCTGTCCTTGGTCCGATTCTTTTTAACATCTTTGTTAGTGATATAGCGGAAGGGCTGTCGGGTAAGGTTTGCTTCTTTGTGGACGATACCAAAATCTGCAATAGAGTAGACACCCAGGAAGGCGTAGATAACATGAGGAGGGATCTAGCAAAGCTTGAAGAATGGTCTAGAATTTGGCAGCTGGGATTTAATGTTAAAAAATGCAAGGTCATACATGTGGGCTGCAGCAATCCAAGGGAGCGATATAGTATAGGGGGTGAAGTACTTTTGTCCACTAAAGAAGAGCGGGACCTAGGCATGGTTGTATCTGATGATATTAAAGTAGCTAAACCGGTAGAAAAGGTGACAGCCAAAAGCTAGAAGGTTGCTTGGGTGCATATGGAGATGCATGGCCAGCAGAAGAAAGGAGGTGATAGTGCCTCTGTATCAGTCTTTGGTGCAACCTCATTTAGAGTATTGTGTGCAGTTCTGGAGACCTTCAAAAGGATATAATCAGGCTGGAGTCAGTACAGAGGGTGGCTACTAAAATGGTTAGTGGTCTTCATTATTAAGCATATCAGGACAGATTTAAGGATCTTAATATGTACACGTTAGAGGAAAGTCGGGATAGAGGTGATATGATATTTAAATGGTTTTATGATTAAATACCTGTCTCATAAATGCACTGGAGGAGAGCCTATTTCGATTGAAAGCACGTTCTGCTATGAGGGGACATGGGTTGACCGTGAAAGGAGATAGATTCAGGAGTGATATGCGGAAATATTTCTTTATGGAAAGAGTGGTGGATCCATGGAATAGTCTCCCAGTGGATGTGGTAGAGATGAGGACAGTATCTAAATTCAAAAAAGCATGAGACAAATACAGAGGATCTCTAAAGGAAAAAAGGGTACTGTTGTAGTTGTTGATATGGAAGGATAGACTAGATAGGCCATGTGGTCTTTTTCTGTCATCATTTTTCTCTGTTTCTTAATAGTATTTTTTACATATAGTACCAGTCCTCCTCCACCTCCTCCTACCCTTCTTTCCTGAATAAAGTAGAGCCTGGTATAATTACATCCCAGTCATGGTTGTCCATGAACCCTATCTCTGTAACCACCACTAAATCCAAGTCAGCCTCTTCCATTGAAGCCTCAATATCTGGGATCTTATTTCCCATACTATGGGCATTTATGCATACTACCTTCCAGATGTTGCCCCTTTTACCCATTTTAACAGACATTTTTAATGTTTTACTTACCTGAGGGCTTTCACTTACCTGGGGGCTTTCTTCATCCACCCTCAACAAACCTAGTTTAAAGCCCTCTTCAAAGCCCTGCTCCTTATGCATGTAACAAGCTTCCTGTATCTTTATGTCAGGTCTCTTCCCTCCCCCTCTTCAATGCTAAAGGCTTACCTTTTTGAAGCTGCTTTTGGATCCTAATCCTTTGTTCTCCTTGTGTCTACTTTCATTATTGAATCCCTTGTTTCTCTTGTTTTGGGCTGTCTGTCTTGATTAGATTGTAAGCTTTACGAGCAGGGACTGTCTTCTATATGTGTGTGTGCACCACTGCATACTCCTTGTAGCGCTATATAAATGATTAATAGTAGTAGTAATAGTAGGTTAGCCAGTCTGCTGCAGAAGACACGTTGACCCTTCTTGGATAGGTGGACACCATCTCTGCTCTGTAGCCCTTGGAAAATCATCCCCTGGTGCAAGAATTCAAAACACTCTTGATTACACCATCCACGCAACCATGCATTGAACTCCAGGATGTGAGTTTCTTTGTCTCGGCCTTTACCTCAACAGGGAAGATTGAGGAGAACACCACCTGCACACTTATCTGCTTCAGCCTCTGTCCCAGAGCAATGAAGTCACTTTTGGATATGCTTGGAGGGATACCTACCGGTATCATTTGTGTCAACATGGATGAGCAACATCGGATAATAGTCAGTAGGCTTTGTAACACCTGATGAGGTCAGTGACTTCAAACAGCTTGCTTACCCCTTTTTTAAAATTAATTTTCAATCAAAATACATGATCAAAAATAGTAACAGGGCAATCAAGGCAATTAATACACATGGCGAACCATTTAACAAGATAAGGAAAAATATACATGATATAGTCCACGTCAAGAGAGAGCTTTTAGATCTGAAAAGAAATACAAAGTACTAAACAATAGCAACCTGAGACCATAAGGTCCACAACTATGGAAGGTGATTAACATCTAACAGAGCCATATCCTACTAAACTCTGTCTGTCCTGCAGAAACTTTTCCAGATGTGAGACGTCAGTAAAAATATAAGAAGTGCCATCACAACCGATAGCACATTTACATGGGAATCTCAGAAAGAAAGTAGCGCCTAGAGCCAAAACTCGAGGTTTTAATGCAAGAAATTGCCTCCTACACAACTGGGTAGCACGTGCCACATCTGGAAAAAACAATACTACTTGTCCACAAAACTTAACTGCCTTAGCTTTGAAATAAGCTTTAAGAATACGCTGCTTAATTAGGACAGAAGGAAAAGTAACTAACAATGTGGACCTCAAAGTAATAGTGTCAGAGGAATCTTCAATAAAAGCGGTGAGTTTAGCAATAGTAGGAATTATCTCATCCAGTTCGTCATCGGCAGCGTTCTCCTTTTTAGAAGATGAGGGCACATAATAAATTTGAGAAACTCCTATAGACTCAGATATAGCCAGCACTTCCTTGAGATATTTTTCCAACAAGATACTAGCAGAAAGCAAAGAAGATTGAGGGAAATTTAAGAATCTTAAGTTACAACTACGCATAGAGTTTTCCAAGGCTTCCATTTTAGCGTGTAAAACTAAGGAGTCCTTAATGGCAGAAACATTAACTGATTGCAAAGCAGGAACTTGGGACTCCAATTTAGAAACAGCAATATCCAATGAAATTACCTTATTATCCAGTTGCTGCAATGCTATTGCAGTTTCCTGGGTAAAGGTAGATAAAGAAATTAATTTAGAGGATACTTTCAAATCAAGAACTTTAACGGCCCTTTTAACTTAAAGGCTGGGGGAGGAAAAAGAAAGAACTCTAACAGCAGAAAAATAGCTTTACCTAAGAACACAAAAATTCCTCTTTTGCAATACAACAGAAAAAGAATTAGCTATATATTTCTATGTTTCTATAGGATCTCTAAAGGTAAAAAGATGACTGTTGTAGTTGTTGATATGGAAGGACAGACTAGAGAGGCCATGTGGTCTTTTTCTGTCATCATATTTCTATGTTTCTATAGGATCTCTAAAGGTAAAAAGTTGACTGTTGTAGTTGTTGATATGGAAGGACAGACTAGATAGGCCATGAGGTCTTTTTCTGTCGTCATATTTCTATGTTTCTAAAACCACTTTAATAGCTCTCAGGCAGAGAGCTTCCATTCAGAGCCACACAGTATCACCTTGCTTGCAATGGAGACCTTTCTAGGAATGTGTATAGTCATGGGATGCACAGATTCAAGAGGAGGCATATTTATTTAGCTAAACTTATATACTGCTTTTTTACAAGTTAAAGCAGTATACGAGGTGTGACAAAAAAGAAACGAGACTGTGCCAACCATGCCCATGACTCAATGCCAGTTGGCTAACCGCTTATGTCACTGTGTTGTGCAACATCCCACCACTATTCCGCTATAATATTTTTCATCTCTCTCACTCTGTTTTTCTTTTTCAGGTTTTTTTGTAGCACACTGCTTCATTGCTTTGTCACGCAACTGAAGGTAGCAGAAATATGGAGCAAAGAATTGACTTGAAATTTCTGGTTAAGTTGGAGAAGGGCCCAACTGAGTGTCTCCAACTTCTCCAAAAGGCTTATGGAGTAGATGCAATATCAATGCCGCGAGTCTTTGAATCCAGTTCCAAAATTCACCATATAGTAACCCAACTCTATAAAAACCTGACTCTTATATTTACACAGTCCATCCTTTTTTGTCGAAGCGAGCCGAAGGAGGGCTGGTATTAGATACCCAACCCACACCTGACGGCAGGCTGCTTTTATTCAAGAAGGTTCACCACCAAAATAATCGTAGATATATTAAACTTACGCTTCAAGACTGGCCATGAGGAGGTGGAGGATGACCCCAAGTCAGAACGGCCTTCCACAACAAAGATGGCTGAGAACATTGACAGAGTGAACCAGCTAGTGCATAGTGATCACAGATTGATGGTGTGGATGATAGCTGAGGAGCTCAGCTTGAAAAGGGACCAGAAGGAGCACCGGGTCAATGTTTGTCAAGACTTGCTAGAGAAGATCAGAGAAGATCCAGAGTTCTTGGCTGAGTCATCACAGAAGATGAGACTTGGTTCTTCCAGTATGACCCTGAAAGCAAGAGTCAAAGCCTGAAGTGGAAGGCTCAACTGTCACCCAGAAGGCGTGCATGTCCAAATCAAGGATCAAGGTCATGCTGATCACATTCTTCGACCAGAAGGGAGTGGTCCATCATGCGTTTGTGCCTTAGGGTCAGACAGTCAACCAGCACTTCTATCAGCAGGTCCTTAATTGCCTCCATGATCGAGTTTGATGCAGCAGGTGAGCTCTGTGGAGAGACAGGTCATGGCTGCTCCACCACGACAACGCACCCGCACACACCGTGCTCAGTATGAGGCAGTTCTTGGCCAACAAACAGATCACAACTCTTGACCACCCTCCTTATTCCCCAGATCTTGCACCATGTGACTTCTTGCTCTTCCCCAGGCTGAAGACTGTGCTCAAAGGAAATCATTTCGCCTCTTTAGAAGAGATCAAGGCCACTGTGATGAGGGAGCTGAGGGACCTCAAGGAGGAGGACTTTATTGAGTGCTTCTGTACGTGGCAGAAGCAAATGCAGAAGTGCATTAACTCTGGGGGGGGATTACTTTAAAGGGGACAATGTGTAATTTCTCTGTAGATTTTGTAATAAAACATTTATGGGACAGTCTCGTTTCTTTTTTGTCACACCTCGTACATTCAGGTACTGTGTGTATATACATATTTCCCTTGTCCCCATCTACATTTTTGTACCTGATGGATGGCAATGGAACACATAGTACCATGGCAATGGGACACCATGCAGGAACCCCGCTGCCCTGCACAACAGCAAAATAGCCTTTCCCCATCGCCAGACCCCTGACCCCCTAGTTATTCCAAGGCTGGGATCAGATGGCGGGGATCTCCCTACCCTACTCACCTGATCAGGGAGGTCCTGCCATGATGGCCGCCATCCTCGGGGGGACTTATTTCACCTCCAAGGTGAAATAAGTCTCCCATCTAACTTCTCCCTGTATGTATGGGGTCATGGGTATGCCTCTGCCCCACCTATGCTCCTCCTCTGGCCCTCCCCATTCTGATCCCGTCCAGGACTCCCTACACAATGCCACTGTATGTGCGGGGAGCCTGGAGGTTGGAATTTGATCCCTGCGCATAGTGGGAGTTAGACATCCAAACCTGACATCTACCCCTGCTATTCGAAAATTGGAATGATCCCCTTATTGTTTATTGTTTAAAATCACTTGATATACCGCCCCCCCCCCCCCATTACATCAGGGTGGTTTACAATAAAAAAATTTAAAATATATAAATTAAGAAAGGAAAAAGAAAGTGACAATAATTTTAAAAGAAAAAGAGAGAAGAAAAAAGAAAAGGACAGGAAGAAAAGGACAGACTATAGACAATACAAAAAAAATAGTAAAACAGGGGTCACGGGGGAAGGTTGAAGGCAGAGGAGAAGAGATGCATCTTGAGAAGAGAACGGAACTTAGCAGGGGACTGTTCTAGTCGGAGGTCAGTGGGGAGGGAGTTCCAGACGGCCGGACCAAAGTAAAAGAATGCCGATCGTCGTGTTGAGTGAAGATGAGCCTGGGAAGGTGTAAGCGATTGATATGAACTGATCGTAAGCTGCGGATAGGTGTGTGAAAAGTTAGCAAATCAGATAAGTACTGAGGAGTGTGAAGATAAACGGCCCTATGTACAAGAGTAAGAATTTTGAACTGAAACCGAAAATTTACTGGTAACCAATGAAGGTGCTGAAGGAGAGGAGTAATATGATCACGAGGGGAAGCATGTAGGATCATCCAGGCTGCGGTGTTCTGTAGGAGTTGTAACCGATGACGTTGAGATTGGGGAATACCAGCATAAACCGAGTTACAGAAATCCAACCGCGTGATAACTAAAGAAAGATTCCAAATTGGGCCCCTCAGGCCCGTCCGGATGTCCAAAATCTGGATGGGCCAGATTTGCAACGGATTCTGCACTCACAGGAGCTAAACATTCCCGCAGGAGCAGAATCGGAGCAAAGAGTCTGGATAGGCCCAACGTGCCCTATTTCAGCAGGCCAGGATGTGCAGCCATCTCCCCATCCAGCCCTCTTCTACTCCTGCATGGAGCCTCAGTGCTGTGGTGTCCTGTCATCATGGCACTGGGACGCTATGCAGGAGCCCCACTGCCCCACACAAGGTGGAATAAGTTTCTCATACATCCTTGCCCCCCCCCCCCCCGGACATACAGGGCCATGACCGGAATCAGCCCTGTATGTCCAGGGTCAGGGTCCTGCCTCCACCCCACCCATGCTCGTCCTCCAGCCTCCCCCAGTTCAGAGCTCACCACACAGCCATGGCACCGGGATGCCATGCAGGAGCCCCGCTGTCCCATACTAAATTAAAAGAGTTTTTCCCCATCCCCGACCCCAAGAGGGGCCTGCTGAGGCCGGGATCGGGCTGCAGGGAAACCCATGCTGCTCTCACTTGTTCTGGTGGTGTCTTCCATGGCTGGCCGGCAACATCGGGGAGACTTATTCCACTTCCAAGATGGAATAAGTTCCCTGTGCATCCTTGCCCCCCCCCCCCCCGGACATACAGGACTGTGGCCGGAATCAGCCCTGTATGTCCAGGGTCAGGGTCCCACCTCTGTCCCACCCATGCTCCTCCTCCGCCCCGCCCCCGTCCAGAGCTTCACACACAGCCATGGCACCAGGACACCATGCAGAAGCCCCGCTGCCCCGCACTACATTAAAAGAGTGTTTCCCCATCCCTGACCCCCGGATGGGCCTGCCATTCACCTGCTCTGGGGGTGTCATCAGTGGCCGGCCGGCAATGTTGGGGAGGCTTATTCCACCTCCAAGGTAGAATAAGTTCCCCGTGCATCCTTGCCCGCCCCCTCTGGACATACAGGGTCACAACCAGAATTGGCCCTGTAGGTCTGGGGTCAGGGTCCCGCCTCTGTCCTGCCCACACTCCACCTCTAGCCCTCCCCCTTCCTGAGCTCCCTGCACAGCTCCTCCATATGTGCAGGGAGCTTTGGCAACGGTATTGGCCCCCTGTGAATAATGGAGATTGAACGTCCAAACCGTACGTTCATCCCCGCTATTTGCAGGGCAGAATAACCCCCTCACATTTATGTTGAGTACGTGCCTCACCCTTTCAGTTTGAGGTAAATTAAAATAACATTCAATGCAAACCATACACTAAGTAAACAATACAATAAACCCTCCATTCTTGTAGCCATACTCCCCACCTAACCTTCAACTCGTTTTAGCCTCTCCTTCCCACTAAGCTCATAATGATGTCTTAATTTTATTTACAGAGGGAAAGCCTCCTCTTGTTAATTTCATGGAATAGCTGTACTTTACTTTTTATAAAAGGAGACCCTGGCTCTCCTACCGTAGTTAAAAATTTGGCTGAATAACCATGCCTTCGATTTTATATGAAAGAAAAGGTAATTTTGTTTTCTGACACAGATCTAAAGAGATGAGTTCCATGACATTGACTACAGATTGTAAAAGCCCTCTTTCTAGTGCACTATACCATTTGTTGGGATGATCTACAGTAGCCATTCTACCTGGTACCTAGGCCGTTAGCAGATGTAAAACATATTATGTTCCCTCATGATATACTGTTTCAGAAATCCAGCATAACATTGTGAACCTGATTCCACTTTCAACTGGTAATCGATGCAAATCCTGCAATATAGGGGAGACATGGTCAGAAGCCTTTTTACCAACTAGCAGCCCCCATCACTGTCCTTTGAATTTGCTGAAGTCATTTGATCTGCTAATTTGGCAGCCTGCAGCATAAATTATTTCAATAATGTGTTCTAGTTGCTATCAATGTATGAATTAGAATAGCCAGATTTGCCTAATCAATGAAGTCATGCATCCCACACAATCGCAAGTAAGAAAAGATGTTTTCACTATTTATGAAAACAACTTTTGCAGGGATAACTCATTATCTAATATGATTCCCAGAAATGACATGTTTCCGTTCCCCTGCAATAGAACTCCCTGCACCCTCGGCACAGACGATAGTTCTTTGCGTTGTCTAGTTACCCATAAATATTCCCATTTTGAAAGAGCTCAGTTTCAGTTTATGTATCTAAACTATTTATCCATTGCATTGACAAGAATTTAGTGATATAACTGTTGGAGCCTGGATACTATTCACCTGAACTTCTAACAGTAGCATCTGCACAGATGTGACAAATAGCCCTGATCTCTTCCACTGTGATATCAATGGGCTCAAGTACACATTAAATAAAAGAAGAGACCTGGGGTAGCCCTCAGGGCATGAAATATATATTTGATTGTTTTCCTCTCCAGGTTAGCTTTTGCTCTCTCATAGAAAGGAAGGGATGCATCCATTTTTAGCTGTCCCCTGAATCTCTATTTGAACTAATCACTCTAAAAGGAGTGAATGATCCATCATGTTAGATGCTGTGGAAAGGTCCAAGAACACAATTAATGAGTCCCTACCCTTATCTGCTGCTATTTACTCAGTTTCTGTCCTGGGTCCCCATCTGAATCCAGATTGTGTCAATGCAGTACCCCAACCTTTAAAAAAAGAAATCAGACAGATGCCTGAAAACAAATGTTTCAATATTTTTTTTATTCTCAAAAATGATAAATTATGGGTGCCCATTCCAGATGAAGCCAGGGTGGTCCCGGATGATCAGGTCACCCTGGCAGATATTTGGAAAGTGGTAACCCGTATTGAAAACACCTTGGTGCCCGTTGTAATACAGCTTTGTGGTTTCTCTTCTGAGATTACCACTAGGCTGTCTGAAGTGGATAGTAAGGTTGAGGCTATTTCCACACAGGTTGCTAAGTGTGAAAGCCAGTGTCAGGCCCTTGCAGCTGTTAATTCTTCTCATATAAAGGAAAGTTTGTATGTGCACAACAAGATGGAACAATATGACAATATGTTTCAAGCAAAGAATGTTAGATTGTTGAATTTCCCCTTTTCTCATTTGCTTTCTGCTGAAATTTTACTGAGAAAGTATTTCAAAGAGGTCTTGGGATTAGCTTCGGCTGACTCCATTGTTCTCTCTAAGTTATATTACCTAACTGGTAAGAGGTTGGTTACGGGTTCTCTGGTTGGGTTTGACGAGGTTAAGGGCATGGATGCCCTGGACCTTAACAAATTCCTAGAGGACTCTAGGGATAATATTTCCTCCAGAGCCACTTTGGTGGTATCTTTTCTTTCAGACCAGGATAGAATGCTTGTTTTTCGTAGTTACTTCAAAAATATGTCAGTTCTGTTTTGCAGTGCCAGGGTTCAAATGTTCCCAGATATTAGTAGAGCGACTCAGACTAGGAGACAGGCCTTCTTGGCTCTTAAACCTAGGCTGCTCGCTATTTCTGCTACTTTTTTTCTTAGATACCCTTGCAAATGTTTGGTTTCGTTTCAAGGTTCAAAGTTTGTCTTTTTTGACCCCTCTCAGCTTGAGGTATTTCTTGCTGACAAGGAACGGCATGGTAATCAGTAACTGGAGGTGGGTGGGTTAAGTTTGTAAGCTGCCAGATAATTTAGAGTTTGTTCTATTTTGTTCCTTGTGCTGATTTCTTCTTTTATGTATCTCCCCGGATTGTGGGCTATGATGATGTGTTGCTGTTGGTTGTGTCCTTTGGTTAATACTTGTTTCTTTTTTGCCTGTATGAAACATCTATAGTTTCTTTATGCTTGCTTTGTAAGTTTGTTGAAATTTCAAATAAAAAAAAAAAAAAAAAGATAAATTAGAAACTAATCTGATGATTGCATGTCTTTCACTTCTGTCCACCACTGCTTGCTTTTCTTGCTGTAAAGAGTGAATAGCAATTATTTGTAAAAGCAAGGCTGATAATTCTGCTCACCCCTTTAAATACTTTCTAGATATCAGATGTAACATACAAAAGGAGGAAGTTGGCCCCCATAAAAACAATACATCCTCACTTTCTTGAAATCTGTACAAAATCCCATAGTTCTAACATGTACCTCAAGTTCCCTGCTTGGACTCTGCTGATTGACTAAACTATGTCTTCAAAAAACTCCCCTCAAATCAAAAAAGCTCAGTTGAATCATATCTAAATACTTAAAGGGAATCAATGAACAAATAAACCTTTTTCAAAGAATGGGAAGCTGTAAGACTAGAGGGCATAGGATGAGGCTGCAAACTTAAAAGCAACATCAGAAAATACTTTTTCACTGAAAGGGTGGTGGATGCTTGGAATACCCTCCCGATGAAGGTGGTAGAGGCAAATACAGTGACGGATTTCAAAATGGCATGGGAGAGACACAGTGGATCCTTTTATAGCAAGAGGATGAAATCAAAGCAAACTTAAATATCTTTTAATAGAAGGGGGCTCACCTGCATGGAGCAGCAGGTACAACCCTAAACACAGGCATAGAGTGGGGGGGGGGGGGTGGGGTGTGATCTGCATGGAGCAGCAGGTACAACCCTAAACACAGGCATAGAGTGGGGGGGAGGGGTGATCTGCATGGAGCAGCAGGTACAACCCTAAACACAGGCATAGAGTGTGTGTGGGGGGGGGGGGATCTGCATGGGGCTGCAATTACAACCACCATAGCCACCTTACTGGGCAAACTAAATGGACCATACTGGTCATTATCTACCATCCTATACTATGTTACTGTGGGCCCGATATTGAGTTAGGAGGGCTATGTGCCCTTTCGGTGCATAGCCCTCCCCGCTGACCTCTAACCCTGGATATTCAATGCCAGGGTCATATGCAGCCCCATCATTGAATATCCAGGATCACCGCACTGCCTCTCAGCCACAGTCAATAACCAGGCAGCAGCAATATTGCATGCTGCCTGGTTAGCTCCTGCACTAAAAGATAGACGAGCTTATGCCTCGCCTAGCTTTTAGGCACGGGTTGCTAACTGTTGCTGCTGCCTGGTTAGCTCCTGCACTAAAAGATAGACGAGCTTATGCTAACTGTTGCTGCTGCCTGGTTATCGATGGTCGCCGTCTCTGCTCCTCCCCGGAACGCCCCTGACACACCCCTATGCTAAGCGGTTTGCATCGGGGCATGTAAGGAAAAGAGAGGGGAGGGAAGGGGATGGCTGTAAACCATGTAAATGTCTTTTGAATACTGGGCCCTATGTTACTATCTTCGACATTAGATAATTACCAAACTTGGCTGCTGTCACAGAGGATCTTAGGGTAAGACGGAAGTGCTGGCTGTTCTACTAAATCCCCTAACTATCTGGACAATCTACAAGGCCTATTGTCTGCCTCACAAACTGCTTTTTCACCTTAGCAATAGATTTCTCATAATACTTAGCATGTGTCATACACTTCTTAAAATTCTCATTCTTATCTTTAGTTCACTTCCTTTCCTGTTCTCTTTCTTGTTGTTTTAAAAAATGCAGCCCTAGCTGATACCAAACTGCCCCATAACTCTCAGTATTGATCTCAGTTGTTATTTCTGGGGACAGGACTGAAGACAGTTCAGCATTCTGTTCTTCTACTGATTTTCACTCCCATGTTGATGGATCTAGCCTTAAGCATTTTATTATTTTTTGAACTGTCAATATCATCCAATCATATACAGTATCTGAATTTTTTCCCCGATAGTACTCAGCTCCCTCTCTTCCAATTCTAACCATTTCTATATATACCGTAATAGTAGGCTGTCCAAAATAATGACCCTACTTGCAGATCCTCCACCCTTAAATCTCCATTTACGAGTATATAAACATTAAAATCGAGGGGATCACATGATATGGTGAGAGGAGAAGTAGGTGTTCCTCATGGCTCTAGAGGTCACTTCCTCATCCAAGCTCATCTTTCTATTGTTTAAAGTGCCTTTTGCTCCGGTCCACCCTCATATCCAATACATTTCATGCCTGAACAAATTTCTTAACATATTGCAAGGAGCTATAGCATCTAAACTTGTAAAAAAAAGAAAGACAAGCAGCAGTCTAGTGAAGACAAGATAGCAAAGGCAGTTTTCCTGATTGTGCCACTGTGGTTAGATGACATGGTGACAGCAGAGCTTATTGACTTGGTGGTTGAAGCTTTAAAGTGAGATTTTAGGATGTCCAGGTGCAATCTGGGTGTTCCATGGTAAAATATCTGAAAAAATGCTGGGTACATTTAAGTTTCAGCCCAATTTTAGAAACTTGGAATCCACGAAATGGACAGCTGCACTCAGACTACACAGACATCCATGCTACAAAACCTTGGAGGTGGGGACATCTATTCTCTGCTGAAGGCATGCCCATGCCATCTATTTTGCATGTGGAGATGTGCATCAGTGTGCCAAACCAAAAACAATTGCCCTCATTTCCCTACAGTGGCCGTTGTCATCAGGAAAAGTATAGGGGTATCAGAGTACTTTCTTCTCTCTGTCCTCCAGGTATCTTGATGGCAGAATGAAATCTTTTCTGATGCCTATTCGTGCCTTGGAGCAGGAATAGAAAAAGGAGCAGGGGCATAATAAAGTCTTTTTGTGAAGTTTCAGTACCCCTATTCCTTTTTCTGTCTGTGATCTTTGTGGGGTGTCCCTTTATTTTTCTTCATTTTGTTCCTGAAGCAGGAATAGACACAGCTGGTGAGTGGAGACTTGCTTGCCATTTCTGAAAACAGGCACACACATCCATCTTGCCTGGAATGCTCTGGTTACATCTCTGTCATACCCCTTCACAACTTGGATGTCCTTGTGCTGGGGATGTCTATAGAACTGGCTTCTAAAATGGCTCTGGTGGCATCTCTACGATTTGGACATGTGTGTGCTCATTTCCAGACATCGAAAGCATGAATAGGGCCTCTAAAACAGCCTCCTTTGCCAGTAAGTTTGATACAATTTAAAATCTGATAGAATTAATATCAGTGTTAGTGTCAAAAATGAATAAATGAATGAGAAATATAGAAATAAGCATAAATAAGCATAAAAAATGAGAACGATGAAACAAGAAGTTACTGCATTGGGTTATGAGCTCTTCAGAGGTAGGGGTGCTCCATAAAGTGACTCTCTCACAGGGAGAAAAGTTGGGGGTGCTTTAAAATAGGTTGTGTCACAATAATTTGAGATATCTTTTCATGCCTGAATCTGTAAGCAATCTGGAGCCCCCTTGAAAGTTGGAAACTTGGTTTGCAGAGAAATTGCCCCGTGATTCAGCTATAGGGCAGTTTAGAATAGAGCAGGCTTATTGTTTAGGACTAAAGAAGTCAGACAGTAATATCAGGCCATACATAGTCATTGCAAAATTCTTAGCACACACTTTTTTGCAACTTGTAAGGCAAAGCAGAAGGTCCTTTTTGGGTATGTGTGAGTCTTGTTGTTTCAGGACAACTCAGTACAGCTCACAACCAAGTATCATGAATTCTCTAAAGTCTGCAGCCAGCTATACTCCAAGGAAGTGCTTTTCTCTCTCCACTTACCCGCAACCTTGTATGTGTTCCATGAAGGCAAAGCTACAGCATACAACAATTTGAAAGATGCTAAACTTTTCTCTCTACTTTGGCTGGAAAGTAAATAGTGGGCTAGTGCCGTCTTGGGTAATTGAGAACACATGATGCTTTGGCCTAGACTGATGCCATGGGAATTCTACTGGAGACTTACCACGGTTTATTATTTATGGGGCATGTTTACTAATGGTCAAGGTGTGCCAAGGAAGTTAACACACGTTAAGTGCAAGTGCACTCATAGAAATAAAAGGGCTCTAGGTATTTGGCATGTGTTAAATCCTTTAATAAACATACCCCTATGTTTCACTATTCTCTTCACCCTGGGAATTACTCATGTTTAAGAGTCATGTCTGACCGCATTAAGCCATAGTTATATCTTACACTGCCAGCATCATAGCTCTCACTTGTCATTGGACCCTATGGTCGGTTACTGAATCATGATTATGTGGCTTAAGACCTTTAAGACATAGATTGCCATGTTCAGTCTATGGTCTCCATGAATGTCCATAATTGTTCTGTCTTAATTGCATGGCCACCTTATTCAAAGTACTAGGAAAGACTCCCACACTTAGTACATAGATTTTGTATTTCATGAGATAATTTTATAAAGTTGCACCTAGTTAATGTGGGGGTTGCTACACATTTATCGTACCTATTTTAAAATACAGTACTCAGCTTTATAAAACAGGGGCATAAGGGGCAGGATATGCGTGGCAAATCTATCAATTAGCTACACCAACCCTTGGGTTGGTATAAATGCCCATGATTAGATTGTAAGTGCGGATGATCAGGGATCGTCTTTTGCGTGTGTCTGTACAGCACTGCGTACACCTTGTAGTGCTATACAAATGATAAGTAGTAGCAGAAGTAGATTTTTAAGGAATGCATACAAGTTATGGTATTTCATTATTACATTCACATGTGTAGGTTTGTGCTCCAGCCAAGCTGCATGTCTGTGCATTCCCAAAGTGAAAGTGCACACCATTGGCCTGATGCACGTACTTATAGAATAGTGACCTGCTGAAGTACGCAAATAAAGGCCCATCTATGCACATAAGTCACTGAATATAGTTGATCTGCATACGTTGTTGCTGCAAAACTTTACATAGCTCCTTGTAAGATTACCTCCAATGTGCCTAAAATTTGGCTGTTAGGTGTGTTAAGTCATGGATGTTGGAAAGGGGTGGCCACATGGGCCCTGACCCTACCAAAACCTTCCTGCTGCGATCGCGTCGAAGACTCTTTCTGTCTGCCAGTGGGAGATTAGACACCCCATGGGCAGAAAAGGAGAAGAATGCAGCGATTGTGGCCTAGATACATGTTGTCTGCCCAGGGGAAGGCTAGGAGTGGAGTTAGGACAGAGCTAGAGTGGTGTTAGGGTAGATATAGGGTGGAGTTAAGGCAGAGTTAGGGTGGAATGAAGGTGGAGCTAAGGCAGAGCTTGAGGTCCCCCCAATCAAATAGGTGTTCTGCTGCCCCTGTGTTACCTGCAAAGCTGCAGCAAAAGTTGATAAATGGGACCCCAAGCCATTTAGTCTGCATATCTTTGAAGTCTTTATTCTAGGGATACATTTTACCTATCAAGTTAAAATCTTGATGTGCCTCCAGATTATATACTGATATTGAAATACTGGTCCAATCTGGTGATACTGGTATTAATTCTGTATTCTAGAGAATTTAAATATAGGTTACAATGGGGCCCTTTTACTAAGTGTGCTAAGCAGTTAATGCACATTTTTGAGTGCAGTAAATGTGCGTAAGAGTCTACTGTAACTGTTATTTTGGGGGCATGACAGTTCCCATGCACTGATTCACACACTCAAGGCCACTTGTGCATTAGGGTGCTGAATGGGTGGGATCGGGGTGGAGAGTGGGTGCAATGCAGTTAGTACAGGGGGACACATCGTGCACACTGTCAATGTTCTCATTAACATGGGGTCATTTAATGCCACCTCAATTGGTGAAGGTAAGTGCGTCTCACATTCTCTGAGCCTAGAAATGACCTTGTAGTAGGGATGTGTTTATGTCTAGAAACTGAGCCTTTGTTAGAATAGCCTGAGAAGGGGGAACAGGGTGTTAGGCCAAGAGAGGGTCCCCTATTGGATAGATGCAGGGGGCGTTGGGACCAATAGAAAGTTTGCCTGTATCAAACTGTGAAACTTGTATATAAGGAAGTTGCTCCTGTTCTCCATTGCTCAGTCCTTTTTGAAGCTTGACTCTCTGAGCCTGTGCACAATAAATTGGCTTGGATCTTTGAACGGACTCCTGGTTTTATTTATTGCATGCTTATCAGCTGCTACAGTAACAGTGCTGTGCATTAGAGTTCCCATCCGCTCATTGTGGGAAACATACTGGCCATACCCCAGACAGTTACCACAGAGGCTTTGCTCTTAATTCAGATTAGTTTTTGTGCTAACAGCATAAGTTAGGTCCAAAAACCTAACACACTTTACTTAAAAGGGCCCCACAAGATTTGGTAACAAAAGTATATTTTGTAAATTTAAACTAATTAGAAATTGCATTATGAAACAAGAAAAGTATAGCATAGAAAAAATATATATCTAAGGTTTACAGTTGACTTTTATTCCTTCTTTAGAAAAATATGACTCTGCTTCTTTAAGTGCATCATTTTGAAAGGGATATGAAAAGCTTCATGTGAGCAGAAACCAATACGGTAACTATAATATTGACAAGAGCATGCAAGCTAATTCAAGGGTCTCAGACTGAAAACAATCCCTTTCACCATTTATACACCCCACAATTCAACTTAATTATTGGTTTGCATAGGATAGTATCAGTGGTGGGGAGGGTCAAAGATTTAAATAAACCCACTCTGCCACTTAATATCTAATGTAACACAGCTGCAAAAGCTGAAAAAAAATCCTTTGCAATTAAACTTTGAGTTACTCTTTTTTTTCTAACAGCAGATTTAGTTCTCACATCTGTGAAACATAATTAGTTTCACATAGCAGGAGCAAAGCCCACATCATGGAGTCTGATTTCTCTTATTCATTATAGACCATCTCTAAGAAATCTAGATAAGTCATATTTCTTATGACAATGTTTTAGATTCAACAATTCATTTCTCATAGTCAACACTGCTCATAGCCCCCTTCTCTTTTATCAAATCGCCATCTGTAGTGTAATCAAAACGATCAAAGTAATTTGTGCTTCTATAGTATCTTTCATACAAAAAGGAACATAACATGGTTTGCAATTTAATCTTTCAAAAATATACACTGAAGTTTAGCAATCACTAAAAAGTAAAATAAGGTGATACATTTTTAATAGACTGAGGACTGTTTTACTAAAGCCCAGTGATCCAGTTAATGTGTTGGCATCCGGTGGCATAGAGGCATGCCTGCAACCCTACAGTAAATTGCATGGCAATCAGCCATTGCGTGATGGGGCAGGAATGGGCAGAGTGTGGGTGTGGTTAGCAAAACTAGTGCAAGGGTAATTGGTTCATGCTCGGCAGCAATGTAGCAGTTAGCGTGAGTGCACCTGACACCTCTACAGGTACACCCTTGTTAGTGTGCCACATTTTGCGGTAGTCCGTCATATGTTAATTGTTGGGAAAATGCTTGTCATGCCCCCCCCCCCCAATAGCTAACGTGCAGTCTTTGCACTTTGAGTTAGTTTTGCTTGTTAAGTCCAAAACCTTAGTGGGCTTTAGTAAGAGGGGCACTAACTCTAACACACTTCTTGACTGACCCTTTGGGAGTTAACACCCCAACAAAATAAGCAGATCAGAGCAAGGGCCAACATTGCTAGAAAATACAAGTGAATCATAAAATATATTGCAATGCTAGTGTGGAATGAAATGTCCTGTTCAGCAGGATTTATCCACTTTCAATACCCTCACTATGTTTTCTCAAAACATTGTTATTAGCTACTACTGTATAACTTTGTTTTCAACACTATCAATATGAGTCTTATTATAAAATCTTGGTTTTCAAAAGCACTCAACAGATACATTTTGACAATATAATAAAAGAGGGATCATTTTAAAAGTCTTAGGGGTATGTTACTGAAGGGTGCTATTAACATGCATTATCGGTGCCCATGAGCAGTTAACACCACGGAAAGCACTGATAAGCTGAATTAATGTTCGGAAGCGGGGCCCTCAGTGTTAAAGGTAAAAGGAGGTGGAGAGTGGTCGTTAATGGGGAGGAGAGTGGGTGGGGATAGCAGGTTCTCCTATACCACAGGGTTGTGTTACCATACGTTAGAGATCCCAGCGCTGGGAAACCTAACGCCATCTGAAAGCTCACAGAAAGGGCTAGTTTTGAGGGGAGAGAGCCTATTTAAATGTATGCAATGTGCTCCACCAACCGGAGTTTCCAAATTTGTGATAGTAGTGCTCCACTGGCAGCAACACTATGGTGCCCTATTAAGAAAGGGCACTATGTTGATGTTGCCAAATTGGCAAAGGGGGTGTCACATGGGTGCTGCAGTGGGTCTTGCTTGTCCCCCAGGCTGACAAGGCCACTACCTAGAGTGTACATCTGCGATGTCTGGTATGACTCCACTATGACAGTGCAGCACACATACATGCTGATGCAGTCAAAAATACATTGTACCACCATCAGTACCACCATGCTGCAGACATTGCTTTGCAGAGAGGTGTGGAGGTGTGCCCTACTGATTAGTGCAATGTTTCCATAAGCAGGGGACAAAGGTTTGATTCCCATCCTTCTACTTTGTTATGCATTCTGGCCACACTTTGGGTCAGTAAACATGCTATTCCCTATCATGCCCTTCTGAGAGCATGGTTTTATTCGCTCTGCTGTAGCCCTTTGGACAGGGCCAGACATGTTCACCCTGCAGATATCAAGAACCTGCTTTGAGGTGTAGCATAATGGTCATGGCAATGGTTTGGTGATCAAGATGCCAGAGTTTGAGGCCCACTAGTACTCCTTATGTAATATTTCAGAATGTGTTACTGTCGCATTTTATGTCTGCCACAACCTTCATAGACTAACAATACCTCCTTGTGACCTTGAGCAGGTCACTTTACCCACCAATGGCTCAGCTGACTGCAGGCCCATATAGTCCCTGTTTATCATCAGACATTACTTTGGTCACTACTCAAGTGTCTGGAATCAATCAAAAGAAAAAACACTCATTTGAAACAAAAAGTAGGCTTATGTCCAATCATAAATTCAATTGTCAAACAATTGCTGTATGAGTTTTTCTTTTCTTTATAGAGAAAAAAGTCTCAGCATTGAATGGGCCGGTGTATTCAGTGACATAAAAATCACTAACAGCAGTTTACACATGCCCCAATCACATCAGCAACTTTCTCTATAAGAACTCCAACAGTCAGAATGCCGCAGAAAATCCAACTTATCTTGAACAGCAGCATCAGTCAACGCGGTCAGTCCAAAGCCTCACAACCAGCACTTACAAGCATTTTGCTTAACTTCTTGATTCTTCAGGGGGACATCTAGTGCTAGAAAAACATACAGCAACAAAACATAAACATTCCCAACAAACCAACCTACAAAACTCATTTAAAAAGCCCCTACTTACCCAACAATGAACCACAGTCCAGCACGCAAACAACCAGCCACAAAACCCACAATGCGGCTTCAAACAAATGTGCATGCACCAGGTACTACCTCACAGCATTTAAAAACCTCCCAACCTATCACAGCCTCAACTCAATAAAGATCATCATTAATTCCCCTACTAGACTTTCGTATATTCAATTAAATACAACTACCCCATTCAATCTGGGCATTAAGCCCATCAGGAACCACAGTACCAACCGTGTAAATCCACCGCTGCTCGCAGATCACCAAGGTCTGCTCATGAGTACGATCACCATGACCCCCCAACACCTGATCTAGGCAAAAGCACCGCAAGTCCGAAAACAAATGACCCTTTTCCTGACAATGCATTACAATAGGAGCTTCCAATACCTTTCATGTAATTTGACTTTTATGTTCCAAAATACGTTTCCTAAGTGGCCGAATAGTTTTACCAATGTACAAGTCACAAGGACAGAAAATACCATATACAACACAACAAGAATCACAAGAAGTATGCTTTTGCAAGTGAAAAATTCTACCTTTATATACAAATTGAGAAATTTCCAAGGAAACCCTACATATTGAACAGTTTCCACATATTCTATGACCCTTAACCCAACCAGGTCTATGTAGAGGATGCAATATAGAAGGGCATAAAAAAATCACGCAAATTGCGCTGTCGTTTCCACTCACATCTAATCAATTTTCTCTCAAGGCCAGGAACTGTATTCACTACTTTCATATGCTTCTTAATAATACACTGAACATGCGAGCTCAATGGAGAAAATTCTGAAATTAAATTTATCTGATCAGACTCATCATCAACAGATTTATCTTGGGGGGGGGGGGTCAAAAGCAAAGCCCTATTAATAAATGAAGCCCACTTAAAGGCTTTCTGGATAACCCTCTCAGGATACCCCCTAGACTGAAACCCCTCCACTAAAGCCCCAGACTGTGATCGAAAATCACAATTGTCCGTGCAATTTCTCCGATACCTAACAAATTGAGAAAAAGGCAAACTATCACGCAACTGCACAGGATGCGCACTCTCATAGTGCAAGAATGTATTTCTATCAGTTGGTTTCCTATGCACCTTCGTCTTCCAACCATTCAAATCCTTACAGACCAACGCATCCAAAAATACAATTTCAGTCACACTGTAAGCATTAGTCAAATGAATATTATCATCGCAATGGTTCAGCCACTCCAAAAACAATTGAAGATCATTCTCAGTACCGTTCCACAATACAAATATATCATCAATGAAGCGGCACCAAAGTTCAATGCTAGAAGCAAACGGCAAATGAGCAAGCCACTGAGATTCAAAAGAACCCATGAACAAATTGGCTATAGATGGAGCCACCGTAGCCCCCATCGCAACTCCAGAAATCTGATGATAAATGCAATCTTCAAAGATAAAATAATTATGACAAATCGCTAACTCAGTTAACCGTAACAAAAAACCTATCATCTCATCTGATAGGTCCCCATGACCACGAAACCCACTTTCAACCAATTGTAAAGCTGCCAGCTGAGGAATGGAGGTATACAGTGAAGTAACATCTAAAGTAACAAGTAAAATAATTGAAGAATGAGCCAACTTTGCATAGTCGCCCAAAATATTTAAAAAATGGGCAGTATCCCTCAAATAAGAAGGAATATCGAGCAACAATGGGCGTAAAAAAGAATCTGCAAACATAGACAAGAGCTCCAACACTGTACCTCTCGTAGAAACAATAGGTCTTCCAGGAGGGCATACACTGTTCTTATGTATCTTAGGAAGCAAATAAAACTTAGCTAAGACAGGAGAAGGGACATTCAAAAATGAGCATTCTTTCTTAGATATTATCTTAGCCTCCAAAGCCTGCTTTGTAAGATCTTTGATTTTTTTTTTTTTTTGTATTTTCTGTCCTTGTGACTTGTACATTGGTAAAACTATTCGGCCACTTAGGAAGCATATTTTGGAACATAAAAGTCAAATTACATGTAAGGTATTGGAAGCTCCTATTGTAATGCATTGTCAGGAAAAGGGTCATTTGTTTTCGGACTTGTGGTGCTTTTGCCTAGATCAGGTGTTGGGGGGTCGTGGTGATCGTACTCATGAGCAGACCTTGGTGATCTGCGAGCAGCGGTGGATTTACACGGTTGGTACTGTGGTTCCTGATGGGCTTAATGCCCAGATTGAATGGGGTAGTTGTATTTAATTGAATATACGAAAGTCTAGTAGGGGAATTAATGATGATCTTTATTGAGTTGAGGCTGTGATAGGTTGGGAGGTTTTTAAATGCTGTGAGGTAGTACCTGGTGCATGCTCATTTGTTTGAAGCCGCGTTGTGGGTTTTGTGGCTGGCTGTTTGCGTGCTGTACTGTGGTTGATTGTTGGGTAAGTAGGGGCTTTTTTAATGAGTTTTTTAGGTTGGTTTGGAAATGTTTATGTTTTGTTGCTGTATGTTTTTCTAGCACTAGATGTCCCCCTGAAGAAGCAAGAAGTTAAGCAAAACGCTTGTAAGCGCTGGTTGTGAGGCTTTGGACTGACCGCATTGACTGATGCTGCTGTTCAAGATAAGTTGGATTTTCTGAGGCATTACAACTGTTGGGGTTCTTATAGAGAAGGTCGCTGATGTGATTGGGGCATGTGTAAACTGGTGTTAGAGATTTTTATGTCACTGAATACATCGGCCTGTTCAATGCTGAGACCTTTTTCTCTATAAAGAAAAGAAAACTCATACAGCAATTGTTTGATGATTTAATATCATCAGACATTGCCAATTCATTGGTAAGATGTACCCTGACATGACTGCACTGATACAGAGGTATACTAACTGGCAGTTACATGCATACAGCTATAACCTACATGTGAGACATGAGTCATGTATGACATCATGACTGTGACTGTACAGCTTTGGCTCCATCAAATCTCTGCAGTACATGCGGACATATCCTACCCCTTGGATAGCCACCTGCAAGTATCACCTCATGTCCATTCATGCCCCATTTGTCCAGTTTGGATGATACCTGTCCAGTTGTTATTTGCACATTAGTCTGGGGTGTTGTATGGTGGTTGTGTGGCTGGGACAAGTGTGAGACCTACGTATCTGGCATCAGACCTTCCACGTGGCACTGACACACATTTTCCCCACAGTACAAATACGTTGGGTATGGCACCTACAGCACATCAGTGCTGCCAGCCCATTCCATCCTCTCCTCTGCCGCCATCCTTACTTCAGCCCATCCATCCGCCTCTGTCAGTTGTGTGTAGTCTTGTCTTCTTGTGCAAGCTGATACACCATGGCCTACACAGGTACTCTTTCCCTTATTTTGACTCTTCATGCATGCCTCTCTTGTGTCTGATCTGCATGTCACCACACCTTTCACTGCATACGTCCTGCCACATCTGACTCCACTGGGGGACCCATCTTCCCAATCTTATGCCACACACTGACATTGTACCATTTTACATTGGCACCGCCCAGTGCATCGGTACAGTTGCCTCTCACATGTGCATCCAAATTACTGGCTACCAAGTAGGATACCCATGGATATGGCAGGTCCATCAGTTCCCACCTGTTCTTCCATCCATCACCTTTACATTATGGTTTTATGGCTTTTATGGTTTAGGCACTTGATATACCACCCTTTTTACTGTGTTTATCAGAGTGGTTTACAGATATAGTCTAACAGGCACTTTTTATTGACTTTTCTTGGTGCTCCCTTATCCAGCATTAGGGTGACAGCCATTTTTGGACATTAAGGTGCCGATGTCCTGTTAACGCACGTTAAATGGCCCATTGCGCTCTTACTGCAGGAACGCCTCCTACCCGCCCAGAGCTTTTTTCACATGTAAAACCCCTTATCACTGCTGTTAATGCTTGACAAATGCCTGCTACCTTAATGCCCGTTAGTAAACATACCCCAATATCATTCGGCTCACATTAAAAACAGGGACAGTGAGAACTTGGATTATTCTGAGGCAATGGAGGGTTAAGTGACTTGCCCAAGGCCACAGGGAGTAGAGGTCATGCTATGACGGATTTTACATACATAAAAATCCTCTGTAAAATGCTCCTACCAGTCACACAAGGAATATTAGTGGGAATTGAGCCCTGGTGGCTTGATTCTCAAGCCAGGGTTCTAACCATTGGGCTACCCCTCTACTTGGGCAGCATATGTCTGCAGGGCGAACATGTCTGATCCTCTGTAATGTTCTGCAGAAGAGCCAATAAAGTCACGCTCTCAGAAGTGCATGATCGCAAATAGCATTTGTACAGACCGTGCTATTGAAGCACATAAAAAAACATACAAATGTGTGTCCGCCAATCAAAGCAGACCCTTGACTGTTCCTGGCATCAAAATGAACTGAGTATCCCCCAGCCACAAAGAGAGCAAGTGGGAATCAAACCCTTCTCCATCACTTACTGAGCTAGTGCTCTAACCATTAGCTTACTCCTCCACATGGCCCTGCAAAGGGTAAAATCCAGGACATGAAACAATGTGACTGGCACATTCTGAGACAGTGGTACACCACACCCAGGGCCTGCCTACAGCTGTGCACATGCAATATGTACTGCACTGGATGCTCAGCACTGTAGCTGTATAACAGACACACAGCTGCAGAATACATCTCTTGTCCAAAGGCCAAGGCACATGTGAGGTCACAATGCCTGTCCCTCCATTGTTCCCCCAATGGCAAACAACACTTTCATGTATGGGTCCGCTGAGCTGCAGTGTGGCGCTTACCCCAGAAGCAGAACATGTTCAGAGCATGCAGTCCCCTGTAACCTGCTACACACACCGAGATAGGTACACTTGCACACACACCAAATGCATACCATATTACTAACCCATGCGGTCCATTGCAGACCATCCTGGCCTCCCTGGGGGGCCATGCACATATCCCACCATCCTAGATGACAAGCAGGTACTGGGCAATGACACAGTGATCACAGTCGCCACTATGGCTGCAATTTCTGCTCTGTGTGCCACTATAGGTTGGCCCAGCCATTACTCATGATGCATTGCACAGTCTGAACAACTTTCTGCAACTGATCACCTAAGGGAGAATGGCGTGAGCCATTGCATCAGGCCAGATTTATGCAGGGACATTGTATGTTTTGGGCACATGACGGCGGCAAACTGTGCTACTGTCCGGTTTCAGGGGTCACTCAAATTACAAGGGGGGCACACATCACCTGGTCTGCTGAGCCTGCACTGCAAAAGCCAGATCCTAGAACCTATATTGTTGCCAGTGTGCTGCTCGTCACTTGGTTGTCTGCACAGTTGAAGAATGCCGGAGTGTCCAGTCATATCTGGTCCTTGTGTCCTACTTGTTTTGGCCAGGGACTCTCCTATGTTATCTCATTACAGTCCCCAAAGTAGTGGCAGCTGTTTCTAATAAACCCAAATGCAGTGATTTTTGTGTAATTAGGAGGGGGTGCAACCCCTATACTGATGGGCCAGCAAAGACCATAGTTATCATCCCAAAGGCAGCTGCCAGCCTTACTTTCTGGGACTTCCAATCTACTATGCCAAGCACAGTCAGCCTGCGTGTGTTGGTCACTACAAGCCTGTATCAGCCATTCACATCCCAACTATGCCCAGTCTGCTAGTCATCACACCATGAATGTGCACAGAGTGAGCATGTACACTCTGGCTTTGTGCAAGCAGCATGGACAGCCAACTGCTGGTGAAGTGATTAGACTATCAAGAAAGGAACTGCACCCATATCACTGCAGCTTGACATGCTATAGCACAGGGTGGATACATAACCGTGACATGGTCACAGCTCGATCAGAGCAAGAGTGGCCTCTCTGGATGAACTGATGTGTGCAGACTGGCCATGCGTGTTGCAGACACAATTACCTAACCTCTGACCCATATACATTCTGTGCAACCGGCTCTGTTTCTGCCAATACTCAGAATCCTCTTCCCTTCATTTGTGCACCCTTTGACTTTGAACTTGTGTTACATGAATGCAATGCACTAGATCTTGGGCCACAGACAAGCTGTGAGTACATGTTGGGCCATAGTGTCCTATGTCTGACACATCCCCAAACACTTGTCCCCCTACACAGCTTGTGGGAGTGAACATGGCACATAGTGCCATGGTTGTACACCCACATTATGTTATGCCCCTTGCCATGGCCCCTGCCAAACTGCTCATTGAGCATATGCCCTCATCCAGTGGACACCGCCCCCCCCCCCCTCCAAGAATGCATTGAAGAGTCACTGAAGAGCTGATCTGCAACATGTAGTATGGGCATCACATGCATGCACACTACATTGCTGAGGCTCTCAGTCCTCTGGGGACACACACACACTTGCTTCCCTTAAGGCTGTGGGCCCCTCTAATGTATGTAAAGCCAGTGTTATCGCTGCTTTCAGCGGCATTAATCACTCACGGACACCGATAACACGTGCTAGCAGCACACTTGCTTACCACATTTTAGCAAACATACACCTAAGACTTTTAAAATGACCCCTTAGTACATAAAAAAATTATCTGATTATGTGTCTTTTCCATGATTGTGCAAACATCTTGGAACATTCTACTTGTGTTGTTGGGTTTGGAAGACAACCTGTTAGTTTTTCAGAAAGGACTCAAGGGTCATTTATTTAGATGTGCTTTTACTTAGTATGCTTCTTAGTTTTACATGCTGTGTGTGATGTTTTTAACTGTATGATTCTGTATTGTTGTTTGTTATTAACATAGTAACATAGTAACATAGTATATGATGGCAGATAAATACCTGTATGGTTCATCTAGTATGCACAGCAAGGTGGTAAGAATAGGTGCACCTGCCGCTCCATGCAGGTCACCCCTCCTCATGCCCCATGATTATAATAAGCAGAAAATAAATGAATTAACTAAAAATTAAGCAGAGCCTAAACTTATATGGATAGCAGCTAGGGGTATGCAGGGAAAAACATTTATTTTGCTTCATTTTATTTTCATTGCGGGTTTTCATATTTTTTTCATCTTCATATCATTTTCTTAAAAAGAGCACCTTATTGCGCAATAGAGCACACTATTGCCACTTTCATTTCAAAAAGGAAAGTACATTTCAAATAGTAGCAATATCCCTCGCTATCTAATCAATAGTATCTTAACTAATGGAGAAACAGAATAATTCATGGTCTTTTTGGTTCATTCCAACAAAAACTAATGTGCAGGCCAACAAATTTTGATAAATCACCTTTGCTTTTGTCATAGGTGCATGTGTCGGGCAGAAACGGAGGGAGTATAAGCAAGAAGCAGGAAGCATGTCAGTTTATAGTGTTGGAACGTTTCATAAGCAGCCAAAGAAACCCGATGCCTGCCTCAGTTATCCAAATCCATGGTAATAATATCATTGATGGGCTGTAAGACACAGTTCAGCCTCAAGCCTAAGAGAGCTATGTTCAGTGTGACTTCAAGGGCATGTGGAACAGGTGCGGCTAGCACGTGTGCCAAAAATAGCACTTAGAAGCAGAAAAGAAAAAAAAAAAAGACAGCATCTTGTATACCTCAGGGTGCCAATCTGCTGCAAGCAGAGAAAAATGCTGCTATCTTCCCTCTAACATTTGTGAGATTTGCTAGATGATCTTGGGAAGATCTTGGGAAGAGAGAGTCTCTCTGGGAGCGGGAGGGGGGAGGATCAGCAAAGTGGCAGAGAGACTAAAGAACAATGTGCTTGTGCTTACAAATGCTTAGTTTCCTGTTTGTGAGGATTGGTAGCAGGTGTACAGCGTGCACTCAGTAAAGTCACTGTGCACCGCAGATATTGTAGATCAGGTAGGCCCAGAGAGGTCAGGGCACATGGCTCTCAAGGGGCTATGTCAGACTCTTCAGGGTACGCCACTGAAAATATCTGAGAAATCATAGTTGGGATTATAGAACTTCTAAATTCCAAAGCGCAACTGGGTGTAATAAAGAAACATAAAAGAGAGACAATCCCTGTTCTTTAGGGCTGATAGATAATATCATAATCATATCATAATGGAAGGGTATGTATGGAAAATTAAATGGTCATACAAAGAAAGAAGGGAGGTCAGCTGAAAGCAAGAGCAGCATAACTGCAGAGAAAGAGAAAAGTCATTCTTAGGGCATGTCTATGGCCTTTGCTACCCCACTAACAAAGCTTAAGAGAGATTTGTTTAAGAAGAAAATAGGAATATCTGCTGCTTACAATATAACTGTGAAAGAGTAGGGGCTCTAGTCCCATCTCCAAAGAGGTGCTGAGGAAGTTTGGTACAGTGTGGGTGGAGAGGAGGACAGGGAGATGAGAAAAGCAGAAGGTAAATACAACAGAGGAGAACAGCAGGTGGGTCTTATTTCCTGATGAAAAATGTATGGAGCTGATCTCTACCACCTCCACTGGGAGACTATTCTACTGATCCACCACTCTTTCCGTAAAGAAATATTTCTGCATATCACTCCTGAATCTAGTTCCCTTTACCCTCATCCCATGTCCCCTCGTAGAAGATCTTGCTTTCAATTGAAAGAGACTCTCCCCCTGTGCATTTATGCCACGGAGGTATTTACATGTCTCAATCATATCACCTCTATCCCGCCTTTCCACTGAAGTATACATTTATTTATTTATTTTATTTATTTCACCTTCAATCAAAGTGGTTTACACATCATAAGGTATACAATTATAGGGTAGAAGTAGGAAAGGTAGTGGGGATGTATAGGGGAAACATGTACATTCATGACAAATTACAATGTATTAAGTTGTTATTTGCAATCACGCTCATAGTAGGCCCTAGGATGGTCCATAATATTGTATAAATAGTATGGTCTTGAGCAATTGTCTAAAATCCTTTAAGTCGCTCAAGGCTCTCATGTTGTCATTAAGTCTGTCCTCATATATTTTATAATGAAGACCACTAACCACTTTAATAGCAACCCTCTGCACTGACTCCATCCTGTTTATATCCTTTTGAAAGTGTGGTCTCCAGAATTGCATATAATACTCCAAATGAGGTTGCATCAAAGACTTATATATAGGCACTATCACCTCCTTTCTTCTGCTGACCATTCCTCTCCCTATGCACCCAAGCATTCTTCTAGCTTTTACCATCACCTTTTCTACCTGTTTAGCTACTTTAAGATCATCAGTCATAATCACATCTAGGTCTGCTCTTCTTTTGTGGACAGAAGTACTTGAACCCATATACTATATCGCTCCCTTGGATTGCTGCAGCTCAAATGCAAGACCTTGCATTTATTAACATTACAGATGACAAATTCTACACCATTCTTCAAGTTTAGCTATATCCCTCCTCATGTTATCTGCACCTTCCTGGGTGTCTACTCTATTGCTGATTTTGGTATCATCACCAAAGAGGCAAACCTTACCTGACAGCCCTTCCGCTATATCACTAACAAAAATGTTAAAATACTATGTATTATGCTCCCAGCCATGTGTAGGCTGTGAATTGACTGATAGCAGATGCCACCTTGAGGGAGAAAGTAGGTTATCTTAACCAGGAATGTGAAGTTATTTGTTGTTCATTTCCTCTGAATGGCTGCCCGAGTCTGGCTAGTTGTCACAATGCAGATTAATTACTATCCTGAGAACAGATCAAGACTGATGCAGGACAAGAGATGCTATAATTTGTTACCAGGACCCGTTTCTCTTCATAGATTTCTGTTTGTGATGATTTATGCAAATATTTCAATAAAAGAGCCAATTGAAGGAGTAACAAGCTGAAGCAGATGGGAAGAAGCTGCATACTCAGCAGTCTCCCTGTCTGTTTCCTCTTCGGCAATTCCATGCATCTGTGTTTTCCTTTGTGCTTCACAACCATTCCTTCCGTCCACCCATACGAAGAACCGAGGGTTTACAAGGAGGTCTGGAAGTTGTTTGACGTTACCCTGTGAGTTTTAGAATCCACTCCAGCCTGTCTGGTTTTCAGGCTGTCCACCATGAAATATGCATGACAGAGATTTGCATATACTGCCTTCATAATGTGCAAATCACATGTGATTTTACACTGGACGTTCTGACACTAGACTGGCTGAGTGTGTCCCGAGCGCTAAATTGAAACCAATGGTTTAGACTATGGCAGAGATGGCTCTAGCTGCATAACCTGAAATGCTTGCATGCTCTTTTTAATCATTTCTGATAATTAATGAGTCTCCCTAATCTCCTTTGTCCTGTTGGTCTGTCTTAAATAGATTGTAAGTTCTGAGCAAGGACGGTCTCTTATGAGGGGACAAAAGATGAAGCTTCTCTGACCTCACCTTTAAACTGGCAGTTTTTTGGACTTCCTTACACATTTTTTTTTTTAATTTAAGGTCTTTTAGTCATATACAATAACCAAATAAGAAACGGACATATTACCAATGTTGAACAATAGTAAGACTGAAATCAGTACAAAAATAAGCAAAAATAATACAGGAAACATCAGACTTACAGTCCACATCACGGGAGCTAACCACTAATTACATATCAGAAACAAGAAATAAAGAAACCAAGTCAATTGACCACTTACGTGGAGGAAACAACTATGCTACGAGACCCAATTGAACCCTGCCTGTCAAGCAAAAATCTTTCCAAGTGCGATACCTCAAGGAAAACAAAAGAAGCACCCTCATATGTTATCAGGCACTTACAAGGGAATTTTAAGAAAAATGTAGCACCCAGATCAATGACACGCGACTTTAAAGATAGAAACTGTCTGCGTCACATCTAGGTGCTATGTGACACATCTGGAAAGATATTTATTTTTTGTCCACAAAATAATGCTGACTTCACCTTAGAGAAAGCCTTTAAAATACTTTGTATAACAATAACAGAAGGCAAGGTGACCAGCAAAGTGGATCGAATGTTAATAGTATCTGAGGAATCCTCGAGAAAATCAGTGAGATTTACCACATTTCTTAAAGCTTGGAATACAGCTGGTCTGAGCTTCCAAGATAGTATTTTTAAATAACACCCATGATTGATGCAAATCTTTAATCTTTGCAACTGCTCCTGGGGAGGCCCCTTCATTTTGGCTGTTGAGGGGGGCATCAGCTAATTTCTTGCCTTAGGCAGCAGATTGTTTTGAGCCACCCCTGGCTTGGGAGATAATGTTTCCAGATGAAATAAATGACTGCTTTATGGAACAGCTGGTTAAAAAACTGAGGGTAGCCATTTTGGACCTAACCCTTAGTGGAACAGAGGATCTGGTACTGGAGGTGATGATGTTAGGACTATTTATCAATAGTGGTTATACCATGATAAAATCTGATATAATAAATAGAGGGAGAATTGCAAGGAAATCTACCATGCTAGCATTTAACTTTCAAAAAGAAGATCATGAAAAATGAGATAAATGGTTAAGAAAAAACTAAAAGGAGCAGTTGCAAAGATTAAGAGTTTACATCAGGCCTGGATGTTATTTAATAATACCATCTATATAGCCCAGAACATATGTATTCTATACATTCAAAAAGATGGAAGCAGTAAGGGAGAACAAGGTCCTAGCAGAGAGAGGTCCTAGCAGAGAGAGAAAATTAATTCTTTGCTGTGTTGTTTACTGAAGAAGATATAGGGGAAATCCCATCCCAGAAATGATACTTATGGCAAAGAATTAGAGAAAATGAAACAAATCTTGGTGAACCTGGAAGATGCAATAGGGCAAATTGACAAACTAAAGAGTAGCAAATCACCTGGACTGGATGGCATATATCCCAAAAATGAAGTTGCAGACCCACTATTTATGATTTGTACACTATCACTACCTGAAAATTGGAGAATGGCTGACATAATGACATTTTTTTAAAAGGGTTCTGGGGTGAAGCCAGGAAACTACAGACCAGTGAGCCTGAAATTAGAGCTGGGCAAAATGGTAGAAACCAATATAAAGAACAAAATTATTGAGCATATCAATAATTATGGTTTAATGGGACAAAGCCAAAATGGATTTAGCCAAGGAAAGTCTTGCCTCACAAACATGCTACATTTTCTTGAAAGTATAAATAAACAGGTAGATAAAGGTGAGCCAATGGACACGCTCTATCTGTTTTTTTCCAAAAGCCTTTGACAAGTTCCCTCATCAGAGACTCTTGAAGAAATTAAAATCATGGGACTGGAGGCAGTGTCCTAAAGTGGAATGACAACTGGATAAAATATAGAAAATAGAGTAGGGATAAATGGTCAATTTTCTCAAAAGAGAAAGATAAATACTGGAGTACCAAGTGATGTGTAAATATGTATATAAATACCATGTGTAAATATGTATATAATGTACCCTGTGTGAAGTCTTAACATCAATCAAATGTAAATCTGTAACCATATCTTTGCTGTGTTCTACCTCCCCCTCCCTAATCGCAATGTACATATCCCTAATTACTGGCCCGTACAGCCAATCTCACCATGTATAGCAACCGCTGCTGATCACTGGAAGCAGCGGGATACAAATGTACGCTAAATAAATAAAATAAATCTCTACTGGGCCCACTGTATAAATAACCTGGAAATAGGGACGACAAGTTATTAAATCACAAAACGATTGTGAAAAATTGGGAGACTAGGGACCCGAACCTGCAAGCCATCGGGCCCAATTCCCCCTTCAGCTCTCCCTGTACGTCCCATGCAACAGGACAGGGAGAACCGGCGGGGGCGGGAGGGGGCAGGATTGGGGCGAAGTGGAGGCGGGTCAGCCCGGCAGGACATACAAGGCTGATTCAGGTCACAGCCCTGTATGTCCTGCCGGGCCTGTAGGGATGACCTGCTTATTCCATCTCAAAGGTAGAATAAGCAGCGAAAATCTGGTGATCAGGCCCGGTGATCCCCCCCTCCCCCAGGGCCAGGGCTGGGGGGGGGGGGGGAAAGGGTCCCCACTGTCTGATCTAAGCCATGGCAGGCCAGCCTTGGGTTGGGTGGTGGGAAAAAGAAGGGGCCGAGAATGCAGGAGTCGGGGGTGCCTGTGCCGGGCCGTCCTCAAGTCCAATTCTGGTTACTGTGGGAACATTTTGTTCACTTGGTCCAGAATCAGGTCCAAATGGGCCCATCTTGCTTGGGACCATCCGGACAGCCCAGATGTGCCCCTATCTGAATCGGGCTCCATGTGTCCAAATGACAGATGAAATTTAATGTGGACAAGTGCAAAGTTATGCACTTAGGGATAACTTGGGGAAACTGCTGGGTATTTATTTTGGGGAAACTACTAGGTATTTATGACCTAGATTGGCCACAGGATACGGGGCTTGATGGACCTTGGTCTGACCCAGTATGGCATATCTTATGTTCTTATGTTCTTAAGGATGAACAACCCAAGCTATTGCTAGGATGCAAGGTTCCATATTAGGAAAGGATTTATGTGTCATCATGGATAATATATTGAAATACTCTGCTCAGTCTGCAGCAGTGGCCAAAAAAGCTAATAGAATGTTTGCAATTATAAGGATAGGCATGGAAACGAAAACAAAGGTTATCATAATGCTTCTGTATTGCTCCTTGTGTCCACACCTTAAGTATTGCGTGCAGTTATGGTTGTAGCATCTCCAAAAAGATATAGCAGAGTTAGAAAAAGTACAGAGTAGAGTGACCAAAATGATAAAGGGAATAGAAGAATACCCCTATGAGGAAAGGCTTAAAAGGGTAGAGCTCTTCAGCTTGGAAAAGAGACAGCTGAGGGAAGATATGATAGAAGTATATAAAATAATGAGTGGAGTGGAACAAGTAAACATAAATGGGTTATTTACTTCTTTAAAAAGTATAAAGACTACGGTGCGTGCAATGAAGCTAAAAGTAGTATATTTCAGACAAATCAGAGAAAATATTTTTTCACTCTATGCATAATTAAGCTCTGGACTTCATTCCAGAAAATGTAGTTAAAAGCTGTTAGTATAACATGGTTTGAAAAATGTTCCTGGAAGAAAAGTCCATAAACTATTATTCAAGTGGATGGGTGAAAATCCACCTCTTATTCTTAGGATAAGCAGCATGGAATCGGTCTCCCTTTTGGGATCCTGCGAGGTACCTGAGACCTGGATCGGCTACTGTTAGAAACACGATACTGTGCTTCATGGATCCAGTATGGCAAATCTTATGTTTTTATGTCCCTAACATCCTCCTCAGTAAGGACTGAGTAAAAGAAATGGTTTAGGCTATATGTGATTATCTTACACTCCCATTAGCAGTCCTTATACTCCAGGGTCATCTAGTGATCCAACTGACTCCATCAGGAACTTTTTGCTTTGGATGTTCTTGAAATAGCTTTTAGTATTATTTCTTGTCTCTACGGCAAGAATCTTTTCAAAATCTTTCTTAACCTACCTTGTTACTGTGTTTCCTCTAACTTTCCTGTGCTTGTACTCATGCCTATTTTCTTCATTAGGGTATGATTTCCATTTTCTAAAAGATGGCCTTTCAGCTTTCTCCACCTCACTATTAGTGACATTTAGTAACATACTTAATGAACAAAAGAGTTTTCTGTGCCATCCTCTCAAGATGAGTATGACCTTGCATGTGGTGTGAGATACATTCATTTTGCCATCTACAGTAGAGCTGAAATATAATCTATTCTACATAAAATGTGTGACTCTACTTGCACATTGGATAGAATTTCTATTTCAGCTGTTAAATTGATAAGGGAGTCAATTGCGAGCTTTCTGATGGTTCTAGCTCAGACATAATTATCTGAGAGTATTGTCCTTACCTCATTAAAATGAGTCTGTTTGCCCACTTTTCTTTTTTCTAAAACCTTCTAGTATGAAACCAGACTATAGTCTGATTTCAAATTTAAATGTTCAGCCTGTTCTACAAAACATAACTTTAAAAGAAGATCTTTAGCCTGTATAGCAGTTGTAAGCCTGTGGTTAGCAGTTGTCCAACAGGGGTCTCTGGCTCAGTCAAACTTATTCAGTAGTTTAATGCTACTTTTTTTTTACAGAAGAATTTGCCACTTAGTCCCTCCCTCCCTCCCTCTCTCCCTTTGCTTGTCCACCAGGGCTGGATTTTCTTAATTAGTCTCCATTAAGACACATAGAGGTATGTTTACTAAACGGCTGTAAAATCACGGGTGATAAGGGCAGCACTAAGGTTCCTGAAGCCATATAAGGCAGTGGGCGGGTAGGGGGCATGCCGGTGTTAGAGTGCCTTAGGCCATTTAATGTGAGTTAACAGGACCAAGTGTGGTAAGGTGACAAGACGTCCTAAGGAAAGACAAGGCATCATAGGATGTGATAAGGTGCCTTAACAAGAGATAAGGTGCCTTAAGATGTGACAAGGTGCCTTAACAGGAGATAAGACACCTCAAGGCTCCTTAAGATGTGATAAGGTGCCTTAAGATGTGATAGGGCACCTCAAAGCGCCTTAAGATGTGATAAGGCACCTTAACAGGAAATAAGGTGTCCGAAGATTTGGTAAGGTGCCCTAACATGAGATAAGGTGTCCTAAGGAGAGACAAGGCGCCCCAAGGTGGAAAGCATGCACCTTAAAGCAAGGCCAAGGCAGTAAGCCAAACGCTGGATAGAGCACCAAGGAATGTCAATGTAAATGTGATGGAAGGAAGGACAGATGGGAGTTGATGGACCTGCCATATTGGTGGGCACCCTATTTGGCAGCCAATAAAGTGGACGAGCATGTGAGAGGCAGCTGTACCGATGCACAGGGTGGTGCCAATGTAAAGTGCTGTAGTAACAGTATGTGGCATAAGATGGGGAAGACGTGTCCTTCAGCGGAGGCAGAAGTAGCAGGATGTTTGCAGCGACAGAAGGATAGAGTAGTAGTAGGTACATGCAGATCAGGCACAGGAGAGGTGAGCACAAAGAGCAATAATGCAGAAAAGGGTACCAGTGTAGGTCATACGGTAGCAGCCTGCACAAGAAGACAGGACTGTACACAGCCGACAAAGGCAGATAGATGGACTGAAGAACAGATGGTGGCTGAGGAGGGGGTAGTATGGGCTGGCAGCACAGCTCTGTAGAGCCCTGACTGTTACAGGCATGAAAATGATCTGAGTAGCACAGTCACAAAAAGAACAGGTAGAAATCAAACCCCGCCCCCTGCTTATCGAGATCTTGAACTAACGAATAGGCTACACTGCACACCTCCCTGCACAGCAATGGCTGGATACAAAGAGACTGTAGATCACCACCTAAAATGTCTGCTGTGTGTGCAGATATTGGGTAGCCCCACCAGTACCCATGATGCAGTGCACATGTAGAACAGCTGTCTACAGCTGACCACCAAATGGAGAATACATGTATCCATCACCCCAGCTCAGTAAGAGGAACTGACAGTGTGTGATACAAACACAGAGCAGCTACAAACCATGCTACTGAGCAGTTTCTGCAGTCACCCTGAGGGTGAGGATGGATGTCCAGCACCAGGTCCCCCGTATCTGCAGTTCTAGAGGTGGTCTTTGCTGTAGATCCCCATCACTACCTGTGTCTGATAGATATTGTCTGCAGTATGTGCTAGTTGTATCTGGCCTTGTTGGACCCTAACCCACTACAATACTCAGTGCATTACAGTGCTGATTGCATTACAATACTCAGTGTTACAGTGCATTACAATACTCAGTGTTACAGTGCTGATTGCAACTACCAGGTGGAAGGGGTTTCTTGATGTACATGGGGTTGTTATTAGGGTCCTACTGACCCTAACAATACTGGGAATAGGTACAGAACACCTTACTTCCCAACTGCCTAGTTCTAAAATTCACCCGCAGCAAGTACCTACTGCCCACCACTGGGTGCCCTAGCCATGTAATACAAACTGCAGTCCACTGGCCAGTACACATTATATGTGCACAGAGCAATCATGTTAACTCAGGCTTGGGATAGACAGCATGGACACCCAGTAGTTGGCTCAGTGATTGGGCCCCCAAGACAGGAAGCACACCCATATCATTAGAACCAGACACTATATATGTTTATGTTATGTTTATTAGAATACTTGATATACCGTACCTTATTGGTCCAGGGTGGTTTACAATTAATAACAAACACAATGGCCATAGGCCATTGAAAAAGAAAAGAATTCCATTAAATGACAGGAAAGATAAAGTGGAAGGCAGAACAAAAAGAGAAGAGAAAAGGTACCTTTATTTTATTTATTTTTTTAATTAACTGTATTTATATCTCTCTTTTCACCGGGTCAAAGCGGTGGAACATTGAAAGGGGGGGGGGGTGGACAATAATCAACTTCTGGGGTTGGGGCCATCATCAGGTGGCCAACATTAATGATTTTAACAAATATTTGGGACATAGACATAGATATTGTATTACAGTCTCATAGAACATATGTTCAGGAGGATGAAATAGGGTGGTTGGGAGGTAGTCAGTGGTGGGTGCTTGTTTCTGGTCTGAGGTATTCCTGGAATAGGGCGGTTTTTAGTTGTTTCCTGAAAGATAAGGGATCTTTGTTGCTTCTGATGTGATTCGGTAGAGAGTTCCAGAGGGTTGGTGCATATAGCTCAAAGGTTCTGTTGCAGGTCAGTTGATTGCATTTAGTTCGTTTATGGGGAATGGTGAGGGAGTTGTTGGTGGTTTGTCTGGTTGTTCTGTTGTGGGCTGGTTGGGGCAGTAGTGTGCGGAGCTGGGAAGTCTGAGTTTGGTAGAGAGCTTTGTGAGTGAGTAGGGTGGATTTGTATTTGATTCTTGCTTCGAAGGGGAGTATGTGTAGCTCCCTCAGGATTGGGGTGATGTGGTCTTGTTTTTTTTGCTTTCTGGATAATCCTTGCTGTGGTATTTAAGGCAATTCGAAGTGGGTTGGTATTGGTGGCTGGAAGTCCATGGTAGATTATATTGCAGTAGTCCAGGTGGGGGAGTGTCATGGCTTGCATCACTGTTCTGAAGTCCTGTGGTTCAAGGAGAGGTCTGAGGCGCTGTACTGTTTTAGCCTTGTGGAATATTGTTGCGGTGTTTTTTTTTATTTGTTGCTTGAGTGTGAGTGCTTGGTCTATGATGATTCCTAGATACCTTATGTGCGGTTGTATTTGTATTTGTGTGGTTCCAATGTTGAGGTGTGAAGGTGGTGTGAAGTCTGGGTCCTTTGTTACTATGAGGGCTTCTGTTTTCTTTATGTTGATGGATAGGTTGTTCTTTTGTAACCAGCTGGATACTTCTGTGAAGCATTCTGATAAGTGTTTATTTGTTGGGTTAGAGGTTGTGATTGGGGCATAGAGCATTATGTCATCCACAGAGATGTGATAGTTAATGTTGTGTGCACGTATGATTGAGCAGAGTGGTTGCAGGTAGATGTTGAAGAGCATGGCAGATAGTGTGGATCCTTGGGGTACTCCTTGGTGTTGCTGGAAGGGGGGTGAGGTTGATATGTTTGTGCGGATCAGTTGTTGTCTATTGGTTAGGTAGGAATGGAACCATTGAAGTACGGTATCTTTGATGCCAATTGCTTGTAGTCTGTGTATGAGGATGTTGTGGGAGATGGTGTCGAAGGCTGCTGATATGTCTAGGAAGATCATGGCATATCCAGAGTCCTTGGCTTGAGTTCTGATGATGAGGGTGTTCATTAGTGATGTCATGAGGGTCTCAACTCCGTGGAATAGATGGAAGCCATGTTGTTGCGGGTCCAGTATGTTGTTGGTATCAAAATGTTCCTGGAGCTGTCGCTGAACTACCTTCTCAATGATTTTGGCAGTGAACGGGAGGCTTGCTATAGGTCTGTAGGAGGCGGGGTCAAGGGGATGCAGGTTGTGTTTTTTTAGGGTTGGTCGGATGATTGAGGTTTTGAGGAGGTCTGGCATGCGTCCTTGGCTGAGGGATTCATTAACAATGCAGATTAATGCTGTGCCCATGTCTTCTTTGGTTTACTTTATCCATTCTGTAGGGCAGGGGTCTAGCGGAGAGGTGGTGGTATTCAAGCGAGAGATGGTAGACAATATTTCCTCTTTCGTGATTGCTTCAAATGTGTTCCAGTCTCTGTCTATGGTGGTGGGGGCGGTTTGTTGTTGTTGTCTCTGTGTTCAACTGTGGATTTTATGGTTGTTGAAGCTGCTTGTATTGTCGTGCTAGTCAGGGCCGGATTTACCTATATGCCAACTACGCCGTGGCGTAGGGCCCACAGCTGACAAGGGCCCACAAAAATTGAAAAAATTGTTAGCCTTCTTAAATTAAATTTAAAAAAAAAAAATGCTGGCTGCCGCCGCGGCAGCATGGACTGTCCCGCGGGGCCCCTCTGCCCGGCTGAATCTGTCCGTCCGTCCCTCCCTCCCTCCCTCTGTGCCGGCTTTGAGAGGCGCGAAGGGAGAGTGTCTCCCTCGCGTCTCTGTTAAGCCCGCAGGGGCTGATGGGAAATTTCCCATCAGCCCCTGCGGGCTTAACAGAGACGCGAGGGAGACACTCTCCCTTCTCGCCTCTCAAAGCCTGCACGGAGGGGCTCAGCCATCGCAGAGGGAGGGAGGGAGGGATTCAGCCAGGCAGAGGGGGTCCTGCGGGTCAGTCCATGCTGCCGCTGCCGCGGCAGCAGCGGTAGCAGCCAGCATTTAATTTTTTTTATTAAATTTTACTTTAGGCCGATGGGGGGGGGGGGTAGGACTGGTAATGGGCTATTGGGGGGGCTGGGACTGGAAATGGGCTTGGGGGGGTTAAGACTGGAGGTGGGCTGATGGGGTTAGGACTGGAAATGGGCTGTGGGCTGTTTGGGGGGGTTTAGAACTGGTCATGGGCTATGGGGGGGTTAAGACTGGTAATGGGCTGTGGGCTGTTGAGGGGGGTTAGAACTGGTAATGGGCTATGGGGGGGTTAAGACTGGTAATGGGCTGTGGGCTGATGGGGGGGTTAGAACTGGTAATGGGCTATGGGGGGCTGACTGGAAATGTGTTGATGGGGTTAGGACTGGACGTGGGATGAGGCCTGATGGGGGGGGGTTAGGACTGACAGTGGGCTATGGGGGGCTGACTGAAATGGTTTGATGGGGTTAGGAATTGAGTTGGGCTGATGGGGTTAGGACTGGTAATGGGCTGTTGATGGGGGGTTAGGACTGGCAATGGGCTATGGGGGGTTGACTGGAAATGGGTTGATGGGGTTAGGACTGGAAGTGGGCTGTGGGCTGATGGGGGGGTTAGGACTGTCAATGGGCTATGGGGGGCTGACTGGAAATGGGTTGATGGGGTTAGGACTGGAAGTGGGCTGATGGGGGGTTAGGACTGGTAATGGGTTATAGGGGGAGCTTAAACTGAAAATGGGGTGATGGGGGTTAGGACTGTAAGTGGGCTGATGGGGGGGCTAGGACTGGTATTGGGTTGGGGGGTTGCTGGGACTGGAAATGGGCTGATGGGTGGCTAGGACTGGAAATGGGCTGATGCAGGGACTAGAAGGGAATGGATGCTGGGTGAGGCTGGAACTAGAAGGGAGCTGATGTTGGGGGAGGATTAGAATGGGATGGGGCTGGAAGAGTAAAATGGAGAAGGGAAAAATATTTTGTGTGGGAGGGATAACAAATCTACAATTGGCCGGGTATTGGGAGAGTAAGTGGGGATTGAGGATGGAGGGGTAAAATTTGAGTGGATGAAATAGGAATGAGGAAAGAGCAAAAGGAGAAAGATTAGTATGTTAAAGCAGATGTAGAGAGAGAATGGAAAAAAACTAGAAGAGAGAAGAAAGGACAAATGGACAGCAGACGATGGAGAGTTAGTAGAAGACACGAAGAAACCAGAAGAAAGTGGCTGGAGCAATTGCAGCTGAAAAATGCACAAAAGGTAGAAAAATATCTCTTTATTTTGAATTTATTAATTGGAATATGTCAGCTCTGGTAAATGTGCATCATTAACGTCTGCGCTTTGTTTAGTACAAGAGCAAATTAATGTATAGTTTTATTTCTACAGTGTTGTACATTCCAAGCTTGGCTTTTGGGATTCCCAGTTTAATTATTGTCTTCCTGTTTCTAAATTGTGATTACTTGTTTGGTGATGGTCTATGTTCTGCATGTGTAACTGAGCTGAGGTGTTCTGTTTATATAATTCCTATTTGACATTGCCACTTGTTCTCTTTCCCCAGTAGGTCATGTATTGTTGTTCTCTGAAATGTATTGGTTTAATATTTGCAGTGTTGCCTTTTGATTGGTAGAGTATGGTGCTTTGTGAGTCCTGGTAGTGCTGTTAGGATACGGCGGGTTTGCTATGGGTTCTAAATGCCATAAATACTTGATTCCCCAAACTACCTAGTAAAGAACTACTCCCACCCCCCAAAAAGAAAATAAATATTTTTTGTCGGATCACTCACCCTGACAGGAAACATTTCATGTCTCGTAGTGAGTCCTCCTTTTTAATCAATTTAAAAGACCGACTATCTCGGTCCTGATTAGACAGGACAACACCCGTTGCCGTCAACTGTTACTACTTGAAGCAACAGAAAAATTAATCCCTTAGCTGGTTTAGTGTAGGCTAAAATAGACAAAGTAATCCACAGCGTCACAAGATGCCCAGCCTCAAACAACAGCAAGGAATCAAAAGTACTTAGCTGAATCTTCCCATGGAGTAACTATCACTGTCCAACCTTCGGGGGGTCAGCTCACAAAATACATCCCCGGTAAGGATTCTCGCAACACTGACAGTGTTTCAAGCCGCTTTCCAGCTCTTACAGCTCTTCTTCAGGCGAATAAATCCTCCAGCAACGCAGTTCGATTTAAGTAGAGCAAGAGATGACGTCAGGACCAGCAACAATAGAGAAAACTCCAACTCCTCCTCTAAATATCACAAGTGTAGGCTCCACCAATCAATGTCCACATTCATACCTGCAGGGGCTACAGACCCCAACCGATAAATCCAGTACTGTTCGGCATGTTGTAATCGTGCCTGGCGATCTCCCCCCCGAGACATCAACGGAATGACTTCCAAAATCCGCCACCATAAATCTTCAAAATAATGACCCGCCTGTTGGCAATGTGGTACTAAGGGGGCAAAGTCCTGGCGAGCATTTATCCTCGATCGATGTTCCAATAATCGCTTCCGTACAGGGCGGATGGTTCGTCCCACATACAACTGGGGACACTGACAAAGTAACAGGTAAACCACAAAAGAAGTCTGACAGTCCGAATAAGACTTGGAGGTATAATGCATGCCAGTAATCGGATCTTCCCAACTGGCTTCTTCTAACGATGTGGCACAAAAATCACATTTACCACACATAAAATGTCCAGTTTGTGAAACCTGAACTCCCGAGTCAGACTCCTCAGGGTGTATTAACCAATTAGCTATTGTTCGAGTCCTCCGATAAGCAACCATCAAAGGTTGTTGAAAACAAGGGTGCCAGGATAACATACCCCAATGATTTTTAAGTATACGCACCACCTGAGCAGCTCTAGGAACAAAAGGAACTACTCCAATAACCCTACGTTCATTTTTAGGGGCCTTAGAGTCAGTTTCCCACCAATCTGGATGATTATTTAAAGCCCGTTTAAAAGCTTTACGCAACAAAGCCTCAGGGTATCCTCTAGCTAACAAGCGTTGAGTGAGATCTTTTGCATGTATTCGATACTGTGCTCTTGAGGAACATAACCGGCGAATACGGAGGAACTGTCCAAAAGGAAGCCCCCGCCGAAGGGCCGGAGGATGAAAACTAGTGTACTTCAAAAGTACATTCCGCTGAACGGGTTTTCTGTAAAGAGTACTCTGTAATGAAAACCCCTGTATAAATAACTGTAGATCCAGATATTCAATTTGATGACGATCATACTTAGGAGTGAACTGAAGATTGGTATCTAAGGAATTCATCCAACTACAAAATTGTTGAAGGGATGTCTCCGATCCAGTCCAAACAAAAAAGATGTCATCTAAAAACCGGCTCCAGGCTAAAACATGGCTAAACGCCTCAGACCCATAAATAAATTTCTCCTCAAAATCAGCAACATATAACGAGGCCACCGATGGGGCCACAGTGGCACCCATCGCAACTCCGTATATTTGATGGTAAAAATGGCCATTATACAAAAAATAATTGTGATGTAACACCAAGTTTAATAAAGCCAATATAAAATCTCGAGGGATACGAGCTGGGGGACTCCAATCTAAACATGCCATTATGTTATAAGCCTGCTCCTGAGGGATGTTGGTATATAAGGAGACCACATCTAGGGTCACCAAAATAGATCCCTGGGGAATGTGCAATTTAGAAACCACCGATAAAAAATGAAAAGAATCCCGTACATATGACTTTATGGACTGCACCAAAGGTTGAAAAAAATAGTCGCAAAATTTAGACAGAGGTTCTAGCACTGAATTCCTGCAAGAGACAATGGGTCTTCCTGGAGGATCCACTAACGACTTGTGGACCTTAGGGACCATATACATAACAGGTATAACAGGATGGGCAGAATTCAGAAACTCAAATTCTTTGCGGGTGATCCAGTAGCGTTCCAACGCTTCCACGGTAAGCTCTCGAATCCTGCACTGTAAATCAGCTGTAGGATCCGTTTCCAACTGAAAATAATATTTGGTATCAGCTAGATGGGACATCACTGTACTATGGTAATCCTCAGCTCGCAAAAGCACCACTGCACCCCCTTTATCTGCCCTACGAGAAACTATAGCAGAATTATCTTTAAGAGACTTCAAAGCCTCATACTGGGGTACAGTGAGATTAGAACAATATTTATGATCCGAGGATTCAAAAAAATTGAAGGTCTCGTAAAACCAAATTCTGAAACGTGATTAAGGCCGCATCAGTAGTAATGGGAGGCTTCCAACAGGATTTGTTACGAAAAAGAGATACTTCACCAGGGGTAGATTGAACCCCAGAAAAATACAAGATGGTATGCAATTTCCTAAAAAATTGATGTAATGCTATCCTCATCTGAAAAGGATCATATCTAGGTACGGGAACAAACCCCAATCCCAATTCTAACACCTCCTGCTGCTCCACCGTCAAGGAACTTCCGTATAAGTTGATAACTGTTGACGTGTCTGAGATCGAGTGGCAGGGCCCCTCCAACCCTCCTGAAATTGATGGGGCGGCTGACGAAATGGAGGGCGGCCTCTGTAAAAACCCCGCTGTTGTTGTGGAGCCCCAGTGGACTTCCCACCCCTAGGATTTTCCTCGGAAGAATCAGAAAATCTATCCTCCGCTGAATCATCAAACGTCACCTGTTTAGGAGTTTCCTTAATTCCCATTTTATTCTTACGCCAGGTATAAACCTGGTCCTTAGCGTAATCCTCAGTATCACGTGAAAATTTACTGATCTTAGTTAAACGCAATTGATCACGAAAATGCTGATTAAACTCAAGCAATTCAGACTTATTGGCTTTAAAGCTCTCCTCAACCATCTCTTCTTTCAACTTCTTTTCCAACTCAAGCACTTGTTCTTGTAAAATCTTCTCCTCATCGGATAATCGCTGTACCAAAAGGGCTATCAAATCCAACCCACACTTGTTTAAAATACTATTCCAAGTGGCTCCAAACAACTTATCATCCACAAACATGTGTGGGGGTTTTAAAACTCGTAAACCCCTAGGAATCATCTGTTGTTTCAGATATTGAGTCATTGTGGCAGCATGCAGCTGCACCCGAATCGTTTTCTTATGCAAATTTCTGAATTCTGACCAAGAAGTCGTAGTGGTAGATTGAATCTTAGCCAACCCCTGATCATCAAGCAAAGAAGGATGTTTCAAAAGTTTAGATATTGCTGCTTCCGAAAAAGCAAAAGTTGCAGTGTTAGAGGGAAGAATCAAATCTTCAGACGTCGCACTCATGGTCGGGTCACTCATAATAATCAATTTAAAAAAAAACACCCCTGGGAATCAACCCCATAAATCCCATAAATACTTGATTCCCCAAACTACCTAGTAAAGAACTACTCCCACCCCCCAAAAAGAAAATAAATATTTTTTGTCGGATCACTCACCCTGACAGGAAACATTTCATGTCTCGTAGTGAGTCCTCCTTTTTAATCAATTTAAAAGACCGACTATCTCGGTCCTGATTAGACAACTGTTACTACTTGAAGCAACAGAAAAATTAATCCCTTAGCTGGTTTAGTGTAGGCTGAGGATTACCATAGTACAGTGATGTCCCATCTAGCTGATACCAAATATTATTTTCAGTTGGAAACGGATCCTACAGCTGATTTACAGTGCAGGATTCGAGAGCTTACCGTGGAAGCGTTGGAACGCTACTGGATCACCCGCAAAGAATTTGAGTTTCTGAATTCTGCCCATCCTGTTATACCTGTTATGTATATGGTCCCTAAGGTCCACAAGTCGTTAGTGGATCCTCCAGGAAGACCCATTGTCTCTTGCAGGAATTCAGTGCTAGAACCTCTGTCTAAATTTTGCGACTATTTTTTTCAACCTTTGGTGAAGTCCATAAAGTCATATGTACGGGATTCTTTTCATTTTTTATCGGTGGTTTCTAAATTGCACATTCCCCAGGGATCTATTTTGGTGACCCTAGATGTGGTCTCCTTATATACCAACATCCCTCAGGAGCAGGCTTATAACATAATGGCATGTTTAGATTGGAGTCCCCCAGCTCGTATCCCTCGAGATTTTATATTGGCTTTATTAAACTTGGTGTTACATCACAATTATTTTTTGTATAATGGCCATTTTTACCATCAAATATACGGAGTTGCGATGGGTGCCACTGTGGCCCCATCGGTGGCCTCGTTATATGTTGCTGATTTTGAGGAGAAATTTATTTATGGGTCTGAGGCGTTTAGCCATGTTTTAGCCTGGAGCCGGTTTTTAGATGACATCTTTTTTGTTTGGACTGGATCGGAGACATCCCTTCAACAATTTTGTAGTTGGATGAATTCCTTAGATACCAATCTTCAGTTCACTCCTAAGTATGATCGTCATCAAATTGAATATCTGGATCTACAGTTATTTATACAGGGGTTTTCATTACAGAGTACTCTTTACAGAAAACCCGTTCAGCGGAATGTACTTTTGAAGTACACTAGTTTTCATCCTCCGGCCCTTCGGCGGGGGCTTCCTTTTGGACAGTTCCTCCGTATTCGCCGGTTATGTTCCTCAAGAGCACAGTATCGAATACATGCAAAAGATCTCACTCAACGCTTGTTAGCTAGAGGATACCTTGAGGCTTTGTTGCGTAAAGCTTTTAAACGGGCTTTAAATAATCATCCAGATTGGTGGGAAACTGACTCTAAGGCCCCTAAAAATGAACGTAGGGTTATTGGAGTAGTTCCTTTTGTTCCTAGAGCTGCTCAGGTGGTGCGTATACTTAAAAATCATTGGGGTATGTTATCCTGGCACCCTTGTTTTCAACAACCTTTGATGGTTGCTTATCGGAGGACTCGAACAATAGCTAATTGGTTAATACACCCTGAGGAGTCTGACTCGGGAGTTCAGGTTTCACAAACTGGACATTTTATGTGTGGTAAATGTGATTTTTGTGCCACATCGTTAGAAGAAGCCAGTTGGGAAGATCCGATTACTGGCATGCATTATACCTCCAAGTCTTATTCGGACTGTCAGACTTCTTTTGTGGTTTACCTGTTACTTTGTCAGTGTCCCCAGTTGTATGTGGGACGAACCATCCGCCCTGTACGGAAGCGATTATTGGAACATCGATCGAGGATAAATGCTCGCCAGGACTTTGCCCCCTTAGTACCACATTGCCAACAGGCGGGTCATTATTTTGAAGATTTACGGTGGCGGATTTTGGAAGTCATTCCGTTGATGTCTCGGGGGGGAGATCGCCAGGCACGATTACAACATGCCGAACAGTACTGGATTTATCGGTTGGGGTCTGTAGCCCCTGCAGGTATGAATGTGGACATTGATTGGTGGAGCCTACACTTGTGATATTTAGAGGAGGAGTTGGAGTTTTCTCTATTGCTGCTGGTCCTGACGTCATCTCTTGCTCTACTTAAATCGAACTGCGTTGCTGGAGGATTTATTCGCCTGAAGAAGAGCTGTAAGAGCTGGAAAGCGGCTTGAAACACTGTCAGTGTTGCGAGAATCCTACCGGGGATGTATTTTGTGAGCTGACCCCCCGAAGGTTGGACAGTGATAGTTACTCCATGGGGAGATTCAGCTAAGTACTTTTGATTCCTTGCTGTTGTTTGAGGCTGGGCATCTTGTGACGCTGTGGATTACTTTGTCTATTTTAGCCTACACTAAACCAGCTAAGGGATTAATTTTTCTGTTGCTTCAAGTAGTAACAGTTGACGGCAACGGGTGTTGTCCTGTCTAATCAGGACCGAGATAGTAAAACTCAATGTTACTTGTATGCATTGTAGTATGTTCTTGTTCATTGTACACCGCACTGATTGTAATAGCGCGGTATAAAAGAATTGTTAATTAAATAAATAAATAAATAAATAAATAAATAGTCGGTCTTTTAAATTGATTAAAAGGAGGACTCACTACGAGACATGAAATGTTTCCTGTCAGGGTGAGTGATCCGACAAAAAATATTTATTTTCTTTTTGGGGGGTGGGAGTAGTTCTTTACTAGGTAGTTTGGGGAATCAAGTATTTATGGGATTTATGGGGTTGATTCCCAGGGGTGTTTTTTTTGGAAATGGGTTCTAAATGGGCAGTGTTTGTAGTAGTTCCTAATGTGTCTGGCAGTTGGCACAGGATTATAGTAATGTAGAAATCTTTTAGTCTTTCTTTATCCATACACTCATTAAGAGGCACGTTTACTAAAAGTATATGGTAACATTATGCAAATATTTATGCAAATGAGGCCCCTTATGCAAATGAGGCCCCGCACCCCCCTTGGGCCGCCCCTGCTGGGGGCCCACAATTTTTGTTGGCGTAGGGCCTCACTCAAGGTAAATACGGCCCTGGTGCTAGTAGTTCTGGTGGGATGTTTGGTAGTTGGTCGGAGTGGTTGGGCGCTTTTGTCAGTTTTTTGACAATATCGAAAAGTTCTTGTGGTTTGTTTATTGATGTGTTTATGATCTTCGAATGGAAGGCCTTTTTTGCTTTCTCTGTTTCTGTGTGGTACGCATCTAGTTCGTACATGTATTTCGTTTTGTCATCCTCTTTTTTGTTTTTTCTCCATTTTCTTTCCGCTCTTCTGAGTTTGGTCTTTAGCTTCCGGAGGTTGGGGGTGAACCATCGGGTTTTTGCGGAGACGTGTCTGGTTTTAGTCTTGTTTGTTGTTGAGTTGGATGCAGAGGAGATTGTGGTGTTCCAATTGTGGATCAGGTCATCGATATTGTTGGAGCTTGTTTGGAGTTCAGGTAGAGTTTGTGCCAGGAAATCTTCTTTGATGAATGTTTTTAATCTTCTTGTGTGTTGTTTGTTCTCCTTGCTGTTCTTGTGCTGTTAGGTGTGGGATATGCTGATGAGGTAGTGGTCAGACCATGGTACATGTGTGATTTCTGGATTCCTGTATGAGATGGCAGTTTTGGAATTTAGGAATATGAGGTCCAATGTATTTCCTTTTTTGTGTGTTGGTTCGTGTATGATCTGTGTTAGGTTCATTGCTTCCATAGCATTGATGAAGGTTTCTGCTTGCTTGTCTTGGAGTGATGGGAGGTTGAGGTCTCCTAGGATTATTTGCTCTTTTGTGGAGATGGCGCTCTCAGATATGTGTTGTAGTATCCTTGTTAGGTCGGAGCTTGGGGTGGGTGCTCGGTAGACTAGGCATAGTGAGAGGTGCTTATTGGTGAGGGTGAGTATGTCCAAAAAACTGCCAGCATGGTTTAAAGGTGAGTTCAGAGAGGCTGTTGGTGCCAAAAAAGCATCTTTCAGGAAATGGAAAAAAGAGCCAAATGAAGAAAACTGGAAACAGCAAAAGCACTGGCAAGTTAAATGCAAAGCATTGATAAGGCAGGCAAAGCGAGCATTTGAGAAGGAACTTGCAATGGAAGCAAAAACACGAAACAGAGACTTTTTCAAGTACATTCGTTGCAAAAGGCCTGTGAGAGAGTCAATTGGACCATTAGATGATAGAGGGGTAAAAGGGGCAGTAAAAGGAGACAAGGCTATAGCGGAGAGACTGAATGAATTCTTTTTTTCGGTCTTTACTGAGGAAGATGTAGGGATGTTACCTAAGACTGAAGTGGTATTTAAAGGTGATACTGCAGAGGAATTGAGAGAAATATCGCTACACCGGGAAGATGTATTACAACTATTAGATAAACTGAATAATAGCAAATCACCTGGACCGGATGGTATACATCCAAGAGTGTTGAAAGAACTGAAATATGAGATTGCAGACCTGCTATTAGTAATCTGTGAACTTTCATTACAATCATCTATAATACCTGAAGATTGGAGGATCGCCAATGTAACGCCAATTTTTAAAAAGGGTTCCAGGGGTGATCCGGGAAATTACAGACCAGTGAGCCTGACATCAGTACCGGGGAAAATGGTAGAAACCATCATAAAGAACAAAATTACACAGCATGTAGATAGTCATGGCCTAATGAGAGACAGCAAACATGGCTTTAGACAAGGAAGATCTTGTCTTACTAATCTGATATGTTTTTTTGAAGGTGTGAATAAACAGGTAGACAAAGGCAAGTTGGTTGATATAGTGTATCTGAACTTTCAGAAAGCCTTTGACAAGGTCCCTCATCAGAGACTCTTGGCAAAACTAAAAAGTCATGGGATAGGAGGCAGTGTACTATTGTAGATCGGGAACTGGTTAAAAGATAGAAAGCAGAGGGTAGGGCTAAATGGCCAATTTTCCCAATGGAAAGAGGTGAATAGTGGAGTACCCCATGGATCTGTACTGGGTCCGCTGCTTTTTGACATATTCATAAATGACCTGGAAAAGGGAATAGCGAGTGAGGTTATCAAATTTGCAGACGACACAAAACTGTTTAAAGTTGTTAAAACCCAAGAGGACTGTGGAAAACTACAGGAGGATCTGGATAAATTGGAAGACTGGGCATCCAAATGGCAGATGAAATTTAATGTGGACAAGTGCAAAGTTATGCACCTAGGAAAGAACAACCCACACTATGGTTACACTATGCAAGGTTCCACATTGGGAACCACCACCCAGGAAAAAGATTTAGGAGTCATCGTGGATAACATGTTAAAATCCTCCACCCAGTGTGCAGCAGCGGCCAAGAAAGCAAATAGAATGGTAGGTATCATAAGGAAAGGAATGGAAAATAAAGCAAAGGATATTATAATGCCTCTGTATCGTTCCATGGTACGACCGCACCTTGAATATTGTGTGCAATTCTGGTCGCCGTATCTTAAAAAGGATATAGCGTTTTTAGAAAAGGTACAGAGAAGAGCCACCAAAATGGTAAAGGGGATGGAAGGCTACTCCTATGAAGAGAGGCTACAAAGGTTAGGGCTCTTCAACCTGGAAAAGAGATGGCTGAGGGGAGATATGATAGAGGTCTATAAATTAATGAATGGAGTGGAACGAGTAAACGTAGATCAATTGTTTACGCTATCAGAATATAGAAAGACTAGGGGACATGCAATGAAGCTACAGGGTAAACTATTTAAGACAAATAAGAGAAAATATTTTTTCACTCAACGTGTAATGAAACTCTGGAATTTGTTACCGGAGGATGTAGTAAGTTAGTGTAGCTGGGTTTAAAAAAGGTTTGGACAAGTTCCTAGAGGAAAGGTCCATAAACCATTATTAAGAAGGGACCCAGGACATCGATACTTGACCCAATACAAGCATTGTGGAGCCTGTGTCTCTTGGGGATACTGCTAGGTACGTATGACCTAGATTGGCCACTGTTGGAAACAGGGGCGGCCAAGGGGGTGCGGGGCCATTTGTGGAGACTTGGTGTGGGGCCTCATTTGCATAAGTGGCCTTATTTGCATAAATATTTGCAAAATGTTACCATACATTAACTTTCAGTAAACATGTCTCTTCATGAGTGTATGGATAAAGAAAGACTAAAAGATTTCTACATTACTATAATCCAGTGCCAACCGCCAGGCACATTAGGAACTACTACAAACACTGCCCATTTAGAACCCATAGCAAACCCACCGTATCCTGACCGCATTACCAAGACTGACAAAGCACCATACCCTACCTATCAAAAGGCAACACTGCAAATATTAAACCAATACATTTCAGAGAATACTGGGGAAAGAGAACAAGTGGCAATGTCAAATAAGAATTACATAAACAGAATACCTCAGCTCAGTTACACATGCAGAACATAGACCATCACCAAACAAGGAATCACAATTTAGAAACAGGAAGGCAATAATTAAACTGGGAACCCCAAAAGCCAAACTTGGAATGTACAACAACACTGTAGAATTAAAACTATAAATTAATTTCCTCTTGTACCAAACAAAGCGCAGACGTTAATGATGCACATTTCCCAGAGCTTTCATATTCCAGTTAATAAATTCAAAATAAAGAGATATCTTTCTACCTTTTGTGCATTTTTTTTTCAGTTGCAATTGCTCCAGCCACTTTCTTCTGGTTTCTTCATGTTTTCTGCTAACTCTCCATCGTCTTCTGTCCATTGGTCCTTTCTTCTCTCTTCTAGTTTTTTCCATTCTCTCTCTCTACATCTGCTTTAACATACTAATCTTTCTACTTTTGCTCCTTCCTCATTCCTATTTCATCCACTCAAATTTTACCCCTCCATCCTCAATCCCCACTTACTCTCCCAATACCCGGCCAATTGTAGATCTTTCATCCCTCCCACACAAAATATTTTTCCCCTCTCCATTTTACTTTTCCAGCCCCATCCCATTCTAATCCTCCCCCAACATCAGCTCCCTTCTAGTTCCAGCCTCACCCAGAATCCACTCCCTTCTAGTCCCTGCATCAGCCCATTTCCAGTCCTAGCCCCCCATCAGCCCATATCCAGTCCTAGCTCCCCCATCCATTTCCAATCCGAGTCCCTTCATCAGCTCATTTCCAAGCCTAGCCCCCATCAGCCCATTTCTAGTCATTTCCTAGCCCCACCATCAGCCCATGTCAAATCCTAGCTCCCCTCCACTCAGCCCAATTCCAGTCCAAGCTCCCCATGAACCTACTTCCAGTTCTAGCCCCTCCATGAGTCCATTTCAATCCAAGCCCACACCATAGCCCATTTCCAATCTTAGCTCCCCCCAACAGCCCATTTCCAGTCCTATCCTAGCTGCTCCATCAGCCCATTTCCAGTCCTAGCTCCCTTCCCTCACAGCCCATTTCCATTCCAAGCCCCCCTCCCCATCAGCTATTTGCAGTTCAAGCCCCTCCATTCCACTCAGCCCATTTCCATTCCGTCCCCATCCCCATCAGCTATTTGCAGTTCAAGCCTCCCCTTCCACTCAGCCCATTTCCAGTCCTAGCAACCCCCCAACCCATTACCAGTCCTAACCCCCATCACCCCATTTTCAGTTTAAGCCCCGCCTATAACCCATTACCAGTCCTAACCACCCATCAGCCCACTTCCAGTCAGCCCCCCATAGCCCATTGCTAGTCCTAACCCCCCATCACCCCATTTTCAGACAGCCCCTATCAGCCCACAGCCCATTACCAGTCTTAACCCCCCATAGCCCATTACCAGTCCTGACCCCCCCCAACAGCCCACAGCCTATTACCAGTCCTAACCCCATCAGCCCACCTCAAGTCATAACCCCTCCCATCAGCCCATTTCCTGTCCTAGCCCCCCATAGACCATTATCAGTCCTAACCCCCCATAGCCCATTACCAGTCCTAACCCCCCATCACCCCATTTCCAGACAGCCCCCATCAGCCCTCAACCCCTTACCAGTCTTAACCCCCCATAGCCCATTACCAATCCTAACCCCCCAACAGCCCATCTCAACTCCGAACCCCTCCCCATCAGCCCATTTCCTGTCCTAGCCCCCCATAGTTCATTACCAGTCCTAACCCCCCCCAACAGCCCACAGCCCACCTCAAGTCCTAACCCCCTCCATAGCCCATTACCAGTCCTAACCCCCCCCCCCCCAACATCGGCTGAGGGAAAATTAAAAAAAAAAAAAAGCTGGCTGCTGCCGCTGCCGCCGCAGCAGCAGCAGAATCAAATGTCCCATGGGGCCCCCTCTGCCCGGCTGAGCTCTCCCTGCCTGGCTGAGCCCCTCTGCGACAGCTTTCAAAAATTCAGATCCGCGAAGGGAGAGTCTCCCTCGCGTCTCTGTTAAGCCTGCAGGGGCAGATGGGGCGCCACTTTAATTGTGTCCAGTGATTGTGACTGCGTTGCTCCCACTGCCCCGATTGGGCAGGATCTTCTGAGCGGGAGGACTTCCCGCTCAGGCGCTCTATCCGCATTGGGGGAGCTGCTGAGCGATGCGGGCTGCTGGAAGTTTAAAGCGGCTCCCTTTGTGCTGGGGTGCCGCTTTAATTGTGTCTGGTGCTTTAAGAGTCTGGAGGGCAGAGGTTAGATAATGGTTGATTGCAAATCAAAAATGGTTTCAAATGGATGGATTTCAGAAGGGTTTTGAATTTTGCTAAAACTGGTTCTTGCCGTATTGTTCTATAAGAAGTGCTAAGGGTGCTAAAAAGATTTTAAAAAGAAGGGGAGCCAGAACAGAGCCTTGAGGAACACCACATCGCAGAGAGACGTGATCAGATGAAGTTGAGTTGAAGTGCACTGAGAAGAGACAAGAGAAATGGTAGGAATAAAACCACCGATAGACCATCCCACGGAGCCCAGAGTCACGAAGGCATGAAAGTAGAAGGGAATGATCAATGAGGTTGAAAGCAGCTGAGAGATCAAGTGACACCGCCAGTGATATCACCACATTCATGAGCTATGTCAATGTCATTAATGAAAGAGAGTAATACAGTCTCAACACTATGACCAGTGCGGAAACCAGACTGCCGAGGGTGAAGTAGTTGAGTTAAGTCAAGATGGTGGGACAGCTGAGAGAAAATGGCTTTTTCCAGAATTTTAGCAAGGAATAGCAGATTAGAGACAGGACGATAGTTGGAAGAATCATGAGGATCAAGGGAAGATTTCTTTAAGATGGGACAAACAATCACGTGCTTCCAAGTAGAGGGAAAAACACCAGATGACAAGCTCTTATTGAGGATAATAAAGACAAGGGGGAGAAACACCAAAGATAATTCTGTAATCCAAGACGAGGGAATAGGATAAGAACATAAGAACATAAGATATGCCATACTGGGTCAGACCAAGGTCCATCAAGCCCAGTATCCTGTTTCCAACAGTGGCCAATCTAGGTCATAAGTACCTAGCAGTTTCCCCAAAAGACACAGGTTCTGCAAAGCTTGTACTAGGTCAAGCATTGATATCCTGGGTCCCTTCTTAATAATGGTTTATGGACCTTTCCTCCAGGAACTTGTCCAAACCTTTTTTAAAACCAGCTACACTAACAGCCTTTACTACATCCTCCGGTAACAAATTCCAGAGTTTGATTACACGTTGAGTGAAAAAATATTTTCTTTTATTAGTCTTAAATAGTTTACCCTGTAGCTTCATTGCATGTCCCCTAGTCTTCCTATATTCTGATAACGTAAACAGTCGATCTACGTTTACCCATTCCACTCCGTTCATTAATTTATAGGCTTCTATCATATCTCCCCACAGCCGTCTCTTTTCCAGGTTAAAGAGCTCTAACCTTTTTAGCCTTTCTTCATAGGAGTATCCTTCCATCCCCTTTACCATTTTGGTGGCTCTTCTCTGAACCTTTTCTAAAATCGTTATATCCTTTTTAAGATACGGCGACCAGAATTGCACACAATATTCAAGGTGCGGTCTCACCATGGAACGTTATAGAGGCATTATAATATCTTTTGTTTTATTTTCCATTCCTTTCCTTATGATACCTAGCATTCTATTTGCTCTCTTGGCTGCCGCTGCACAATGGGCCGAGGGTTTTAACATGTTATCCACAATGACGCCTAAATCTTTTTCCTGGGTGGTGGTTTCTAATGTGGAACCTTGCATCGTGTAACCATGGTTTGGGTTGTTCTTCCCTAGGTGCATAACTTTAAACTTGTCCACATTAAATTTCATCTGCCATTTTGATGCCGAGTCTTCCAATTTATCAAGATCCTCTTACAATTTTCCACAATCCTCTTGGGTTTTAACAACTTTAAATAGTTTTGTGTCATCTGCAAATTTGATAACCACACTCGTTATTCCACTTTCCAGGTCATTTATGAATATGTCAAAAAGCAGCGGACCCAGCACAGATCCCTGGGGTAAACCATTATTCGCCTTTCTCCATTGGGAAAATTGGCCATTTAGCCCAACCCTCTGCTTTCTATCTTTTAACCAGTTCCTGATCCACAGCACACTGCCTCCTATCCCATGACTCTTTAGTTTTGCCAAAAGTATCTGATGAGGGACCTTGTCAAAGGCTTTCTGAAAGTCCAGATACATTATATCAACTGACTCACCTTTGTCCACCTGTTTATTCACACTTTCAAAAAAACATAACAGATTAGTAAGACAAGATCTTCCTTGTCTAAAGCCATGTTGGCTGTCTCCCATTAGGCCATGACTATCTACATGCTGAGTAATTTTATACTTTATGATGGTTTCTACCATTTTTCCCAGTACTGACGTGAGGCTCACCGGTCTGTAGTTTCCCGGATCACCCCTCGAACCCTTTTTAAAAATAGGTGTTACATTGGCGATCTGCCAATCTTCAGGTATTAGAGATGATCTTAATGATAGTTCACAGATTACTAATAGCAGGTCTGCAATCTCATATTTCAGTTCTTTCAACACCCTTGGATGTATACCATCTGGCCCAGGTGATTTTCTACTCTTCAGTTTATCTAATAGTTGTAATACATCTTCCCGATGTATCGATATTTCCTTCAATTCTTCCGCACCTTTAAATACCACTTCAGTCATGAGTAACATCCCTACATCTTCCTCAGTAAAGACCGAAGCAAAGAATTCATTCAGTCTCTCCGCTATCGCCTTGTCGCCTCTTAGTGCCCCTTTAACTCCTCTATCATCTATTGGTCCAACTGACTCTCTCACAGATTTTTTGCTATGAATGTCCTTGAAAAAAATCTTTATTTCACATTTTTGCTTCCGCAGCAAGCTTCTTCTCAAATTCTCTCTTTGCCTTCTTTATCAATGCCTTGCATTTGACCTGCCAGTGCTTGTGCTGTTTCCAGGTTTCATCGTTTGGCTCTTTTTTCCATTTCCTGAAAGATGCCTTTCTTGGCAACAACAGCCTCTCTGACCTCACCTTTAAACCATGCTGGCAGTTTTTGGACTTCCTTCCACTTTTCTTAAAGCGTGGAATACAGCTGGTCTGGGCTTCCAAGATAGTATTTTTCAACAACACCCAAGCTTGATGTAAGTTTTTAACCTTTGCAACTGCTCCTTTTAGTTTTTTCTTAACTATTTTCTGCATTTTATCATAGTCTCCCTTTCAAAAGTTAAAAGGTGGATTTCCTTACTATCCCTCCTCCACTAATTAAATCAAAGGCGATCATGCTATGATCACTATTGCCAAGTGGCCCCAACACCCTTATCTCTTGCACTAGATCTGGTGTTCCACTAAGGACTAGGTCTAATATGGCTTCCCCTCTCGTCGGTTCATGGACCAGCTGCTCCAAGAAGCAGTCTTTTATGTCATCTAGGAACTTTATCTCCCTAGCATGTACTGCCGTGACACTGACCCATTCGATACCGGGGTAATTGAAATCACCCATTATTATTACCGCGCTGTAACTTTTGTTAGCTTCCTTGATTTCTTTGAGCATTTCATCATCTATTTGTTCATTCTGGCCAGACGGTCGATAGTACACCCCCACCGCCATTGCCTTCCCCTTTTTACATGGAATTTCAATCCATAGAGATTTTACAGCAAATTTTGTTTCCTGCAAAACTTTAATCCTTTCTGACTCAATGCCCTCTCTAAGATCTAGTACACAGAAGGTTTTATGACATGTGGAGATCAGTTTAGAGAGTTCCACAGTGGAAACTGGGAGGAAAGTGGACCAAGAATGTGCAAGAGAAGGGAGGGAGACTGATGGAGAGGAAGGGGAAGGGGGGGCTTCTATATGAGAAGAGCAGGTGTTGAAAGAAGAACAAAGAAATTGGATCTTAGAATCAAAGGAGAGGGCCAGCTTTGAGGCCAACGGGGTCTCAGAGGAATCAAGAGATGAAGACTGAGACTGCAAAGTGGACAGATTTTAGTACTGAGTTGCGACAACGGGAGTAGTTCAGAGCTGAGGAGATAACAGCAGAAAAGTGTTCACGCTTCGCCTGATGGACCTGTGTATGAAAAGCATGGCATGAAGACTTAAAGAGCTGTAGGGTTGCCGGTGTGCGATGTTTATGCCAAATGTGCTCAGAGTGCCGTAGTTGGGCATGCAATAGATGGAGCCCTGAGTGAAACCAAGATTGCAACGATAAAATAGAGTGGGCATTTGGCTGCAGCTGCAAAGGAGCAACTTTGTCTAGAGCAGCCATGAGTGAAGAGATCCACAATGAGACCTGTTACTCAGTTGGTAATTGAGAAAAGTCAGGAGGGAAGATTTGGTCAGCAGCAGGAAATTGCTCCAAAGTCTGAGGGGAGATGCAGCGGATCCAGCAGCATGTCTGTTGATTCAAAGAAGTATGTGTAGGCAGGGAGGGTAACTGCACACAAAACTTAATAAAGGCATGGTCTGAATAAGGATGCAGAGTTACTTCAAAATTGGAAAGCTGGAGTAGCGATGAAGAGGATGAGACGACTAAATCCAGTGTGTGACTGGATGTATGAGTTGCTGAGGTAATGTGTTGGACAAGTGCTAAATCTCGGACCAGGGTAACAAAGGCATGATCACCAGAAGAGGAAGGTGAATGAAAATGAATATTAAAATCTCCTAACACAATTAGGTGAGAGAATTGAAGGACTGCATTAGTAATGGTAGCCAACAGGTCATCCCATAACTGTGGATGAAGGACAGGAGGCGAGTAGATAAGCAGACAGTGAAGAGGGGGTGAGGAATGGAAGTGGATAAAAGGGCCTTGGGATTTTTATTTATTTATTTATTTAACACTTATTTATATACCGCATCTTCCAGCGATCAGTTGCGGTGTACAATTAACAACAATTAACAATGCAGAGCTTGTTTTACATAGAACAATTATAACTTTTTACATAGAACATCTTAACTTGTGCAACAAAGGGTTTAAAGATTAAACAGAATGATTCAGTAAATCAACTAACACTGTTTGTATTACAATTTAAACAGAAGTACTGTCTCTAAAACAGTTGTAACTATATACAAGTGGGGTATCAATGCATAGGAATGGAATGATTATTCATTTAAGTTTGTACATATTGATTATAGAAGGGAGTATAATCTTGATTTTGAGCAGGTTCATGTTTATCCTTTATCTAAGTTGAGTGGAGGGTTTTCTATGGTATTATAGTGTTTAGTGAATAGATAGGTTTTCAATTTTTTTCTGAATTCTATTATCTCTGTTAGTGATCGTAAGTCCTCTGGTAAAGAGTTCCATATTGTTGGGGCTATGTGGGAAAAGGCTCTATTATTTGTTGATTTGTGAGTTCGTATATATTCTTTTGGCATCTTAAGTTTATTTGATTGTCCTTTTCTATGAGTGGGCTTAGGTGGTTCTTTGCTTATTAGGTTACAGAGTGTCTTCGGGGCCATGTCATTTAGGGCTTTGAATGTAGTTATTATTGTTTTGTATGTTATCCTGCTTTGTATTGGTAACCAGTGAAGGGATGCCAGTATCGGTGTAATGTGTTGGAGTGAATTTATCTTTAATATAATTCTAGCTGCGGCATTTTGCGCAAGTTGGATCCTTTTGATGTTTTGTTTTGAAATGCCTATAAGTATTAAGTTGGCGAAGTCGAAGTGTGGAGTTACGGTAGCCTGTATTATATTGATAAAATCTTGTATAATACAAGGGGCGTAATTGCTTGAGGATTTTGAGTTTGAAGTAGATTTTCTTCAAGGTATTTCTAATGTGCGTTTCCATAGTAAGGTGTGTATCTAAAATGACACCTAGATATCTTATTTCATTTTTTATTTTAATTTCTTGGTTTTGTAGTGTTATATGGGTTGGAGGAGTGAATGTTTGGTTTTTTGTTACGATTAGGACTTCGGTTTTAGCATGGTTTATGTGGAGGTTTTGGGTTTTTAGCCAGTATGTAATTTCATTGTAGCAGTCTGATAGAAGTTGAATCGGTAGGTTAGGAATCGTAAAAGGTATGTACATCATGATATCATCCGCATAAAGGTGATATTGTACTCCAAATTTTTTAAAGATATTGCAGACTGGTTTTATATAGATATTGAAAAGTAGGGCTGACAGTGCTGAACCTTGTGGTAAACCTATTTCTTGTTTGTATGTGTTGGATGTTTGATTGCCTGCTCTTACATTTTGTGTTCTGTTATGTAAATATGAAGTGAACCATTTATGTACGGTGGAGTTTATGCCTAACTGTCTTAGGTTGTTGAGCAATATTGAGTGATGCACGCTATCAAAAGCTGCTGATATGTCAATGAAAAGGAGAATGAACGCCTGTTTGTGATTGTCAATTCCTTTTAGGAGTGTATCTATTAATACTGCTAGAAGCGTTTCTACTCCATGGCGGGGCCGGAAACCATATTGTTGTTCATCGAGTGGGTAAGATAAGTCTATGAATTCCTGTGTCTGTAGTCGGGATACCGAAGAGTAGGAGATTGCAATTGAGAAACTGGTAAGGAGGAGCGATAAGCTACTACTACCCCTCCTCCATGCCATCCAGCCCAAGGGAGGGAGAAGGCGATTTACTAGGGGAATATACCCTTCTTTTAACCAGGTTTCACAAAGAAACAAAATATCCAATTTTTTTTGTAAAATAAGGTTGTTGAGCAAGAGAGCTTTGTTGCGGAGGGTGCGGCAATTCACAAGACCAAACTGGAGGAAAACAGAGTGACCGGATAACATAGATTCTGGCTGTGTATATTGTTTACCCAAACAATAAATCAAATTTGAAGAAACCCATGAAGATGCTGACCAACTATCTAGGTGTAAGGGATGTGAAAGGTGTTCAGTACGTGCAGTCCAATGTATGGAAATAGAGAGCATCCTGATAACAATCACAGTAATCAGAGTAAGTGTGAACAGACTGACCCAAGAAGGCCTGAAGTAGGAGAGGATGTTCAGGTGTTCTTTCCAAATGCCCCTGGAGTCGCCCCAAGGAGCTTGCCCAAAGAGCACATCCTACTCCTTGGGTGTGCACCACCACGGCGCAGTATGCCGCAGGTGCCTTGATCTTATAGGACTGCCTGGGGTTGGAAGGACCTTGGTGCACATGGCCGCATCACTTCTTGGGAGGCAGCAAGCAGACACAATTGGTGGAGAGACCTGAAGAGACAGGAGCAGCAGACAGTCAGGAAAGCAGCAGTAATATAGCATAAGCACAGGAGCACAAACATAGGTGAATGGTATGCCGCCAGTGCCTTGATCTTATAGGATTGCCGGGGGGGGGGGGGGGAGATATCTTGGTGCACATGGCCACTTCACTTCCTGGGAAGCAGCTAGCAGACACAATTGGTAGAGAGACCTTGGTGCATGCATGGATACATAGCCGTGCCTTGGTCACTGCTCAGTCAGAGTGAGTGTGTCCTCACAGCATGACATGATGTGGCCACCCACTCCATGCAGGTGGCAGTCAAGCACTACGATGTCCCAGTCATTGCCCTACCCCCAATGCAGATGCATCCTGGCTAATCCAACCTGTTCGGGTCATACCCACAATACTTTGCTCCTCATCATGGATATTTGCAAGCTAACACTGGAAACAACTTAGGCACTGTGAGGCTCAGTGAGGAATAGAAAGCCACAAAACAATGGATACACACACACACACACACACACACACACACACACACACACACACACACACACACACACACTCATATCAATGCACTGTGTAAAATAGGGATGGTTGGCATTCCTGCCTGCCATTCTGGTCAGGCATTGTTAAGGTCATTCTGCAGGGGCTAGTAGTGCCCTCTAATGTTAACAGCTGCTCAGTGTGCTGCTGCTGTCCGCCTGACTCTCCATCCAGCTGAGGATAGTGGAGCCTGTCTGTGTGTGTGTTTGTACCCTTATTCGCTGATTCATTGGGGGTTGCATATGTTGGTGTTGTAGCTACACTGTGGGATAAAATGTAGCCATAGGGACATGCACTGCAGGATCCACAGCCAGGACCTGAACATTGACCCTCTTGCTCCTATATAAACCAGCTGTGTGTAGTGCGCCACAGTGTTACAACAGCCCCTGGGGCTGACATGCTTCCTATCAGACGGACCTTGGAACATGTTGCATTGCGTATGGTGCACTGGATCCGGGCATGGCTTTGGTCTGCTGCAGGCGGGTGCCGCTGCCCTCTGTTCCAACACCCCCACACCATGCTGACATGCCTATGTGCTGTCAGTTTTGATGGTGTGCAGCCCTAGGCCAGTCAACATGGGGGTAGGCGGGTGCCTAGTGCACAGGGGGGGGGGGGGACAGAGGCATACATGAATGGTCACTCATCCCCCTCAGAACCATCTGCGTCTCCACGGACCTCATCACCACCTGACAATGTTATGTCTCTTCAACCTGGGGAAGATACGGCTGAGGGGTGTTATGTTATAGGTCTAGAAAATATTTCCTAGAGTGGAACGGGTAAATGTAAGTTGATTATTTATGCCATCAGAATGTAGAAAGACTAGGGGACGTGCAATGTGGCTACAGTGTAACCCATTTAGGACTAATGGGTGAAGATATCAGTTAATGCGTTATCAAATCCTGCAGTTCATTACCGGAGGATGTAGTGAAGGCTGTTAGTGTAGCTGGGATTAAAAAATGTTTGGACAGGTTCCTGGGGAGGGTCCATAAACCATTGTTCAAGATGACCCGGGATATGTACTGCTTTCCCCATTACAAGCACTGTGGATCCTACTACTACTACTGAGCATTTGTATAGTGCTACCAGTCATACGTAGCACTGCACAGACATAAAAGAGACAATCCCTGCTCATCAGAGTTTACAATCTAGTCAAAAACAAAAAATCTAGTCAAAAACAAACACTCTAGTCAAAACAAACACAGAGGTGTAAGCAGGAGTAAAGGGAAGGGAAGGGAAGGAGATTAGGAGAGTCAAGAAGGGAAGGAGATTAGGAGAGTCAAGATTCAAAAGCTTCAGCGAAGAAGTGAGCTTTCAACCTGGATTTGAAGAGGGTTAGAGAAGGTGCCTGGCGTACAGACACAGGTAGATTGTTCCAGGCGTAACGTGCAGCAAGGTGAAAGAAACAAAGTCTGGAGTTAGCAGTACGAGAGAAGAGCATAGATAGAAGCAGTTGGCTTGAAGAGCAGAGGTCCCGATGGGGGTTGTAAGGGGAAACAAGAGAAGAAAGGTACTGAGGAGCCATAGAGTGAATGCATTTGTAGGTCAGCAGGAGAATTTTGAACTGGATGCGGAAAGGAATAGGGAGCCAGTGAAGTGACTTGAGACGAGGAGTAATGTGGGCATGACGAGGCTGTTGGAAGATTAGTCTCGCAGCAGAGTGCTGGACAGATTGAAGGGGAGAGAGGTGATTCAGAGGGAGACCAGCAAGGAGTAGGTTACAGTAGTCAAGACGGGAGGTGATTAAGGAGTGGATTAGCGTTTTAGTAGTCTGCTCAGAAAGGAAGGGGCGGATATTGCTAATGTTATAGAGAAAGAAACAGCAGGTCTTAGCTACAAGATGGATATGTGTGGAGAAAGAGAGAGAGGAGTCAAAGATAAACCCCAGATTGTGGGCCGAGGAAACAGGAAAGAGTACAGAGCCATCCACAGAGACTGAGAAAGGAGGAGGAGGAGGGGAGGTTTTAGGGGGGGAAGATGAAAGGTTCAGTCTTGGCCATGTTCAATTTCAAGTGGCAGTGAGACATCCAGGCAGCAATGTTAGAAAGGCAAGCAGAGATCTGGGTCTGGATTGCTGGAGAGAGATCCGGCGTAGAGAGGTAGATCTGGGAGTCATCAGCATACAGATGGTGCTGAAAGCCATGGGAAGAGATAAGCACACCGAGGGACTGGGTATATAGAGAGAAAAGGAACGGACCCAAGACAGATCCTTGGGGTACACCCACTGGGAGCGGGGTAGCAGAGGAGGAGGAGCCACCAGAACACACACTGAAGGAGCGATGGGAGAGATAGGAGGAGAACCAGGATAGTACAGAGCCCTTAAAGCCAAGCTAGGACAGGGTATCGAGGAGAAGGTTGTGGTCAACGGTGTCGAAAGCAGCAGAGAGGTCAAGAAGGATGAGGACAGAGTACAGGCCCTTGGATTTTGCCAGGAACAAGTCACTAGAGACTTTGACAAGAGCCATTTCAGTAGAGTGTAAAGGACGAAAACCAGACTGTAAAGGATCCAGGAGGGCATGAGAGGAGAGGAAGTCGAGGCAGCGGCAGTGAACCGCACGTTCGAATAGTTTAGAAATGAAAGGAAGGAGAGAGACGGGTCGATAATTAGCAGGACAGGTGGGATCGAGTTAGGGTTTCTTGAGGAGAGGTGTGACCACAGCATGCTTGAAGTCTGCAGGTACAGTTGCAATGGAGAGCGAAAGGTTGAGAATATGAGAGATGGAAGGGACAACAGTGGAGGAGATGGGGCTTAGGAGACGGGTGGGGATAGGATCAGAGGAGCAGGTGGTGAGTTTGGAGGAAGAAAGAAGGAGTGCAGTTTCCTCTTCAGAGATCTCAGGAAAGGAAGAGAGGGTAGCAAGGGAAGGGGGGAGAGTTGGGAATGGAGAGGGGGAGGAGGGGAAGTAGCTGGGTTTGTGCGGAATTGGAGGGTGATCTTGTGGATTTTGTCATGGAAATAGTCAGCCAGGGTTTGGGTGGAAAGGGAGGGAGGGATCAGAGGCAGAGGCACTTTGAGGAGAGAGCTGAGGGTGGTAAAGAGACGGCGAGGCTCAGAGGCAAGAGAATTAGTCAGGTGGACATAGTAGTCTTGTTTGGCAAGAGCTATAGCTGACTGGAAAGAGACAAGCATGAATTTGGAGTGTAGAAAATCTTCAGGGGAGCGGGATTTGAGCCAAGCACGCTCAGCGGAATGGGCACAGGAATGTAGATAGCAGGTAGTAGGTGAAAGCCAGGGCTGGGGTGCAGAATGTCTCACAGGACGTGGGGTGAGTGGAGCTAGAGCATCCAGAGCTGAGGAGAGTGCAGCATTATAGGAAGTTACTGCCTCGTCAACAGACTTGGATGACAAAATGGAAGAAAGAGATGGAGAAATGCTGGAAGAGAGAGCCAAGGGATCAATGGCATGAGGGTTTCTAAATAGGTTGGAGGAGACAGGATGAGGCTGAGGCAGTGGGAGATGAAGATTAAAGCTTAAAAAGTGATGGTTAGATAAGGGAAGGACTGAGCTATGGAAGTTCGAGGGTAAGGAACTGGAGGAAAATATCAAGTCCAGGCAGTGGCCATGCTGGTGAGTGGGGGCGGTGGAACAAAGTTGGAGGTCAAAGGAGGAGGTGAGGGAGAGGAGCTTTAAAGCATGAGGATCAGAGGGGTTATCAACATGAATGTTAAAGTCCCCAAGAATAAGAGTGAGGGAAGAGGAGTCCAGAAAGCAGGAAAGCCGCGAGTCGAAGTCAGTGAGAAAGGTAGAAGCAGACTTATCAGGAGGTCGATAAATAACAGCTACCCGGAGAGTAAGTGGAGTGAAGAGGCGGATTGAGTGGACTTCGAAAGAGAGAAAGGAATGAGACTAAGGCAGCAGGAAGGGTTGGAATTGGCACGAGGGAGAAAGTAGAAACCCAACACCACCACCACGGCCAGTGGGACGAGGCGTGTGGGAGAACTGATAGTCCCCGTAGCAGAGGGCAGCAGTAGATGCGGTATCATCTGTGTCTTTTGGGGAAACTGCTAGGTACCTGTGACCTAGATTGGCCACTTTCGGACACAGGATACTTGGCATGTGGACCTTGATTTGACACAGTCTGTCATATTTTCAGGTCCTATGTGCTTATTTACCCCCTAGGCAACTCTCTGGCCCACCCTGTGCACCAGCAGCCCCCACTGCATGATCCACATGCACCCTCCTTTGCCCCATTTGCACCATCAACATAGTGCCCTTTCATACTTGGGCACTATGCTGCTGCTGCTAATGGAGCACTACTATCACTTTCTTGGGCACACCTGTCTGTGCAGCACATTGCAGACATTTAAATAGGCTTTCTCTCCTCAAAATGCACCCTTACCGACAGGTTTTGATATGCGGTAAAGTTCCTGGTGTTAAGGTGCCATCGGTAAGGGAGCCGGGCCTTGTTCCCGTCCACTCCCCACCCATTGACCCCTACTCTCAGCCTACTAACTGCCCATAGGGGGCTTTACGCTGCTGATCCCATTAGCATGCGCTAAAGCAGAGTTATCACTCGCTAACAGCACATTAGCGCACGTTAACAGCACACATGCCCCGTTAACATGTGCTAGCAGAACACTTGCTCCTTTAGCGCAGTTTAGTAAACATGCCCCAGAGTTGGCTCACAAGGAGAGGTTAAAAATCCAGCAGGCTGCAGGAGAGAGAGAGGCCCATGGAGACAGGAATCCTTTCAAGGCAAGCTGTACAAAGATAGAAACTTTAACTGGGCAAGGAAGGAACTTTAACTGGACTGGAGGAAGGGCCAGGTGACCAGCTTTGTAAAGATGTAACAAAATGGGTCTGCCATCTTAGTGTTTGAACGGAAACCCCCTTCCCACCACATGCCACAGTACCACAACATCTTTGAACTCTCCCATATTTAAAACACTAATCAAAATGACTTTTATTCAGTGCAATTGCTGTGGTGCTTTAATCCTCAGGAAAACAATTTGGAGCTTTCACGCTCATCCTATATGTCTTAAGCTACCTGCTATGGAAAGAGAATTGATTCAATTAAGGGAAAAATTAAATGCAATAAAATGAACCTGTTCCAAGATATAACTTGAAAACAATTCATTACCACTCCCACAAAGAATCAAAGAACCCAAAAATAAATGGATCACATAGAAACATGACAGGTGAAAAAGACCACATGGCAAATCTAGTCTGCCCTTCCATATCAACTACCATAGTCCTCTTTTTACTTTTAGAGATTCTCCGTGTTTGTCCATGCTTTTATGAATTCAAATATTGTCCTCGTCTCTACCATCTCCACTGGGAGACTATTCCACGCATCTACCACTGTTTCTGTAAAGAAATATTTCTGTATATTACTCCTTGCTTTCAATCAAAACAGACTCTCCTCCTGTGCATTTATGCCATAGAGATTTTTAAACATATCTATCATATCTCCTCTATCCTGCCTTTCCTGTAAAGTATACGTATTAAGATCTTTAATTCTGTCCTCATATGCCTTATAACAAAGACCACTAACCATTTTAGTAGCCACCCTCTGCATCGACTCCGGCCTGTTTAAATCCCTTTGAAGGTACAGTATCCAGAATTGCACACAATACTCCAAATGATGTCACACTGGAGACTTACACAGAGACACTATCACAAAGTACGTTTTTCCACTAAACAATGTTGAACTAGGGGGGCTTGTTCCACCCTACATCGCAACCTGCTCCGATGTTCTCTCATTCGTGTCCGAAAGGAGCGAAGGGTTTTTCCAACATAGAGTAATCCACACGGACACCGTACCGCATAAACTACTCCAATAGTATTACAAGTGGTAGATGATTTCAAAAAATATTCAACATACTTTTGAGGAATTGGGCTGTTTTTGTTTAGAGAAGGTGGAGGGGGGTCGGTCAGGAAGGACACATGATAAATCCCTCATTATAAGAGAACAACAATGGATCTATCGATTGGATTCAGTGATGCCAAAGAGATTAAATGCAACTATAACATGGGCGGCATGTCTGAAAGAAGAAGTTGAAGAAGTACAATTATACTATATAATAAACATCAGGATAGCCCATACGTTATTCACTGGACTATAATGAGTAGTAAGGGAAATTCAATAGCCCTTTATACTGTAGTCAAGCTTTATAATGAAAACTCATCTGGTGGTTTTCTTCCTAAATGATGGAGGGCAGTAGGGATTAGAAGTGAAGTAGTTCTGTCGACCACTGTAGTGAGAGGTGCCCAATGAACATCTTGGGAGGATCCTGGTTGACTGCAAGTGGGAGGTCTTTAAAAGTAGAGCAATAGGGACGAGCTCCGCATGCGCGGCGTCTTTTAGAAGACTGAAGAGCACGGCGTGAGCCGGTTTAGAGTAACAGCATTTTTAGACGCGGGCAGCATCGATTCGGATAAATTGTGGGTATATATTTTTCACATATGTGTATGAAAACTTCATCTGGGGGCTTTTTTAATATTAATATTGTGATGTTAATGTTATGTTTTTTCAATATAGGAGAGTAAACAGTTGATCCCCTGAGGAAACCAAAGTGGTGAAACGCTACGGGGGTGCATGGGGTGAGCGTTGGGATCGAAAAAAAAGCAGCGAAAGCAGGAAGTTGGATTATAGAGATAGATGAAAAATGGAACAGAAGCTAAGTATTCGTTAAAGAAACCTTTGAGTATATCGTACACAAGACAATTTATAATAACGAAGATACAGATTGCCTAAGTAAATGCTACAGAGCTAGCGAGTTAGTACCTCTCTGAGTCTTTTTTCAAGTGGAAGATATACTATCACATTTCTATCAATGAAAAAACCAGTGAATAATAGGTCATTGATGCAACTTGGCACATGACATATATCCAGACGTGAGTCTGGAAAATAGTGCCGAAAAAGTCTGAGACCTTTACACTGGATATTATCATCAATGAAAAACTTCTCTGGCTGCATTTAGAAATATAATATAGTTATAAGTATTTCCCAGTAAGTAGTTGTGAACGAATTCTTTTGTTTAGTTTGATATTTATCGTCCTTAATAAGCCACAGTAGGTACGTGAATTCACAGAAATACATTTGGACATTGTGGCTGTCATGGAAACATGGTTCAATGTCTCTCATGAATGGGACATTGCCATACTTGGATATAATCTATTTAGGAGGGCTAGAGAGGGCATAAAAGGAGGAGGAGTAGCCTTCTATGTCAAAAACAATATTAAAGCAGCTGAAATACAGGGGACTAGGGGAAAAGAAGAAGAAGCACTGTGGATTGGTTTGGAAAGTGGAGATGGTAATACCATCCATGCTGATGTAGTCTACAGACCTCCAACACAAATGGAGGAAATGGACAGAGATTTGATAAATGATATTGCAAAGGTAGCAAAAAAGATGAGGTGGCAATACTGGGGGATTTTAATCTGCCAGATATGGATTGGAGTATCCCATCTTCAAATATGGAAAGAAGAAGGAAGATCATGGATGCCCTACAAGAGGCATTGCTCAGACAACTGGTGAAAGAACCCACCAGGGAAGGGTTAATGCTGGATCTGGTGCTCACTAACAGAGACAGTGTGTTTAATATCCAGGTGGGTGCCCACTTCAGCAACATTGGTGTGGTTTGAGGTAAAAGCCAAGGCAGAGTCCATTTGCAGCAAACTCAAAGTCCTGGTTTTCAAAAATGCTGATTTTAGTAAAATGGGAAAGTTCCTGAAGGAGGAGCTGGAAGAGTGGGAGGAGATAGAGGTAGTGGAAAGACAGTGGGCTAAACTGAAAGAGCCCATAGCAAGAGCAACAGATCTATATATAAGGAAAGTACATAAAAGCAAGAGGAAATGGAAACCGATATGGTTCTATAAAGAAATGGCTGCAAAAATAAAAGCAAAACTGGCAGCATTCACAATTTTCAGAGAATCACAAAAAGAAGAACACAGAAAAGAATACCAGATTAAGCTGAAAGAGGCAAAAAGAGAAATTAGGATAGCAAAAGCATAGCGGAAGAAAAAATGGCTACAGATGTGAAGAGAGGTGGAATTGCAAGACTCAAAGATGCTGAGGTCAGATTTGTGGAAAGTGATAAGGGAAAAGCAGAATTGCTAAACAAACACTTCTGTTCTATATTCACAAAAGAACAATCTTGGTGAAGGGCCATTCACAGAAAAAGATGTTTGTGAACACCTTGCAAAACTGAAAGTGGACAAGGCCATGGAACCGAATCAGATTCATCCTAAGATACTGAAAGAGCTCAGGGATGTTTTGGCAGGACCTTTAAAAGATATGTTTAATAGATCCCTGGACATTGGGGAAGTGCTGCAGGATTGTGGTCTCTCTTCACAAATGTGACAACAGGGAAGAGCTGGCAAACTACAGGCTGGTAAGCCTTACTGTACCTCAGTTGTGAGAAAAATAATGGAGATGCTGCTGAAAGAAAGGATAGTCATTTTTCTGGAAGTCAACGGGTTGCGAGATCCGAGGCAACATGGATTTACCAAGGGAAGATCATGCCAAACAGCGACCAGAGAACTAGGTCAAGGGCATGCGATAGATGTGGTCTGTTTACTGTAGATTTCAGCAAAGCTTTTGTTACTGTTCCTCATAGGAGGCTTGTGAATAAACTGAGTAGCCTGGGGATGGATCTCAAGGTGATCAACTGGATCAAGAACTGGTCGACTGACAGACTAAAGATGAGAGTGGTTAATGGAACTCACTCTGAAGAAAGGAGAGTAAGTAGTGGAGAACCTAATGGGTTGGTCCTGAGACTGCTGCTGCTCAATGTCTTTATGGATGAGTGATATTGCCAAAGGGTTAAAAGAAAGTTTGCCTTTTTGCAGATGATATGAAGATATGCCACAGAGTGGATACTTTGGAGGGAGTAGGCAGCATAAGAAAAGATCTACAAAATTTAGAAGAATGGTCAAATGCCAAGAAAACCCAGGAGTTGCTGGGTTGCCAGGAGTCAGCAATGACTTGAAGGCACACATTACATATGTAATTTTGAGGTTTTTGGAGATAAATAGAGGCATGTTTACCAAAATCTGCTAATTTTCATTAGCATGGCATGCACTAAGTGCCAAAAATTAGCATGGAGGCCAGGTCAGATGCATGATAACTGTCCCCATGCAGTTATCATGGGTCAAAGGATTCTGTCGCATTAAAATAGCAGCCATACTTAGAGGCATGTTTAAGAAAAAGCGTTCCTTAATTGCGTGGTCAGGTTGCTATACCAGCACAGAGGCCCATACAAGCATCAGAGAGCTTTATGTCCGCCTCCCTGTCATTCGCATGTTGCTAACATGTAGCACTGTGGAAACCCCGCACATGGGTGCACCTAATGCTGCCCATGCTAACCGTGATGCATCATAAGTACTACATTCCTCCGCAACTCACCCTGCGCCTATCCATTCGTGCACTAACCTGCTAGTATAGGATTTTTAGTGTGAGGCCCAATGCTAACGTTTAGCATAATGTGCTTATTATACACTGAACCTCACCTTAGTGGTTAGCATGCTTTAGAAAACATGCCCCCTTAATGCAGGCACACTTAATGCCACTGTAACAATCAAGATTAGTGTAAGCTATTATTTCTTTCATTTAAGGGGCTTCTAATCTATTTTGCTGCTGTGTTGATTTTCTTCAGCTCTTCTTGGCTGTTGCTGCTAGTGCTGCAGCCCCACTCACAGTGTTTTTGGGCCTTCCTCATGTGATTCTTCTTTACATCCCTCACTTGTCATCTAGGCATTCCATGAATACGTCTTACACCTCGGGAAGAGGGAGGGATCACTTAATCTCTCTTCCCTGTTCTATTCTTCCTTTCCTTCTGTCCCCTCTTCCTCTTTCCTTCTATTCATTCTATTCCCTATCCTCCATTCCCTCATCTTATTTCAGTCATTTCCCTTCTACTCCCTCTGTTTCCCTCTCTGATGTTCCTGTCCCTATTTGCTTTCTCTGGTAGTGGTAGTGGTGGTGGTGGTGGTGGGGGGGGGGGGGTCTATGCTGCTGCCTCCTCTAGCCCAGTTTACTTTGGATCCTTACTAATGTTCAGGCTCCCCACCTCTCACATCACTTCCTTCTACATTTCTGCTTCCAACCCCTGTTCTCATTCTATTTTGGTAGGCATAGTTTTGTTTGCTCATGTGCTCAAGGCTATGCATATGTATTGATGACAGACAAAGAGACAGTCAGACAGACTCATCCTCCACAATTGGTTGTAATGCCTGATGCAAAACATGTTTAGAAGGGGTTGGCCATTAATAAACTATTTTCTAATGTGTACAATCAGGAGGATGTTGTGGAGCCACACCAATATGGCTACATGAGGCCTAAGCTCCTGATCTAGAAAATGGAATATATTTTCCTCTTCCCTGTCTCTTGAGGATTATAGCTCTGCTAGTGGTACAAGCAGGTTGTTTATGATGACAACTGCTAATCAAAATAAAATTGAGCCATTTTTGGGGGCTGCAGCTGGTGTTAAACATGCAAAGCAGGAACCTCCAATGCCACTAAAGATGGTGCCAATACAAGATATTCAGGAACTGCTGGCCCCAATAATGACGGAATTGCTCAGTATGAAGAAGATGCTTGAAAGCACCAGTTCTATGACACAAGAAATCAGAGTACGGATTTCCATCTTTAAAACACAACTTACTGGCTTAACAAAAGGCCAGAGTTGGAAGGGACTATTAGATGTCTGGAGAATGAGATGTGGGAGGTTGACAGAGACTATGGAAATCTTGAAGTGCTATGGCACAATGTTCAGAATGCCAACAACTGGATTTGGTGTAGCAATATAAGGCTGCTAGGCCTTCCCGAAGGCACCAAAGGATTCAGTTGGTTAAGTTATTCATACAGTAGCTATGCTTCTTGGCTTGTCTTTTGAGTTACCTTTTGAGGCCAAAAGAGCAGATTAGATATCACAGACTTTGGCAGGGAAGCCCTGCAGCCCTTTACATTTAAAGAGTTTTGCTACCCATAGGCACTCAACATTCTAACTTGCTCTGTGATTAAAGCTCCCATTGCATAACAAGAGCTGCCAGAACCAAGCAATGGTTGAGTCTTTGGCTTCAGCTTAAGGCCCTTGGAGCCTAATAAGGATTGTTGTATCTTGTGAGATTGCATCTTGCAATTAATAATGCCATGAACCACTTTGAAGACCCTGAAGATTTACAGTAACATCTCACAAAATATTCATCACACAGCACTGCAAAGGGTTAATTTTTTAGTAACAGTGCATGCAGTGTGCTAAGAAATGAGTCTGCTTTGCTGATCTGGCAACTTCAGCTTTGGACTGATATTAAGTGGATTAAATGGACTCTGTGTTGGTTGAGTAATGGAATGGGACTTGGCACATGATTGACTGAGCTGCAGGTCTGCATGATGGCACATGAGAGTTGGCCCTTGCTAACCCTATTTGGTGATGTGTGCTATGAGCCTTTGTTTGGATGATGGGCTCCTTTTTTTCTTTATAGTTTGTCCAGTTCTCTTTTTGATTACTGGTATTAGTGCTTGAGTGTGGTTGCTCTGTGAGGTATGTATGATATGTTCTAGAATGGCATGCATGTTTTGTGTGGATTTATAAAGGAAGTAAAATGTGTTCTATTCTACAAAGGCAATAATCTGTAGTTTTTCTTCTTGAATGTAAATACGAGTTTGAATCATCCTATAAACAGAAGAGAATATTAACCGTTCTTAGAAAGTGTGATGGTGAAAGCCCTATGGAAAGCCTGAAAGGGGATGAAAATCCTGAGGTCCCCATTGAAGGCAATGATAATGCATTGCTACAAGGAAAACTCAGCCTATGTCAGAGAAAAAGGCAGTTCCCTGTAGGAAGCAAACCACGCCCTAGTGTAAGGGTGGAGACTAACCCCCGTTCTGATTGGTCACAAGGAAGCAGGAAGCCAGGGTTAAAAACCACGTGCAGAGGGAAGGAAGGGAGATCTGGGGGGAGATCTGAAGGAAGGCCTGAGGTGAGACTGGAGGAGAGACCGGAGGAGAGACCTGGAGACAGAACCGATTGGAGAACCCACAAAGAAGTTGGTCAGGGAAATATCCAGAGAGCCAGTTGGAAGGCAAGAGAAAGCCAAGACCAGAGTCTGAAACCAGAGAGTCCAGGCAGAACAGCCTGTGTGAGAGAAGGTGCCAAGGGAAAGGCACGCTCTCGGACAAAGCCAGCATTCAAAGGTAGAAGCACAGACAATTAGAGAAGCCGTGCAGGCCAGTCAAATAGTTGCTACAGCTGGGAGGATTGGAGAGGTGGAAAGAGCTCCAGTGCTGACACAGAGAAACAGCCTCAAGGTAAAACTGACCATTTTATATCTGATAAATTGGCAAAAGAGATAAAGGCTAGTTTTATTGAGCAGGAGCTGGAACCCTCCCCCTCTACTGTGAAGCGTTGGATTGAAAGCCTAGTACCTGCTGCAAACTCCAGACCAGATAACTCTGACGTTTGTGAAGCTTCTAAATTAGGGGCACTGCAGAGACTATTCTCTAGTGAGAGGATTCAAACCCCTAGTACCAAAACACCTGAAAAGGCTGACTTGCTGTGGGATCACTTCCACCAGTTTCTAAAGAGAGAAAAGCTAAAAGAAGTCCCCACATATGAGAAAGACTTTGGTAATTCTAATGGCATTGAGGAAATGCAGATAGAAACCACTCTGCCTGAATATGATGATTTTCCTATACCAATGGACTGTTGTTTGACTCACAAGAATACCACAGTAAGAAAGGGAAACACGAGAGAGTTTTAAAAGCCTTTTAATAAGGTAGCTTTTACCTGTGACTCAGAAGAAAGAAGTGCTGTGCTGTATTCAGTGTTGAGAGTAACAGAGTTTGGGAAGACGTTGTTTGGTGAAAGTGAAACCAGCTGTGTTTAGTTCTGCTGCAGTATAGTGTGTGACCACACGGAGCAGTGCAGAGAACAGCAGAGAAGAAAAGTTTTGTTTTTCATTTCTCCTGGTTTTTCCTGTGTTCATCCTTTCATTTGGAGAAGTTATCCTATTGCATTTGTTGTGTTTTGAACCTCCGCATGCCTTTGAAAATCCCCATTGTATAAATAATAAAAATCTTGCAAAGCCTTACCACCTGCCTCAACTACAATTTATTCCTACAGAGTAAAGAACTTTTATTCTAAAGGACAGTAAGGCCGCCCATCAGCTGTCAGCCTCTTGGCCCAGCCGGTGGGTGTCGCAAGTTGGCGTAGTTGGCAGGATTTTTTTTCCACGCGTGCGCAAGGATATTGCTTCAGGATTTCCACTGCAGGAGAAGCTTTGCTGAGGAGCCCAGCTGACGAGGGTCCAGAAAGCAGGTCTACAGTGCCCAGGAGACTACGGTTGACCATTGGAGGTGTTAAGTGCGAAGCTTCACCCACACCAGGTATTGGGTACCAAGCCGAGGGTCGGTTGAGGATACCAAGGGCACGGGTGCAAGCGTTAGCCGTAGTGTTAAAATAGCAAAAACCAAAGAGAGGGGAATACCTTCTTGTGTGTGTGGTCCCACTCTTGGGTTGTTTGTTTGTGTTTTGTAGGTTACCAAGATGGCGCTCCAGATACCAGACGTATTAAAATGGATGTCGCAGCAGTTTGAGCGCCAGGCTGATTTGTCCCTGGAGGCGCAGAGGAAGAGCACTGCACAGATACAAGCCCAACAACAGCTGCTGCTACAAATGTTGGAGGCTTACCTGGCCGAGCAGAAGAAGAAGGCCGGACCAGAGACCACGTCATCCAGTTCCAGTACACCAGCTGCTTCTATGAAGTTGGACTTGCAGGCTGGTGGGGCATTCAATATTGGACAGCTTACACCAAGGGACGATATAGATGACTTTATTGAGGGATTTGAGAGGGTGGCACACCTTAGTGGTTGGCCGCAGGAACAGTGGGCCATACGCCTGGCCGCATCCCTCACGGGGGAGGCCCTCGCTGCCTACCGGGCTATGCCACCCATGCTTGCTAGTGATTACAGTGAGCTCACTAAGGCAATTAGAGAGAGGTTGGGGCTCACTCCTCTAGTATACCATCGTCAATTGAGGGCTGTAAAATTGCAAGCAGGCGAGACGCCAAAGGCCCTATATCATAGAGTCCGAACCTTGCTGAATAAATAGCTGATTCCGGAGGGTAAGACCGTGGAATCAATAATTGACAGTCTTATACTGGAACAGTACCTGGATGCTGTACCCCAACAATTAAAAACCTTCCTCATACTCCAGAACTGCAAGACCCCACAGGAGGCAGTAGCGCTGTCAGAGAGGTTTATGGAGGCAGAAATAAGTGCCCATAGCCCTGACAGTACCTCCCAGGTGGCGGTAGGAGGAGTTATAGAAAGGAGGAAAAGGAATACTGATAATGTGAAAGAAATGTATAAACCCTTATCAAAAGGTTATGTCTCTCATAGGAAATGCTATAAATGTGGGGAAGAAGGACATATCCAACGTAATTGCTTTGTGAGAACTGCATTGATAGCGGAGAATCAGCCTAGAGAGAAAGAAAAATTCTTCCTGTCAGTGGAAGTACAGGGGATTGCAACCACTGCGCTTTTGGATTCGGGTGCTCAACATAGCATGCTATCCAAAGCGCTATGGTGAAAAATTGAGGCCCAAAGTGGGAACACAGCAATTCAGCCCATAACTCAGGTAAAAATCCGCTGTATACATGGAGGTATCTCCAGCTACCCAGTTTATAGTCTGAGAGTGAAAGGCTTAGGCGTGAGTAGACATATGCAAATAGCTGTGGTACCTAGGCTACCGCATGAATTGGTACTAGGGAAAGATTGACCACAGTTAAGCAAAGGCCTGGGACAGGACTTGTTTAAAAAAGAGGCGGCTACCTCTAGGACACCCCAAGTAGACGCCCTAGCACAATCAAAGGCGAAGATGAGCATGATTCCTAGCCCTTTGTTTGAAGCTCCTAGAAAACAAGAACGTAAAACCTGTGCCTAGAATGAAGCGTCTACAGAGAAGCAAAAATGAATGTTAAGATATGCTAAAATGAACCCCAACGCACGCGCACCAAAAAGAGCCACTGCCAACGCTGCTGGGTATGATCTCTATAGCGCCGAGGATACGATTGTGCCAAAGCAAGGAAAAGCACTGGTAGACACAGCTTTACAGCTAGAACTTCCCATGGGTTGCTATGGATGCATAGCCCCGCATTCTGGCCTTGCCTGGAAATATTTCCTCGACATAGGAGCTGGAGTTATCGACCCAGACTTCAGGGGCACAGTGAAGGTGCTCATGTATAATTTTGGAAATCAAGATTTCAGGATTTCTACTGGAGACCCTATAGCGCAGATAATCTGCGAGAGGGTTGGATTTCCCCCTCTAGAAGAGGTTCCCCACCTATCCACAATGACCCGGGGTGCTGGAAGCTTTGGCTCTACAGGAGGCACTAGCCTGGAGGGATTGTCGGCAGCAGTGGAGGAAAAGATGGAGGAAGACCTCGGCCCCCAGTTAGAAGATTGTAAGGGGAATCTGAAATTGAGGTTCAAGGATAGCCTTTCAGGGGCCCAGAAACAGGATTTGTTTCAACTGCTGGCTGGATTTCAGGAGGTATTAACCTCAATGCCAGGGGAGGAGAATCTGGTTACCCAAGAGAAGATAAGGCCATCAGATGAAGTGAAGAAGCAATCACCTTGCAAGATAGCAGAATCTATGAGACCTGAGTTCTGTCAGGGGGAAGATGGGAAAAACCAAACACAACCCTATCCTCAGAGGGTGGTTGAGCTCAGGCAAGACAGAATGATGCTGACCCAGCTTACCATGGTAGGTCCAGGAGCAGGGAGCATAGTGAGGACACATCAATCTACAGACCCCTCAGACGGTATCACGAGCTGTGCCGATATTATTGAGCCAGCCTGTGATATCTTAAGGGGGGGGGGGGATCTGTGATGGTGAAAGCCCTATGGAAAGCCTGAAAGGGGATGAAAATCCTGAGGTCCCCATTGAAGGCAATGATAATGCACTGCTACAAGGAAAACTCAGCCTATGTCAGAGAAAAAGGCAGTTCCCTGTAGGAAGCAAACCACGCCCTAGTGCAAGGGTGGAGACTAACCCCCGTTCTGATTGGTCACAAGGAAGCAGGAAGCCAGGGTTAAAACCACGTGCAGAGGGAAGGAAGGGAGATCTGGGGGGAGATCCGAAGAAAGGCCTGAGGTGAGACCGGAGGAGGGACCGGAGGAGAGACCTGGAGACAGAATCGATTGGAGAACCGATTGGAGAACCCACAAAGAAGTTGGTCAGGGAAATATCCAGAGAGCCAGTTGGAAGGCAGGAGAAAGCCAAGACCAGAGTCTGAAACCAGAGAGTCCAGGCAGAACAGCCTGTGTGAGAGAAGGTGCCAAGGGAAAGGCACGCTCTCGGACAAAGCCAGCATTCAAAGGTAGAAGCACAGACAATTGGAGAAGCCGTGCAGGCCAGTCAAACAGTTGCTACAGCTGGGAGGATTGGAGAGGTGGAAAGAGCTTATTGTGCAGAATGCTATGGAAAAGCTGCTCACCAAAGATGGAAGCATTCCGTGCTTATTACTCTGATATAAACAGGACTGAATTATGTAGTTTGAACAATGGAGCTGCTGAGTTCCTGGATTCACTGGAGGGACCAACCCTTAGTGAGACTGATCAGATATCCTTGGATGTTCCCATTACTGTGCAAGAAATTGAGGTGATAATATGAATCCTACCTCTGCACAAAAGAAACAGGTGTAGATGATTTCACAGTAGAGTTTGTGGTAGTGTGGCATGTGGTGGGAAGGGGTTTTCTGTTCAAATACCAAAAAAAAATAGCAGTTCAGGAAAAACAAAACTTGTTTTATTCAGACCCAGTTTGTTACACCTTCACAAAGCCGGTCTCCCAGCCCTTCCTTCAGCCCAATTAAAGTTCCTTCCTTGCCCAGTTAAAGTTCCTACCTATGTACAGCTTGCCTTGAAATGTTCCTACCTTTATGCGGCTAGCTCTATGGGCCTTTATCTCTCTTGCAGCCTGCTGAGGTTTTAATCTCTCCTTGTGAGCTACCCCCTCTCAGCCTTGAACTCTGGGCTGCAGGCTCCCTTAAAGGGGCCTATTGATAATCTCTCTGGAGAGGGACAAACAACACTCTATAGACCCTATCACACACCCTCCCCCTCAGCTCAACCATGCCCTGTTGAGAACTTGCCTTACCCAGAATCCCCACTCAGGAAATTAAGTCCACGTTCAGGTGTGCCCAACCAGCCCTATGGGGGTCCTAGAACTGGTAGGGTTGGAGACTCAAGAACCACTGCATAATATGACCATTGGATTCTTTATGCTGAGCCAGCCACTTGAGGGGTTGGTGGTCCATTATCAGCATGAACAGCTAGCCGAGCAGGTAGTATTTAAAAGTTTTGAGTGCCCACTTGACAGCGAGGGCCTCCTTCTTGATCACTGCATAATGCTTCTCCTAAGGAAGTAGTTTCTTGCTGATGAATGCTTCTGGGCCAACTTCCTAGGCCAGAACGGCTCCTAGGCCCACCCCCGAGGCACCAGTTTGCACAATAAACAGTAGAGAGAAATCAGGGCTACTCAGGATGAGCTTAGAGCACACAGGCTTCTTGAGATGCTGTCAGGCCAGGTCCAGGTGTGATGACCACTGGATCCGCTTGGGGACCCTCTTCTGGAAGAAATTGGTTAATATCTCTTCCACCTCGACAAAATTAAGGCTGAACCGGCGGTAATAGCCAATCAGTCTAAGGAAGGCACAAACCTCTTTCTTCGAGTTCGGAGTGGGGACCCTGTCAGTGGCATCCAACTTCTGCAATTGAGGTCATATCTGTACCTTCCTGATTACTGAACATCCCATCATCCCAGAAAACATTTCTTGGGATTCACCATCAGTCCAGCCTTCCGCAGACTGGTCAACAGGACTTATACTTAGGTTAGATGGGTGATCCAGTCTCTGTTGTAGATGACAATGTCGTCAAGGTAGGTAGTCGCATACTCCTTGTGTGGTCTCAGTAGGCGGTTGACTACAGCCCTTGTGGTGTTGAAAAAGCAGTTTTCTCCCTAGCAGCCTAAGTCAAGGGTTTCTGCAAGTATCCTTTGGTCAGATCCAAGATTGATATAAAGTGTGCTCCACCGAGTCACTTGATTAGCTCATCTACTCTGGGCATGGGATATGTTTCCAGTTTAGAAGCTGCATTGACCCTCCTGAAGGCAATGCAGAATCTGATGCTTTCATTGGGTTTAGGAACTAAGACAATGGGTGATAACCAGTCACTCATGGACTCTTCTATACCTCCCAGGATAAGCACCTCTTCCAGCTCCTTGGTGATGGCTTGTTGCCAGGTTTCCGTAATCCTATAGGGTCGTTGCCGGATAACCACCCCAGGATCAGTAATGATATTGTGACAAATGAGATGGGTTTGTCCCGGCTGGATGGAGAATACCTTCATGTTCCAGTAGATCAACCCTTCTAGATTTCTTCTCTGGGCAGCAGAGAGCTGGTCTTCAATTGGGACTTGAACTGTATATGATGGGGCTGAAATTTCCAGTCCAAAATCATCTCCATGTACCATCATAGCCGGAACTAGAATCCACTTTTTTAATAGGTTAATATGGTCGATTTTGGCTTTCTTCTACTTATCTGGCTGAGCAACTTTGTAGTTAACTTTCTCTTTGACCTCACAGGGCTCCTACTGTTTACAGAGTAACTTGTTTTTGGATGAGGGCAGCAAGAGTAAAATGCTGTCTCTCGAGTGGAAGGTGCAGTGCATGGCTGCCTGACTATAGCCCCTAGCCTGCTCAGCTTGGGTTTTTGCCAGACTGAGTTTGGTCACCTCTCCGGCTTTCCTCAGCCAGCCTTGCATACATATAATGTACTCTGCCAAATTACACCCAGCACAGAGTTTTTTCTTCCCAGTTTTCCCTCACCACATCTAATATGCTTCTTGACCATCTTCCAAAGAGCTATTCAAAAGGCAAAAGCCCCGTGGAACTCTGAGGAACCTCTCAGAGGGCAAACATCAAATAGGGAAGGAGAAAATCCCAATTCTTACTGTCCTTCTGCTCAAATGTTTTTTAACATCTCCTTCAGAGTTTTGTTGAATTGCTGAATTAGGTCATTCGTCTGTGGGTGATATACTGATGTTTGCAGCATTTTAACCTTCACCAAGGCACACACTTGCTTCATTACCTTGGATCCTTGATCTCTGAGGATTTAATTGGGTATTTCCACCCATGAAATACTTCCTAGACGGAATTTGCAATCGTAATAGTCTTCATATTCCTTAGAGCAAGAGCCTCCGGTAGCAGTCTAATATGTCTAAAATATACTGGTTGTCTCAGGCGATGTGCTCCAAGGGACTTACCAGGTCCATTGCTACTCTTTCAAATGGGGTTTCAATAATAGGCATAGGCACTAGAGGGGCAGGTTGGACTCTGGCGAGATTATGAAGTTGGTAGATGGGACATGACTAGCAATATAACTGCACCTGTTTATGGACCCCGGGCCAGAAAAATTGGGCCAAAACACACTCTAGTATTTTCGCCACCCTAGGTGTCCACCTAATAAATGGCTATGAGCCAACAATAACATCTGCTGATCATGGGGCCAGGAAACTATCAGTTGTTCTACCTATTCTTCTTCTAGGAACCCCTTGGCCACTCGGTATAATAAATTTAACTTTAGCACAAAATGATAGAAGGTTCTTTCAGGGGACTCTCCGTTACCTACTGGAACCCCATCCACCTCCAAAACTCGCTCTTGGACATATTTAAGGGACTCATCCTCTTGCTGGGCTCTCCAGAAGCTCCTTGGGTCTTCCCCAGCCCCCACTGTAGGAAGGGAACAGTTATATTTGAGTCAATACCACTGGGCCCTGAGTTATCCCCAGGGGTTTCTTCCCTAGGCACTCCCTCCCCAGGTCCCTCTCCTACAGCCACCCCTAGATTCTGTAGGTAGCATAGCTTTTCCTAGCGACACTGACTCCAGGACTTAGCAGGCTTGGGAGTCTTGTTATAGATCTGGGTCTTCCAAGGTGAAGATCTCTGGGAAATCTTCCTGGTCCAACTTAGTAGAACTGTCAGTCAGCTGGACTCATACCACTCTGAAGTTTTGGTAGTCTCAACTGATCACCACTATACATTAGCCAGGGCAGCACCACAACCTCTACCATGATTTGCCCTGCTGAAGCTTTAAATAAGATCTGTGCCATCAATGGTCTCCATGCACACAGACCAGTGTTACCGTCGTTGTATAGTCAAGTTGAAACCGGTTTCCTAGCGAATAAGGGTCAACACACTTTCGGAGTCTATCAAGACCTGAAGGTGGGTCCTCTTGAGCTCCACAGGAATTGCAAAGTTCTGTACCCCTAGGTGGGGACTGTCCACAAAAGTGCAGGTGTGAGAAGTAGTTAGGCCGACTTCCATTGGCTCTTCCACACCCAGAGGACATTCTTGAACAAAGTGTCCCCAGACTCTACACCAAAATAAATGAAGGCATCATGGCTGAGGCTATGCCCTCGCTTAGGAGGTGACTTTGAAGGTTGGAACATGGGAACCAAAATCCATTCTGGCTTCCCCTTCCATCCTCCTAGGCTAACAGGTGACTTCTTTCCCCTCTCACTGTCCTCTTCAGTCACTGGCTGAGCTTCATAATACCCCTCGGCTATTTCCAGTGCACTCTTCAGTGTAAGCTTGGGGTGCTAATGCACCCACTGTTTCATTAGGGTGGTCAAGTCCTCCAAAAACTGCTCCAAAAGTACAATCTTGGCTATCTCAGCCCGGTCTTTCCTTCCATGCGAGATCCTTCAAACGATGGAGAAACCTCTGAGGACTCTCTTTTATCTGGAGTACCCCCTTCTGAATCACTGACAGTAGGCCTCTGGGGTGCAGCCAGCCTGTTCCAGGATGGCAGCCTTGACAACTGCATATGTAGCTTTCCCATCCTGGTTGGCATCCTGGAATACAGCCGGACTGCTGCCTATCAGCAGATTTCCAAAATAGGTAGTCCATGTCGCCTCTGGCCACCCAGCAGGCATGCAATTCATTCAAAGTGTACTAGGAAATGGTCCAGTTCATCTTCTGCCATCATTTTAAGAAGCTCTTGCACTGGAGGGCCTGTCAACTAAGCTAGGGAACTCTTCTGTAGCTCCCCCTGTGCTCAAATAAGATCCCATATCTGCTATTGCTGTCAATGCTGCACTTCCAGCAAGGCATGTTTAAACTGCTGCTGCTATTGCTGCTGGTACTGTTGCTGTCGATGCTGACCTTCTGCCAGAATCTGGAGGAGCCGCTTCATCCTGGCTTGTCACTATTCACTTGTAACACCACTACAGCTTCCCCTTCTGCAACTGAGCTAACTCTGTAGTATTCCAATCCCAACAAATTTTTAGCGGCCTCTAGTGGCCAAAACAAAGCTGGCCTGTTTGGCACTGACTGGCCTTCTGAAAGTTCCCTAACTAGGGGGAGCCTAGCCCTCTTAGCCCATACAAACAAAAAACCCTGATCTGTTGTAGAGCCCCAGCCCTGGAGGAATGTGGATTTGCCCTCAGTTGCATGGTAGAGGAAATCCCCAATCTGCCATCATATGTGCCAGTGTGGCATGTGGTGGGAAGGGGTTTTCTGTTCAAACAACAAACAGACAGCAGATTTTATTCAGACCCAGTTTGTTACAAGTTGGTCTCCCAGCCTTTCCTTCAGTCCACTTAAAGTTCCTTCCTTGGACTTCTGGCTCCACAGTCCTCTATCCCTCCTGCAGCCTGTTGAGGTTTTAACCTCTCATTGGGGCATGTTTACTAAAACCCCGTTAAAGTGCGGGACCCGGTAGTGTGCGGGTGCCATATAAGGAGTGGGCGTTCCGTCCTGAAAAAGGAAAGGTGGAATTTACATATGCGCTAAGGTGCGCGGCGCCCATGTGCGCCCCGCACCTTAGCGCATGAGATAGCTGCGCAGGAGGCATAAGCGGCGCGCTGAAGTGCAAGAAAAAGAGCAGAGCCACAGCACAATGGTTAAGACTGAGGCATTAATTTATGAGGTGCAGAAATACTGGGCGGCATAAGGCGGCGCGCTAATGTTTTTGGCGGCATATTAATACTGGGCGGCATAAGGCGGCGTGCTGATGTTTATGGAGGCATAATACTGGGCGGTATAAGTGGAGCGCTGATGTGCAGGAAGAAAAGCAGGACCACAGCACAATGATTAAGACACTGACCAACGGTGCAGGGATCAGGGGTTCAATCCCCCACAATGCCCAATGAAGACGGCTAGCTGAGGCATTACTTTAGGAGCCAGTGTAATATTGGGCAGCATAAGGAGGTGCGCTGATGGCCATAAGGTGGCACGCTAATGATTTTGGAGGCATTTTAATGTTGGCAGGCATATGGCGGTGCGCTGATGTAGAAGCACAGGAGCAGCACCACAGCACAATGGTTAAGGCACTGACCAATGGTGCAGGGATCAGGGGTTCAGTCCCCCACAGTGCCCAATGGAGACAGCTGACTGAGGCATTATTTTAGGAGGCATTTAAATGATGGGTGGTATAAGGCGGCGCGCTGATGGGCATAAGGCGGCGCGCCAATGTTTTAGGAGGCTGTTTAATATTGGGCGGCATAAGGCGGCGCGCTGATGTGCAATCACAGGAACAGAACCACAGTACAATCCCCCAAAGTGCCCAATGAACAAGGCTGGCTGAGGCATAACATATTATGGGGAAGATTGCTTTAGGAGGCATTTTATTCATATTTTAATTATCACTACTAGCAAACGCACTCTCAAAGCGTGTTAACAAAAGGCGCCCTATAAGACACATTTTAAAGTGCACTGTCAGCCAAGGCACCCTAGAATGTTGCTTATAGAGCGCTTTAGAGTGTGCCGTATGAGGTACCGCAAGGTCAGTGTACTGTTTTTTATGGCAGCACTGTGCAGTTTAAGGAATGAAAAGCATAAGTAGGTGCTGATAGGCAAGGAGGAGCAGCAGTGGAGCACAATAGTTAAGGCACTGACTGCTGATACAGGGGTCATGAGTTTGCTCCCCAGTGTGCCTAATACATAAGGCTGGCTGTGGCATCAGCTTTGCATTGTACATATTTTGTTCTGCAGCACTTTATTTTTATGTTATTAATTGCTGCCAGCAAACACGCCCTCACATGCCGTAATTGAAGGTGCCGTATAAGGCACCCTATAAGGCACTCCATAGGGCACATTATAAATTGCACTGTCCGCCACAGCACCCTAAAATGTCCCCTATAGGGCACCCTATAGGTTGCATCACAGGAGAATGTATAGTGCACCTTATATGGACGGGAACCATAAGGTGCCCTATAGGGCACCCTATAAAGCACCCTCAGAGGCACCTTATGGGTACAGTACGCAGAGGGTGTTCTTGCTGGCATCAAAATATGTACATTAAAAAAAGATAATGTGTTGGACAACCCTATCAAATAACCCCACTGTGGGTTTGAACCCATGACCTCTGGCTTCAGAGGCAGTGAAGTAACCATTGGGCTACAGCTCTATAGCTGCTAGCAAGCCCCTGGATGGCTGCAGAGAGCATGCACATCACCACACAGACAGTCTGCTGTGGTCACCAGGATAGGGTTAGCCCACCCATACCCATGATGCACTGCACATGCAGATCAGCTGTCCACAGATGAGCACAAGATGGGCAATGCACCCCCACAGCACCTCGGCCTGGTAAAGGGAAGTGACCATGTGCACCCACACACCACCTCGGCCTGGTAGGGGGTACTGACCGTGTGTTTTACTGGCACAGAGTGGCTACACACTGTCACATTGTGCAGGTACTGTGCTCACCCTGGGGGTGCGGTGAGGCACCCAGGACCAGGTTCACAACACCTTCCATGGCTGAATGAGGCCATGCTGGAGGTCCAAAGCAGTGTCAATGTGTGAGATAGGTAGTTTCTGCACAAACACCTTGGATATCTGTCTGTTTCAGTCAGGTGTAGCCCCTAGGTGGGCCACGTACCACCCCCCCCCCCCCAGGGCTGAGGGCAGCAAACAGGGCCTCCCATCAATAGATCCACATTCTACCTCCCTGCAAAGGTGGCAGTAGAGGGGACCATCAACCGAGGTCCTGCTGAGGAACAGACACCCCACAAGGCAGTCAATGCAGCTCTATACACATCCATAACACAATAGCAGACAGACATTAGGCCTGGATATGGTGAGCTGCACCCTACCACTATCTCATATTCTCCTGCAGCAAGTCATCAGCCACTGCACCCCACAAGCTGCTCCATCAAGACACATACCAGCTGCAAACAGTGTGCTAGTTAGTTCCCAGTGCATGCACCCAGAACTGGGATGTCAGCATACACAGCAAGCAGATAAATCAGTGACTGGGCCCCAAAAGAAAACCCATATCTATCACATGAGAGAAATACTATATAGCACTATGGGGGTGCCTAGCCATGCTGTGGTCACTGCACAGTCAGGGTGAGAGTGATCTCTCAGCAGGACATACTGAGGTCACCCTGTCTGTGTAGGTGGTGGCCGGGCACTAAAATGTCCCAGTCAGTGCCCTATGCCCTGTGCAGATGCACCCTGGCCAGGCCACCCTGTCCAGCCTATACCCATGGTACCTTGCTCCTCATTATGCACATTGGCAGCCCAATACTGGCAACATTGCTGGCAGTGTGGGCTGTGGAAGGTGTTTGCAGCCACCACACACTGGATAGACAGACAGCCACCCCCACACCTATGCCAGCATTGTGCTACTATAGAGGAGTCCAGCAGCCATACCCACCACACCAGTCCTGGGCACAGTACAGGCATGGATATGGTACGCAATACTGTTGGGGGTCACTCCCCAGGGTGGTAAACACTGTCAGAGACCAGACCTGCAGCGCACACCGCAGACATCACAATGATTGTTATGGTGGAGATCAATGAGTAAAATGTGCTTAACGTAGGAATTGATATCTGCCAGTTATCATGGGCAACGTTTGATAGCTGTGTACCATATACCCAGGTGTAGGGTGGCATTGGCCAGTGGGGCCTGTGTGTGTGTGTGTGTGTGGGTGTGTCTGGCCCTGTTGGCTGCTGCTTTACGGCAGAGTGTCGCAACTCCAGTCCTGGTGTTCCAACCACTGTTCGGGTTTTCATGCTGTCCCTCATAAATATGCATGAGCTACATCAGCATACCATGGGGGTGGTGCATAGATATGCAGCACAGGCATCTTTATTAGAGGCAGCATGGATCCTGAATGGTGTTTGGCCCTCCAGGATTGCATTTGGGAGACTCTGCTCTAGGTAATGAGGCTGTTTATGGTGTCTGTGTTTGGTGTGGTAAAATATAGGCGTATGAACAATGCGTATGTTCTCAGCAATAAAGGTTTGTCCTTACTATCATGGTTTAGTTGTAGGAAAGATATGTGGACTGGATTGGCAGTAGCCCCAGCTGGGCTTTGAACCTGTGACCTTCTGTTCCTGCACACACTGTCTGTGTGCACTGCACAACTGTGTTGCCACAGATATGCTGTGTTCCCTTGGGAGTCCATGACTGTACATCCAACAGAGCCTGTCTGTTGCGGTGGATGGTGCCAGCCTGCACAGGCCTAGGCCACTGTGTGCTGTGGTTTGCAGCCACTGCCCCCTCCACCACCTGTACCCTTCCGCCAACATGCAGACATGTCCCTATCTGGGAAAAAGCATATGACCTGATTGAGTTGTGGCACTCCAGGACTGAAGTTGGGGGACTCAGCTGTAGGTAATGTCCATTGTTATGGTTTGTGTGAGGTGTAGGGTAAAATATAGGTGTTGGAACCATGCTTATGTTCTCTGCCATAAAGGAGTGTCTGTACTATCACTGTTTAGTGGTGGGTAAAACTATGGGGACTGGGTTGGCAGGAGCCCCAGCTGGGATTTGAATCTGTGACTCTCTGGTCCTACAGGCACTGGCTGTGTCTGCTGCACCACACTGTGGCCACAGAGACAGTGCAGTCTCTGGAGATAGGAAACCTAGCCGCACGAGTCAGACACCCTGCTCTGCACAATTTTACTGTGGGCTCGTTTACCTTGTATGTGGACAAAGGTGCAATTAAACCTCAAAAAAGACCTCCAAAAAAGGGGAAAAAACCAAAACCAAGCTGGGCAACAGTGATATCAATGGGCAACATGAAAAACACTCCCAGGAAAGTTCCATTAAAATGCAGTGATTTTTGAACGCGTCTACGGAGCGTAGACCCTTCCAAAAATCATTTCTTTTTTTTGGAGATTTCCTGGGAGTGTTTTTATGGTTTCCCATTAATATCACTGTTGCCCAGCTGGATTATAATTTATTTGGAATTTGTTGTGGTCATTTTCAATTTATATTTGCTATTTTGTTCTGTGCACATGTATCACACTGCTCACGTTTTGCGGGTTTCCCCGGTTTTGCTGTACGTTGCTGACGGAAATGGTTTCTCTTCCCTTTAAATCGGCTTTAACGCGAGGGCTTCACTCGCGGTATTTTTTTTGCCGAAATTCAGCCCCGGTCCTGTGCGGGGAGCCTCTCCCCTCCCACTCTTCACCCATTGACCCCGTCCCCCCGCCCTTCGGGAGCCTTCCTCCGCCCTCGAAATGCATTTCCACGCCTCTATCACACATCAACGCGCCGCGTTCTTTGGCGGGCGGCGCGCACATGTGCGGCCGGAGCGCACACGTGCGGGGCACCAAAAACGCACTATTAGCGTGCGCTAAGGTACCTTAGCGCACGCTCAAGTGCGCCCCGCACAATTGCGCTGTTTAGTAAACATACCCCATTGTGAGCCACACTCTCCCAGACTTGAACTATGGGCTGCAAGGCTGTCTTCAAGAAGCCTATTGATAATTATCCTGGAGATGGACAGAAACACTCTATAGACCCCATCACAGAGTTTCATAGTATTGTTTACTTTACACTCTCCCCCCAAGCTGCAGGTGCTTTTTCAACAATTTATTCAAGCTGGATTAATAATAAGTATGTTTACTGAGGCCCTTATAGTCTTGCTGGAAAAGCCTAATTGAAATGCCATGGTGGTCCAAAATTATTGCATTATCTCATTAATTAACCTTGATTACAAAATATTTGTTAACAAACTGGCCACTAGACTGCAGTCAGTCCTTACTCACTTATTCATGTCACTCAGACTGGATTGATATGGGGCCATTTCTCTGCCTATAATACACAGTTGGTTAAGCCATATTCTCTGTCTCATCTCCTATTTAATATAGCTCTAGAACCACTTGTGCTAGCTATTTGGCAAAATGATGCTATAAAAGTGATTACAATTGGCTCATACACTTATATGCAGATGATATGTTGTTATACTCAACAGAACCTGAGTCCTCGCTTGTGCCATTATTGCAGATTATCAATTGGTTTGTGAGTTACAGGATATAGAATGAACTAGTTGAAGACTGAAGCTATGCCTCTTAATGTCCATTGTGCTAGGAGCCAATTTGAAGCCTTTCCTCTGGCCTGGTCCTCAGGCAGCATTAAATATTTAGACATTTAGTTCCAGTCTGACATAGAGTCCACAGTTACTGAGAATGGGAAAAGGTTACTAGATAATATACATACTCTGTGTTCAGTATGTTCTATGTCTTTCATGGTGGGACAGGATGGAAACCATAAAAAGGACTATAGGGCCCGATATTCAGTTAGGGTGTCTATGTGCCGCTACGGCACATAGCCATCGCTGCTGACCTCTAACCCTGGATATTCAATGTCAGAGACTGACATTGAGTCCACGGTCACTAAGAATGGGAAAAAGTTGCTAGATAATGTACACCAACGGCATGCTCTGGAACACCCATGCTAAGCAATTAGTATCAGGGCATGTAGTGGAGTGAGGATATACAGTGGCACTAACCGTGTTAGTGCCATTGAATATTTCTTTCACAGCATTTTCATGGTTTACAGGTCTGCAAACTGTGTTAATGCTATTTGAATATCAGCCCCATAGATCCTAAAATTCTATGGGCCCTGTTTTCTAAGCATTTCCTCATAGTGTGGTGGGGAAGCAGGTTTAGAAAAGGGGAAAAAACAGTCCTTTTTCCCGACCATAAGAGAACTGCAGGCACAGCAGGGGTTAAAACTCTAAACAAAGAAAAAAACACCCTACACAGAAGTGTAGAACTGGAGACACACCCAATCTCCAAGGAAACTAAGGGCGGTGACGGGAGAGGTTTGGGGGCGGAGTCTAGAGATATAGGACAGCCCCAAACATTTAAGCAGAGAGAAGCTATAGCAAGAGGAAGTGGAAGTGAGGAGAGTGAAGGGAGGAGCGAGGAAACTGAGTGGAGGAGCTCTAGTTCCAAAGAGAAGGAAAGTTCCAGGAAGAGGCCTGAGAGAAGGTCCCAGCCAGAGTCCCAGCAAAGCACTCAGCAGAGATCTGGGGAGAGATCCAGGAAGAGGTCTGAGATAAGGCCGGAAGAAAGGTCAGAGGCAAGCCCTGGAGAAGAATCTTCTGAAGAGGAGATATTCTCTAGGAGGTGGTGGACTGGCCAGGAGACTCCTGAGAGTACTAGAAGTAAGGAGACTCAAAGGACAGGGCTGAGGGACAAATATCTCACTGGAAGCCTCAAGGGGGAATTCTATTGCAAGCAGTACAGAGACAGATCGAGCCCAGAACGCAGTTCAGCTGGCAGTAAGTCTGCAGCTAAGGTGGAGCCCTGGAGAGCCTGTTCTAAGCAAGGTACTGTTGAGAAGCAGGAGAGAGGAATATCCCTGGAAGGACCAGAAAGCAAGCTAACACCTGTGGCAGGGTCTGAAAGGAGACACGTTGCTGCTAGAAAGGTGAGCCCATTGCAAGCTATTAAAAAGTTATTGAACAAGAAAGCTTTGTCATGCCCTTCCCCCATAGCCTCAAGTAGAGAGGAGTCTCAGTGGGAGCAGCTGTTGAGAGTGTTGAAACAGCTGAAGCCTTCCCATGCAGATGCTGTGGCTAACACGTTATTGAAGGAACCCAGTGAGGAGAAAATGGAAATAGAAATCAATGGGGTAGAGAATGATTATTCTGATATGGAGATGGAATGCTCTTTCTGTTCTAGTCAAAAATAAGAAACTGAGGGGTTTTAAAAGTAATTAGGAAAACCCAGAAGTTTTTAAAGGAAGTACATTCTCTGCTGAAACTCATGCCTTTATTTATGCATTAATGAGAGCTGATCTGATAAGCTCCAAGAACTTAATGAATGTCTGGGAAAACTAAAGAGTGAAAATACTTTGGAAAAGGATGTCAGGAGATTTTAAACAGTTGGTAACCAGGAGGTTAGATGCTGCAAAACCCTGTGAGAGAAACAGTTGAGTATTGTGCTGCATAACTTGGAGACCTGGGACCAGAACCTGTTTGTAAAAGAATGATTTGTGAGACACGTTGTTTAAGTTAAGCCACAGAAGCAAAGTCAAGGCATGGACTATGTATCAAGGCTTAAGTTCTTTTTGAATGGAGAAGTATCCTGAGTTTTGTATGTAGTACCTGAACTTCTAGCCAAAGAGTTCAATTGGTTATGTAGAGCTTTATTTTCAAATAAAGAAATTTTTCCTGTGACCTTCAAATCTCGGCTATAATCTTTGTGACACAACTACATTGCGAAGAAGCCATAGTACTGGGTTCCAGTTTACTAAGAAGGACGTTCAAGGTACCCCCATTACACCTAGGCATTCGCCTAGCCACCAGGGGTGCCTTGACAATAGATACAAAATGAGAAAATCCTTTAGCAAATAGAACCCTATATATACTAAGAGGCATCAGAAAGGGGTGGGTCACATGTGCTCTGGCCTCACAAAAACCTCACTGCCGCGATCACCGGCCTTCCCTTCCTGTCTGCCCATGGGGATCCAATCTCCAGTGGGCTGACAGGGGGGGGGGGGTGTCTTTGCTGTGATCACCACCCAGCAGGCAGTGGGCTGCCTGCAGGGATCTCATCCCCCACAGGCAGAAGAGTGCTGCAATTGTGGGAAAGGCCCCTCCTATCTTCTCACAGAAGATCGGATTCCTGTGGGCAGACAGGAGGGGAAGGCTGGCATTGCAGCCTCACTCATATCAGCTGGCCAGGAGGAGGAGCTTGCCTTCCCCTCCCCCCCCCCCACGAGAACCACATTCCCCTGCCCCTGTTACAAAACATTCTCAGTCCTGTTTTCTCCTACCTTCTAAAAAGAACTTGGTAATATCTTGCTTAAAGTTTTGTCAGGGAATAAGAATCCTCAAGTTGCTCTGCAAAAACTTAAGCTTCCTAAAGCAAAGATCGGGGTTAATTTTTCCATTTTTCTCAATTATTATTATGCTTTTATTTTTTGAAAGGGTAGCCTGTGGCTGGACACATGGTAAGAATCTAGAGTCTAGTGAGGCTGCTGTTAGAGCAGAACTTAGTGATTCCAAAAGCGTGTGTGCCTAGGGCCAGTCTACTTTTGCATGCTGGCTCTAATAGTATTCTCACTTCTATTTGCCAAGCTTGCCAGCCATTGATAGAGTTATGCAGATAAGATGTTTACATTCTCAATTGCTTCCTCTCAGCCTGGTTATCTGTATCTATGATAAGCCTATATACTGGCCTGACTGGGCTAAATGGGAAATAATTAGATTGGAATATGTTACTCAGTCCATTCAGTTTCAAGAGTTGCATGCTCAGTATGGCCTAGTATTGCAATGTTTAAATCAATACAACTAACTCATTGCATTAGATCTTGAGTGAGCGAGATTAGAGTGCTAGATTGTGTGGCTGATGTTATGATGGTGTCTTTAATATACTGGCTGCAAGTAATAATGGGATAGGTGCTGGGCTGCAAAGGATTCAGGAGCAGGAGTTGGGGTATATTTATTCCAGTAAGAGCTCAAGCATATATTGGACTGACATTGTGATGATGTTCACTTTCTGTATCCATCACTCAGTCTATGTACTTTGTAGCTCATGTGTCCTTATGGACACCAATCGATAGCACAAAATGAATCTTGTGAATTCTAGCTTGTGTTGCTTCTGCAGCTCCAACCCTGAAACACTGGATCATATTCTGTATTATTATGTAAAAATTCAACCATTATGGCAATCAATTTGGGAAGTTACAGCAATTCCCTTATCCTACTCTAGTGTTATCTGGAAATGCTGCTGACTCTCTCACTGTCTGCCCTGGAATATGTTGTCTGTATGGATTGTACCTTTTGGTAGCATTCGGAATGTGCTGTAATACAATTTGAAAATGCAGTAGCAGAGAAAGTGAACTGTAATGCTGAAAATTGTCAATTGTGGAAGCCAGTTCAGAGGTACGTGGACACTCTTTGATCCATTATACAGATGGATATAATCCCTCAGTAACATCCTGTATGGGTTCTTTTCTGGTATTTGTTTTATTCTTTTGGTTGTTGTTATTGTTATTGTGCAAACGTAAGTTTGCTGTTGTGTGAAAATACAATAAAAAGTTTGAACTCAAATAGAATGTACAATCTGTGAAATGTTTTTAGGACTGGTTCATCTACTGCATGTCTTCAATCTTCTAAGGCATCTTATTTTTGGAAATAAATCTGTCAGAACTTTCTTTATAAAAATCTCTCTAGCTACATGCTTGAAAGGATTTGAAAATCAATCAACAAAACAGTCTTCCCTCTTCATCTACTTTGCCAAGTTTTGAAGAACATCTGGATAAAAGTAGCAAACAAACAAACAAATCAGCAAATAAAAACTTTAAAAAGCATATACTCTGCAGCAAATATAAAAATATTATTCCTTGAAAGATTTCCTTAAAATATACGCAATCATCAACTTCTAAACTTCAGAAAAACTGGTTTCCTACTGACAGCAAAAGTGCACAGAACATTCTAGATAACAGAGACAAGTTCTAAAGAATGTTTCTATTGTTATATAGTGCTACAAGGTGTATGCAGCTGTACATAAAGCATATGGAATCTATCAACTTTTCAGGATGTTGCCAGGTACTTGCGACCTGGATTGGACATTTTTGGAAACAGGATTCTGGGTTTGATTGACCTTCAGTCTGACCTAGAATGGCAAATTCTTATGTTCTTACATTCAACTCAGTGCATAGGAAACAGACCAAAAAAATATATGTTTTAACTATAGAGGCTATCATGTTCTTCCTAATGCCCTTTAATGATAAGAAATGAAAATTGTACAGTATGTATTTATTTTACTTTATTTAAAACAATTGCTATACCGCTAATAGCACCACCACAGTGTAAACATCTATGGGGTGTACAATACTAGGAATACCAGAAAAAATGCAACAAAAAAACAACAGATACAAGCACAAAACATAAAGTAAATTCACAGGGAAAAACAAAAGGAAGGGGAATGAATGAATAAAACAATAGTTCTCCAAGATACGAAAAAGTAACAAACTGACAAATAAGGAAAAAGGAGAGGAAGTAGTTGAGCAAACAGCCCCAAATTAATCCCTGAAGGCGAACAAGAACAACAAGGTCTTCACCTGTTTCTTAAATATCTCATAAGAAGTCTCCAACTGAATCTCGAAAGGGAGGGTGTTCCAACAAGAACATTATAAGAACATGAACATTATAAGAAAATGAAGCCTTTGTTTTCTGTAAGAGATTATGCTCACAAGACGATTTAACGGTATACTTGAGCAGAATGGATTGATTTGCTATTGATTCTTTATTGTAGTCTTTAGTAATAATAGAATAAAGGGTCAGGTAGAAACCTGTGTGTTTTAACTTGCAAGATCGTTCACTGGTCTCTGCTTTATGATATATTATTGGACAAAGTAAACACAATTTGAATGTATGACCCCCTGAAGAAGCTGTTGCAAAACACTAGTGACAGCATCTTGATTACACAGGTACACTACCAAAAAACTGCCTCCAGTTTTGCAACTGATTCCTATAGATTTTGGGGTGCTGAATCCAGGAAAAATAGCCAAAATGTTCCATCACGTCACGTTTTCTTGCAAAATTAGATTTCTTACCCATATAAGGAATGTTCACATAATTTCTTTTTAGCCGACTGCAGTTTATTTTCTTGGCCCAAAATAGAGGTTGTAATGGTTAACTAACTAGAAACACTCCCTCATGATATTTTAGAGTGTTTTGTATTCATTTTATACATTAACAGGACAATTGGGAGACGGGGGGCTAAATCCAGTACTCGCGCTGGCGCATGTTCTTTCCTGTTTGCCTCGCCTCATTCGCTCGCTCAAACAGTGGTTGCGACATGAACGTTCCTGTCAAATTTCAGTTTCTTGCAAGTTCATTATTACCTTTTGTTTGCTCAGTCGTAATCCAGCTTTATTCCGAAGTGGTTCACTACAGTTGTAGTTTGCAGTGCTGTGTATTTGTGATGGCTCACAGAGCCAGAGGTTGCGTCAACTCTCCGGACAGTTTTTGTTTTATTTGTGGGGAATATACCGTGAAAAAGCGGCAGAGGAACATTTCTGCATTTATTTAAAAAGTATATTTCGCCTATTTCGGTTTGAAGTTAGGCGATCAAGACAAACCGTGGGCTCCTCACAAAGTGTGCAAGACATGTGAGGAAGATCTACGCTTATGGATGAAAGGTAAAAAACAAGCATTTCGTTTCGGAATACCTATGATGTGGCGTGAACAAAGAGACCACAGCAGTGACTGCTATTTTTGCTCTTGCATTGTGAAGGGATACAACTTAAAAAATAAGAACGTAATAAGTTACCCCAACCTTCCCTCAGCAATTAGGCCTATGCCTCATAGCAACGAAGTACCTGTGCCTGAACCACCAAAATCTTTGGATCATATTTGTGTGGACGGTTCTGATCATGATGAGACTCATCAGATGGCTTTTCCCGATGAGTCCAGTACTTCCGAGTTTGAAACTGAACCAGATCCGAAACCTGAACTTTTCTCTCAAGCTGAATTGAATGATTTAGTCCGGGATTTAGGACTCCCAAAAGATGCTGCCCAACTGCTAGGTTCTCGGCTTAAACAGAAAAATCTATTGTCACCAGGAACAACTTTTTATTGGTACCCGGTGAGAAAAATGTTCATGAGAGCTTGGTACCTCGTGATAAAATTCTATTACCACCTCTCCACATTAAGTTGGGTCTCATTAAGCAATTCATCAAGTCCCTTCCAAAGATGGTGAGTGCTTTCGGTACCTTTGCTCAAAGTTCCCCCGACTTTCTGAAGCAAAGCTAAAGGAAGGAGTGTTTGTTGGCCCTGATATAAGGAAACTCATTTCAGATGGAGCATTCGCTGAAACGATGTCTGAGAAGGAAAAAGAAGCCTGGGATTCCTTCAGAGATGTTGTTCTCAAATTCTTGGGGAACAGGTGGGATGAGAACTATAAGGATACTGTTGCCAGGATGCTCAATGCCTTCAAAGAACAAGGCTGTAACATGAGCCTGAAAGTCCATTTCTTGCACTCCCATGTGAACTACTTTCCCGAAAACTTGGGGGCGTACAGTGAAGAACAAGATGAAAGGTTTCACCAGGACATCAACGACGCAGAGAGAAGGTACCAAGGAAGATGGAACACCACTATGATGGCTGATTTCTGCTGGTTGCTGCTGCGGGAAACCCCAGATGAAAAATACGCCAAGCAGCGCACCAAGAGAAGCATTCGGGGGAAGAAGAAACGGGCCCACCAGGAGATTGATTGACCCAAGAATGACTTTAAAATCTAAACTGTGTTGACAAATATCGTGTTTTTACTCAACTTTGAAATAAAAATTTGCTAGTTATTACCACAGTGTCGGATCTCATTTATTAGAATTTTATTTTCACACCATCGGGTATTTGTCTTCATGTATTGCAATGGTGCGGTTTGCGTTTTCTATTCTTACATACATACCTGTACAACATTTTTTGCACATTTCTTTGCTTTGCTTTGTGTCTAACCTCGCTCTTATATGCTCAATGTTTGTGCACATGTATGTGGCTGTTTTAAGTGCAGACAATTTTGCTACCATCACAGTGTGTTTTGTTGACATTACTCTATTCTTATGTGCTGCCTTGTTACAATTTTCTTTATTCTTATTTGAATAACTACTAAACAATTAGTATAAAGAATTCATCCAAGAAACTTTTATCTCGATCGCACTCAATCTGAAACGTTCACCTCAAACTGCTAACCCAATGTAGCTAAAAGTCTGTACGTGATGGAGCAAATTGGTTACTAGATTTGGATTCAGCGCACCAAAAAACGTAAAAATCAATCGAAACATTAGAGGCAGTTTAAAAAAAAAATTTTTTAGTGTACCTGTGTTAGCGTTGGGGAAAGTGCAAGAATAATGATGCTGGAATGAAGCAGATAAGTTTACTTTCCGGTTGCTAATACAGTTTTCAAGGTGTGATTTACTTATAGGGCTTGGCAGGACTGAAGAAGTGTAGTGTGTTCTGAGGGGTTGAAGGACTTTATAAGAAAATTGTTATATATCAATAATCTATTAAATTGAATTGGGAATTGAAGAAGAGAATGAATATATTAACCTTTTTATAAGGAGTTTTTCTAGATCATTGATGCAACTGAGCTATGGGTCTAGGGCTAAGATAATTTATGCCTATGACCGGCACTCTAATGGTCTGAGATCTTTTTCTCCTTATTATAAATGTCCCATCTGATGTCTTTATGTAGAGTGGAGTGAGATATTTTTTTGTGGATAAGAATCATGTTCTGGCAATTTTCTAGTTTTTATGCTATTTCCTTTTTTAATTGGTCATATTTTATTAGATTCTATTATATGTCAAATATATGTGCATATATAGTCCAAAGCTATTTCACTAGCCATTTTTTCTAGGAGATGTTGGACATTAAGGGGTTGAACTGCAAGGGTGATCACAACTGTATTTTGCAATCTATTCAATGTTTCAGGGCAATTTCTCCAAATGGGTTAGGTTTGCACATACCATGACAGTCATGAACCTCATTTCTAAGCCAGCGTATGTGGAGTATGATTTCATTATTAAAAAACAAAATAAATATGGCCTACAAAGGCATCTATAGTGCAATTTATAAAAAAAGTTTAAATTTTCCATGCTAGGCTTAGAGCAACTAATATATCAACTTTATTAAGAACTAGCTATACTATGTTGTTGTTGTTAAGTGTCATCGAGTTGGTGTTGACTCATGGCAACCCTCTAGATAGTTGACCTTAGCTGTGCTCGATCTTCAGTCAGGCAGCTCATTGTTGATAAAATGGCACCTATAGCTGCTGTTGTATGGATCCATCTCATTGTTGGCCGTCTACTTTTGAAATGACCTTTTACCTTACCAAGCATGATGGCTTTTTCTAATGGTCTCTCTCTTCGCACGATGTGTCCAAAGTATGAATGTTGAAGTCTTGTCATCTGAGCTTCTAAAGAAAGATTAGGTTTGATCTCTTCTAGTACTGAATGGTTTGTTCTTCGGGAAATCCATAGTATACTGTACATAGTGTTCTTTACCAGCACCATAATTCAAAGACATCAATTTTCTCACTATCTTTTTCACTGTCCAACTTTTGCATTCATATGATGTTATTGAAAATATGATGGCTTGGAGAAGTTGAATCTTTGTATGGAGAGATGCATCTCTTTTCTTGAGAATCTTGTCTAGGACCTTCATTGCCATTCTGCCGAGAGCAATGTGTCGTCGGATTTCTTGATTACTTATTGTTTATTGATAGTTGATCCAAGTAAGTTAAAATTGTCAACTATTTTAATTTCTTCTTCTTCAACGATGAACTTATTGATTTTGTCAGTTGTCAGGATCTTTGTCTTCGTTATGTTAATGTGCAGGCCCATTTTAAGACTATGGGGGATGTTTACTAAACTGTGGTAACGTTACATAACGCGCATTATGTAATGTTAACGATCGTTAACGCATCATAATGTGCTTTATGATGCCTTAACGATCATTAACGTTACATAACGTGCATTAACTTAACAATCATAAAGTTCCGTGGCACGGTAAAACCCTGCAGAAGGTGGAGAGAGGGCGGAGAGAAGGGGTCAATGGGCGGAGAGTGGGTGGGGAGAGGCTCCCTTCAAACTAGTGCACTGATCTGAAGAGCTGAATCCTAATGCGATTGAAAACCTGCCGTTAGATGCACATTTGCAGGGGAGAGAAACCATTTCAGTGTCAGCAATGTACAGCATAGGCAGGGAAACCTACAAAAAGTGATAAGTGTGATACATGTGCACAGAACAAAAGGGCACATAAACATTGAAAATGACCTCAACAAACTGGAAAAAAACCAAAACCAAGCTGGCCAATAGTGATATTAATGGGAAACATCAACCCCCCCTGAGAAAGCTCCAAAAAAAATATAGAACTCGTGGAAGGGCCTATGCTCCGTAACCATACTAGGTGAATGAGCTCACAGTGAAATAGCGCTGTTCAGGGTTTCCCCGTCCATCGGACAGGGTTCCTATGGCATGCACATGTCCCGCAACATCAGGGCGGGCATGTCGGAATGGCAACTGGACAGATGCCAGAAAGGGGGATACAGAGGGCCGCAGGTGGCACATGCTGTGGTGCAGCTGGGCCACAGTGCAGACTAGGGTGATGCCTAGGTGGCCCATAGGAATGCTGAAACAGCAGAACAGCCAGACAGCAACTGCTGAAGGCCCAACATGGGCATGACTGTGTTTCCCACAGTGTCACAGGGGATAGTACCCAACAGCTACCCCCAAGGGCACGGAACATTGGCAGGCGGGGCTGGGGGGGAGCGTGGTCATCTATGCAGGCACCCCTACCCCAGAACCCGCACCATAGGCAGACGCCTACCCGCACACTGGATGGCCTGAGACTGCGGACCACCAGCACCACCAGCAGAAGGGCATGTCAGCATGGTGGCAGAGGGATACTGGTGGTGGAGGGGGCAGTGGCAGCTGCCAAGAGCAGACCGGGCCCTGTGTAGGTGGGTGCCATGCACTGCAACAGACAGGCCCTGTCTGATGAACAGTCATGGTATCACCAGGGAATGTACTGACTCTATGACAACATGGTGGTGCAGTGCACAAAATCAGTATATTCAGAAGCAAAAGGTCACAGGTTCAAGTCCCAGCTGTGGTTCCTGCCAACCCAGTCCCCATATTTTACCCACTATGACAACATGCTAATACAGACACCACCTTTATTGCAGATGATGTAAACATGCCCAAAACACCTACATTTTACCCTACAGAGCACAGACACCATAAACATGTGCATTACCTAGAGTAGAGTCTCCAAAATGCAGTCCTGGAGGGCCAAACACCATTCAGGTTCCATGCTGCCTCTAATAAAGATGCCTGTGCTGCATATCTATGTGCCACCCCCATGGTATGCAGATGTATCTCATGCATATTCATGAGGGACAGCATGAAAACCCGAACAGTGTTTGGCACTGCAGGACTGGAGTTGGGAACCTCTGCCGTAAAAAGCAGCAGCCAACAGGGGCAGACACACCCGCACCCACAGGCTCCATTATCCAATGCCTCCTGGAGAGGCAGGATGTTGGGCCCTGCGTGCATCTCCCAATACTAGCACTTGCATACCTTAGCAATGCCACCCTAAACCTGGGAATATGGTACACAGCTATCAAAAGGTTGCTATGATCACTGGCAGCTAGCAATTCCTAAGTTAAGCTCAATTTGCTGATTGAGCTGCATCATAGCAACCTTTCTGATGTCTGTGGAGTGTGCCTCAGGTCTGGTGTCTGACAGAGTGACCCCAACAGTATTGCGTACTATAGCCATACCTGCACTGTGCCCAGGACTGGTGTGGTGGCCTGGGCTGCCAAACACCTCTATAGTTGCACAATGCTGGCATAGGTGTGGGGAGTGTGTGTCTGTCTATCCAGTGTGAGGTGGCTGCCAACACCCTCCACAGCCCACACTGCTAGCACTGTTGCCAGTATTGGCCTGCCAATGTGCATAATGAGGAGCAAGGTACTGTGGGAATAGCTTGGGTAGGGTGGCCTGGCCTGGATGCATCTGCACACGGCATAGGGCAATGGCTCGGACATTGTAGTGCCTGGCCACCACCTGCACGGACAGATGGCTTACATATTGGGACATGGAATGTACGAAGCATGAACCAACGGACGTTGGAGATAGTCAAGAATGAAATGGAACATGTACAACTCAATCTGTTGCGTGCCAGTAAATTGAAATATACTGGCATTGGGCACTTTGCATCTGATGATCACATGGTATACTATTCTGGAAATGAAAGACAAAGAAGAAATGGTGTTGCATTTATTATCAAGAAGAAACTCACAAGAATTGTAATGAAATACAAAACAATCAGTGAACACTTAATTTCTATTTGTCTATGAGGAATGCCCATCAATACAACAATAATTCAGGTATATGCCCCAACAACAGCTGCAGAAGAGGATGAAGTTGATGAGTTCTATGAACAAGTACAAGCTAAAATTGACAGAGCATGCAAACAGGATATGTTTATAGTCATGGGTATCTAGAACACAAAGGTTGGTAACAAAGAAAAGGACAAAGTGGTTGGAAAATATTGACTTGGAAACAGAAACGAAGCTGGAGAAAGACTGATAGAATTCTGCAAGACCAATGATCCATTCATCTCAAACACCTTCTTCCAGCAACACAAGAGGCAACTATGCACATGGACTCAATGGATTGTACAAAAATCAGATGGAAAAGTTCTATAACATGAACAAAGACAAAACCTGGAGCTGACTGTGGTACAGATTACCAACTACTAGCATGCAAACTTAAGCTAAAGTTGAAAAAGAGCAAGCCGCTCATGAATGTAGCAAAACATGACCTTGAGAAAAATACCACTTGAATTTAAAGACTGCCTGCAAAATTGATTTGCTGTTTTAGATAGAAATGACAGAGCTACAGAAGAGTTATGGGATGATATCAACAAGGTTGTGTTGGAAGAAAGTGAGAAATCTCTACAAAAGATGAAAAAGCAAAAACGGCCAAAATGGATTACTGAAGAAATTGAAAATTGCCCAGAAAAGAAACCTGCAAAGAGAAGCTAAAGCCAGAGGAGAAAGAGAGGCCGCTGAGCCAATATGCCAGCCGCTGAGCCAGCCAGCCGCTGGCACCGCCAGCCGCTGAGCACCACCAGCCCTCCAGCCTCCCCCGGTGAAGCTCCTGCCCTATCGGGGCAGTGGGAGTCCTACCCGCACACACTCCTGCCCTATAGGGGCAGTGGGAGTCCTACCCGCACACACTCCTGCCCTATCGGGGCAGTGGGAGTCCTACCCGCACACACTCCTGCCCTATCGGGGCAGTGGGAGTCCTACCCACACACACTCCTGCCCAATCAGGGCAGTGGGAGGCTCACCCGCACTCAAGCAGCACCGCATAAAAGCGGCGTCCCTGCTCCGTGGGAGCCGCTGAGCACCGTCAGCCCTCCAGCCGCCCCCGGTGAAGCTCCTGCCCTATCGGGGCAGTGGGAGTCCTACCCGCACACACTCCTGCCCTATCGTGGCAGTGGGAGTCCTACCCGCACACACTCCTGCCCTATCGGGGCAGTGGGAGTCCTACCCGCACACACTCCTGCCCAATCGGGGCAGTGGGAGGTTCACCCGCACTCAAGCAGCACCGCATAAAAGCGGCGTCCCAACAGGGCTCGCCCGCGCCTGGCGGGCCCGCGCCTGAGGGCCTCGCCAGAGGGCCCTTTGGCGTTGGCCCTTAGGCGGTGGAGTATAGGCATGGTAGAAAAATCATCCACTTGACCGCGACAAGACCGCAGGTATCACCAAGCCTGGCCCGCATGAACAAAATTCCGACAACGATCAGAAGGCAAAAGCACAACGAACAAAGGACTGACGGCTTGAGCTCCCCAGGCCGGGTCTGAGCTCGCCAAACCCGACCACCACGCACCACGAGCTCCCCATAGCTGGGGTCGAGCTTGCCAACAAGGGATTTCAACTACAACGATACCACCCAGGTAAACAGTTACTAGACATTCCCACCCCCTGCCTTAAAATACCTCCGCGCAACCCTGGCTTAACCCCCTCCAAAGGGAGCCAGCATACCACTGTTTATATAGCGTGTTAATATCCTCAATGTCCCAAGCCTGTTTCTCCCCCAGCAAGTTGTGATATTGCAAACCCTTACCAACACTAAAGGTTACTACTGCCTATTTAGCGCTATGTGAGACACTGTATCTCAAACCATTTTCCTTACCAGCAAATTGTTACATTTCAATGCAGTAACCCTCTCTCAATAACCGTAATACTGTAGCTCATAATACTGTATCTGTTTGTATAGAATGATAAGTAACGTTGTGACGCACTGTATCCCTGTTTGTTTAGAGCAATAAGAAACACTGTATCCCAAGCCATTCTACCCTCTAGACTATTGGTACCCAACAACTATCCTGCAGGCCTATACTACTTATCTCTAGTCTAGCTGCCTTGATTATACTCTGTCACTGCGCCACACTATTCCAAATAACCAAGTATTTCTGACAGACATAAAATGGAGCTTGTCCACACTTTCCTGATATTGTGCATGTGTATACTGACTTCTTCACATAGAGTCATCCCACACCCGCAACACTTCATTCCACTACTATACACCCCAATCTACCTTCTCCACCCCCCCCCATTACCCGTCCTGCATCAATACAACTTAAATCCCATCACCACCGTACAAACAGCAATCAAATTACCCCAGCGACACATCCCTAACAAAAGAAATAAGTCACAGAAGTACCCTAAAACGAAAACAAAGAGCAATAGGCGAACACAGGACCAACCCACATGAACATCACACCCAGAACATCACACATATAACATTATCCTTATTAATGCTAGATCAATAAGGAATAAAACACATATCATCCACAACATTCTAACTGATGAACTACCCGATATCCTATGCATAACAGAAACATGGCTCACTGACTCAGACCCTGCAACAATGAACCAAATACGGAAGCCCGGCTACCAACTCTACAACTGCTCACGCACCAACAAAAGAGGAGGTGGAGTCCTCATAGCAGCCAAAACCAGCCTACAACTTACAACCACATCCACGGTCACAAGCACCGATCTCGACCTACTCAAAGTTGAGAACATGGCTTTATCCATCTGCCTAATCTATAGACCTCCCTCACCACAGCATGAAGCACTAGCCACAGCACTAGAAAGCATCACTTCCACCCAAAGCAAAAAATTCCAAATCATCCTTGGAGATTTGAATCTAGCATCAATTCCCCCGACCCACACAGACACCTTCTATGAAGCCATGGACCAACTGGGTTTCCAGCAAATAGTAAGCGACCCCACGCACAATAGAGGAAACACCCTAGACATGATTTTCATACCCAGCAACCCTCAACAAAACAATGAACCACCTATAATAAACATAACCCAAGTACCATGGTCAGACCACCACCAAATCAACTGCAAAATTAAACTACAGTGCCTACCCAAAAACGCAAAGGAAATGAGAATGACCAACCCCATCAGGAAATTCAGCAAACTCAACGAAGAACACCTCATAAGCACCATTTCATCCCACATAGACCTAGATTACACAGACCTCGACGAACTAACGAACAGATGGAACACAAACATCCAAAATACATCCAACCCCACATTGAAACTCTCAACAAACCCACGTAAGATCAACTCGGAACCCTGGTACACAGGAACTCTAATAAAATCAAAAAGGGAACTCCGAAAAATAGAGAGAAAAATGGAGACAAACCAAATCCACCGATCTCAAAACTAAATACATGGCCCATCTTGCAAAGTACAAAGACGACATAAACAACGCTAAGAAATTATATCACACCAACCTTCTAAACAAGGCGATCAACTGGCCACGAGAGTTATTCGAACTCGTAAAATCATTAACCAAAACTGACCAGAATACCAACCTCAGCAATTCCATCAAGGCCCAAACACTGGCGAACCATTACGCGACCAAACTGACAGCCCCTGGTCCTCCACCCCCCCCAGTCCCACCAACACCACAAGTCAACAGTGAGAACAACATAACACAAAACCAGTTATGGAAACACTTCCACAAAATCGGAACCCAGCAAATCGCAACCATTGTCACAAGCCTAAAAAGCACCACCTCCCCACTAGACCCCTGCCCTGCAACCTGGATCAAGGCGGTGAAACAAGACATAGCACCACACATCGCACACATAGTTAACCTATCTCTACAACAAGGAATCATGCCCTCTGAACTAAAGAAATCAGTCATTAGACCAATTCTAAAAAACAATACACTCAGCAGAGAAGACCCAGCTTCCTACCGCCCCATATCAAGTATTCCATTCCTAGCAAAGATTATTGAAAAAGCTCCAAGACCACCTGACTGACACTCCAAGACCACTCCAAGACCACCTGACTGACAGTGCTCCTCTAGATGACCAGCAATATGGCTTCAGACAACATCATGGAGTTGAAACCCTTTTACTAGTTCTACTTAACAACCTCCTTAAGGGCCTTGAAAACAAAAAGAAAATGTATATACTTGTATTCATAGACATCTCAGCTGCCTTTGATACAGTTAACCATGGAACCCTCATAAATAGGATAAAATCAATAGGAATAACAGGAACCCCACTAAAGTGGTTCTCTTCTTACATCTCAAACCGAACGCAACAGGTTCAATTCAACGGCGAAAAAGCAGAAACATTCTCCCAAACGCAGGGTATCCCCCAGGGCTCTGCACTCTCAGCGCTTCTGTTCAACATATATATGCAACCACTATACAAAATATTTACACGGCACAAAATTAATTACCACATCTATGCCGATGATATCATGCTATACTCGCAACTAGACACCAAAAACCCAGACTACAGCCCACTCGAGACATGCATTGGAGAGATGCAAGACTGGTTACAACAAAGCAGTATGTCAATTAACCACAAAAAAACCGAAGTAATGTATATCTCCAAAGAACCGAACTTTGACCCACCCTCATCAATAACACTATGCAACAACACTTACCAAACAAAAAAAGAAATAAAGTATCTAGGAGTCACATTTGACTGTGACCTAAAAATGGAGAAACACCTCCGAAAGACCAACAGAGCAGTTTTCCACAAACTGAGAGTTCTCCAACCCATTCGGAGTATCATCGATCCCCAAGATTTCAGAACCGTGGCTCAAGCACTCATCATGCCACATTTTGACTACTGCAACGCCATCCTACAAGGTCTACCTAAGAAGACTCTAAACATACTACAAATGGCACAAAATGTAGCTGCCAGGGTCATAATGAAGAAAACTCTAAGTGACCACATCACACCAGTACTGATTCAATTACACTGGCTACCTATAACAGCTCGCGCAAAATACAAAATACTAACAACTACCTTCAAACTCATCCACAACATAGCACCTTCCTTCCTCAACACCCTAGTCAGATTGCAACCCCCTACCTGAAACAGAAGAACCATCAACTCCAACATCCTCCACACTCCAACAGATATAAGATCTACCAAAGCCAACACCAGCCACAGGGCTTTTTCATATGTAGCGCCAACACTATGGAACCAACTCCCACCAGAACTACGAGCTAGCAATGACCTTCTAGACTTCAGAAAAAAACTCAAAACGCACATATTCCAAAATCATTTCAACCTGAACTAATCGCACAGATGGGGCAACCCACTGTCCTCAGCGACCCAGAAACCTATCCTGTATAAATGTATATATGTATATATGTAAATGAACTCCCCCATAGCTAAGAAGTGTTAACTCTGTGTGATGTGCCTCGCTGACAATCTGTATGTAAACAAAAATTGTACCTGCCTTGATTCGGCAGTTTCGCGATAGTAATCTTACCCGCTTCTGATCGCTGGAAGGAGCGGGATACAATTGCTTGCTAAATAAAATAAAATAAATAAATAAATCACAGAACTCAACAGAGATTTCCAAAGTGTAGCAAGACAAAACAAGGAGAAGTACTGCAATGTCACATGCAAGGAAATAGAATCAGTGGAAAAACAAGACCAGCTTTCCTAAAGATACGAGAGTTAAAGAAAAAAAATCCAGCCTTGAATTGGAATGCTCAAGGTGGAAAGAACGTATAATGACTCTGTATAATTATGCCATAAAGATCAAGTGGACCAACAACTGTTTCAACCCTTACTTTATGATCAGGAACCATTGGTGATTAAAGAAGAAGTCAAATCAACATTGAAAGTCTTATCAAAGAACAAAGCAGCAGGAATTGATGGCATTCCAACTGGCATATTGCAGTAATTGGATGCAGCTGTTACCATACTTACAAGGCTCTACCAGGAAATTTGGAAGACAACATCATGGCCAACTGACTGGAAAAGATGTGTTTATGCCAACACTAAAGAAAGGTGGTCCAACTGACTGTGGAAATAATCACACAATCACTCTGATCCCTCATGATAGCAGGATTCTACTCAAGATTAGTCAGCAGAGACTACAACCATACTTCGAATGAGAACTGCCTGAAGTGCAAGCAGGGTTCAGGAAAGAGCGAGGAAAGAGAGACATCACCACATTAAGAAGCATGGGTATACCAGAACACCTGATAGCTCTCTTGCACAACCTTTATATTGATCAAGAAGCAACAGTTCAAACGGAACAAAGAGAAACAGAATGGTTTAAAATCAGCAAAGTATACAACAAGGCTGCATACTTTCCCCCTACCTCATTAATTTATATGCAGAAGAAATCATCAGAGAAGCAGGACTTTATGAAGACAACCAAGGTGTGAAGAATGGTGGAAACTCATCAACAACCTTTGCTATGCTGATAATACCACATTATTGGCTGAAAGTGAAGACGATCTGAAACACTTGCTTCTCAATATTAAGGAACATAGGGGTATGTATACTAAACTGTGGTAATGTGATTCGCGGTAGGATCCGCGGTAGAAGCAGAAATCCCAAATAAGGACATGGGCGGTATATCGTTACCGGTAACGGGCGTTACAAGGCGCCATAAATTAACGAGCGCTACATGGCACGTTACCGTGCATTAATCTTAAGAAGGCGCGCAGGCATGTAAACACAGTAACAGAGCTGTAGCACAATGGTTACTACACTGACTGATGGTACAGGGGTCATGGGTTTGATTCCCCAGTGGGCCTAATGTATAAGGCTGGCTGAGGTATCACCCTTTACATTTAAGTAGTGATTGATGAGGCATTTGACTTGTATTTTAATTAGTGCTGCCAGCAAACACACCCTCACGGTGGCATAACCTAAGGTGCCGCATAAGGCACCCCATAACGCACTCCATAGGGCACATTATAAGGTGTACTGTCCGCCAAGGCACCCTATAATGTCCCCTATAGGACACCTTGTAAGGCTGTGAACAAAGCCCTGGCTGGCTGCAGAAGGACTGCACGTCACCACACAAACTGTCTGCTGTGGTTACCAGGATAGGGTTAACCCACCCGTACCCATGATGCACTGCACATGCAAATCAGCAGACGAGAGATGGGCACAAGATGGGGTATGCATCCCCACAGCACCTCGGCCTGGTAGGGGGAACTGACCGTGTGTGGTACTGGCACAGAGTAGCAACAGACCGTCACATTGTGCGGGTACTGTGCTCACCCTGAGGGTGAGGTGGGGTGCCCAGCACCAGGTCCACAGCACCTTTCATGGCTGAAATGCACCATGCTGCAGGTCCTCATCAGTGTGTGATAGGTAGTTCCTGTAGATACACCTAGGATACATCTGTGTCCATCTGTATTTTTCAGTCATGTCTAGTCCTTATGGGCTATGATGCACCCAGAATAGTGCATATCCTGTGTTGGTGCCATGGTTACCTGCTGTAAGTGAAGGGGGGTGGGGGTGTTTGGACCCATAGGCAAATTATGTACCACCACACAACCCACCCTCTGGGGCTCAGGGTGGGAAATAGGATCACCCACCAACAGATCCAGATTCTACCTCCCTACAATGGTAGCAGTAGAGAGGACCATCAACCCCAGTCCCTCTGGGGGACAGACACCCTACAGGGCAGGCAATAGCAGACAGACAGTAGGCCTGGAAATGCATAGCTGTCCCCCTCCACTATCTGACATTCTCCAGCAGCAAGTCTCCAGCCGCTACACCCTGCAAGGTGCTCCAGCAAGACACATACTAGCTGCAGACAGACTGCTAGCTAGTCCATAGTGCATTGTCCTGGAGGAGATGTGTGTACCCAGAACAGGAATGTCAGCATACACACCAAGCAGATACGTCAGTGATTGGGCCCCCAAAAGAAAACCCATAAATATCACATGAGAGAGATGCTATATAGCACTATGGGGGAACCTAGCCATGCCGTGGTCCCTGCTCAGTCAGGGTGAGAGTGACCTCCCAGCAGGACATGCTGTGGCCACCCTGTCCGTGCAGGTGGTGGCCAGGCACTACAATGTCCGAGCCATTGCCCTATGCCGTGTGCAGATGCATCCAGGCCAGGCCACCCTATCCAAGCTATTCCCACAGTACCTTGCACCTCATTATGCAGGACATCTTTCTAGCTTCTGACTTTCATTTCATGCACAGCTACATCAGCAGTCAGACATCCCAAGGGCTTTGATCCAACCACATCATAAATGCTGGCTACTTTGAAAAGCCTTTAGCTCATCCCCAGCAGCCAGTCAAGTGCCTTCCGACCTGGGGATCTCACCTTCCAGCACCATAGTGCAATTTGTTTTGTTGTGACTATCCATTGTTTTTTTGTGGCAATATGCAGAAGTAGATTGTCAGGCCTTTCTTCTGCACAGGTAAATCTAATGCTGTAGCTGTTGTCATAGAAATGTAATCCTCTGCCGCCAATACTGTCCCATTCTGCTGCTACTCAGATAGGTGGTTTGTCTTAGTCTGGCCCTCAGATGAGACCTGTCCATCTTGGGAGACCCTGCCATTAGTTAAGCTACTGAGCATCACCAATGCACACAAGCCCTCACAGCACAAGCTGCAAACCAAGTGAGGGAGCTATACTATAGTCATTATCAATTGTAGAAATGAACTTTTAGATATTGTTAACTCTAAACCACACTGATGTCAAATAGCGCGGTATAGAAAAGCTAAAAATAAATAAATAAATATTATATTCATTTGGGTTGTGTGTTTCAAACCGAAATTAACCCGTTTTGGACAGCTCGCATATTCTTTCTGTGTTCTGGATGATTTATTAGATTTGTTACACTCAAACAACTATGAATTACCGGCAATAATAAAAAAATATTAAAACTTTGCAGAAAATAGAAGTTTCACTGGTCCAATATAGTATATTGTCCGTCTTCAGAAAAGATAGGATTCAGTTCCAATATTCATTGACATAAACATACAGTATGATACTACTGAAACAGCAGTTTTCATTTAAAACATTTTATTATGATATAATATAGTTTGTCAAAAGTCCATTCTGACGACAGAATATGATGCACGTGAAAACACTTCTGATGCAGTGCATCGATATTGCACCATTGAAGCATCTAGAACTGAATGCTTGAAAGCAATTAGTTTTGACAACATATTAGCCCAGCATATGAAAAACATACAAGGCCGATATACGCACCAATAACTCTGACACTAAGGGGTATGTTTACTAAATCATCTTAATGTGCGCTCTGTGACGTTATCGTGCAATACAGTACCTTATTGCGCGATAATGGCGCTTTATCAGGCGCAGAGGTACCTTAGCGTGCGATAACGCACGCAGCGGCGCAAACGAGCGCTGAAGGCGGAGAAAGGCTCCCAGAGGGCAGAGGAAGGCTTCCCAGGGGCGGAGAGAAGGGGTCAATGGGTGGAGAGTGGGAGGGGAGAGGCTCCCCGCACACTAACGCTGTGAAATCCGAGGCTGAAAACGAACGCCAGTGAAACCCTGGCATTAGAGCTGATTTAAAGGGAAGAGAAATCATTTCTGTCAGCAATGTACAGCAAAACCAGGGAAACCTACAAAAAAGTGATAAGTGTGATACATGTGCACGGAACAAAAGGGCAAATAAATAGTGAAAATGAACAGAAGAAAATGGAAAAATAAAATAACCAAGCTGGGCAATAGTGATCTCAAAGGGAAATATCAAAAAACACTCCCAAGAAAGCACCAAAAAAAGGATATGAATTCTGGAAGGGTCCATGCTCCGTCCCCATACAAGGTGAATGAGCCCACAGTGAAATTGCGCTGTGCAGGGTTTTCCTCTCCATCGGACAGGTTTCCTATGGCGTGCACATGTGCGGCAACAGCAGGGTGGGCATGTCGGAATGGCCAACTGGACAGATGCTTGAAAATGGGATACAGAGGGCTGCAGGTGGCACATGCTGTGGTGCAGCTGGGACACAGTGCGGACTAGGCAGATGCCTAGGTGGCACCTAGGAATGCTAAAACAGTACAGCAGCCAGACCGCAACTGATGAGGGCCCAACATGGGCACGAGTGTGTTTATCACAGTGTCACCGGGCACAGAACATTGGCAGGCGGTGCTGGGGGGGAAGCGTGGACGTCTATGCAGGCACCCCTACCCCAGAACACACACCATAGGCAGACGCCTACCTGTACACTGGATGGCCTGAGACTGCACACCACCAGCACCACCAGCAGAAGGGCATGTCAGCATGGTGGCAGAGGGGTACTGGTGGTGGAGGGGGGCAGTGGCAGCTGCCCAGAGCAGACCATGGCCTAGCCCTGTGTAGGTGGGTGCCATGCACTTCAACAGACAGGCCCTGTCTGACGAACAGTCATGGTATCTCCAGGGAATGCAATGTCTCTGTGGCAACATAGTGGTGCAGTGCACACAGCCAGTGTGTTCAGGAACAGAAAGTCACAGGTTCAAGTCCCAGCTGTGGTTCCTGCCAACCCAGTCCCCATATTTTACCCACTGCTATAACGTGCTAATACAGACAGAACCTGTAGTGCAGATGATGTAGACATGCCCAAAACACCTACATTTTACCCTACAGAGCACACACACCATAAACATGTGCATTACCTAGAACAGAGTCTCCCAAATGCAGTCCTGGAGGGCCAAACACCATTCAGGTTCTATGCTGCCTCTAATAAATCTGGCTGTGCTGCATTGCTATGCACCGCCCCCATGGTATGCAGATGTATCTCATACATATTCATTAGGGACAGCATGAAAACCCGAACAGTGTTTGGCCCTCCAGGACTGGAGTTGGGAACCCTCTGCCCTAGAGCAGCGGCCAACAGGGGCAGACACACCCGCACCCACAGGCTTCATTATCCCAAGCCTCCTGGAGAGGCAGGATGTTGGGCCCTGCATGCATCTCCCCATACTAGCACTTGCATACCTTAGCAATGCCACCCTAAACATGGGAAAATTGTACACAGCTATCAAAAGGTTGCTATGATAACTGGCAGATAGCAATTCCTACATTAAGCACAATTGGCTGATTGAGCTGCATCATAGCAACCTTTCTGATGTCTGTGGAGTATGCCTTAGGTCTGGTGTCTGACAGAGTGACCCCAGCAGTATTGCATACCATATCCATGCCTGCACTGTGCCCAGGACTAGTGTGGTGGCCAGGGCTGCCAAACACCTCTGTAGTTGCACAATGCTGGCATAGGTGTGTGGAGTGTGTGTCTGTCTATCTAGTGTGTGGTGGCTGTCAACACCCTCCACAGCCCACACTGCTAGCACTGCTGCCAGTATTGGCCTGCCAATGTGCATAATGAGGAGAAAGGTACTGTGGGAATAGCCTGGATAGGGTGGCCTGGCCTGGATTCATCCGTACAGAGCATAGGGCAATGGCTCGGACATTGCAGTGCCCGGCCATCACCTGCACGGACAGGGTGGCCACATCATGTCCTGCTGGGAGGTCACTCTCACCCTGACTGAGCAGTGACTACAGGATGGCTAGGTTCCCCCATAGTGCTATATTGTGTTTTTCTCATGTGATATTTATGGGTTTTCTTTTGGGGCCCAATCACTGACATATCTGCTTGGTGTGTATGCTGATATCCCAGTTTTGGTTACACGCATCTTCGCCAGGACCATGCACTATGGACTAGCTAGCAGACTGTCTGCAGCTAGTATGTGTCTTGCTGGAATACCTTGCAGTGTGCAGTGGCTGGAGGCTTGCTGCTGGAGAACGTGTCTGCCATGGGAATGGGAATAGCTTGGATAGGGTGGCCTGGCCTGGATGCATCTGCACACGGCATAGGGCAATGGCTCGGACATTGTAGTGCCTGGCCACCACCTGCACGGACAGGGTGGCCACAGCATGTCCTGCTGGGAGGTCACTCTCACCCTGACTGAGCATGGACCACGGCATGGCTAGGTTCCCCCATAGTGCTATATAGTATTTCTCTCATGTGATATTTATGGGTTTTCTGTTGGGGCCCAATCACTGACGTATCTGCTTGGCGTATATGCTGACATCCCTGTTCTGGGTACACGCATCTCCTCCAGGACAATGCACTATGGACTAGCTAGCAGTCTGTCTGCAGCTAGTATGTGTCTTGCTGGAACACCTTGCAGTGTGCAGTGGCTGGAGGCTTGCTGCTGGAGAATGTCAGATAGTGGTGGGGGCAGCTGAGCATATCCAGGCTTAATGTCTGTCTGCTATTGCTTTATGGATGTGTACAGCTCTTCATTGCCTGCCCTGTAGGGTGTCTGTTCCCCAGCAGGACGGGGGTTGATGGTCCCCTCTACTGCTGCCATTGCAGGGAGGTAGAATGTGGATTTATTGGTGGGTGATCCTGTTTCCCACTCTCAGCCCCAGAGGGTGGGTTGTGTGGTGGTACATAATCCACCTATGGGTCCAACCACCCCCTTCACCTACATTATGTAACCATGGCACCAACACAGGATATGCACTATTCTGGGTGCATCATAGCCCATAAGGGCTAGACATGACTGAGAAATACAGAAGGACACAGATGTATCCTAGGTGTGTCTGCAGGACCTACCTATCACACACAGTAGCACTGATGGGGACCTGCAGCATGGTGCATTTCAGCCATGAAAGGTGCTGTGGACCTGGTTCTGGGCACCCCACCTCACCCTCAGGGGAGCACAGTACCTGCACAATGTGACGGTCTGTGGCTACTCTGTACCAGTACCACACACGGTCAGTTCCCCCTACTAGGCCGCGGTGCTATGGGGGTGCATACCCCATCTTGTGCCCATCTGTCGACTGCTGATTTGCATGTGCAGTACATCATGGGTACAGGTGGGTTAACCCTATCCTGGTAGCCACAGTAGACAGTTTGTGTGGTGCCGTGCAGTCCTTCTGCAGCCAGTCAGGGGTTTGTTAGGAGCTGTAGCCCACTGGTTATTTCACTGCCTATGAAGCCAGAGGTCATGGGTTCAAACCCATGGTGGGGTTGTTTGATAGGGTTGTCTGAGGCATTGTCTATTTTTAATGTACATTAGTGCTGCCAGCAAAAACACCCTCAGAGTACTGTAACCTTAAGGTGCCTCATAATGCACCTTATAGGGCGCCTTATAAGGTGCCCTATCAAGCGCCTTATAAGGTGTCCTATAGGGGACATTATAGGGTGCCTTGGCAGACAGTGCACTTTATAATGTGCCCTATGGAGTGCGTTATGGGGTGCCTTATGCGGCACCTTAGGTTACGCCACCGTGATGGTGTGTTTGCTGGCAGCACTAATTAAAATAAAAGTAAAATGCCTCAAAAATCACTACCTAAAAGTAAAGGGTGATATCTCAGCCAGCCTTATGCATTAGGCACACTGGGGGATCAAGCTCATGACCCCTGTACCATCAGTTGTGCTACACCTCTGTTTCTATGTTTGCATCTCTGGGCGCCTACTTAAGATTACCGCGCGTTAATGCGCTTAGCGGCGCTTCGCCCGATAATGTGCGCAGTAGTGCACGTTATCGCATGATAATCCCGTTTTGCTACTTTAAGACTAAAACGCCCACTACATTTATGGCAGCCTGCACACTATCGCCGGGCGCTCGTTAAGACGGTTTAGTAAACATTCCCCTAAGTAACTTACAGCTATCTAAACCTTTTTTTTTTTTATTATAATTTTCATAAAACTTACAAAAGCAAGCATAAAGAAAATTATGAGCATTTACATCCAAACCTATTTTCTAAAGTCTACACATACTTTTATTTGCAAAATAGTAGCTATTACAGCATTATAAGCTACTTACTATTTTTTGTGATCTTTTTATGTTGAGCCGCCAGTACCGTCAAAATCAGCAAACTTCGAATACCTGTTAAACTAACTAGATCTCAGATAAAAAATCTGTATATAACACTTTTTGACATAACGATAATAGCTAAACAGAGTTCCATTGAATTTATAACCACTAATTAGTAAACAGTTAAGTAGTAAGTATGGAAACCTTGTCTATGTAAAACATACGCTGGTCTGCCCGATGTACTATTGTTGCTAGGTAATAATTGTATTTTAATTATTTCATTATTTTTCTATTCTATTTAGGGGTATGTTTACTAAACTGCAGTAACGTTACAGACTGTGCATTATGTAACGTTAACGCTCATTAGGTAACGTTAACGCGCGTTAACGTTACTTAACGCGCGTTAACTTTACTTAACGATCGTTAATGTCCCCGGCCGCGGTAAACACCGCAGAGGGTGTAGAGAGGGCGGGGGGAAGGGGTAAATGGGCGGGGAGTGGGCGGGGAGAGGCTCCCTGCACACTAACGTGCTGAACTGAAGGGCTGAATCCTACCGCAAATGAAAACCTACTGTTAGATGCACATTTGCAGGAGAGAGAAACCATTTTAAGTGTCAGCAATGTATAGCATAGACAGGGAGTCCAAGAAACGTGATAGTAGTGCTCCATGTCCAGCACCAGCATAGTGCCCAAGTATGAAAGGCCACTATGGCGATGGTGCAACTGGGGCATAGGGGGCTGCAGGCGGGACATGTAGTGGGGGCAGCAGGGGCACAGAGTGGACTAGGCAGGCGCCTAGATGGCATATAGGAACATAGAAACCGGAAATCATCATGAGAGCAGCTGACAAATTCCAAACACAATCCACCTACATCTACCTGGTCCACCCGAGCTAACAGTTGCCAGGGCACTGACCTGACATACCCCCAGCCAACCCTCCCCCAAGTTGAAAGAACAGACTATTTGTAGGCAGTGATGGGGGGGGGATGTAAGGATGCGCATGTATGCCCCATGCCCCAGACCCCACTCCCTAGGCAACCACCTACCCACATAGTGGATGGCCTGGGACTGCGCATTACCAGCACCGACAGCATATGGCCATGTCAGCATGGCAGGGGGGGTGTGCCCATGCTGGAGGGGGCAGTGGCACCTGCCTGCAGTGGACCTAGGCCATGCCCTGTACCAGTACGTGGTATGTAGTGCAACATAAAAGGTCTGGCTGAGGAAAGGTACAGGTATCCCCAGGGACCACCATGCATCTGTGGCAACAGTGTGGTGCAATACACCCAGTGAGTGTGTCCAGAAGCAGAGTCACAGGTTCAAGCCCCAGCTGTGGTTCCTGCCAAGCATGTCCATATGTTTTACCCTACAATGCAGATACAAAAGCAACATGTGCAAAGCCCAAAGCAGCAGTGAACAGGGGTACAAACACCCACTCACACAGGCTCCACAATCCAAAGATGCATGGAGAGTCAGGCTGTTGGCCCCAGCATTGAGCTGCAGTTATCACCAGGGCACTACTACTACCTCCTGCACAGTTTAGCAATGTTGGCACGTGATCAGGACCAGTGTGGCGGGCAGGGTTGCCAACCACCCCTATCTGTGCACAATGTTGCAATAGGAGTGTGTGTGTGTATGTATATCCATTATTTTGTGGCTGCCCACACCTCACCAGGCCCACAATGTCCCACTGTTACCAGCATTAGCCTGAATATGTGCATAAGGAGGAGCAAAGTGTTGTGGGTATGGCCCGGACAGGGCGGATTGGCCAGGATGCATCTTCACAGGGTGTGGGCAATGGCTGGGACACTGTAGTTCCTGACCATCACCTGCATGGACAGGGCGGCCACAGCATGGCATGCTGGGAGGGCACTCACTCTGACCAAGCAGTGACCATGGCATGTCTAGGTTCCCACATAGCACTTTATATTATCTGTCTCTAGTGATCCTGTTGTGTCTTTTGTGTTGGGGCCACAATCACTGAGATGCCTGGTTGATGCGCTTAGTTCTTCTGTGAGCATGCACTATGGACTGGCTAGTGGATTGTCTGTGTTAGATTGTGCATGGTCAGAACACCTACATGGTGCTGTCTGCTGGTGACTGGCAGACAGTGGTGTGAGGCAGTTGGGGTTTTCCAGAGCTAACACCATCATTGCTGCTGGTCTGCCTCTGGAGGGCTGTTGTATACCAGCAGGATCAAGGTTGCTTCACAGGTTTTGGAGCACCTGTCCCTTACCTACAAAAAGAGTGATGTGAGCCCTTTGGGGGTATGTAGTGAATACCACTTTGAACTATCTAGGCACTGCTACACAAACTTCATGCAGGTTTGGAAACCCCTCTGTCCTGATAACAGATGCCCATGTCAGCCAGATCCTAACATGGGGTACACACTAATCTGGGTGGTGTCTGGTCCCAGAGGGCCACATGTGACTGCAAGATACAGATGGACACCAAATTATCTTCAGCTGCACTGTAAGGAACACCTGTCACACACCGGCAATGATGGGGATGTACAGCAGGGCCTATGTCTAGCACCAGATGTACTGCGGACCTAGTGCTGAGCACCCATCCTATCCCTCAGGGAGAACACAGAACCTGCACAATGGCATGGTCTGTAGCTACTCTGTGCCAGAATCATGCACTGTCAGTTCGTCTTTCCAAGCTGAGGTACCGGAGAGGTACAGACCCATTTGCTGATCAGCTGTAGACAGCTATTCAGCATGTGCATTGCATCATGGGTACTGGTGGGGTTACCCTATCCTGGCACTCAGAGCAGACCAGTTTGTGCAGTGACCTACAGTCCTTCTGTACCCAGCCATTGCTGTGACATACACCACAGAGGTATAGCCTACTGGTTAATACAATGCCATTTTTGGCAGTGTTCATGGGTTCAATTCCTCATTGTTCTCTCCTCTTATGCCTGTCCTACTCAAATAGTGTGCATGCCTGTAACAGTCATATTTTTGCATATTTGTTCTGCCAGCCCATAATACCCTCACCACAATTTCCAATATTATCTCGGTCCGTCTATCTGCGTCTGTCAGCTGTGTAGAGTCCTGTCTGCCTGTGCAGGCTGTCACCCCATGCCATGCATTGCTGCCCTTTCCTGCATTGTGCCTCTTCATGCTTATCTTGCCTGTGCCTGATATGCATGGCACCACCACTCCTCTGTCCACCCATCATTGTAACTATCCTGCCACCTCCGCCTCCACTGGGGAACAGGTATTCCCATTGTCTGCCACCAACTGTCTTTCCAGTACTTTACATTGCCAACACCTTGTGCTGTGGTACAGTTGCCCCCACCAGGTTTGTCATCAATACTGGCAGCCATATGGGATGCAAACAGATATGGCAGGTCCAGCAGCTCCCAGCTCTCCCTCCTTCACTCACCTGTTCATTGCCTTTCCTGAGTGCTCTATCTAGTGTTAGGGCTACATCTGTCTCTGTTCCTCACAGGTCATGCATGCCATCCTGCAGCACCTTGCAACCCTTAGGCCACACTAACCTAGGGCACCATAACCTTTTTAGACCACCGTAACCTATGGTACCATAACCCAGCGTGCCCTCTAAGGTGCCCTGTCCAGAGGTGCTTAATACAGCGCATAGTCTAAGGAGCCCTACTGTATAGGGCATCTTACAAAGTGCCTTATGAGGCACCTTACAAGGCACCTTATAAGGCACCTAACAAGGCACCTTATAAGGCACCTTATAGGGCACCTAACAAGGCACCTTATAAGGCACCTTATAGGGCACCTAACAAGGCACGTTATAAGGCACCTTACTTAAACAGCACCTTACAAGGCACCTAACAAGGTGCCCTACAAGGCACCTTATAAGGCGCCTTACAAGGTGCCTTGTAATGTTCCTTGTAATGTGCCTTGTAAGGTGCCTTATGAGGCTCCTTGTAGCATGCGTTAGTTTATAACATGCGTTAGCTGATACGGCTTGCTGTAACGATGCACCGCCTACGCCTTTATATGGCAATCTGTACCTTTACCGCGGAATCTAACGCAAATGACATTACCGCAGTTTAGTAAACATACCCCTTAATGTGCCTTGATACCAGCATTCTTAATGTACATAAAGGAGGCAATAAGAGCATCCTTAGATCACAGATGCTTAACATTCATATTAGAGTATTTGCACAAATTAGTACTCATCAGCATGCCCTCTTGAATTATTTAATTTATTCCAGAGAGGTTTCCTTAGCAACTACTGCATCTCATATGAGCAGTTTCATCTCTTAAGATCATAGTTTTAAAAGAGGAATGACTTTGGCGTGACAGGAAACAAAACAACAAAATCTCCTTAAAGGGCTTTGTACAGAAGACAATACTGAATTTTAGCAAATGGATTTTGTTGGCCATCCAGTCAAAGTGAGATCCATCTGGGACATAACCGTGGTAGATCGTACCCGGTGCCCTACCCTTCCAGCCCATCCACAACCCCCTTTTCCCCCCCTCCCCTCACCACCCATCCCCTGCTTCTTAAAAAATTACACATAGAACTTCTTAGTGGGAAGAACCAACTGGTCGCAGCTTTATTATATTTGTAAACAATTGAACATTGCAAACCAGAACAATCCTCTTAACAATCTCCTAACAGCGGAGCAATGCCTCACCAGCCATACAATTAGCAAAGTGACCTCGCCTCCGCTTCGGCCGTGTCCTGCCACCAGCCAACTTCCTACCGCCCTTTCCCCGACCTCGCCATGTGACTAGCAAAGGCCAGCCAGGGCTTATCCTGGTCGGGGGCACTCCGCCCCCGCCCAAGTATGTCCTAAAGGCTCCGGAACCCAGAGACCTCCGGGATCCCGCCTTTCGCCCCCCCCAACTGTGACACCCCTATAAAACACCATATCCCTATATAGATATAAAAGGGAGGGGGGAGGGAAGCCAGACCGCCACACACCCACCGCTGGAAAGAAGGAAACCGCCAGCACCCTTCTCTTTTAAAACTTTGGGCACGCCGGCTCCTTCTCATTGGCTCCGCTCCTCGCGCTCTGTGGAGCCAATGATTTTAAATGACGCTGCCAGCGTCAGCCGCGTCACATTCCCTTCGCCCCCTCCCCTTCCCCCCTCCAAGACAGAAGCAGGGCCCTGGGACCGGGCCGATCACCCGGTTACCGGCATCCTCCGGGACCCTGTCCACGTACTTTCCATAACCGTGGTAGATCGGACCCAGTGCCCTACCCTTCCAGCCCATCCACAACCCCCTTTCCCCCCCTCCCCTCACCACCCATCCTCTGCTTCTTAAAAATTTACACATAGAACTTCTTAGTGGGAAGAACCAACTAGTCGCAGCTTTATTATATTTGTAAACAATTGAACATTACAAACCAGAACAATCCTCTTAACAATCTCCTAACAGCGGAGCAATGCCTCATCAGCCATACAATTAGCAAAGTGACCTCGCCTCCGCTTCGGCCGTGTCCTGCCACCGGCCAACTTCCTACCGCCCTTTCCCCGACCTCGCCATGTGACTAGCAAAGGGCAGCCAGGGCTTATCCGGGTCGGGGGCACTCCGCCCCCGCCCAAGTATGTCCTAAAGGCTCCGGACCTCGGAGACCTCCGGGATCCCGCCACCGGCACAGGTGACATTAATGTCCGTGTGCCGCCCCCCTACTTCCCAGCTGCGACCAGTCAGCATCCCGCTGCGCTACCCCTTCCAAGGCCTCTTGCCAGTCATTCAAAAGCAAATCGACATCCACCAGGGATAAATGTATGCCATCCTGCCGGTACAACCCGGCACAAGTAACTTCCACCCAAGGATGTAAAACTTGAATTCCACCCTGCTCACTTATCCATCGCCCTATTAGTTGATTTATTTTTGTGAGACCCCACGACCAGCGCCGCTGGGCCTTGCAAGCAGGCCTTGGAATAATGTCGGACCATATTAACACTACCCCTGGGAACATGTGCAGCACAATTGCCAAATCCTGCTTTACTGCTCTGATGAGCTGCTTACAAGTCCACGCTGCCAGGTCGTTGCCACCTAGTTGCAAAAGTACAAACTTCGGCTTGTGCCTCACTCGCTCGTGGTGCCGCAGCAAAGGCATGAGCTGAGTCCACCGCAGCCCTCGCTCACCCAGCCATAGAATCGACACCAGAGCTGGATCAAGTCCCAGGTTAGGCCCAAACGGTCTCACTGCCACTCGTCGACCCACCCAGAAAACGAAGGAATGCCCAATCATCCAACAACTTTGAGCATTCCTTTCCTCATCTGCAAAAGAAAATACAATCCATCCACGAAATAGGTACCCCCTCCCAACCCGTCATAAACGAACATAACCACGGAAAGCCCAAGAACGCCATCTCCCAATATTCTGTATGTCCTGTTGCGACAATCCCGCCGCAGCAGCACTAGTTGCCGCGCCTATGCAAAAGGAATGTGCCGCAAAATGCTCCGGGCATTCGCCCACGAACCTCAGCGCCATCCTCAGCACTGCCAATACTTGAAAATGCGTTAGCAGCCGCTCATTCTCATGCAGGAATAACCCACCATCCACTGCCATGTGCACTCATAAATACTCTCACATTGCGGCTACCGGACACGTTGACAATCCCCCAATCCCACTCAGCCGCACCCACAAACCCTTCCCTTGTTGATCTGTCTTAGATTTTGCCAATAAAACTCTCAACTGTCCCCTCTCAAGGCACAATCCCGACTGCTCCGGCCCTGCTCGAGTTCAGCACCAGTTCCCCCATCCTGAAGGCACCAAAAAATGCAAGACTAAAAACTGCCCGAAATAGAACAGCCTCATACTGAGACGAAGCCACCGCAGGCAACGACTTGCATAACCTTGCCAACAAATCATGTGTGATTGGCCTCCGAGCATCCGGAGGCACAGCTGCCACTCGGCCCCATCCTTGAAGCAGCTTGCGGGCTAGGAATCCCTCTACAGAGAAGTCCCAACCAACCACTTTCGCAAAAAATTCAAAGCCCGCCAGGTGGCTACGCACTGAAGATCGAGCCAATCCGTTTGCTTTAGCCCAAACTACATACTGGCCCATCAACTGAGTGGATACCACCCTGTACTGCCACCCACAGCTTTCCAGAAAGGCCACCACTTTTTCACATCCTCGCAGATATGCTGCCCATGTCCCAGCAGCAATGGAACTCCGCAGCAATTCCTTCATCCCGGGTGGCCAAGACTCCATAACTTCCATGGGACCGCGCCTCCTTCTGCATCTGCTTCTGGTGCCAGTCTTCGAAATTGATCCCACTTGAAATGGGAAAGAGCATCCGCAATCTCGTTAGAGTGCCCTGGTATATGTCTAGCCCTCAATGACACATTCAAACGTAAGCATGCTAAAACCACTTCCCTCATCAGGTTCGCTACCTGGACACAATGTGGCGTGTAATGATTCACCACACTGAGCACCGCTTTGTTATCACACCACCATACCACCCTTCTATTATGCAGTCTTTCCGGCCACAACTCCAACGCCACTAACATAGGAAACAACTCTAAGAGCGTTATATTGCTGGTGAGTCGCGACTTGTGCCATGCTTGCGGCCATCACTCCGCACACCATGCCCCCCCGAAATAAATACCCAAACCTATGCCCCCCGCTGCATCGGTGTACAATTGCAGATCCACACTACTGAGCTCTGCCTCCATCAAGACTGTGGTCCCATTAAATTCCTCTAAAAAGACCTGCCAGATCCTCAAATCTACCCTAATCGTCTTTGAGACCCTAATATGATGATGTGGCCTGCGCACTCCCGCTGTAGATGCAGCTAACTGACGCAGGAATACCCTTCCCATTGGGATCACCCGACAAGCAAAATTTAACGATCCTATCAATGCTTGCATCTCCTTCAATGTTAGTTTTGATGATGTCAATACATTGGCCACCAACACACGTAATCTCCTAACTTTTTCTTGAGGAAGATGCGCCACCATTAATTCGGAATCCAGATCCACTCCAAGAAACGTGATCCTTGTGGCCGGGCCCTCCATCTTATCTTTTGCAAGTGGCACTCCTAATTCCTGCGACAATTCTACAAAACCTTCCAGCAAGTTATGGCACTCCTCCGATTGCGCCGACCCAACAAACAAAAAATCATCCAAATAGTGCACTACCTTCGCATTATCCACCTTGCGCTCTACTGCCCACTGCAGGAAGGTACTGAATTTCTCAAAGTATGCACAAGACACTGCACAGCCCATTGGCATGCATTTATCAAAATAAATTCCCTCTTCGAAACGAAAACCCAACAGATAGAAGGAGGACGGGTGCACTGGCAGCAGCCTGAACGCCGATTCAATATCCACTTTCGCCATTTTAGCCCTATGACCTGCTTCCCTCAGCAACTCAACTGCCTTATCGAATGACGTGTATCGTACGGTACACAATTCACACGGGATGTAGTCATTGAAAGACTCACCTATTAGGCTAGACAAATTATGTATCAACCGGAATTTCCCAGGCTCTTTTTTAGGTATTATTCCTAACGGTGAGACTACCATCCTCGTGAATGGCTGCATCCTAAAAGGGCCCGCTATTCTCCCAAGCTTCAACTCCCCTTCCAACTTCTCCTTCACCACCATAACCCCCTTACCGCTCCTTCTTTGACGCCTACCATCTTCCGACGATGACGACGAGAACGACAAATCTGAGGATGACGACGACGATCCCGATGATCTCGATCTGCGACGCCTCCTACAGGAATGCCTCCATTTTTTACTCCCTTTTCCTTTGCTTTTTCCCCGCCCACTACTCTCCTCCCAACCCTCCTCCAGTGCTTCCTGTAACTCACCCGACACGGCTGTCGCAGTCGCCACCACTTCTGAAGGACTCACATCCGCCGGGATGAGCCCAACATCCTGCCGCTGGCCAACCTCCTCTCGGGACACGACCACACCTGACACCATCCGTTGCATTGCAGAATTCCCCGGTTCTATGTGCCCAGCTTGCAGCTCTCCTCCTGCTCCTTCATATCCTCCTGTTTCTCGTGCCGTGGCCTGTGACTGCAGCGCTGGAACCTGTGGAGACAAAATAGGAAAAGGAGGGGGGGGGGGAACAGCAGGGGGCCATTCAGCTCTGGAGGAACCTTGACCACCCCCACCCAGTGCACCCATGTTGGATGGCCACCCCAGACCCCATAGCCGCTGTGGCCTGTCTGCCCGCCCATGGGGGATGCCATGCTTCTACCAGCCAAATTGTGTGATCCCGCAAACCCTGCCATAGACCCCATCCCTTGATCCCCACTGTCCCACCTCCCTTGTGCAGCATTCCACTGCACCTGTTCTGTCCCCCCTTCCCTGTCCACCTCTCCCCCACCCCTAACAGCTCCTTGCTCCCCGCTACCTGCGGGCACCACCTCCGAACCGGCCCCCCTACCCACAGACTGCGGCTGCCCTCGTCTTCTTGGCCCCCGCAACCTGGACCCTGTGCACCCTTTGTCCTTCACCGATGGAGGCCCCCCGCCCTCGATGAGGCCCTTTTGCCCGTGCATGACTCCTACTCAAAGTCCCCTGGCACCCACGCCCACCACGACTGCTCTCCCCCTCTGAAACCTCCTCAATCACCATTCCCCCATTTTGGCTCTGTGCGCCCCACCCCAGCACATTACCCCTCACCCTACCGGGTCCCCGTGCTCCGGCCCGCTCCCCTCCTCGAGCCATCCACCAGCCTGTAATCTGCCTGCTTCCTGAGGCTAACTATGTTACCCTCCACAAACCCCACACTACTGATTTTAGTTCTCTAATCTTATTGTTGTTGTTTTTTTTTTCTTTTTAAAACAACCCCTGGCTCTGGCAGCAGCTTAAAAACAAAAAGAAAAAAGGATCACTTGCCTTTTATGGGCCCCTCCGCTCTCCACACCCACTGCCTCAGCTCCATTCCCTTCTCCCCTATGCACTCTCGCTCCAGCTCAGGGCCCCACTGCACGTGGAGCACCTCCCGCGCCGCCTCCGCTCCTGCTCCCAACGCGGTACCTCACAGCACTGATTTCTCCACTCCTCCGAAACGCCAACAAATGCAGACTAGTCGAAGCTTGCCTACACCATTCCCCCATAAGCCAAGCCGGACCGCCACACACCCGCCGCTGGAAAGAAGGAAACCACCAGCCCCCTTCTCTTTTAAAACTTCGGGCACGCCGGCTCCTTCTCATTGGCTCTGCTCCTCACGCTCTGCAGAGCCAATGATTTTAAATGACGCTGCCAGCGTCAGCCGCATCACATTCCCTTCGCCCCCTCCCTTTCCCCCCTCCAAGACAGAAGCAGGGCCCCGGGACCGGGCCGATCACCCGGTTACCAGCGTCCTTCGGGACCCTGCCCGCGTACTTTCCATTATCTGACAAATAGTACATATACAGGGTGGCCCAAAAAAAGTGAGAACACCTCATAAATTAAAAGCTTAAATAGTTTACTTATTTCCCTTTTTTAGCTATATAACGTCTTTATTTCAACAATGTCCAGTCACCATCTTTTTTCTTTTAATTTGTCAATCGTTTACATTGTCTTTTTGAATTTTTAAATAACCTATATGCTACGAGATGTTCTCACTTTTTTTGGGCCACCCTGTAAATGAACTCTCTCTATATATAATTTTTGTGCGTGAGGGGGTATATTTCTTGCCATTAGGCTGTGATGCCAAGAAAATTGCTTTTGCCTTTTGTTAGATACCTATGCGTTGGCTCAGAACATCCACGTCTGGGAGCAGGCAATTACTTTGTGGCAGAACCTGACACTTTGGGGACTGTCAGTTAATCAATACTGTAACAACACTTCTGAAACAAGCTGCCAGGATAAACATACTAACACCCTATATGGAGTAAAGTAATGATATGACATTACAAAATTTCTCCTTCATCCTTTCAGTAGAAACAGTCTGTCACACAACATAGGCTTATGGGCTACATTGTACCAACCATGACCATAAAAAATACATTTAGGTACAAAAACATTGAATGTGGATTCTTGAACAGTGATTTGACATCAAGAAGTGCACCAAAGTACACATAGAAGTGGGTCCTCACTCTGATCAGTTTGAATGCAATTGGTTTTCTAATTCAGGGGCCTGTGTATTAAGCATTTTTCTCATAGACACAGGAAGAAACCTCTTTAGTACATCAAGCTCTATATCTAAATAATAATTTATCTTTACAGTGTCTGAAAATCTGAGACATATTAACTATGCACAATTCTTTAAAATCTGAGGGGAAAAGAAAGATCTTTAAAATCGAGATTCAGAGTTATTTGATATTATGATAGATGCCATGTCTGTCTTATGGCTCGGAAACTCAAGCTCAGGCCTACCATTAAGCAACAATTCTTATAGATGGCCCCACTTTTCTACCCCCACTGACTTATGCAAATGACATACCACAGAGTGCCTTTACTCATAGCCCCACATTCCTCTGCATCCTCCATTGTCCCCCTTGCAGAAACAGATCCCAAAAAAGAAAAACTGGAAACCACATCGTAGTTCTCACCGAGAATGAAAACACTCTCTTCAAATAGTGAACATTTATTATTCAAAACTGTGTCATTTCATTTGGAGTCAAAAACTTCTCTGGAAAGATTTTTGGTTTCCTTTTTCTGACAATGGAGCTTTGTGACTGTCTCTAGTTTTGATTTGAAGAGTTATTTGTTAAGCATGTGAAAACATTCGGATCAGTTCAATAAATATACATGCACTTTATGTTCAAATATGTACACCTGTATAGGGCACCTTACAAAGCGCCTTATGAGGCACCTAACAAGGCACCTTATAAGGCATCTTATAGGGCACCTAACAAGGCACCTTATAAGGCATCTAACAAGGCACCTTATAAGGCACCTTACTTATACGGCACCTTACAAGGCACCTAACAAGGCGCCCTACAAAGCGTCTTATAAGGCACCTTATAAGGCATCTTATAGGGCACCTAACAAGGCACCTTATAAGGCATCTAACAAGGCACCTTATAAGGCACCTTACTTATACGGCACCTTACAAGGCACCTTACAAGGCACCTAACAAGGCGCCCTACAAAGCGTCTTATAAGGCACCTTACTTATACGGCACCTTACAAGGCACCTAACAAGGCGCCCTACAAGGCGTCTTATAAGGCATCTTACTTATATGGCACCTTACGGCTTTAGTTTAGCCACAATTTCTGCAGGATTTGAGCTAGTATTTTATAAAGGCACCTAGGTGTCTGTCTTTATAAAATAGACTTAAAATCAGTGCCTGCTTGGCCTGATTCAAAAGTACCCTCAGCACATTTCTAATTTTGTAATAGGACTGTTGCAATCATTAAGTTCTAGACTATTTTATAAACTATATTGAATCTAAATATAATCTTTCAGAAAGTTTGCTTGTTCGTTTTTTTATGTATTTTGACAGCACCCAAGTAAATGCAACTAAAACTGACAGGTGATACATTTTCAGCCAGAGCAAGGATATGGGGTTTGATTTTTCTTTGACCCAAATTGTCCAATTTTCTCTGAGCTAGAGGCTTCAAACTGAGACAGCCTCTCTCTCTCTCTCTCTCTCCCTCCCCTTTTCTCTGAGAAACACATGCTTGGTTTCTCTCTCTTTGACTCTCCAGAAATAAACCTTAAGGGCGCTCTCTTAAGGCAATAGCTATTGACTTTTATTTGACCAATTTTCTAATATGTCAACCATTACATACTGGATTTCTCAAGTAATGCCGAGCAACTCAGCTAGTTATTCAGATTAGTTTGTCTGATTTTGTATTGTTAATCAATTTTGTATTTATGAGAAAAATTCTTAGCACATCCGGTCTAAACTATTTTTGCAGGTCTGCTCATACTGAAATTAAAAACAACTGTACAAAGAAAATTGTTCTTTCTCCCATGCTGGTAAACCACCTCCAAAATAAAAGAATCACATCAAGTATGAAAGACGTACGGTCCTCTCCAGTCACTTGCATATTATGAGTTCATGTCCCAGTCACAACTGCTTTGATTTAACATATTAGATGTAAGTGGATTTAAAAAACAAAACAAAACAGAAAACTGTACTTCATAGACTGAACAGGGTTTCATCTCAGTCTGTCAATAATATTATTTTGTCAGAGTGGTACACATTTTATTTCTTCTAAGACTTATCAATTTATGTCGTCTGAATGCACTGTCCATATGTGTGGCTATCCCTTTGTATTTAGCAAGATTAAAGAAACCATTGACAGACTAAAGGGTTAATTTCCTAGAGTGTGGAACGTTTTTCCATGTATCACACATTAGGAGTGAAAACCAGCGCTCAGTAAGAGTGAAAGGCATGTGGTAACTGTAGGGTCTGTGCACTGAACAGTCCCTTACTGCTCATTAAGTTAATTCGCAAATAGCGCAGGTGCACTTAGCATCACCGCTGACTGCATGTGCAATCCATGTCCATTCCCTGCCCAGTCCCCACCCCATCATGCAATGAACGGGTTATCATAAGAATTAGTTAATGTGGCAACGGTCTGTGATCCTGTGCTAATCGTTAGTGCGTGCTAAATCCCACACTTTTATCCTGGTTTCACTCTTTTCTCTCTCAGCGGTCTTTTTCAATTTTGACTGGTGGCACTTCTTCTCCTCCTTTTCCACTTCCCTGTGGTGTCCCTCAAGGTTCGGTGCTGGCCCCCCTGCTCTTTAATATATACCTGATCCCCCTGATGCTCATCATTCAGCAACACGGTATATCTTCACACTTTTATGCAGATGATATTCGTCTTATTCATCATACAAACCCTATATCTCCAGAACTCTCATCTTTGAACATCTGTTTGGCTGGTATTTCACAATAGCTTTCACTTAACTTCCTCCATTTAAATCCTGCTAAATCTGCTGCACTTTGTGTAACCTATCTCTAGTAAGGCTATGTTGCCTTGGATCCTAATAGTCCATTTGATTCCAGAAACTGAGCTTTTCTCTATATTGTAATGGGGAAGAGACGTCCTTTGCCATGCAAACAGAGGAATCTGAGAGAAGTAGGTCTGTTGCTGACAGGAAGGCAAAGCACATGACTTCCAGTTGCCAGGAGCAGCATAAAAAACCCCAGCCACGAGTGCAGTTGCCCCGCCCAGCTAGAAAACAATCCCCATCTCCTGAGCCTAATAGTTTTCACCTGAGTGGAGGAAGGGCTAAGTTAACTCCAAAACGGATGTATAAGAAAGGCCCCTTAGAGTTTGAGAGTGACGGTGGAAACGGTAGAGAGCTTAGAGAGATGCAGAGTGAGAAACAGTGTCAGAGTAAGCTGAAGTCTGAGACCGAGAATCAGACTGAGAGAGAGCAGCTGAAGCGTCAGTTTGGGAAGCAGACTGAGATTCAGAAGCAACGTGTGTTTCAGAGTGGAAGGAAGCACGAGAGAAAGCACGTGAGTGACTCAGAAGAGTGTGAGTCTGAGAGTGAGTCGGATGGAGAACTACAAGAGGTAACCAGCAGGAGTAACTGGAGAAGCAGAGCCCAAAAGCCCTGTGGAAAGAACTCCAGGCAGGTGTCCTATTGGGAAGGCAGCCAGAGGGAAACGTTACCGGTGAAGCTATCTGGGAAGCACTTGCAAGCCCCAGGGAGTGAAAGGTATTTTGTGGAGGATATTTGCATGTCAGAAGAAGAGGGTGAAAAGCCAAAATCCCGAGGAAAACCTCTAAGGTTTAAACCCCTTGCTGACCAAGCTGTGCACAGACGTGCCCCTGTCTCAAAGCCAGAAGGTAGGCTGTCTAAATACTTTAAGGAAAAAAGTACTTATAAGAAGTTCTCTTGTGAAATCCCTGAAGGGTGTGACCCTCCTCTCTGCTATTCTGATATATGCGGTAATACTGAACCCTATCTCACAGAGAGCTGGTTAGAGAAGCCCCGGGAACAGATAGAGGGTGGAGGTTTGAAAACGTTGCATAATAAACAGAAGTTTTACCTACCGGAGAATCAGCATGAGCCAATGCTGATTGACCCTCATGAGGAGGAAGTATCAGATGACCAAATGGACTGTACTTTAATGATTACAGATGATATAACCTCTCTGTGCTGAGCCAGGTGATTCATGAAAGCTGTTTGAACTGGCAGATAAAGAGCATAGGATTTTTCCTTTGTTGTGCAAAGTGACTATATGCTGTGAATACTGTGGAACTTTGGATTTCTGTTGAGAAGCTGTTTTGTTCTTTACTTATTTTGTGCCAGAGTGTATGTCCTTTTTGTCCTCAGTTCTTTTGTGTTTAAATCCGCCCGGGAGGGGAAATACAAATCCTGTCATTGCCTGTACCATTCGCACCACAACTGCTTCTTATTGAAAGGGAAAATACTACAACTCCCAGGAAGCAATGCATGCCTAAAACATTGCTCTACTCCTTCAATAAGGGTCCCCAGGCAGTCCAACCCATACACCCAGGCTGCGGGCTGACTACTGGTGACAATATGAGCAGTGTTTCCATTAACTTAGGGAATTGGATTTAGCTCACACCTTTTCTCAGAAGTTCAAGCAAGTTGCATTCAAGGAACAATAGGTACTTTCCTGTCCCCAGAGGACTTACAATCTAAAAGGGCCATTTTTTGAATGACATCCAAGTGCAATCTGGGACATCCAAGCCAGAACATCTAAAGAAAGCAGGCACGTTTAAGTTTAGGCACAATTTCACAAATGTGGACATGCCCAATATGGATGTCTCAAGGGGCGTCTACACAGGCATCCCCAAAATAGTATTTCAGACTGTGGCTATCTAGGAAAAGCCTAATGGTTAGAATGGTGGGTCGTTGAGAAAGGAAGACAAAGTAATTCTCATTGTTTCTGTAATTGTGATTGTACTGAGTACAGAAGATGGTGGAGTGCCACCTTCTCTATACCCTTTAGATGTTTTACGTCCTAAACAAGCACTTTCCCAAAGCCTATTCATGCCCAGAGCAGGTCTAAACATGGACAGGGTAACAGACACCCCCACTTGATTTCAGAAACATTGGGGACATATAAGACCATGGCACCATCCCAGACATGTCTCTGCCATTAAGGTGTGGTTGTGTCTGATGATCTTAAAGTAGCTAAACAGGTAGAAAAGGTGACAGCAAAAGCTAGAAGGATGCTTGGGTGCATACGGAGAGGAATGGCTAGCAGAAAAAAAGGAGGTGACAGTGTCTCTGTATAAGTCTTTGGTGCAACCTCATTTGTAGTATACTGTGCAATTCTGGAGACCGCACCTTCAAAAGGATGTGAACAGGATGGAGTCGGTGCAGAGGGTGGCTACTAAGATGGTTAGTGGTCTTCATTATAAAGCATATGAGGACAGACTTAGGGATCTTAATATGTACACCTTAGAGGAAAGGCAGGATAGAGGTGATATGATTGAGATGTTTAAATACCTTTGTAGCATAAATGTACAGGGGCAGAGCCTCAATCAATTGAAAGCAAGTTCTGCTACGAAGGAACATGGGATGAGGGTGAAGGGGGATAGATTCAGGAGTGATATGTGGAAATATTTCTTTATGGAAAGAGTGGTGGATCCATGGAATAGTCTCCCAGTGGAGGTGGTAGAGATGAGGACAGTAACTGAATTCAAATAGCATGGGACAAACACAGAGGATCTCTAAAGGGAAAAGGGGGACTGTTGTAGTTGTTGATATGGAAGGATAGACTAGATAGGCCATGTGGTCTTTTTCTGTTGTCCTATTTTTATGTTTCTATGTTTCTATCCTGCCTACCTGGATGTTCCCACACTGAAGACACCTATAAAAGCCATTTGTAGGACATCTCTGTAATTTGGATGTCTGTATGCATGTTCTTGGACATCCAAATTATGACTAAGGGGTTGTTTACTAAATGGGGCCGCAGCTCCGATATCGCATGGAGTCTGCTACCGCTGTTTAGTACACAGACCCCTAAGGCTTTTAAAATGACCCCATAATTTGTACCTGAGGCAATGGAGGGTGAAGTGACTTGCCCAAGATCATCTTTGCATCTTTGCTTTCCTTCCTACTTTTCTAACTGCTCCCAGCTTTTTCATAAATTATGTCTTCCTTTTTTCTGAAATTTCTTGCAGTTTATGAAGGCTAACAGCTTTTTTCATACCTTTTCAGCTAATTCCTTCAAAAACCATGGATATTCCTTGTTAGTCTATTTTAATCACTGATAAATAAAAAGAAAACAGAAATAAAATATGCACTACCTTTTTTATTTGATTAACAATATATTTTTTGACAAGCTTTCAAAGATTAAGATTCTTCTTCCTCGGCTCAGGACTGTATGAGCAAAAGATGGCAAATACCAGAATAGATCAGTAATCACATTAGTGATAGTGTCAGGGGAAAAGTTGTGTGTGTGTGCGTGTGTGTGTATGTTGGGGTGGGGGGTCAGTCAGAGAGATGGATGGATGATCTGAAGGTGACAAAGCAATAAATATCGATGGTATACAGTATAATGTGATAGGAAACCTAGATCTTTTCTAAGCACCTCAGAATCGTGGCTGAATCCTGCAAGAAAAAAATGCTACAATCCCAAAATCATCTCGAAGAAGATTGCCTCTTCACTGAAAACACCCAGAGAAAACCCACTGCAGTATAGAGAAAATAAATCTTGAAAGAGAGTTCCTCTTGTAGTGATCTACAATCCAGGTTTGGAAAAACTTAGAAAAATCATAAAAGACCTACAGCCACTACTCCAGAAGGATGAATTACTGCAAGAGATATTCCTTACCACACCAATGATGCCATTCCACCAAACCACCCAATCTGAAGCAAAAATGAATGAAAAATACTGTAATAGAAGCCCAAAAGGAAGAGAATGGTGCAAGTTCTTGCAATACACTAAGCTGCAACTTGTGCCAACATATATCATAGGGAGGAGGGAGGAGTGGCCTAGTGGTTGGGGCAAGGTACCACAGACCGGAAGGTCAGTGGTTCAAATCCCACTAGAGGACAGCAACCTTGGGCCAGAAGGACTGGGGTTTCTAGTTCCACAGGTGCTCCTTGTGGTCTTGGGCAAGCCACTTAACCCTCCATTGCCCATGTTCTCTGTAAGTATTAGTGTATGTGTCTCATATCCCCTCGTGTTAAAATGTATACCCCAATTGTGTTGTGACTACTTTGATTGAAGGATAAGGTGGTATACAAAACTGTCTAAATAAAATAAATAAATAAATAAATCATAGGACACCAAAGTTACCCACATGGGAGTTTGGTGGAAGTGCTTCGTGGAGTAAGTGGAAAGCTATTCATTAATTTTTTTGTGTTTGTGCATTGCCAATGAAAAACGGAATGATTAATAACTCAATTTTGTCATATATTCTGTTAAAAATTGGATTGTGCAATATTTTGTGGTCCACAGTAGGGATGAAGAGAAAAGTTTAAATTTAACAGAGATTTGCACATTCAATAGCTTTTTGGGAGTCCATGTAGGATTGAGTTGGCGTAATTGAAGTGGGGGATTACTAAAGCTTGATAGACTGTCCGGAAATCCTCCAGCTCCAGTAAGGCTCTAAGGTGTCTGATCGTCCTTATTTTGTGGTATATTGCTTTAACAGTATTGTTTACATGGGCCTTCATGTCCAACTGTTGGTCTAGGATGATTCCTAGGTAGCGGATCATGGGTTTGCTTTGAAGCTCCGCTCCTCTCACCTTTAGTGACACGGGGGGGGGGGGGGGGGGAGGTAAAAGCTGGGTTCCTGGAGATGAATAGTGCCTCAGTTTTCTTGAAGTTTATTCTGAGGTTTTGTGTGTGGAGCCACTCAGTCACATCGTCGAAACAGGTGGTTAGGGGTGAGAAATCCGGATGGTCAGTTGAAAATGTCATGTAGAGTAGCACATCATCCGTGTTTGCATATAGTTAGTGATTTATCTTGTGCAAAGTTACCAACCTCCATTTTACAAGACTAATAAATATCCTGCATAGATGAAACCTTAACGGCCTTTATCGGTATCCAGAAGGCCTTCTGAGAAGTAGAATACATAGACTATGTGAGGGAAGCTGGGAGTGAGTGGCCATTGTCTTTCATCGAGTACACTCTCCAGATCTGTGTTCCAGAATCACTTCCCAAGGCTCGATGCAGAGTGTCTTTAAACAAAGAAAAAGAAATGAGACACCAGACCTTTATGAGCAACTGTCACATATTCAGCCAATTCTCAGACAGCTCCATAAGAACTATCCCACTTGATATAATGGAGTGACACAACTGATATCATTGAAAAAAATAAGAAGAAATCTGAAATTAAGAACATAAAAAATGCTACACTGGGTCAGCCCAAGGTCCATCAAGTGCAGTATCCTGCTTCCAAAAGTCAGCCAATTCAGATCACAAGTACCTGGCAGGTTCCCCAAAAGGTGCCCAGGTTCCACAATGTTTGTCTCGGGGTAAGCAATGGATTTCCTAAGACCTCTTTAATAATGGTTTATGGACCTTTCCTCCAGGAACTTGTCCAAACCTTTTTTAAACCCAGCTACACTAACAACTTTTATTACATCCTCCGGTAACAAAATCCAGAATTTGATTGTGTATTGAGTGAAAAAAATATTTTCTCTTATTAGTCTTAAATGGATTGCATTGTAGCTTCATTACATGTTCCCTAATCTTTCAGATTTTTGATGGTGTAAACAACCAATCTCCATTTACCCGTTCCACTCCATTCATTAATTTATAGATCTCTACAATATCTCCCCTCATTTATCTGTTTTCTCAGTTGAAGAGCCCTAACCTTTTAAGCCTTTCCTCGTAGGGGTACCCTTCCACCCCCTTTACCATTTTGGCAGCTCTTCTCTGTACCTTTTCTAATTCTGCTATAAATCCATCTCTCTAAAGGATTTTAATTAGGCATCTGTTAGAAGTAGTCCCATTCTCCAAATCCCATAGTCTTGACAAGTTCTCTTATTTTTTAATTTTAAATAGGTCATTAAGCCAAATGGGTATCTTGTTTATTTACTTAACTAACAGGTTTTCTATAATGCCTTTTCCTACAATCAAAGAGGTTTACAGGGCAACTTTAACAGTATACAATGTAACAGGGGAGGAGAGGGATACATGTGGGAGATACTTAGTAGTCTAACTTATTTACATAGTAACATATTTACAATAGAGTCTTTTCTGAGGCCTGAATAGCAGGGATGAATGTACATCCATCCCCGCTATTTGTCCCCCTTTCTGTCCCCGATGAGGCTCCCTGTATGAACAGAGAGCTGTATGGGGAAGTTAGAAGGCGGAGGGAAAGGGGTGGTGTGGAGGTAGAGATGGAGTGGGCAGTGGGTGGTCTGTGGCCCTGGACATACAGGGCCGATTCTGATGTCAGCCCTATAAGTCTGGGGCTGGCAGAGTAGACGGGGAATGGCAAGCCTGGGGCACGTCAAAGGATGGAGGGGGTACAGGAGATTCCCTGCAGCCCGAACCTGGCCTTGGGAGGCCAGATTGGGGGTCGGGCTGCGGGGAATGAATTTAGTTGTCGGTGGCCGGGGATCTTGGCTCCTGAATGGAGCAGCGGTGCCATGCCAATCAGATGCCATGGCACCACAGCTCCATTTAGGAGCCTTGACTGAGTTAGTCAGGTAGGTATCTGTTCATGCAAGCCAACCAGAAGCAGGTCTTGACCTGCACGTACAGGCTTAGATGGGATTCTGATCCTGTAGGGGTTAGACATGCCCTGCGGGTTCAGAATCCCATCTATCTCTGAGCGTCTGGTTCCGACAGGATGCACAGAGGCGGGGCATCCAAATTGGAATAGGCCTTCACATATACAGTGAGATATCTTGGGCTAGGCATTGGTGATAGAGTTGGGGCTGAGTTGTGCTCATGATACCAGTGGGAGGAGGGAAGATGCTATACACTATGTTTATGTTTATTCAATTTGATAGACCACCCTTCATAACAACAAGGCGGTGTGCAATAATCAAAAACAGAAGAACAGAGAGGCCTGAGGCCAGAAAAGGAAAATGAACTAGAATTTGAGACAGGAAAGAGAGATAGTCAAGCAGACAAGACAGGGGGAGGAGACAACCTGAGAGACACAGGGTCACATAGCGGGAGATAGGAGATCAAAGGCAGAGGAGAACAAATGGGTTTTGAGGAGTGATTTAAAAGTACTGCAGTTCTGTTCCAATCTGAGGGTGGTAGGACAAGAATTCCAGAGGGCAGGTCCAAAGAAAAAGAAGGCTGAATGACATGTGGACAGTAGATGGGCACGGGCTGGAGAGGGGAGGTGAAGATTAGGCAATGCTACTGAAGTAGTATATGAAGATGAAGGTTTTTAGTTTTTTCTGGAAGTCTTTAGCATCAGTGGTGGCTATTAGATCATCCAGAAGGGAGTTCCAGAGGGCAGGTGCTGCTAGGGATAATGCCCTCCTTGATGTAGACTGGATGGTTTTAGTGTAAGTTCCGGGGTTAGGATGGTGTCCATTTTGGTGCACCTTCTGGGTCTGGTGCTTGTGTCAGTTTTGATTAGGCTCTTCAGTATGTTGGCAGACATAATGCTGGATTTTGAATATGTTTAGGGTCTTTTTGAATCCGATATGGGAGGTAACTGGGAGCCAGTGTAGCTGGTTCAGGAGAGGAGTAATACGTTCATGTTTTGCTGTACTGGTAATGATGCAAGCAGCGGTGTTTTGTACCATCTGCAGGGGTAAGATTATCTATTTGGGTAGGCCATGGTATAGAGAGTTGCAGTAGTCCAGCATGGGTGTGATTACGGCTTGGCAAACTCTCCAGAAGTGGTCTTGGCTGAGGAAAGTTTTGAGCCTTCTTATTAGGGCCATCTTGTGGTATGCATTTCTGGAGGTCCTGTTTATGTGGGATTGTAAGGTGACCCAGATATCTTACTTTGTCCTTACTGGTTATGGTTATATTGGACAAGTTGATTGATTTGGGGGGGGGGGGGAAAGGGTGCATTCCACATGTTAAGGAGGGCTTCAGTCTTGTAGTTAATGTTTAAATTGTTGTGGGAGAGCCATTCAATCATCTCTTGTAGACATTCTGTTATCTTCATGTAGTCTGGGATATCCATGTTGATCAGAATGTAAATCATAATGTCATCGGCATATAATGCATATTGGACATTGTGTTTCTTGATGACTTCACAGATAGGCTGTATATAAAGATTGAAAAGTAGAGCTGATAGGGAGGATCCTTGTGGTATGCCCTGGGAATAGGGTGGAGGTGCTGGCGCCAACCTTAACTTGTTGTAGTCTGTTGCTGAGGTAAGAGTGAAACCACTTGAGTGTGGTATTGTGTAGGCCAATGTCACTAAGTCTTTGCAAGAGGATGCTGTTGGATACTGTGTTGAATGCACAGGAGATGTCAACAAAGATGAGGAGAAAGTCCATTTTTTAATTTATCAATTCCTCAGATTAGGTTGTCAAGGAGCAGTGTAAGTAGGGTTTCAATGCTATGGCTAGGTCAAAACCATGTTGGTGGGGGTCCAGTGGGGCTTGAGAGTCAATGTGATCCTGTAGTTGTAGTTGTACTGTCTTCCCAAGTATCTTGTTGAGAAAGGGTAGCCTGGAGATAGGGCTGGGTCCTCTTTGTTTGGTGAGGTAAGCTTGGGGACTGGGCGGATGGTTGCTAGTTTGAGGGAGAGAGGCATGTAATCTTTGGTTAGGAATGAGTGTACTATTTTGTGGATAATTTGGCTGAGCTCTTCTTTTGCTGATTTTATCCATGTTACTGGACATGGGTCAGTTGGTGAGGTGCTGGTGTTTAGTGAGGCTAGTGTGCGGGAAACCAGGTCAATGGTGGGTATGCTGAAGTGACACCAGGTATGCTTTGTGGGTGTGTCTATGAGGTCAGGGGTGCTAGCATGTGGGATGCTTTTGTACGGGGGCCTGTTTTTAGAAAGCAGGAAATTTGCGAAAGTTTGCGGGTGTATTGTGTCCCCTCCTGTGGGGGCTGGCTCTTGTAAGGGTTCAGACTATTTTGAAGAGCTCCCTGGGTTTGTTGGTGGATTTTAGTATGAGGTTGATGTAGTATTCCTGCTTGTGTTGGTTGATTAGGTTGTTGTAGTCCTGTTACTTAGTTTGGTATTGTTGCAGGGTGGCTTGGGCCTTGTTCTTTTGATTTCACATAGTGTTCTCTTGGACTCCCTTATTTCCAGGGTTCTGATCTTACTCTTTTTTCATTTGGTCTGATAGTTTTTCTGTCGGGTGCTTTTGCTGCTGCAGCGATGGTCTTGTTCCAAATTTCAATTACATTGTCTAGGTCAGTAATGTCTTGGTTTAGGTTAGGAATGGTTTCTTGTAGGAATTGATCCTTTTGGAAACCTTTGAATCTTCTTCCCGGATGTTGTGGTTTCTCCTGTATGCTTTGGCGGGAGATGTAATGTTGAATCATATGCTGTGGTGGTGGGGCCATAGTATCAGGGTAACTAGAGGGAATGTTATATTGCTGTGTTCTTGGGGCCACCTTGGAATGAAAATAAGGTCTATGGTGGAGCCTAGGTGATGTGTAGGTGCAGTGAGGAGTTGTGTGTATTGTAATGAGTCCATATCTCTAAGGAAGATGTCAGCCTCTTTGTTGGATAGTCACTCAATACAATTGGAGGCTTGTGGGGGGAATTTGCTGCACACACTGATTCAAGAGTTGTGGAGACTCTATAGGTGAAGCAGATGACAATATGTTTGTTCTCTATAATGATTGTGTTACTGTGCTCTGTGCTCGCTGTTGGATAGATTTTGAATTTGAGGTGGCTTCTAGCTAGGATTAGTACACCTCAACCTCACTTGTATGTATATGGGTGGTTGAAAGCTGTGGGCCTGATACTGTACCACATGTACAGCATCTTTGTACATCTGGTCCGAGCCGGATGTACAAAGGGGAGTGTGAATCTGATCCCACGGGGCACATCTAGCCCTGAGGGATCAGAATCACGATCAGGCCTGTACATGCAGGCTGGAACTGTGATTCGGTCCTGGCCTGCACATACAGGCACTGCTCAGATAGCTCAGTTAGGCATTTAAATGGAGCCGCGGCACCATGGTGTCCTGTTGCCATGGCACTGCTGCTCCATTTAAATGACATGATGCCAGAACTAAAGTTTATTCCCCGCAGCCTGACCCCTGATCTGGTCTCCTAAGGCCAGGGTCAGGCTGCGGGGAATAAACCCTGGCCCACCCTGCCCCTTCCACACCCCATGCCGTGAAAACAAACATGACCAGAAAAGTTTTTCCACTTCGGAGGTGGAATAACTTCCCCGGCCGTTTTGGCGGCCCTGGACGTACACTGATTCCCACTGGGGCGGTCAGATGGTAAGGCAGACTTCACAAGTTGGTCCCGTAAATTAGAGCCACTGGTATACACAAAAGCTAATCATCTGTTGTAGAGAGGGTACCCTTCTAGAGTTATCAAACAAGCTTACACCAGGACCAGGTTTGTCCATTGGGAATGGTTATTGGTGGATTCTGCATCAGACACTGACCAAACCAGAGACCAAGTGGTAAGCATTTTGCAATTTAAGTAACACACTTCTGAGGTGGTTCACCTGTTGAGGAGGCATTGGCAGTTGCTTCACATGCACGCTTGCTTTAGTAAATCATTATATTTTGCGTATACTCGTGGCTCTAATTTACGGGACCAACTTGTAAGTCTGTCTTACCATCTGACCGCCCCAGTGGGATATCACAACCTACGGGTTACTTCGCCTGCGGGTCTTGTAATTTTTGCCATAACACTTCGGAGGGCGACACTTGGACTCATTCCACGTCAGGCCAAGTTTATACATTTTCTTGGAGAACCACTTGCCTCACTAGTTTTGTGGTATACCTTTTACAATGTCCTTGCGGTCTTCTTTACATTGGCCGCACCACTCATTCCATTTAAAGCTCGCCTTTGTGAGCATGCTTCTCGCATTAGGACATCTACTTTCACAGCTCCTATTGTTGAACACTGTATGGCACATGGTCATTCTTTTACTTACTTTAGGTGGAGAATAATTGATCTGGTCCCTGGTGACCCGTGGGGCGGTGACCGTATCCATCAGTTGCAGTGGTTGGAACAAAGATGGATATTCCGCCTGAAGACTGTCTCCCCTAGTGGGCTTAATTTGGAACAGGATTGGTGGAGTTTAATTTGAACTTTTGGTCTTCTACTACATTTGGCATTTAGTACCACCAGGGAATTCCCGCAATTTGGGGATTCCCTCATCTGCCATTGCTCCTCCTTTGTTGCTGATGTCATTCTTCCAGTCAATCAGGAATTCTGCAGCCACCTTATAGACTTTCATGTGATTATTGGAGTTCTTGTGTTATGGATCCCAGTTCACAGCTTGTCTGACACTTGAAGCAGGGCCCGAAGTCAGCCCAAAACATGCATATTGTGTGGGAATTGACTGCTTTGGAAGGGATGTTTCTGCGTTATGAGTTTTGTTACTTTTCAGATACGTTTCCTCACTATATATAAAAAATACTAAAAGAGCTTCACAATCATATGAGGGGAGTGATTTCCAGCTTCCCTCCTGATTGTTTTACCCAATAAATGTTATATAGGTATTTGCATTTTCTGGTGCACTGCTGTGTTTCAGGTGACCCCTTGTTGTTGGACTCTATTATTGAGGTTATCCTGTCTTTGGAGATTAAGGGTGATAATTCTGTGGCATAAGGTTTGGTGGAGTTGTCAGCATCTGTCATGGTGGATTGGGTTTCCGTGTTAATGCGAGCAGTGGGCAGGTATTTCCTGTTGGTCCCTGCAGTCCTCACCTAAGAGCCTCGTCAAAGTGCCCTTTGGCATAGCCCTTAGGCATGGATGCGCCTCTGGAGAACGGTTCTTTAAATATATGTCATTTGTCTCTGGGTGATGATGTGTACACCAGGGGCGGGGCTTTCCATGCTGCTCAGATCGCTAAGGTTCTTTGTGTTCAGCTCTTCCTTCAGGAAACAGACAGGAACTACTCTCTTGGTGCGATGAGAAGTCCGACATCTTAGCTGTGTGTGTGCGTGTGTGAGAGTGAGTCCTTTTTGTGCAGTTCTGGTGGCTCTGGAAAGCGGTTCTTTAAATTGACGTTGTTTGTCTCTGGGTGATGATGTGTACAGTGGGGGAGGGGATTACCTCCACACTGCTCAAATCATTGTGGTCCTTAGTGTTCAGCTCTGCCTTCAGGGGAAAAAAAAAAAACAGGAGCTGCTCTCTTGGCGTGATGAGGATGCCAAGCAGTACGCTGATCTTGTTCTATCAAAGCCCTAAAAGCCTCATTTATTTATCTATTCCCAGGACTTGGCAAGGTCAGCAGAGTGGTTTACAGTAAAACATGAGTTAAGAAAGAGAAACAAAAATACATTAACAACAGCCCAAGAGAGTACCATAACTCCCAATATACACAGCCCTGCCGATATACCCACCAAACACCAATGACTCAGTCCTGGGACTCAACCCCCCGAATTATATGTATGTCTTGTCACTCCTCTGTTGAATGTAGACCCCTGTTATGTCCCTTGTCAGAGATAAGGACCAAGATAACCAAAAGCAGAATGACCAAATGAAGTCATGGGTGAAGTAAAGATGGCCTACGGGATTATCCATTAGTGGTGATATTCGCTCTGCTAACTACAGAACTAACAAAAAAAGCAGTCCTAACTTTGTGCAGTTGCCTATCCAGATAGTGGCTGAATATCTCCGCTATCTGGGTAGCTCCATCAGTCAGCAGTGGAACAGATATTCAGTGCCAGTTTAAAAGCCAGGATTGGCATTTAAAAAAAGAAAGAAACACTGACTATGGAGTCTGAATATTAACCTGAATAAAGTTTCATTGCTTTATCACCTCTGATCACCCATCCATTTCACCCACTATTTCCTCCCCTCCCCCCCTCCCCCTCGTGCACACACACACACACACACACACTGCTTTCTCCTCTGTGACTATCACTGGAATGCTTTTGTAACTCACTTATATATTCTGGTATTGTCACTTTCCATTCATGCTGTCCCAACCTAAGGAAGAAGGTTTTAATCTTCAAAAGCCAGTCAAAAAAATATAAGATAAGACAGTATAGAAAACCTGTTAAAAAATAAATAAACATTCTTTCTATTTAACATTCAAAAATCATAGCAGCTTCCTTTTCCTCTTACTTGTATTTACTTTCCCATCAAAAAGATTCATTGCTCTTAAAGGGGCATCTTTACTAAACTGAGCTGTTAGCCAGGGTTTGTCACATGCTAAGCATACCATGCTGTTAGCATGAAGTAAAAATCCTATGTTAACCAGTTAGTGGATGATTGGACAGGGTCTGGGTGGGTTGGGGGCGCATGTGGGTCTTAGCAGCACATTGTGGTTAGCACAGGCATTATGGACACTGGTAGCCGTGAATATTGCCGTTAGCATGGACACACTCAATGCCACCTCAAGGGGAGGCAGTAAGGGCATCCACGTGCTGCTTAGTGGGCATGATACATTACCAACCAGCTAATGGCAAGGGGATGGGTGCACACGATCCCAAAAGTAAGCATGGGCCTCCACACTAGTTTTGCAATCAAATGTGCACGAACAGCATGCTCTTTAGTAAACATTTCCCAAAATGAGCTAAATGCAAACAAATCAATACAATAAAGTATCTCCTTTTGACTTTTGCCCACTGCATTTCTCATCCAGCTAATGCCTCCTTGAGATATACCCCATCTACAAAGTTTGTTTCTCTGAAACCTAAGACCCTGACGTTTGAATGAACTATCTGCAGAACATCAGGTGATCACTGGATACATGGATACAGGTGCTACAACATCTAAAAGAATCTTCCAATAGCACTTCTCTTTCCATAGCAAAATTGTGAAGGCATTTAAATTAAAATTCTATTTCTTTTCTGCCTGCAAGGAGGTTTGTACGTATATCACACCAATCCAAATAATCATTCCATTCTCCTTTCCCATATTAATCCACACTCTGCCTCCTTTTTATCTCATAAGCCTTGCAGTTATGTTTCTTTAACTGTATTTTTTACATGTGAAGGAGCACTTTAGAAAGGCCGTCTGGCAGCAAAATGGAACACCTAAGTCAAAATGTTCGATATACAGCCAGAAGGGAAGCCGATAAAGTCATCACATGTAAGTGCCTTGTAAAAGTGGCCTTCTCCACCTTGAAAGATACACGTGTTTGCTACATCAAAGTGAAAATGGGAACATCCAGAGATATGGGTAAGAAACATTCAGGATGTCTCCATTTTTCAGAAACTTGCATGTGTAATATAGACTCATCCTCAGAATAGTTTAGTCCTTTTGGAACTAAACTAGGAACTCCGAATCACCTAGTGAGTCAAAATTTCCCTAGTTTAGTCCTTTTGGAACTAAACTAGGTACTCCGAATCACCTAGTGAGTCAGAATTCCCCACATAGTAATGTCCACTGACCATTAAGTATAAGGTTCCACTGTCCATTATGTCTCTTTTGTGCTATAATTTAAAGATGTCAATAGTTTACCTTGCAATCCAAGTTTACTGTCCTGTGATTCATAATTACCTTGTTATCCAAGTTTATTGACCCTGTTTAATGTAACTCAGACGCTTGTTTTTGTGCTGAATTTTGTGTTCGATGTAAACCGCGCTGATGTCAAATAGTGCGGTATATAAGAATTGTAAAATAAATAAATAAATAAATAAATAAATAAACAATTGAGATTGCTTTGTAGAATAATTGAGGTCTGGGTGCAGACAGGAAAAAATGTTCCCTGCATGTAAAATCTTGAAGCTTGACTTTCCGCCTTTCTTCCCCATGCAACATGGCCCAACGGATAAGGAGAATGGCATGTCAACCCTTCCTGCTAAGGAGGTATCTCAGAGTTGCATAAATGAAAAACACAAACAAGAATGACCATGTACTAATGTATGCAGAATTGCACACAATATTTTCATTTTAGAACATGCTATTTTGCTATATTGCCTGATAACAAATTAGCATCAATAGCAAAATCTTTAACATTAAGGCACCTTAAAGGCACATAACGCGCCTTAACGTTCCCGGCCACGTTAAGGCCAGAAAAGGGAGGAGAGAGGGTGGAGAGAAGGGGTCAATGGGTGGGGAGTGGGTGGGGACAGGACCCTTGCACACTAAAGTGGAGAAATTAAGGGCTGAATCCTAACGCAACTGAAAACCTGGCGTTTCACACATTTGCAAGAGAGAGAAACCATTTCAGTGTCAGCAATGTACAGTATAGGCAGGGAGCCCAAGAAAGGTGATAGTAGTTCTCCATTTGCAGCAACAGCATAGTGCCCTTTTATGAAAGGCCACTATTGTGATGGCACAAATGGGGCATGGGGGCTGCAGGCAGGACCTGCAATGGGGGCTACTGGGCTTTAGGGTGGGCTAGGCGGTTGCCGAGGTGGCACATAGGAATGCAGAAAATGGGAACCAGCAAGACAGCAACTGGCCAGGGTCAGACATGCCCATGAGTCTGTGTCCCACAGTGTCACATCCAGGGGACATCACCCAGCAGGCACCCCAAGGGGTGCATAACATTGACAGGCGGCGCCGGGGGAAGCATGGACATCTATGTAGGCACCCCTACCCCAGAACCCACACCTTAGGCAGCTGCCTACCTGCCCCCTGGATGGCCTGGGATGGCGCACCACCAGCGCCCACAGCATATGGTCATGGCAGCATGGCAGTGGGGGTGGGTGATTGTGCTGGAGGGAGGAGTGGCACCTGCCTGAAGTGGACCTAGGCCATGCCCTGTACCAGTACGTGTTGTGCAGTGCAACAGAAGAGGTCTGGCCGAGGAACATAAGGGTAGCCCCATGGACCACTGTGCTGCTGTAGCAACAGCGTGGTGCAGTACACTCAGCCAGCATGTCCAAGAGCAGAGGTCCCATCTGTGGATCCTGCAGAGCAACTCCCCATAGTTTTAGCCCACAATGCAGCCACAACAACAACATGGACAAACCCCAATGCAATGGTGCACAGGGGTACGGACACTCACTCACAAGGGTTCCACTATCCACAGCTTCATGGAGTGTCAGGCTGTTGGCCCCAGCACAGAGCTGCATTTATCACCAGAGCACTACTACTGCCCCCTGCACATATTAGCAATGTCAGCACTGTGATCAGGACCAGTGCAGGGGGTATGGTTGGCAACCACCACCATCCCTGCACAATGCTGAGATAGGTGTGGGAGTGTGCGTATGTCTATCCATTGTTTTGTGTTTGCCAGCACCTCACAGAGCCCACATTGCTCACACTGCTTCCAGCATTAGCCTGCAAATGTGCATAATGAGCAGCAAGGTATTGTTGGTATGGCCACGACAGGGCGGACTGGCCAGGATGCATCTGCACAGGGTGGAGGGCAATGGCTGGGACACTGTTGTGGCCGACCACCACCTGCATGTACAGGGTGGCCACAGCACCTCACGCTGGGGGGGGGGGGGTCACTCTCAATCTGGCCAAGCAGTGACCATGGCATGTCTATGTTCCCACATAGTGCCACACATTATTTGTTTCCAGTGATGCCTGTGTGTTCCTGGTTTTGGGGCCCAATCACGGAGATACCTGCTTGGTGTCTGTGCTGTGCATCCCACTTCTGGGTGCACAGGGTTCCCCTGTGAGCATGCACTATGGACTGGTTAGTGGGCTGTCTGTAGTTTGCCTGTGCATGGTGGACCACCTTGTAGGATGCTGCAGGTGCAGTCTGACTGTGCTGTCTGTTGATGAATGGCAGACTGTGGTGTGGGGCAGTTGAGCCTACCCAAAGCATCATTACTGGTCTGCAGTGGTCACAGGTATGGCACTGGCCCAGCAGCCCTGGGGAGCTGTCATCCACCAGCAGGACTGTGGTTGCTAGTACTACAGCCATTCTGCAGAGTGCAGCCACCTGTCCCACCACAGCCTCATCTACAAACAGGGTGATTGAAGCCCCTTGGGGTATATAGGGCATACTACTTAGACCCATAGTGGCAGTGCTACATAGCCCTCATGCGAGTCTAGACTCCCCACTGCCCTGATAACAGGTACCCATGGCAACCAGACCTTAACACCGGGTACACACTAATCTGGGTGGTATCCAGTCCCACAGGGCCACATATGACTACAGCACACAGCTGGAACATATGTACCTTTGACTGAACTGCTGGGAACACCTGTCACACACTGGCACTGCTGGGGATGTGCAGCAAAACCTATCGCTAGCACCACATGTACTGTGGACCTAGTGCTGGGCACCCATCCTATCCTTCAGGGTGAACACAGAACCTGCACAATGGCATGGTCTGTAGCTACTCTGTGCCAGTATCATGTACTGTCAGTGCATCTTACCACGCTGCAGTCCCGGAGAGGTGCAGACCTCATTTGGTGGTCAGCTGTAGGCCGCTGTTCTGCATTTGCAATGCATCATGGGTGCTGGTGGGGTTACTCTATCCTGGCGCATGGAGCAGATGGTTTGTGCCATGACCTGCAGTCCTTCTTTACCCAGCCATTGCTATGCAGCAAGCCATAGAGGTATAGCCTACTGGTTAGTATGCTGATGTTCTAGGCAGAGGTCATGGGTTTGATTCCTTGTTGTTCTCTCCTGTCCAAGGCAGATATTTTGCTTGCCTGTGACAGTCATATCTTTGCAGATCTGTGCTGCCAGCCCATAGTACCCTCACCACAGTTGGCAAAAATCCTTATAAGGCATTACAAGTTTCCTAATTAGGTATAGTACAAGGCGCGTTAGAAGGCACGTTATAAGGCACCTTATGAGGCACAGTACAAGGCATGTTATAGGACACCTTATGAGGCGCAGTACAAGGCACATTATAAGGCACCTTATTAGGCACAGTACAAGGCACGTTATAAGGCACCTTATGAGGTGCAGTACAAGGCACGTTATAAGGCACCTTATTAGGCACAGTACAAGGCACGTGCCTTGTACTGCGCCTAATAAGGTGCCTTATAACATGCCTTGTACTGTGCCTCATAAGGTGCCTTATAATGCGCCTTATAACATGCCTTATCTGACACAGCTTTAATGCTGCTCCGCCCACTCCTTTTTATGGGCATCTGTGTCATCAGCGCGGAACCTGATGCAAATGACATTACCGCAGTTTAGTAAACATGCCCCTTAGTTATGTGTTCATAGCTGATTGATTTGCATAATGTAACTTTCCATCACAATCATTCAAATAAATTAAAATAAAAATGTGCACACTTTAGAAATTATTCTTTAAAAGCATTTATTTGCAAAGCAAATTTTGCATGCTAAGAGGGAAAGCTGACTGCATTATCCCTTTTAGCATGCACTATGGCCACTTTCAGCATGCATCAGCATCATTTAAATGGCATAATTTGGATATTTGCAAAAAACATGTATTTAAAAATGAATGTATATACTTCAGAGCATGCTCAGGCAGACATGGAGAACTTAGTACTATAAAAAATATGGATTTTAATATGGGCATAACAGTTCAATGATCAAATGTGTTTAAAATTTAACATAGGAAACATAAAAGGAAAGCATCTTGAGCTAATTTCACCTAACTTTCCTCATCGGGTTTTAGTTTTTTGTAATGGAGATAATAAAGTTCTATAGGTTTACAATCTAAATTTACATTATTGATTATACTGACTCAGATCATTTTCTATACTGATTGGAGAGCATGGGTGAACAAAACCTTTGTATGAATACATACATCCTGAAAAGAGAATGATCCATTGATTACCATTCTAGAATTCATTATATGATCAAAATATTTTTATCTACATTATTTGATCGTAAGGACTACTGCAGGGCTTGAACATTTGGTTATGAGCAGGACCTAAAGGTTTGACTAAAGAACAGAGAGTTTTCAGAAGCTTAAACTATCCAAGGATTCTAGACATATTTTTACTTAGTATGTTTGTACTCGTAAATTTGGCAGCTGTGCTCTTTAAAGTTCAAATTGTGAAGTATGAAATCACTTCCAATGTTAGAAAACCTTCATGCTGTGTCTCCCGTGCCCTGACGTCCGTGCATAGCTGTGGAAAGAATTCACGATTAAGTCTAAAAGGAATGAAAAGAGATAGTGTGATAGTGGAATAAAGCATTGGGTTGATCATTTAGAAACATTTTGGATGTTTAACTTTATTTATATTTCAAACAAACAAGTTTCAAACTTACATATAATAGAGTAACTGCAACTCCAAAAGATACAGAGAAGGGAGACAAAATAGATAAAAGGAATGGAACAATTCTCCGGTGAGGAAAGGCTAACAAGGTCAGGACTTTTCAGCTCACAGAAGAGATGGCTGAGAGGAGATAATGTAGAGGTCTATAAAATTATGAGTGGAGAAGGAATGGATAAACGCAGATCAATTATTTAATCTTTCAGAAATTACAAATATTAAGGGACATGCCATTAAATTACAATGTAGTATATTTAAAACAAAGGAGAAAATATGTTTGCTCTCAATATATTAAGCTTTGGAACTCGTTGGCAGTAGATGTGGTAAAAGCAGTTATCATAGCTAAGTTTAAAAAAGGTCTGAACAAATTTTTGGAGGAAAAGTCCATAAATCTTTTTTTAAGATAGATGATAGGAAAGCCATTGCATATCTCTGGGGATATATAGCACAAAATCTGCCTACTTTGGGGATATGCTAAACTAGAAAATCAGATTCTCCAACTGGTTTGTTCAGAAACACAACCAAAAATAAAAACAGCTGGAAATATTTCTAATTACAAAATCAAATTTTCATGAGAAAATAAGGATCATAAATAGACACAAATGAAAATTTAACCCAAACCCACTATATTTAACAGTAGTGAAGTATCATTCTCCTCATCATTTGATCCAATTAATGTTTTATAGAAACTGATCTTCCACCAAAAAGTGCTCAATATGCACAAAATTAATTCAAACATTTAATTAAAAAATAACTAAAAATTGATTCCAAAGTATTTTGGGATCACTTATTACAAATTATTTCAAATTCATAAAAAATATTCATTCCTAATTCAAGAATGAAATAATTCTTAATTCGTTCACAATCTGAGAATAAATTAAGAATGAGCATTGCTGTTTAAGGCTTGTGTTTAAACTTTTGAATTCATTTGTCACAAATTAATTTGTCAGTCATTTGTGACACTATAATCCTCTATGAACCCTGAGTTTGATGCAGGTTCCATCTCCTTGTGAGATTTGAAATAAGTCAACATGATCATGAGATTTCTCATTTATTGTGCCACAACAATGGAATGCCCTATCCCCTTCTATGCCTGCTATTCAGAATTACTTGTATTTCCATCAGAAGTACAAATTGATACTTTTGCTCATAACATTTTATTAAATGTGCTATCTCTGGATCCCTACTTAGGAGTTTTTCTTAGGTGGTTAAAAATGCCATAAATAAATAAATCAACCGATAAATAAAACTTTTGGAAAAAGAATATAGGTGAAGGGACATTTTAGAAAGGGTTTAGCTGCTGCCATTGAACACTAAGCCTGGATATTCAATGTCAGGGCCATAGCAGGCCCCCAGCATTGAATATCTGGGTTCACCACCAAAGCAAGAAGCTAACTGGACAGCAGCAATATTCAGCTGCTGCACAGTTGGCTTTGGTGGTGAAGTTAGGACAGCCTTTTCTGTGAATAAATTTCACCGTGAAAGATAATCAGTCAGTGACTCAATATCACCGTTGACTGGTTATCCCTGGGTGCTGCTCCCGGAATGCTTTGATGCTAACCAGTTAGCATCGTGGCATGTAGTCATGGTGGCCATTGATATTTAATGGCACTAATCGTATTAGCAGCATTTACACAGTATGCAGTGCCATTTGCCTTTGAAAATCAGGCCCTTAGGGGGTTATTCTGTCCCGTGAAGAGTGGGGATGGATCAGGGCCATACCAAGCGTGAATAGCGCTCTGTGCAACTTGCACTTCTGGCACACACCTCCCCGCACCTCCATCCAGCCACTTTCTGGATGGCGGTGGGAAAGAAGAGGCACGCCCGATGTGCAGTCGCCAGCACTCTAAACAGATCTGTCCCTCCTTGTTCTGACATCACATCAGAGGAGGGAGAGACCAGACCTGCTTCGAGTGCCGCGAGAAGGCTTAAGGGGTACATTTCAGCTGTCTTCCATTGTCTGCCGCCGCTGAGTGAAGAAAAAAATGGTGGCTGCAGGCAACAGCAGATAGCTGAAATGCACCCCTTAAGCCTTTGCACCCTGTGCAGCCGCAGCACTCGCACAGGACTAGGTACGGTCCTGGATTGGATGTTCCATTGGGACATCCATCCCTGCTATTCATCCCCCTGCCATCGGGTTTGTACAGGGAGTCCAAGACAGGGGTGGAAGGGGGGTGTTCCGGAGGCAGAGTGGCCCTTGACCAAGGACATACAGGCACCATGTATGTCCAGGGTCTTCAGGATAGACTTATTCCTCAAAGGTGGAATAAGTCCCCCTGGAGAGCGGGTGACCACGGTGCAGGACACAGGCAGGCAAGCGAGGGGGGCTCAGGGGGTTCCCTGCAGCCCGACCCAGGCTTTGGAAGGCCAGATTGGGGGTTGGGCTGCGAGGATCGTGAGTTACTCTGGGGCGGCCGGCAATCTCATCTTGTGAATGGAGCCACAGTGCCATGGTGACGGGATGCCATGGCACTGTGGCTCCATTCACAAGCCCAGCTGAGTTAGCTGGGTAGTCGCCGGGATGTACAGTCGGGCAGAATCAGGTCCTGGCCTGCACATCCAGGTGCTAGGCCTGATTCTGATCTCACGGGGGCTGCGGGATCAGAATCGGGTCTAGCTTTGTATGGCCCAATTGTGCCTGACCATACAGGGGCTGTATGGCCTGAATGGAATAGGCCTCTTACTGACTCGGAAGTGAAAATGTCTACAAAACTAGGGCAGTTTTAGAAGAGATGGTGTGTATGTGTGAGGCTGATGTAAAATCAACATCTCTCCACCCCTCAAAATGGACAAATTCGTTCCATGGTGAGACCGCACCTTGAATATTGTGTGCAATTCTGGTCGCTGTATCTTAAAAAGGATATAGCGATTTTAGAAAAGGTTCAGAGAAGAGCCACCAAAATGGTAAATGGGATGGAAGGATACTCCTATGAAGAAAGGCTAAAAAGGTTAGGGCTCTTTAACCTGGAAAAGAGATGGCTGAGGGGAGATATGATGGAAGTCTATAAATTAATGAACGGAGTGGAACGGGTAAACGTAGATCGATTGTTTACCTTATCAGAATATAGAAAGACTAGGGGACATGCAATGAAGCTACAGGGTAAACTACTTAAGACTAATAAAAGAAAATATTTTTTCACTCAACGTGTAATCAAACTCTGGAATTTGTTACCGGAGGATGTAGTAAAAGCTATTAGTGTAGCTGGGTTTAAAAAAGGTTTGGACAAGTTCCTGGATGAAAGGTCCATAACCATTATTAAGAAGGGACCCAGGATATCAATGCTTGAACCAATACAAGCATTGTGGAACCTGTGTCCCTTGGGGAAACTGCTAGGTACATATGACCTAGATTGGCCACTGTTGGAAAAAGAATACTGGGCTTGATGGACCTTGGTCTGACCCAGTATGGCATATTTTATGTTCTTATGTTCTTATATAAACAATATGGTTGACAGTTGATGGGGTAATTCAGAATCCTTCAGCTCTGTCTGCTCTTTACTTAAAGGCACCTGGGTTTTCTGAACCTTTATTGGAACCTCTCTGTTGGGATTCGCTAACTTCTCTCTTTTGCTAGTATCCTTCAAGGATACATCTTTCTGAACCATATGCTCTTGGATGACTGTTGGCTTTCCCCCATTAGCTAGTTTAAATGCTGCTCCATCTCCTTTTTTAAAGGTTAATGCCAGTGACCTAGTTCCACCCTGATTAAGGTGGAACCTGTCCTTTCAGAAATGATCCCCCCCCCCTTTCCAGAATGTTGCCCAGTTCCTAATAAATCCAAAACCCTCTTCCTTGCACCATTGCCTCATCCACACATTGAGACTCTGGAGCTCTAACTGCCTTTTCGTTCCTGTGTGTGGAATGGGAAGCATTTCTGAGACTGTTGTCCTGGAAGTTCTAGATTTCAACTTCTACCTAAAAGCCTAAATTTGGCCTCCAGAACTTCCTCCCACATTTTCCTGTTTCATTGGTGCCAACATGTGCCAAGACAGCAGGCTCCTTCCTAGCACTTTTTAAACCTTCTCTAGGTGGCATGTAAAATCCGCTACCTTTGCATCAGGAAGGCATGTTATCAGGCGATCCTCACATCCACCAGCCACCTAGCTATCTACATGCCTAATGATCAAATCATCAGTTATAATAGTTGTTCTAACCCTTCCCTCATGGGCACATGGCTCTGGAAATACCTCCTCTGTGTGAGAGAATTTCACATCACCTGGAGGACAGGTTCCATTTATGTGAGCCTATCCACGAGATTATATATTCCAGCTTTGTGTTCACTGTTATATTGTGAGTGAGGTACTACTCATAAATGTCTACCCTGTCTCAGACATGAAGCACATGCCACTAATCACTTGCAGCAACATGACCCCTATTGGCAGATCACTCTGCAGTCTGTAAGATGTCCATTTTAGACCCTCATAGGATACTTAGAAAGAGATGCAGCCAAAACCACAGATGATGGTGCAGGTCACCTTAAAATTCTGTCATCGGCTGCTCTAAGTTTACAAATGCAGGAGGAGAACCTATCCCTGCCAGTCCAGGTATCACAGCCCATCATGCAGATAGAGGCACAGCCCCTTGCAATGGTGGCCTGCATAAGTACGGAAAGCCAGTCTGAGGGTGGCAAGGACCATCCATGGCCATTGAACTTTAGTTCACTAATGTGAAACACTCTCTTCGTTTCCAGATGCTTCATAATACATAGGGATATTGAAGCCTGTGAGACCAGGTTCAGAGTCACCTGTAGGGCCCATCCTGGAATACTGCAGCAAGTGTGAAAAGAGATGGCAGAGTGTCAAGGAATGTCATAGCTGCTAAAGATTGTATTTTTAAATGAAATCACACATGTTAATAACCATTAATAAAGTGAAACAACAGTACAAAGACAGCAGTCACCATGTGGCTAGGGCACAGACACCATGGAAGTTGTTCCATTGTAACAATAATCCTAGAGTAAGTGTCAGAGTAAAATAACACTGTCAAGCAGACTGTCAAAGGCAACTGTATCCTTTGAATGAGGGCTATACATGTGATAAACTATAGAAACCTGCTACCCAATCCCTCACTTTTTGAAAGGAGAGTAATTAAGTATGCCTCCCACACCTGGGGTAGGGTTATATGTTTGAAACCCAATTGCAGCAGTGTAATGGTTAGATATGGGATGTGTGGGGCATACAGTGGTGGGTGACGAACAGGGTCTACTGCTTCTATTACTACTGGCATATGGCCAGAGAGCTAGGTTTCTGAGGTCCTGCTCATGTACAGATGGCAGATTCAGATATAATTCAGGCCACCTCAGAGAGACAATTAAGCTGAGCTGGTATGTTTGGTGTTACTACCCCATTCCCTTCAAGTTGGTATGCAACAGCTACTACAGCAACATAGCTCATACAGTTACACTGTACTCTGCAACATAAAATGTTCACATGTTTCTGCCCTGGACCTAGAGATAACATAAAGAGGGCACAAAGACCATAGGTGTCTATAGGATGAGAAGACTCTTGCACCAGTCCTATTTGGATAGTATGCACCCACGATTCACACTGACTCACACACAGGTGGAAGGAAGAAAATGGGCAATAAGACTCAACACATCCATCCACCAAACAGCAGCAACAATTGCTGACCCCTCCAATCCCATGTTAGGGAGGGGGATACCAGACAGCAAGAAATGAATGATAACAATTCACCTCTCAAAGACCTGCACCCGGAAACACATAGAAGCTCACACACAAACACAACCATGAAGCTGCCACTGTAAAATAGTTGTCTGGATACATGCCACACTAACAGCTGATCAAATGTGTACCACTGAGATGGACATGCACAACCCAGCAATGTGTGGCTTATGGGAGCCTCTGGAAGGCTCTGGCACCACAGCCCATATCTTCCCCATAGCCTCAATATTACTTGTAGAGGGATACAGGAAATAACCTTTGGCTGTGATATTACTTGCACATCTGGAGTACCCGCTGCACTACTGAAGTCTTCACTCTATCCAGACTCAACCCCCTAAATCCCACAACATGTGTCCTACAGTGGTTCCCTCCATTTCTCTGTGGCAGAACATTGCAACTCTAAGACAAGACTGCTTCCTAAATATGGGTGCCTACTTTACCTTGAAAAATTGGCTTAAGATATGTGTGGCCTGGATGCTTAAACCAAAACTCCTGTTTATAAAATTACCTTCTAGGTGATGAGAAAACATATTCTGTAAAGTTTAGAAGTCAGAAATTCATGTCAATTTTAGAAGAGAGGCTGTGCATGTGTGCACCCCTTCGAAAATGAACATATCTCTGCCCCTGTACATTAACATGTATTTTTAGGCACATATCCACAATGGAAAATGAGGGGGCCTGGACATGTACAAAACCCAAAAGACCCACCAAACATAAAGATGTGCAGGCTCATTTGAAAATAGATGAAGACATATACTATGCCAGCAAAGGGCAGGTAGGCTTGGAAAATAGCATGGAGTCTATGGGTGACCCATGCAATCTCAAAGACATGGTGGAAGGAGAATAACCAGTGGGACACTGTGATACCTGGATACAAACTATATCGTAATGATAGAACTGATCAAATTGGTGGAGGGGTTGCACTCTATGTTAGAGAGGGCATTGAGTCAGAAAGGATTAAAGTTTTGCAGGAAACAGGGTTTGCTGTGGAGTCTCTATGGATTGAAATTCCATGTATGAAGGGGAAGGTGATGGCAGTGGGGGTGTACTATCGACCGCCTGGCCAGAATGAACAAATAGATGATGAAATGCTCAAAGAAATCAAGGAAACACCTAGAAAAAGGAAGCCCACCCCATGGTACTCCCAGGAGCTACTGACTTCACTTCGCCATCTAAGAAAGCTCGAAAGAAAATGGTGACGCTCACGATCCACTGAAGACCTGGACATCTTCAACACAAACCTGGAGAAACACCGTAACGAAGTAAACGCAACGAGGAGAAGCTACCATGCAACATTACTGCAATGCTCTCTAAACAAACCAAAGAACCTATTTAGCATTGTAAGGACCCTCACAAAGGAAACCTCCCATGCCCAACAAAACATGCCAGAACCACAGGAATATGCGGACTACCTACATTCAAAAACAATTCAGACTGTGAAGACACCACTACCCACCACTGTGAACAGGCCACAGCACCCTTCACCATTTACTGCCTTCTCATCGTCCTCAGCGAAGCACGTTGAAGACACAATCAAAGTGATCAACACCACCACAGCGCTAAACGACCCATGCCCAGCGTTCTGTATAAGGACACTGTGTAAGGAATTTAGCCCTTTCCTAACCAAAATCATTAATCTCTCCTTCAGCACGGGAGCATTCCCACAGACCTTGAAACAAACTTCCATCAGATTACTAATAAAAAACTGCAAGTTGGACACCCAGAAAGTTGAGTCATACAGGCCGATATCAAGTATCCCTTTAATGGCCAAGATAATTGAAAAAATTGCTCAACAACAAATCCAGGATCACATCGAGACCAACGCACCCCTAGACCCATGTCAACATGGATTTAGAGAAGCACATGGGGTCGAGACACTTCTAACCATACTCTTCAACACTCTAACCACTGGCCTGAACAAATCTAGAGGAGGCTACGCCCTTATCTTCCTTAACATCGCCGCAGCGTTCAATTCCGTGGACCACACACTACTTTATGGAGCGGCTGGCAGAGAAAGGGATCCAGGACACAGCCTTGAGGTGGTGCGAATCCTACCTCTCAGACAGATGGCAGCATGTGAGAACAGGATCCACAACGTCTAAAGCTTTCCAGCAAACACAAGGTGTCCCACAGGGATCATCCCTCTCAGCGCTATTCTTTAACATATATATGCAGCCCATCTTCACACTTGCACAAGCCTTCGGCATCTCATGCCTTGCATATGCTGATGATGTATTACTCTATACGCCGTTCACCACAGACCAACCAGATTTCTCAACACTAACCTCCTGTTTCAGCGCCATAGCAGACTGGCTTTACACCCAAAACCTAAGGATAAATTTAAAGAAAACTGAAGCGCTATTCATCACCAGAGATCAATCCTTTACTCCACCGTCTGTACTAAAAGTTGGAGACGCCGAACTTCAAAGCAAGCCAAGCATCCGCTAACTAGGGATAACAATCGATCAGCAACTGAACATGAAAGCGCATATAAATAACACCATCAAGGCAGTATACCTTAAGATTCGCACAATCCGCCACCTACGACTGCTGCTAGACCCGAATGACTTTAGGACAATCTATGAGGCACTAATCATGCCCCATTTCGATTATACCAATATCATCCTACAGGGGCTACCAAAAAATGCGCTGATCCCACTACAACTAGCCATGAATGCCGCAGCCAGAATCCTACATGGTGCATCCAGGAGGGACCACATAACACCAATCCTGAAGCAACTCCACTGGCTACCAGTTCATTGCAGGATCACCTTCAAGACCCTGCTGATGACATTCAAAGCCATCAATAGAATCACCTCCACCTCTATCACAGACCTCATCATCCCCACTCCCACAAATAGAGCCAGAAGATCATTCACAGTAAACACCCTGAGTATCCCCAGCGATATCAGAAAATGCTCCCAGACCACAAAAATGAGAGCTTTTGAGTACTACGCTCCCTCGTGCTGGAATACACACCCACCTAGCATCCTGTCCATTACAGACCTCTCCACATTCAGAAAGGCCCTGAAACATCACCTCTTCATGCAACACTATGGCACCACTCAATGACCAGTCATCTCCAATCAACTAAACAGCCACCCTACGCCACCCATTATACATGACTCTAGCACAACATGTTAGCTCTACCAGAACCTGAGCAGGACCATTTATATAGTATCTAAGAATGTCCATAAAATCCTAGAATGTAATTACCCGGCCTAAACCTGTATATAGTTTACCCAGTTCAACCCAAGTTACCAACCCTGTTCTCTGTAAGTCCAGTATGGGTCTCCATGACTGGACAAAGTTAATGTTTCTTGTAAACCGAGCTGAATTTGAATAAGCGCAGTATAGAAAAGACTTTAAATAAATAAAATAAATAAATAAATAAGGAAGCTAACAAAAGTCACAGCAGAGTAGTAATAATGGGCGATTTCAATTACCCTGGTATCGACTGGGTCAGTGTCACAGCAGGACATGCTAGGGAGATAAAGTTCCTAGATGAAATAAATGACTGCTTCTTGGAGCAGCTGGTTTATGAACCAACCAGAGGGGAAGCCATACTGGACCTAGCCCTTAGTGGAACACCAGATCTGGTGCAAGAAATAAGGGTGTTGGGACCACTTGGCAATAGTGATCATAGCATGATCATGTTTGATTTAATTAGTGGAGGAGGGATAGTAAAGAAATCCACAGTACTACCTTTTAACTTTCGGAAGGGAGACTATGATAAAATGAGGAATATAGTTAAGAAAAAACTAAAAGGAGCAGTTGCAAAGGTTAAAGACTTACAGCAAGCTTGGGTGTTATTTAAAAATACTATCCTCGAAGCCCAGACCAGCTGTATTCCATGCTTTAAGAAAAGTGGAAGAAATTCCAAAAAACTACCAGCATGGTTTAAAGGTGAGGTCAGAGAGGCTGTTGTTGCCAAAAAAGCATCCTTCAGGAAATGGAAAAAAGAGCCAAACGACGAAAACTGGAAACAGCACAAGCACTGGCAAGTTAAATGCAAAGCATTGATAAGGCAGGCAAAGCGAGAATTTGAGAAGGAACTTGCTACGGAAGCAAAAACATGAAATAAAGACTTTTTCAAGTACATTCGTAGCAAAAGGCCCGTGAGAGAGTCAATTGGACCATTAGATGATGAAGGGGTAAAAGGGGCAGTAAGAGGAGATAAGGCTATAGCGGAGAGACTGAATGAATTATTTGCTTCGGTCTTTACTGAGGAAGATGTAGGGATGTTACCCAAGACTGAAGTGGCATTTAAAGGTGATACTGCAGAGGAATTGAGAGAAATATCGCTACACCAGGAAGATGTATTACAACTATTTGATAAACTGAATAGTAGCAAATTACCTGGACCGGATGGCATACATCCAAGAGTGTTGAAAGAACTGAAATATGAGATTGCAGACCTGCTATTAGTAATCTGTGAACTTTCATTAAAATCATTTGTAATACCTGAAGATTGGAGGATTGCCAATGTAACACCAATTTTTAAAAAGGGTTCCAAGGGTGATCCGGGAAATTACAGACCGGTGAGCCTGACGTCAGTACCAGGGAAAATGGTAGAAACCATCATAAAGAACAAAATTACACAGCATGTATATAGTCATGGCCTAATGGGAGATCTTGTCTTACTAATCTGATATGTTTTTTTAGGGGATGAATAAACAGGTAGACAAAGGTGAGTCAGTTGATATTGTGTACCTGGACTTTCAGAAAGCCTTTGACAAGGACTCTCATCAGAGACTTTTGGCAAAACTAAAAAGTCATGGGATAGGAGGCAGTGTACTATTGTGGATCGGGAAATGGTTAAAAGATATAAAGCAAAGGGGAGGGCTAAATGGCCAATTTTCCCAATGGAAAAAGGTGAATAGTGAAGTACCCGAGGGATCTGTACTGGGTCCGCTACTTTTAGACATATTCATAAATGACCTGGAAAAGGGAATAACTAGTGAGGTTATCAAATTTGCAGATGACACAAAACTGTTTAAAGCTGTTAAAACCCAAGAGGACTGCAAAACTGCAGGAGGATCTGGATAAATTGGAAAACTGGGCATCCAAATGGCTGGTGAAATTTAATGTGGACAAGTGCAAAGTTATGCACCTAGGAAAGAACAATCCACACTATGGTTACACGATGCAAGGTTCCACATTGGGAACCACCACCCAGGAAAAAGATTTAGGAGTCATCGTGGATAACATGTTAAAACCCTCGGCCCAGTGTGCAGCGGCAGCCAGAAAGCAAATAGAATGCTAGGTATCATAAGGAAAGGAATGGAAAATAAAACAAATGATATTATAATGCCTCTGTATCGTTCCATGGTACTACCGCACCTTTAATATTGTGTGCAATTCTGGTCGCCGTATCTTAAAAAGGTGTAGGGTTTAAGTACTTGTAGAGGTAGAGGTTAAGTATGATACATTTGGGATTTAGTATGATAGATTTGCTTTTAATTTTTAAGTGCTAAGGATTAATAATGTTCCTGATTCATAATCACTTACTGGCTGCCCTGAATCTCACAAAATAGTTAAAGCACAGTCATTCTGCTATAACATGTGAGCCAAGAATACAGGCCTTAGCAAGAAGAGATCCAGCACCGGAAAGAACCATATAAGGAGATATCATGAGCCTTGTGAGGTGCCAGTTTGGGCTGGAGAGTCTAGACTAGGACCTGCAAGGGGATATCAGATATAGGCCTGTAAGGTCTATGTGTCAAGAAATGCATACACAGGAAACCACAAAGCTACCAACATATATGCTGGGCCCGGCTCTGAAGAAAGCAGATTAGCTGGATCATGGTGAGTATGGGAAGAGGGGGGCCAGGGGGATTTTGCAACAGGAACTAAGGGGAGTAAAGGGTAATAATAGGAAATAAGGTAGGGGAGGGGGAGAGAACACAAAGGAATAGCTCTGGGGACTGGACTGTATGTAAAAATGCGGAAGAGAAAAAGGTATAAATTGTAATATGCTTTCTATATTCTAATGGGGAGAGTTGCATTCTTGAGGTGCCTAGTGCCCGATAGAACTCTCTTCCCCACTTCGCTGCCTGTATTTGGTCATCAGTTATCTAATAAACAGAGACTCTGATTGCACCTGTACTGACTTTTCGGATCTGATCATTTCAGGTAATAATAATAATTAGGTGGTGGTCTATTTTTGTACGAAACAGGGCCGTACAAAGGATATAGCGTTATTAGAAAAGGTACAGAAAAGAGCCACCAAAATGGTGAAGGGGATGGAAGGCTACTCCTATGAAGAGAGGCTACAAAGGTTGGGGCTCTTCAGCCTGGAAAAGAGATGGCTGAGGGGAGATATGATAGAGGTCTATAAATTAATGAACGGAGTGGAACGGGTAAACATAGATCAATTGTTTACGCTATCAGAATATAGAAAGACTAGGGGACATGTAATGAAGCTACAGGGTGAACTATTTAAGACAAATAAGAGAAAATATTTTTTCACTCAATGTGTAATCAAACTCTGGAATTTGTTACCGGAGGATGTAGTAAAGGCTGTTTGTTTAGCTGGGTTTAAAAAAGGTTTGGACAAGTTCCTGGAGGAAAGGTCCATAAACCATTATTAAAAGGGACCCAGGATATCACTGCTTGCCCCAGTTCAAGCATTGTGGAACCTGTGTCTCTTGGGGATACTGCCAGGTACGTATGACCTAGATTGGCCACTGTTGGAAACAGGATACTGGGCTTGATGGACTTTGGTCTGACCCAGTATGGCATATCTTATGTTCTTATGTTCTTATGACTGTACATACATGATGCATATGCCTTCCTGGGTGCAGATGTGCGTGACACCACATTGAAACGCCTCTGCTACACATGCATACCCATGCACAATAACATTCCAATGCATGGCACCACAGCTATGGCAGCTATCGCAAAGCCAAACTTCTCATGGGACAAGATCCTATTCCTGGTCTGGCTTATGATTACCAATGAGGATGTTCTCTACTGCCCTGGTGGGTGCAGGGAACCGCATGTTGCAGAACATAAGATCTATGAGAGGATCTGCATGATCCTGGCAAGGTAATGAAATATAACTCACACCTCTGCCATCATCTCAAAAGAGCCACTTAGCAGCACACTTCTACCCACTGTTTAGGTGCTCTAATCATTAGGCAAGACAAGGTAGTTGCTTAAAGTAACAGCTTCAGAGGTCCAGCAAAAATCAGTAACAATCAAAGTAAAGAAATAGAACATGACAGCTACACTCATACCAAACAAATGTCATCATCAGAAAATTGGATGGCCAATGATGCTGTGTGATGGTATTAGTGTAGGGGAGTTGTTTTTCCATTATCATGATTGCAGCCACCACTTGTCAGAATGTCAGGGGAGGGTGCATGGCAAAAGGGGAACTGCCAGGAGCAATTGTCCCATCTGATAAAGAGCAGCCACCCCGCACCATGGCATCCACACACTCACATCCATACTAATTCAGCTGCATTAGTACTAAGAGGCAATGTATTCCTGATGGTGTCATACGGAGATGTGTAGGGATTCCAGCATCCATGGATACATAGTGAAATGCAGTGCATGCATACAGGCATCTAGCCAGCCATGGCCCTTCCCCCTGAACATGACACATGCATAGGAGATCAATAATCAGCATAAGTAGTCCAGTCACAGAGACACCCACCATTAGTATCCTAATGATATAGGACCCATATAACACACCCACAGAGCAGAGGAATACAAATTGTGCTGAATAAGAAGAAACAGAAAGTGCTAGTCTACATGGCAGAGAAACATAGAAACATAATGGCAGAAAAAGACCATATGGCCTATCTAGTCTGCCCTCCATATCAACAACTGTAGTCCTTTTATTTATTTATTTATTTTATTTATTTAGTCTTTTTTATACTGCGCTATTCAACATCAGTGCGGTTTACATGAAACAGAAACTTATACGGTGCAGGGGACTGTTCCGTATTTACAATAAACAAGTGCATAAAACTTGGATAAACTGGGGGTAACTATTTACATCTTTTATTTTCCTTTAGAGATCTTCTGTGTTTATCCCATGCTTCTTAAATTCAGGTACTTTCCTCGTCTCTATTACCTCCACTGGGAGACTATTCCATGTGTCTATCCCATTTCACCATCAACCTATGTCCCTTTGTTGCACAGCTTACATTCAATTGAAAAAGGCTCTCCTCCTGTGAGTTTATGCCATGGAGGTATTTAAATTTCTCTATCATATCTCCCCCATCCCGCCTTTCCTCTAACCTATACATATTGAGATTTTTAAGTCTGTCCCCATATGGTTTAAAATGAAGGCCACTGACCATTTTGGTAGCCACCCTCTGCACTGAATCTATCTTGTTTATATTTATTTATTTATTTATTTAAAGTTTCTTTTATACCGCGCTATTCGACATCAGCGCGGTTTACAGTGAACAGAAATTACACTTCACAACATTGATCAGTGCTTACAATGAACAGGGCAATACATTAAACAGGTTTACATTAAACAGGTTTCTTAAACGGCGAACATAATAAACTATGTAGACAGGGCAATACATTAAACAGGTTTACATTAAACAGGTTTCTTAACAGCGAACATAATAAACTATGTACAAAAGGCAACTATATACAAAGCCGCTAAGTGCAGCTATATGATTCCTGATGAGAGCGGAAGCAAGGTGAGATTGCGGCTCTTCGTGTTAAGACTATAGAGCGCATGGGTTTAACGTGTTGACCTGGGATGTAGAGGTGGGTTGGTGTGAGACGGTGTCGGAAACATTGTAGTGAAGCAAGAACAGGTGGTGCTTCAGTGCCTTCCTGAACTGAGAAAGGTCACTGATGGTTCTGATGTCTGTTGGTAGGGCATTCCAACATAATGGTGCGAAGTAAGAGAAGGCTCTGGATCTAGTGGCTTGAGAGCACTTCGTGATTGCCTTATATCCTTTTGAAGGTGCAGTTTCCAGCATTGCACACAATACTTCAAATGAGGTCTCACCAAAGATTATTCAGAAGCACTATCACCTCCTTTTTCTGCTGGCTATTTCTCTCCCTATACACCCAAGCATCCTCCTGACTTTCGTTATCACTTTTTCTGCATGTTTAACAACCTTAAGATCATCAGAAACTATCACACCCAGGTGCCGCTCTTCTTTCGTGAACAGAAGTACTTTACCCGTTATACTGCACCGCTCCCTTGGAGTTTTGCAGCCCAAATGCATGACCATGCATTTTTTAGCATTAAACCTCAGCTGCCAAATTCTAAACCATTCTTCAAGCTTAGCTAAATCCCTCCTCATGTTATCTACTCCTTCTGTGGTGTCTACTCTATTGAAGATTTTGGTATCATCCACAAAGAGCTAAACCTTACCCAACAGCCCTTCCACAATATCACTAACAAATATGTTAAAAAGAATCAGACCAAAAACAGATTCTTGCTGCAGAACACCGGTAACATCCTTCTCAAAGTGAGCTCTACTTACCTGTAGCATGGTTCCCTGTATCTCCTCGCAGTACAGCTCGCACTCACCTCCACAGTTCAACCCCTCAGATGAGGGCTATGCACCCTGGTAGTCCAAGAAGGAAAGCAGTAATGAGAAGGGTAGGACAGAAAACTAAGTGGAACTCTAAATATGTGTTCCTTACTCCTCTACAATTTTGCATCATGCAGGGCACCAAATCTTTCAAGATATGGTTTTGGACCATGCCGAGGACCCAGCCCCAACTGCTGCAGTGCATAAGAGAGGAACTGCAGCAGCAAGAGGGTAAGTAATGACACATTTGGCATACATTACAAGCATATGGTAGGTCATAGGAATGGCTATCTGTACCTCAGAAGGCCATGAGATGCGAGTTAGCACCATGCATTCACAGCAGCAAGTGCCACATTAGAATAGCAAGTGGATAGCCTAGATTTCCTGCGTCAGGCAGAGAGCCATGAACACCTGTCTAACAAGGAATATGAGAGTCTTAGAGCTGAGTACCACAGGAAAGGGAGTCTCATGACTCATGGAATGTCAGCAAAGGATGTCCATAGTCAAGGAAATAGTATCCATGGGATGAACCACAGGGAAGACAGTAGCATTCTGAGCAGGGAATTTTAAGGGAAGGGAGTCATATAAGGGATGGATATGGAGGCAACAAGAATTGAAAGGATGGACGTGCTACTGTCTGCATTTAGGCTCATACAGTATTAAGATCCTCATAGTGACTTCACTGCTGATGTCAAATGCCCAAAGCAAGACTGCATTCAATTGTGGTCAACATTGTTGGCACCCTTGCAGTTCAACCCCTTAATGTCCAATCTCTCCTAAAAAGCAGTGGCCAGTGAAATGGCTTTGGACTATACAGTATATGCATTCATAATTGACATATAATTGAATCAAGTAAATCAAGACCAATTAAAAAAGGAAATGGTAGGAAATAGTATAAAAACTGGGACATTGCCAGGACAGGATGCCCAGAGAAGTGTCTATTAGGACTTTAGGTCTCTTTGCAGGGGTGAAGTTCAGTCTTTGTGGTGGGATGTGGGGTTAACGTTATTGACATTAGAGAGATCCTGGGGCTCTGTAGTGTGGGCAGGGTTGTATACCTTTGTATAGATTGCATCCTGGGTAATATAGTTCTTTGCAAGCTGTTTATTAAGTGGTGGAGAAGAATTTAAAAGGCTGCTTGATTGGATGCTGTTTTGAATTTCCTGCCTTTCCAGTTGATAGTGGGGATGGAAAGAAAGCAGTTTGTTAGTATGTATGGCTAGAATTCTTTCGGTGTGTGCTGGCCATCAGTGGTGTTTAAGATTTTTTTGTTGTGGGCTTATTAGGAATAATATTAAGTTGTGTGTTGATTGATTTCTATTGATTTTCCCTAGATAGTAGCTTTCTGGAGGAGCATTGCTTTAGCTCACTGTGTTGGTGGAATACTATTAAAAGAACCCCCCTGAAGAAGCGGTAGAGAAACGCTTGATGGCACCACACATGCTATTGGGGACACTGGGGAGATCACTAATGTCAGATAATGACATTCAGTGTGCTCTTTATACTGCTGAATATTTTATATTTTGTGGTGGGTTCAGAAGTCCTGATTAATTATGATATTTGCTTAAATACACATACAAATATATAAAAAATACAAGATGAAGAAAGAAGGAGTTTTTCTGGCTCGGTGATGTTCCAAGAATTGGTGTGGGGCTATTTTGATATGCCCATATTACTGGCTTGAATGGTTCTGAGATCCTATTCTCCTCATGATTAATTATATATTTTTGATCCCTGGGATTTGGAGAGCCCTTAATACCTTAGTAGAGTAAACTTTCATCATTTGAAGAGAGTATCTTTATTCATTCCATGATTGGCATTGAATGGATGTGAATAGGACAAGATTATTGGGACCCTTATAAACAATTCAAATCAGTTTGAACAGAAGAACCATGTTTCCATTGCAGTAAAATTAGATGTACCTGTGATTAATGGTCAGTACTCATATGACTTGAGTCAACCAATGAATGCTGGCTCTAATGTTTAAAATAGTCAGAATCACTCGCTGTTCCATTTTCACAATGGTGAAGACAGATCTGCCTGAGACCCTCAGAAAAGCCATTATCACCAAACATCAAACTGCAAAGGGGTACAAGGCCAAAGATCTTGGGATTCCTCTGCCTACAGTTCACAATGTTATTAAGAACACAATGTTATTAAGAAGTTTTCTGCCATGGAACTGTTAAGAATTTCCAAGTATGTGGTTGGAAAAGGAAAATTAATCCAAGACGTTTTCAAAGGTTAGTGTGAACTGTCGTAAAAACACCATGTACAACCTCCAAAGAACTTAAGGCTGACCTAGAGTGATCTGGAGTGGTAGTTTCAACCCACACCATATGCCACATACTAAACAAAGAAGGACTTCATGGACAAAGGCCGAGGAGGACCCCACTGCTCAAAGACAGACGTAATAAGGCATGTCCGATCTTTTCCCAAACTCATCTTGAGAAACCACATTCCTTCTGGGAAAATGTTCTGTGGACAGATGAAATCCAATGAGCTCTTTAGCAATGCAGACCAATGATATAGGGTTATGTTTACTAAAGGGCGCTAACGTCGCAGCAGCGGAATTAGCTTGCGATAAGTAACATTATCGGGTGATCAAGGTGCGTTATCGCGCAATAATGTGCCTGCGGCATTAAGGCACCTTAACGCCATGAAATCAGGCCCTAAAGGGCGGAGGAAGGCTTCCCAGAGGGCAGAGAGAGGGGGGGTCAATGGGTGGAGAGTGAAAGGGGAGAGGCTCCAGGCACACTAACGCTGTAGAATCTGGGTCTGAAAACTAACGCCAGTGAAACCCTCGCGTTAAGGTACATTTGCAGGAAAGAGAAACCATTTACGTCAGCAATATACAGCAAAACATCAACAAACAATCAACATAATAACTAACATCAATACCACCACCTCCCCACTAGATCCCTGCCCTACTGCTTGGGTCAAGGCAGCGAAAAAAGATATAGTCCACCAAGTCTCACACATAGTAAACCTATCGCTGCAGCAAGGAACTATGCCCGACCAGCTCAAGAAATCCATAATAAGGCCAGTACTAAAGAACAACACACTCAACAAAGTAGACCCAACATCCTACCGTCCCATCTCCAGCATATCTTTCCTAGCAAAAATCATCGAAAAAGCAGCCCTCATACAACTTCAAGAGCACCTTGACGACCATGACACACTGGACATGCAACAGTACGGATTCAGACGAAACCATGGGGTCGAAACGCTTTTAATATCACTGCTTAACAACCTCCACAAAGGCCTTGAAGACAGGAAGAAAATGTTTGTACTCATTTTCATTGTCATCTCTGCCGCCTTTGATACTGTCCATCATGGAATCCTACTGAACAAACTGGAGTCAATAGGAATTTTGGGAACCCCCCTTAAATGGTTCTCCTCCTACATAACGAACAGAAGGCCACAGGCCCAATTCAACGGCGAAAAAGCAGAAGCATTCACACAAACTCAAGGCATACCTCAGGGTTCGGCCCTCTCGGCGCTACTTTTCAACATTTACATGCAGCCCCTCTGTGACATTTTCAAAAAACATAATATCAACTACCATATCTATGCAGATGATATTATGCTATACACACAATTGGACACCATTGACCCGAAGTATACCCAGCTCGAAGCTTGCCTGTATGAGATGTTAGCATGGCTGCAGCAAAATAACATGACAATCAACCACAAGAAAACTGAAGTGATGTTTATATCAAGTAAACCCAATTTTGAACCTCCTCCGACAATCACCCTCTGTAACAACACGTACAACACAAAGAATGAGATCAAATACCTGGGAGTCACACTCGACAGCAAGCTAAAGATGGAAAAACACCTGCGCAAAACCAACAAGGCCATTTTCCACAAACTTAGAGTCATACAACCCCTGCGGAATTTAATCAAACCCTGTGATTTTCAGTCTGTTGCGCAAGCACTCATTATGCCTCACCTAGACTACTGCAACGCCATCCTGCAGGGTCTGCCAAAGAAAGCCCTAAATATCCTGCAAATGGCCCAAAATGTGGCGGCAAGGATCAACATGCGAGCAAGCATTGCTGAACACATTACACCTGTATTGATCGAGCTACATTGGCTACCCATTGCTGCCAGGATACAATATAAAACATTGGTAACCACGTTCAAACTCATACACAACCTAGCGCCATCATTCCTTTCAACCCTTGTCAGCACGCAACCAACCAACAGAGACAGGAGAACTAGCAACACAGGCACACTACAAGTTCCTAATAACATCAGATCAGTAAAAGCCAGTACTAGCCGCAGAGCATTCTCATTCTCTGCCCCAACCATCTGGAATCGACTACCATACGAACTACGAACAATTAAAGACATTAATGCTTTCAGGAAGAAACTAAAAACCCATCTTTTCCAATGTCACTACAACCAGATGTAAATCACAGCGGACCACCACATAAAACAAACGAAACATTAATCTGATATGTAGAAATATTCTCTGTAAATATGTAAAAGTGTAAATATGTAAAGCCTAGCCATTAAGTCCTTAATTCTGTGTGATGTGCCATACCCTCTAATCTATGTGTATTTTTGCCCAAATTTTCTGTCTTGATTTGACAAACTCCCAAATTTGTAATCAAACCGCTATTGATCGCTGGAAGTAGCGGTATATAAGTGTATACTAAATAAATAAATAAAGCCAGGGAAACCCCCAAAAAGTAATAGTTGTGATAAATGTGCACGGAACAAAAAGGCAAATAAACATGGAAAATGACCTGAACAAAATTTAAAATCCCCATAACCAAGCTGACCAATAGTGATATTAATGGGAAAAATAAAAAAAACACTACTGAGAAAGCTAAAAAAAAAAAAGATATCATGTTTGGAAGGGTCTATGCTCTGTCCCCTACAAGGTGAATAATCCTACATTGAAATAGCGCTGATCAGGGTTTTCCCTTTTTATTGAACAGGTTTCTTATGGCGTGCACATGTGCCGCAACAGCAGGGTGGGCATGTAGGAAAGGGCAACTGTACAGATGCTGGGAAATGGGATACAGAGGGCTGCAGGTGGCACATGCTGTGGTACAGCTGGGGCACAGTGCGGACTAGGCAGATGCCTAGGTGGCACATAGGAAAGCTGAAACTGTAGAGCAGCCAGACAGCAACTGATGAGGGCCCAACATGGGCACGAGTGTGTTTCTCACAGTGTCACAGGGGATAGTTCCCAGCAGGTAGCCCCAAGGGCACAGAATATTGGCAGGAAGTGGTGGGGGGGGGGAGCACGGACGTCTATGCAGGCAGCCCTACCCCAGATCCCACACCATAGGCAGCTGCCTACTGGCACACTGGATGTCCTGAGACTGTGCACCACCGGCATAATGGCATGTCAGTATGGTGGCGGAGGGGGCAGTGGCATCTGCCCACAGCAGACCATGGCCTAGCCCCGTTTAGGTGGGTGCCGTGCACTGCAACAGACAGGGTCTGTCTGACGAACAGTCATGGTATCCCCAGGGAATGACCCATCACTGTGGCAACAGTGTGGTGCAGTACACACAGCCAGTGCGTTTAGGAGCAGACGGTTACAAGTTCAAGTCCCAGCTGTGGCTCCTGCCAACCCAGTCCCCATATGTTACCCATTGCTAAACTTTGGTAATAACAACAGAATGCAGATAACATAAACATGCCTGAAACACCTATATTTTACCCTACAGAGCACAGACACCATAAACATGTGCAATACCTAGAGCAGAGTTTCCCAACTGCAGTCCTGGAGGGTCAAACACCATTCAGGTGTCATGCTTTCTCTAATAAATATGCCTGTGCTGCATTTGCATGCACCGCCCCCATGGTATGCAAATGCATCTCATGCATATTCATTAGGGGCAGCATGAAAACCCAAACAGTGTTTGGCCCACCAGGACTGCAGTTGGGAACCTCTGCCCTAGAGCAGAGGCCAACAGGGGTACAAACACCCACACCCACAGGCTCCACTATCCAACTCCTCATGGAGAAGCAGGCTGTTGGGCCCTGCGTGCAGCAGCATCTCCCAATACTAGCACTTGCATACCTTAGCAATGCCGCCCTAAACCTGGGAATACGTTACACAAATATCAAAAGGTTGCTATGATTAATGGCAGATAGCAATTCCTAAGTTAAGCACAATTTGTTGATTGAGCTGCATCATAGCAACCTTTCTGATATCTGTGGAGTGTGTTTCAGTACTGGTTACTGACAGTGTTTACCACCTTGGGGAGTGACCCCAACAGTATTGCGTACCATAGCCATGCCTGCACTGTGCTCAGGACTGGTGTGGTGGCCAGCAGGGCCGGCCCGTCCATTGAGCGAGAATGTTTTTTGCACAGGGCCCCGCGTTTCAGGGGGCCCCGCGCAAAAAACATTCTGATCCAAAAGTAAAATGAAAAAAAAAAAAAAAAAAGCTGTCTGCTGCCGCTTCCGGGACTGCCGCGGCAGAATCGAGTGTGCCGCGGGGCCCCCCCTGTGCCCGGCAGTGCCTGCCCTCCGCTGTATCAGCTCTCCCTTTCCAGCGGCAGTCACACGCACCGGCTTTCAAAGCACGAGGGGAGAGTTTCTCCCTCGCTGCTCTGTTAAGCCCGCGGGGGCTGATGGGAACTTCCCATCAGCCCCCGCGGGCTTAACAGAGCCGCAAAAGGGAAACTAGTCCCTTTGCGCTCTGAAAGCCGGCGCATGTGACTGCCGCTGGAAAGAGAGAGCTGATACAGGGGAGGGCAGGCTCTGCCGGGCACAGGGGGGGGGGGGCCCGCGGCACACTCGATTCTGCTGCGGTGGCCCCGGAAGCGGCAGCAGACAGCTTTTTTTTATTTTAAATTTTCCCTGGGCTGGGCTGTGCTGGGCTGGGGGGGGGTAGGAGTGGTGATGGGTGATGGGCGCTGGGGGGGGGTTAGGAGTGATGATGGGTGCTGGGGGGGGTTAGGAGTCGTGATGGGCTATGGGGGGTCTTAAACTAAAAATTGGGTGATGGGGGATTAGGACTGGAAATGGGCTGGTGGGATTAGGACTGGAAGTGGGTTGATGGTGGGTTAGGACTGGTAATGGGCTATGGGGGTACTTAAACTAAAAATTGGGTGATGGGGATTAGGACTGGAAATGGGCTGGTGGGATTAGGACTGGAAGTAGGTTGATGGGGGGTTAGGACTGGTAATGGGCTTTGGGGGGGCTTAAACTAAAAATTAGGTGATGGGGGATTAGGACTGGAAATTGGCTGGTGGGATTAGGATTGGGAGTGGGCTATGGGGGGCTAGGACTGGTAATGGGTTGGGGGGGTTGCTAGGACTGGAAATGGGCTGAGTGGACGGGGGCTTGAACTGCAAATAGCTGATGGGGACGGGGCTTGGAATGGAAATGAGCTGAGGGGAAGTGGGGGGCTTGAACTGCAAATAGCTGATGGGGACGGGGCTTGGAATGGAAATGGGATGAGGGGAAGTGGGGGGCTTGAACTGCAAATAGATGATGGGGAGGGGGGACTTGGAATGGAAATGGGCTGAGTGGAAGGGGGCTTGAACAGCAAATAGCTGATGGGAAGGGGGGCTTGGAATGGGCTCTTAGGGGAGGGAGCTAGGACAGGAAATGGGCTGATGGAGGGGCTAGGATAGGACTGGGAATTGGGTGTTGGGGGGAGCTAAGATTGGAAATGGGCTGTGGTGGGGGCTTGGATTGAAATGGACTCATGGAGGGGCTAGAACTGGAAGTAGGCTCATGGAGGGCTTGGATTAGAAATGGACTGAGTGGAGGGGAGCTAGGATTTAACATGGGCTGATGGTCGGGCTTGGAAAGGACTAGAAATGGGCTGATGGGAGGCTGGTATTGGAAATGAGCTGATTCAGGGACTCGGATAGGACTGGAAATGGATGGGGGAGCTAGGACTGGAAATGGACTGATGGGGGGCCAGGACTGGAAATGGGCTGATGTGGGGACTAGAAGGGAGCGGATACTGGGTGGGGCTGGAACTAAAAGGGAGCTGATGTTGGGGGAGATTAGAAGGGGATGGGGCTGGGAGAGTGAAATGGAGAGGGGAAAAATATTTTGCGTGGGAGGGAAGAAAAATGTACAATTGGCCGGGTATTGGGAGACTAAGTGGGGATTGAGGATGGAGGGGTAAAATTTGAGTGGATGAAATAGGAATGAGGAAAGAGCAAAAGGAGAAAGATTATTACGTTAAAGCAGATGTAGAGAGATTATGGAAAAAAACTAGAAGAGAAGAAAGGACAAATGGACAGCAGACGATGGAGAGATAGCAGAAGACACAAATAAACCAGAAGAAAGTGGCTGGAACAATTGCAACTGAAAAAAAAAATTCACAAAAGGTACAAAGATATCTCTTTATTTTGAATTTATTAACTGGAATATGTCAGCTCTGGGAAATGTGCATCATTAATGTCTGTGCTTTGTTTAGTACAAGAGGAAATTAATTTATAGTTTTATTTCTACATTGTTGTTGTACATTCCAAGTTTGGCTTTTAGGGTTCCCAGTTTAATTATTGTCTTCCTGTTTTTAAATTGTGATTCCTTGTTTGGTGATGGTCTATGTTCTGCATGTGTAACTGAGTTGAGGTATTCTGTTTATGTAATTCCTATTTAACATTGTCACTTGTTCTCTTTCCCCAGTAGGTCATGTATTGCTATTCTCTGAAATGTATTGGTTTAATATTTGCAGTGTTGCCTTTTGATAGGTAGGGTATGGTGCTTTATGAGTCCTGGTAGTGCTGTTAGGATACGGTGGGTTTGCTATGGGTTCTAAATGGGCAGTGTTTGTAATAGTTCCTAATGTGCCTGGCGGTTGGCACTGGATTATAGTAATGTAGAAATCGTTGTCTTTCTTTATCCATACACTCATGAAGAGGCATGTTTACTAAAAGTTAGTGTATGGTAACATTATGCAAATATTTATGCAAATGAGGCCCCGCACCGAGTCTCCGCACATGGCCCCGCACCCCCCTTGGGCCACCCCTGGTGGCCAGGGCTGCCAAAAGCCTCTATATTTGCATAATGCTGGCATAGGTGTGGGAGTGTGTGTCTGTCTATCCAGTGTGTGGTGGCTGCCAACACCTTACTCAGCCCACACTGCTTGCACTGTTTCCAGTGTTAGCTTGACAATGTGCATAATGAGGAGCAAGGTACTGTGGGTATGGCCCGGACAGGGTAGCCTGGGCAGGATGCATCTGCACAGGGCAATGGCTGGGACATTGTAGTGCCTGGCCACCACCTGCACAGACAGGGTGGCCACAGCATGTCCTGCTGGGAGGTCACTCTCACCCTGACCGAGCAGTGACCACTGAATGGCTAGGTTCCCCCATAGTGCTATATAGCATTTTTCTCAAGTGATATTTATGGGTTCTCTTTGCTGGGGCACAATCACTGACTAATCTGCTTGGTGGTTGTGCTCACACCCCAGTTTTTGGTGCACACATCTTCTCTAGGAACATACACTATGGCAGTGGTTCTTAAACAGTCTTGAACCCCTAGGCCAGTTGGGTGTTCAGGATAGCCCTAATGGATATGCATGAGATATATATGCATTAGAGATATCCTGCCAACCTGACTGGTTTGTGGCCCTCTAGGGCTGGATTTGGAGACCTCTGCCTTACACCTCTGTCATTTAAGAATTGTGAGTGGGCAAGGTGCAGATGTCCTAGACATCAAAAGGGTAGATAGAATGTGTCATTTGCCTCCTCATTTCTCACCACCACCAAAAAGTTGTCTAATAGACAATATTTTGGTGGTGGTGAGAAGCAAAGAGGCATGTGACAAATTCTATCTAACCTTTTTGATGTCTTGGAGATCTGCACCTTGCCCACTCACATTCTTAAATGACAGAGGTGTAAGGCAGGGGTCTCTGAATCCAGCCCTAGATGGCCACAAACCAGTCAGGTTGGCAGGATATCTCTAATGCATATATATCTCATGCATATTTATTAGGGCTATCCTGAACACCCAACTGGCCTAGGGGTTCAAGGAGGACTGGTTAAGAACCACTGCACTATGGACTAGCCAGCAGACTGTCTGCAGTTAGTATGTGTATGGCTGGAAAACACTGCAGGGTGCAGTGGCTGGAGACTGTCAGATAGTGGTGGGGGGCAGCTGAGCATTTCCAGGCCTACTGTCTGTCTGCCATTGACTTATGGATGTGCACAGATCTGCATTGACTGCCCTGTAGTGTGTTTGTTCCCCAGCAGAACTGGGGTTGATGGTTCCCTCTACTGCCACCATTGCAGGGATATAGAATGTGGATCTGTTGGTGGGAGATCCTGTTCCCCACCCTGAGCCACAGAGGGTGGGTTGGGTGGTGGCACATAATCAGTCCATGGGTCCAAGCACTCCCCCTTCATTTAAATGATGTGACCATGGCCTCCACACAGGATATGCACTATTCTGGGTGCATCACAGTCCATAAGGGCTAGACTTGACTGAGAAATACAAATGAACACAGGTGTATCCTAAATGTGTCTGCAGGAACTACCTATCACACACTGGCACTGATGGGAACCTGCAGCCTGGCCTATTTCAGCCATGAAAGGTGCTGCGGACCTGGTGCTGGGTGCCCCACCTCACCCTCAGGGTGAGCACAGTACCCCCACAATGTGACGGTCTGTAGCTACTCTGTACCAGTGACACACACGGTCAGTTCCCCTTACCACGCCTAGGTGCTGTGGGGGTGCATAGCCCATCCTGTAATCATCTGTAGACTGCTGATCTGCATGTGCAGTGCATCACGGGTGGGTTAACCCTATCCTGGTAACCACAGCAGGCAGCTTATGTGGTGACCTGAAGTCCTTCTGTAGCCAGCCAGGGGTTTATCAGCAGCTGTAGAGATGTAGCCAACTGGTTACTTCACTGCTTCTGGAGATAGAGGTCATGGATTTGATCCTACAGTGTTGTTATTTGATGGGGCTTTTTATTTTTTAATTTAAATTAGTGCTGCCATCAAAAACACACTCACAGTGCTGTAACCTTAAGGTGCCTCATAAGGCACCCCATAAAGCGCCCTATAAGGTGCCCTATAAAGCGCCTTATAAGGCACCCTATAGGGAACATTATAGGGTGCCTTGGTGGACAGTGCACTTTATAATGTGCCCTCTGGAGTTCCTTATAGGGTGCCTTATGTGGCACCTTAGGTTACGGCACTGTGAAGGTGTGTTGTCTGGTAGCACTAATTTAAATTTTAAAGAATGACTCATACAGAACTGCTTAAAAGTAAAGGGTAATGGATCAGACAACCTTGTTCATTAGGTGCACTGGGGGATTGAACTTATGACCCCGTACCATCAATCAGTGTATTAACCATTGTGCTACACCTCAGCTGCTGTGTTTGTAGGTCAGCGTGCCTACATAAGACTAATGCGCGTTAACGTGGCAGGGATCCCTCAATCATGTGATAATGTGTATGGGGGACTTTATCACATGATAGTATGCGATTGCTACATTTAGACCGGAATGCCCACTCTTATTATGGCATCCTGCACATTATTGCTGGGCGCACATTAAGACGCTTTAGTAAATATACCCCCTGTTGTAAGTGTTTAGCCAGCTACTGCTATGTGAAAAGGCATATCACACCAGTTAATACAATGCCCTAAGAGTCAGTGGTGATGGGTTTGAGACCCCAGTGTGCCAACACTGAGATAAATGCATAATAGACGAATTGTGTTAAAAAAGGTCAAGACACATCACTGCAATGTGTGTCAACAGCATAGATCTTTATATATATTGATTGCGCCACCATTTCCTGTGTACCAGCCGTGGCAGAGGCACGGGCACGTTGCTAGCGCTCCTCAATGATGCGTGCTGTGCGCATTGAGGTGCAGAGGCATTGTGGCGTGCATGTGCGTGCGTGCGTGAGCAAGGCATTGCTGAAAATGGCTACGTGCTCAAGGAAGCCAGCCTTCACACGAAGGGAGCTTTGCCACCTTGCAGGGCTGATCTGCACTAGGCAGAGTAAACTTTTTCCGGGCTCATCGAAGCGGCAGGACCTGGGGCATGTCCGGAGGGCCTGGGACCGCATCACAAGGTGCTATAATCGTATTGCGGACTACCCACATGAAGTAAGTATATGGGGACAGGTCAGTATATCCATATACATATCCAGTGTTGATTGTAGCTGTGCATGCTGCTGTGTGTAGGTAGTCTATCTCATTTATGTTTATTAGTTAAACCCACGTGATATACCCTCTATGTATCACATCAAAGTGGTTTGCCCTATCCTCAGGAGGCTAAGGACCTGATCACAGAGTTCCAGATGTCAGCCTGGTGTTATGGCAGCTGCTGCTGCTGTTGATGTGTTAAAATACACGGTAGCACAAGGAGCCCCTAGATCTGCCTAAAGAGGTTCGGTAAATATCATGCTGATATGGTAGGTTCTGCAGTTGCAGGGTCACACGTCTGCCCTACCCCTAGGGGTCCTGAGACCTGCTCCAAATGGTCTGTCAATGACCCTGGTGATATGGTTGTGTGCGCATTTGCAAGTTAAAACATCTGCCCTACCCCCAGGAGTTCTGAGACCCCATCAAAGTGGGCTGTCAGTCACCCTGGTGATATGGTCTATGCTGCTGTTCCTGTGTTATAATCCACCCTACCCCCAGGAGTTCTGAGACCCCATCAAAGTAGGCTTCAGTCACCCTGGTGATATGGTCTATGCTGCTGTTGCTGTGTTATAATCCACCCTACTCCCAGGAGTCCTGAGACCCCATCAAAGTGGGCCGCCAGTCACCCTGGTGATATGGTTGTATGTGCATTTGCAGGTTAAAACATTTGCCCTACCCCCAGGAGTCCTGAGACCCCATCAAAGTGGGCTGTCAGTCTCCCTGGTGGTATGGTTTATGCTGCTGTTGATTTGTTATAATTCACCCTACCCCCAGGAGTCCTGAGACCTGATGAAAGTGTTCTGTCAGTCACCCTGGTAATATGGTGTATGTTGCTGATGAAGTGTGCTAAGACACCCTACCCCCAGGAGGCCTGAGACCTGAATGCAAAGGTGGGTATGGCATCTAGATATTGTGGTAGGTTATGCTGGGTTTGGACACTCATTTGCCCTATTCCCCGGAGGCTCACACCTCATTAAACATGTCTGTTATGGATCCTGATGTTATGGTGTTAATTGTTATGGTGTTAATTGGATCCTGATGTTAATTGTTCTATGTAAACCGCACCTGATCTTCGGAAGGTTGCGGTATATAAAAATTTGTTAAATAAATAAAATAAATAAATGGTAGGTGCAGCTGTGGATGTGCTGTAAACCATCCCACCCCCAGGAGCCCTGCGACCTGATTACGAAGGTCTGGAACAAATCCATATATCATTGAAGTGTACGCAGTTTCTGGTCACACATCTGCCCACTCCCCTGGAGCCCTGTACCTGATTGCAGAGGAACATTATAGATGCTGGTGTAAGGGTACATGCACCTGTTGGGGTTGCACAGCTCTGCCATAACCCCAGACAGAAGCACAGATGTTAATAGGCCAGCTAGGTGTGTTGGGCCATGCTCCTGTTGTAGTCAGTCACAACTGCTCTAATCACAGGAGGCCCTAGTCATGACCATAGAGGTATAGTATAAAGCCAAGTGTCATGATATTGGCATCTGGCAAGGTGCACAGGGCCACCCACCTTCCGCTCTATGTTAGAATGCATCACCCATGCGTGGTAGGATATCATGGTGCCATGGCGGGTGTGTCAGCTGATGTGTGTAGGTCAAGCAAACACACATGTGTTTGCCAGACCACACAGGGGGTTAGGGAGGACCTCCCCTAAACACCAGCATGGTCAAACCACACGTGGCATGGTGCTGCCATGTCATGCAAGGAGAGTGTAGGAACAGGGTATGGTGTGCCAGGGTGTTACGCACAGTACACATATGTGTCACTTCACACATGGCCAGACCCACAGCCACACATGCTGGTGGCACTGGCAACCATTAGTAGAGGACACACTGACCAGAGGAGCAGGAGAAGCACAATGCTGCGCACAGAGATGTGTGATATGTGTTGGCCACCCATCAGAGATATATGGTCATTAATGCACCCTCCCATTGCTTTCCACCCCTAGGTAGAGGACCTACGGAAAAAGGGTCAGGAGTTGCGGCTGCACTGAGAGGCAACAGAGGCGGGCAATGTCGCAATGTGGTGGTGAGTGTTGCTGCCTCTGCAGCTCAGTAGAAAATGTCACAGAGGCCCACCAGCCGTTGTGCGGCCAAACTATGTACATGTGGTATGTGACTCACATAATAGTGTGCTAATGACTGTCTTCCCCCACAGAGGATGCTCCTGATGCCGAGGGCCCCTCCACATCAGGGCACACACCACCACGCCCCACTGCCCTATGCCAAACAGAGGAAGAGGAGGGGGCAGAGGAGGAGGAGGAGGCGGAGGAGGAGGAGGTGGCAGAGGAGGAGGCAGCAGAGGCAGAACAGGACAATGGGGAAATGGAGGGGGTGGAGGGTGAGGTGGGAGGGAAGTTTGAGAGGGTGTCTGTTCTTTTGGGGGGGTGAGGAGGAGGAGGGGAGCGGGGAAGGTGGGTGGGAGGTTCCAGGGGGGGAGGAGGAGGGGAGGAGGGGGGTGGGAGGGAACACAGGACAGCACAGGACACTGTGGGTCCCTGACAGCCACCACATGTGTGTGGCAATGGTGCCCGACTGGGTGTAGCTACACCATCCATTGCCACAGACAGGTCCCACGCACATGCCACCACACAGACAACTGGCACCATGTATGTATGTGGTGGCAGGTGCATAAGGGCCCTGTATGTGGCAATGGATGTCATGGTGCAACGCATGCGGGCCCAGGACCGCACCATCCGGTGGCTGGCAGGTTCCATTCAGTGGATGGCTGCCAAGATGCAGCGTGTGGTGGGTAGGGGCGCTGCATCTCGACACCCATCCACTGATGGGTGTCCCAGGAGCATGTGATGGCCCCAGTGGTGCCCACACATGTGCCTTGTGCTGTCCTGTCTTCCAGGACCCAATATGTGGGCGTTGATATCCCTCCATCCCCTTTACCAAACAGCTGAAAAATATGACCTAGATTGGCCACTGTTGGAAACAGGATACTGGGCTTGATGGACCTTGGTTTGACCCAGTATGGCATATCTTCTGTTCTTATGCTCTTATACACTTTGTAAATAAGTTTTGAATACAGTTTTGTTACTACATCACAATGGTCATGTGTCTTCCTTATAGACAGACTGTGGACATAAGCATGGGACATGTGTGTAGATCACTATGTGTATGCATGGTAGACATGGGTATCATACATGGACCATCTCCACACACAGTTGTGGGGGCTGCCCATGTGCATAGGCGTCTGTGTCTCATGGTGCCCCTGTGATGTGCCAAAGTGTAGTGTGTCCCTAAACCTATGGTCACATGCATGCTGCCTGTGATGTGTGGGCACCATATCTGATGCAGCATGCACGAAGGAGAATAGTGGGGACGGCCAGCAGCAGGTATGTTGTTCGCGTTCAGTAACTTAGGATTAAACAACAAAAGCCTCAGAACCAACCTTCTGGCACTTAATTCTGGGTACTATGATCTCCCCAGTTGTGTGCCGGTTAACATCAACAGCTAATGTTGATAAAAAATCATATCACATGCAACCGAACACAGTTTATGAATTATAACAAATTGTACTTGGCATTTTCGTGTGATATGAAGTTATTCTCTTCATATATTCAAAAAATTCTTGTCCCAATTCGTGTCCCAACGCCAACTATAGAGGCGCCTGTGCGTTTCTCCTTATGGGGTTTTTCAAGGGACGAATAGCAAAAGTCATATCTTCTTATATATCATCTTATGTATGCGCCAATTCACCTGTCTTAAAGGATTTGCTCCCTTCAATGCCCTGGGAAATCCCAAAAGACGCCGCGCCCAGGGCATTGAAGGGAGCAAATCCTTTAGCTCCACCTCACACCTGCTTCTGGCCCCACCCCTCCTCTCCCTGCTGTCTGCTCCTCAGCTCAGCTCGTGTCTCTTTTCCCTGCTCCTCGCCTCACCTCCTCACTCTCTCCCCTGCTTAGCCACACACCTCTCCACGCCACTCTCCCTCTGACACTCTCCACCACCACTCACGGACCAATACACTTTCCACAACACTCCTGCCCCTGACTCCTTGCTTCTCCAACAACACATGCCTTCTCTCCCTCACCTATACAAACTCCTCAATGTGATCCAGGTGTGCAAGTTTATTTATAGGTTTTTTAAATATTACGCACGTTGCGGATGCGCAGCAGCAGTAGAGCAGCATCTGCACGCATTGTGCATGTGCAGCACCGGTAGCACAGCATCTGCATGTGTTGCCCATGCGCCATGGAGGCACGGAGGGTGTGTGTGTGGGACTCCATTACACACGCGCTGTGCATGCGCATGAGGCGTGGTTCATGCGCATAACAGGACACAGCACATGCGCATGTCTCACGCACAGCACACTCCACATTTACAGCATCTCCACAGCTCATGGGCAATACATGCAGATGCCGTGCTACCGCTGCTGCACATGCACAATGCGTGCAGAAGCCGCGCTCCCGCTGCTGCACATGTGCAATGCTCATAACATTAAAAAAGCCCTATAAAGACACCTGCACACTTGGATCACGTTGAGGGGTTTGTGTAGGCGAGGGAGAGAAGGCGTGTGTTGTCGGAGAAGCGAGGAGAGAATCAGAAGCAGGTGTATCGTGGAGTGTGGCTGGGTTTGTGAGTGGTGGGAAAGGTGTGTGGCTTGGTTAGTGAGGTGAGTGTCTGTGTGTAAGTGAGTTAGAGGTGTTGGTCGGGTGGAGTTAATGGCAGCCTTTGTGTCTGCTGCATTTGAGGTGGGAGGTGAGCAGGGGCTGCGGTTGCCTGATGGGGGAGATGGTTTCCATGGGGCTGAGGCACAGGGCATGGGTGTAGTCCTGCTGCAACACAGACCTGCAGCTGTGGGGGCAGGCCAGGCAGGGGCTGTGCGGGCACAGCGCAGGAGATGTGCAGAGGTGCAGGCTCGCCTGCCTCACCTCTACAGGCCCAGGGCCCAGCTCCAGGGCATGCGTGAGGACCAGGTCACCTCCCTCTACTGCCTGAGCATGGGGGCTATTAGGGAGCTCTATGAGGATCTAAGACCTGACCTCGAGCCCCTGACTGGTCGGTCACATGCCATATCGGATTTTTCCAGGCTCATCGAAGCGGCAGGACCTGGGGCATGTCCTGTCATCTGTGGCCGCAGTGGGTGGCATGAGCCACCCCACCTTCTCACACTGTCTCTACCAGGTACTGCGTGCCATGATCAGCCGGGTGGGGAATTACATTCCCATTCCCAACACTAGGAAACAGTGGAGGACCCTGAACCAGGCCTTTGAGGCGTTAGCCGGGATACCACATGTGATGGGAGCTATTGATTGCACACATGTTGCCCTGGTCCCACCTAGAGACAGGGAGGTAGTGTTCCGCAGCCGTAAACACGATCAATCCCTGAATGTTCAGGTTGTATGTGATGCAAATATGCATATTATGAATGTGGTCCCTAGGTTTGCAGGGTCCACCCATGACTCCTATATCCTGCATCACTCGGCACTATTCAGACAATTCGAGGCTGGACAGTATGAGGACTGTATATTGCTGGGTGTGTATTTCTCATCTCTGACATGTGTGTGTGTCTCATCTGTCTGTGTGTGATCTGATGTTATGGGGGGGGGGGGGTGCCCTCCAGCTCTGCCTTGCTATGGTGGTGTGTGATGATGGTAGAATGGATGGTTACATTTGTGTTGTGGTTACAGATTATGTTGATGGCAATCTGTACACCTACCCCTTGTTTTGTGTTTCATCACTTCACACGCTGATGCATAGTTGTGGTGTTACATCATGTGCTGTTATATGTATATTTCAGGATGCATTTGGTTTGCACGTTGTAACAGGGTAGACCCTGTACAGACAGAGGAAATGCAGGCCAGCACAAGTGAAAACAGAAAAAGTGACAGGGTAAACAAGAAAGTGTCAGATAGTTACCCTGAGCAACGCAGGAACACATGCAAAAGCTCAATCAGGACACACCCAGCTAGCACAGGAAGGGAATTCACTTCACCTGACAGGGTTCAGCTAACTAAGGGTGGAGCAAGCAAACGGGGGTTTAAAACAAGCTCTCAGACATTCAGAGACAGTTTAGGATTCGGATCAGGATTAAGGCAAAGCCCGGAGCTGGTGCCGGAGCTGAGAGAGAGAGAGAGAGAGAAGCCGTGGCAGCCAAGGACACACTTGGAGAAAATACAGAGAGGGCAGCTAAAGCCCCGGGAAGCATGGCACAGGTATGAGATTGCAAGAGAGAGTGATAAAGAAACTCTGGAGCAATTAGAGTGCCCATATGAAGGTCAGAGGGAACCCGAGGACCTGAATAAATCAGAGAGATATCCACAGCCAAATAGTGTGTATGAGCAAGAGAAAAGCTTTCACTTACCAGATAAAGCTGAAGAGTTTTGTAATTGTAAGTTCACAGCTCCGTCTGAAACTCTGTCACGAGCACTCCGATTCAGCTCAGCTGGGTTACAAAAGGGAAACCTGGATAGGTTGGAAAGTTCCCTTAATTATCCCACGAGCAGAGCAAGTAAGGGGCTAAGCTCTACTCAAAAGTACCAGCAGGGGCAGTGCCTGGGAAATCTCTATTCCAGTATATATGGTAATACCCAGAGAGGCTCTAGCCCGGTGAAAGAGAAGAACTTCCTGGTTGACGTACTTAGGCAGCAAGTCTCACAGAGTACTCCTAAAGTACAGAATGAATATACCAGTCAACCAGAGATGATGGAATACCAGAATGCTGAGGAGAATGATACACAGGAATTAATGGATTGTTCTTTATCATTAATTGAACCTGAATTCTCCCTGAGATAAGGAAAGTAACTTGGTGTCTTAACTTCAGTAATACAGCAACAAACCTGTAACTCTCTCTCTCGAGGCAGAACAGAGGTATGCTCTACTCATAGCTACCGGGGAGAGAACCTTACAGCAATATTTAAGCTTTTGTTCTTTTGTTTATTTCTCCTTTAAAAGCTGAAGAAAGCAAGTTATGTTTACATTTGTTATTGTACATGAGATGTCCAAGCAAAGCATATAATTTATGTTCCTTGAAGATAAAATACCCTCAATGGGACGGGGAATAAAAACCCTTTGATTTGAAGAAAGAAGTGTTTGCGTTTATATTCATAAAGGCACAACTACCACCCTTCAGGGGCCTTGCAATACCGGAGGCTACCGCTTGGCCAGAGGAGGTGTGACAACGTACATACCTGTGTCCATTTCTGTGGGCATGGGCTCCTGCTTTAACATTCTACATTTCTTTCTGCAGGTGATGCAGGATATGGGTATCGCCCCTGGTTGCTGACCCCCTTGCATCAGCCACGGACACATGCAGAGAGGAGTTACAATGAGGCCCATGCCTCCAGCAGCTCTGTCATAGAGTGCACCTTTGGCATTCTAAAAAGTCACTTCAGGTGTCTGGATAGGACAGGCAGGGCCTTACAATACACACCACAGACTCTGGCAGAGATCATTATTGCATGTTGCATCCTGCACAATATTGCTCTCAGGCACCATATCCCTGTCTAAATTAATGAGGATCTTGAGGATGATCCTATGTGCCCTCCTGTACGTGCCCGTGATGACACACGTGAGGGCACAGCAGTCAGGCGGCAACTGATTGAGGAGGTCTTCTCATGTAAGTACTGCATATGTTGCCACCTACATTTGTTTCAATATGTGTGTACTGCTACCACTACTTAACATCTGTATACCAATATCAGTAAGATGCAAAACTGCACTGACATGTAACAGACACTGCCTGGTCATCCCAGCTTACGATCTAGTCATGACTGAAACAAAGAAGATGTGAGCAGGCCACAATAGCTGGTGGAGGTGGATTATGTGTGTCTGTATTTTTAGGCTTGTGGGAGGTGTTACGCTGACATATCTGATGTGTGGCTGATTGGGATAGGTGTTGCTGTACAGCCACAGGTAGTTAGTTTCATGCTTTGGGTGCAGCAAGGTGAAAGGCATATAGTATGAAGTAAACAATCGGAGAGCAGAGCATAGATGGGGCCAGTTGTCTAGATGTGTGTGTTTAACAAATTGTAATTTGGGCTGATTGTGTGGTTGGTATGCCCCGATGAGCAGGGACTGTGTGTTAGTTGTTTTTGTATAGTGCTACATGTGCTACGTAGAACTATATACATGATGGGTAGTAGTGTGATTATTGTTATTTGAGATCAGTAGGGGAGGTTACTGCAACACCACAATGTACCTGTATGTATAGGTCAGCACGTAGCCTTGACATGGATGCGGAAACGGATAGGAAACCTGTGAGGTGTCGTGACAGGGGGAGTATTAGTCCCATCTTGTGTGTGGCTGTAGAATAGCCATGCAGTGCAGTGTTGCATCTTTGCAGGCAAACAGGGATGATTCAAGGCCAGATCAGCAAGGTGTAGGTTACAGTAGGCAAGCCAGGAGCTGATTAGGGGTGGGGGAGGGATTTCGATCTTTGGTTCTGTTTTCAGGGAGTACTGGGGAGATATATCTGATGACAACTAGACATAAACCACAATCCTCAACTACAAGCTGGGTATGTGTGTAGAAGAGGAGCGTACAGTCCAAAACAACACCTACATTGCTGACCCTAGAGAGAGGAACATTTGGACACACACGAAGACGCTATGATGGGTGGGGAGGGTTTAGGTGCACATATAGGATATCCATGCTTTGCAATTTCCACTTACACACAGTGGGATGACATGCAGCCATCAATGTCAGGTGGCAATTGAACATCGGGGTGTGGTTTTGCAGACAGAACTCAGGCGTGGAGAGATATATTTGCAGCACATCAGCACACAGCTGTTAATGTAAGTCAAAGTATGGGATATACACACTAGGAAGATGTATATGCACATAGGATAAGGATGGAGCCACTGCATATTTCCCTGTGTTACAGGAACTGACAGCGGTGTAGCAGACGACATTGAGATACCAGGTCACACACTGAAGGGGCATTGGGAACGATATGGGGGGACACAGGATAGTACTGCATGCTTAGAGCCAAACAGGGACACGTTAGGGAGGAGATAATTCTGTCCCACAGTTTTTACAGAAAAAGAGAGGTGAGGAAGGGGACAGACAGCATACGGACCCTTGTTGTTTGCCACACACACTTCAGTGATAACTTTCACATAAAACAAATCTGTACAGTGTGATGTGGAACAGTCAGTCTATTAAGGATCTTGGGGGGTCTGGTAGCTGGGGATGTGAAGGTGCAGTGTGTGTTGCACAGCTCCAACATGACATATGTATGTTTCTCTTGTATCTCTCAATCCACAGGATATACTTGGAGACCTTGCTGGTGCAGTGGTGCATTGGCAGGTGACTGTACGTCATCCAACATGCAGTAGTCTGGGGTAGGTGGACCTATAGCTACTTTGTCTGTGACGACAGTCAGGTGGAGCACATGTCTGCAGTGATCTGTCATGATGTACATATGTTGTTGTTCACCTCTTTTCCCTGCACCCCCATACCCCATATGTTGCTGTTGGCACACATATCCACATGTGTTCCTGGGCCATTTGTCTTCTCCAACACTGTCTCTGTGACACGTCCAATAGAGCTGCGTGTGCATGCAGGCCCTAGGTGTTTGGGTGGTGGAATGCACGTACACCCTTCCCTAACATTGTAGCATCAGCCAACAGCAGCATATCATTGCATTTAACAGGCCTTTCTCTCCACTAATCTCCAATTGTGCACATACAGGCCGTATGATACTACTGCCACACTCACCTTAGCATACTGTGTTGGTGTGTGTTTTTGTGTTGTCTGTGTGATAATAGAGCATGCAGGCATTTTGCATTATCATGTGGTGTGAGGGGTCTGTACACCTGGGGAGTGGTGGGGACTGTGCTATCTGTACCTTAATGCTGTTTACCTTGTGGACATTGCGGACATGTGTTGTGAGCTGACCTATCTCTTGTGTGCTGACAGACCACTGCGCAACAGCATTCGTGCATCACAGATATCGCCCTAATGTGGACACGCATCATGTGATGCAGCAAGGGGTACACAGCTCATGGAAGGGCAGGTAAAAGAAAGACTTACCTCAGATTCAGCATTGGAAAAGAGCACTAGGCACTCTGATTCAAGTGAGCAGAGGAAATTGTTACTGCGTAACAGACAGAAAACTCATCAGGAACACCTGATTGAAAATCCCCATGTCACGTGCAGGGCTAGGGATTACTTAAGACAGGGTTCCAGTCAGTGGAAGGCAGACACAGCAGACGCAGCAAGAGAAGCAGCAGATGCAGATGAAGGCAGAGAAAGAGAAAGGCACGTTACAACTCTCGAGCAAGGCAGAGGCCAGGGAGAGAGTAGCAGGAGGTGTGGCTCTCATCAGCTGAGCAGAAACCCCAGGGGAGTGCTGGGAGGAAACTCTTCTCACGGAGAACCAGGAAGTGAATCTGGCTCCAGCACTCAGGAAGAGAGGTTTAAGGCAAGCTGTACTAGGAGAAGACCTGCTACAAGAATTAGCCTTGAAGAGAAGCCAGGAGTGTCCCACTACACAAGAAACCGGTATGTGCCAGCTTTAAGCACAGGTCAGTTTAAAAAGAAAGTGTCGGGGGATGGGAACTCCAAGCATATCTGCAGCATAAGAGATAGTTGTAAAACTAGGACCAAGTATACTTCTGCACAACCAGCCTGGGAGGCTGGGGTTAAAAGATACAGGGAGCCAAGTGCCAAAGCAGTCCCTACAGACAGAGAGAAACCTCCATACGCCTACAGGGAGAGATTTAAAACCTATAAGTGCCAAGGGCATGGTCCTGAATATAACCGCCCAAAGCAAGGTGTTTCAAAGCTGTTGTTCTGGGAGGAAAGCCCAGGTAAAAGTTATTACAAGCCAGGGAGGTATCAACCCAAAGGGAGAAGAGCCTCCATTGATTGCCAAAGCGAGCTATCACAGGACGCTGCGTCTGAACACTGTTCACAAGAGGAGTCTGACACAGGCAGTTTGGGAAGTGCTGGAGAAAGCATGATATGGGAAGACGGTAGCAGTCTTCAAGAATCCACTCCCATGGATTGCAGCATCTGTTTGAAATGCAGCCCTGCAGTTTGAGTAAAGGATAAAGAGAACTGTGTGCATGTAACAGAAGAATATATGTTTGCCACTATTTTGTTGCTACGTTTACCTTTGAAGTTTCTGTTCTTCTTTGACAAGTCCGAGCGGGACGGGGAATAAAAACCCACTTTATTTTCATTCAAATTGCTCTGAAAGACTCTTTTATTTATACAGCCAGAGCAGTTACTTGTTTATAGACCCTAGGCAACCGCCTATACAGGGCTAAAAGGGCTCTAACCACGGGCCCCATCACAATCAACAGTGGCTGGACATAAGGACTCTAAACATTTTGATCACATCTTCTCCCTTCACTGTGATGTGTTATGGCCTTTGGTTGCCTCAGGGATCCCAAACATACACTTGCTGAAAACACACGGTAGGTTGCACCTTTGGTCTTTTGTGAATGACATCAGCCTTTACATGTTAATGATTTCCTGTTTGTCTCATAGACATTTCCTGTTGAGTCTCTGTACACGAACACTGATGCGCATGGGGCGGAGCTGTGAAACGCCTGTGAAACATGGGCATGGATATGACCATATCCATGTGATACTCTTGTCTGCGGTTCCATTTCAAAATGTCCCCAGCATGAAGTGTGTTCTGTGTTGTGATCATGTTATGTTTGCCTGTGTGTCGTTTCCTTACTTACAATTGATGTTTTACTCTCTGCAATTTGGGCTGATGTTGCAAACAGCATACCACTACATTGTTTTCCCTCTTCTGACACAGGGCAGTGAACACACAGAGCACATCTACTACAGTGCATCCGGCGTCACCATCAACCACCTGTTGGAGGACACAACAACGCCATGGAACTATACTTGGGAAATGGTGCCATAGGATGTTTGACCTCTGCGAGTGGGACACATGCCTAGGATGGACAGTATTATTGTTGGACTGCTAATTTGGGCATGATAAGCCTGTCCAAAACACCATTGCTGCTGTGCTCTGGCTGGGTGTCGTGTTCATCGCAGGAGACACACATGACCTTTCCAGTACTGAGGCATATTGGGATGTCACACTTGACTTTGCATGCCCAGGGTTTCACGGACAGTCCTAACATGACTTGTTGGATTGCAGACACCCTTTGCACTTTGGAAACTGTGTACTGGTCTCCACATGTGCAGCAGGGACTAACATCGTCACTGTATGTTGTACATCCTTCTGATATTGTGTTGTAGTGTTTTTCCCATGTGTGTGACATGGAACACAAGATATGCTCATCTGTTTGGTATGACATGAGCATACAGCCATGTGTGTGGCACAGGGGGAACACTGGAGAGGTCATCTTGTCCATGTCCACCTAGCCTCCACTTGGACATGACACAGTATTTTCCACGACACCACTTTACTGCACACCAGCATCTTGGATTGCTGTTTGCTATCACCAAGGGTGTTACAGTGCATGTGTGGCATCACTGTATCATGTTTCAACATACACGGTGCATGTGCATGTGACTGACTATGTTGGTGCAACACAGCAGGTTGCAATATGGCTTCTGTGTGGGTTACTGTAACATGTTTGACCTTTCTTTCCATCTCTATATACAGGTTATTGTGTCTGTTTACTGTACAGATGTGACGCTCTGCATTGATTTACAAACCTAGCATTGCATGTCTGCACAGTGCTATTTATCACCTGAGGTAACGACACTCGCATTGCCCTGTTATATTTGGAGTGTAGCAGTGTGAGTGTCCATTTTCTTCGTTCATTAGTGCATTCCATGTACCGTGATAAATGTGTAAGGACACTGTATCCACACCAACCAGTGCAGGGGGACCTTCTGCATAGTGTCATCTCTGCATTTTTCTACAGATGGTTTCTTTTGAATTCTGTGTGTTCATGTGCCTCTGCTACCTGTTAGCATATCCTCATTGTGCATTTGACGATTGTTTAGGGTTACATTGTTGCAGCTTTGATTCCTATATCAGGCTTTATGTGACAGCTATAACATAAATTTTGATACGTGTGTTTAAACTTTCAAACTTTTAACAACATATGCTTTTTCATTTGTGTGCCTTCAGTGTTAGCAGAAAGATATGTTTAAAGGACCAGATCATGATTGATGTGTGTTGGGCCCTTATCATGCACTGCCTACTGTCTACATGCACACATATTTAACTAACACATTTGGAGCATGCAGCAGCATGTGAGGGGTGGGGGTCTAATGCATACGGCACACCATGAACCTGATGCACATTATCTCTTCTGTCCATCATTTGTAGACGGGCCAGTGACCTTTCTGTAAGATGTGGGTTGCTGCCCTGCTAAATGTGCTTTGTGTCTTTCACCTGGGATCCACTCACCTTGATATTATGATGGTGGTATCTACACTATCTGTGATGATTAAACCAAATAAAAATATGTGTTTGACATACAATTGTCTCTGCTGCTGCTTGATCACACTGACAAAAATGCAATGCAATCTGTGCCTTTGAGTCAGTCCTGACTCCTGGTGACCCAGAGGCTCCTGGGTTTTCTTGGCAGTGTCACCAGAAGTAGATTGCCAGGCCTTTCTTCCAAGGCAATGGAGGGTTAAGTGACTTGCCCAAGGCCACAAGGAGTGCTAGTGGGAATTGAATGCTGGTTGCTTGGTTACCACGCCAGTGTTCTAACCACTAGGCTACTCCTCCTCTCCTTGATCATACTGACACTTGTATTTAATGATTTCCTGGTCATGTACATGGCCCACCTGTACTCACATCCTTGTACGGTGCCAGCTGTCTATCTGACAGCTGTTTGCCACATCACTGTGTGTTACAGGTTGTCACCCACCCATAGGTTCCCAGAGGCTAAAAGCATGGGAGCTATAGTGGGGCCTCTTCTTAAACAGCGGGGGTTGGTATCAAGAAGGTATTGAAATGCCCCCTGGGAACTGTAGTCCCACAAGCTAATATAAGAACGTAGTTGTAGACCAATAGCAAGGCTTAAAGAGAGGACTTTTATTTTCCCTTCCCAGGTGAATTTTCAGCACATTGGAACAAAAGACAAAAGACCATACTTCTGGTATAAATAAAGGTAAACTACTGGAACAAAAATAAATGCTTGTATCTTCAGCTTGGCAATAAACAAAAGGTAACTCAAACAGTCCTTTTTCCTGAACAAACAAGTTTCTTCACTGCTGTTTTTCTTAAACAGATTTTCTGTAGCCACTTCAGCACAATGAAGAAATCTCATCAGAAATTATTAACGTATAATCCATGCAAGACTCAGAAGATGTTTCCTCACAGAAATCACACTGCATTTCTTCACATATTTCTTCGGAGCTAAACTCCCTAGGATTGTAACTTAGGCTATTTTTAAACAGTCCCTCTTCTCGGTTAAGAGGGCTCCCCTCCTCCTCTCTGCTAGAGTAAAATGGGAGGTTACCACAAACAGTAGAGTTTCCTTCCTGAGAGCCACACACTCTTGGATAAGTGTAGGTAAAACTCTTACTTTCAGCTTCCCTTATACTAGAAGGAATAAGCCTACCTTATGGCTTAGTTCTCACGGAGCTTCTGGGCACAGGGAACTTAACGGAGCTTTGCCAACATGAAAGTCTCTCATTGCCTTTTTCTCTCTGCTTTCTTTTGGGCACAAAAGTATCCTCAAGATAAAAACTCTTGCCCTCCTTGTACAGTCAAACCTCGGTTTTCGTATGCCCTGGTTTTCGCACGATTCGGTTTTCGTTGACTTTTTTCATCAAGATTTTGTTCCGGTTTTCGTACGTTGTCTCGGTTTTCGTACAGTTGAAAATGGAGCACCATCTTGTGGCCAGAAGTGGGATTTTCTTTATTTTGATTTTCTTGCTGATTGACTGTCTTCCATATTTATTGGCGCTTCTCTTTTACAAGGCAGGCTGGAGCCCCGATTGTGCAGACGGCCAAGATGGCTGTTCCCGCCTCCGCTTCTGGTGGTGATTGCTCGATCCCTGGAGGGGAGAGCAGCTGGAGCTGTCTGGAGTGTGTCCCTCTCCCAGCGCCCGATGGCGCTTCTCTTTTACAAGGCAGGCTGGAGCCCCAATTGGGCAGCCGGCCAAGATGGCTGTTCCCACCTCCGCTGCTGGTGGTGATTGCTCGATCCCCGGAGGGGAGGGCAGCTGGAGCTGGCTGGAGTGCGTCCCATATGCCAACAAAAGTCTTCAATAAAGGTAAAAGTGATGTTACATGCTCATTTATCCATGTCATTAGTCATTTATATGTATTTCTCATTGTTTTCTGTATGTAAAAATATAGTTATTCTCTATAAAATGTATTTTTTGTCAATATTTTTGGGTGTCTGGAACGGATTAATTGAATTTACATTATTTCTTATGGGAAATCTTGCTTCGGTTTTAGTCCGTTTCGGTTTTAGTCAGACTTTTTTGAACGGATTAATCATGAAAACCGAGGTTTGACTGTACCTGTTATTAGGAAGATTCTTTCCCACAGCTTTTCTCAGCCTGGTTCCAGAAATACCTTTGTGGCAAAGTCCACTGGGCTTTTGTTCAGTTTTGCACTGCTCTCTGAAGCAAATCCCTGGTATTCTCTCCTGGGTTTCTTCCTCTAGAACTTAGTGTAAGACTCCGTGTGAAGCTCTGACCCCCTGTCCAGCTCTCTGATCAGTTCTGCAGTCAGCTCTGCTATCAGCTCTCTGATCAGCTCTCCAATCGGCTCCCCAACCAGCTCTGATATCAGCTCTTCTATCGGCTCTAACTCTAACCTCTGGTGAGTGAATTTTAACTGCGTCACTCTTGGTGTTTCCTTGAGCCCCGCCTCCTCCCAGCTGTCCCTCATTACCAAATGGGCTGTGAGGTAACCTACTGCTTGGGCATGCTCCCACACCTGGTAATTCAGTTTGTACACGTTGCCTATAGCAACTCTGGTCCATGTGCTGCTCTAGCCTGTCATTATTAGAACTGTTCTGCTCCGTTTTTCCTATTTCCATAGGCTCAGGCTGATCCACCTCATGACAAGGTTCCCATACACACCTTCCCTTTGAGGTACTATTTTTGCATTTTGCTTGTTGTGGTTGTTTGGGATAATGGTTACAGGCATGTGTTATAACGCCGTAGGTTTGATCCCCACATGGGGTTTACTTTTTTTTTTCTGTTGTGCTAACATGACTATTAGGTACCTGCAGGTACATCACCTATGCACACACCCTTCCATCTCTTCACTGTACACCAAAGTGTGCCCTCTGTGCTGCCTATCCATCACATATTGTGGTAAGGCAGGTGCAGCACAGACCTGGGAAAGGAAAAAAAAAAGAAACTTTTTTTTCTAAGAGGGGGATGGGCTCACCCAAGCACAGGTTACAAAATGAAAGTTATAGAGAAACACACACTTGCAAGGCTAGCTTGAAGCCACACCCGGACTCCATGGCAACAGCAGGGAGAGATAGGGTGGGGCCAAAAAGGGAAGCACGCTGGCAAACATTTAAACACAGTCAGTCAGCAAGTTGTTGGGGAAGCCGAAGGAACTGGCTGGAGGAGTGGCAGAGCCAGAGGGAATGGCAGAGCCAGAGGAAAAGCCAGAATAGTTGTTGGGGAAGTCAACAACGGAACAAGAAGCAAGAGAGAAGAGCAGGAAGAAGCTTGAGGGAGTTAAAAGGATTATAACTCTGACTCAAAGGCCAGCAGCCCAGGTTCTAAGTAAGGAACGGTGCCTGTTAAAAAAACCTGCTAGGAAGAATGCTTCTACAAAACAAGGTAAAGCAGACAGTACCTTTAAAATGCTTCACTAAAGGGAAGGAGGTCTGTAGCCCTTAAAGAGATAGTGTGAAGAAAGCCCAAGAAGTAGTTATTCTGAGTAATTGCTACTGAGAAGTGCTGGAAAGACAGAAGTCTCAACTTTTAAAGCTGCGATAGTATTTCGGCTATGAAAGTGTTTTAAGCAGCAGTTTAGTTCCTATGCTGAGAGGCAGAGAATGTTTTAGGCTTACCTGAAACAGCCGGGAGAAGCTAACAAGGTTAGCTGGACTTTGCTTATAACAGTGACTTTCAACTGTGTTTTGTTTGGCTAAAAAGGAAACGTGTTTGTTGCAAAGATTCAAAGAAACTGCTTTGTCATAGCACTGCTGAAATACCTTTATAAAGAAGCTTTTTGTTGGAGAAAATATCCTCACTTTCTGTTCATGGTTTGGAGCCTTCTGCCAAGGTCCAATTGCAAACTTGATGATTAAAACAAAATTTAAAAATAAATGTTCCTGTGTTAGCCTATTTCCACTTGGACTGCTTTATTGCCCCACAACTACACAATTAAGGGCCTCAGCTACTAGGCTGAAGCAAGACACAAGTTAATATGGCCCGCCGCCCCCACTAGGCCACCGCCTAGTATGGGTGCCGGCCCACAATATTAGCTGTCACATATTTCTCTTTCTTTATAGTGTTTGCATGGCAGTCCGCTTGGGGGATTGGTATTGCTGCAATTCAGCTGGTCTGTAGCACACTTGTTTGTAGGTTCAATTCTCTCTTGCTCTGTTCCATATTTTACCCTGCTCCACAGAGCATCCCCTGCCACCCTTTGGGTTTAGAACCTTTCCTCTTTTGCATGCTGTATCCACTGCATAACGTTTCATTGTGTGTGTGCATGTAGCTATATGTGGCTCTGGTCCCAATTACAGACTGTGATCTGATCTGTACACACCAGATCTGCATGCGCATTTCATCATGGTTACTGTTGGAGGTTTTCCTATCCTGGCAGCCAGCAGGCTTCTTGTGTGATGCCCTGCAGTATTCTTGTATGCAGCCTTTGCTAGTGACCTTACATTGGTGGTGTGGCCTACCGGTTTGTGCATTGACACTTGTGCTAATGGTCATAGGTTTGATTCCTCTTTGTTCTCTTTCATTTGTTTGCCTGTCCTGCACAGCTACTTTTCATTCCTGTGACAGTCATATCTGTGCAGATCTGTGCTGTTAGCACATTGTACCCTTATCACAGTTGTCAACCATCCTTCTGTCCATCTATGTGTGTCTGCCAGCTGTGTGCCGTCCTACCCTGATGTGCATGCTGCTACCCCACATCCTGCACTGCTACACATTTCTGCATTGCAGCTCTCCCTGGTTGCCTCTCCTGTGTGTGCTCTGCATGGCACTGCTACTCCACTGTCCTCCTGTCATTACGCCCATCCTGACACTTCTACCTCCTCTGCTGGACACGTCTTCCCATCCTCTGCCAAACACTGTCATTGTTGCATGGTACATTACCATCACCCTGTGCATCCCTACATCTGCCTCCGATATGTTTGTCCATTTTTCCAGCTACCACATGGGCTGCACGCAGATTTGTCTGGTCCATCAGCTCAGATCTACTTCCATCCATTACTTGTGCATTGTCTTTCCTTGGTGCTCGGTGCAGTGTTAGGGTTACATCTGTGTTAGGCCCATACCTCTCTTGCTTTTCAATTTGGGGGACCTTACTGCCCTTAGCCAACATTTTTGGGGTCACCTATACATCCTTGGGGCATCTTAAGCCACACCTTAGCTTCAGCCAGCTTATGGGGTGCCTACTATGGTGCCTTGGAAGTTGGCAATCTTTCGACATGGCCTCTGGGGCACATTACAACCCGCCTTGGCTGACATGGTGGTTTAGGATATGCCTTCTGGTGCGCCCTAAAAGGTGCATTAGTTTATGGCATTGGGGTGCGGGTATTTTTAGCTGCCAGCACAGATTGCTGTACAGTTGCAAGCAGGAAAAGGAATTGCCTTGACCAACTTTGTTCATTAGGTCCACTGGGGGATTGAACTCATGACCCCTGTTTTATCAGTCAATGTATTAAACATTGTGCTACTCCTCTGTTGCTGTATTTGTAGGTCAGCGTGCCTTCTTAGGGTTACCGCGCGGTAACGTGCGCTGCTCCCTCTATTGCACGATTATGTTTGCAGCGCACTTTATCGTGCGATAATCTGCGATGGCTACATTTAGACTGGAACGCCCACTCCTTTTATGGCATCCTGCAAATTATCGCTGGGCGCACGTTAAGACACTTTAGTAAACATACCCCATACAGGAAAAGAAATGAAACTTATAAGGAAAAACCTTCCTTCCTAAAGTTAAATATGGTGGAAGTTTGATAATATTGTAGGGCTTTTTTATTTATTTATTTATTTATTTATACATTTTTTCTATACTGCCACTTCCAGAGATCAGTGGCGGTTTACAGGTAACAAAAGTTAATAATAGAGAGGCTATTATTTTACAGAGAACAATTTTAGAACAGAATTAACATTGAACTCAAAGCCATAGAGAAACTGGTAAGAACAAAACAATGAACTTGGTGCAACATTTGGTAACGCTTCAAATAACAGATTAAATTAACCTTAAAAAGATGATTATTTACATAAATGACAATACTATTTTATTCAAGAGTAGAGTGATCTGTGAGATGGAATGATTATGAAAGATGTGGTTGTGGTCAGAGTCTAGGTAGGGTCAGAGTATGATTGTATGATTTTACTGCCTCAGGAACTGGAGGCCTGGAACGTATCAAAGGAATCATGAAGTCAGAGAACTACCAAGGTATTTTGGAGCGAATTGTGCTACCTAGTGTCAGAAGGCTAAATCTGAGTCAAAGGACAATGACCCAAAACATTCATCCAAAAATACAAAAGAATGGTTAAAATGGAAAAAAATTGATTGTTTTAAACTGGCCAGCAATGAGTCCTGATCTTAATCCAATCAGGAACCTTTGGAAAGAGCTGAAATCCGCCATTGGTAAAAGGAGTCCTGGAAACATTCATGAGCTGGAACAAATTGCAGTTGAAGAGTGGGAGAAACTACCAGTAGTCAGATGCACAAAACCTATTGATGGAACTCCCTCCTGAACCAGATCCGAAGCACCAAAGACCTCTGCATTCCGGAAACAGCTAAAAACCATCCTGTTTCATGAATATCTTGGAACTGAAACAGACATCTCTCAATAACTGTCCACCCGAACCCTCTGATCTATGCACGGGCAGCGCGCAGGCAGCAACCATCTAAGAGACTTCCGTAAAACGTCAACTGTCTAGTACTGTTATTTTCTGTGAAGATCAACTATGTTATCCCCCTGGTGATGGCCCCCCTCCCTCTCTCTGTCAACTTGATTACTGTTCCCCCCCCCCCCCTTTTTATGTTAAACCACTTTGACCCGGTGAAAAGTGGGATATAAATGCAGTTAAATAAGTAAAATCAATAAATACAAGAAACATTTGGAGGCTATCAACACTGCCAAAGGTTGTATAATAAAATATCAGTGAAGGGTGCCATTAATCCTGTCCAAGTCATATTTAGTTTTTTTCTTAGAAATTACTACGTCTAAGTTGCACAGACATTTTTTTTTGTTGTATACCTTTAAACATAACTATTAAAATACAATATTATGATGACATATAGTTGGAATATTTTCAATTATTTTTCAAGATAATGTACCTAAAATGTAATGGTGCCAATAATGTTGACCACAGCATCTCCCAAGGGAAACATAATAGATGATTGAGTCTACAAGACGTTGGGCCCCCTTCTACCCAGGACCTGTATAGTATTGGGGCATAATGGTATGCTTCTGACAAATAGTGCACAGCAATACAGTACTGGGCTGAAATACTAACATAAGGTGCATGTGACATGCAATGTTAAAAAACACAGAACCACACAGTGATATAGCAGCACAACATGCCACATGACCTTATGCAAGTTGCATACCTATATGGCCCCAATCATACATCAGAAGTACTTTCATAGTGATGTATCTCCCTTACCCCTGGAACATGAAGACACCAGTGCCTGAGGTTCCCGGTCAGTGAGCAGCAGACCCCAGACTACCAGGTCAAGGTCCATAGAAAAACATGCCAGATTAAGCAAAACATGCAGATTATTTTGGAAGGTAAATATATATAGAAGAGGGGTATTTTCAATATAGAGAATGTATATAAGTGTACATGAGAAATAATAATAGAGTCCTACTTTTAATCTGTGCATGCTGTTAATTTTTGATCATTTTTAGCACTTCATTTTCCCTTACCCCTTGAGATATCTACCTTCAGATTAGTAGCCAAATTAAAATTTCCTCCTGCCAAAAGTTGCCCTTCCACAAAACCTCCCAATTTGTTACAGACCTAAGTAGAGTCCATTTGTTGTGCAGCAGCAGCAACAGCTCCTGCATCACTGCCACCACAATCACCATCATCCCCCCCCACCACCACCTGCAATCAATATCTGGCCTGAGGTACTTGAGGGGAACACCACTACCACCTTCAGCACCACCGTTTTGGAAGAAAGTAGAAGCAGTAGCAGTGCCTCCTCATTAGAGGGCTCACTCAGTCCTTCAGAAAAGGAGGATGAATTCCCCAAAATGCACCATATCTCCAAGGGAGAGAAAGAAGATGAAGAGGTACCACCTGCTTCTCACTGCACCTTTAGTGTGAATCTATTAAGGGTTGTGTCCAGTCAGAAACCCTCCGATTATCCACCAGCAGGAATCAAATGGATCCTGGACAGGAGAGGGCATGGTTTGATACAGAGGACATAAATGCAGAGGGAGAGGGGGTGCTCATGGAGGTAGAGGACACTAAGGGGGAGGTAGTGGTGGTGGTGGTGGTGGAAATCATAAAGGGGAACATTCAGGTGGCTGAGGGTGAGGAGAGGGAGGTCCAGGTAAGTGGGGTGGGGTGAGGGAAGTGGGGAAGGGTTGGTGGACGGTGGAGGGTGGGATCGAAGCAGGTGGACAGTCTGGGGATCTCTCTTAGCTGTAGGTGATGCAACCTGTCCAATATGCTTCTCTACTGAACCAGATGGGTCCCATGAGATCCCCAGAGGGTTTAACCCCCAAACGTCCTGCTACTCCTGATTTCTCAGAGACATTGGGTGTGGCATGGCTTTTCTCGGTTACAAATTGCCAGGACCTCATGGTAGCCTATCATGGTGATTGTGTGGGTAATGCACCTATCTCTGCCAAATAGAGCTTGGAGACAAAGGGTAAGACCATTGCTCAGTATGAAAACTAGCTTATTAACATTTAAATATCATATTCATTATTTTCCCCTAAGGAAAATAATGTACTGTATATGGTATTTCTCGAACAGTCCAAACAACTTGACAACCCAAAAATACAAGGCAGCCAAAAACTCAGAGCCACTAAATGCAGCATAATCACCTTTAAGAGGCAATGCACACACTCACTGCTTAATAACTTGGAAATGTTGTCAAGGGAGTGTTTAATATATTTTATAGAGTTGAATTATTATTGAGTTAAAATAAAAAAAAACTTACAAAACTTACAAACAAAAACATTATCATCTTCATGGTTATGAATTACTCTTCTCATTTCAGAGCACATAAACATTACACTGTTTTATCATTTATAATTCATGCAATTTTTGCTAATTCAAAATAAAATATTCCTTCCCAGATGATGGTAAACATTTAAGCTTCTAGTCTACTGACTTTCATTTAAAGGAATCAATATGAGAAATATAACATGAAAAGAAAGGATAATGAAACTAAAGCTTGCCTTTGAACTCTTCCCCAGTCACCCCACAGGATATCATTCTTTTTGAACTGCTGTTTAGAATGGTCATATAGGGGTTTACTAAAGAGTTACACTTACCGGCAATTAGCGGGAAATCTAACATTCCGTATGAGCAACAGTTGTGTGCTGTCAGGGGTGTAGCTGGCAAGTTCCCAGCAGTTAGCACATGATACAGCACTGAAATATATGGTGCAATTAGCATGGGTGCATCTGATCCCCATAGAGGTTTTGTTATGTGCATTCTCGTTAATTGCTATGCTATATTTATTTATTTATGTAAAAGGGTTTTTTATACTGCTTTATCATTTTAATCAAAGCGGTTTATACTGTAACTTAAATGTGGTCATGTATATTGCTGCTGAGTGTGCGACCATTGTCCTAGCACAGTGTCAGCAATGTGCTTTTCACTCCCGTACTCCGCCCCAACCCACCCACTTTCTTCCCTAGCACAAGAACGGCTGGATCTAGCATGCACATGCCTCAGCATTCTCAGCTGCCAGTATCTGCATGTTAAAACACATGTTAACCAGCTAGCAATCTTTATTAAAAGTGCCCATAAGGCTAGTCGTAGGGAAAATAAATAATGGAGGTAATATTCAAAGTCCTTATACAGCCTGCAATGGCTGTTGGTCATTAAGAGCTTTAAAAAAAAGTACGCAAAAAAAGCAGACAAATTTTGGCATATAAATTGCTATATTCGCAAAATGTATCCATTCAAAGTGATGTGGGACTAAGGGTTGCCCTGGGGCAGGGCCATAAGTTATATGGAGACTGATGAAATAGCTGCTGGTCATTTAACTTATGCGTTCAAGTCTAAATGCAGAACATGATGGGTTGACTTTATGTAGCTATGCATTCCCATCATTCAGCCTTTAACTTATAAATTAATGTTACAATAAATCCAAATTACAATACAAAAAATAAAATACAAAAATGTAAAACAGAATAAATATACTCATTCTAATTAGAAACAACACACTTCTCAATTAACTTGACCAAGACTGATCGACTAAGTACTCTGTGAGATTAAAATATCTTACAAATAGCCATGTCTTTAAAAATTTCCGAAATTTTAAATAGGACTGCTCATTAAAACAGAGCAGTCCTATTTACATAGGAATACGCTGAAATTGTCTGTTGGTTCTGCTTTTAGGCTAGCAGGAACAAGTAAAAAAGTATTTGAATCTGTGGCCTTCAATCTATGGAATTCTCTTGGAAGGCATTCCTGTATTTGTGTATATGTTGGTTGTTTTGTGTGACAGTATAACATAATGTCATTGGCATATATGGCATAACATTAAGCCCACTGGGGGATCAAATTCATGACCCCTGTACTATCAGTTAATGTATTAACCATTGTGCTACAGCTCTGTTGCTGCATTTGTAGGTCAGCGCGCCTACTTAAGATTAACGCGCGTTAACGTGCGCTGCTCCCTCTATCGGGCAATAATGTGCGCAGCGCACATTATCGCGTGATTGCTATGCTTAGACCGGAACACCCACTCCTTTTATGGCATCCTGCACATTATCGCTGGGCGCACGTTAAGACCATTTAGTAAACATACCCCTAGGTGATGTATTGCCAATGTTCTTAGACAGTGTTGAGATGGTGTTTATTGTGTGCAGATTTGCTTGATATGGACCTGCCTATATGTGCATACACTGCATGGAGCAAAGAGTCCCCCAGATTGCACTCTGCAACTGCAACATGGGACAAGAGCAACATGCATGCAGGTAAATCACAGACATCAGTGTCACCAACTAAGTGAATGAACTTATTTAGCAGGTTTTATACATCACTTTATCATTTCAATCAAAGCAGTTTACATTGTAACTTAAACTTGGCAATGTACATTAAACAGGGACATTGATAACTTGGATTTTTCTGAGGCAATGGAAGATTAAGTGACCTGCCCAAGGCCACAAGGGGTACTAATGGGAATCAAACCCTGGTTTCTAGGTTTTCAAGCCATTGCTCTTAACCATTAGACTACTCCTCAACTCACATTTGCAGAGGTCAGCCCTCCACTTGAGCCTTGTTCCATATAGGCTACAGCTGCGCCAAGTAGGTTGACAACGTTGCCACAGATACAGCTGTTATGGCAGTTGGCATTAATCAGGCCTCTTACCCTGTGCAAATGGATGTGTCCTGAGGCTTGGAGGGTCAGTCAGAGGTGAGGATTACAACACACACATGTGTCTCCCCTGCTCACTCCAGTCAAACTAGCAGGCGATTTGGGAGCTGCACAAGTGTCATATTGGGAAGTAAGTATAAGGGAATGCTGTCGGAATGGGCCTTGATGTTGGTGTAAATGGGAATGCATTACAGCATCACAGCCACAGGTTGCAATTACTTACTCTAAACTAACCTGCTTGTAAATGGTGTCTCACACAGTATGTGGGGTTGCTGTATAGGTGACCTGCAGTATGTTGTATTCACCTCCATAAAGCCTGGGTACGACATGCATGCACAGTGCATTGCTGCAGCTCACATTCCTCTGGAGACACACACACACACCATGACCCTGCTGTCCAAACACGGTGCAGGTTGGCATTCTCATCTACTCCTTAGTCCTTCTTTGATTCTCCACCATTGTCATTGCTTGCTCAGTGTGCAGATGCTATTAGCGTGCTTTGTAATGCTCTGTCGCTGTTTATGCCCGCTCAGTTTGCCGGTGCTATTAGCCTGCTCTGCCATCCAGTCATGGGCGGTGCAGCTTTTCAGTGTGGCAGCTGAGTGTGTGGACTCATGCTGGAGGACATGTTGAAGGTTGTACATGCTGATACAGTTCTGGAAACATAAGATAAAGTTTACATACCTGGACATACCACTCCTGATCCACAGGCTGATCTTGAACGCATGACTCTTCTTTCATATAAAAACTGGCCATGTGTTTGGAGCCACAGAGCAGCCATGTAGGTGTGCTAATCCATGGGTGTATATATATGGTCATTGTCAGAATGCATGAGGGCATGAATTCAGGCATGCCTATATCTGCTTAGATTGCTGCAGGCTCTGTGTCAGACTTGTTTGACAAGGTATGTTTAGCAGATGTGGGAGAGGGATTTCTTGTTAGATCTGTATGTTGCACTGCCTTGCTATGCTGCTGGTTCAACTGACATTCATGTCTTGCATATGGGATCTGTCCAGTCAAAGGGGTAAGCCATGATACATGAACACACACATTCCAGAATATGGATGTCCTAGCAGAAGTACTAATGTACCCATTTCCTGGTGTGTACTTGCAGGGCAGTCATGGAATAATCTCATAATTTGCAGACCACCATAACTAATTTGGATTCACATGTGGCTCAGATGGTTGTAACTGATTGAATATTAACTAGTGGAGGGGTCATCGGTTCATGCACAGATTGTGGTCATCATTTGGCAGGTGAGGGGCAGGGTGGTCATTTTTCCTCTGACATGGGCTGTTATCATATTGCATAGTCTTTCTGCCTCAGTGGCATATTTTCCCCCCATGTGCACATATCCACTCAATATGTGCAAGTGGGTGTCATCCTGATCACAGGGCCAGCCCATCCACTCTGCAAAATAGCCAGGTGTCAGGTTCATCGATCATGGTGGACAGCATACCCGTCAATCCCTCCCTCCCTGCCATCATGGTACAGCCACTGCTTCAGTGCTGCAGAAGGCCTTATTGAAGTTGCACACATGTAGCTAGTCACACCATGCCGCTCTTGCCTTCCTCCACCAAGCATGCATGTGGCTGTCTTAGATCTTGGAAGGGAGGGATCACCATGTGCTATGCTGTACCTGCTGCTGACATGCTCACCATCCCACAGACAGTGGCAACTTCAGCATTGCACCTGACACAGAGGGCCGGGACATAGATTTTGTCTGCAGCTTGCTGCGGCCACTGCAACTGCTACCCTCATACAATGCTGGCATGGCAGCATGGTGGCAGTGGGGTGGCGCGACTCCTTTTTGACTGTGGCAGCATGTATGTGTGCTGCCACTTTCACGGTAGAGTCATACCAGACATCACAGATGTCAACCTAGGCAACAGCCTTGTCAGCCTAGTGGACCAGCGAGCCCCACAGCATCACCCACATGATACCTCCTTTACCAATTTGGCACCAACAACATAATGCTCTTTATTAATGTGGCATCATGCTGTTGCTGCCAGTGGAGCATACTATTGCTAATTTGAGAACTATGGTGGGTGGAGCACATTGCATGCATTAAAATAGATTCTCTCCCCTATGAAACAGCCCTTAACCTGAGCTTTCAGATGCTGTTAGGGTTCCTAGCACTGGGAGCTTTAACGCACGCTAACACACCGGCATTAAAAGAGCACAAGCTATCCCCGCCCAGTTTCCACCCTATTAGTGCCGACTCTCCACCTCTTTTTACCTTAATGCTAGTGGACCAGTTTTGGCAGGTTAATCCAGCATTAATGACACTTTCCACGGTGTTGACCACTCATGGATGCTGATAAAACCCGTTAACGGCACCTTTGCTTCCTTAACACTTCTTAGTAAACATATTTTTAAGTCAAATGCAATGATTAGCTAAATGTAGTTTTTCTTGATGCTTGACATTCATCCAGCTGTTCCCATTAGTTATTAATTCAGAGTGACTTCAGAGAGCAAATCCCTAAATGTCCAATGGTATCTTTCCAGCAACATCACTACTAAGTAGCAAAAACTGCATTAAACACACTTAAAGTATCAGTGGGATCCTCCAATGCATACAGACATACTGACCGCTGTTTGAAAAGAGAAAAAAGTGGGGCTTTTCAGCAGTTAGGAATAGGAAAGACTAATGGTATTGACCAGTGTCGATAAAGGCAGGTGCAGTTGAAAGCATCTAGCAATGAATTCTGTGATTTAACACTCCTGATGACTGCAGCTGCCAGCCATTTCAGAGAAGCAAAGACAATTGTACTAAATTGTAGTCAACTTAAAGTAGATTTCTGGTACAGCTCATTATATACCTTTGTCAACAAAACATTATGGACTAGATTTACTAAAATCATTATTGCATTACCACATGTTAGTTTAGATTAATGTGTGTTATTTACTACAGGTTCCATTTTATTCAGTGGGACATATTTACTAATAGCCAGCATTAACACTGTAGCACACTTTAGTAAACCTAGTCCTCTGTTGGCCGAACAAGTTTATTGATATTAAAACCATAATGAAATGTCCCTGTACTGTGGATGCTCTCTTGAGCTGCCCCTCCCCCCTCCCCGTGGAATTAATGGAGTTGTGGCAAGGGGCTTAGGTTGTATTTGAGCCCTCTCTGATTATAATAATCATCTATGGGGTATGTTTACTAAACCATCTTAATGTGCGCCTGGTGACATTGTCGCATGATAAGATACCTTTTTGCGCAATAATGGCGCTTTATCGGGCGCAGAGGTACCTTAGCATGTGATAACGCATGCAGCGGTGCAAATGAGCGCTGAGGGTGGAGAAAGGCCCCTGGAGGGCGGAGGAAGGCTACCCAGGGGCGAAGAGAGAAGGCCAATTGGTGGAGAGTGGTAGGGGAGAGGCTCCCTGCACACTAACGCTGTGAAATCCGAGGCTGAAAACTAACGCCAGTGAAACCCTGGCGTTAGAGCTGATTTAAAGGGAAAAGAAACCATTTCCGTCAGCAATGTACAGCAAAACCAGGGAAACCTACAAAAATGATAAGTGTGATACATGTGCACGGAACAAAAGGGCAAATAAACAGTGAAAATGACCAGAAGAAGGGGGGCGGAGCCTGATGTCCAGCGGGATGGTCGCATAACGCTGAGGCTCCCGAGAGGCCTACTCAGAATCCTGAATTAACACCGTACATACTTGGAACTTCTACTCTGATCCTGCCGGGGCACATTGGTGAGATGGCGGGGACCAAACCCACGCGCCTGGAATTTGGATCTCCAGCGGCCTCTCACGGCAAACGATCCAAAACTGAACCTCCGTCCCCGCAGAAGGGGCTGGCCTTGCGCGAGGGCCCCGAAATGCAGCAGGAAATCCTCGCAGAGATTAGAGGGGTCAAAAACCTCGTGCAGTCCAACGGTGAAGCACTCCGAGCGCTGCGGGAAGATTTTGGTGTGCTGCAAAGCAAGCTAGAAGGGCTTTCTTCGCGTCAGGACAAAATGGAGAGCATATTGGACTCCCATGCGGCCCGGTTGTCCAAACTCGACAAAGTTGAACGTCAGGTGCGGGCCTTGCAGAAAGAAGTGGAAGATGGCAATAATAGAGCGCGCCGCAACAACATACGACTTGTGGGCATACCGGAGGGAGCGGAATCGGGAGACATGAAAGAGTTTTTATGCAAAATCCTCCCTTCCCTGCTCCAAATCACCTTTACCAAAGATTTGGAGATCGATCGCGCTCATCGTGTACCCACAAATATAACGCTCAACAGGAAGACCCCGCGGCCTATCATTTTTCGACTTTTGAGATATCAACACGTTGAGCAAATTCTAAGTGCCTCTCGGGCAAAGGGCCATATGGAGTTTGAGAGCCACAAGATCTCCTTCTATCCCGACTTGGCTAAACCCACGGTCGACCGCCGAAAGCGCTTTCTGGAATTCCGGCCGAGGCTTCAACAACTACAAGCACGCTATGGCCTGATGTACCCGGCCAAGCTCCGAGTCACGCTTCACAATCAGACAAGAACATTTGAGGACCCTGATCTACTAGCGGAGTTTTTGGATTCCAAAGAAGCCGACTTGATGCGCTGACTTCCAGAATATTCCTGCAAGTATTCTCAGATCCGCTGTACCCGCCATATTGGATCTGCCGCAGCCCAGCAAAGAGTCTGGCGAGGGCAGTTTGTTGCCTTACTTTTGATGATATCTGTGACCCGACTCCATCTACCCACAGTAGCCTCGATGAGTATCAGAGACAGTGTTAATTATGGACTCAGGTGTTTCTTTTCTTTTTTTTCATGTCTTTCTATTTCCTCTCTAGGGCCTCCTCCCGCAGACATATGGTCGCCATATTCTTTGGGAGTTTTGCTTCTTCTCTAAGATACTTTGGTACATACTTTTCCATATGGGGTGTATTAGCCAGAATACTCGGTGATTATGTCATTGTTGCACAGATTCTGATTATGTTGTATGTTTTCAAGCGCCCTTACCTCAAATGTCTATTACCGATTGATGGCACCATGTAAGATTTTCTCATTGAACGTAAAAGGAATCAATAATCCGATAAAACGGAAGAAAATCCTAAGCTACCTAAGTCAGGAAGCTGCGGATCTGATTTTTCTCCAAGAAACGCATTTAAATTCGAAGGAAACTCTTAAACTCAATATTAAACCTTACATGGTGGCCGCCTATTCCCCAGCCGTTTCTAAGAAATGTGGGGTCGCCATACTGGTTAGGAAATCTTTGCACGCTACTATTATTGCGACTAGCTCAGATACAGAAGGTAGATGGTCCAGAGTTCACCTCAAGATAGGTAGCCTTGAAGTTACATGTATATGCCTTTACGCTCCTAATGTGGATGACCCTGCCTTTTTTGCTACCATTGCTCAGGTTGCGCAGGCCTCTGCTAATACTTCATTGATAATTGGGGGGGACTTCAATTTAGTCCTTGATCCCCTGATTGACAAACAGCCGCCTAGGACAAGCGGTCCCCCCAAGAGTCACACCACGCTTACCTCCCTGATCAAAGATCTTGCTTTAGTTGATCTATGGAGGTTACTACACCCCAACGAGCTTGACTTCACCTTCTTCTCTTCCCCTCATAAATCCCAGTCTCGCATAGACTTCTTTCTAATATCAAAACTGTTAGTTCCTCAGGTGGACACTGCAAAGATTCACTCCCAACATATTTCAGATCATGCCGCCATTTCCTTTCAATTACACACTACCGCACCCCAAGGGAATTCGGGGGCCTGGTTCTTTGATAGAGCCCTGTTAACTCAGCCAGAGTTCCAGGTAGAAATTTGAGCAGCCATACAGGATTACTTCCATTTTAATCTACCCCAGGATACTGCGAATTGGGCTTGGTGGGAGGGCTTCAAAGCGGCCATTCGAGCAACGATCACTAGCTATCAAATCCGCCTGCGGAAACAACGCAAACAGCAGCTACTCACACTAGACCAACAAATAAAAGCAGGCGAACGAGTTCTAACTTCATGTACTGATCCATGTGTATTAATTCGATTACAGCGTCTCCGTTTTCAATATAATTCAATCCTCTCAACTGCAGCTTCTAAGAGTATTGAGCTTCAGCGAGGGACATATTATCGTGAAAATAACCGAGCCGGTCGACTCTTAGCCAACGCCTTGAAAGGTCAAAAAGAAGCCAAACGCGTAGCGGCCCTTCGAGCTCCACAGGGAGGGGGCATAGTGACCACAGACTCCGACATTGTAGAGCTCTTTCGGGATTTCTATACCCGCCTATATCAATCTGAATGTGAGTTCTCGTCAGAGACATTTGAGCGATTGCTTTCTGGCATTCAGCGGCCGACCCTCTCTGAAGATGATAGGGATGCGATGGATGAACCCTTCTCTACTTCAGAGATCCAATCTGCCCTAAAACAAACAGCCTCGGCCGTGCCGCAGGGCCCGATGGTCTCCCGACCGAATTCTACAGAACGTTCAGTGCAGATTTAGTTCCCTATTTAAAACTCTATTTTACTGCCCTTGCGGTAGATACATCCTCTTTGGGATCCTTTTCTGCAGCTAATGTGGTAGTCTTTGAGAAAGAAGGCAGAGACCCGCTACTAACCGCCAACTACCGTCCAATCTCCCTACTTAATGCCGATTATAAGATCTTCGCAACGATCTTGGCCACCCGGCTATCTGACAGGATGGCCACCCTAATTCACCCCGACCAATGCGGTTTTATACCCGGCAGATCAACTGCTGACAATGCTCGGACCTTGTGCCATGTGCTATCCAGTGCTGCCAATCTAGATCTTCCATGGGTGGGTCTTTCCCTGGATGCCGAAAAAGCCTTTGATCGCCTAGATTGGCCTTTCTTATTTGCAGTTCTCCGATGGTATGGCTTTGGGGAGGGCTTCCTCCGATATCTCCAAGTCATGTATACTCAACCCGTCGCCAGTATTTGTGTTAATGCCATCAAGTCTCAGCCATTTAATCTCCAAAGAGGCATGCGTCAAGGTTGCCCCCTATCACCAATGCTCTTTGATCTAGCTCTTGAACCCCTAGCCCTCCTTATTAGACAGTCCGCACGTATTCGAGGTGTCCCCTTCAGTCGTAGGGAGATTAAACTCTCTGCATATGCAGATGACCTTATGCTTTTCGTATCCCTCGATTCGGTTCCAGCTGTCTTGGATCTGATCGACGGATACTCACAATTATCGGGCTATAAAATTAACTGGACCAAATCTGTAGCATTCCCACTGAACCGCTGGGTACATGAGGCTGACATGCAGGCCTTTCCCTTCCTTTGGCAATCCCGCATGGTGAAGTATCTCGGGGTCCATTACTGTTCTCCTTTAGAAGACACTATCAGTTTTAATGCCAAAGAGGTAGTCTCCAAAGTCCGTGAGCTCACGAATCGTTGGTCTCCCTTATCTCTTACATGGTGGGGCCGCTTAGAAACTGTGAAAATGATGATAGTCCCCAAAGTGAATTACATTTTAGAAATGCTGCCATGCTTACTCCCGCTACATACTTATAAAGATATTGAGGGCCTTCTCGTCCGCTATCTCTGGCAGGGCAAGCCACCAAGGATAGCTAAACAAAAATTACAGTCTGCAAAGGAAAGAGGGGGTACCAGATTTCCTGATTTTCTTAGATATCATCAAGCCTTCCTACTTAAGCAAGGTGCCCGATGGCTAGATACCTCAACAGACAGCAGACCAGTTTGGCTTGACATAGAAGAGGAGCTTAGTAGCCCAATTCCGTTGACCCATCTCCCCGGTATGTCCTATCAAGTAGACACCCGCCATCCACCAATGATTGTCGATACTCTTGCGGCCTTTAACACTCTCATTCTATCATTGGGCCCGAACGTATGTCCTCAGGACGGACTCCCGCTATGGAATAACCCCAGAATTCAAGTCCTAAATAGAACGATAGCATGGAAACCCTGGTACTCAAGGGGGATCTGGACACCCCAACAGCTTTTCTCTGCAGCTCGTTGGAAAACCTTTTCTGATTTACAAAAGGAATTTGCGTTACCAGCGAAACACTGCTTTCAATTGATGCAGCTTCAACACTGCCTCAAAAGTGCTCGAATCATGCCGCCCTCTGCCCCTACTGAGGACGGGCTATTAGAGATAGTTCACTCTATTAGTAGTACACATGGGGTAGCCTCTAACTTTTATAAAATATTATGTCAGGGTACAGACACGGCCACTTTTAGAGCCCAACAAGCCTGGGAGCGCGAACTGCAAACCACTTTAACCCCTGTGCAATGGAGCGTTTTCTGGAGCAAAGTAGTGCGGGTTTCCCGGTCTGCCTCTGTTACCCAAACTCTCTTCTTCTTTGCACACAGATGCTTTTATACCCCAGAAAAAATAGCCAAATGGAATACAACTGCTAGGGACCAGTGTTGGTCTTGCCATACTGCTGTGGGAACCCTCGCTCATGTTATTTATGAATGTCCTCAACTACAGGTTTATTGGGGGCGGGTCTGGGGTTGTATTCAATTTATCTTACACCTTCACGAACCTCTCTCTTGGAAGATCGTGGGACTCCGCTCTGTGGCGGAGATCCCCTCTCTTCCTAAGAAGGGTCACTTTCTCCTTGATTTCATGCTGGGTATAGCCATATGCTTAATCACGAGGAATTGGAAGGATAGCTCTCGACTTACTGTCAATGAATGGTGGAACCTCGTCTGCTTATATAGTAAATATGAGCAGATACCTCGGAGAGCTATTCCCCATGCCCAACCTCACTCTCGCTTGTCTAAATGGCAGATGCTTAATGATTATGTACAATCTGCTCATTGCTTCAACATGCCTGTATAATGTGCACTCATCATGTATCAGATCACCGTTAGGTTTTGTAACACAATAATGTAAGTACACGCCCGCTTCAGGAATGATTAGTTTTCTAGAGAAGAAGCAGGGGGGAGGGGGGTGGTAGGGGTTTACTTTGGTGTATGTATTACACTTTTGTATCTGTCTTTTAGCTGTATGTCTTCCTTTTCCTTTGTTGTTATAAAACGAAAATAAAGAATTTAAAAAAAAGAAAATGACCAGAAGAAAATGTAATAAAAACATAACCAAGCTGGCCAATAGTGATATTAATGGGAAACAGTAGAAAACACTCCCGAGAATGCTCCAAAGAAATGATATGAATTTTGGAAGGGTCTATGCTCCATCCCCATACAAGGTGAATGATCCCACAGCGAAATAGCACTGATCAGGGTTTTCCCTCTCCATTGGACAGGTTTCCTATGGCACACACATGTTACGCAACAGCAGGGCGGGCATGTCGGAATGGGCAACTGGACAGATGCTGGAAAAGGGGACACAGAGGGCTGCAGGCGGTACATGATGTGGTGCAGCTGGGCCACAGTGCGGACCAGGGTGATGCCTAGGTGGCCCATAGGAATGCTGAACCAGTAGAGCAGCCAGACAGCAACTGACGAGGGCCCAACATGGGCACGAGTGTGTTCCCCACAGTGTCACAGGGGACAGTACCCAGTAGGTACCCTCAAGGGCACAGAACAAGGGCAGGTGGTACTGGGGGGAAGCGTGGACAGCTATGCAGGCACCTCTACCCCAGAACCCGCACCTTAGGCAGCCGCCTACTGACACACTGGATGGCCTGAGACTGTTCACCACGAGCAGCACCAGCAGAAGGGCATGTCAGCATGGTGGCGGAGGGGTACTGGTGGTGGAGGGGGCAGTGGCAGCTGCCCACAGCAGACCATGGCCAAGTCCTGTGTAGGTGGGTGCTGTGCACTGCAACAGACAGGCCCTGTCTGACGAACAGTCATGGTATTCCCAGGGAAAGCACTGTTCCTCTGGCAACACGGTGGTGCAGTACACACAACCAGTGTGTTCAGAAGCAGAAGGTCAGGTTCAAGTCCCAGCTGTGGTTCCTGCCAACCCAGTACCCATATTTTACCCACCACTAAAACGTGGTAATAAAGACAGAACCTTTATTGCAGAAAACTTTAACATGCCCAAAATGCCTACATTTTACCCTACAGAGCACAGACACCATAAACATGCGCATTACCTAGAGCAGAGTCTCCCAAAAGCAGTCCTGGAGGGCCAAACACCATTCAGGTTCCATGCTGTCTCTAATAAATATGGCTGTGCTGCATTTCCATGCACCGCCCCCATGGTATGCAGATGTATCTTATGCATAGTCATTAGGGACAGCATGAAAACCCGAACAGTGTCTGGCCCACCAGGACCAGAGTTGGGAACCTCTGCCCTAGAACAGCGGCCAACAGGGGCAGACACACCCACATCTACAGGCTCCATTATCCCAAGCCTCCTGGAGAGGCAGGATGTTGGGCCCTGCGTGCATCTCCCAATACTAGTCTGGTGTCTGACAGTGTTCATCACCCTGGGGAGTGACCCCAACAGTATTGCATACCATAGCCATGCCTGCACCGTGCCCAGGACATGTGTGGTGGCCAGGGCTTCCAAACACTTCTTTTTTTTTTTAAACTTTTATTTTCATTTTGCAACAAACAAAAGAAACAACACACCAAAGGAGACAAAACAAGTATACAATAAGGAAAAGTAAACCCAATTACCCCCCACCCCCATGCTTCTTCTCTAGCCGATTATATCAGCATGTGAGCGCTTCCAATTAACAGTGATTATACATCAAAACGGTCAAAAGAGTATCTACGATACAGAATGATCATGGGACCAAAATATATACAAATTTAGACAGTCAGATGAGAGTATTTAGCAGAATGTACATAGTCATTGAGCATCTGCCATTTAGACCAATGATGAGAAGTCTGAACGGGGGAAGCAAACATACGAGGGATTTGTTCATATTTACTGTAGAGACAAACATGATTCCACCATGCATTGGGGCTCAGATGGGAGCTATTTTTCCAGTATTTCTTAATTAGGGAAATAGCAATGCCAAGCATAAAGTCCAAAAGGAAGTAAGCCGTTTTTGGAAGAGAGGAGATCCCCGCAACTGGGCGAAGTCTCACCATCCTCCAAGAAAGGGGCTCCTGAAAGTGCAAAATAGACTGGATACGACCCCAGACCCGACGCCAGTAATACTGTAGTGCGGGACATTCATACATAACATGAGGTAGTGAACCAATGGCCGCATGGGATGTCCAACAACTATTGCCCTGAGTAGTGTTCCATCTGGCTAATCTGTCAGGAGTGTAAAAACACCGGTGGGCTAGAAAGAAGAGTGTCTGAGTGAGTGAGGCGGATCGGGAAACCCGTGTCACTCTACTCCAGACAAGGCTCCATTGCTCCAAGGTCAAGTCACATGCAATTCTCTCTCCCATGCTTTCTGCGCAATAGGGGTATCGCTAGTTATAGCATTACATAAGGTTTTGTAAAAATTGGATGCTACACCCGGGGAACTACCAATAGATCGGATAGTCTCCGATCAACCTTGTATAGGGGGATGCCGATGGCGGAAGTACCTTAGCACTCCGAAGGCAATGCTGAAGTTGCTTCGACTGAAAGTAGTGTTTCGCTGGGAGACCAAATTCAGTTTGCAATTCACTAAAAGTTTTCCAGCGACCATCATGGAACAACTGGCTAGGAATCCAAATGCCCCTAGTGTACCAGGGGCTCCACGCTATCGACTTATGTTGTATTCAAAATCAAGTATTGTACCAAAGCGGGAGCCTGTCGAACGGACAGAGTCAGGAGTCTAAAGAGTGCATTAGAGTATTAAAGGCACCTAAAGTGTCTAAAAGCATTGGGGGATAGTGGGAGCCTGATGGGAGAGTCATACCAGGGAGAAAAGTAGGAGGAATCGGTTTGCAAAGATCCTCTTCTATGTCTAGTCACACAGGTCTACTCGGTACTGGATCTTCCAGCCAACGAGCGCCTTGTTTGAGAAGAAAAGAGTGATGGAACACTTGATTAAAATCACCACCAAGTATTGATGGAGCATTGGCAGAGGCCTATGCCAACTGCGCAATACTTGCATAGTAAGCAGGGTCGTCCACATTCGGGGCATAAATGCAAATACACATGAATTCACTATCTCCAACCTTAAGGTGTGCACGGGCCCATCTACCCTCCTTGTCAGTGCTAGTATCTATTACAGTAGCTTGCAAAGACTTCTTAACCAGAATGGCTACCCCGCACCGTTTGGAAACGGCGGGAAAATAGGCAGCCACCATGTTAGACTTAGCATTGAGTTGCAGTGTTTCAGCAGAGTTTAGATGCGTTTCCTGAAGAAACACTAAATCAGCATGCTCATGGCTAAGATAGCTAAGGATTTTCTTCCTTTTGATTGAACTATTAATGCCTTTTACGTTGAGTGATAAAATTTTACATAAGGCCATTCAGAAAAGTTAAAAGTTCTGAGCATGATAGCGCACATAATTTCACAATGTCCCTCATATTGACTGTATCTGGCTGTACATATGACATGAAAGAAAATAGGCTAAGATAATACAATGGAGCGCCCCACATTAAAAAAGAAAACCGCAGTGCGGTAGAGAAGAAGCAAAACCCCAGAAATTACTGGCGACCATGTGTCTGCGGGGAGAAACCCCAGAGAAGGCCAAAATTGAAAAAAACACATGACCTGTAGGACTGTGCGTGCTCCGAATCCGACCGAGGCACACATCATGGAGGGATAGGAGACCAAAAAACAAAAGGTCATATAGAGAAAGAAAGAAAGTCCAGGTAGTCTCTGTGCTTGGCTATGACCGCCGCATCGGGCCCTTCAAAATGGCGGACAGAGCCGGCAGATAAAAGTCCAAGTTTTGGATTAGCGCATCTGCTCTGCTTCTTTGGAGTCCAAAAATGTTGACAGTAGATCAGGATCTTCGAATGTCCTGGTTTGGTTGTGAAGAGTCACGCGGAGCTTCGCTGGATACAACAGGCCAAAGCGAGCCTGTAGCTGTTGAAGTCGAGGGCGAAAAGCAAGGAGTTTCTTCCGACGGTCAACGGTAGGCTTTGTAAAATCAGGGAAGAAGGAGACTTTGTGACCTTCAAATTCCAAATGATGATTCGCCCGGGCAGCATTTAAAATTTGTTCCACTTGTTGATATCGTAGCAAGCGAAAGATAATAGGCCGGGGGGTCGTTCGGTTGAGCGCCATGTGGGTAGGAACACGGTGCGCACGATCGATTTCCAGTTCTCTATGAAAAGTGATCTTCAGCAAGGAGGGAAGAGTTTTGAGCAGGAATTCTCTTATATCTCCGGCTTCCACCCCCTCCGGTATTCCAATGAGCCTCACATTGTTGCGACGGGCTCGATTATTGCTATCTTCTAACTCCTTTTGAAGATTCTGTATCTGGCGCTCAGCCTTGTCCAGTTTGCCCAGGCGCACCGCGTGCGAGTCGAGGACCCCCGCCATGTTGTCCTGCCGTAATGAGAGACTTTCAAGTCGGTCCTGGAGCACTCCAAAGTCTTCTCGCATGGCTCGAAGCGCTTCTCCATTGGACTGCACCAACTCCTTCACGCCGCGTATTTCCTCTAAAATCTCCAGGTGCATTTCGGGGTTTTCACGAAATGGAGCCATCTTCTGTGGGGAGGACACCTCTGTTTTGGAGCGTTTTCCGTGAGAAGAAGAAGGAGACCCGAAGTCCAAGCGCGCTGGTTTATGGGCCGCCATCCCCCCCGATGTACCCCGGTCAGCTCGGAGCGAAATAGTAAGTTTGTATAGGTATTAAGTCAGGATTCTAAGTAGGCCTCTCGGGAGCTTCAACGCGAAGCGTCTTACCCGCTGGACATCAGGCTCCGCCCCCCCAAACACTTCTATAGTTTGCACAATGCTGGCATAGGTGTGGGAGTGTGTGTCTGTCTATCCAGTGTGTGGTGGCTGCCAACACCATCCTCAGCCCACACTGCTAGCACTGTTGCCAGTATTGGCCTGCCAATGTGCATAATGAGGAGCAAGGTACTGTGGGTATAGCCTGGGCAGGTTGGCCTGGCCTGGATGCCTCTGCACAGGGCATGGGCAATGGCTCAGACATTGTAGTGCCCGTCCACAACCTGCATCAACAGGGTGGCCAAAGCATGTCCTGCTGTGAGGCCACTCTCACCCTGACTCAGCAGTGACCACGACATGGTTAGGTTCTCCTATAGCGCTTTATTGTGTTTTTCTTCAGTGAAATTTATAGGTTTTCTTCTCTGGTGCCTAATCACTGACTTATCTGCTTGGTGGGTGTGCTCACATCTCCTCCAGGAGCATGCACTGTGGACTAGCTAGCAGAATGTCTGCAGTTATATGTTTATGGCTGGAATACCTTGCAGGGTGCAGTTGCTGGTGACTCACTGTGCTTGCTGCTGGAGAATGTCAGATGGTGGTGGGGGCAGCTGAGCATTTCCAGGCCTACTGTCTTTCTGCCATTGCCTTTGGGATGTTTACAGCTCTGCATTGGCTGCCCTTTAGGGTGTCTGTTCCCCAGCATGACTGGGGTTTATTGCCCCCCCCTCCCCTCCCCTCCCCTCCCCTCTCCTCTCCCCTCTCCCCTCCCCTCTCCTCCCCTCTCCCCTCCTCCCTCTACTGCCACTGATGCAGGGAGGTGGAAAGTGGATTTGTTGGTGGGGGAATCCTGTCTCCCACCCTGAGCCACAGAGGGTGGGGTGGGGTGGGTGGTGGTACATTATCTGCCCATGGGTCCAAACACCCCCTGTCACTTACATCATACTGCCATGGCATCAAGACAGAATATGCACTATTCTGGGTGCATCATAGCCCATAAGGGCCAGACCTGATTGACAACTTCAGGTGGACACTAATGTTTCCTAGGTGTGTTTGCAGGAACTACCTATCACATACACTGGCATTGATGGGTACCTGCAACATGGCCTATTTCAGCCACTGAAGGTGCTGCAGACCTGGTGATGGCCGCCCCACCTCACCCTCAGGGTGAGCACAATACACACACAATGTGGCGGTCTGTAGCTACTCTGTGCCACTAACACACACCGTCGGCACCCCCTACCAGGCTGAGGTGCTTTGGGGTGCATACCCCATCTTGTGATCATCTGTAGACTGCTGATATGCATGTGCATCATGGGTACGGGTGGGTTGCCCCTATCCTGGTAGCCACAGCAGACTGTTTGTGTGGTGACGTGTAGTTCTTCTGTAGCCAGCCAGGGGTTTGTTAGCAGCTGTAGAGCTCTAGTCCACTGGTTACTTCACTGCTTGTGGAGCCAGATGTCATGGGTTCTAGCCCACAGTGGGGTTATTTGATGGGGCTGTCTGAGGCATTGTCTAATTTTAATGTACATTAGTGCTGCCAGCAAAAACACCCTCAGAGTACTGTAACCTTAGGGTGCCTCATAAGGCGCCCCATAAGGCACCTTATAGGGCGCCTTATAAGGTGTCCTATAGAGGACATTGTAGGGTGCCTTGGTGGACAGTGCACCCTCTGGAGTGCCTTATAGAGTGCCTTATGCGGCACCTTAGGTTACGCCACTGTGAGGGTGTGTTTGCTGGCAGCACTAATTAAAATAAAACTGCAATGCCTCAAAAAGCACTATTTAAACATAAAGGGAGATGCCTCAGCCAGCCTTGTTTATTAGGCACACTGGAGGATCAAACTCATCAGTCAGTGTATTAACCATTGTGCTACACCTCTGTTTCTGTGTTTAGATGTCAGCGCGCCTACTTAAGATTACCACGCGTTAACGTGCTTAGCGGCGTCTCGCACGATAATGTGTGCAGCGCACGTTATCGTGCGATAATCCCGTTTTGCTATGATAAGACTGAAACGCCCACTCCTTTTATGGCAGCATGCACACTAGCGCCAGGCGCACGTTAAGACTGCTTAGTAAACATACCCCTATGACTTCACGAAAGTAAACACGTGCAATTTGCATAAAAGATGATGACCAATAGAGAGAACTAAAGGTTTTTAAAATTAAGTTATTTTATTAATGTTCTCCTAAGTTAATTTTCCTTATAACATTACGTGGTAAAGCTTTGTTGTACAATATTAGCTGACAATGAAATGAACACTTCCTTAATAACAACTGAACCTGTAAAATGATTTCCTTTCTTTTCTGTAATGTTTTTCAGTTTCCAAACAACAAAATCTTGGATCTGCTCAGATAAATGTATCAAGTACCTAAGCCATATTATATATTTCCATAAAGTTACTTTGTTACTCATACATGTGAAGGCACATTTTACAATCTGGGACGTCAAAGTCAGAACGTCTGAAAAAAACAAAACAAAACAGAGGCACGTGCAAGTTCAGGCATGTTTTCAGAAACGTGGACGTGCCTGATAGGGATGTCCATAGAGAAATCTACATAGTCATCCCCAGAGTAGCATCTCAGAACATGGATGTCCAATAGCAAAATGCCTAAAATAGTGGATGGAGAGCAGGGTGACTAGGGTTCTAAATCCTAGTGTGAGTCTTTGTGATCTTAGACTAGGCACTTAATTCTCCATCTTCTTTACGTTCTCTGGATGTTTTAAGGCTAAAACAAGCACTTTCCTGATGCCTGTGCATGCCTGCAACAGTTCGAAATGTGGACATGCCTGCAGACATTCCGATCATTCCAGAAATTGAACGGAAATTGTAAGGCCATTGCATCTCATCAGACAATCTTCCACCACACCCCCTTATCTACTGAGATGCCCCTACATAGAAGATGTCTGTAAGTGTCATTTCTGGATGGCTTCCGAGACATCTCCATGATTTTGACATCCATGTGCACGTCTTCAGATGTCTTAAATCACAACTAAGTTTTTTAAATGACCTCCCCCCAAAAGAAAGAAAACTCTCTCTAGCCTACTACAAGGTGGGCTCAAGGTTATTACAGTTGTATTATCCCCTTTCCCTTTCCCTAACCTCCTCATTCAACCTCCAGTTGTGCTCTACTGCTCCTACTCACAAGCATGACTACTGCCTTGATCTCGTCTTCTCCTACAACTGTTCACGGATCAAACTTCTCCACCTCAGTTCTGCCCTTATCTGAGCACCACCTGCTAACCTTCACCCTTAACCACCCCTCATTTTGCTCTCTCCCGATCTCCATCAACATGTTTAGGAATCTTCACACTATTGACCCTCCCTTCAGGTCTCTCCACTGCTGTCTTATCACCTCTTTCCTCCACTATGTCATCTGAGTCCATCAATGAGGCAGATTTCTATAACACTGTACTCTCCTCTGTTCTGGATGCACTTGCTCCTCCCATTCCACGCCCTGTAATGCATACCGTACCTCCTCATCCTATTACCTACATTCCCGTACCTGCTCAGCTGAGCACTTTTGGCTTAAATCACATACCCTTGTTGATTACCTACATTTCAAATTCATGCTAACCTCTTTCCAGTCAGCCATAGCACTCACCAAGCAAGAGTACTATGTCCATCTGACTAATTATTTTGCCTCTGACCCTTGCTGTTTCTCTGCTATGCTCAACTCTCTCCTTAAGCTCCGTCCTCCCCCAATCCCTCCTTCATTGTCTGCCCAGACTTTGACTGAATATTTCCATTATAAGTCCGGAAGATTAGCCTTGAATTCTTCACAAGGTCACCTCCACTTCATCTTCCCCCTTTTTAATCCCAAATCCTTCCCTCACCTTTTGTCACCCTTTCTTCCTTTTCTGAAATCACTGCGGAAGAAACTGTAAATCTTCTCTCCTCCTCCAAACTGACTTCCTGCTTCTCTGATCCTATTCTCACTCATCTACTAAACTCTATCTCATCTGCTATCATCCAATCCATCTGTCATATCCTTAACCAGTCACTTTCCTTTAGCCTTCAAACATGCTGTGGTTACACCTCTCCTCAAAAAGCTTTCACTAGATCCTTCTAGTTATTGGCCTATTTCTCTCCTCCCCTTTGCTTAAAAAATACTTGAATAAGCGGTTCACTGGCACTGACGACATTTTTTCTTCTCAAGCCCTTCTGGATCCACTACAATATGGATTTCATTTACATTCCATAAAAATGACTCTTGCCAAAGTCTCCAGTGACTTGTTCCTTGCCATATTCAAAGTCCTTTACTCGATTTTCATCCTTCTTCACACTTCTGCTGCCTTTGACACTGTTGATCACCATCGTCTCCTTGATACCCTGTCTTCGCTTGGATTTAGGGGCTCTGTTCTATCCTGGTTTTCTTCTTATCTCTCCCACCACACTTTTAGTGTATGTTCTGGTGGATCCTCCTCTACTGCCATCCGACTTTCAGTTGATGTACCTCAGGGCTCTGTCTTGGGACCTCTCTTTTTCTCTCTCTACACTTAGTTCTTTGGTGCATTTATTTCCTTCCATGATTTTCAATACCGTCTTTATGCTGACAACTCTCAGATCTACCTTTCTGCACTTGAAATCTCTCCAGGAACCCAGGCCTAGATTTCTGCCTGCTTATCTGATATTGCTCTCTGGATGTCTCACTGCCATCTGAAACAGAACATGGCCAAAACTGAGCTCCTTATCTTTCCCATTAAACATACCTCCCTGCTTCCTCCCTTCTATGTTTCTGTTGATAACACTACAGTCCTCCCCGTTTCCTCAGCTTTCAACCTTAGGGTCATCTTTGACTCTACTCTCTCTTTCTCTGCACACATCCAACAGATAGCTAAAACCTTTTGCTTCTTTATAACATCGGCAAAATTTGTCCCTTCCTTTCTATGGACACTACTAAGACTCTCATCCATTCACTAGTCACCTCCCATCCTGACTATTCTAACCTGCTCCTCACTTGTCTCCCTCTGAATCATCTTTATTGCCTACAATTTGTTCAAAATTCAGCTCCATGGCTTATCATTCACCAGTGTCACTTTGCTCATGTAACCCCTCTTCTCAAGTCACTTCACTTGCTCCCTATCCATTTTCATATCCAGTTTATTTTTTTAAGTCTTTATTTAGATTTTCAAATTACAAAGCACAAGCAACCAAAAACAAACATTAAACATTTACCAAATAACCCAAAAAGTATATACCCCCCCCCTCCCTCCCCACCCATCCCCTTCCTCCAGAGCACATCCCGCACACATGGAACCAGCAACACATGTTCACAAAAGGAGAGTAGCATTATAAACATCACAAACACCCATCACTCTGGTATCGATATTATTAATACACAAATTATTGATACAGAACATTATTGAGCTAAGCCCCTCCACCCCCTAGTCTGTCTTGGCTGCCTTCACAAAATCATTTAACAATTGCCATTTAAGGGTTGATGTACTAGACTGTGGATGTTCTTTATGAAATATTTGTTCATATTGACTGTATAAACACACTCGATTCCACCATTCCTGAACACACAAATTAGCAGTACATTTCCAGTTACTAACAACTAGGTATATTGCTAAACCCATCATGAAGTCCAGTAAAAAGGTACCCTCTTTGGGTAGAGAAGATAGCTTCGCCACTGATCTGAAACCAATGATCTGCCAGGACAGGGACTCTTTGAAATTAAGAATGAGCTGTATTCGAGCCCACACTCGCTCCCAAAAAACTTGTACCCCCGGGCACTCATATACTACATGTATCAGTGTACCAATCTCACCGCCACAAGTCCAGCAGAGAGGACTGAGACTGCTGTCCCACTTCGCCACTTTAACAGGAGTATAGAAGCATCTATGCGCAAAAAAGAAAAGTGTCTGAGTTAAAGAGGCCGATCTCGAGACTCTCACTTGCTTACACCAAAATCTCCTCCACTCCTGTGCGGTGAAGTCAAATCCTGTATCCCGTTCCCATCTGTTTTGAATTGCCAGCATCGGTGTACCTCGGGCCAAATTCAATTTCTTGTAGAAACGCGTCGCTATTCCCGCTACCTGGGCGATCTCTTGAACAACCTCCACCACCCCAGCATTTCCTATTCCTTTTTTTGGGTCAATCTTAGCAGACTCCAAGCAATGGCGGAGCTGCATCCACTGAAAGTAACATTTAGACAGGAGGCCAAACTCTAGTTGCAAGTCGCTGAAATCCTTCCACTTATTAACAGCAATTATCTGACAAACATTCCAAATTCCTTTCATATACCACTGTCTCCAGGCTATAGGTTTCTTCTGAATTTTAAATAGGGGGTTAGGCCATATGGGTAGCCGAGCTGGAGAGCACTGATCTACCCCACATGCATTAATAAGGGTCCCAAAAGCCTGGAGTGTATCAGTTATCATACGGGGATACTATACTCCCTGTTCCAACTGCATCCCCAGCATATGTTCCAATGGCAATGGTGCTAATAACCTCTCTTCTACATCTACCCAAATGGGTCTACAATCCATGTGGCCCTTCAACCACCAGGACCCCTGTTTAAGGAGAAAAGCCTTATGATAGGATTGAAAATCTGGGAAACTAACGCCGCCTTGCTCCCGATTAAGCTTTAGTTTCTGCCTCGCAATTTACGGAACTTTATTTTTCCACAAAAACTGACTCAATAGACGCTCTATTTGTCGATATATGGACGTAGGAAACAAACAGGGGACCATTTCTAAGATGTAATTAACCTTAGGGACCATCATCATTTTTATTGTCTCAAGTCGCCCCCACCAAGATAGGACTAAGGGGGACCACTTTAACACCAACTCATGAATCATAGTGACTACCCCGTCCGCATTCCATCGGACAGTTTCCTCTAAAGGATATCGATAATGGACGCCTAGGTACTTTACCATGCCTGGCTCCCAAACAAAAGGATAGCCACTTACATCTTCTTTATATACCAAATTATTTAGTGGAAATACCACCGACTTTGTCTAATTAATTTTATATCTGGAAAATAAGGAGTATCGCTCGATTTGTTTTAGGATCTTGGGGACAGACTCAAGTGAGGTGAATAAGAGAAGATCATCTGCGTATGCGGAGAGTTTGATTTCGAGTCCCGCAACTATCGCCCCTCGTATCTCTGAACATTGCCGAATAAGAAGAGCTAAGAGCTCCAACGCAAGATTAAATAGCATGGGGGATAAAGGGCAACCCTGTCTAGTGCCCTGTTTTAAATCAAATGGGCGTGACTTGATCCCATTTACACATACCCGCGCTTCAGGGTGAGTATACAAGATTTCCAAAGCCCAAATAAAGCCACTCCCAAAGCCAAACCACCGTAGGACTGCAAACAAAAAAGGCCATTCCAGCCGATCAAAAGCCTTTTCGGCATCTAAGGAGAGCCCCACTAAAGGCGACGTCATCCTCTCAGCACCCACCAATATGTGGCACAGTATTCTGGCATTGTCGGCTGTCGATCTACCCTCAGTAAAGCCACATTGATCAGGATGAACTAATAGAGGCAAGTGTCCAGCTAACCGGGCTGACAAAACCGATGCGTAGATTTTATAATCCGCGTTCAAGAGAGAGATTGGCCGGTAATTAGCAGCTAACAGCAGGTCTCTACCCGGATTTTCGAACACCACAAGATTAGCCATTGTGAAAGCACCTGTTTGCTCTTCCGTCTCAGCCAGCATATTATAATATTGAGATAGCTGGGGGATCAAGTCTGCCGTGAAAGATTTAAAGAATTCCGCAGGCAAACCATCCGGTCCCGCTGCCTTGCCAGAGGCCATTGAAGCGATCGCACACTTGATTTCCTCTTCAGAGAAGGGATTGTCTAGCTCCTCCCTGGCCTGCTCATCTAAAACTGGCCATTGTATGCCTGCAACCAATTGATCAAAACCTTCTTGCGAGAACTCTCGTTCAGAGTCATACAAGTGAGTGTAAAAATCTCTAAAGATTTCCGCAATCTCCGAATCTTTGACCACCATTCCTTGCCCGCCCGGATTCTGCAGAGCGGCAACTCTTTTGGCCTCCCGTCTACCCTTGAGTGCATTTGCCAACATTCTGCCCGCTTTATTTCCTTCGCGGTAATAACCCCCTTGCTGCGCCCTAATACTTTGTGAAGCTTCGGTGGTCAGTATCGCATTATATTGAAATCTTAACCGCTGGAGTCTCAGCAAAATACAGGCGTCGGTTCTCCGACTTAACACTCGCTCCCCAATTTTAATTTGCTGTTCAAGAATTGCCAACTGCTGCTTCCGTTGTTTTGCCTGGCGGATATTAAAACTGGTTATGACCGCTCTTATTGCTGCTTTAAAGCCCTCCCACCAGGCCCATCCCGGGGTGGCTTGAGAGGGATTAAAGTGAAAATATTCTGTGATGGCCCCCTTTATCTCCAAACAAATGTCTGGGTTATTTAGGAGGGCCCTATTAAATACCCATTCAGCTGAGCCAGTCTTTAATGAGCTATCTTGTACCACCAAGGAGATGGCCGCATGATCAGATACATGAGTTGGATGAATGCACGCCTCCACTATATTCGGAACTAACGTTTTAGACACTAGGAAAAAATCAATTCTAGATTGCGACAAATGTGGAGCGGAAAAGTAGGTAAACTCCAGCTCCGTGGGATGCAGCATCCTCCATATATCTACCAATGCCATCTCCTTGATCAAAGAGGCAAGCATGAGTTGCCCTTTGGAGGGTTTAAGGGTCCGGGGCGGTTGTCTATCTACTAGAGGATCTATCGCCTGATTAAAGTCCCCCCCTACAATTAATGGTTAATCTGCCTCCAGATGTATTTCTTTCGCTACTGAGGCAAAAAATTCAGGATGATCAGTATTGGAGGCATAGAGACACATAATAACAACCTCCAATCCCCCCACTTTCAGCAAGGCCTTAGACCATCTTCCTTCTGCATCGGACTTACTAAAATGGCCACCCCATTTCTTTTCTTGGAGGCCGCCGAATATGCCACTACAGTATAGGGTTTTATGCTAAGCTTAAGTGATTCGTTACTGTTTAAGTGCATTTCCTGCAGTAGCAATATATCCGCTTTCTCATGTCGCGCATAATCAATGATCTTTCTTCTTTTGACAGGGTTATTTATCCCTTTAACATTTAACGACAAAACTTTACAGGGGGCCATTGCAGTATTTGTTTAAATATGGCCCCTTCGGACCAGTGCGATGTACCTGCTCATTTATCACAAAAGAACTATGACCAGCGGGGAAATTGCCAACTCTCATTTCTCAATTATGACAGTTTCTAACTCGACTGCTAAACCTTCTATACCCATGTATGTATGTGTGCTCTAGAGGAGAGACTTCACCCAAAAACATTATAGGTGAGCTCAAGCCAGCAGGACTGGCTCGGGAGACCCACCAATCTCAAATCTAAAACAGTATATTATCCCATTTTATAAAAACTACAGCTACCCACTTAAACAGCTTCCCCCATCATCCCACTACCCATTAATACAGGAGCCAAATGCACCGCAATAATTGCATTTAAACAATCTTATAAAGGGGCTTCAATGTCCATAGTGGCCTCACCAGCATATCGTTAGCTTTCCGGTCTTGCTTGCTGATATATCTCCAGACCGGGCCATTCTCAAGTTGACAAGAATCTCTGTACCGTCCGCCTCCTTCCTCAGCGCATTTGTGCTGCTTCTTTTTCCTCAAGATATGGAAGAAGAGAGTCCGGCTCATCAAATGTCCGGGTCTGGTTATGGAGGGTGACACGCATCTTTGCTGGGTACATCAGACCAAAATGTGCTTGAAGTTGCTGCAGGTGTGGTCTTAACACCAGGAATCTTTTCTGCCTGTCCACGGTGGGTTTAGCCAGATCGGGATAAATGGAGAGCTTGCGTCCCTCGTATTCCAAAGGTGCTCGCACACGAGCTGCATCCATTATTTGTGCCACTTGCTGGTAGCGCAGGACTCGAAATATGACAGGGCGTGGCTGCGCACTATGTGGTGTAGTATGTGAGGGGACGCGATGGGCCCGATCAATTTCAAAGTCTTTCTCAAAAGTGAGTTTAAGGACCGTAGGGATCATCTTTACCAGGAAAGCTCCCATATCTGTGCCCTCTGCACCTTCCGCAATACCGACTACTCGTACGTTATTCCGCCGGGCCCGATTGTTGCTGTCTTCGACTTCCTTTTGCAGCGCACAAAGCTGTCTCTCCATCTTATCTACTTTTTACAGGCGGGCCCCATATACAGAAAGGATACCTTCCACTTTTTCTTGACGAAGTGAGATGCCTTCAATTTTACTGTGCAGCGCATTTATTTCCTCGTGCACAGTGCTTAATGAGGCACCGTTAGCTTTGACCAACCCTTTCACCCCTCTTATCTCCGCAAGGAGCTCCTGCAGGATGTCGGGCCCTTCTCGTGTTGGCGCCATCTTTTGTGGGGAGATGGGCTCTGTTTTAGAACGCTTCGCACTGTTGTTCAGCGCACTCGCATAATCTAGCCGGGTTGGCTTCGATCCCGCCATCCGTGGGCTCACCGTTGCTGCAATCAGGTCTGTGCTGCCCAATTATGCGATATTTTCAGGATTCTTGGCGGATCTCCCTGGAGCCTCCACACTAGGCGGCCATCCTGCTCAGCATCAAGCTCCGCCCCCTATCCTTTCATATCCAGTTTAAACTTTTCCTACTTACCTACAAGTTTGTTCATTCTGTGGCTCCTCACTACCTTTCTTATCTTATCTCACTCTACATTCCTTGGGAACTCCACTCATTAGGCATGCCCCTTCTATTTCACTGCCAACTCCAGACTTTGTTCATTCCACTTTGCTGTTCCATATGCCTGCAACAGACTACCTGAGTCAATGCTTCAGACTTCTTCTCTGGCCCTATTCTATCTAGGCTGAAGACCCAGCTCTTTGAGGCTGCTTTTGGATCCTGATGCCCCTCATTCTCTTGACTACTGCTTATGTGTATTTTGCCATAATCTAGTCTCCAGTTCTGCGATGATTATTCATCGTGATTAGATTGTAAGCTCTGATGAGCAGGGACTGTGCCTTACATCTATATAGAGAGCACTGTGTAAACTTTGTAGCACTATACAAATGATTACACAGGTACACTACCAAAAAACTGCCTCCAGTTTTGCAACTGATTCCTATAGATTTTGGGGTGCTGAATCCAGGAAAAATAGCCAAAATGTTCCATCACGTCACGTTTTCTTGCAAAATTAGATTTCTTACCCATATAAGGAATGTTCACATAATTTCTTTTTAGCCGACTGCAGTTTATTTTCTTGGCCCAAAATAGAGGTTGTAATGGTTAACTAACTAGAAACACTCCCTCATGATATTTTAGAGTGTTTTGTATTCATTTTATACATTAACAGGACAATTGGGAGGCGGGGGGCTAAATCCAGTACTCGCGCTGGCGCATGTTCTTTCCTGTTCGCCTCGCCTCGTTCGCTCGCTCAAACACGGTGGTTGCGACATGAACGTTCCTGTCAAATTTCAGTTTCTTGCAAGTTCATTATTACCTTTTGTTTGCTCAGTCGTAATCCAGCTTTATTCCGAAGTGGTTCACTACAGTTGTAGTTTGCAGTGCTGTGTATTTGTGATGGCTCACAGAGCCAGAGGTTGCGTCAACTCTCTGGACAGTTTTTGTTTTATTTGTGGGGAATATACCGTGAAAAAGCGGCAGAGGAACATTTCTGCATTTATTAAAAAAGTATATTTCGCCTATTTCGGTTTGAAGTTAGGCGATCAAGACAAACCGTGGGCTCCTCACAAAGTGTGCAAGACATGTGAGGAAGATCTACGCTTATGGATGAAAGGTAAAAAACAAGCATTTTGTTTCGGAATACCTATGATGTGGCGTGAACAAAGAGACCACAGCAGTGACTGCTATTTTAGCTCTTGCATTGTGAAGGGATACAACTTAAAAAATAAGAACGTAATAAGTTACCCCAACCTTCCCTCAGCAATTAGGCCTATGCCTCATAGCAACGAAGTACCTGTGCCTGAACCACCAAAATCTTTGGATCATATTTGTGTGGACGGTTCTGATCATGATGAGACTCATCAGATGGCTTTTCCCGATGAGTCCAGTACTTCCGAGTTTGAAACTGAACCAGATCCGAAACCTGAACTTTTCTCTCAAGCTGAATTGAATGATTTAGTCCGGGATTTAGGACTCCCAAAAGATGCTGCCCAACTGCTAGGTTCTCGGCTTAAACAGAAAAATCTATTGTCACCAGGAACAACTTTTTATTGGTACCGCAACCGCGAGACACAATTTTTGAAGTATTTCAGCAAAGAGGAAGATTTGGTATTTTGCAACGATATATACGGAGTGATGGAAAAGTTTAAACTCAAGTATGATCCTGCTGAATGGCGGCTGTTCATTGATTCGTCAAAAGACAGCATAAAAGGTGTTCTTCTTCATAATGGCAACACATTCGCTTCAGTTCCTATTGCTCACTCTGTTATTCTCCAAGAAAAATACGAGAATTTGGCCCTGATTCTTCAGAAGATTCGTTATGATGAGCATAAGTGGATGATTTGTGGAGACTTTAAAATTCTATCCATGCTATTAGGGCAGCAATCCGGTTTCACCAAATATCCCTGCTTCCTTTGCTTGTGGGATAGCCGGGCCCGCGACCTACACTGGGGGAAAAAAGACTGGCCAATTCGGGAGTATTTGAGACCCGGTGAGAAAAATGTTCTTCATGAGAGCTTGGTACCTCGTGATAAAATTCTATTACCACCTCTCCACATTAAGTTGGGTCTCATTAAGCAATTCATCAAGTCCCTTCCAAAAGATGGTGAGTGCTTTCGGTACCTTTGCTCAAAGTTCCCCCGACTTTCTGAAGCAAAGCTAAAGGAAGGAGTGTTTGTTGGCCCTGATATAAGGAAACTCATTTCAGATGGAGCATTCGCTGAAACGATGTCTGAGAAGGAAAAAGAAGCCTGGGATTTCTTCAAGGATGTTGTTCTCAAATTCTTGGGGAACAGGCGGGATGAGAACTATAAGGATATTGTTGCCAGGATGCTCAATGCCTTCAAAGAACAAGGCTGTAACATGAGCCTGAAAGTCCATTTCTTGCACTCCCATGTGAACTACTTTCCCGAAAACTTGGGGGCGTACAGTGAAGAACAAGGTGAAAGGTTTCACCAGGACATCAAGGACGCAGAGAGAAGGTACCAAGGAAGATGGAACACCACTATGATGGCTGATTTCTGCTGGTTGCTGCTGCAGGAAACCCCAGATGAAAAATAGGCCAAGCAGCGCACCAAGAGAAGCATTCGGGGGAAGAAGAAACGGGCCCACCAGGAGATTGATTGACCCAAGAATGACTTTAAAAATCTAAACTGTGTTGACAAATATCATGTTTTTACTAAACTTTGAAATAAAAATTTGCTAGTTATTACCACAGTGTCGGATCTCATTTATTAGAATTTTATTTTCACACCATCGGGTGTTTGTCTTCATGTATTGCAATGGTGCGGTTTGCGTTTTCTATTCTTACATACATACCTGTACAACATTTTTTGCACATTTCTTTGCTTTGCTTTGTGTCTAACCTCGCTCTTATATGCTCAATGTTTGTGCACATGTATGTGGCTGTTTTAAGTGCAGACAATTTTGCTACCATCACAGTGTGTTTTGTTGACATTACTCTATTCTTATGTGCTGCCTTGTTACAATTTTCTTTATTCTTATTTGAATAACTGCTAAACAATTAGTATAAAGAATTCATCCAAGAAACTTTTATCTCGATCGCACTCAATCTGAAACGTTCACCTCAAACTGCTAACCCAATGTAGCAAAAAATCTGTACGTGATGGAGCAAATTGGTTACCAGATTTGGATTCAGCGCACCAAAAAACGTAAAAATCAATCGAAACATTAGAGGCAGTTTAAAAAAAAATTGTTTTAGTGTACCTGTGTTATTGTTATTAGTAGTAGTAGCACTGTTGTCCTCTTATACTATTTTATTGAACCTGGAGTAATAGATTTTCCTTTTCCTAAACAGTCCCTAACTAGTTTTAAATTAAGGATAATTATTAATTTATATCTACTGAAACCATTTCATTGCAGGGGTCACTCTCTCTTCATGTGCTCTTGCCTCTCTCTCTCTCTCTCTGTAGTTCAACTCTCTCACAATTCCATACGAGGTGCGATAAAAAAGCATTGAGACTTGTACAATAACACAAGAAGTATAACACTGACAGTTATTGCACTCATTCTCTTTCAAAGTAGTCCCTTTCCAATAAAACACACTTCCTCCAGCATTCCTGCCACTGCTGGAAACAATTTTGAAATGCCTCTTTCGTTATGCTGTGAAGTTGCTGTGTCAAATTTTGCTTAATGGTCTCCAAGTTATCAAATCTCCTTTCTTTCATTGATAATTTCAGTTTGGGAAACAAGAAAAAGTCACAGGGTGCGGGTTCAGGTGAGTATGGAGGCTGACGGACTTGTTCTATTTGCTGTTTAGCCAAGAACTGCTGGACAAGATGGGATGTGTGAGCTGTGGCGTTATCATGATGAAGCAACCATTCACCATTCCTATGGAACTCTGGCCTCTTTCGACAAACTGCATTTCTCAAACAAGTCAGAACTTGGATGTAGTATTCCTTATTGATGTTTTGGCCTTTTGAAGCATACTTATGATGAACAATAACCTGGTAATCAAAGAAAACTGCGAGCATGACCTTGACATTGCTCCTCACCTGACGGGCTTTCTTGGGTCTGGGAGAGTCTGGAATCTTCCATTATGAGGACTCAGCTTTAGTTTCTGAGTCATAACCATAAACCCAGGATTTATCACCAGTAATAATTTTTTTGATAAAATCTGAGTCATTTTCAATGCATTCCAACAACTCCCTGGCTGCAGACAATTGATTTTCTTTTTGTTCGGGGTTCAGTAGTTTCAGCACAAATTTTGCCGACACATGTCTCATTCCCAAATTGACAGTAAGAATGGACTGTACTGACCCAAAACTGATGTCTATGTCCTTAGCAAGCTCCCTGATATTCAACTGATGATTTGAGCATATTGGGGTATGCACTGCTTCAACTTTGTCTTCATTCCTGCTCGTGGATGGCCTTCCAGAACATTTGCACTGTCAACACTTTGGCGGTCCTCTAGGAAACCTTTGTATCAGTCATAAACACAAGCATGACACATGCATGAATTCATCGTCATACACTTACTGTAACTTCTCATAAATCACTTTGTACGAATCTCCAAGTTTCTGGCAGAATTTAATGCAAATTTGCTGTTCAATTTTTTTCACTCATCATAAATCTGACAAACTGCTTTTACATATTACCAAATATTACATGATTTAAAACAGTACAGGTGTGCTACAGCCATGCTGAACTGCACATGCAGAGCACATAACTAGGTCACTGCATGCTTAATAGCATCATGGTGCAACATTGCAACTTTTTGATCACACCTTGTATTCCACTTATTCTCTGCACAATAGTGGAAATGCATGAGCATCCAACTTCTTTATTCAGTCAGGACTGTCCAGAACCTAAACACCTCCAGTCTGCCTTTACACAAGGTTTGCCCCTCCAAAGACCTTAAACAGGGCCAATTTTCAGTAATGCTACATTTTTAGTACCTTCCACATGTGCAGGGCAGCACACAATTCAATTTTTAAAAATTTCTTAGGCAACATTTCTCAGTCCTACACCAAGCATTTTTATTTGTCTATGTCAAACTCGCTAGTGACAAAAGTCACATGGGCCACTTTAGTCAAGGGCTTCTTATTCACTCACTCCTCCCATTCATACAACAAAACCACATTTTCTGACACCTTAGGCTTCAGGGCAAGGTATAGTTTTTGAGCCCCCCCAAACATGAGTCTGTTTTTACTGCTTCTCTGTTGAGTTTCCCGGGTAATGGTACCCATTCTGGAACGTTACTATGACATTGCTACAGCATTTCCTGGGCTCCTCCAATCAGACATCAAAGTTTGGCTTCCCTGATGGCAAGGATTCTACAACTGTAGCGTTATGGAATATTTGCTATCTTTTTTAATTACTATGGCAATGGCCATATTTTAATGGAAAATGCATTTAAAACACCCTAAAAATGATAAAATGTTTCTTAAAAATGTCTGCTTATATCTTCTCAGGGCTCCAGTATTCCAACTGACCTGTCCGTCAGTCCCAGCATTAATATTGCACTGGCATGGATCTCCAGCAGTTTCCCCTGAACACAGGCACTCTCTTTTCCTCAGAGTTGCTGTTACTATCCCACTCACACTCTTTCTGACTGCTGATTGTCAGTTTTTCCCTTATCAAAAGTGCCATCAGTCACCATTTTTTTACCCAGAGCATTAGCCCTTTAAATGTTTGGACTGTCAGGCTCACCGCTACTCTTAGCTCTCCTTATCATTTCTACCATGCCTATCTGATCCTCTCCTCCCACTGGCGAATCTCTTCTCTTCTCTTCTTTTTCGGGATTGCAGTCCATTTAAATTTGAACTAAGCCTTGTTAAGCAGGCATGGACGGAGTTCACTGGAATGCTGTGTGAGGGAGCCAAGAGCTGGAGTGTGCATCGAGGTCCCCCTGGCATTTGTTTAAACAGCTTTGTGGCATCGGAATACCTGCGGGGTCTTGTGGGGCTATAAGTTCTGCCCTATGGCCCTCTGGGCCATGGCCCGAAGGGGCATGGCCAAAGGGACAGGACATGCCCCTTTGGCGCCCCTTCAGCGTCCATTGGTGTCCCTATAGAGCATACGCCTCATGATGGTGGAATAAAATTGGGTTTAAGTTTACTTGTTTGTTTGTGCACCATTGGAGGAGGCTATGGGGAAGCGAAAGATCAAAAAGTTGCCAGTAGATATGGGTCCCATGGCCGCAGGGGACGGTAAGGTTATCGGTCCTCTTGATAAACATTTTTTGACTCTTCACAGACTGTGTTCTCCCACTGAAGAGGCATACTTGAGCTCCGTTGAGCAAACCCCACCTCTTCCTCCTATTCCCCAGCTTTCTTCTACTCTGGCAAATAATGATAATAAGTTACCTTTATGTTCATAGTCTCTTGGTCCATTGCCTAAACCTGTTGTAGCTTTTGCTGCTTTAAAGAGTTTGAACTCCCCGCGGGAGGAGATTACTTTGAAGGACTTGTGGACTGTTATTTCCAACATTGATGTTAAAATGTCAGCTTCTCTTGAGTCTTTGTGTATTTTTATACAGGGATCTAATCAGAAATTTGCCGAGGTAGATGCTCAGTTAATTGAGATAGTTGGTACTGTTGCCACTATGAATAAACAGCTTTCAAAATTGCAGCAGACTAGTTCTGCTTTGATTAAAGATTCATTATCAATTCAGTATAAGCTAGTATTCTTGGAAAACAATACTAGGGCATTGAATCTTCATTTTTTGAATTTTTCTATGTCATCTTTGCTTTCTTCTCAGATTTTGCTTGATAAGCATTTTCATGAGGTTTTGTTATTTCCTGATAAGGTTGCTATATAGTCCTGCTATAATATCCCAGCAGGGAAACGTCAGATAAGGCGGTAGAGAGGGTTGATGTTCTTTCTATTGATGTAAATAAAGATCTAACTCATTTTTTGGAAGACTCTACTGATAGGATTGAAAAAAGGGCCATGTTGTTGGTTTCTTTCTTCTCTTTTACAGATAAATATCGCGTTTTGAAAGCTTACTTTAAAAATAAAGAGAAGTTGTTTTATGGATATAAATAATATGTTTTCCCTGATGTCTCTAAGTCTACTCAAGCGCGTAGGAAGGGTTTTTTGGCATTAAAGTCCAGGGTAATACAGTTGGGTGCTACTTTTTTTCTTAGATTTCCTTGTAAATGTATTATTACTTTTCAAGGTTGTACTTATGTATTTTTTTATTTTACTCAATTAGAAACTTTTTTTCCGATAGGAAGGAATGATGCTGGGTGGTTTGCTAATTTTCTTTTTGTGGCCTGCTAATCGATGGAGGTGTGGTAACCTCTTAATTTTTTAGTTTTTCTGGTAATTTATATATGGGGATCTTGGTTCATTGTTATGTGGACTAATGCAAATTAATTAATATGTGGAAACTTGAATGATGTAATTACTTATATTGTTTTGCTGCATTGCTTGTTTTGTTTATGTTTATAGTTGTATTAACTCTTTAATAAAAATATTGATACATAAATTTAAAAGTTATTGAGCCCCAGCAGCACAACTATAGTTGCTATTCACAGCTCTATTACATTTTTTATTATTCTTCATTATTTTTTTTAAATGTCCATTGGCCCTTCAAATGATTGCAGTTGTGAGAGCTGCACTGCTCTTCTCCTTAATCTCTGAACCATGATTTCTCTTTTTTATACCGTATATGTGGTTGAAACGTGGCCTTCAATCCTGAGCCTTTCTCTGCTCATTTCAGCCCTGGCCCTTGAAACAGCATCCCATGGTCCACGAAACCAAAACACTCTCAATGACACCATCCACACAGCCATGCATTTATCCCCAGGATGCGAGATAGGCTCAAGAATAATTTATAAGAATATTTCTTTATGTTAAGAATGGTAGATGCATGGAATAATCTTCCAGTGGAAATAGTACAGACAAAGACTGTATCTGAATTCAAGAAAGCATGGGACAAACACAGAAGACCTCTGAAAGAGAGAAAGGGACTGTAGAGCTTATAGTTAGTATGGAAGGGCAGACTGGATAGGCCATATGGTCTTTATCTGCCATCATGTTTCTATGCTTCTAAGGCCTGCTCCAGGCCCAAATAGGCATTGAGAAAGTGCTTGTTTTGGCTGTAAAACTTCCAGATGGTGTAGAGAATGTGGAAGTTTAGGTGACTTGCCCAACATCATAAGGAGCAGCAAAAGGATTAAAACCTTGGTTTCTATGGTCCTAGTCCACTACTCTAACCAGGGAAGTCACGGTTGGAATCCCATTGTTGCTCCTTATGATCCTGGGCAAGTCAAGTAAACCTCCATCTTCTCTACACCCTCTGGAAAAATTACAAAAAATTATAGCAAAAAAGTTTGAGCTCTGCTGGATAAGAACACCTTGCCTGCATGGACTTGGTTGTGTCCCTGTTGGGCATCATTCCAAAGAAAGAGCTGGGAAAATGAAGACTTTTAAAAGTCTAAGGGGTACTTTTAATAAAGGCCGGTAAGGGAACAAAAGTGGCATGTGCGTGCGTTATTGGCGCCCGGTAGCGGTTACCACTGTGGGAAGCCCCGATAACATGGGCTTACTGGCTGGTGACATGTTACCAGGTGGTAAGTTGCAAAGGGGTGGAGAAGGGGAGTTAACTGGGTGGAGTGTAGGTGGAGTAAGCGTAAGTTCCCCTGACAGCCATTCCAGTACTGTGTATTAAAGGCACAGCTGCCGGGAACCTTAATGCCAGATGAAAGCTGACATTAAAGGCTGCTTAGCTGTTCACACCCACTTAATAAATGCAGTAGTTAAATGCCTCACAGAGAGACCATTCACATATAGGCAGTGTGCAGCAACCAGACTGGAGCCCTGAAATTAGCGATAGTAGTGGTCTATTGGCAGTCACGGTATGCTGTCCTTTCAAGAAAGGGTACTACATCGTTGCTGCCAAAGTGGCAAAAATGGTGTCACATGAGTGATTGTGTGAGACTGGTTAATCCACTAGCGGACAAGGCAGCTGCCTAGGGTGTACATCCGCGATGTATGTTGTGACTCTGCTGTGACAGTGGTTGCACACATATAAGGTCTGTCCAAAAAGAAACCAAACTTGCTAAAGAGGGCACCAGCAAGCCAACACAGCAGACTCATGATAATGGTGATGTGTAGTGGTGACCTTGAGCTTTAGCCTCCCACTTGCTCGATCACAACACGTGAATCAATTATGGACTACATGCAGTAGAGTGAACTTGTCTCATATGCCTTTTGATGTTTCTGAAACATGTCATAACAGGCATCCTTTCAGAGTGAATTTCAACTTCAGGAACAAAAAGAAGTCCACAGGGACTAAAACTAAAAAGTCATGGGATTGGAGGCAGTGCACTATTGTGGATCAGGAACTGGTTAAAAGATAGAAAGCAGAGGGTAGGGCTAAATGGCCAATTTTCCCAATGGAAAAAGGTTAATAGTGGAGTACCCCAGGGATCTGTACTGGGTCCACTACTTTTTGACATATTCATAAATGACCTGGAAAAGGGAATAACTAGTGAGGTTATCACATTTGCAGATGACACAAAACTGTTTAAAGTTGTTAAAACCCAAGAGGACTGTGCAAAACTGCAGGAGGATCTGGACAAATTGGAAGACTGGGCATCCAAATGGCAGGTGAAATTTAATGCGGACAAGTGCAAAGTTATGCACCTAGGAAAGAACAACCCACACTATGGTTACACAATGCAAGGTTCCACATTGGGAACCACCAACCAGGAAAAAGATTTAGGAGTCATCGTAGATAACATGTTAAAACTCTCCTCCCAGTGTGCAGCGGCAGCCAAGAAAGCAAATAGAATGCTAGGTATCATAAGGAAAGGAATGGAAAATAAAGCAAAGGATATTATAATGCCTCTGTATCGTTCCATGGTACGACCGCACCTTGAATATTGTGTGCAATTCTGGTCACCGTTGTCATACCCCGCCCTCTGCCTTAGGCTTGGAGGGCCGGGGTAGCCATTATTTTTCTCTATTGAAGGTTAAGTTAACTAACTTTCCTCTCGTGATGCATGCTGGGAAAAGTAGTTTTCCTTCTGATAGAAAAGTCATGAAGCCAGGCTTATAGGCAAAACTATAACAAAGTTTATTTCTCCCAAAAGCAAAGGTTCAAAGCAAGTTGCATCAGGATACTTCTCCACTATTGGTTCAAAAAGGTTCTTTATACAAGTGTGCTGGCTGAGCTTTTACATTCAATCAATCCAAATGCAGTTCCTTCTCACGTATACAGACAAAGAACAAACCTTGGCAGCTTCCTTTACCAAAGAAAATATCTTCTTTCTTTAGGTTACACGCAGCTTATACTATACAGTTTAGGAAAGGCTTTCAATACTGTCTGCAAAGCATAAAATACAATCCATAGGTTGTTCTGACTGTAAGGAATCACTCTCCTTAGAGTCCACCTGCATTGCTTTAGGTTCTTGTGCTGCACTGCCTTGCTTTAAACTACTGGCAAATGCCTCAGGGTGTTTTCTCCCTAAAACTCCCTGTGGGTCTTTTAAACACAACTCTAGTGAATAGGGATAAGCAGTACCTGAGCCTGAGGAAACTCCTCTCTGCAGCTGTGCAGCTATCTCCTGCCAGCTCTGGGGAAACAATCCCTTGTCTCTTAGCTTAGGTTCCTCCCTGGAGCTCTGCCACGGTTCTCCATTCCAGGCTGGGCTCTGAAGACTTCTGCACTGAGTCTTAGGCACCCACCTCTGAACTCTCTGAAGCTTTTCCTTCAGTGCTGAGGTTTGAAGGTTTTCCTGCTCTTTCTCTCTGAGCACTCCAGACCACCTTCCTGTCCTCTCCCTTTCTGCACTGCTTGCTTCAGTTCCTTTCCTCCATGTGGCTTCCTTCCTCCAGCTACTGTGTTTCCTCCAGCTGTGCTCCCGTCCAGGCTGCTCTCTGTGCTGCTTTCCGTGTGGCTTCCTTTGCTGCCTCCTGTGTTGCTCTTTTTGCGGCTCCCCGTGTTGCTCCCCATGTGGCTCCCTTTGCTGCTCCCCGTGTTGCTCTCTTGACTCACTCTCCAGCCTTGGTTTATATTCCTGTTCTCTGATCAGCCTCCCTGACTCTCTAGACAGGTGTTTGTACTCAGTTTCCAAGCCTGTTGCTATGTTATCAGGGCTTGGGTGTGTCAGCTTAGCTTTTGAATCCCTGTGTTTGTTTTCTCCAGAGAAATGCTGGAAAGTGTGCTTTGCAGGGCTGTGACCTTTCCTAAAGGTAGAATCATTCTTTTCTTCTACTTCCATGGGCTCACTAGAGTCTTCCTTATCACACCGTATCATAAAAAGGATATAGCGTTATTAGAAAAGGTACAGAAAATAGCTACCAAAATGGTAAAGGGGTTGGAAGGCTACTCCTATGAAGAGAGGCTACAAAGGTTGGGGCTCTTCAGCCTGGAAAAGAGATGGCTGAGGGGAGATATGATAGAGGTCTATATATTAATGAATGGAGTGGAATGGGTAAACGTAGATCGATTGTTTACGCTATCAGAATATAGAAAGACTAGGGGACATGTAATGAAGCTACAGGGTAATCTATTTAAGACAAATAAGAGAAAATATTTTTTCACTTAACGTGTAATCAAACTCTGGAATTTGTTACCGGAGGATGTAGTAAGAGTTGTTAGTGTAGCTGGGTTTAAAAAAGGTTTGGACAAGTTCCTGGAGGAAAGGTCCATAAACCATTATTAAAAAGGGACCCAGGATATCAACGCTTGACCCAATACAAGCATTGTGGAACCTGTGTCTCTTGGGGATACTGTTAGGTATATATGACCTAGATTGGCCACTGTTGGAAACAGGATACTTGGCTTGATGGACCTTGGTCTGACCCAGTATGGCATATCTTATGTTCTTATGGGATCAGATCTGGAGAATAGGGAGACTGCGGGACTAGAGACATCTCGTGCTTCGCCAAAAATTCATGGATAAGGAGCAATGAGTGATTGTGACATGGTTCACTTTTTGCTCATCTGTCCTGAGACATGGGACAAATTTTGCAGCAAAACAATGCATCTGAAGTTTTTCAGTCACAACTGTGTGACACAAACTTTTACTGATGCCTATTTCTTCACCAATTTCACGGACAGTTAGGCGTTTTTCAAAAATCAAAGCATGCACTTTCTTAATGTGATCATCGTCCATTGATGTGGAAAGCCATCCAGTTTTATTTTTATTTGTTTTTATTTGTTTTTATTTTATTTACCTGTTCCTTTATTCCACTTTTCACCAGAGCAAAACGGTACACATTTGAACAATAACAGATTGTTACATTAAACAGTGGAAACTTATGTACCTGAGTTACAACATATAAACAGATTATCAACAATGTGGAACTTCGGTGGATGTTCTGCCTGATTTGAAACATCAGTATCATTTGTAGCATTGTTTGTGGCTTAAACAATGCTCTCCAAAAACTTGTTGCAACATCTGAAAAATCTTGGTAAAAGTCAATTTCACACAGAATTTCATGCAACCGCGTTGCTCTTCAAGATTCTTTATATTTCAACTTTCAAAAAATAGCAAAAGGCACATGAGATGAGTTCACTGTACTGCTGGCCCACATGTTATTGTCATAGATTTGTTGTGGCCCATGCTTGCTGGCATGAACCTTGATGCCAAGGAGGTCACCCAGCATTCCAAGAATAGTCTGCACTTTGTATTATGGCCTACTGCATCTATCAGGCCAGGATTAATGACCATCCTTTCTGTGAACATGACAATGGGATTACCCTGACATTCTCCATTTCTTCTTCCTGCTATGACTCAGAGTCACAGGCATGACTGATGCATGCTTGGTTAGTCATAATGACACTACCTATGTTTTCGATGTGATGCTTACTGAACCATATATGACTGATATTGCTTTGTCCCCACAAATGTCATTATGCACAATATTAGGTGCAGATTTGCCACAGGAGTGCATTGGGTCAGCAGGCCCCTGATTCATTCTCTTCCACTTCCATGCATCATTCTCCACATCCATCTCCACAGAGGCTTCGTGACCACTCATATTATCATGACAACTGGTACTCCCAGGCCCACACAATGACACTTAGCTGCCTAGGACATATCACACATGCATCATCCTGCAGAAGATGTGCAGGTCGCCACTCATTCCCAGTCACTGCAACTCCTCACTGGCACATATATCCCAACTTCTCGGTCACCCACTGACATCACCCCAAATAAGCAGGGCACACCTCAATGATAACATCCACCTGCCTCCCACATTATAATGCCACTTACTGTCAAACATATCAGGGACATATGGCAGTGACATGTTCATCAGCTATTACCTTTGCTTCCATCCAGCACCTGAAATGTCATGCAGTAGGACTCCCTTATCCCTCGTTAAGGTAACCAGCCTTATCTGGCATTAATGTGCATGCTAGGCACCCTTACCATCAATGGCATGTTCATGCCCATTAAGCAGCCACTAGCGCCCTTACTGCAGGAACACCAACTTCTTGCCCTGCCTTTAACGCACGAAGGGGGCCTTACCGCTGCCATTAACACATGCAATTCGGTGCACCCTTAACGGTCCTTAGTAAAAATGCCCTTAGTGGTGATTTGCATGACCTGCTTTTTTTCAGACATTCTGTCTTGGACAGCCCAGATTGCACTCTGACGTCATTAATAAAATGTGCCTTAATCTGTCATATACAATCCTATAAATGAGCGATGAAAGGAATAAATTGACTCCATGTACTTGGCTTATATGCTTGAGTTCAAAATAAACTAAGCTGCATTATTCTGTCCACAATTTCACTCATTGTTCCTTGATAAGTTAAAAGACATTTTAGTACCATGTTTAACAATGATAAATGGATGTCCAGCTTGAAATAGTGCTGCAATTCACTTTGTTCTTGAAGAGGCGTCGCCAGAATATAACATCAAATGCAACAGCATGCATTATTAATTACTCTGCTTGTGAGAGAATAGATCTCTGCCAGGGCACTAAGAACAGGAAATGCTCAGTCCCAAAGGTCATTATTACTATTATAATCCTCCCCCTGAAAATGTTAATTTAGCATAATTAAAAGAAACTATATCAATTGAATTTAAAAAAACTGTTTTACAGTAGTTGCGAGAGCATTGTTTCTTTCCTGGATTCTTAAAATGAAATTAAGAAAACATCAAGATAAACAGAATATTCAGTGATGTCATTGAGAATGCCCAATCCCTTGTGGAAAAATGCATAACGTTGGATATACATTTCTTTCCGACTTTGATACGCTATATCCATCATACCTTGTTTAAGTATATTTTGTGGCAATTTTCTCCAAGCAGTGGGAAAGTTGGACAGAGGAAGGTGCAATTAATACTTTTCTTTTGGAAAAGTTGTAGAAAAATAAGGCCCATATTCAAAACATTTGGCTTCGTAATTTGTGAAGTTGCCTGGACTGATTTTGGCATTTTAATATTTACCCACTACTCCAATGATCAGTTAAATCTTGTCCTGCTAAGTTAATAGTGGGGTAAAATTTAGTTAGTTGTAGAGACGCAGAGTTCAAGGCATTCTGGGGGTGCAATTACAGTTTAGCCTAACGTTTTATTCAAGTAAGTCCATCCATAGAGATAGCAGACTTAAAATTATCTAGATAACTTTAAGGGGGTCATCTTATAGTCATTTTCATGCATGTGACTATATACACATGCACATGGCCTATTAAGAACTTCCAACCACAAAACAACAGTGGAGGACAAGAAGAACAAAGGGGGTCATTTTACAAGGAGCTGTGCAAATTATGGATTATAATGACTTATCTGAGGAAATGGGCCTTAACACGCACACTTTCTTTGGTCACTTTTCTATAAGTGCATGCGTTAGGTTGATGGCGCATTGTTTCACTGTGGGCATTCACATAAATGAAGCTTGAGTGAAGCTCGCAGTTATGCATGTAAATGAAAAATGTCTATAATTTACAGGTGTTTTTGAGAAATCTAGGTGCCAGCATTATACCAGCCATATGGCTGATGTAAGTGATCATGCCTAGATTTAACGCACATTTTCAACCACTTACTTCCCTATTTTGTGAAGTAAAAGTACACATGTACTTTACTTTCTAAAATAGGTATGAAATATGTAGATAAAAATATGCATTAAAATAGCTTCCCTTTGTAAAATTACCCTCAAAGTAGGATACCATGAAGATAGCCTGACTTCAGCAAGCTTCAGCAAACCTGCTTGTGTCAGGGACAATTATCTTTTAAACAATAGTGCATTGACTATATAAGCATTGGGCTGCACTGTTGGACTTTTATTCTTGAGCACTGTGCTGGTGCAGCACTCTTTTGCCTGCAGTCAGGCAGTTTTCTAGAAACAGCAGGAGCTTTGAACAGTTCAACAGATCAGTGTGAATCTCACTGACTAATGTATAAACATCTAGGAACAGAACTCTTTATGTGACTTCTGTAGTTTCTTTGGCAGAAGCGAAGAAGTAAATCTAATGGATCCTGCTTGGACACCTAATCATCCTGTATCTCTATTTTATTTATTTATTTATCAGTGTTTAGATACTGCTTTTCACCAGGTCAACGCGGTTTAAATAGAACAATAATACAGTAGCCGGTTTACATAGAACATGCACACTATATACAGTATACACTGGATAAATTTGAACAGTTAATTATGCACAATGGGTATCAAGTCTTGGTTATATATCTATGCTTTCATCATCTTCAGTAAGTACAGAACATTGGGGGGGGGGGGGGGGGAGTTAAATTGTAGGCCTGAAATATTCTGAAAAAAAGGTTTTAGTTGTTTCCAGAAGGCAAGGAGGTCATGGTGTTTCTTATTGAGGTCAGAAGGGTATTCCAAATAGAGGAGGCATATAGCTGGAAGATGCATCTGCAGACTTGTTAGTTGTATTTAATTCTAGCATAGGGGATGGTGAGTATGTTCTTTGTGGATGTTCGTCTGGCCCTGTTTGGCTGTTGAGTTTGTAGAAGGGTATGGAGGTGTGTAGTAGAGTGTAAGTGGGTGGTTTTATGGGTTAGAAGGAGGGTCTTGTATTTTATCCAGCTTGTTATTGGTAGCCAATGGAGTTGTTTAAGGGTGGGTATGACGTGCCGGATGCATGCTGTTGTATGTAGAGCAGTGCATAATGGAAGTAAGGTGGTTTGTGGGAGGCCCTGGTAGATGGAGTTGCAGTAGTCGAGGTGAGGGAGAATTATGGCTTGGAGTGCTGTGCGGAAGTCTGGAGAATCTAGGAGGGGTCTGAGGTGTTGCATGGTTTGGGCTTTGAACTATACTGCTTTGACAGTTTTGTCTATTTGCTGTTTTAAGGAGAGGTATTGATCTAGTATGATGCCAGGGTATTTCACTTGTGGTTGAACTTGTATTTGGGTGTTGTTCAGTATTAGGATAGTTGGGAGAGAGAATGAGTTGTCCTTTGTTATGAATAGAACTTCAGTATTTTTGTAATTTATTCTAAGGTTGTTGTCGCTTAGCCAGTCAGAGACATCAAAGAAGCAATTTTGGTGATTGGTGAAGGAGGGTTGTGTCATGTCAATTGGTCCATAAAGCATTATATCGCCAGCGTAGATATGGAAGGTGAAGTTGTGGGATTTGACGATGGAGCAGAGGAGTTGAAGATAGATGTTGAATAGGAGCGCGGATAAGGTGGAGCCTTCTGGTACCTCTTGTATATGTTGGAAAGGGGTGAAGGTGTTTGTTCCAATTTTTATCTGTTGGTATCTGTTGGTTAGGTATGATTTGAACAACTGGAGAACTGTGCCATGGATACTGATGGATTGAAGGTGTTGAAGGAGGATGTTATGGTTTTCGGTGTCAAAAGCAGCCGAGATGTCGAGGAAAAACAAGAGGAATTCTTGGGCGGTATTTTGTATGCCTTTTATTAGAGTGTCGATGAGGGAGACCATCAGTGTCTCAACTCTGTGTAGGGGGCAGAATTAATTTTGCTAGGGGTCGAGGAGGAAGTTACTGTCAATATGGTCCTGGAGTGGTTGCTGAACAACTTTTTCAATGATTTTTGCAATAAAGGGGAGACTAGTGATTGGTCTTTAGGAGGTTGGGTCCGATGGATCCAGGTTAGGTTTCTACAGGGTGGGATATATGGAGGAGTTTCAGGGGCTGTGGCATATAACCATGTTGTAAAGTTGATTGATAATTCTGGTGAGTATGAAGCTAAGCTCTGTTTGTATTGCTTTGATTCAATTCATTGGGCAGGGATCAAGAGGGAAGGTTATAATGTTGAGGGTCAAGATGATGGATTCAATGTTTTCTCTGCTGATGGTGTTGAAGGATGACCATGGGAAATGGTGGGGAGTTATAGTAATGGGGGGGGGGTTGGGTATTGAGTTCAGTTGAGGGTGAAGTTGTTTGTATTGGGTTGCCAACTGTTTGGAGAATGAGGGAGGTATTCAGTTGATGATGGTAAGTGTCCTTGTCAGTTGCTTGATAAGATCAAAGAGTTCTGTTGGGTGATTGATTGAACTGTTGATCAGTTTTTTTTGTGGCATTCATGTTTTGCATTATCTCTATGCACTATGGTTTAAAAGAATGCTGCCCTTGACTCAAGCAGGTTGGCTGAAACTTGGCCAAGTTGTTTGTGGTTGCACCAGTTTATTTATTTAACATTTTTTCTATACCATCTTTCTACAAATCAAGACAGTTTACATAGAACATTTTGTGGCAGTGTGTTTCAACTGTTTACATAGAACAAAGTAACAAGCATACATAGGCAAACAATATGAACTAATTACAATGATCAATGATCAACTATTTACATATGTATATACAGGGCTACACATGGTTGCGTTATAGAATTTGAGGGGGCATGAGCGGGAAGGTAGATGTAGAGGGTTAGGTACTAAGGTGGTAGGGAAAAATGTTCAAGGAAGAGATGGGTTTTTAACTTCTTTCGGAACTCAGAGTGGTTCGCACAGTTACGCAGCTCGTGAGGAAGGGTATTCCATAGGGATGGAGCATAGAGAGAGAAGGCCCTTTTGCTAGTAGATTGTTTACAATGCCTTTTAGCTGTTGGGATGATCAGTAGGTTTTTAGTAATGGAGCGGTGTGTTCTTGTGTTGTTGGAGAAGGCAAGGAGTGGGGAGAGGCATGGAGCGGACACATTTGAGATAATTTTATGTATAAGAGTAAGGACCTTGAATTTAGCTTGGTATTGAATGGGGAGCAAGTGGAGATCATAGAGGACTGGTGTAATATGGGATCGTCTGGGGTTGTTGGTTATAAGCCGCGCTAACGTGTTCTGGGCTAGTTGGAGCAGTTGGATGGTGTTCTTGGGAAGGCCATGATAGATAAGATTACAGTAATCAAGCGAAGGGGTTGTGAGGGCCTGACAGACAGTACGAAAGGAGTCAGGGCTTAAAAGAGGTTTGAGGTTCCGGAGGGTACGTAGCTTTGCGTATATTGTATTGGTGGTTCTCTTTATTTGATCGGAGAAGGAGAGGTTCTGATCGAGGATGATACCAAGATATTTCACTTGGTTTTTTATAGTGAGTGTGAGATCACCAATGTTGAGGGTTGGAGGAGGGATTGGAAAATACTTGAAGGACCTCAGTTTTGGATTGATTAATTAGGAGGTTGTGCTGGGAGAGCCAAGATTTTAGGCTGGTTAGGCATTCACTTGGTTTAGTAAAGTTAGGGTTAGTGAGGTTAAATGGGGTGAAGCGCATCATATCATCTGCATATAGTTGGTACTGAATGCCATAGTTTTGGAAAATCTTGCAGACAGGTTGAAGGAAGATATTGAAAAGTAAAGCAGATAGATTAGATCCTTGGGGGACACCTTGTTTTAGTGTAAATGGATGGGAGGTATCATTTCCAATACGGACCTGTTGGGTTCTGTCGTCTAAGTAGGATCGGAACCAGTTTAGAGTTGTTCCTCTCAGTCCTATTTCATGAAGTCTGTCTAGGAGTTGATAGTGGGGGAGGGAGTCAAAAGCGGCAGATAGGTCAAGGAAAATAAGTAGGCATCCTTGAGTAGGGTTCTAGGTGTGCAAGTACAAGGAATCTAGTAGGGAGGTGAGGAGAGTTTCAACTCCATGATTCTTTTTGAAACCATGTTGGAATAAATCGAGGAGAGATTGATCATCAATATAGTTCTGAAGTTGGGATTGGACTAGCTTCTCGGTTATCTTTGCAAGGAAAGGGATACTAGAGATGGGTCTGTAGGAGAAAGGGGAAGTGGGGTCAAGTTTTGCTCCTTTTAGGATTGGACGGATAGTGGCACACTTAAGTGGAGGTGGTACGGAACCAGTCTGGAGGGAGGTTTGTACAATATAAAGAATGTAGGGGCTGAGGGAACTTCTGGTTGATTTGATCCAGGGGACGGGACAAGGGTCAAGGGCAGAGGTTGAAGCATTCAAATCTTTTACAACATTAGATACGTTATCTAATGTAAGGGGATCAAACTCATTCCAAGAGTTTGAAAGGGTTGCCTCATGTGGTTGGGTGCTGTGGTCAGCTGTGGGTTGAGGGTTATTGGTTGATAAAGGTGAGAGGAATTTAGAGGTCAGGTGGTTAGCTATAGCCTGTGCAGTTATTTTTGGTGGCTGGTCCTGCTGTAGGGGTTCATTTATTAAGGATTTGGCAATGGAGAAAAGTTCTCTTGGTTTATTAAGTGATCATTGGATAATATTTTCATTATATTCTATTTTATGGTTGAGGGTTTCAGAGCAGTAGGTTTGGAGTTTAGTTGTGTAGGCAATATGTGCATTGGGGTCTAGAGTGCATCTCCATTTACGTTCAAGACGTCTAAGCTCCCTTTTGAGGTTTCTCAGATTTGTAGAGAACCAGGGGGTTCTTCTGCGGTACTTTTGAGGAAGTTGTTTAGGTGGGAGTAGGGAGGCTGCAGATAGGATTTCATTCCATTTAGAGATGTGGAACTCTTGGTTCAGGTTTTTACCATTTAGTAGGTCAAGTGATGGGATTGTTTGTTCCAGGAAGTTGGCTGCATTGAATTGTTTGAATCTATGGATATGTTGAGGGTGGGTGGGAAGTTGACTTTTGTGAGTGGAGTAGGGGAAGGAGAAGAGGATGAGAGCATGATCAGACCAGGGTATGGGTTGAATAGTGTGTAGGATCTGGTCAGCGAATAGAGAGTGTTGTGGGATAAATATTAGGTCAAGGATGTTTCCTTTAGAATGTGTAGGGTGTTCCAGTATTTGGGTGAAGTGAAGGGTGTTCATTGCTTGGAGGAAGGAGGAAGATTGTGTTGGTGGCCTCTGTTGTTTGGTCATACATAAAATTCCAACCAGTATAAAGGTGTGGTCTGGGCAGGGCATGGACAGAATTTCTAAGTACATGCTTAAGATGATAAAATACCTTAAGTTATGCATGTATTTGCAAAATTTACACATGAACATTTAAATCTGATCTCAAAGAGGTTTAATTGTCCCCATCTGTATTTATGATATGAATCTGCTGCTCCCAGCAACCGGCACCTGCTCCTCTCTCCTGGACTGAGACTGTATTGATGGATGCTGGCAGTACGGTCCTGTGAGAAGAGCTAGCTGTCATGGACATGTGAAAACATACCTGTGCAACTTAATTGAACAGGACTGTGGAGGCATCAAGGAGAATATCTACACAAAATATTCAAAAGATCTGCTGCTCCCAGCAACTAACACCTACTCTCGTCTGGTATAATCTGGTGAAAGTGGGATGCCATCATGGGTGTTGGATGTCATCCATGTGTGATTTAAATTGAACAAAAATGCAGAGATTTCATACTTCTGAAATCATGTCAGATCATACCCCTTAGTTTGCCTCTTTGTGGGCACTGAGGTGGCCATTAAGGTGAGCATTGGTGAAGATATTATAGGTTGATTGCTGTTTTAGTTGTTTTTATTGTTCAGAGAGTGATAAAAGAGATGGTAGGGAGTAGTGATAGGAAGAGATTGTTGGAAAGGAGGAGATGGAGGGGGGAAGGAGGTTTTGGCAGGTTGTATTGTAGATATTATTGTGGCTGAATTGGTTGGGTTGGGAAGAGGGGTAATGAACAAGATGGGAAGTGGATGGTGGTGGGATCACTGTTGGGTGTAATATTCCCTATGTAGAGGGAGAGGGGGTATGGAGGGCAAGGTAAATTTGAGGAAAATAGGTGAGGGTGGGTTGATGGGGGAGAGGGAATAGATGGATTATGGAAATTAAGGAGCCCTTTTACTAAAGGGCACTGTGGTGTGCATCAAACACACCAATAACATGCAACTCCATGTCAATCATTTTTTACAATCCTCTTGGGTTTTAACAACTTTGAATAATTTTGTGTCATCTGCAAATTTGACTACCTCACTCATTCCCATTTCCAGGTCATTTACGAATATGCTAAAAAACAGTGGACTTAGCACAAATCCCTGGGGTACTCCACTATTCGCCTTTCTCCATTGGGAAAATTGGCCATTTAGCCCTACCCTCTGCTTTCTATCTTTTAACCAGTTCCTGCTCCACAATAGTACACTGACTCCTATCCCATGACTTTTTAACTTTGCCAAAGGTTTCTCATGAGGGACCTTGTCAAATGCTTTCTGAAAATCCAGATACAATATATTGACCGTCTCACCTTTGTCTTTCTATTTATTCACACCTTCAAAAAAAAATAACAGATTAGTAAGACAATACCTTCCTTGGTTAACGCCATTTTGGCTCTCTCCCATTAAAACATAATTATCTACATGTTCAGTCATTTTGTTCTTTATAATGATTTCTACTATTTTGCCTGGTGCTAATGTCAGGCTCACCGGCCTGTAGTTTCCCGGATCACCCTTAGAACCCTTTTTAAAAATTGGCGTTACATTGGCCAATCTTCAGGTATTGCAGATGATTTTAATGATAGTTCACAGATTAGTAATAGTAAGTCTTTAATCTCACATTTCGGTTCTTTCAACACCCTCGGGTGTATACCATCCGGTCTAGGTGATTTGCTACTGTTTAGTCTATCAAATAGTTGTAATATATGTTCCCGGTTTATCAATATTTCTTTCAATTCTTCCGATGCATCACCTTTAAATACCATTTCAGTCACTGGTAACTTTTCTACATCTTCTTCAGTAAAGACAAAACCAAAGAATTCATTCAGTCTCTTTGCTTTGTCCTTGTCCCCTCTTAGTGCCCTTTTTTACCCCTCTATCATCTAATGGTCCAACTGACTATCTTACAGGTTTTTTTGCTATGAATGTATTTAAAAAAGCCGTTATTGTGCATTCTTACTTTCACAGCAAGCTTCTTCTTAAATTCTCCTCTTTGACAGCCTTATCAATTGTAAGAGGGAAGAGGAGTTTTGGGGAAGGGTATGGTGGAATCTTGTGGCTATTGGTATACGGGGTTATTCTGTCCCATGAATAGGGGACGTCCATCCCCACTATTTGTGGCCTCCCCTGCCAGCATCTAACTTCCCTGCCGATTGTATGGGGAAGTTAGACAGGGTGGGTGAGGGGCTGATCGGCATGGAGTTAGGGCGGACAGTGGGCAGTCACTAGCCCTGGATTTACAGTGCTGATTCTAATGTCAGCCCTGTATGTCCGGGGCCAGCAGCTTGTACAGGGAAGTTATTCCACCTCTGTGGTGGAATAACTTCCCAGGATAACATGGATCGGCGGCCCAGGGTGCGGATGAGGTGGGAGGGGACCGAGGACATTCATTGCAGCCCAACCCTGGCCATAGGTGGCCAGATTGGGGGTCGGGCTGCCTAGAATGCTTTGCAGGAGATGGCAGCCGGGATCGTGGCTTTACAATGGAGCCGCGGTGCCATGGCAACCAGACGCCATGGCACTGCGACTCCATTGTAAAGCCCTGACTGAGTTAGTCAGGCATGTTCTGTACGTGCAGGCTGGGCTGAATCACAGTCCTGGCCTGCACGTACAGGACTGTTTGTGATTCTGATCCTGCGGGGCTAGACGTACCTCATGGGATGAGAATTGTGATGCCCTCTGTATGCCCGGTTCAGACCGAACATACAGAGAGCCTTTACTTCTGGAACAGAATTGGGATAATAGTGTATAGAAGTATCTAGAAGTGGGAGGCAGGGGGAGGGTGATGTTAGTGTATAGGAAAGGTTTGTCTGTATTTAATTATAAATTATTGTTGGTACCTGGGGTGGAGGAAGTGTTGGTGAAAATGGGGAGGTCAAGCAGGATAGATATTTTGCAGATTTATTGCCACCCATGAACAAAGCAAGAGAAGTGGGAATCAATAATTGAGGGTATTTTGCACAAACAATTATGATTTCATGAAATGTTGGTGTTGGGAGATTTTAATTCCCATATGAGGCAGAGAGATTGATACAAATTATACAGACCAAACCCTTCCTCCTTTCCCAGCACCGAATCCGTCCTCCTTTCCCTTCTCAATGAATTGCACATTGCTCACGATCACGGTTCCCTTTCCATTGCCATCTTCCTGGACCTATCTGCTGCCTTCGACCCCATGGACCACTGTACCCTTCTCACACACCTTCATGATATTGGGCTATCTGGTTCTGTCCTACACTGGTTCCATTCTTTTCTCTCTAACAGATCATTTTCTGTACTCAGGGGTTTCTTCTTCCCCTCCCACCCCCTTCCCTGTGGTGTTTCCCAGGGTTCTGTCCTTGCTCCTCTTCTGTTTAACATTTTCCTGGCCCCCCTCACCCTCCTAATTCAACAGCACAGTATCTCGGCATATTACTACTTCTTCATCATACCGACGCCTCCAACCCCAAAATTAATCCTCTTGTCTAGCTTCTGTTGCTTCTTGGCTATCCTCTAACTTTCTGCATAATCAACCTCTCTAAAACCTCTGCCATTTGGTCCACCTCTGGAAACCCTGCTCCCCCTCTTGTTCCCCTCCTCGCCTCCTCTCCCATCCCAGTTGTTTCTTCCCTGTGTTACCTTGGGGTCACCCTGGACTCTTCTTTGTCCTTCAAGGAGCACATCTCTTTGGTGGTACAGCACTCCTTTCACACTTTGAGACAGCTCTGTGCGGTTCGCCCTTTCCTGTCAGTCCCCTCCATGACCATCCTACTCTTGTCTCTAGTAGTGTCCTGCTTGGACTACTGTAACATCTCCCTAACCAGCCTTCCCCAATTGCAATTACGAAGATTACAGCTTGTTCACTACACTGCTGCCCGTATCTTGACCCACGCCTCATGCTTCGACCATATTACCCCCATTTTGGAACTCGCTCCCCACTGCCCTCGGTTTGGAACCCTCCTACAAAACATTTAAATCAAGGCTAAAAACTCACTTATTCTGCAATGCATTTGACCTCCCTCTTCCCTATTCTCCCCTATCCCTGCCCCCTCACTGATACCCTCTGCTTCCCCTCCCACCTGTATACCTGGCTGCTATTATCTGCTTCTGTCCTTTCTCTCCTGTCTACCTTAAATTGGCATTCCTTTCCATTTCTCAGCAGACTCAAATGTTGTTTGTAAACTGCTCTGGTGCTTGTAGTATGAATGGTATATTAAATCTTTAATAAAGTTAAAGATAAAGAGTGACTCATTGGGGACATCATACTTTGGATGCTATATTTGGGACAGAGGAATTGGTAGATGGAAGAAAATTGATGCTGGATATTGAGTGGCCTGTCCTTTGGTCAGATCATTTTTTAAAATTTTGTTAAATGGCGCTGATCAGTATGGAGGCAGCAAAGAGCAGATGAAATGGAAGGAAATTTGGTGTAAAGTGGACTAGGATAAATAGGCTTAAGTAGCATGTAGTTAGAAGGAACTGGATAGGGAGGATGATCTGGAAGAACAGATAACGGAATGGCTTCAGGTTCTTCAAGGGTTCTGGAGGACATGGCATCAGTGCAAAGGGTATAAGTTCATTCAGGAGGACAGAAGAAGCTGAGCTGGTTTGAGCCAAAATGCCTAAGAGAAAAGGCAAGCCTAGGGTTTCTCCTGCAGAGTCCTTGCCTGCCAGTGTGGGGCCCATGGACCATTTTGTTAGGCTTGCCAAACATCAAATTGGGGAGATTCGAGCGGGCTTGGTTACCCAGGTTGAGGAGGCTGCGGTGTTTCCTGCCCTGGATGTGTCTCTCTCCCCTAATGGGCATCTTCCTCCTATTGCTCTGAGCCTTCTGACGACTCCTCCTGCAAGCGGAGCCGCGTCTCCCCCCTGATGCGGTGGCGGCAGTGGCTCTGGAGCAGGGCCTGTTGGAGGTAGACTTTGGAGGGCAGCCAAGTGTATGCGCAGCTGCAGGCTCAGTGAAAATTCAGTCTTTGGTGGAGGTTGCTACCGCTCGAGGACAGAGTGGTGCTGGTGAAGAGAAGGCTTCTCTGGTAGGATCTACAGCATCTGAGCCTCCATTTGCTTTTACTCTTTCACGTCCTGCTGTGATCTCTTTGGAAAATATCTGGGAGGCGATATCGCAACTATCAAATGTAGTAAGTCAACAGCTGGCTTTGTCTACTGTTCGGGTTGACAAACTTGAAGACTCTGTCTCAAATCTTAATCGGGAAATGGTGGACTTGCATTGGTCATCTCTGACAACAGTCTGTACAATGCTATGTATGGACCAGAAGACATCAAAAATGGTCCACTACAGCTAAATGTCAGAGCATATCCCTGACAATAATCAGATTGAGTGCACGCGCCAGCGCAAACAGCATTACTAGATGCCCAAGAGCACCAGCAGCTGTCTATACAAATGCGCACATTTGTGAGACCGCTGATGGTGCTGTGTGCCCTGTTGAATGTGCTCATTCTGAGGGTCCCTTATCATTGGCAGCGATATGCTTTAACATTTAGCAGTAGCGACCCCTTTATGATGCACTCTGTTCGATCACACTGGTCATGCTGCAGTCATCCCTATGGAACAGGTACTGGCCAGGCACTGATGTCCCCCCAAAATTGCAGTTGCACACATCAGATCCCTCCATGCATCCCTCTAACCATGCACACACACACCCTCTCACTTGCAGTCACACAAAGCATGCATCTGCAGAACAGAAGCCCTGCACCTCTCGAAAAGAACATGGAGTCTCAGGACTACTAATCTGATCTGTGTTTCTCACCCACACATGAATCCATTCTATACTCACCCACATACAATTCCTACATCAACAGTCCCATTTCTTGGAAGACAGGAATTGTTAGGGTGCCCTAGATTATCTCCTCTAGCTCACACAGTAATTATCAGCATAACCAGAATAATCGCCATTGCACTTTTGAATATTTCTGCAGGAGTGTTTATTAATGTGTCTTTACCATACAACCTTCACTCACCTCTGCATTCTGCTCTTTACAACTGCACCTTGTGGTCTTCTAGACTGGTACAAAACATCGTTGTCACCACCATTCATCTCTATGGGATGCATGCATAGCACAGCAGTGCAGAGCAGAAAGGTTTCTAAATCAAAGTTTCTAAATCATGGCTTTATTCCATGTTTCCACGGGTGTAAGGTGGACATCCACAGGGAAACAAGCAGCATATATATGGGTCTTTTCTGAATGCATATTGTACATCTATGTTGCTGACCATGCTCACATTCAACCCCTCCCACCCATGTTTTGAGATCCCCATGCTAGCGCCCTGCACATGCAGGGCCATGGGGGTTTCAGACTATGGTCGTAGACATTTTTGCTAGAAAAAAGTCTATACTGCACATTCAAAGGTCTTATTCATGTTCTGGAATGACCCCCTTGGGGAAGAACAAACGTAGCTACAGTTACACGATGCAACGTTCCACATTAGGAGTCACCACTCAGGAAAAGGATCTAGACATCATCATGGATAATATGCTGATATCCTCTGCTCAGTGTATCATGACAGCCAAGAAAGCTAACTGAATGCTAGGCATTATAAGGAAAGGAAGAGAGAATAAAACAAAAGATATCACAATGTTCTTGTATTACTGCATGGTGCGACAGTACCTTGAGTATTGCGTGCAGTTCTGGTCAACCCATCTTAAAAAAGATATAGCAGAATTAGAAGAGGTACAGAGAAAGGCAACCACAATGATAAAGGTAATGGAAGGATACCTCTATGAGGAAAGCATAAATAGGTTAGGGCTCTTCAGCTTGGAGAAGAGACAGCTGAGGGGAGATATAATAGAGGTCTATAAAATAATGAGTGGATGGAATAAGTAAACATGTATTTATTCCTTCAAAAAGTGCAAAGGCTAAGGGACGTATAATGAAGCTACAAAATAGTACATTTAGAACTAATTAGAGAAAATATTTTTTAACTCAACGTATAATTAAGCTTTGGAATTCATTGCTAGAGGGTGTAGTAAAAGCTGTTAGTGTAGCTGGGTTTAAGAAGGTGGACAAGTTCCTGGAGAAAAGCCCATAAATTATTATTAAAGTGGACTGGAGAAAATACACTACGTATTCCTGGGACAAGCAGCATGGAATCTGTTGACCATATGGGATATGTCACGAACTTGTGACCTGGATTGGCCAATGTCAGAAACAAGATACAGAACTTGACAGACTTTTGTCCTGACTAGTATGGCAAATCTTATGGTCTTATGTTCCTATTTTTCTTACATCAATATCAGGTTGCCTTGCTCACACTAATGAAAAACATTGCCATCTCCAGGCATTCTATTACTATAGTTCACAAAACACAACTTATAAATTCTGACAGCACATAACTACTACTACTACAACTACTACTGATCATTTGTATAATGCTACAAGGCGTATACAGAGCTGTACAGACACATGTAAAAGATGGTCCCTGCTCATCAGAGCTTACAATCTAGTCAAGACAGCACAACAGCTGAGGACAAGGATACATTTAGGGGAATGGTAAAGAAACAAATTTGGGACTAAGCGGATCAGGATCCAAAAGTGGCCTCGAAGAGGTGAATTTTCAGCTTTAATCTGCATGATTTATTACCTTGTAGAGTGGAGGAGTAACCTAATGGCTAGAGCACAGGCTTGCTAACCAAAAGACCAGCGTTCACTTCCCACTAGTACTACTTATGTCCTTGGGCAAGTCAGTTAACCCTCCATTGCCTTGGAAGTAAGGCCTAGCAATCTACTTCCAGTCACACGAAACTCAGGAGCTGCTGGGTTGCCAGGAGTCAGCATTGACTCAAAGGCACACATTGCATTATGTACCATATAGGTAGAACAGTTGATCTATGGCTTTATCTTCACTTCTATACTATGAGGCAACCTCTATATCTATTTCATGTTGTTGTTTTTTTTTTAAATTTGTTTTTGTCTTCACAATCTCTGCTTGGGGGGCTATACCATGCATTCACCCAGAGGGTCCCAAGGGTTTCTGCCACACACAACCCTGCGCCAAGCTGCCCCCGCCCCCCACTGCCACTGATTCTGTCTTGGGGTGAGGCAGGTGGAGGAGGAGGTAAGCGGCAATATTTGAAAAGCAGCAGCTTTGTGCTGCCACTTTGTTGTCCATCACAAAATTAACCACTCCTCACTTTCTATCATAACCAATAACCCACCAAAAAGTGATATTTAAGTGACTGACTCACAATGTTATTAAACTATTTTTTTGTCGGAAGTTATTGCCTTTTAATTACTCTTATGGTAATAAAACCACCGTATAAAAATCATGAAGCAATTGCATTACTTAATATCATTCAATGCTACTTCATTACACAATATCATCACAGCCATTATTTATATAGCTGTAAAATATCTTGCTATGCAGACTTTCCACGTGGAAAGTCTGCATAGCAAGATATTTTACAGCTATATAAATAATGGCTGTGATGATATTGTGTAATGAAGTAGCATTGAATGATATTAAGTAATTCTATAAAGTTTGGTTCTATAAAATTCTATAAAGTTTGGTTTCTCGTGGCTCTGCTAAGCTCACCAGTGTTGATGGGAAACAGGAAATGCCTGTTTCCCATCAGTGCCGGTGGGCTTAACAGAGCCACGAGAAAGGGAAACTTTCCCTTTGCCGCTCTGTAAAGCTGGCGGCGGCACTGAGAGAGAGAGGAGGGCTCTGCCAGGGTGGCCACAGGGCACTTTCTTCTGCTGCTGCCATGGGGGCAGTGGCATCAGCTTCAGCAGCCAGTTTCTTGAAGTGGGCTGATAGGGCAGGGGTAGGACTGATAATGGGTAATGGGGGGGGGGTCTAGGACTAGAAATGGACTGATGAGGGGTTAGGACTGGAAGTGGGCAAATGGGGGGTTAGGACTGGTAATGAGCTATGGGGGGGCTAGGGGGCTAGGACTGGAAATGGGCTGATGGGGGTTAGAACTGGAAATGGGCTGATTGGGAGGGGCTGCTAGGACTGGAAATGGGCTGATGGGGGGTTAGAACTGGAAATGGGCTGATCGGGAGGGGGGCTAGGACTGGTAATGGGCTGATTGGTGGGGTTAGGACTAGAAATGGGCTGATTAGGGGGGCTAGGACAGGAAATGGACTTACTGAGGAGGGGGTTGGGACTGGTAATGGGCAGATGGGGGACTAGCACTGGAAATTAGCTAGGACTGGTAATGGGCTGATTGGTGGGGCTAGGACTAGAGTGGGCTGACAAGGGTGATAGGACTGGAAATGGGCTAATTGGGGAGGGGAGTAGAGTGCTGCTGGCCCTAGAAGAAAACTAAGGGCTAGGGCTACAAATGGGCTGATGCGGGAGGATGGTAGAATAGGACTGGAAGGGAGCGGATAATGAGAGGGTCTGCCAGGGGAAGGAGGGGGCAGGAAGGGAACTGACGCAGGGGAAGGAGGGGGCTGGAAAGGAGCTTACACCTGGGATGTACTGAAGGGGGACTGGAAGGGAGCTGACACTTGGGGATGGGAGTGGTAGGTGGTTGGGTAATGGGAAGGAGGCTGGAAGGGAGCTGACATGCAAATGGCACTGGAAGGGGGATGGACAGAGGGTAGGGTGACTGGAAGGGAGCTGACTGGGGGGTGGCACTGAGAGTGGACATAAGCTGATATCTGGGATGGTATTTGGACTAGAAGGGGCTGGACAGTGGGGAAGGAGGGGGACTGGAAGGGAATGGACACCAGTGGCAGTCGTGGGAATGCAAGGCGGTTGACATTGGAAGGTACTGGGAGGGGAAGACTGGAAAGGGGGCTGATACTGTCCGCCAGGGTGCTCGGACAAATCTCCCCTGGGGTGGATACAATAATCAATCAGGCGACACTCTGCTTATTCCATAATAAAATAATTTATTTGGGCAAAAACAAAAGTAAGGAAGTTACAAGCAAAGCTATAAACAGTCTGCCTGATGCGGACAGAGTTCTCTGGCTCTGAATAATAGTGAAAGAGAAGGCTGTCCCGCCCACACTCGGCCGTTACCTCTGTTATATACTCCTCTGCAGCAAATAGTTCCAGAACATTCTGCATATATTTGCAGGCTCTACCCTGGGACCCTCCCCATTATCAGGTTTCTGTCTTGAGGCCCTTCACTCAGTATCATATAACTAAATGTGCCGTGCTTCTTATCAGGTAGGCCATTCCCTGCTGGGCTGCCTGCATCTTCTTCTTTGTTTCACTGTAGTTTCGCTTGGGTGATTTTCGCTTCAAGCACAAGTTAGAATCTTCAAGGCTCAGTTCTGCAAACTTTTTCATCAACCTTATATTAGGCTGGCATCTGCTCCATTCTGTAAGTCCATTCTCTGTACACTCCTGTCCAGAGTCTGGTATCCTACATGTTTCAGCAGGGATTATACATGTTGTCAATCACAGCCCACATGCAGTTCTTCTGTGCCATTTAGAAGTTAGTCAGCTCTTTGGGATAGGATCATAACTTTCAACATCATTATCAAAGTAAGCCAAATTAAGTAAGCCAAATTAGTCCTTAACCCCTACAATACTGCGGAGGGTTACTGGAACTGGAAATGGGCTGATGGAAGGAAATGAAGAAAACAAAAGAAGAGATAAGAAATGTCAGATGGACCATGGACCATAGACCACAGAAAGGGAGCTAAGAGAAGACAGGAAAGAAGAAGCCTCAGATCGGGACCAGTATGATCAGAGAATAAAATGGTCAGTCAACAAAGGTAGAAAACAATAATTTTATTTAATTTTAGTGATTGGACTTTGTGCTATTTTTATATTTTACACAGTATTGGCGAACTGCATCTCTTATTTATCTGATGTTGCACTGCATGTGGACTCTGGCTTCTTGGGGTTTCAAATTAAATTTTGGCTACATATTTTTATTTTTACTTTAGATTGTGGTTACTTCTTCTGTACTTGGTGAGGGTCGATGTTGTGAGTGTGTGACTGAGGTCAGCTGTTCTCTTAACATGGAGTTTGTACATAAAGATTTATACTGTACTGTAGTAATTTGACTTGTACAGCTTTTCAAATAGGTGTATGGATGTTCCAGGGCCCACTGTAGTATTTACAGTGATACTTTTTTTGGATGGGCTCCTTATGTGAGTTTTGGAAGTTTGTGCTGATATGGTAGGTTTGCTGTTTGTTGTAGGGTTTTGTATTAGTTCACAATATGCCTGGTACTGGAGAATAGTGGTTGTTGTTGTTAGTGAGATGATCAGAATCATATTTTTTTTTTAAATATTGAGTTCTATGGGTGAATGTCCTGGTTCTGCTCTGCACCTACTGTGGATGCAAAATATATGTTGAAAAAGAAAAAAACAAGAACCATAACGCAGTTTATAACAACAAAATAAAAATGAGTTATAATTTAGTTTTATAAACTGTGCTGTTGGTTCTTGCTGTCTTTTAGTTCCTTGTTGTGCAAACGGGACCATACCTAGCCCTGTGCAAGCAGTGCAGCCGCACAGGGCGGAAAGGCTTGGGGGGCACATTTTGACTGTCTGCTGTTGCCCTGCTGCCACTGGCAGGACAATAGCAGGCAGCTGAAATGCATTCCCCAAGCCTTTTCACAGCACTTTAATCAGGCGTGGTCCCTCCCTCCTCTGACGCGATGTCAGAGTAGGGAGGGATAGATCTGTTTAAAGTGCCGGTTCCTTTCAGATAGGGTGCGTGCCCCCCTCCTCCTCCCCATACCTCGGTCCAGCACTGCCTGCTCTTTCCCTGCTGCTGGCACCACCATGAAAAAGACAGAGGGCGGCAGCAGCAGGGAAAGAGCAGGCAGCACTGGACGGAGGTATGGGGGGGAGAGGGAGGGACAGGGGGGGCGTGCGCCCGAGCTGCAAGTTGTGCAAGTTGTCACATTCGACCCCTCCCACCCATGTTTTGAGATCCCCATGCTAGCGCCCTGTACATGCAGGGCCATGGGGGTTTCAGACTATGGTCGTAGACATTTTTGCTAGAAAATTGCAGCTCGATACGGCCCTGTGTGCAAACATCTTGCATTTCCTCCATATAATCTAATCAGCTTTTTGGTTTGCTTCAGTCTCTGATTGGATTTCTGAAAAAGCCCTGCCCTCTCTAAGGTGTGTGTGTGTTGGGGGGGGGGGTACCATTTCATACTTATCCTCAGGCAGCAGATTGCCTTGAGACGCCCCTGACAAAACCCAGTGGTAAACTCCAATGATGGTCCTCAAATCAGAGCCCAAAATTATAAAAGTAATTTGTCCCGTGTTGGGGTTTCTTTCTCAGAGGCATTATAGTCAGAGCTGAATAAGAAAGGAATTCTCCATATCTGCACTGACAGTGAGGATGAAGGTGAGGGGTGCTCCTGAACCCCAGGATCATAGCCTCTGCCATTATGGAGAGGTACAGGTTTTAGCTCTTTCTCTTTCTAAGACCTGTGTTTTCTATGAAAATGTGAGTGCATTAGAGAGGGGTAAAGTTTCTCACTCTTCTTCTTTACGATTTCCATCTGTTTTTCTGATGAGAACACGAGATCCTGCTCCTCCCTATACCCAGAATCATAGTATTTTTCACCTCTTTGGAAGATTTATGTCCTCCATTACTACCATCCTCATTCTTTTTCATCCAACCTACTTCCTTTCCAGCTCATTCATTCATCTCCCTCTACACCACCACTCATAAGAGGAGTGGCATATTCTTAAACACTGCAACTCTCCTGAACTCTGCAATGCCTATAAATCTCATGCTACTGGCACTAGATGAGGTGACACTGTTCAGTTCATATCTCATTAATGAAGTGATGTAGTAGACTAGAATCAGCACACTGAATAAACACTACTTTTATGCTCTCAGGGGCAGTGGGGTTCATGGTGGGTGCAAGAATACTGACCTTCCTAGATAAACCAACCTTTTGACTGACCCTGCCCTATAACTCCCAATTTACTTGTGTATCTTCTTGTAGTTTCCCCACTCTTCTTTCCTCTCCTCTTTAAGACTGGCACCACAAACACATCCAAAACAAATGGTTACTTGGGCAACGCTTCCTGATATTAAACAAGATCGGCATCAGGAAGTGCATGCCCCATGATCATGCTTTCTCAATGTACCACTTAACGGCTTCTTCAAGCGCAGAAAAAGTGGTATTGAGTGGATGAAGATTTAACAGTATCAAATATTGCCTAACCCAGGGGTAGGGAACCCTGGTCCTGGAGAGCCGCAGACCAGTCAGGTTTTCGGGATATCCCTAATGAATATGCATGAGATATATATGCATTAGAGATATCCTGCCAAGCTGACTGGTTTGTGGCCCTCCAGGGCTGGATTTGGAGACCCCTGCCTTACACCTCTGTCATTTAAGATTGTGAATGGGCAAGGTGCAGATGTCCTAGACATCGAAAGGGTATATAGAATGTGTCACATTCCTCCTCGATTCTCACCACCACCAAAAAGTTGTCTAATAGACAATATTTGGTGGTGGTGAGAAGTGAGGAGGAATGTGACACATTCTATCTAACCTTTTTGATGTCTTGGACATCTGCACCTTGCCCACTCACAATCTTAAATGACAGAGGTGTAAGGCAGGGGTCTCCAAATCCAGCCCTGGAGGGCCACAAACCAGTCAGGTTGGCAGGATATCTCTAATGCATATATATCTCATGCATATTCATTAGGGATATCCCGAAAACCTGACTGGTCTGCGGCTCTCCAGGACCAGGGTTCCCTACCCCTGCCCCTGAAGAAGCCGTTAAGTGGCGAAACAGAAGCTTTTGTAGGGTTAGATTGAAGAATATGGTAGTTTATTTTTCCGAATTATTGGTGATAGACAAGTTCCCCGCTGTGAAAAGAGGTCATTTTTGATCTCGTACAGAGACTGAATCAACGTTTGAGTTGCTGGGTTGCTGCGGAACTCTGAGAGTTATAACTTTAAAGATAAGTAATTGTGAACCTTGTTGGGTCGCTAAATTATTCAGTGTTTGATTTCGCATTTGCTTTCTGTTCTAGGTGTTTACCTGTTATTCCAGCAGAACACAGCTCAAGTTCTCAGTTGAATTTATAAAGACGCTTTTGTATGTTTGTGGTTAAATGTGATATGTATGAGGTTGAGAATGGTGGATTGTAGTTAGAGATTGTTTTTTTCCCAAGGGTAATTTTGGTAGTATTTAAGACTTTGTGTTTAAAAGTATGTATAGATGTTGTATGAGATTGTATGTAAGGCTTATTGACCTGTGATGTGAGCGTCAGCTGCTCCCTATAGTGGAAGTTTTCACTAAATGTAGGGTATGAGCTATCCTGAGGTCATTTTGCCTGAGAAATTGCATGTATGATCAGTTTATTGGTTGGCTATATTTGTGAAGATTATTTTTTTAAGAGCATATATTGGTGTAATTATTTTTTACCATCCCAAATTTATGGCACCCTAGGTCAGGGGTGGGCAATTCTGGTCCTGGAGGTCCACAGACCATTCAGGTTTTCATGATGTCCCTAATGAATATTCATGAGATCTATTTGCATCCACTGCCTTCCATTGTATGGAAATAGGTCCATGAATATTCATTAGGGACATCATGAAAACCTGACTGGTCTGTGGCCCTCCAGGATCGGAATTGCCCACCCCTGCCCTAGGTGATTGTCTAGTTCATCTAGTGGTAATTCTGGCCCTATTGGAGATGATGATGATAACCCTGACTAGGGAAAGGTGGGAGCAAGAATTTAAGGATGAGGCAGGAGGCATAAAGGATGGAGAGAAATTGTAAAGAAAGAGAGAAAGTGATAGAAGAGTATACAGAAACAAGGGGGAGAAACAATAGTCAACAAAAGATCTGTGAAGTTATCTTAAATAGGTGTTAAAGCCAAGTAACAGATCAAAGGGGCAATTTGAAAGGCCCCCTCCATCAAACCAAGGACTGTGTGAATCACCCAGGAAATTGGTAAAGAGATTACCTTAAAAGCATAAGTATAAATAGGTCAGCCAGAGCTCTATGATTCTCAGTCTTGAAGGACTACCAAAAGGGACTGCTACAGCTGTAAAAAATCTGCACTTGTAAGTATTCATCTTCTGGAAAATTTTCTAAATCTTGGGGAAAAAGAGAAGTCTTTGGGTTAAAGCTGATAAATCTGTGTATTTTAGAACTCAGTGTATTTTGCTGAGTCAGTCAGGTCTTAGTAACACCAGAGAGCTTTTCATTTAAATCAAATCAGAGTGTAGCTTAGCATAGAAAATAAAATAGAGTAAATGGTCACTGTAATAAATTTGTTTCTAGAAAACTTTTTATTTAAATCAAATCAGTAGAACAGATAAGTGTAGATCAATTGTTTACACCATCAAAAAGTAGAAGAACTAGGTGACATGCAATGAAGCTACAATGTAACCCATTTAAGACTAATAAATGAAAATATTTTTTTCACTCAATGTGTAATCAAACTCTGGAATTCATTACCGCAGGATGTAGTAAAAGCTGTTAGTGTAGCTGAGTTTAAAAAAGGTTTTGACAAGTTCCTGGAGGAAAGGACCATAAACCATTATTAAAGAGGACCCGGGTAATCCACTGTTTGCCCCAATAATGCATTATGTGTCTTTTTGGGAACCTGCTAGGTACTTGTGGCCTGAATTTGCCACTTTTGGAAAGAGGAGACTATGCTTGATGGACCTTGGTCTGACTCAGTATAACATATCTTATGTGCTTAATAGTTACAAAGAATAAAATAGTACAAAAGGAATACTCTTAAGGGAATTCTGCACCAATGCAAAATGCAGAATTTGCATAGAATTCCTACCTTTATTTGTCTTCTAGAATTCTGTGAAGAGAACAGGAACCAAAAAAGGACAGCTCACTAATTCCCTCTCTTCCTCCCCTCCATGGTACAAATCACAGCTTGCTCCCCCCCCCCCCCAGCACATGGCACCCCCCCCCCATGCATGCTGTCCTCCCTCACCAATTCTTTAGCAAGAGGAGGCCAGCAGTTACATGCCAGACCACATCTTACCTCTATGCTCTCTTAGGCTTGATTGCATATTTGAACTACAGTAGCTGTGCAACAGCTATTGAATTGATGTGCATCCTTAGCAGGAGAGAATATAGTTCCTTTCTCAAGTCTTTCTGAGAACCTTCACGTGGTGATCCCATTGCATAATATCTATACCAAATCTCAGCAAGGCAACACTACAATTAAAGTATATTAGGAGGCCAGGATAAAACGGTGCTGACCCGTAGCTTACGCACTAGAGCTAAAGATAGTGGTTGTGATAGTGCAAGTGCTGCAGATGAAGATAACATCCCTGCTATAGATAAAGGCCATGGTGAGCCTGTTCATGGACCCACTGTGGCAGGAGACAAACCACAGAAATTATTGAAAACGTTAAGAGGATTAATAATGGATAACTGGAATTCTATAGATAAAGAGGAGATAATATAATGCTTTTTTATGCTACAAGCCATATATTTAAATCAAGAGGGCATACAAAGAAAGTCCACCAAAAGCTGGAAGAAAGAGGAAAATTGCCATTAGAAAAACTGTAAAAAGTAACAGATGCAAATTTAAGATCTTTAATATTAAAGTTAAAAGAAAAGAAGTATGTGAATGATAACATCTAGAAGCAACTAAGGGATTTCATGGACAAAGAAATACAGGGAGGAGGGGACCTAGGATAGATTACCAGAAGAAAGGAAGACACAGAAAAGGAAATAGAGGTTGAGGGGGAGATGGAGTTGAGAGATTTGGAACTGCTGGAGAGTGAGCTGGATAAAGGAAGGGTCAACAAATTAACTCAATTGGAGGAAGCAAAGGAGGAAGAAGAAAGGGAAGAGGTGGAGAAATTCAAGATAGAACTCCTAGTCCATATGGAAAGAGATGAATATGCTGGGTTCCAAGCAAGGGAAAGATTACCAAAGCTACTGTAAATTTAATACCTATGGCTAGAAGTATGATAATTAAGATGAACAAAGCCAAATCCAGTATAAAGGGACCATTTATTGACACCACCAGAATTAATAAAATACAATATTGTGCAGCTAAAATTATTACTGCAAGAATACTACCAACTAGAGTGCAAGGCCAGAAGAAAAAGAGAACAATAGCAGTTCCTCCTTGGAAAAAGTGCATCAAAGGAAAATACAATCATTGCATGCAGAAGTATCCCTGATGGATGGGTATATAAAAGGATTAAGATCATCAAAGATATTAAGGAAGATCCAAGACATCAAGCTGAAGCATGCTGCATTAACAGAAAACTTGAAATGTATATGTTCCAAAAATAAATTGAAAATAGCAGCAGAAGTGCAAAAATTTTGAAGATATGTAGAAAAGAGGAAAGAAAGATATCAGAATAAACTATTTAGAGAGAACCAAAAAAAATCCTACAGGGAATTGGGGAAGAGCATTAATATGGTCAAAGCACATCTAATCAAAGCCAAAACCAAAACCTTCTGGAGAAAGCTATATGAGGACCCTATACAGCACAATCACAAAGAAGAATGGCTACCCAGCATACAGAAGCTTTTAGAAAAAACAAACATCAAACCTACGGAATGGTCTGTAGTAACGAAGGAAAAGCTGGAAAGCAGGTTAAAATGAGCTCCAAATTGGCAGAGCCCTGGCCCAGATGGAATAACCAACTTTTGGCTCAAACAATTAACATCACTCCACCAAGACCTGGCAAACTGCAAAAATCAATTGTTTGAACAACCGGACTTAACACCACAATGGCTTACTACAGGAAGAACGTTTCTCCTTCCGAAGAGAGACCCGAGTAATATTCCTAAAAATTATAGACCAATAACTTGTTTACCTACAATCTATAAGCTGTTTACCGTGATAGAGGCAGACAGAATATATGATCACATCGAGCTCAATAACATCATGGCGATAGAGCAAAAGGGCAATAAGAGAGGAGCATATGAAACTAAAGGCCAGTTAATGCTGAAAAAGGCCATTATGGCCAGTGCTAAGAAAGGCAGAAATCTCAGTATAGCATGGATTGATGATAAGAAGGTTTTTGACAGCATCCCACACTCTTGTATAATATATTGCCTTGAAATGTATAAAATAAATTCTGGTTTGATATACATTAAGTTCACTATGACAATGTGACAATCCATACTCTTGTTGAGATATGAAAATGGTCAGTACATCATTACTAACATTAAGATCCAGCGAGGAATGTTTCAGGGAGATTACCTGTCACCATTTCTGTTTTGTTTGGTGCTTAATCCAATGAGTGCTCTCATCAAGTCTTTGGGGTATGGATTTAGTCTGACTTTACCAACTAACAAGCAAAATCACATCTTCTATTTATAAATTATCTGAAGCTTTACAGTTCCAATGGCCAACAATTAGAGAGCAACTTTATCTGGTGCCAAGCTTTTCTGGTGACATCAGGAGGACTTTTGGCCTTGACAAATGTGCTAAGGTAACCTTTTTCAGAGGAAATTTGAGCAAAACTGAAAACATCTCCCTTGATGAGGGCTGTGACATCAAGGACCTTGAACAGGAAGGCATATATAAGTATCTTGAAATAGAGGAAGGAGTGACACTTGAGCAGAAACTATTGAGAGAGAAGATCAGTAAAGAATATTACAGGAGATTACAACTGTTACAGAAAAGTGCTTTAACATCATGAAATATACAAGAAGGCAATTCCTGTATTCTCATACAGTTTTGAGATTGTGGATTGTTCTCATAAAGATCTTGAAAAACTGGATGTGTAAACGAGAAAACTCCTCTATGCTCATGAAGTAATTTACAAGAATCAGTGTATGCCAAGATATGAACATTTCTAGAGCTGAAGGAGGACTTATAGAGATTGACTACATCTATAGAGCTACTATCGAAGGCCTTCAAGCCTATATGACAGCATCATCAGATCCAAATACTCAAAAAGTGCTGAAATATGAAAGTAAACGTCCAGAATTTGTCTCCATCATCAAACTTGGACAAGCATTTCCATGACTAGAAGGGATGAGTGAGAATCCACAGGTGTGAATGGGAAAGGAAGTAACAGAATTTGCAAAACAAGAGAAAAAACAAAATATTAGATCCACAGGCAAGGAAAAACAAGTGGCAAATACACAAATACAGTCGACAATAGAGAGTGTTACTGCAAGAACATTTTGAACATATGGGAGGAGTGGCTCAGTAGTTGGGACAGGTTACCTCAGGCCGGAAGGCCGGGGGTTCAATTCCCGCATGGGGACAAGCAACCTCAGGCCAGAGGGACGGGGGTCTGTAGTCCCATGGCCACTCCTTGTGGCCTTGGGCACACCACTTAACCGTCCATTGCCTCAGGTACACTTAGATTGTGAGCCCTTCGGGGACAAGGGAATAAAAAGTACCTGTTAGTATACATGTAGACCGCACTGATTCTAAAGAGCACAGTATAAAAAATAAATAAATAAATAAATTGTCGCGCCTCCTACTGGCTAGGCAGTTGCCTAGGAGTAGTGGGCGTACCTCTTAATGTCCCTTTTCTGTTAGTTGGATTCCCAGAGCCAAAGCTGCTGGGTAGTGTAGTTGTGTAATAAAGAATAGCCAGGGTTTTAAAGGCAAACAGGAAATGAGGCCAATCTCTCTCCAAAACTAAAGCGTGAGGAAGCTTAGGGACAACAGCTACAGAAATATCTTGCTTTGAACCTAAGCCTTTTACTCTTACGGTATAGAGGGGATAAGATGATGCTGCACCATGCACACATCTTATTTTTATGCTACTTCCAGACTCTTTTGGAGGCTGACTACCTTGGGATTGTATATCTTTCCAGAGTTTCTGCGAAATCATCGACTGATCCACGCCGGAATCTAACAGGGCTTCTACGGGTATATCTTCCACCTCCACAGCTAACAATAATCCTTCCCCACTCTCCTTGGATTGGGTGGATACCAGGGCTGTTCTTGCCTGACAATCCCTTCTAAGATGTCCTGTCTCTCCACATGCAAAGCATTTTCTTTGAGCATAATCAGTTTTTCCCATGGGTTTAACTCTTCCCTTTCCTTTCTGAAACTCCTGCTTCTGCCAGGTTTAAAACACCCACCTTCATTTGGCTGACCAATCTGGCTTCCAAGAAGCGCTCCGCCAATGAGGTTGCGTCTCTGGTGTTTTGAAAGTCTTGGAGAATCAGGAAAGACTGCAGTTCCTTCGGTACAGCTTCAATAGACTGCTCTAAAACAATACTATCCAACAGAGAATCAACAGTTTTGCCCTCAGGTGACAACCACTTCCATACCAACGTTTTGATCCGCTGGCATAAAGCTCGTGGTGTCTCATCTTGCTTAAGCTTGCAAGCTCTCAAAAGGCGCCTATAGACCATTGGTGTTAGGCCCATATGATCTCTAATTCCTCATAATTGGAGGCTAGATCAATGGGCATAACCCTGTAGGCTGTTAATGCTTCACCTGTAAGAGAGGCGGCTGTGTGTGTGGCCCATTGATCCTTCGGTCATCCACTTAGGAGTGCAACTCGTTCAAACACTTCCAAATAAACATCTATGTCATCTTCCTTGGTCAGGGGACCAAAGGAAAATATCCCTTTTCCCTGTGAACCCAGTCCTTGCGAGGCTCCTAAGGAACCTGACATAGTCCTTAAGGCTTTGGTGGTTTTCTTCTGTTCTCCTATCCAGGCACCCATCAACTCTAGGAGCGGCTGTTGTTGGGCCATCATCCTGGCGGCTGTTCGTTCCTGCATCTGGGCAGCCATCTCCTGCTGCTGTTGGAACCGGTCCGCCATCCAGCTCAGCAGTTCACCTTGCTCCATCTCCGGTTGATGCTGAAATGAGACAAAAAGAAAAACAAAAACACCAAGTGCGGCTCCCAATACCAGCACCCTTCTGCTCCAACTCCTATTGAAAACTGCTGTACCCCTCCCTTGCAGCAGTATCCAGACTAACCCCTCTTATATACGGGTTACCTGCTGCCAGGGTTGACTCGTGCTTATCAGCAAAGCAGGATCCAGCTGGAACATCAGCTCCGGTCCGTCCCTATGCTGCTACACCGGTCCGTGTTTTCTGCAGTTTCCTCTACGGCTTCTCTGTCCTCAGAGGCTTCTCCAGAGGTTTTCTCCTTCTGTACAACTGTAAGTATCCTTTATGCTGGAATGTAGGCTAGAAGATATCCTGCCAACTATGCCACCTGTGTCGCGCCTCCTACTGGCTAGGCGGTTGCCTAGGAGTAGTGGGCGTACCTCTTAATGTCCCTTTTCTGTTAGTTGGATTCCCAGAGCCAAGGCTGCTGGGTAGTGTAGTTTTGTAATAAAGAATAGCCAGGGTTTTCAAGGCAAACAGGAAATCTATTATTTTTTTTTCTTCTTAGCCAATGAACTTTTCTTTTCAGCAGTTCACAATTACAACAACATAAATTGGATGCTTCTCTGTTGGAACAGGAAACAAAAAGTTCATAGCAAACTGTTATAGCAAACACAGCAGCACTGTTTCTCAGCTTGTTTAACACAGCAGTAAATCTTTTCCTTCATTAAATATTTTAGCTTTAGGTTCCTGGCTTGGTTCAGCACAAACCTCTACTTCAGCTGAGCTCTGTACAGCACTTCACTTCTTTTCTACAAGTTGCTAAACATTTGCTTCCTTTCCTTCATGCTGCTAAACATTTGCTTCCAGGCTGCAAGCATTCAAATCAGTCCTTTGAATCTTCCTGGCTAGCACAAGAATGTTAGCACTTCATTTGCATAATTCTCCAGCAGGTTAAGCACTTAGATAAGCTTCTTGTTTTTTCTAAAACTTTAAAACCTTAGAGCTTTCTCACTTCTGGCACACACAGAATGAGCAGTCCATTTCTGAAACCGAGGAAACATTATCTGAAGCACATTCATCTATCTGCATGCACTCATCATCTAAGTCAATTGGCACCTGGCTGGACTCAGCATCTGGAACTGCAGGTTTTAGTTTCTGTAACAACTTTAAAACCTTTCCCCACTGGGATTCCTCTCTACGCTGAGGGACACTGGAAGGCTTGAGGAGATCCTTATCCTTTATCAAACTTTGTAAGGTTTCCAATGTGCTCACCTTTCTTCTAGCACCCAATCTCGTCCCAGACTTTGCTGAAGAGGACACACTTCTTACTGGCTCTCCTAAGGACACTCCCGTACGTTGCTCATAACCAGCATTTTCCACAGGGCAAACTCTCCCGTCCTCCCAGCCAGCTGTAATTCTCTTACAAGCTGAACTACCTTCAGAACTAGAGCTTCCTGAATGCTGCGTGCAATAGGGATTCCTCCTGAGACAGCTGCTGGAACACCTTCCTCTCACAGGGTTTCTCCTGGTTTCCTTATTTCCTGCTTCCTTGCAAGAGTCTCCTCTCTTGGATACACCTTCCCCGGTGATCACTCTCTCACCCGGGGTCTCTCCTTTCCTGGTGGAAACCTCCTCCCCGGTGGATGCCCACCTCCTTTCCTGCTTCCCTGAGCTTATATGAGTGTGAATGCCCTATAGCCTCAAGCTCCACCCCTGGGTAATCCTCGTCACCTCCCCTGGTTACCTTGGAGCTGGGGCGTGGCTCACTATCAACAGCTCTGTGAATGCAGTTTTTTTCTTTAGCTGGAGTTTTAACCCTAAAACTCCCTGAACTATTTCCTTGCTCAGAGGAAAAGGATTGTTTTTTCACCATTTTCTCAGGCTCTACTACAATCTCGCCACCACAAAATACATGAATTCTTGAGAAGAGGTGAACTGAAACTGAAGGATGAAAGATTAATAGTTGCAGCCCAGGACAGCAGATTACAAATGAGATGAGATGATTTATGGCGAGTATTGAAAAAACTGGCACAACAGACATATGCTGATTTTGTATGAAAGAGCTGGAAACAGTGACTCTCCTAATAGCAGGCTATGAAGTTCTGATGTTGAAAAATTTCTATACAGAAAGGCTCAGCAAACTAGCATGCCTCCTCCACTGGAAATTCTGTAAACACTACAACATCACTGTTCCTGAAAAGCACTGGGATCATGACCCTAAGAGAATAACAGAGAATGAAGAGGTTATGATCACCTGGGATATTCCCATTCTGATGGATAAGAAACTGGATGCCAGATAACCTGACATAGTGGTAAAGGAGAAGATTACCAGAATGGTATTGAATAGAAGTGTTGATACCGAGTGATTATTCTGTGAATCGTGTGGAGAGGCAGAAGATCCTGAAATACCAGGAAATGCAATCAGAGAGGTATAAAATGTGGCAGAAAGATACAGAAATATTTCCCATTGTACTGGGAGCCACAGGCTTGATAAAGAAAGATTTCCAAGCACATCTTGAAAAATTACCCATACATGTTACATCTTACAAACTCCAGTAGGAGGCTCTCTTTGGCATGAAGCAAGTATTAACAACAAGCATTAGCAGTAAATTTGAGAGACTAAGATCATAATCCACATACCCTGGTTTAGAAGTGAGGTTCACGACTGCCACAGAGTGCGCAAACCTAACTCATTTGGAGCAATTGGGCCCTGGCTGGCAGAGAATGAGATTGTGGCCTGATGTGCAGCTGCTCACCTCTTCCTCCTGCCATCTGATTAATGAAAGGGTATGTGGGGGAGGGAAATAATGCAAGTTTAGGGATATGCTGCAGGGGGTTCCCCAGAGCAAGTTGTGTGCCACAAGGGGAAGAGCCAACGCAAGTTGGGGCTGTGTGTCACAAGAGTGTTGTGTGCCTTGGGGAGTCTTGGAACAAGCAGAAAGATTTGGCTGCAGAATGGGGAACAAAGCAAACTGAAGCATGTGCCTAGGGGAATGAATGAGAAAGCAAGAACTATTTATTTTATTTAAATTGCTTATATACCGTGCTTTTCAACATCAGTGCGGTTTACAAAGAACATGAGGTATTTTACGGTGGGGGTTAACACCGTATTACATATAACAGGTAGCTCAACTTGGGTAATAGTATTAACTATTTACATTTGTAATTACAGTATTACTATTTACATTTGTAATAACAGAATGATATTCACACTTATATACAAATACGTGAGGAGGGGATGTGTGAGGTCGGGCTATGTTGCGAGTGGTGGGGTTGGTGTACATTCCTCTGGGTAGCATTTGAGGAAGAGATAGTGTTTCAATTCTCTCCTGAATTTAGTTAGAACCGGGATTGCTCGGATATCGGGTGGAAGAGCGTTCCAGCATCTGGGAGCACAGAGACTGAAAGCCCTGTTTATGGTTGTCTGAGCACTGTGTGTCATTGCTTTGGGGATTACCAAAGTGTATATAGCAGTAGATCGTCTAGCTCTATTTGGGGGTGTAATTTGAGTGAGGTCCGCGAGAGAGGAGGGGGCGAGTCCATTGATGGTTTCGAATGTTAGTAGTAGGGTCTTGAAGGTGATTCTGCTGTGGATTGGGAGCCAGTGGAGACTTTTGAGGATGGGTGTTATATGGTCTCTCCTGGAGGCGCTATGTAGGACTCTGGCCGCAGCGTTCATGGCGAGCTGGAGTGGGCTCAGGGTGGATTGTGGGAGTCCTTGCAGGATAGTGTTGGCGTAGTCGAGATGTGGGATGGTTAGAGCTTGGAAGATTGTTCTGAAATCAACTGGTTGCAGGAGGGGGCGAAGATGTTTGAGTGTCTTGATCTTATGGTACGTTGATTTTACGATGTTGCTCACATGTGTCTTCATATCCAGTCTTTGATCCAATGTGACACCCAGGTAGCGGATTGAAGGTTTTGTTTGCAGTTCGATTTTTCCAATTTTTAGGCAGGTAGGAGGGGAAAAGTTGGGGTTTCGGGAGATGAACAGTACTTCCGTCTTTTTGTGTTGTATTCGAAGATTCTGGTTTAGAAGCCATTTTTCCACTGAGCTAAAACAGTTAGTTAGAGGTGTGAGGTCAATTTGGTCAGTCCGGAATGGCATGTACATGAGAACGTCATCGGCATAAATCATGCATTCGACGTTGAATGATCTTATGAGGTCACAGATTGGCTGCATATAGATGTTGAACATCAAGGCTGAGAGGGAGGAGCCTTGCGGAACGCCCTGTTTCTGGTGGAACGGTTTGGAGGTGGAGGACCCTGTCTGCACGTGTTGCCATCTATCGGACAGGTACAACTTACACCAGGTTAGTGCTAGGTCACAGATGCCCTTCTCTTTGAACCGGCTCAGGAGTGTTTCGTGGCATACTGAGTCGAACGCTGCAGCTATATCCAGGAATATCAGGGCAACTCCCTGACGGATGTTATCAATTGTATAAAGTATATTGTTGAAGAGGGTGGTAAGTAGCGTCTCCACACCATGGGATTCTCTGAATCCGTGTTGGCAGTGGTCTAACGTATTTTTTTTTCATACAGCTTTGTCATTTCAGTTAAAGATGTTTATATTGTAACTTAAACTTGGTAATGTACATTAAACAGGGATATTGATAACTTGAATTTTTTTTCTCTAAGACAATGGGGGGTTAAGTGACTTGCCCAAGGCCACAAGGAGTGCTAGTGAGAATTGAGATCTGGTTTCTTGGTTTTTAAGCCAGTGCCCTAATCATTCCTCCACCTATATTGTAGAGAAATCTGAGGGGTGGAAGAGATGATTAGGGAGGGGTCGAATGGCTAAGGGTAGGAGGACTGGGGAGCGGGTATTGGAGGCTAAGGAGCAGGAAGGGAGAACTATGGAGGACATGGGAACAGAGAGAGGGGTAGGGGTCAGGATAGAAGTGGGGAGTTAAAACTAATGGGCAGAGGAAGAAAGTTGGAAGGTGTCCACCCTGGGAAAGGTGCAGAAAAAACTGGGGGTTGAACTTGCCAGGGGTGGGGAATGGATTCAAACTTAGTTGGGGCAAGAGAAATCTGAAGAAGGTAGCACATAGAGAGTGATATTGAGGAGGATGGAAATGGCTAAAAAAGGGATCAGGCCTTAAGGGAATTCAGCACAAAACAATTACAAATAAAGTGTGAAGAATTTTGCAGCAACTGAAAATATTGTAGACAGAATTTTCATACCTTCTGCACAAAATTTTAATTTGTTTTGTACGGAATTCTCCCATGAGTAAAGTAAGAGGAGGGCTGCAAAGCTGGAGGATTGAAAGGGGACTGGCAAACAGAGATTAAAGTATTGAACAAGACAGTGAAGGGCCAGATGATACATTAAGTATGAGTGGTGAACAAAGGAAATTAAAAAATAAAAGAGGGGTTGATTTAAAGACATTGCATAATATGAAGAAGCAAGCAAAAGAAATTAGTGGAGAAAAGTGACATGGAGAAAAAGAAGGCACAAAAAAAGTAGAAGAGATGGAGAAGACAAAGCAGCATGACAAAGAGTTCATTCTCAACCTAAATACAGTGACATTGTCAGTTATATAAAACAAAATAAGATAATGAAGTGAACATTATAACCAGAAGAATTCAAAACTTCACAAATAATCTCTTTTTTTCCAAGTTTATTTTCAAGATATGAAAAACAGAACATCAGTGCAAGTACAACACTATGATATAATAATAATCTCCTTCCATCCACAACAAAAACAAAAAGCAAAAACAAATTAGAGAGAGGTCAGCATTAATATACCCAAATTAAATTATAGCTATAGATCTTCCAGATATAAATCTAAATAGTTCTCTTTCCACCTTGCCAATGCAATTGGCCAACACAGAGGCCTTCCCATTTTTGACCATGCAGACAGCATGCCAACAAAAAGTGATGTTCAAGCATGCCAGATCTTTCCAATTATAAAGTATATGCTGCATTGCAACAGAAATCATAATATTAAACAAAACTATATCATGTTTACTTAAAGCATTATAAAATCCCAGAGACTTAAACAGAATTATTTGCAATGTTATGTCAGAGCTTAACTTACAGTAAAAACATCACTAATGACGCTCCACACACCTTCCCAGAATGGTTTAAGCAATATACATTGAAAGAACATGTGAGTTAAGGAGCCAGCTTCTGCTGAGCAATGCCAGCATAAATCGGATGTACAGAGCCTAACTCTAAACATACCAGGGGATTCCATACTACACAGTGAGCAACAAAGTACAAGGATTGTGCCAGACTACTGGACATAGCCGGCCGAATAACACGTCCCCAAAAGCAATCCCAATTAATCTCATTTTGAGGAATGCCCGCATCATGTTCCCAGGATCTATGTAGCCCAACTTAGGAATTGCTATTTTGGGACCTCAGCATTTTATTAAAGTGTCAGACTATTTTCCCACTAGCCCTGACTTTGTTGCATGTCTCATGCAGATTAGCTGTAGGGAAAATTCCATCACATCATGGTACTACATGTGCCAAGCTGTTGGATAAGCCTTCTATTTTGGGAGCCTACACAGCAGATAAGCCAAATTTAGTGACTAATTCCTCTTGAAACAGAATTCTACCCTCCTGATAGAGCTGACCCACACTTAGAATACCTTTATCTACAAAGGGGCATGTTTACTAAAAACCGCACATTTGCGCATCCGCACAATAGCGCACTAAAGCGGTACTTAAGTGCTCTCAAGCGCCCCGCACACGTGCGTGTCACCACCGCACAGGTGCGCTGCACACTAACGGGCCCCGCACAAGTACGGGCCCGCAAATGTCCGATAGAGGCGTGGAAAAGCTAACGGAGGGCGGAGGAAGGCTCCTGAGGGGCATAGAGATGGGGTTAATGGGTGGGGAAGGGGAGGGGAGAGGCTCCCCGCACATTATCGGGGCCGAATTTCCATGTAAAAACTACCGCGAGTGAAACACTCACGGTAGAGGGCATTTAAAGGGAAGAGAAACCATTTACGTCAGCAATGTACAGCAAAACCGGGGAAACCTGCAAAACGTGAGCAGTGTGATATATGTGCACAGAACAAAATAGCAAATATAAATTGAAAAAGACCACAACAAAATTCTAAAAACTTATAACCCAGCTGAGCAACAGTGATATTAATGGGCAACAATAGAAAACACTCACAGGAAAGCCCCAAAAAAAAGAAATGATTTCTGAAAGGGTCTACGGAGCGGTGACCCTTCCAAAAACATTTCCTTTTTGGGAGCTGTGCTGGGAGTGTTTTCTATGGTCGCCCATTAATACCACTGTTGCCCAGCTTGGTTATATTTTTCCCCCTCTTTTCACGGTCATTTGCGGGGTGTATTTGCACGTTTGCCCCCAGACAAGGTGAATTAGCCCACAGTACAAATGTGCAGAGCAGGGTTTAGGATTCCACCGGGCAGGTTTTCCATCCCCAGGGACAGCACTGTCTCTGTGGCCACAGTGTGATGCAGCGGACAAAGCCAGTACCCCTAGGACCAGAGGGATACAGGTTCAAATCCCAGCTGGAGCTCCTGCCAACCCAGTCCCCATATTTTACCCACCACTAAACAGAGATAGTAAAGACACCCCTTTATTGGAGAGCACATAAGCATGGTTCACACACCCATTTTGTACCCAACACCGCACACACACCATAACAATGGGCATTACAGATGGCCGAGTCCCACAAATGCAGTCCTGGAGTGCCACATGTCAATCAGGTCATATGCTTTTCCAAGATAAGGCTATGCCAGCATGTTGGCAGAAGGGTACAGGTGGTGGAGGGGGCAGTGGCTGCTAGCCACAGAAGACAGTGGCCTAGCCATGTGCAGGCTTGCACGTCCACTGCAACAGATAGGCCCTGTCGGATGTACAGTCATGGACCTCCCAGGGAACCCAGCACATGTGTGGCAACACAGTGGTGCAGTGCACACAGACAGTGTGTGCAAGAACAGAAAGTCACAGGTTCAAAGCCCTGCCAATCATGTCCACATATTTTTCCCACAACTAAACCATGATAGTAAGGACAATCCTTTATTGCTGGGGTCATACGCCTTCCTTTTACCCCACGGAGCACAGACACCATGACCAGGGGCATTACCTAGAGCAGAGTCTCACAGATGCAGTCCTGTAGGAACACACACCATTCAGGTTCCATGCTGCCACTCATACAAATGCCTATGCTGTATATCTATGCACCACCCCCATGGCATGTAGATGTAGCTCATGCATATCCATGAGGGACAGCAGGAAAACCCAAACAGTGTGTGGCAAACCTGGACTGGATTTGTGAACCTCTGCCGTAAAGCAGCAGCCAACAGGGGCAGACACACCCACACCCACACCCACAGGCCCCATTGGCCAATGCCTCCTGGAGAGGCAGGACATTGGGCCCTGCGTGCACCTCCCAATACTAGCACCTGCATACCTCAGCAATGTCACCCTACACCTGGGTAAACGGTACACAGCTCTCAAACGTGTGCTATGAGTACTGGCAGATAGATAAACTTACGTTATGCACATTCTGCTCTTTGAGCTCCATCATAACAATCTTTCTGCTGTCTGCTGTGGGTGCTTCAGGTCTGGTCTCTGACAGTGTTAACCACCCTGGGGAGTGTCCCCCAACAGTATTGCATACCATATCCATGCCTGTACTGTGCCCAGGACTGGTGTGGTGGGCAATGCTGCTAAACTCCTCTATAGTAGCACAATGCTGGCATACGTGTGGGAGTGTGTGTCTGTCTATACAGTGCGTGTTGGCTGCAAACACCTTCCACAGCCCACACTGCCAGCACTATTGCCAGTATTGGCCTGCCAATGTGCATAATGAGCAGCAAGGTACCATGGGTATAGCTCAGACAGGGTGGGCTGGCCAGGATGCATCTGCACAGGACATAGGGCACTGGCTGGGACATTGTAGTGGCCGGCCACCACCTACACAGACAGGGTGACCTCTGTATGTGCCTCAGGGGTTTCACTCCACCCTGACTGTGTAGTGACGACAGCATGGCTAGGCACCCCAATAGTGCTATATAGTATTTCTCCCATGTGATATATATGGGTTTCTGTTTGGGGCCCAGGCACTGACTTATCTGCTGGTGTGCACTGCCATCCCAGTTATGGGTGCATGCATTTCCACCAGGACTAACTAGCAGACTGTTTCCAGCTGGTCTGTGTCCTGATGGAGTGCTGTGCTGTGGCTGATGGCTTGCTGCAGGAGAATAGCAGATAGTGGTGGGGTGCAACTTAGCATATTCAGGCCTAATGCCTGTCAGACATTGTGTTATGGATGTGTAAAGAGCTGCTTTGACTGCCCTGTAGGGTGTCTGTTCCCCGGCAGGACTTGGGTTGATGGTCCACACTACTGCCACCAATGCAGGGAGGTAGCATGTTGATCTGTTGATGGGAGCCAATGTTATTCCACCTGGAGGGGGAGGAATGGTGGTACATAGCCCACCTCGGTGGCCATAAGGGGTTCCCCTGACTCAGACAGACAGAGATATTCAAGGTGTTTCTGCAGAAACAACCTCTCTCACAGAGTAACAGTGCTTTGGAGCTCTGGCATGGCCTTATTCAGCCATGGAGGGTGTTGTGGACCTGGTCCTGGGTGCCTCATCGCACCCTCAGGGTGAGCGCAGTACCCGCACAGTGTGATGGTGTGTAGCTACTATGTGCCAGTCAGTACAACACCCGCTCAGTACACCCTACCAGGCCGAGGTGCTGTGTGGGTGCACACGGCCACATCCCCCTACCAGGCCGAGAGCTGTGGGGGTGCATTCCCCATCTTGTGTGCATCTGTGGACAGCTGATTTGCATGTGCAGTGCATCATGGGTGCGGGTGGCCTAACCCTATCCTGTTTACAACAGCAGACTGTCTGTGAGGTGATATGCCGGCTCTCTGCAGCCAGCCAGGGGCTTACTGACAGCTGTAGCCCAATGGTTACGTCACTGCCTGTGCAGCCAGAGGTCATGGGTTCAAACCCACAGTGGGGTTCTTTGATAGGGCTGTCCACAGCTTTATTTTTATTTACTATACATATGTCAATGCCGGCAAAACCACCCTCAGCTTATTATACCCATTAGGTGCCTCTGAGGGTGCTTTATATGGCGCCCTATAGGCCACCTTATGGTTGCCATCCATATAAGGTGCACTGTACATTATCCTGTGTCGCAACATATATGTTGCCCTATAGGGGACATTCTAGGGTGCCTTGGCGGACAGTGCACTATGACATGTGCCTTATGGGCCACTGTATGTGTACACGCTGTGTGAGTGCGTTTGCTAGTAGTGATAGCAAAGTAAAATTAAAAAGCCTCCTACAGCACTCCTCACCATAATACATACTGCCTCAGCCAGCCTTGTTCACTGGGCATTGTGAGGGATTGAACCCCTGATCCCTGCACCATTGGTCAGTGTTTTAACCATTGTGCTGTGGCTCTGTTCCTGTGCGTGTGCATCAGCGCGCCGCCTTGTGCCCATCAGCGCGCCGCCTTCTGCCGCCCAAGAGGACCAGTGCGCCGCCTTATGCCACCCAAAAAGAACTGTGCGCCGCCTTATGCCGCCCAAGAGGACCAGTGCGCCGCCTTATGCTGCCCAAAAAGAACTGTGCGCCGCCTTATGCCGCCCAAAATGTACAGTGCGCCACCTTATGCCGCCCAAAAAGAACTGTGCGCCGCCTTATGCCGTTCAAAATTAATTTGCCTCCTAAACCACTTTTACTCATTACAGCTGCTGCCTCAGTTGGCCTTTTTTGTTGTGCACAATGGGGGATTGAACCTATGGCCCCTGCACCATTGGTCAGTGTCTTCACCGTTGTACTATGGCTCTGTTGTTTTGTATACCCAGCAGCACGCCACTTTGCCTTCCCACGCGCTAATGTCGACCCCCGCACATTAGCGCGACGCGCACAGTTCCGGTCACTTACTCCCGTTTTTTTGCTATTTTCTGCCTGAACCGCCCACTCCTTATATGGCACACGCACACTAACGGGGACCCGCACAATTTCGGAGTTTAGTAAACATGCCCCAAAGAATTTCAATCTCTTTAAATAATATATTTCAAGAAGTGAACCAAACAAATTTCAGAAATTATAAGGTATTGCAGATCACCTATGCATAACCATTTCTATAATCATAGCTCTTCTCCAGTTTAATTTTCATTTTTCATAAGTATCCTTACAAAATTGTTTAAACAATCATATCTTACAAAATAAGGGAATCACAAATACTGGAACAACTTGACCTTCATTTGAAACACTCTAATACTCTGCATGGCTAAGGTTCTACTAAACCTCTGCACCTGGGACAGGATTTAACTCCATTCTGACAGTGTAAAGAAATAAAGCATAGTCAATCAACCATACTATTATAAATCTTTTATAAATTTAATTTTAGAGGGGGCATCTTGATTAACAACTTCCATGCTGTGAGCAGACTTTTTAAAAAATATTTGGAATCAGTTGATCCTTTGTGTTCAAACTGTTCAGTGAAATGGAAATCTTTTACCTAAATTGATTTTTGGTAGTATTTATTCAATTTAGGGCTTTTATGATTCTTGCCTTTGTTATATTTCTTATTATTTTTTTAATTTCTGAAGCATTATTTGCTGTTTAATGGTTTAAAGAATCCATTAAGTTAGTAGGACAGTGAATTACGATTGTCAGCGTTTGTCATTAATTCTTCTCTGTCTAAACAGATTTGAAGTTGTAGCCAAGGGCCCTTTTATGAAATTGTGTTACACTTTTGCACTTAACATACGTTTAACACAAAACATAATGTGTGTTAAGTGCAAAGCCTCCACAGTAACAGTTGGAGTATGGCAAGCATGTTCCTGACAGCTAGTCGCAACATTGACAGTTTGTGCATGACATGTACCCCTGTGCTAACTGCAGTATGCTCACCACACCCACTCCCTGCTCCTACATGTGATTGGCAACACAAACATTGGTATTCTTTAACTGTTATGCCCCTGTGGTAACTGTTACCATGGGCCCGAGCATGCCGTTAACATCCATGTATTGACTGCGTGGCACGCTTTAGTAAAAGGGCCCAACAGTATTATTGGTGTCCTTTAAGAAGAACATCCAAACATAAGATAAACCATCTTGAGCCCAGTCTAGAAAAATTACTGAGGGGGGGGGGGGGGTACATAGTAGAAGTTTATAAAATTATGACTGGGGTAGAACCATTAAACAGGAATCAATTGTTTAATTTTTCAAATAACAAGAAACTGAAGCCAACCGATAAATTGAAAACAAATTATAAAAAGTATTTTTTCATGAAATGACTAACATAGCAGTAGCTAGCATAAGGGGGTGACTAACATAATGGAGTTCAAAAGAGGTTTTAACAAGTTCCTGGAGGAAAAGTCCATAAAAAAAAACGATCAGCTAGGTAGTTTTGCGAGAGTCATTGCTCATTCCTGGAAAAGAGCTATAAGTAGATCTACTTTTTGGGATCTGTATTTATTTATTTATTTATTTAACAAGTTTTCTATACCGCCTTTTCCTTCAATCAAAGCGGTCACAAGAAATACAAAGGTTATAGGCAAGGGAAACAAACACAGTATAAACATAACAGTACAATGGTAATATAGGAAAAATAACAAGGGTTAACAATAAGGCAAATTAGTTAAAATAATTAAAATAAATATAATATATTTAGTCAATTGTTGATCCATATTGTTCAATGAAAAGTGTAGTTTTCAATTGTTTACGAAAGTCTTTTAAATCATCCAGTGAGCGTAAATCAGGAGGGAGAGAGTTCCAAATTAAAGGGGCGGCCAAAGCAATTGCTCTTTGTGAGGTACATTTGCATGATTTAGAGTAGTTTTTTGGGGTGCTGAGGGTGTTAGAAGTGGATAACCTTCTTGGTCTTTTGTTGATATCATGGAGTAAGAGGGCATGAAGGCTGATTGCAGAACTGTTGTGTTTCATTTTGAATATATTTATGATTAATTTATACTTTATGCGAAGGATTATTGGGAGCCAGTGGAGTTCTTTAAGGATGGGGGTAATGTGTTCATAATTTGAGGATCCATTGATGATTCTAGCTGCTGTATTTTGTGCCATTTGAAGTGGCTTGAGAGCATGCTTAGGCAGTCCATTGTAAATAGGGTTGCAGAAATCCAGAATGGGAGTAATGAGTGCCTGACAGACTGTTCGAAAGTGATCATAAGAGATAAGAGGCTTAAGTCGTCTAATTATCTTCATTTTGTAATACGCGTTTTTAACAGTTTTTCTTATATGAGAACGCAGGTACCTATGATAGGGATGTGCAAGACCAAAAACATTTTTGATTAGTCTTTGTTTAAAATACATTTTTAGTGATGTGTTTATGGTTTGTTTTGCATATGCAAAGCAATTGTATGTTAATTAATGGGTAGACATGCACACAAACAATTTGCATGCACATTTAATTTTTAGGCACCTAAACAAATGACCAAATGAGCCCGAAATGCACTTCTCTACTTGTGACACAGACTTATCATTATCGAAGACAGGGTGCTAGGCTCAATGGAACTTGGTCTAACTCAGCATAGCTTACCTTTATTTATTTTATTTATTTATTTAACTAGTTTTGCTATACCATTTTTCTACCAGTCAAAATGGTTTACATGGTGAAAACATAAAACTATAAGGTACACTTAGGTTACATAAAACACTATTAGCATAGGCATTATAATTTAATTCATGGAATGGGGCTGTTTGGGGCAGTTAAGCTACATAGGGTAGCGTAGGGAAAACTATATTACAAGGTATATTTATATAGTTGTTATATAGACTGTAAAAGACATTGTTGAGCATAGGAGATTGCAAAACTATCTTACAAGGCAGATTTACAATATTGGGAGGTGTTGGACAGGAAGTAGGGTTGAGGTATCCGTCCCTCATCAAAGGCAAAACTAAAGAATCATGGGATAGGAGGCAGTGTACTATTGTGGATCAGAAACTGGTTAAAAGATAGAAAGCAGAGGGTAGGGCTAAATGGCCAATTTTCCCAGTGGAGAAAGGTGAATAGTGGTGTACCCCATGGATCTGTGCTGGGTTCGCTGCTTTTTGGCATATTCATAAATGACCTGGAAAAGGGAATAACAAGTGAGGTTATCAAATTTGCAGATGACACAAAACTATTTAAAGTTATTAAAATCCAAGAGGATTGTGGAAAATTGCAAGAGGATCTTGATAAATTGGAAGACTGGGCATCAAAATGGCAGATGAAATTTAATGTGGACAAGTACAAAGTTATGCACCTAGGGAAGAACAACTCAAACTATGGTTACACGATGCAAGGTTCCACATTAGGAACCACCACCCAGGAAAAAGATGTAGGCGTCATTGTGGATAACATATTAAAACCCTCAGCCCAGTGTGCAGCGGCGGGCAAGACAGCAAATAGAATCATAAAGAAAGGAATGGAAAATAAAATAAAAGATATTATAATGCCTCTATATCGTTCCATGGTGAGACTGTACTTTGAATATTGTGTGCAATTCTGGTCGCCATATCTTAAAAAGGAGATAGCATTATTAGAAAAGGTTCAGAGAAGAGCCACCAAAATGGTAAAGGGGATGGAAGGATACTCCTATGAAGAAAGACTAAAAAGGTTAGGGCCCTTTAACCTGGAAAAGAGACGGCTGAGGGGAGATATGACAAGTCTATAAATTAATGAACGGAGTGGAACGGGTAAACGTAGATCGATTGTTTACGTTATCAGAATATAGAAAGACTAGGGGACATGCAATGAAGCTACAGGGTAAACTATTTAAGACTAATAAAAGAAAATATTTTTTCACTCAACGTGTAATCAAACTCTGGCATTTGTTACCAGAGGATGTAGTAAAGGATGTAAGAAGCAATCCAGGATATCAATGTTTGACCCAGTACAAGCATTGTGGAACCTGTGTCTTTTGGGGAAACTGCTAGGTACGTATGACCTAGATTGGCCACTGTTGGAAACAGGATACTGGGCTTGATGGACCTTAGTCTGACTCAGTATGGCATATCTTATTTTCTTATGTAGGGATGAATGAGGCCCCCTGAAGTGGGATGGGAGAAATCCTGTGTGCCTGGAAGTGGTGATGCTGTGTAGTGGAGGAGTGGCCTAGTGGTTGGGGCAAGGTACTTCAGGCCGGAAGGTCAGGGCTTCAAATCCAACTAGAGGACAGCAACCTTGGGCTGGAAGGACTGGGGTTTCTAGTCCCACAGGTGCTCCTTGAGGTCTTGGGCAAGCCACTTAACCCTCCATAGCCCATGTTCCCTGTAAAATAGTTATCTCCAAGTTATAATGCCCTGTTCAATGTAATTTCAGTTTGTTCAATGTAAACCGCACTGATGCAGAATAGCACGGTATATAAGAGAATATAAATAAATAAATCATATTAGGGGTTAGGTCCATAGTTTTCCTGGAAGAAGTAGGTTTTTAAAGTCTTTCGGAAGTCCTGGAATTTTTTGACGTTCCTTAGTGCAGGGGATAGCACGTTCCAGAGAGCAGGGATGAAAAATGAGAGGGTTCTGAAGTGTGAATATTGGTTGCTCTTGCAGATCTGGGGTGGGGGGGATGGGGGGGGTAAGCTGAGAAGATTTTGTGTGCTGTGTCTTCTCGGTCTGTTGGAATTGGAGGTGTTGATTAATGTTGGTAGATATTCAGAGGTGTGGTTATTTAGCGCCTTGTGGATAGTGGTGAGTACCTTGTATTTGATCCTTGAGGTGATGGGAAGTCAGTGGAGGGATTTTAGTATGGGGTTATATGAGTCTGTCTGGAGGCTCGGTGAATGGTTTGTGCTGCAGTATTTTGGGCGAGCTGTAGTAGGAGAAGAGTATGTTTGGGCAAGTCCTGGTATATTGAGTTGCAGTAGTCAAATAAGGGAGTAATAGTGGCATGGCACACTGAGCGAAAGTTTTCCGTAGAGAGAAGGGGACGTAGGTTTCGCAGAGTTATGAATTTGTAGTAGACAGACTTGGTGGTATTCTGGACTTGGGCTTGAAAGCTCAGTTACTGATCTAGTATGATGCCAAGGTATCTGACTTGAGTTTTGACCTGGAGGTCTATGTTGCCAATCCTGATAAATGAAGGGATGGTGAAACTGGGATCTCTTGTGATGTGTAGAATTTCTGTTTTTTGAAGTTAACTGACAAGTTGTGGAGTTGAAGTCATCTAACTATTTTGGCGAAGCAGGCTGTGATTCTTGAGCAGCTGTGGAGAAAGATGTGCAGATCATTATTTATTTATTAAACATTTTATACTGCACTTTCCCAAGGATCAAGCACAGTTTACAGAAAACAAAGGTATGAATAGTGCAATTAGATGTTGTCAGCATAAATTTGGTAGCTGATATTGAGGTTTTGGATGGTTGTATGTGTTGAAGAATAGTGAGGAGAGTGTAGAGCCTTGGGGTACTCCTTGTGGCAATGTTTAAGGGTAGGATGTTTGTGTTCTGATTTTTATCTGTTGACTCCAGTGAGATAGGTAGAAGTGGATCTATTTGAGGGGCTTGCCCTGTACTCCAATGTCATAGAGTTGGTTTAGCAGGATTTGATGAGACACTGTGTTGACTGCAGCAGAGATGTCCAGAAAGAACAGAATAAAGCCGCGGGAGTTTGTTTCTGTACCTGAGATGAGTGTGTTTAATAGAGAGGTCAGTAAGGTTTCAGCACTGTGATAGGGGTGGAAACCATGTTGATGCTAGTCTAGTGATGCGTGTAGGTCTATGTGCTCCTGGAGATGGCTTTGAATTGCCTTTTCTTTTAATTTTGCTAAGGACAGTATGCTGGCTATAAGTCTTTAGAGGCAGGTGAGCTAGCGTCAAGGTTGGGCATTTTTAAGAGGGGTCTGATGGAAGCTTGTTTTAGTGAGAGAGGGATGAAGCTTTGTGAGAGGGATGTTTGAAGTATTCCTAATATTGTTGGTAAGAGTTGGGTCCTTGTAGCTTTTATCCAGGATACTGGTCAGGGATTGAGTGAAGAGGTGGTTGTGTTGATGTTGGTGATCATCCTATTGAGCTCATTGAGGTATACTGTTCTGAAGATAGTCCAGGAGTGCTTGGGTGTGGATGTCTCCTTTGTTGTGGGTATGGTGAGTCTACTGGTGATGCTTGTGCTATGCTTGGTTAGTAGGAAGGAGGCGATGTCTTGAGGATTTAGGATGCTTTCTTGGTGTGGCTGAGTGGGATCTCTGGTGAGAGATTTGACTAGTTCTAAGAGTTCTCTGGGTTTGTTGATGGCATTTAGTAGCATGTTGTTGTAGTATTGCTGCTTGGATTTGATGGTGGTACTGCACTATTTATTTATTTATTTATTTAACCAGTTTTGTATACCACCTTATCCTTCAATCAAAGTGGTTGACAAGACAACAAAGGCTAACATATTGTGGGTATGGGAAAACAAAAATGATACATTACAATATAAATACAAAACAAAACAGTATGTTATAATACTGCATCATAGTGAAATTACAGTGGTGTGCAAAAGTCTAGAATCACTTGTGAGTTTTGCGTTTTTCGTACTTTCTAATGTTTTTTTTAAATTTTGCGTTAGCCCAGCTTATTCATCTTTCTACCACGTTAAAAGGGGGCACGCAGGAGAGCAGCCTTTGCCATCGGAGCTGTGAGCAGGAGCCCCTCCTGCCTCCTAGTGCCTGCAAATGGGATGCCAGCAAGAACGGCTTAAACCGCCGCTTCGGGGGCGCGCCCGCGCCTGAGGGCCTCGCCAGAGGGCCCTTTGGCGTGGCCCTTAGGCGTTGGACCATGGCGTTCGCCCTGAAGTTAACATGGAAGATGTGATCTGGACTGCCACACGCATATATTATGGTAACCTGCTGTTCCCTTTGTTCTTTTTGTCTTATCTTTCTGACTGTTTCTGTCCTCTACTCTGTCCTATCTTACAAATGGCGTTCCTTTCATATTTTCTAAAATGATATATTATTGTAAACCGCTCTGATGCTTCGGCCTGAGCGGTATATCAAATTTAATAAACATAAACATAAACATAAAAGGGATACATTTGGCTATTAGAGTTGACTTTTTTGCATTCCTTGCTTCCAATTTAAATACTTTACAGACACTGGGAGATGGCTACTACAATGTTTGTGGATCCTGCATCAAAACTGCATCAAGATTATCCAATATGCACACATTATTTCTGACCAATCAGTAGGCTGGTTTGACTAACCAATCACAATGCAGATATCTAGCCAACAGTGCATCTATAAAAACGCATAGGATTTTTGAATTTCATACGCTTTGTGGATCGACCATGAAGATGACTCAGACCCTTTATGAGCGAGGAAGGATTTTAATCGCAAGTTGACCTCTCCTCAGCTACTTCGAGAGTGGTCAGACAAGAGTGAGGTCAGTGTCAGCTCATCAACAGTTCGTCATCAGCCACTGAAGACTGACATACAAAGGCACAACCAGATCGTGTGGGCAAGAAAGCACTCAACCTGGTCAACTGAAATGTGGGAAAAGGTGCTATTCAGCGATGAAAGCACCTTCTGCCTGTTTGGTAACCAGGCCCACACCTATGTGAGGAGATTTCCTGGAGAGGAATTCAAGCCTGAGTGTCTCAACCTCAGTGTGAAGCATCTTTTGAAGGTCATGGTCTGGGGCTGCATGGCTGCCAGTGGTGTTGGATGTCTTCACATCGTCGATGGAATGGTCAGCGGGGCCAAGTACATCACCATACTGCAAAAGTGCATGGTGCCATCAGCACATCAGCTGTTTCCTGGCCAGTTCCTGTTCCAAGATGATAATTCACCCTGAAATCACTCCAGACAGGTGGTTAGCTGGAAGCAGCGGAACAACATCAAGTCAATGGACCGGCCTGCCCAGTCTCCAGATCTAAATCCAATCGAGAACTTGTGGCACAAGGTGGCCTTGGAAATATCCAAGAGGCATCCGACATCAAAGCGTGAGCTGATTGAGTCACTCATTGCAGCTTGGAATCGCGTTGTCACCAGCTGGTTCATTCAATGCCGACAAGGTGCAGTCAGGTGATCAAGCACAAAGGGTGGCCCATCAAATACTGAACCATCACTGACACATAGCGGCCTTTTTCAAGGACACATACATTAATTTGAAGGAAACCTGGCATGCATCCATAATATTTTAAAGCATACTTACAATAATATATCATGGCCAACGATGTACATTACGCAATTTTCACAGAAAATCTATCAACAGGACAACTATGGGGAACAAACTCAGAAAATAAGGGCCAAACCAATACTAAAAGTTGGCCCTAATAGCCAAATTTATCACTTATCATGAGATACACAGAAAAAGCCACTGAGAGGAAAACAAAATTAAGATATAAGGTCAGAAAGTTGAAAAAATGTCAAATTTACAAGTGATTCCAAACATCTGCACACCACTGTAAATATACATTACAATATAAATACAAAACAAAACAGTATGTTATAATACTATATCATAGTGAAATTAAATATACATATTGTCACAACCCCATCCCTTTAGCCACGTGCTTAAAGGTCAGGGTGGACATTATTGTTGTATTGAAGGTAGAAATTTTTTTTAGTCCAGAAACATTCTGGTACTAGTAGTCCCTTTCTTCATAATGAATAGTTGTGTAAGCCATGTGAATAGTAAAGTATAGGGTTTTATTCCCTTAATGCACAAAAGGTTCAAACGAAGACAAAAGGATTTTCACCTTGTTCAGGATTTCCACATAAGGTATTTACATAGGTCAAAAACTTGGATATGCTTCACAGTCTTTGTTAGTTATGCAGGGTTCAAACAAAACAGGTTATACAAACAAAAGCAATGCTTCTTCTTTCAGTTTGTCAAACAAAACTGTGTTTCAAACGTATATCCTGCATGCTATATTTCTCTCAAGGATTCTAAACTCCCAGTACAACAAAACGTACAGTCCATAGGGCATTCAGTTAGCAAAGAGTCAGGTTCAGCAGGGTCTATCTGCATAGCCTCTTGTTCTGCTGAGATATCTGTTGCCCCTGAGCTTTCCCCATATATTTCTGGTTTTACTTCAGAACTTCTTTCTAAGGCTCTCCAGCCTGGCTGTACCCGGTCTGGAAAATATGCAACAGGACGTTTGGTAAGCACTCCTTCTATAGGTTCCCAAACCTTTCTCCAGTTGTGTTGGCTGCTCTTACGGCTCCCTGGCTTCCAGGCCTTTCTGTGACCCGGCCTCAGTTCCTGGTTCAGATCTGTGTCTCTTAGACTCCTGGGCTGAGTCTGGTTCACCCACCTCTGAACTCCTTGTGGCTCACATACAGGGGAAGAAGCATGAAGGTACCTCTGAACTCTTGGGTCTGTGTCTCTGGTATTCTCCCTACCAGGCACTCTCCTGGTTCTCCTTCTGTCCTTCCTGAAGACTTCCTTCTGGAGCTTCCCAGCCTGAAACTGGCTCTCCTGGAACTTGTTCCTTTCCTGTAAGGTCTGCAAGTTCAACTGCCTTTTCTCCTCTCTTTGGAGCCATCTCCCTTCTCTTTTGTCTCTATCAGCAGCTGCTGTGGCTCGTGCCGCTCCTCTCCCCTCTGGTTTGTCTATGCTTTGCTTATAAAGCTGTTTCTTAGGTAAGGATTCTGTCCCTCTGACCAGGTGTATCTGATTATGCTTTGAATTAGTTCTTGCATCATCCCAACCTGGGCGTGTCAACCTACCTTCTGAATCTTCGTGCATGCTCCCTCTAGCTGCACTTCTCACTAACTGCACTTTATGTATATCATTTCCTTTAAAGAGATCAGTGTTTTCTTCTATCTCCATGGGTTTACTGGCGTCTGCCTCATCACAATATACATAATGGTTAATTTAAGTAATTTCACCAAATGATTCTATAAATAAGTAAGTCTTTAAAGATTTGTGAAAGTCCTAAAGGTCTTCCTGAGTTCTTACGTCTTCAGGAATAGAATTCCATAACTCTGGTGCCATAAAGGAAAACACTCTTTTAGAAGTCATTTGTTTTGATTTGCTGAAGTTCAAAGGAGTATTAAGTTTATTGATATTTTGAGATCGTCTTGGTCTTATGCTCTTGTCTTTTGAAATAATAGATTGTAGAATATCTGCTGAGGATTGGTGAAAATTTTTGAAAATAGTCATTAGGTTTTTATATTTTGCCCTTGCAATAACCAGAAGGAAATGTAACTGTTTGAGGACTGGAGTTATGTGTTCAAATTTTATAGAGCCAGTTATAATACGCGCAGTGGTGTTCTTAAGTTGTCCTGGTATAGGGTATGGAGTCTGGAGCAGCTGAGGAGATGATGGCGTTCCACATGCTAATCAGCATTTTGAGGTCAGTCAGTGTTGGAATGTTTACAAGGGCTGGCAGGGTTTTTTGAAGGAAGGTTTGTCACTGCATTTTCTGTGAACCATGTTTCAGTGATGCACATATCTATCATGTTATCTGATGCAGTCAGAAAGGGTGTACATTTTGTTGCAGGCAGAGCATGAGTTTATTATCTAATGGTGGTATTGGGACGTGGGTGTCTTGTATGTGTGAAGGGCAGGGCAGCAGAGGACTTGGTTTCAATAGCGATGAGATATCATGGCCTTCTGTATGCTAGAAGGGAGATATGGCTTAGGTGGTCTGGGTTTCGTGTTGTGGATTATAGGGACTGGATGGAGGTTGGTTGGAAATGCTGCCTTATAGGGTAATAGGGTGAAGAGACCCAGGAGAACGAGCCAGAAGTATGTGGATGTCATACTGCATGTTGAAGGTGGTAGTTTCAGACTCAAGGGGAGTGGAATGCTGAAAGTACACAGTTGGTGTAATTTGTCATGGTGCATGCTGCTTTTGGTCAGAAGAGAAGTTTCTTACTTCCGCCCGATGTATGGCTATGGGTGCTTTCTGCGGTCCACTATATGGGCCACGTCTAAGGGCTCACCAGGCGCGGGCGTGCCTCGGATGTTTCGCGAGTTTAAACAAGCATCCGATGATGATGTGAGCAGTGTGGGAGGAGCTTACCTCCATGCTGCTTCGGAGAGTCCTGGGTGTTGCTGCAGGTGGACTGGATCAACTGGAATAATGGCGGTGAATCAGTCTGTGTGTGCTGTGTGAGTGGATTTTTTTCTGTCCGCCTCAGGTGTTCAGTGAGTTTAAACGAGCATCTGGATACACTGTGTCCTCCACTCTGTTCACATGAACCAGCTCCATCTCCTATCTCCTTCCCAGGCTCATTTAGAATCCACCTGCTATTCTGTTTTTCACTTCTTCAGCCCCTCTGTGGAATAGTGTTACTCCCAGTATCCGCCTGGAACCATCATTTGCAAAATTCAAAGCCCAGCTCAAGACCCACCTCTTCTGTAAAGCCTACAATCTCCCTCCTTGAACATTTGCAATCCCTTCTCTCCCCATTTTTCTGTCCCTCTTCCTCATATGTATCTTCCTCCCTCTTTTCCTATACACCCCCCCCCCTCATTTATGTGTGTGTCCTATCACTTTTTCTACATACCTCTGGCATTCCTTTTTCCTTTCTTAGTAAAGTTTTCCAATTATATTGTAAACTGCTCTGATGCCTCATGAAAGTGGTATATTAACTTTTAATAAACATAAACATAATAGCAGCAGTGAACCCTAAAAATGAAAACAGACACAAAGAAATCCAATAAATATTTGCCAATATATTATCATAAAACCAATATGCTTAAAATCCCAATAATGAGAATTTAGTAATAAAAGTGACATTAAGTAATAAAACCAGAAGTACTATGGACCAGACTGTGTCGGACAAGAGGAACCAAAGCTGTGCTAGTGATTATTATCTAGTACAACAACGTAAGGAGGGATGAGGAGGACATGAGTTGTTGCTAAAAACTTAAACAACTTTCAAAAACTTGCATGCACAAAACCTATAAGGTATAAACAATGTTACTATGAAAGTGAAAAATATCCTGTGCAAACATAAATCTCAAGACTGAAAAAATGAAAGGTGTTCTCATGGAAAGGTAAAATGTTCTTCCCTCCTCCAGTCATTCAGGTTCACAGTACCTTTTACTTTTCCATGAGAACACCTATTTGTTGGATTTCTTTGTGTTTGTTTTCAACTTTGTTGTTATCTTTGTTTTATATGCCTGTATTATATTGTGTTTTTATGACTATTTTACCTTTTGTGATTTACATTTGAGGCTAACACCTGAAGAAAGCATCCAGCTGAAATGCGTTGGGGTTTTTTATGAATAAAAACATTTTTAACCACCAATATTTGATGCACCTGTTCTGTACTGATCACAGGGACTCTAAGGATCCCTTTTTCCAAAGCCCTACAGCCAGTAAGCATGCATTTTAATGTATGGCAACTGGCAGCCAGGAACACTAATGTACAGGCATTCCAGTGATTACAGCGTAAATTGTATGGTAATCGGTCATCGTGCGATGGAGCGGGGAACGAGTGGAGTGTGGGTATGGAGGGCACATTGTCGCTAGCATGAGAGCGATTGCAATGTCCTCAGTGGCAATGTGGCAGTTAGCACAGACATACCTGACGACAGCTCTATGGGTGTTGTTAGGTTTACCTGCATTAGTGTGTCACACATTACAATATCCCGTTGCATGGTACTTGCTAGGAACATACCGATCATTGCTCCAGAAAGCTAATGCAGAGGCTTTGCATGATATATGCAGGCTTTAGCACAAGGGGGCCCTGACTTCTTAAAAATATGAGAACCAGAATTAGAGAATGAGAATTAGAAATGAAAAGTCACCTTGACACCTACATGCCAAGTCAGCAGTTGGCATTCTTTGAGCAATTCATACAGAGTCCCAAAGAGGGAACAGCAATATTCAAAAATAGAAAGAAACCCCTGTAAAAATTAAATGTTTTTGACTTAATTCATACTGAACAGAAATACACACTGACTACTTAGAACTGGTTCATTTTACTCTGGTAATAATATGTAATGAATAACCATATCAGCTTAAATCCAAAATAAAGCAAACGTCTAAACAAAATGGTGGTGTTCCAATTAAGTCACTTAATATGAGCCAATGCTGACCCAGCACTGTTTTTTCAAACTATAACATTAACACATAGTTCTGCTTCAGAGCATAATGCAAGCATCTGTATTTGTGCTTCTAAGAATAATTTTCACCATGAACATGCAAAACTGGCCCACAGGATCCAACATTTACCTTTACTTCCAAAACATGGCTTCTGGCATAGATATGTGTAGATCAGTTACACATGCAAATAGTGATTTTAGAAAGCCACTGTTTACACGTTGAGATCCACATAACACAGTTGTTTCAAGGAGACATGAATAGAGAATGGTTTTGGAATGCCAAAAATATCAATGTGAGTCAACTTTTTATAAGGGAATTACGTGTGGATACCAGATATTTTCTGTCAGCTTTTATACCTACACCAAGGCATTTGCAAGTTCCAACTTGAAGAGGTGGGTTCAAAGGAACCTTCTTCCCCTAGCTCCAGCACCTCTCAAACAGCATCCTCCTGAGCCCCTCTGAACCAGTCCAGCACCCCTCACAAACCCCCTGTCAAACTACTTCAGCACCCTTCCTGGACCCCTGACAGCCCTCTGACAAGTAAGACCCCACCTCCTCACCCCTGATCCTACCCCCAGTTCTAGATTATTTATTAAGGGCCTAATGTTTGAAAGGCATTTACACGGTTTACAGCCCAGTAAACCGTGCACATGCCTTAACTGAGGATATTCTACGACACTTACACAGTTAGTGCCATTGAACATCCCCTGCTAACTCTCTTACACATCTCGATGCTATCGGGTTAACATCAGGGCGTTCCGGTGCAGAGCAGAGGCGGAGATTGCTGCTAACTGAGTAGCGGCGATATTGCACCACTACCCGGTTAGCGATCCATGGCTAAAACTAGGCCAGCTTTTAACTGGCTTAGTTTTACCCACACATGTTAACCGGGTAGTGGTGCAATATTGCTGCTACCCGGTTAGGCTCTGTGGCATTGTCTTCTTTGTGCCAAACCCAGATATTCAATGCCCTCATCACGGCATTGAATATCCAGGGTTAGGGGTCAGCAGGCAGCGCTTTGTGCCATAGCAGCACATAGCCTGCCCAACTGAATATTGGGCTCTAAACTTCTAATACTTGCACAAATTTGTCAGCTCCAAAAACGTTATCCAATGTATTTATGACTGTGATTTATTCAAATATATACTACATACACATTTCATATACAAAGTAGTTGGAAAGAGTATGTTTTATGATTAAGTGTAACACCCATTTCCTCTGAGAGAAAATAGTAATTGTATTGTAGTGTTTTTCTCACTAAACAAGATACCAATGTACATGCAATCTCATCCTGGGACAGAAAGTCTAGCTATCAATTCTGGTGCCTTTCCAAGAATAGAACAGAGAAAGGAAAGTGCAATTATAAGTCAATTACCAGTGCATCAAGCAAAGCACAGAGAAAGAAATTGACTTGCTAGCAACTACAGAGTTTCAACAAGAGCAAGATTTAGATTTATAAATGAGTTTCAGAAGCTTTGCTATCTTACATTTCATGGTTTTATCCATTTTATACCTTCTCACAGTACAGAACGCATACAGTTAGAGTCTACTGATTATACAGAAGAATCCCTTTAATCCCAAAACTGAACCCTAGAATACTTTATATATCTCTACTCAACAGTCCAAATGTGTGATTAAGAATGCACAACCAAAGGTTGCAAGATGGAGCCTTAGATGAGACATTTTTGTTGTAATCTTGGCGCTTCATCGGGTGATGTTTGAGAAGCACATCTAATGACAGCAGTGCATGACAAAAAGATTCTGACACTACGTGAACACTGAAAGAACATACATACCAAACCTGATGTCAACTCCATATGCAGGCATACGTGGACTTCTCTCCTAACTTAAGTCTGATCCATTATATCCCTGAAGAAGGCCCCAGCCAAAACAAGGTTCTGGAGGGTATTGGAAGCAATAAACTCATCCTGACAAGTATTCTACCTTTTGTGCGTTATCATTACAGTACCTCCATCTTGCATCCTTTGGTTGGACATTTTGGACTTGCAAGTACAGTGCTTTTGTCACTTTGATCAAGAATGCAGTCATCCTAGCCAGCATCACAGATACTGGCTACATAAAATGACCACCACCCAGGGTGAATGAGACTGGAGACAACGGACAGTAATGGCTGGGATTCCAGCACTAGGGAGGAACATATGGAAGGGGTACAGGAAGAAGTTCCCCATCTGGTATGCACATAACATGTCAGATGGCATACAAAGGGAAGTTAAAGAAGGCAGAGAGGTCAGTCAAGTCAGAGCAGCAAAACAGAAGGAAAAAAGGAACAGAGGAACTCAGAAGGAGAAAAGGAGGGAAAGAAGAGGAAGGAGGTAGAAAGGGCAAATCATGGCTAACAGGTATAGTACAGCTTCCAAAAAGAGAACTAAAAGCAGACTCAATCCTACAGGCTGGGTGTGTGGCCAAAAGCAGAAGCACTCATTTGAATCCATGTAGGTGCCAAGTCAGTGTGATACCTCTGATCTTCATACAGATTGATCAGGAGAGGTTCAGAGGTACACAATCCAGCAGCATATTAACAGCGCCAGCCAAGAAAATAACCCAGACAGTAAGGGAAAACGTACCAAGTACAAGATTCTACATTTGGCATCACTGCTCCAGGAGGTATGCTGAGATTGTGCATTGCTTGTAATACTCAGAAAAAGAAAATATCATTCCCAACAGGCTTGTCTAAGTTGTGCACTACTGAGAACTCAAGGGACATGGTTGGACTCTTTCTAGTATGGAGGTGCAGTCATTTGAAACAGCTTAGAAAATGTCAACATTTCCTACACTGTTACATGTCACATGTCATTTTAAAAGAAAATATAAGATTCACCCCCTCCAAAAAAAATTATCACTTCGCATCTGTTATTAATAGTGTTCACTATTGCTCAATGGTTTATACTTTTGCTCAATAGTACACATTATTGAGCGATAATGTGCACTATTAAGCTACAGTGCACACTATTAATGACATTTTCCCCAAAGCAAAGTTAAAAAAAAAAAAGAAAACAAAAAAAATCCCAGGAACAACATGAGAAACTAAACAAAACAAAAAATGATTGGCCTGCACATCCCTACCTTTCAGCTGTACAGTTCACATAGGAACTCGTTACTCCTTCACCTCAGAGTTAAGAGTGGCTGGGACATGCAGGACTGAGCTCATCCAGTGGCAGCATCATAACCACAAGCTACTATGGGAACCAATCAAGGTTAAGGTGCCAGGTAAAATCAGGCTTGGGAATCAAGGGCATGCCTAGAGTCATAAGGAAAGACTCCAGAACCATCTGCAAAAATGCAAAAATGCAAAAATATCCTTACCAGTCCCGAGGGATTCCCCAAAAAAGGGGATGACAGTGCAGCAACCACATTGAGCATGGTTCACTTGAAAAAGAAAAGGAAAAGCAGATATATGGCAATGAACCACAGTGATGAGACACAGGGCAAGCACAGACACTCCGTACCACTGAGACTGGGGGTCCACATGACATGACATGGGGTGAATGGTTCAGCGCCTCCAGAGACTTTGCCCAGGGAAGTCAGAGCAGCAGAGGAAGGAGTCTGAATGGATGTGATGGTGAATAAAGTCATAGTGGCAGTGGCAGACCACAAAGAATGATGCCTGTATATCTTACTTATGGGCCGGCAGGAGCAGGAGGTGGTCAGCAAGGGAAAGACTCAAGACCACTTAGAGGAGATGGAAGCAAGCAGAGGTTGTCATCAGCTGGACAACCCAGCACATCCAGATGGGTAAATACTATACTTAGACATAAGGCTGGGAAAGGACATGGGTTTGAATGGGCCTACACCAAGGGAGTAAGAAGTGATTGGGAGGGAAGTACAAGATGAGGAAAATGTTATGACTTAATAAACATGGTATAGCAAATGGGAATCAGAAGATAGAGACCAAGAAAATGTAGGGAAAATTATGATGCAGGGAGATTTTTACCACTATTAGGGAAGATTACGCAAATGCTGTATAAAGGGCAAGGAGTGGCAATTGCCACTACAAGTGAGTGGAGCTAAGAAAGATGGTGAAGACAAGGAAGGTGTGCAACACAAGCTGCAAGCAGGGTTGCCAAACAGTCAAAATTCAGCTGGCCTGGTTGGTTTTTATAAGGCCAGACCAGCTGCAGGCAGTGAGCTAAAACCAGCCGTTGAAAAGCCATTTTTTTGCTCTGGCTGAGGGACTGGGAGCAGCCAGAACAGCAAACTGGTTTTTCATTTCCCTCCTTGTCTCCCCCACTGCAGTCTCATCCTCCCTCCCTCTGATCCATTCTCGGCTCCTGAATCTTACAGAGCTGCAGCTGCGACAGCAAAACCAGTGCGGAGCCTTCTGGCCTTTGCTATGCAACTCCTGTTGCTGCATCCCATCCCTAAAAGGAAGTTACACTAGAGGGAGTGAGACGCAGCAGCAGGGGTTGCATAGCAGAAGCCTGAAGGCTCTGCTTTTATTTAAAATTATTACCGTTATCGCAACTGCGGCTCTGTAAGACACAGGAGCCGTGGCTGTCGGGGAAGGAAGGGAGCAGATATGGGAGGGGGGAGAAGATGGGGGTTGGAAGAGAGCTGACATGCGGGGAAGGTAGAGGCTAAAAGGGAGCTGACACGGGGGAAGGAGGTGGCTGGAAGGGAGCTGACACGGGAGGAGATGGCTGTAAGGGAGTTGATACAAAGCTGACACTTGGGGATGGGACTAATAGATGGCTGGGTAATAGAGAGGAGACTGGAAGGGAGGGGGCACTGAGACTGGAAGGTTGCTGACATGTAGGGATGGCAGTGGAAGGGGAATGGACAGAGGTAGAGTGACTGGAAAGGAGCTGACATGGGGGGTGGCACTGGGAGTAGAAGTGAACTGATACCTGGGATAGTATTTGGACTAGAAGGGGCTGGACAGTGGGGAAGGAGGGGGACTGGATGGGAATGGACACCAGTCCTGGGAATGCAAGGGGGTTTACATGGGAATGTACTGGGAGGGGAGAACTGGAAAGGGAGCTGATAATGGGGAGGGTTACTGGAACTGGAAATGGGCTAATGAAAGGAAGTGAAGAAAACAAAAGAAGAGACAAGAAATGGCAGATGGACTATAGACCACAGAAAGAGAGCTAAAAGAAGACAGGAAAGCAGAAGCCTGAGATCAGGACCAGCATGATCAGAGAATAAAACGGTCAGACAACAAAGGTAGAACAATACAACTGGGCAAAAGCTTAGCACCAAGAATTAGAGAAATTGACCGTCCACCAGAACACTCTCATAATTTCTGCCTGTCTAACTCACTATTTTAAACTGCCTTGAATGGTGTAGCTAGCCTTACAACTGCATATAGCCTACTGTGTAGCTAGCCTTACAACCGCATATAGCCTACTGTGTAGCTAGCCTTACAACCGCATATAACCTACTGTGTAGCTAGCCTTACAACTGCATATAGCCTACTGTGTAGCTAGCCTTACAACTGCATATAGCCTACTGTGTAGCTTGCCTTACAACTGCATATAGCCTACTGTGTAGCTTGCCTTACAACTGCATATAGCCTCCTGTTTACCACGGATACCTGAAACTGCCTTGAAGTAGGTATCTGCTAGGATCCACCTTCCACTCCAAACCCACACTACACGCACATTATGGCCCTCACAAGCATTGTCGCACTGAACCTATATCTCTTCACGATAGGTCTAAGCAGCGTTACAGACCTGCCCTCCAGTCACAACCATATACCAATTCTCCAGAACCACAGGAGAAGATGGGCAAATGCCACCTCCCACGATCCAGAGGAAACCACTCGTACCCTCCATCACCATATTATACACATAGCACTACAACACAACAAAAAAACTAAATATGTGGAAAACCCCCTACCGACACCCTTAAGAGGTGCGCTCATAAATGCCCGATCTATACGCAAGAAGTGGCCAGTCATTTCCGATTTAATACTACTCCATAACCTTGATATGCTCTTGATCACAGAGTCATGGCTCACCAGTGACGACAATGTCCTCATCAACCAGCTCCTTCCTCCCAATTTTTCATGCCACTCGTGCCATAGAGACGGTAAGAGAGGGGGAGGAGTGCTCGCCATCACTAAATCGGGCCTCCAGTTCCTCCCGAGAAACGCAACCAGCACGACACTCCTTGATGTAATCACGATAGCGAACAAGAGTTGTACCATCAACCGCCTATACAGGGCCCCATCAGCAGACCCAGACGCTCTCTCAGCAGTAATCGATCTTGCATACAATACTCAGAACCCACACACCCCGAATTGGATCTTAGGAGACTTCAATCTACCTTCCCTGCAAGACTCCCACACTTCAGCTTTTCTCGAAGCATTTAAGAACCTGGGCTACAAACAACTGATCAACGAACCTACCCATGTAAAAGGAGGCACCCTGGATCTGATATTCGCTCCCCAGGCAACTCTCAACTCACCCATGACCCCCGAGATATCAATTACTGCAGTTCCCTGGTCTGACCACAAGCTGATCTTATTCCAAATTCCCCCCTCCACACACAACCTGAAGGAAGCCAGAGCAGTCAGTGGCCAAGCCAAGGCCCCAAAGCGAAGATTTCAGACATTCAACAAGGAACTGATACTAAGCACAGCGCACCCACTACTCACCTCGACAGCACACGATCCTGAAGTCCTGGTCTCCAAATGGAATGAAACATTCAATTCATTTGCACTATGTCCGCCTTCCACCAAAGCTCCTGGGAAGCGCGCATCCGCACCCTGGTACTCTGCTGAGCTGAAATCCTCTCTCACCATCCTAAGGAAACTGGAGAGACGCTGGCGCCGCTCACGCACAACTGATGATCAAAGAGCATATACCTCCCACCTGACAGTGCATCGCGAAGCAATAACTGCAAGTATGCGGCGTTTCCACACAGACATGCTAAAACGATCACTGAGCAAACCACACGACATGTTTGCCCTTGTCAAGGACTTGACAAAGGAACCAGCCGCAGAGCAAACAATCGGGATCCACCCTCAAGTATTTGCGAACCACTTACTATCCAAAATATGCCAGATCAGCACCGCCCCAGAACCTGGAGACGTCTTCAAGCCGAACTATCAAACTCCCCTTTCCATCTTCTCCACACCTCCCAAGCAGCGTATTGAGGACATCATAGCAGCAATCAACATGACCACAGCTCAGACTGACCCCTGCCCTGCATTCTGGATTAGAGACCTACGATCTAACCTTAGCCCCACTATAGCCAAAATCATGGACCAATCCTTCACAACAGGTGCATTCCCGCAATCCCTAAAGCGCACGTCCATAAGACCTCTACTAAAAAACAGCAAGCTTGACCCCCAGAAGGCAGACTCATACAGACCAATATCGAGCATACTGCTGCTAGCAAAAATAATTGAGAAGGAAGTCCAGATGCAAATTCAAGAACACATCGAAACCTCTGCACCACTGGACCCTTGCCAACACGGCTTCAGAGAAGCCCACGGAGTTGAAACACTCCTTACCACACTATTCAACAACATAATAACAGGAATCGACAACATCCGTCAAGGGGTGGTCCTCATCTTCTTGGACATTGCAGCTGCATTCGACTCGGTAAGCCATGAGCTTCTGCTGGAACGTCTCAGGGAAAAGGGTATCACGGACAGAGCACTGGACTGGTGCAAGTCCTACCTTTCTGACAGATGGCAGCACATACGTTCCGGGGCAACTTCATCAGATCCCTTCCACCAAAAGCAGGGTGTCCCGCAGGGTTCCTCCCTCTCGGCCCTGATGTTCAATGTCTACATGCAGCTGATATGCAACCTGATCCGGTCATTCAGTGTCAATTGCTTGATATACGCGGACGACGTGTTGTTATACATGCCTTTTTCAATGGAGAACCCAGACCTCTCGCCACTAACAAATTGCTTTAACGCCGTATCCCACTGGCTCCAAACCCAAAACCTCAGGATCCAACACAAAAAAACGGAAGTACTCTTCATTACGAGGAATTTAAACTTCTCCACACCACCCTTCCTAAGCGTCAAGGAAGCAGATCTCCAGACCAAACCCACGATCAGATACCTCAGCGTCACTTTAGACCAGAGGATGGATATGAAGTTACACATAAACAATATAGTCAAGTCGATATACCATAAAATAAGATCCCTCAGACCCCTACGAGCCCTGCTGGAACCAGAAGACTTTAGGACAATTTACCAGGCGCTGATCATGCCACACTTTGATTACGCTAACGCGATCTTACATGGGCTCCCTCAGACCACTCTGAACACACTGCAACTTGCAATGAACACTGCAGCGAGGGTCCTATACGGAGCATCCAGGAATGACCATGTGACACCCATACTGAAGCACCTCCACTGGCTTCCGATACATAGCAGACTCAAGTACAAAACCCTACTCCTAACATTTAAAGCCATTCACGGGTTGTCATCCTCATCACTATCTGAATTGATCCAGACCACTCCCACTAACAGGTCCAGAAGATCAGTAGCACTCAACACACTGACAGTACCAAAGGCAATAACCCAATGTACCCAGTCCACTGCAAGCAGAGCCTTCAAATTCTGTGCACCCAGATGCTGGAACGCCCTGCCTCACAACATGCGTGCAATTCCTGACCTATGCCAGTTCAGGAAGGCCTTGAAGCACCACCTCTTCCTCCTGCACTACCCGACAGATAACGCCATATCAGCCCCGTCCATGGGTCCAACACAAAGCTCCCAGGACTAGGCAAAATGATGCGAACCCGCCTTGTGCAAGATTGTAAATAGTTACCCCCTGTTATCCAAGTTTAAACACCCTGTTCATTGTAAACACAAAGTACCCAAGGAAATGTGTAGTTCTATGTTTAATGTGAACCGCACTGGTATTGAATAGCGCGGTATAGAAGAGACTGGAAATAAATAAAATAAATAAATAAATAGAACAAATAATTCTATTTTCAATTTAGTGATTGGACTTTGCGCTTTCTTTATATTTTACACATTATGGGGAACTGCATATCTTATTTATCTGATGTTGCACTGCATGCGGAGTCTGGCTTCTTGGGATTTCAGTTTAATTTTTGTCTACATATTTTTATTTTTACTTTAGATTGCAGTCACTTATTCTATATTTGGTGAGGGTCTGTGAGGTCAAGTGTTCTGTTAACATGGAGTTTGTACATAGAGATCTATATTGTACTGTAGTAATTTGACATTCAGCTTTTCAAATAGGTTTATGGATGTTCTAGGGCCCCCTGCAGTATTAATAGTGCTGCTTTTTTCTGGATAGACCCCTTGTTGTATGAGTTTTGGATGTTTCTGCAGTATGGTATGGTAGATTTGGCCTTGTGGATCTTTGGTGACTTTTGAAGGGTTTCATATTAGTTCACCTATATGTCTGATACAGGAGAATGTTTATGTTGTTGTTAGTGAGATGACCAGAATCAGGATTTTTTTTTGGACTATCACAGCCTGTTTGAATGATGCTAAGTATTTATGCTAAGAAGTTACATTTATTCTGGCTATGCATTTGCCCTTTCACTGCAATTATCTTACAACATTGGAGAAATATTTGCATCACGTGAAAAGAGTTCACAAAGGAGTTTTGGAAAAAAGGAGGATGGAGTGTAGCCAACATTAATAATAATGAGGGAGGGGAGCCGATTTATAGATTGCAGGGGAGCGCCAGAGACCCTAGCATGGCTCTGCCAGGGCTGGCCATATGCAGGCAGCAGGATAACTGTGGGCTTCGATCAGGGCTGTCAGTGGCCATAGTGGGCCCGAGTCAGCCCTGGGAAGAAGCGGCAGAATTTTTTTAAAAAAATGAAGCTGCAGGGTTGGGCTCAGGCAGCCTATGGGGTCATGCAGGAGTTGGGGAGAGCCGGGTTCACCTTGGCTGCTTCTGTTTAAGAAATGCAATTACGGTCACTATTTCCAGAGTGCAAACTCAAATAGTATTGTGATAACTCTGTATTATAACAAAGAAAGTGTGCTACATATCATTTGTTGACTCGTGGCTAAATGAGGTCTCAGAAACCTTAGGCTGCCACCGATTGCTTCAAGTCATACGGTGGACTAACACCTAAACTCACATCAATGACCCCAGCGTTAACCATCAGCCACATTCTGACGTTTTCTCATTTTTAATTTTTCTTTTCCATTTTTCTAACAAAAGGTGATGTTTCCCTTAAAAAGCCTTATGTGTATATTGCAAATATATTCAAGAATGAACCAGTGCTTAGCTTTATAGTGATGTCCCGACGCTTGTTCAGCGCGCTATGGATTACATTTCACCATACTGGTTTCTTCAGGGGAATCTTTTCCAGAAGCACTGTGAAAATAATTGAGTTCATAAGATATGCACATTCTTAAAACTTTAAATACTAATTGCTCCATTTGCTGCTGTGTGTTGGAAACTTCCTACCTTCGGTGTCACTGGTGTTCCTCCGTTAAGGCTCTGTTTGATAAGGTTTTTTTCAACAAACTGAAACCCGGTCATGCTGAGTAGTTAAATAGAGATTTTTCATTTTCCCCACCTGTGTAAGGACTGCCACCCGCATATAATTAGGAACCTCCTGACCATTATTTTCATCTCATCTCGTAGAAATCAATTAAAGACATACTTCCCACTCTATTCTCGAATTAAGTCCCTGGGTTGTTACTGAAGACAATTTGTATATCCAATGCTGTTCCCGAAATAGTAAAGTTTGGTCCAATGATTTGCCGAGATCGGGGGAAGTAATTTGTTCAATACAGAAACACCGCAAGTCATGAAAAGCATGTTGAAGCTGTAAACAGTGGTCCACAATGGGAGCTTCCCGTCTCTGACATTTAAGTTTACTTTTGTGCTCATTTATTCGCACTTGAAAAGATCTCATTGTTTTTCCCACATATAGCAGACCGCAAGGACAGGGTGCAGGGCAAGGGTGGGGCAGGGGTGGGAATGGGCGGAGCGTGGCTAGTCACAGGTGGCGGGTTTTTCTCTTTCAAAAAGTTGGCAACACTAGCTGCAAGCAATGCACCAGGAGGGGAAGGTACAGGGCCTGGCACATACAACGATTGGAAAAGTATGAGCTAAAGACAATAAAAAAGAAACAGCAAGGTCTCTGAATATATTTGTGAAAAGTTGCTAAGTTACCCATTTCCAGGAGTGAGATTTTAAGCCAGTCCTGGATTTCTGACAATCTCATTCTGATGCATTATGGGACCTGCAGCACTGATTCCAGTGGGTAAAATCAAGAACGACAAACACCATACTGCACTACAATGCAAATTTAAAACTAGAAAAAAATCTCACTCCTTGAACTGGGTAACCTGAAAACTCTGTGCCACCAACTCCCTGGATCGCAACCTACCTATGGCTATAAAATAAAAATATTGCAAAAAATAATATATCACTCACTGCTACAAAGGTAAACCAGAAAAGTTTATAATTATAAAAGCTGCCATAGTAAGAGAGTTATTTTAGAAGCCTCTTTTACATTTTCCATGTGGGAAATCTGGCATTTAAGTGCAGAAATGGCATTAATAAGAACATAAGACATGCCATACTGGGTCCGACCAAGGTCCATCAAGCCCAGTATCCTGTTTCTGACAGTGACCAATCTAGGTCACAAATACCTAGCAGTTTCCCCAAAAGACACAGGTTCCACAATGCTTGCATTGGGTCAAGTAGTGGATATTCTGGGTCCCCTTTAATAATGGTTTATGGACCTTTCCTCCAGGAATTTGTCCAAACGTTTTTTAAACCCGGCTACACTAACAGCTTTTACTACATCCTCTTGTAGCAAATTGCAGAGTTTGATTACACGTTCAGTGAAAAAATAGTTTTTCTTATTAGTCTTATAAAGGTTACCCTGTAGCTTCATTGCATGCCCCCCTAGTCTTTCTATATTTTGATGGCATAAACAATAGATCTACGTTTACCTGTTCCACTCCATTCATTAATTTATAGACCTCTATCATATCTCCCCTCAGCCATTACTTTTTCAGGTTGAAGAGCCCTGAAAATTTTAGTCATTCTTCATAGGGGTATCCTTCCATCCCCTTTACCATTTTGGTGGTTCTTCTCTGTACCTTTTCTAATAACACTATATCCTTTTTAAGATATGACAACCAGAATTCCACACAATTTTCAAGGTGCGGTCGCACCATGGAATGATACAGAGGCATTATAATATTGTTTGTTTTATTCTCCATTCCTTTCCTTATGATACCTAGCAGTCTATTTGCTCTCTTGGCCACCGCTGCACACTTGGTGGAGGGTTTTAACATGTTATCCACGATGACACCTAAATCTTTCTCCTGGGTGGCGGTTCCTAATGTGGTATCTTGCATCGTGTAACTATAGTTTGGGTTTTTCTTTCCTAGGTGCTTAACTTTGCACTTGCTCACATTAAATTTCATCTGCCTTTAGGATGCCCAGTCTTTCAATTTATCAAGATCTTGCAATTTTCCATGGGTTTTAACAACTTTGAATAGTTTTGTGTCATCTGCAAATTTGATAACCTCACTCATTATTCCCAGTGGATCCAGCACAGATCCCTGGGGTACTCCACTATTTACCTTTCTCCATTGGGAAAATAGGCCATTTAGCCCTACCCTCTGCTTTCTATCTTTTAAACAGTTCCTTATCCACAATAGTACACTGAATCCTATCCCATGAATTTTTTAATTTTGCCAAGAGTCTCTCATGAGGGACCTTATCAAAGGCTTTTTGAAAGTCCAGATATATTATATTAACCCACTCACCTTTGTCTATCTGTTTATTCACACCTTCAAAAACACATAACAGATTATGTCAAACACCTTGCTTGCCCCCAAGGCGGGAGCCTGGGGCTTCGGTGCTGCTGCTCTTCTAACAGCAAGGACTTGATGTTGCCCTCAGGGATTTTGGGTCCCAATAGCTAATCGAAATAAGGAGGTAGTTGTGGTCGAGTAGCTATGCTTAAAGAGGTTTTATTTCCCGTCCCGGGAGAATTCTTGCAACCAATATCAAAAAGCAAATAAACCATACAGCTGGTATAACACAAGTGAGGGACTACAAATGGGAACAAAAATGCTTATTGTCAGCTTTAACTGAACAAAAAGAGGGAAAAACAAGTTTTCAATCACACATTTTTAACTGTGAAATCTGTGCTCTCCCACAGATTTCACTCCAGCAGGCTTTCTTAGGCCCCTAACAAAAAGAGGTTATGCTATCAGAGAAAAGAAGCGTACAGTCCATTTTGCACATATCAGAATTATCATCACCAAAGTCACAATCCATATCTTCAGGTACTTCTTGATAATTATAACTTGCAGGGCTGTATTGTGGATTAGTGTTTGTTTCTCTCCTCTCGGCTGGGTCAGAGCAGCACTCCACCCTATCACTGCAGAAAGGTTCTTTACCACACACTATGGAATCTTTCCTTAGTGGGCTACACACTTCCTGACCACTGGGGGTAAAACTCAGTGCTCCTCTAGACCAGGTACTTTGGCTTTCAGGCTGAGCTCTGCCTGGCTGGTGTGTAAACGGGAAGTGGAAACTTTTCTTCCCCTCTCTTCCTTTCACAGGACGTCTTTCTAAAGCATGGGAATTATCTCTTGGACAAGTATTCTGGCTCCCCAGGTTCCTGCTATTGTGGTTATCTCTTCTCCCTGCTCCTCGTGGTTTATATCCTGGAGTCTCCCTCTGGCCCCACACGGACCTTGGCTTAGTGCAGCCTAACTTCCCAGCACTAACCTTCATGAACTCCTCTTGGATAAACCCCTCTGAGGTGCAGAATGATTCCACGTCTGAACCTTCCAGGTATGGCTCCTGGTTTTTCTGAGTGCTGTACTTTCCTTTCCCTCGAGTCCTCTCAATGTCTCCTTCTCTCTCTGCCACAGAGACCGAGTCTGACTCCTGGCTTGCGTCTCTGTGTTTCCTTCTTTCTCCACGTGTGCCTGTACGTGAATCTGTGCATGAATCTGCACGTGTCCCTCCTCGTCTCAAGGCTGACCTATTTTTATCTGCGTCATTCCTTGAGACTTGAGTTAGCTCAACTCTCTGCAGCTGTCTCTGCTTTGCTGATGAGCTATGACGTAATGGTATCTCTGGGCATTTGTCTACAGCCTGTGCTCTTGTTTTGCTTAGTTGCCCCTGACAACCCCTAGCCATGTGCTCTGCACTGCTGTTTTTAAAACTGCCCTGAGTGTTTTCCTCTACTTCCATCGGCTCAATCTGCCTTGCGCCATGACAACTAGTAAGATGAGACCTGTGATAAGGAAGCTTATCATAGCTCAGGAAGGAGCTATAGAAAAGGTGAAGTGACTCTGAACAAGCAACCTGTCAGTTCTGGTAGAAATAAGAAAACAGAATTTTGCCATAAAAGACTACCAGTCCCAGAATGCACCAGGTTTCCAACAGCCATTAGAGGAGCTGAAGTGGGGAAACATGTGTTCAATCAGGAGGGCTATGAGGTAATCCCTAAACACTCATCTCAAAGGGCAGGGCCTGATTCAGCACAGCTGCGCTGTGTTAGGGAGGAGCACTCATCTAAGCAGAATAAGAGTAGAGTTTATTCTACAGATGACCATCTTCATGATCACCTTGGATATCCAGAGAATTGTCCTCAGTATCCTGAGAATCAGCTTGAGTTTGATCATCAGTTTCATCTGAAGGATCATCAGAAGCAGAAGCCAAACCGGACGGACAGAGAGGGAAAGAGACCCTTTGGAAGAAGGAAGAGAAAAGCCTTTGAGAGGTCTAGAAGAGTCCAAAGCAGTACGTATACTGGGAGGTATTCAAAGGGCCAGCATACACCATTGGACTGGGGAAAGCCAGAGGAATGGTGCTGCAGAGCTAGGAATCACCAGAGGCTACCTGTGAAGGAGACGGCTGCACGTGGAAGGGACCCTAAGACTTGTGCCAGAAGGTATGTGAAGAGAGATCCAGTGTCCAGGGATCTGGATTGGAAGGCTGGACATAAGAACTGGACTACATACTGGCCAGGCTATATAGAGAGGAACTCTAGCAGCAATGGAAGCTCAGGTATGAACACTGATCTATGCCCTAGCTATAACCTTGAAAGACAGCAGGGAAACAAGTATTCTCCTGAAAATGCTCCATTGAGAGATTCATCTGTGCCAATCCATGATATTGAACCCATGCTTGTTGAACAAGGGGGAATAATAGCAGATGAGGATCCTGTTTATATGGACTGCTCTCTATCTAAACTCCGTTGGTAACTTTCTGTTATAAAGTACAGCAACCATCACAAAGAAATACAAATGTGTTATTTAATCTACTCAGAAAAGCTCCTGAAGCAGGATTTGACCCACACAGTAGAAAGCAAGCCAGCTAAGGGGTTTCAGCTGGATAACTGCTAGCCATTAAGCCTTACCTAATTGCTTGTGAGCTAGGAGAGAATCACTTCTGTATCTATGTGGGAAGTAATCAGAAGTTAACCTGAAAAGAACAGTTTGTTTCTTGCTTTGTGGCTTTTCATTTGTTTGTTTTCCATATTTTAACTTTGTTTTTCCAAGTTAACACTGAAAGCAAGTAACCTAATTTATGTGCTACCAAGCATATGTGTGTTGGGAGAAATAACCCATAAATAAATATCTTATTGGCTTTACCCAAGAGCACAACTAAATTATTGTCAGCAGCTGTGTCTGGTGTGAATGAACTACATTGCCCACAATACCTTGCAAATCATATAGATATATGCACTTGCCAAGAGTGTGAAGATTTTCACCCAGGCAGCCGTCTGACAGACCTTTCTTGGTTAAAGCCATGTTGGCTGTCTCCCATTAAGCCATGACTATCTACATGTTCAGTAATTTTGTTCTTTATGATGGTTTCTACCATTTTTCCCGGTACTGACGTCCGGTTCACCATTCTGTAGTTTCCTGGATCACCCTTAGAACCCTTTTTAAAAATTGGCGTTACATTAGCCATCCTCCAGTCTTCAGGTATTACAGATGGACCTTAATGATAGTTCTAGATTACTAATAGTAGGTCTGCAATCTCATATTTCCGTTCTTTCAACACCCTCAGATGTATACCATCTGGTCCAGGTGATTTGCTACTCTTCAGTTTATCAAATAGTTGTAATATATCTTGAGGTATAGATGTCCCTAATACATAGAACTTGCAAGGGAGCATGCTGGAGGTGTGATTAGGGTGCAGCCTGGGAGTGTATATTCCCCATTTCATATAGGGATTGCTCATATATAATCAAAACTGTCTACATGGGTATTTAAGGCTGCTTCCATGAATGTATAGGTTTTTTAAAATGTGCTCATTTCAGTCAGCCCTTTACAGGAGGGAGTATGGAGGTTATCTTCCTTAATCCTCCATTGCTTATATCCCCCTCCAAATTGAAATGAATGAAAGATAGCAAACTCTTTAAATAATTGGTGGCATTTAAACGTATAGGTTTTCAAAATCACAACTGATACTTGTATGTTACACATGTTACTAAGCTGTGATAAAATTTCACAGAGGAATCACTAAGCTGTGATAACTTAATACTGCAAGTTAGTAACTCTCATGGTAAAAAAATAATGCATTTTGCAAGCTATATTATTCTGCTCCACTGGTACCACAAAACTACCACTAGGAGTCATGGATTCCATTTTGAAAACAGCACCCAGACACACAGGAGCGAGTTGGGATCGCTCCTACACAGCTACCACTAGATCGCCACTGACTATAAAAGATAGGACAGGCCTTCCAAGGGTGGGGGAGTTGTAATTAAAGTTCTGGGCATTGGGTATTTTCTGGGAGGTTGCAATGTGGTTTGGGAGGAACAAGGTCAGTGTTGGGAAGGGGTATTTTAAGAGAGGAGCTCTGACTCTGGCCGCCCTTCTTATATGTGTACGCCAGTCCCTTTGAGAGTGTGGCAGAAGCATTAGGCTACTTGTTAGTAGTCTGATGCTCCCAATTGGAAAATAATGGCGGCTTTGAGTTGACATTAATTTTCTAAGAATAATACGGCTTGCAGTGTTAAGCGCAAGCTGTGTTATTCCATTTGGATCATAATGAGATGTTTAGCATGCATTTGCATGCTTTCCATCTCATTATTACTCAACTTGTATTGGAGTAAATTTCTATGTGTTATGGTAAATTAATGCATGCTATTGCCCTTTAATGTACCTTAAGGGGCAAATATCATGCTTTATTGCCATAACACACTTTAGTAACTACCTCTCATAAGTTTTCAAAATAGCACCTTATAAGTATTAGCACTTGCCCATGTAAATTGTTGAGTTGCCCCACTTGATTTTTCCCCCATGCAGATTTGTAAAAAGGCTCCTCAGGTTCAATATGTCAGCAAATACATGTACACTCCTGCACATCCATATTTTAGAAAAGGATCCATGTCTGGCAGTCTTTTCTAAAATACCGCTGGATTTATGTACACCCTGATCTCAAAGTCTCAGTTCTCATCTGCACATGCTATCTAAAATTTGCCTTCACCTGTGCGTCTATATAGATGTCTTCAGGACAGCATTTCAGAACCCAGACGTCTAATAGCATAATGGCTAGAATAGTGGCTTAAGAGTAGAGAAGTCAGGGTCCCAATTCCAGTGTGGGCCTCTGTGATCCATCTTCTCTATGCTCTCTGGATGTTTTAAAGTGAACATAAGCACTTTCCTGATGCCCATTTGCGCCGGGAGCAGATATAAACATTGACATGCCTACAAACATCTCCGAAGTTTCTGGGATGGAAAGGGAGCATGTAAGGACATTACCACTCCCCTGACACACCTCTACCACACCCCCCACCTGCCTATTTGGAGGTCCTTGCGAATATCATGTGTGGAACAGCTACAGAGATCTGTCCATGATTTTGACGTATACATGCACGTCTTCAGATGTCCAAATCACAACTAAACCTAATAGGGGGTCATTCTGAACCTCGTTTAATGGGTCTGGATGTCTGAGTTCTGGTGGCCACAGAACTCCCTGCACATATAGGCAACTTATGCAGGAAGGGGTGGGTCTGGTGAGGATCAAGGCCAAGCGATGGTTGGGAACGAGATCCCGTAAGTACTGGGCCGATTCTGAGGTAGGATCTGTATGTCTGGAGTTAGTCAGTTAGACAGGGGACTTATTCCACATAGGAGGTACAATAACTCCCTCTGGAAGTCATGGGACGGTGGCGCTGATGGGCGACAAGGTGGTGAGGGGGTGCAGGGGGTTCCCCGCAGCCCAACCCTGGACATGGAGACCCGATTGGGGGGTTGGGCTGTGGGAAGCAGGCCGGATACCACTGCTGCCAGGGATTGTAGCTCCTACATGGCACCACGGTGCCATGGCGATGAGATTTCATGGCACTACGACTCCATGAAGAAGCCGGCTGAGTTAGCTGGGGAAGTGGCTGGACGTCTGGGATGCCTGAATCGGGGCACCTCCCGGATGTCCAGCCACTGTAATGCAATTCTGCTCCTGCAGAGATGTCTAGCCCACACTGGAGCTTAATCGGATGCATCTCCAGTTTGAACGTTCGCACATCCCTGAGACGCCCATGTTGGAATGGATCTCATAGTGTCCAAGAAAATAAATCATAGAATGGCAAAAAAAAATTGGCCATTTAAAAAAAAAATTGTGCAGTCAGTGCCGGATGATGGCATGACTTTTTTTTATATTATCTGTACCTGTTCAATACATAATTTGATGTATGTACTACACCATCTCAGGTTAATGTGTGTTTTTTTTTAATGTAGATGTTTGTTGTAACCTGCCAAGTATATTGTGATTTGGCAGAAAAGAAACATTTTAAATAAATGCATAAATAAAATCTAGGAGGTGAGTTTTGAAGCAGACCAAAGATAAGCGATACAATTATAAACAGAGCAGTTATATTCAGTCACTCTGCATATATCTTCTATAATAGGGATGTGCATTCATTTGCAGATAAATGGTAAAATACAACAAATAAGAGCATTGTCAGTTCATATACCTTTAAATGAGTTGAATGACCGCAGGTCTAGAAGAGCCAAATTCTCATTTGTGCACATTTGTTTTGGGCAAAATTGCAATATAGCCAATGGAGGCAGACACAGCAGAGTTGCTTTGGGAGCAATAGAGAACATTACTGCATAAGTTTTTTTTAATATGTATTTACTTATTTATTTATTTCAAAAACATTAATAGACTACCTTCTTGAAAGCTCATTTTCAAAATGCCATCAGTGAAACATTTTAAAAATTAAAAAAAATATTTTCTGCCACTGTATCTTTTTTTCTTAGACACTTTACATGTGAAGGCAAATTTAGATAGTATGGTGGTCATTCTGATCTCCGAATAGTGGGGTTGTACGTCCAGCTTGGATGTCCAACCCGTACATAGGCCCGGGACGCTATTCTGGTCCCAGCACTCCCTGCATATACAGAGTGTTTGTGCAGAGAGCACTAGATGGGGGCAGGAGGGAGCAGGACAGAGGGGGACCGGGGTGAAACAGAAGCAGGTCAATGTGCCCGGACATACAGAGGCCATTCAGATCAGCCCTCTGTACATCCCCCGGCACAGTGATGGATGCCTGGCTTATTCTAACCCAAAGGTGAAATAAACCCCGGGGGCCTCCACTGCAACGCGCTACACACCTCTGCAAAGCATGCTGCCGGCCACGCTGTGCCCCTGCAGCTGTGATCCAGCTCATGGGGGCCTTTTTTGCCAGCAGGATCATAGTCTGCAAGGGTGGACATGGGTGATTGCATTCCAAGCCATCAGATAGATGGCTCATTGTCATGATGCTAGAACACCATGGCTCCCGTGCCCCAGCTGTGCTGTTCTGGCATGTGGATGTGCAGCTCCCCGTACGTTGATCTTATCAGTATACAGGGAGCGCCTGGACTTCCAGATCCCCAATTCTGCCATTGCATGTACGTCCAAACCCCATGGTGGCAGATTAGAGTACCTTTCCCGCACATCCGGTTTTTGCATGGCCAATGCGACCGGACATGTGGGAACCAGAATCGACCTCCACGTGGAAATCAGAATTGAGACATTGAGGTCAGGACATATACAATTTCAGGGATAATTTAGAAACAACTTTGCAAAACATGGAGCTTTTTGTAAAATACATATAAAGACAAGCAGTGAAACTTTTTTGACAAGCAGTTAAATAAGCCCATTTCTGCCTTACGTCTCCCAAAATCCACTGGCTGAGGATGTGAGCAGCTTAGCAGAAAAGTTAAATAAAACATACTGCAAGTATAGAATCTGCATTCAGACAGAGAAAATTGGAGCGAGAGATTCTAACTTTAGAAATTACTTTGCTGAAATCAACACTTGCAAAAAAAATGAGAAATCATCCATAGAGCACAGACAAGGTCTGAAAGGGAAAGAGAGAGAGGCAGAGGTAACACTGTCTCTTTCATTGTCAGAGAAGAGGTAAATTCATAGATGGTTAAACACATGTGAAGAATGAATACAGTTATGTATTCAATATGATTCCCATCAAAGTTCATTTTTACTGTAAAGAAGAACCCAAGCAGTTTCACCACAGGGGTGTTTAGAAAACCAACTATTGCAACACATTTCTTCATTATAAGTATTGAACAATTATTTATCTTTCTCAGTTTTTGTGATTCAGTTGTCTGTGTTTTGATGTGGAAACATAACTAGGATGAAAATCTTCATTTTCTGATTTTTTATCAAGAGGGTATCCACATGAGTCTGCTAGACAAGCATATACTGGTGTACCTTATGATAAATCAGATTCTAAGAGCAGATCAAGAAAATCAATGGAAACCATTACTTGTCCATTCAGATATGTCTCTCTATATTTCTCTTTTTTGGGAAGACAATAAGGGAATTAAGTTAATAGTTCAAATTCAAGTTCTCTGTGGAAATAGAACAGTAAACTATATTTTTGGGGTCTTAATAATTCTTTGAGGTATTTCTATAGATGGAACACATTATACTGCATACCCCAGATATTCACATTTTGTAGTCTGAACAGATAAGAGAAAGTTTTGCAGACTCCAATAACAGATGAGCAAACAAATAGGACTATACAAAGGAATCTGAACAGTATTAAGTTTTGCATAAAAAGGCTAGTTTTTATTAATATGATTGCTGAGGAAAGGGTAGGGACTTTGGTAGGCTTTTTGCTAATTTTTTCTAACAGGTACTAAACCTCCAACAACAGAAGTATAGCTGGGAAACATTGTGGTATTGAAGCTGTCACCCCCATTACAACTTCTGCACCCATCCAGAGGGACAGCTAGATCTACGGCATAAAATTGATTCAGTGTACAAGATGTCTGCAGATTGAATCTCTCAGAAAAACAGATAGAGGACCTGCAAAAGGAGGTGGTGAGACTAATATGCATCCATAGCAACAGGTACAATGATGAAATGCTTCAACACTACTTCTTGGTCTTCTTCTGAACGATCAACAATGAAACCACAATTACAAGTCATTCACTATAACACTTCAAGAATTGGAGTACTGCCAAACTCCTTCCTGTTTATTGTAATATAGGCACGTTTAGATGATTTCGAAGGTCTCAGACTTATATCAGCACTGCTTTTCAAACTAACATCTCGTTTCTGTGCTGTGCCTTATAGCATCAATGACCTTCGATTCATAATCACAAAACATGTGCAGTCCCCCTGGGATCAACACATAAAAGGAAGGGAGCTAGACGATAAATAGCCTACAGCTAAGTGTACAGTTTGCATAATGTTTTTATTGACTGCACATGTTTTGTGAATATTCTGGCCCAGGGAAATAATAAACCTGGGTACCGGTGTAAGTCATAGCACTAGCTGTTAGTGCATCAGCTCCGCCAAAGTGATTATGAATCGAAGGTCATTGATGCCATAAGGCACAGCACAGAAAGGAAATGTTAGTTTGAAAAGCAGTGCCGATATAAGTCTGAGACCTTCAAAATCATTTAAATGTGCCTGTATTATAATAAACAGGAAGGAGTTTGGCAGTACTCCAATTCTTGAAGTGTTATAGTGAACGACTTGTAATTGTAGAAATGCTTCTACAGGCATCTCAGATCTACAGAGAAGAGAGGATGACACCACACAAAAGATAACAGTTAGGCACTTAGTAACATATATAGTAGCATAGTATATATGATGGCAGATAAAGACCAGTATGGTCCATCTAGTCTGCCCAGCAAGGCGACACGAGTAGGTGCACCTGCCGCTCCATGCAGTTCCCCCCCCCCCATTCTTTTGTTTGGGAGTATACCCACCGCTCCATGTAGGTCACTCCTATTTATTGAGATATAAGAGATAGTTATGTGGTTTTTTTTAAAATTTTATCCTGTTGCTATTAAGGGATCCACTGTGTCTGTCCCATACCATTTTGAATTTTGTCACTGCATTTGCCCCAGTCGCTTCCATCGGGAGATAGATGACCAGAACCTGCAGAATTGATACACTACTTCCAATATCCCTAGAACTGAAGAACCAGAATGCAATCCTGGAAGTGTAAGAGGCCACAAAATCCCAGGAACAGGAGGTGCCAGAGCTTAAGAACCCCCAAAGCTGTAGGATCAGCTTCAACTAGGAAGTAAAGGGTAGTGATGATTGGTGACTTCCTTCAGAGGGATACAGGGGAAACTGCTAGGTACATATGACCTAGATTGGCCACTGCTGGAAACAGGATACTGGGCTTGATGGACCTTGGTCTGACCCAGTATGGCATATCTTATGTTCTTATGAGTATCCATCTGCTGTTCAGACATGATGTCCTTGGATATGTGCTATTTTACTGGTGCCAAGATCCAAGATGTTACAGAGAATTTGCTGAGACACTAGCTACCGTTTATTATCCAATGCTGGTTATCCATGTTAGCACAAATGATACTGTTATAGCTCAAACTGAGTGTATCAAAAGTGACTCTGTGGCTCTGGAAAATAAGCTGAAGCAGATAGGTGAGTAACTGGTGAACTCCCTCTACCTCCCTGTAAAGGGATCAAGGCCAAGACTGAGAGATTTGCAACAAGGAAATGAATGCCTGACTCTGTGGATGATGTCATTGAGAATGTTTTGTCTTCCTGAACGATGGATGATTTTTTGAGAACTGCTGAGCAGAGATGCTTTCCGTCTATTGAAGAAGGGATGAAATGTCTGGCAACAGGCTGGATAGCCTACTGAAGTGGGCTTTAAACTAGAATCATTAGAGATGAGTGAACAACGCTCTCAGGTTTGTAAAACCCCTGAGATAAGTAAAAAAAAAAATAAAGAATAGTATAGAAAATAGAAAAGGGGCGATATCTGGAGAGCTATGAATGCTAATGTCCATATTATGTGAAATAAAGTTCCAGTTTTAGAAACTGACTCGAAGGGGGTGACTTGATTATTAGTGGCAGTCAAGGAGATTTGGTACATAGAATCTATGTAGTTATATTAAGCTATAATCTATTCATGAAAGACAGGTTAAAAAGAAAGGGAGGAGGAGTGGTACTATATGTAAAAAAATAATATTAAAGTCATATGACTGCAGGGCTTTTGAGGGAAATGAGGAAAACTGTCACAAGAAAAACTGTAAAAAGCAATGCAAATTTAAAATCTTAAATTTTGCAGATCAAAGCAATGACGTATGTGAATGATAACATCTTGAAGCAACTAAGGGCTAACATGGAAAAAGAAATACAGGAAGGAAGAGGAGACTTGGGTGAGAGTACCTGAAGAAAAGAATATACAGAAACGGGGAGATGGAGCTTGGAGATCTGGAACTGCAGGAGAGTGAAGTAACTATAGGACAGGTCAACCAATCAACTGAAGAGGAAAAAGGGAGGAGAAAGACCCAGAGATAAAGGAATTCAAGATCGAACTCCTAGTGCACATGAAAAAAGATGAATATGCTGGGTTTCAGGCAAGGGAAAGATTACCCAAGTTAAATTTAACACCTAAGGTTAAAAGTATGATTATAAAGATGAACGAGGCCATATCTTGTATAGAGGGACCATTTAATGACTCCACCAAAATAAACTGAATACAATATTATGCAGCTAAAATTAGTACTGCAAGAATACTACCAGCTAAAGTACGGGGCTAGAAGAAACAGAAACAGTAACAGTTCCTCCTAGGAAAAATCACATTGAAGGAAAAATACAATCGTTACGTGTGAAGATAGATGTGTATGTAAAGGATTAAGATCATCAAAGATATTAAGGAAGATCCAAGACATAAAGCTGAAGCATGCTACATTAACAGAAGACCTGCAATTTGTATGTTCCAACAATAAATTGAAAGCAGCAGAAGCGCAAAAACTACCAAGATATGAAGAAAAAAAAAAGAAAGATATGAAAATAAGCTATTTAGAGAGAACCCAAAACAATTATGGAGGAAATTGGGAAAGAACATTAATATGCAAATGCACTACCGACCAAAGTCAAAACAGAAACCTTCTGGAGAAAACTATATGAGGATCCTATAGAGCACAATCAAGAAGCAGAATGCTTATCCTGCATACAGGAACATTTAGAAAAAAGCAAACATCAAACCTATGGCATGGCCTGCAGTAATATAGAAGGAGCTGTAAAGCAGCTTAAAAAGAGCCCCAAACTGGAAGAGCCATGGCCCAGATGGAAGAACCAACTTTTGGTTCAAACAGTTAACATTACTCCACCAAGACCTGGTGAACTGTGAAAATCAGTTGTTCAAGCAGCTAGACTTAATACCACAAATGGCTTACTACAAGAAGAACATTTCTCCTTCCAAAGGGGGACCCAAGTAAGATTCCCAAAAATTATAGACCATTAACTTGTCTACCTATAATCTATAAGCGTTTCACTGCAATAAATGCAGACAAAATATATGATCATATTGAGTACAATAACATCATGGTAACAGAGCAAAAGGGCAACAAGAGAGGAGCATATGTTGAATAAAGCCATCATGGCCAGCATTAAGAAAAGTTGAAATCTCAGTATGAACTGATGATAAGAAAGATTTTCACAGTGTCCCACACTCTTGGAAGATAAATTGCTTTGAAATGTATAAAATAAATCCTGGTTTGATAAGAGTACATTAAGTTCACCACAACAATGTGGCAAACCACACTCTTTTTGAAATATGAAGATGGTCAGTACATCATTCCTAACATTAAGATCCAGCAAGAAATACTTTAGGTGATTTCCTATCATATCTTATGTGGTGTTGAATCCAATGAGTACTCTCATCAAATCTTTGGGATATGGATTTATCATGAATCCTAAAGAAGGTAACAACTCAGAAAAAAACATCCCTTTTATTATTTGTAAATGGAATGAAGCTTGTGATGCAGCGGACCCTCTTGCAGAAGGAAAAAAAGTTTTAAATTTAGAAAAAAACAAGTTTCAGATGCAATATCCTGAAGGTCCACATAGAGGGAGCAGGAGAGCCAGCATAGATTCAGAACCACGCCTCTATGGGCAGGACTTAGGCCCAGTCAGTTCCGATTTAAGCAGAAGCAGGCCTGAATCAAAGAGAGCAGTCAAGGAAGGAGCAGTCAAGGAAAGACAAGCCCAGAGAGCAGTCAAGGAAGGGGCAGTCAAGGAAAGCCAAGCCCAGAGAGCACTCAAGGAGAGAGATGTTCCAACATCCAGCTTGAGAGAGAGCCCTATCCAGGGAGAAGGGCTAAGACACAGCCTGAGAGAAAGACATGCGAGGAATGACGTGGAGGAAAGGCCTCCAGTGAAAAGATATCCAGGAGAAAGATATCCAGCTGGAAAAGATATCCAAGGAGAGAAAGGTACTCAGAGAGATATCTATAGAAGTAACTGGAGAGAAAAGTGGAGAACTCAGAGGCCTGGTGAGCAGGGAGAAGCTGCAAGGGCCCGGCCACCAGACAACAGCCACAGGAGTGGAAGCAAAGGCCGATGGCAACAGCTGCAGCCTTGCCTCAGAGGGGTTTCTCCACACACTAAGGAAAGAGAGACACTGTGGGAATACTTGGGCCAGCAAGAGTTGGAGGATAACCAGACTAGGCCTCAAGCCTTCCCTGAAAAAGACAGAAGAAACCTCAAAGGTAAAGCAGCCATTTCTTGTGATTGTTTGCTTAGGCCTAGCACAGAAGAAAGCCAGAGGAAAGAAGTTTATCTGTATAACAATGATACTTATATGCAGAGATTAACAGATAAATTCCCTAAGAAGAAAACAGCCAGTATTAAATGTTGTGACAAGAGTGCTTTTAAAACTATAGCGGATGAACAGCCATTGTTCTATCCTGTAGCCAGAAGCCGACACCCTAAGCTAACAAACAAACACTGGAAAACTGTATGGCATGTTTTTAAAAAGCCAGAACTCAGCCCTACCGAAGCTTCAGACTCAGAGCTATCTGATATGGAATGGATGCCAGTGGAATCTGGGGGTGAGGAGGCTGAGGAACCAATGGAATGTACATATTGTACAGCAGTGAAGCTATAGCCTGTTTGGGAGTTCAATGAATGCATAAAGTGAATGCAGGATTCATTTTATTTTAGTTACTGTGAAGTTAACAGTTGTTACTTTGACCCTTTTTGTATGCGTTGAACCTGATGTAAGGACTGATACAATCCTGTGGCTTTCCAAAGCCGTATGTTTTGAACCATTTTTGCGTAAAGGAGAAATAAAGCCTTTTTCTTTTTCCCTCCACTTTGGTGTGAAGTTACTCTTTTGGGCAGTTGGTAACGAGGTCGGCACAAAGGACCGCTACCTTTGACCCTCGCACCTGGCCAACCCCAATACCCCTAGTCTTGTGCGCTCCCCAGCTCTTCGGTGGCAACACTACGCCGCCACCAGAGGGGGCTGCGGGGGACATAAGTGGCGTAGTTGGCAGGATCAAGCGGTACCCGTAAGCCTACAGGACTGTATTTACAACTGTACAGAAGAAAGTACAAGCTTTCTCCTTTTTTTTGAAAAAAAAAAAAACTCTCAAAGTAAAACCCGAACCGTCCTGCAACAAAAACTGGACTGGAAGGAAAACCAGGAGCAGAGCGGATACAAAAGGCCGGATTGGAGTTGAAAATGCGGAGTGGAGTCCTGAAATCCGGACCGGAGCTGAAAGAAAAATCCTGAAGGTTGGAGATCCTGTGGCGAGTCCAGAAGCGGTGGAGCGACCCACGGATGACTGCATATATTCCCCAAAGCTGACGCAACACTAGAACAAGGTAATGCGTATTTAAGCCTACCTAGTGTTGGATATCAGTCCAAGCGATGACATAGATGACTTTTTAGACACATTTGCTAGAATTGCACATTCAGCTAAATGGCCAGAGGAGCAGTGGGCAATACAGCTAGCAGCATCACTCACGGGTGAGGCGCTGGCTGCCTACAGGTCGATGCCCCCAGAGTTAGTAAATTCATATACAGATGTGGTAATAGCGATCAGGGATCGTATGGGTCTTACGCCAGTAGCGTATAACAAAATGTTTAGGGCTACCTTTCTTAAGCCTAATGAGACACCTAAGGCACTAGGCCACAGATTACGTAGCCTAGCCCATAAATGGTTACAACCTGAAAGGAAGAGCACAGGTACCCTGATGGACGCTATAATTCTGGAGCAGTACATGATTGCCCTACCCAGTAGAGTGCAAAACTTCTTAATGCTACAGAATTGTTGCACTACCACAGAGGCAATAGCACTCACAGAGAGGTATTTAGAGGCCGAAAAAGTGACCCAGCCTAGGGCAGGCCCAAGAATAGCCATGGGGTTGGAGGCACAAAGAAGGGAGAGTCCCTCACGTCCTCCAGTTGGCTGGTGGAAAAGTAATAAGCCTCTAGAGAAAGAGAGTTCAAGAAAATGTTTCGCTTGTGGGAAGAAGGGACATTTACAATATGAGTGTCATGTACGAACTGCCTTGGTGGGAGAATCACCAAGACTAATACGTGATGGTTTTCTGATTAATGTAAAAATACAAGGTATATGGGTGCAAGCGTTATTGGATTCTGGAGCCGACCAGACCATGGTTTCTAAGAAATTATGGTCGACGATCCAGGCTCATGGACTCTCGGTTCCAGAATCTCCACAGGGCTATGTAAAAATAAAGTGCGTACATGGAGCAGGCACACGCTACCCTATTTATAAATTGTGGGTAAAAGGTATGGGCATTGTAAAAGAAATGCCGATTGCAGTAGTGCCAAAGTTACCACAGGAATTGGTCCTGGGCCGGGATTGGCCACAATTTAGAAAAACATTAAAGGAAGGTTTGTTGCCTCAGGTAAAGCCAGATTCCACTTGCATACACCCTGATCTGTCGAAAGCTCCCATACCCCAGCGGAATAGTATGGAGAGGGATACAAGGGAGACTAAGGCTCTAGTCTCCACAAGGGCCCACTCCCAAGACGGTGAGAAGCCCTCTTGTTCAAAAGAGGCTGCCATAGAAGATCTCCCTTCGGGGGGGGTGGGCGGAGCCTGCGAGGAAGCGAGATGGCTGCTTAATCCTTAAGCTCCTGCATCCACTGGCCTGAATCCTGAAAATAAAGTGCTAATTTCCCCAGCTAAGATACCTAAACTGTCTGGTCTGGTGGTGGGAAGCTCCGGCGTTATGGCAGGGGGGAAGCCAACCAAGTTGGACTTTGCAGCGGCAGTGAATTCAGGGACGAAGAGAGCAAAATCCGACCCCTTATCGCCCCAAAAGATGGCGGCTTCCCGGGACGCCGGTGAAAACATGAAAGAGTTGCTTGCTGAAATTCGTGCGGTCAAGGACTTAGTGCTAGCTAACGGAGATGCCCTGGTTCGAGTGCAGTCGGAACTCGGAGACATGAATAAGCGCTTCCAAGCTCTATCGGACCGCCTAGATAAAGCTGAAACCGCAATCGAGGTACACAAGGAGCTGCTGAAGCCTTTGCCTAACCTATGTAAGCGCATGGACCGCCTCGAGGTACAAATTGAAGACCTAAGTAACCGTAATCGGAGAAACAACATCCGAATGGTGGGCCTTCCTGAGGCTGCAGAAGGCCCGGATGTCTCAGCGTTCCTGGTGAAACTCCTTCCCCCCCTGCTTAAAGTCCAAATCTCTGGTCAGCTGGAAATCGAACGCGCTCACAGAGTGCCGTCGCAGAGGCCGGCGAATGAGAAGTACCCGCGACCGATTATTTTTTGCCTGCTTCGTCACCAGCACGTCCTGCAACTTTTGTCTGCGGCCAGGAGACAAGCAGTATGGGAATACGAGGGCAGTAAGATCTCCTTCTTCCCGGATGTGTGTAAGGTCACGGCAGACAAACGCCGGCAGTTCCTGGCCCTTCGACCCCGGCTCCAGCGCCTTCAAGTGAAGTTCGGCCTTTTCTATCCCGCCCGCCTGAAGGTCACCTACAACAACAGCTCCAGAGCGTTCGATGATCCGGATGCAGCACTCCAATTTCTCGAGGAGCAGGAAGCCCTGCAAATGCAGTGACTTGGGGGACTTTCCTTATTGCTGGGTCTGTGTCTCTAGTAGTCTTCCCCCCCTCTCTGGGTACGCTATGGGGCTCTCCCCTCTATAGAACAGTTAAGCATTGGCTTTCCACTGAGGCTTGCCCTGCGTATCATGCAAAAGGAGAGAGCAATAGGTATGTGTAATAGCTGCTGTTTCTGCCTGTTTTGTCCCCTTGCTCATCCCATTTTCGTCTCCTGCTCTACGGGGAGATAGAGGGAGGGAGGAGAGGGATGGATTGGGAGACTCAGTGATTACACAGTGATGCTGGGGATGTCATGGTACTGTTTCAAGTTCTTTCTGTTGGCTTGTTTTGGCTGTGCACTTTGTTTATACTAAAGAAGGGTTTAGCAGGTGGGCTGCAGGATTGCCTCTCGTGTCCCTATGCCGGCTCACCCTGTTGGTGGTCTTTATATTGTAATGCCTTGGGTAACACCTCACAGTCCTCAGATATTACTTTGTAAGATACCGGCCTGCCTATTCGAAGCGATCCAGGGCTCTAGGGCCCTCCAGTATGTCAAATCGCATGTTCTCTCTTAAAGTCCTGTCCCTGAATGTGAAGGGCATTAAACTCCCGGCCAAACGCAAAAAGATCCTTGCTTATTGCCACAAACAAGGAGCTGAATTAGTGATGTTGCAAGAAACGCATTTGTCTGCTGCTGAAACGCTGAAGCTGGGTTCCGGTAAATACAACCTGGTGGCTCAGTCCCCTGCAATTGGGAAAAGGAATGGGGTAGCAATCTTACTTCATAAAGCTATAAAAGCTCAAGTCCAGACGCTCCGAGCTGACACTGAGGGGAGGTGGGCCAGTGCCCGAATTACTGTAGATCAACAGCAACTTACGTTCCTGAATGTCTACGCGCCCAATTGTGACAATCCTGTTTTTTTCCATGGGCTAGCAGAGGTGCTCGCGGAGTACCCCTCTTCCCCCATTGTGATGGGGGGCGACTTCAACCTGGTTCTTGATCCATTGATTGACTGTCAGCCCTGCAGGAGACCCAGGAGGAACAGAGCTCTAGAAGTCTTGGAGTCTATTATGGAAGAAAAGGGCCTCGTTGACATATGGAGAATCTTGCATCCTTCTGAGAAGGACTTCACTTTTTACTCCCTTCCACATACGTCTCACTCACGGATTGACTTTTTTCTCATGTCTCGATCCCTGGTCTCTGACATTCCTTGTGCGGAGATTCTTAGCTCCCATGTCTCTGATCACGCCGCCATACGGCTCATACTGGACGTCTCAAAGTCTCCGCCCCCCTCTGGAGGATGGTTTTTTCCGCGCTACCTTTTGGCAGATGAACCCTTTAAACAATTTATCCGGCAAGAAATACAGGACTTTTTTGAGATTAATCGGCCAGAAGATACATCTGTTTGGGCATGGTGGGGAGCCTTCAAAGCCTCCATTAGAGCGAAGGTCACCAGTTTTAACATTGCTTTTAAACATAAAGCGAAAGAAGAGCTGCGGGCCCTTGATTCTCAGATTAGGGCTGGAGAACGCTTACTGCTCCGGCAGTCTAACCCCCTGGTTCTTTCTAGATTGCAAAATCTTAGATTCCAATACAATGCAGTGCTAAGTAAAGAAGTGGAGCAACACTCGTTTGATCAGAAGGCACGATACCACACGGAGATAAACAAGTCAGGTAAACTTTTGGCAGCCTGCCTGAAGCCTAAGCGGGAAAGATCGTATTTGGTAGCTCTGTCTGATGGGGAAAATGGTCAGACGTCTGGAAATGCGGAGATCCTTGACATCTTTAGAAGCTTTTACAGTTCCTTGTACACTTCTGAGGTGGAGAATGATGCGACCAGTATGCGGGACTGGTTGCGAACGATAGCGCATCCGACGTTGGACGCTGAGCACGCTGCGGACCTCGAAAACCCCTTGGAGTTAGGGGAGCTTGAAGAGGTCTTAGGGAGTCTACAGGGGGGTAAGGCGGCAGGGCCGGATGGAATCCCGACTGAATTCTATCAGCTGTTCGTAAAGGATCTTTCTCCATTCCTGTTGAGGTATTTCCAACTCCTCCAAGGGCTGGACAAAGACCCCAGCGCCTTCGCTGAGGCCACGGTGGTCGTCCTGGAAAAACCTGGAAAGGACCCAAAGTTGGTGGGCAGCTATAGGCCGATCTCCCTCTTAAATGCAGATTATAAGCTCTATGCTGCGATTCTGTCTCATCGTCTTAATAAAGTACTACACCTTCTCATCCATCCTGATCAATGCGGCTTCGTGACTGGGAGGTCAACGGCAGACAATGCTCGCTTACTATGTAATCTCCTTGATCTGGCCGACCACTCTGAAGAGCCTTTCATCGGGTTATCCTTGGACGCAGAGAAGGCCTTTGACAGACTAGAATGGCCCTTTTTATTCCTCGTCCTTGAATGGTTTGGCATTCCTGCCAGATTCGTTGACATGATTCGCCCTATGTATGCCCGGCCTGTGGCTAGAATCTTCGCTAACCAGGAGTTGTCCAGTCCTTTTCATCTGCACAGAGGCACACGGCAAGGTTGCCCCTTGTCCCCCCTACTATTTAATCTGGCGCTGGAGCCACTAGCCTTGTGCATTCGTCAATTGCAGACCATCAGGGGCTTCGAGATAGCCGATATGCATATCAAGCTTTCAGCGTATGCTGATGATCTTCTTTTTTTTCTGCACCCCTCTTCGGTTTCTTCTCTTCTTCAAGTGATTGATCAATATGCTAGATTCTCTGGATACAAGGTCAACTGGTCCAAGTCCGTGGCCTTCCCTTTGAACCAGAGGGCTCACAGCAATTTGATCCAGGAATTTTCGTTCCAGTGGGCTGGGTCAGTCATACAATATCTTGGAGTTCAATTCTCATCACCTTTGGAGCAGACTATCCAGCTGAACGCTGCGAAGATCGTAGATATTGCCCGATCCTTTACCACAAAATGGTCCCCTTTACATCTTACCTGGTGGGGCCGGCTAGAGTCGATCAAGATGGTCCTCGTGCCCAAAATAAATTACATCCTAGGGATGGTTCCGGTTCTGTTTGAGAATGCTGTCTATAAGAAGGTGGAGAAGATCCTCAGCGCCTTTCTGTGGAAAGGGAAGACGCCCCGAATTGCGCTCAAGAAGTTGAAGGCGCGCAAACAGAATGGCGGAGTACAATTCCCAAACTTTCATTGGTACCATCTTGCCGCGATATTGAATCAGGGCGGGAAGTGGGGAGCTGGGCTCACTCTCGCATCGAAGCCCATTTGGCTTTCTCTGGAAGAACATCTTCTCCTCCCTTGCCCGACACAGTTATGCATGTCTATGCGGCATCCTGAGAACTCTGGAGTGAGCAGGGTCATTGTTGGCACTCAGCAAGCGTTCCAAAAACTGCTCCCTCTTATAGTCCAGGAGAACCCACTTTCCCTGCATACTCCTATTTGGCGCAATCCTGTCTTCAAGATCAACAAAGCCCCCTTCTCATGGCCATCTTGGCAGCGCTGTGGCGTCTGGACCCTGGGCCACTTGATTTTGGACGGCGTGTGGAAGTCCTTCAGCCTGCTCCAAGAAGAATTTAAACTCCCTGCGCCCTGCTTCTATCAATATCTCCAGCTCCGACACTGTTTAGCCCAGTTGAAGATTAACCCCCAAGATCTTGATGTGTCCTGGGGCATGTGCAAACTTGTAACCGATTTCTGTCTGCAGCGTGGAGGCATATCTCGTTTTTATGCTCTTTTTCTGGACTCCCATCCAGATCAGACGCTGGGCCTCCGGAGGATCTGGGAGGATGAAGCGTATGGGTCACTAACTCCCTCTGCTTGGAACCTGATGTGGGGTCCCGTAGTTCGTACCTCGAGACCAGCTTCCCTCACGCAAGCTATGTTCTTTTTTGCTCATCGTGCCTTTATCACTCCGGTCAAGCTTGCCAAATGGGACTCTGGACAGACATCTCAATGCTGGTCCTGTCAGCGTGCGATAGGTACAATGAGTCATATGTTCCTGGAATGCCCCTGCGTTCAGGGTTTCTGGTCTCATGTCTGGAAGAGAATTCAGAGAGTGTTGGGTTTCTCCTTCCCCCTGTCCTGGCGCATAGTAGCGTTACGATCTCTGTCCGAAATTCCTGGGCTGGGAAAAGAACACTTTTTCGTATTGAATTTTATGTTATCAATAGCCCTAAAGGAAATTTTGTGCTCTTGGAAGGACCCCTCGAACCTGCACTGGGGCAGATGGTGGAACAAAGTCTGTCTTTACAGCCGATATGAAAAAGCCTATGAACGCTCCTCTGCTCTGGGCGGGCGGGGGAAACCCTTAGTTAGGTGGGCTGCCCTGGATCGCTTTACTTCTATTTCAGATGTCACGTTAGGCTGATCTGTAGGATTCTGAAGGCCTGTGAGGTGTTGGGGTGGGACTGGGTATTTCTTCTTCTTCTTTATTTTCTGTTGTACGCAAGGTTTTTACATTTCTTTCCTGTAGAATGATTTTTTGGATTTGTTTGTACTCTGACTTCATTGTTCCTGTTAAATGATGTAATTGTTGTTTTCTACAAAACTGGAATAAAAACAAATTAAAAAAAAAAAAAGAAGATCTCCCTTCGCATGATGAGCTAATAGGGGACCCATCACGGAAGGAACGAAAACCTAAAGCTGACCGAAGGAGAGAGAGGAAATGCCGATCCCAGGGGAGAGCTGAATTGGAGGCAGGAAGAGGTATGCCTTGGATACCGGCGGAGGTAATAGAGAAATTTCCCTCCTTTAAAATGGAGCAGAGGGCGGACCCTGCATTGGTCCGGGCGATCGAACAGGCCCAGGAAGACTCTGAGACGTACCCCAGGTTCATCATGGATGAGGAAATTTTGTACCGAGAAAGCAAGGATTGGCGAACTGGACTTATTCGTAAGCAGTTAGTCGTCCCAAGCAAATTTAAGTTGTCCGTCCTGCGACTAGCACACGACCATCCAACCGGAGGCCATAAGGGCTCACAAGGCACCCTGGACCAAATTTTAGCCAGGTTTTATTGGCCGGGGGTTTTCCGTGAGACAACCCGCTTTTGCGAGTCCTGCGCGTCCTGCCAAAGGGTTACAACGCACCGACCAGCGGGAGTGCCGCTAGTCCCGATGCCTGTAATAGCGGAACCCATTAGGAGACTGGCCATGGACATCGTGGGACCCCTTATCAAGACTCCGCGGGGCTTCCAGTATATCCTGGTGATCATTGACCAGGCCACGCGATTCCCCTGGGCAGTGCCCTTAAGGAATATCTCTGCTAAGTCAATTGCAGCGGAGATGGTCAAATTATTTTGTGAGGTCGGATTCCCGCAAGAAGTCTTGACCTACAGGGGGAGTAATTTCCTATCAAAATACCTCGCCCATGTCTGGGATGCATTCGGGATCCGACACGTGAAGACAGCAGCCTACCATCCCCAATGCAATGGGTTGGTAGAACGTCTAAACCAAAGTATAAAGCAGATGCTGAGACGGGCCTTGAACGGAGAAATGAAGGAATGGGACACCATGTTACCCTTCGTACTGTACGCCTGCAGGGAAAGGAAGCAGAGCTCGTTGGGTACATCGCCGTATGAGCTCATGTATGGACGAACGCCTAGAGGTATACTAGACGTATTGAAAGAAAAATGGATCGAGCCAGTGGAAGAGGAAGTAGGTATACCCCTATTCCTGCGGGATTTGAGAACACGCCTGGAGAGAACTTCCCGGTTTGCCACGGAGAAACTCAAAGAGAGTCAAAGGAAACAGAAACACTATTACGACAGGCGGACGAAGCCAAGACACTTAAAGGTCGGGGAGAAGGTAGTGGTTCTAGTACCCAGGGCGGCTCCTAAATTTGAGTACCAGTGGAAAGATCCCCATACGGTCGTTAACCCGGTGGGCACCACTTCCTATGTTGTTCGAGACTCAAAAGGACGGGAACAGGTCTATCATGCCAATCTTCATCGACCTTGGCAGGAACGGGACGTGCTGTGGACGCATACCGAGCATGGGTATCACCTCAACAGGGTGCCGGCAAACAGCAAGCAAACCTCACATGGTCGCAAGCAGCAGAGAAAAGACGACTTCAGGTCATGTATTACGTGCTGCAGAGAAGAGTTTCCCCCAGCCCGTAATATTTTGAGAAGGGGGATGTGTGATGCAGCGGACCCTCTTGCAGAAGGAAAAAAAGTTTTAAATTTAGAAAAAAACAAGTTTCAGATGCAATATCCTGAAGGTCCACATAGAGGGAGCAGGAGAGCCAGCATAGATTCAGAACCACGCCTCTATGGGCAGGACTTAGGCCCAGTCAGTTCCGATTTAAGCAGAGGCAGGCCTGAATCAAAGAGAGCAGTCAAGGAAGGAGCAGTCAAGGAAAGACAAGCCCAGAGAGCAGTCAAGGAAAGACAAGCCCAGAGAGCAGTCAAGGAAGGGGCAGTCAAGGAAAGCCAAGCCCAGAGAGCACTCAAGGAGAGAGATGTTCCAACATCCAGCTTGAGAGAGAGCCCTATCCAGGGAGAAGGGCTAAGGCACAGCCTGAGAGAAAGACATGCGAGAAATGACGTGGAGGAAAGGCCTCCAGTGAAAAGATATCCGGGAGAAAGATATCCAGCTGGAAAAGATATCCAAGGAGAGAAAGGTACTCAGAGAGATATCTATAGAAGTAACTGGAGAGAAAAGTGGAGAACTCAGAGGCCTGGTGAGCAGGGAGAAGCTGCAAGGGCCCGGCCACCAGACAACAGCCACAGGAGTGGAAGCAAAGGCCGATGGCAACAGCTGCAGCCTTGCCTCAGAGGGGTTTCTCCACACACTAAGGAAAGAGAGACACTGTGGGAATACTTGGGCCAGCAAGAGTTGGAGGATAACCAGACTAGGCCTCAAGCCTTCCCTGAAAAAGACAGAAGAAACCTCAAAGGTAAAGCAGCCATTTCTTGTGATTGTTTGCTTAGGCCTAGCACAGAAGAAAGCCAGAGGAAAGAAGTTTATCTGTATAACAATGATACTTATATGCAGAGATTAACAGATAAATTCCCTAAGAAGAAAACAGCCAGTATTAAATGTTGTGACAAGAGTGCTTTTAAAACTATAGCGGATGAACAGCCATTGTTCTATCCTGTAGCCAGAAGCCGACACCCTAAGCTAACAAACAAACACTGGAAAACTGTATGGCATGTTTTTAAAAAGCCAGAACTCAGCCCTACCGAAGCTTCAGACTCAGAGCTATCTGATATGGAATGGATGCCAGTGGAATCTGGGGGTGAGGAGGCTGAGGAACCAATGGAATGTACATATTGTACAGCAGTGAAGCTATAGCCTGTTTGGGAGTTCAATGAATGCATAAAGTGAATGCAGGATTCATTTTATTTTAGTTACTGTGAAGTTAACAGTTGTTACTTTGACCCTTTTTGTATGCGTTGAACCTGATGTAAGGACTGATACAATCCTGTGGCTTTCCAAAGCCGTATGTTTTGAACCATTTTTGCGTAAAGGAGAAATAAAGCCTTTTTCTTTTTCCCTCCACTTTGGTGTGAAGTTACTCTTTTGGGCAGTTGGTAACGAGGTCGACACAAAGGACCGCTACCTTTGACCCTCGCACCTGGCCAACCCCAATACCCCTAGTCTTGTGCGCTCCCCAGCTCTTCGGTGGAAACACTACGCCGCCACCAGAGGGGGCTGCGGGGGACAAGCTCCACAGTTCCAGTGACCAACAATTAGCAGAGCAACTCCGTACAATGAAAAGCTTTTCTGATAACATCAGGTTGACCTTTGGCCATGACAAATGTGCTAGGGAAACTTTTTTAGAGGAAAGTTGAGCAAAATGGAAAACATCTCCCTGACTCAAGGCAGGAAGGCATATATAACTATCTCAGAGTAGAAGAAGAAATGACACTCATGCAGAAATTACTGAGAGAAAAGATCAGTAAAGAATACTACAGGAGATTAAAATCATTATTGAAAAGTGCTTTGACATCACGGAATAAGATACAATCCATCAATCAGCTGGCAATTCCTGTACTCTCATACAGCTTTGGAGTTGTAGAATAGCCTCTTAAAGATCTTGAAAAATTGAAAGTGTGAACAACAAAACTCTTCCATAACCATGAGGTAATTTACAAGAAACAGTGTATGCCAAGATTGTATATCACTAGAGCTGAAGGAGGGTTAGGTCTCATTGAGATTGATTAGACATTCAGAGCTACTATAATAGGCCTCCAGGCCTCCTACTTAACTGCATCATCATATTCATATATGAAAAAAATGCTAAGATGAAAGTAAACATCCAGAATCTGTCTCCATCATCAAACTTGGACAGGTGTTCTGACGACTAGAAGGAGAGTGAGAATGCACAAGCATACACAGTGAAGGAAGTTACAGAATTTGCAAAACAAGAGAAAAAATCTCTTCAAAGAATTAGATCAACAAGCAAGGAAAAACAAGTGGCAAAAGGACATCTACAGTGGGAAATCCAGAGTGTTACTACAGAAACCCTTTGTCAATCAAGAACAACACATGAATGGTTAAGGAGAGATGAACTGAAACTGAAAGGTGAGAGTTTGATAACTGCAGCCCAGGACATCGGCTTACAGATGAGATAGTTTACAGTGGCATTGAAAAAACTGGCAAAACAGACATATGTTGATTCTGTGGGAAAGAGCTGGAAATGGTGGATCACCTCATAGCTGGCTGAGGCACAAAGAGGCACAATAAAGTAGCACATCTTATCCACTGGAAACTCTGTAAGCACTATAAGCACTATAACACTGTAAGCACTGGGATCATGACCCTAAAAGAATTACAGAGAATAAAGATGTTATGTTCACCTGGGATACTCCCATTCTGATCAATAAAAAGATGGATGCATGGAAGCCGGATATAGTGGTAAAGGAGAAAAACACCAGAACGGCATTAATTATAGAGCTGTCAGTTCCAAGTGACTACTCTGTGAATCACGTTGAGAGGGAGAATATATTGAAGTACCAAGAAATGCAGTCGGAGACCATGAAAATGTGGTAGAAAGATACTGAGTTATTTCCCATCATGATGGGAGCCACAGGCCTAATTAAGAGGAATTTCCAAGCACACCTTGATAAATTACTCACACATGTAACATCTTATGAACTCCAAAATTCAAATAGTATGGCAAGCATTAGCAATAAATTTGAGAAACTGAGATTATACTCTACATACCCTGGCTTAGAAGTGAGGATCTTGACTGTCATGGTATGTGCAGAACTCACCCATTTGGAGAAACTACCCCTAAGAAGATTGAAGCCCCAGTGGGTGAGTTACTGTTCATCCTCTAGTTGTTTTGAAGATCTGATTTTTTTTAGTCATTGAATATCCACAACAGTCACCTCATGATAGTAATTTCGATCAAATGCTGTTATAACTTGAGCAACACTAGATTTTTTTATTTATAGACTGTCAGCCCAAATGGACTAAGTAATCTACTAGATTTTCAGTTATTTGAAAAAATGTTTTGGCTCTTGGGTGTGCTGTACCAGCATTCTTTTTATTAGTCCATGACTTTTTGATATAAAATGCTTGTGCTGTGTTCTTGCCATGAGTAACTAATGCATGTATATTCTGTGCAATAAGTCTCTTGTTGGTGTGTGTGTTTTATATTTTTATCAAGAACTAATTTTCTTTTTGTGTTTCTTAGGAGTCAAGAGTATAAAGATGTGTAACCATCTTAAGAAAGGGAAGTTTTTTGACAGCATTGTTTGGTTCACATTTACTCAACTCAGGTAAATGCAATTGTTGCCGGTGGTTAAATACACTGATCTGGTGGTAAATGAGATAAAAAGTTATAAAAGATAACCATATGAGATATATGATGAAACAGAACCTTTTGGACAAGCCTTTATGAAATTTATATGATTGTCTATTGAGGTCCTTATTTTTTATTTCTCATTTTTTTTTATTTATTAGTGGGTTTGCTGAATGTGAAATAGGTTTTAAAGTTGTCATATATTTGGAAGTATTTTCTCACCATATGGTGATTGGGTGAAGGTATTCTGGATCACTATTTTTGTTAGTGCTCTCTGTTTTCACAATGAAATTGTGAAAAAAAAACATTTAGCTATAGCAGCACATACTTTGCTCCCCTGCCTTGAAATACAGAACGATTTACTTATACTGGAAGTTTATAATTGAATCCAGTTGTGTTATTTATCTTCAAGAAAAATGAGTAGGTAGGTGACTCTAGATACATCTGATTTTTTTGTGACTAATACCAATGTGGAAAATGTAGCATTTGTAGGATATCACTGCATTGAAATCTTGTATGAATAGCATAGACCAACATACTTGAATCAATGTGTGCCATTGAGTCAATTTTTGACTGAAAGTATATTGCCAGACTTTTCTGCCAAAATGCAGTGGAGGATAGTGACCTGCCCAAGGCCACAAGGAATGCCAGTGAGAATTGAAACCTTGTTTCTTGGCCACTAGGCCAATGCTCTGATCACTAGGCTACTCCTCCACTCAGTTATTATTTGAAAAATTTCCTAACAAGAAATTCAACTTTAATCAGACACATTATTACATGTCCATGTAGTAAATATTACCTGCATAATGGCACAGTAGTAGAGCCTTTAGAATTATAATGGCAGCACATAGGCACTGTGTCAAAAGACAAGTTTTGACTGAACCTTTTTTTTTTTAATTATTTATTTAGATTTTCTTGAATACAAAGTGACATACAAAAGTAAATCTCCAACCAGTGAATAAATACATTCAAGAACAGAATCATTTAACAGTATTATACACATCAAGAGAGAGAGAGAGCCGTACTCTCCTAAGAGAGCCTGAAGAAAAGAGACATAGAAGAAAAAAGGAGTAATAAACACCCCAAATCAGGGAGCATAAATCCAAAAGTCAACCCACCTATACCACATCCTGCACATTAGTTCTTCTGCCGCGGAGCAACGTGGTCGGCTGGAGCCGGGTGCCTGCAGAACAGCCGCAGGCAGAGTGTGGTCGCCCCTGGTGCTGAGGACCCCCCCCCCCCGAGCCCTACAAAGAGCAGCTGGCTGGGTTTCTGGCTGGAGAGAGAGCAGCCTTTGAGGGAGCAGCCGCGGTTTTCTTCTGCCGCGGAGCAACGTGGTCGGCTGGAGCCGGGTGCCTGCAGAACAGCCGCAGGCAGAGTGTGGTCGCCCCTGGTGCTGAGGACCCCCCCACGAGCCCTACAAAGAACAGCTGGGCTACACGCGGCTGCGTGTTCGCGGCCTGTGGGGTCGCGTCCTAAGGGGCGTGTCACAAGAGGCTGGGCTTGCTCCTTGTGTGCTCCTTTGGTGCTTCTTGGTGGTTCCAGGAGTTCCAGCAGTGGTGTGCTGTCCATGGGGAAGCGGAAGGCAAGGTTAGCTGCTAAAACACCGTCAGGAGAAGGAGGTAAGGTGACCTGTCCTATGGACAAACATATCGCTGCCCTTCCACGTGCTAGTCAGTCCTTGGATGAGGCCTCACTGAGTCCAGACATCCGGACCCCACCTCCTTTTCCACTACCTGCCTGTGCGTCGACTCCTTTGAAGGCGCCTTCACAAGTTGCGTTACCCGTTTTAGTTCCTGTGGACCTAGCTACATCTGAAACTGATTCTTTACCATCTAAAAGTGAGGTGACTCTTGTAGATATCTGGTCTATGCTTCAAAAAATTGAGACTAGATTAACTACTACTGTCTCTTCCTTGTGCAGTTTCTCTCATGATGTTGTCTCAAAGGTTAAAGTGATTGATAGTCAAGTGACAGATTTAGCTGGTTCCTTGACTCTGGTGGATTCTCAGCTCCGATCGTATCAAGATTTCCATCTTGGTTATCTTAAAGGTTTTTTCCTCTGTTTTTTATCGATTGGAGTTACTTGAGAACCACCAGCGTGCCAGGAACCTTCGTTTTTTAAATTTTCCATCCACTCACTTGCTTTCACCTGAGATACTATTGAAAAAATATTTGTCTGAAGTCTTACATTTGAAAATGCTATAGATATTGTGCAAATGTATTCTTTTTTTCCTAAGACGGCGGCCTCGAGTCAGCCCAGGGATGAGGTTCCTGTGACTGACTCTGTTGGCCTAAATCTTACAGAATTTTTGCAGGATTCGCTCGAGCGCATCCCAAAGCGGTGTACTTTGGTGGTGACCTTTGGGACCGAATCCCTTAAATTGAGAATTATTTGTGCTTATTTCAAATGTAAAGATGAATTATTTTGTGGTTATAAGCTTTAGGTATTTCCTGATGTGGGCCGGGCCACTCAGACTCGACGGAAGCAGTTTTTGGAACTTAGATCTAGAGTGGTGGCTTTGGGAGCTTCCTTTTTCTTGAAGTTCCCTTGCCGCTGCTTAGTAACTTATGAGGGCCATGATTATGTATATATTGATGTGGCTTCTTTGCGTCAGTTTCTTGTTGATAAGGAGAAAACTAATGTGTAGGATTTGACTGAACCTTTGGTTTCATCTTGCATTGCTGAAGCCCATTGGTTTCAATCTAATCGTTGTTTTTATACTAAACCTAAAGATTTACTCTTTTAAGAATGGAACAAAGATGGAGCTGTCATTTATGAAGTTTTAAACTAATAGATCTAAACACTGTAATAACATGGAAATATTTCTTTTTAGAGTTGTATTCCAACAGTATGATTTTCGTTGAAGTATGTTTTTTTTTACTATAAAAATATGATCAGCAGGAAGGGTTACAAGCATTTAAAAGTTGTTTCCTAGATAGATGTTATGTATTATGGGATATATTCTTTAAAATTTTGATGCACGTATAATGTTTTTGATTGGATGAATGAGGCCAGCAAGTAAGACTAAAATATTTTTAAAAACTACTTCCTTTGAACATGCAAGGTCCCATTTTCAATTTGTGGTGTTGCAAACAGGTTCCAATGAGAATTTAAGATTATTTAAATATAAATAATTGCTGATTTTAATTATGAGTGGAATAAGTTTGATTCTCCTTAATTATAAGTAACTGACATTATCTTTTTGGTGCATTCAGGCAAGTTATTCTGAGTCAACAAATCTGATGAAGTCTATACACCCTAATGCAGCATGGCCAAAATACTCCAGTAGAGAAAGGGAGTTCAGCATGGAGTTTAGAGGTGTTGAGGCTTGAAATGTGTTTTGATTCTTCAATGATTACACCTCAAAGATAAGGTTGTCTGTTTCTGATTTATGATTTAAGAGGCATTATACTTAGAGGGTCTTTTATTAAAGGGCGCTAGCTAGCAGTGTGTGCCTAGTACCCGCTAAAAGTGTGCCTTGGACAAGCATTGCCAACTAGCATGTGGTCATGACAACATGGGCTGATTACCACCCAAACTGTGTTAGAGACATAAGTGGGAAAACTAAGGGTGGAGAGTGGACATGGTGAGCTTTGCACAGTAAGCGCAGGGTAACATAGTAACATAGTAAATGACGGTAGAAAAAGACCAGTATGGTCCACCTGGTCTGCCCAGCAAGGCGGCAAGAGTAGGTGCACCTGCCACTCCGTGCAGGTCACCTCTTCCCATACCTTTGTTTAAGGGTGCACCCACCACTCCGTGTAGGTCACCCCTATTTGTTCAGATATAAGAGATAGTTATGTTTATTTTGATTTTATCCTGTTCCTATAAAGGGATTCACTGTTTCTGTTCCATGCCATTTTGAATTCTGTCACTGTTTGCCCCAACCACTTCCATCGGAAGGGCATTCCAAGCATCTACCACCCTTTCAGTGAAAAGGTATTTCCTGACATTGCCTTTCAGTTTAACCCCTTGCAGCTTCATGTTATGCCCTCTAGTTTTACAGCTTCCTCGTCTTTGGAAGAGGTTTGTTTGTCCATTAATACTCTTAAGTATTTAAAGGTCTGAATCATATCTCGCTTGTCCCGCCTCTCCTCCAGTGTGTGCATATTTAGATCTTCAAATCTTTTCATAAGTCTTCTGATGCAGGCTCCAAATCATTTTAGTTGCCTTCCTCTGAACTGCTTCCAGTCTTTTTACACCCTTTGCGAGATATGGTCTCCAAAACTGAACACAATATTCCAAGTGAGGCCACACAAGCGACTTGTACAGTGGCATTAGTACCTCTTCCTTTCTGCTGGTAATTCCTCTCTGAATGCAACCCAGTATCCTTCTGCCATTTGACACCACCTTCTCACACTGTTTTGCCACCTTGAGATCGTCAAACAATCACTCCAACGTCGTTCTCCTGGTCCATGCACACCAACCTCTCACCCCCTATAGCATACAATTCCCTTGAATTTCTGCTTCCCAAGTGCATGATACTGCACTTCTTCACATTAAATCTTAATTGCCAAGCATTGGACCATTCTTCCAGATTTTGTAGATCTTTCCTCATGATCTCCACTCTCTCGAGGGAGTCCACTCTGTTGCAAATTTTGGTGTCATCTGCAAAAAGAAAGACTTTTCCATTCAGTCCTTCTCCAGAGTATGGAGAACAGACTCCAAAGAAGGTGGGGAACACCATCCCCTGATTGAGATGGAATGGGGACACCACTTTCAGCAGAAAATTGGGGGTGTGTGAAGCACTACCCTGTTCTTGTAGAACCTGGTGTAGAGTGGCTCTGCCATCAGAGCCAGGAGCTTGCTGATTTTGCGAGCTGATGTGAGGACTACAAGGAATATGACCATCAAGGAAAGGTACTACAGGTGGCGAGTAGCCAAAGGCTCAAATGGAGGCTTAGCGAGCTGTGAGAGCACCATATTTAGATCCCACTCCGCTGCTGGAAGGCGGACAGGGGGTTTGGATAACATGAGGCCACGCCGAGAAGACTTTCCCTCAATGAGATTGTGATGCGCTGTGATGGTGCTCATGTGTACTCTGACCAAATTGGACTTTAGTCCCACCTCCTGGTCTGGGAGGTAAACTGCTCTTAGGAGCATCCCCCTGCATACCGCATAGGCATAGAGGGTTACCGCCTCCTGGCAGAGGGAGAACAACCTTGCACCCCTTGTGTGTTGACGTGGAACATTGCGACCTGGTTGTCAGTCTAGATCAGCACGGGGTGGTGTTGAAGCTAGTGGCAGAAGGCTCGAAGAGCCAGAAATATCACTAGGAGCTCTTGCAGGTCTATTTGCAACTGGGATTCCTCCTGGGACCAGCCAACTTGCATCTGAAGGCCCTCACAATGTTCTCCCCTGCCCAGTAGGGAGGCGTCCGTAGACTCTCTGGGGGGTGGGTACCTGGAAGGATACCCCAGCCTGATGGTGAAGTGGACTCTGAAACCATCCGAGAGAGTCTGCCAGCTGACGGGTCACTTTCACTCTGTCACTGAGCCTGCCTGTGGCTTGTGCCCACTGAAAGTGGAGGCACCACTGGGTTGCTCTCATGTGCAGGTGGGCATATGGGGGTCAAGTGAACCATGCAGGACATGTGTCCCAACAGACAGAGTAGCAGCCGGGCAGGTAGCATCCGGCATCAATACACTTCTGTGGCTAACTTCCTGAGGCGTTCTCACCTCTCCTGAGGGAGGAAGGCTTTCGCATGGAGGGCATCTATTGCATCCCTCTGAACTCTAGGCACTGGGTATACTCTGAACTCTAGGTGCTGGATATACACTGAACTCCTGAGGGAGGAAGGCTTTCACATGGAGGGCATCTATTGCATCCCTCTGAACTCTAGGCACTAGGTTTACACTGCACACTAACTGCATGCCATACAATTAGTGCAGATTCACCTAATGCCACCTCAGTAGATGGAGTTAAGTTCACCCATACTTGGTGAACCATGGTGGTGTTATGTGGCACATGTTAGGGTTCAAGGCTCTGCATTAACTGCTGGGAAAATGCTGTCCACACTCCGACAGTTAACATGGTGGTGTTGCACCTAACATGCCATGGTTTGGGAGCTATTGGCAATACCTTACTGCTACTCCTACTACTGATTATTTGTATAGTGCTACAAGGCGTGCACAGCGCTGTACAGACACAAGTAAAAGATGGTTCCTCCTCATCAGAGCTTACAAGCTAATCAAGACAGACAACACAAAAGCTGAGGACAAGGATATATCTAGGGGAATGGTAAGGAAACACATAAGAGACTGAGCAGATCAGAATCCAAAAGTGGCCTCGAAGAGATGAGTTTTCAGTATGGATTTGAAAAGGATCAGAGATGAAGCCTGAAACACAGACTCAGGTAGTTTTCTCCAGACATAGGAGCAGCAAGGTGGAAGGATCAAAATCTTGGCAGTAGAAGTGAAGGGCACAGATTGAATGGATCTGCCAGAAGAGTGGAGTTCCCAAGGAGGGGTGCTGAGAGAGATAAGAGAGGAAAAGTAGTGAGGAGCAGCAGAATGAGTGCACTTATAGGTCACTAGGAGAAGTCTGAACTGGATATTTTGCATTAAAAGGTCATATGCATGAATCACTATATTCCACACTACCGTTAAGAAGGAGGTTTTGAGTAAGTTTTTCTGACCCATGATAGGAATTCACATACTAGAATTTTTTTTCCAGTGGGATTTTTTTTTTTTAGGTCTTATCTTTTCCTTCTTATTTATACAGTTTATTTCATAGTGAACAATGTTTTGTTGGAAGGATATTACTTTTGTGCTGTATGCATTACAATATCCTACTGCCATCCATCTGACAATTGCAATCCAGACTATAAGTCACATTTTAGAAAGGACATGGAGAGAGAAATTCCCACATCCATCTCAAGACTTGGAGAAGTATAACAGTATTTTACAAGAGGTTTCGTGAAATGAAGTGTCCCTTATAAAATAGGTGCAGGACTGCATGGGTATGTCTCTCCAAGTCTGACAGAAGCAATGATTTTAAGAAGCTGCACAGGAGGAAAAAAAGTGGAAACCCCTCTCACATATGTCACATATGCATTGGAGCAGCGTCTTAAAATTGCTGCTCCTGCTATGCCGAAACACCCCATTTAGCACCACACTCTTCCAATCAAAGCTCTGGCCTTGGTGACAACCACTGTGTAGCCTCTATCCCCTCACTCACTCAAAAAGGCCATTAGAAAAGCCATCCACCCCAATAGATGTTCTGATGGAGAAACTCCCCCTCCCCACTGATAAAAGTCATGATGTTGTACATCAACCCCTCATATAATAGCGGACCCAAAGCTGTAAATCCTCACCACCACCAATAACACTCCCAATGATGGTAAAGCCCCAAAGGGTCCTCGCAACAAATACCTCCCCTTGAGCCCACCCCACCCTCTGATCTCCAAGCCTACAAGGGGGTCATTGGTAGTCAATAAGAGAAGGAGCAATACAGAGGCATTATATTCTTCATCCCTTTCCTAATAATTCCTGACATTTTGTTTGCTTTTTTGATTGCCACCACACACTGAGTAAGGAGTTTCAATATATTGTTTATAATAATACCTAGATCCTTTTCCTGGATAATGACTTCTATTGTGGAACCTACCACACTGTAGCTATAGTTTCGGCTATTCTTCTTTATGCATTTCACTTTGCACTTTTATACATTAAATTTCATCTGTCATATGGATGCCCAGTCTTTCTGTCTTGAAAAGTCTTCCTGTAATCTTTCATAATTTGATTGTGATTTAACAGTTTTGAATGATTTTGTTTCATCTGCTAATCTGATTGCCTCACTTAGTTGCATTTCTAGGTCATTTATACATATATTAAAACATATCACTCCCCAGTATATATCCCTGGGCATTCTACCATTCAACTTTCTCCGATGAGAAAATTTCATCATTTAACCCTTTTTTCTGTTTTCTAAACCAATTTCCCATCCACAACAGGACATCACTCCCTATCCCATGACTTCTTAATTTCCTCAGGAATAGGGTGTGTCAATTTTGGAGATGTCATAGTTTTAAAAAGCACTAGGGAAAAATATGATACAATTTCATGTGGCAAATCAAAAACTAGCATTAAATTTTGTGAAATATATTATTTAACTACCTGTAATTTCTAGGAAATTATGCAAAAATCCACAAATTACTAAATTATATTTAAGTGCTCTGATAATAGCTTTTATGTGTTTGCATTGCATATTAATGCCTTTAGGGTCTCAATTTTCAATTTCTTACTTATTTCCCATATTGACACTAACACATTAATTTCATTTTCTCATTTACAGGTTTTCAACATAGTATCATCATAGTGATAATCTTATATTGAAAATGTCCAATAGAAAAACAAGACTGCAACTTTGGATTCATTTACATCATTTGGTGGGATCAGGCAGAGAACTACCTGTAGCTGAACTACCAACTGTCAGGGATCTCAGTTAGATATGGGTGGTATTTGAGAGACCTCAGTGATCAAGACAGCACTGATAAACTGGTCAGTGACCTAACAATAGGATTACTTGCTCACTGGTAAAAAGCAAATCCAATATTCAGTGGTCCAGTTATAACAGCCACATTAGGATTAAAGCAAAGTTGAAATCCATGTGGGAACAAGCCAGCAAAGTTTTATTTTATGGGCAGAGCAAAACTGGAGGAGAAAGATAGATTTATGGAGAAGCTCAACAGACTAATGGACATACTTACCTGTAAGTGTGAGATAAAGAGTTGTACTGATGAGAGATGCAATTCTACCTGTGTCAGTGGAATATACATACTTTGTGACTGCAGCAGAGAGAAAAAGCTTCCTGTGATTTAGTTAGCCTTTATAAAAGGTCAAAGAGAGAAATTTGGGAGTGTTGGATCTCATAAGATTAGACCAGTTGACCTCCCAGAGACTAGAAGACAAGAACTACAGAAGGAAAGGCAGGCAAAAAGGAAAGAGGTTGAAGAAAAGCAGATAATGAAGAGTGAAAAAGAACAGCAGAAGCTAAGAGATGATGGAGAGATTTATGCTTGAAGTAGAACAGGGAGATTTGGATGACATGGTGAAAGAACCAATGGAAGAAACTCCTGTTGCTCTAGAGAAAGCTAGGAAGAGGCAAAAATATAATACTGAGGATATAACCAATATAATCCTTGCCAGTTTAAGACACCATACTGGACTGAGAGAGACAGAAGAGATTGCTACTGCTGCCTGAATTGATGCAGGACTCATCACTCACTTGAACACTGCTTTTTTTGATTGGTTTGCAGCTTGTCGTGCTGTGAGGGCTTGTGTGCATCAGTGATGCTGAGAGCTAAACTATCAGTAGTTTAACTACTGGCAGGGTCTCCCAAGATGGACAGGTCTCAGCTGAGGTGCAAGACCAAGATAAACCACCCATCTGGGCAGCAGCAGAATGGGATAGTGTTGATGGCAGAGGATCACATTTCTGTGACAACGGCAACAACACAAAACTTAAACTGAGCAGAAGAAAGGCACGGCAATCTACTTCTGTATCTTGCCATGAAAACCCAATGGATAGTTACAACAAAACAAATTGTGCTATAGTGCTGGAAGATGAGACCCCCAGGTCGGAAGGCATTCAACTAGCTACTGTGGAAGAGCTGAAGAGTTCTCAGAGTAAAGCCAGCATTTATGATGTGGTTGGATCAAAGCCCTCAGGACGTCTGACTGCTGATGTAGCTGCACATGAAATGAGAGCCAGAAGCTGTAAAGATGTCTTACGCATTGGAACATGGAACATACGAAGCATGAACCAAGGAAAGTTGGAGGTGGTCAAGAATGAAATGGAACGTATACAACTTGATCTGTTGGGTGTCAGTGAACTGAAATGGACTGGCATCGGGCACTTTGCATCAGATGATCACATGGTCTACTATGCTGGAAATGAAAGACAAAGAAGAAATGGTGTTGCATTTATAATAAAGAAGAAACTTGCAAGAACTGTAATGAAATACAATGCAGTCAGCGAACGCTTAATCTCTATTCATCTACGAGGAATGCCTATCAACACAACTATAATTCAAGCATATGCCCCAACAACAGCTGCAGAAGAGAATGAAACTGAAGAGTTCTATGAACAAGTACAAGCTGAAATTGACAGAGCACGCAAACAGAATATCCTGATAGTCAGGGGTGACTGGAATGCAAAAGTTGGCAACAAAGAAGAAGGCAAAGTAGTTGGAAAATATGGACTTGGCAACAGAAATGAAGCTGGAGAAAGACTGATAGAATTCTGCAAGAGCAACGATCTATGCATCTCAAACACCTTCTTCCAGCAACACAAGCGGCGACTGTACACATGGACTTCACCCAATGGATTGTATAAAAATCAAATTGACTACATCTGTGGAAGTCAACGATGGAAAAGTTCTATAACATCAACAAAGACAAAACCTGGAGCTGACTGTGGTACAGATCATCAACTACTAGAATGCAAACTCAAGCTAAAGTTGAAAAAGAGCAAACCACTCATGAATGCAGCAAAATATGACCTTGAGAATATACCATTGGAATTTAAAGACTGCCTGCAAAATCAATTTGCTGCTTTAGATACAAATGACAGAAGAGTTATGGAATGACATCAAGAAGGTTGTGTTGGAAGAAAGCGAGAAGTCTCTACAAAAGGTGAAAAAGCAAAAACGGCCAAAATGGATGATGGAAGAAACTGAAAATTACCCAGAAATGCAGAGAAGCTAAAGCCAGAGGAGAAAGAAAGACAATAACAGAACTCAACAGAGATTTCCAACGTGCAGCAAGACAGGACAAGAAAAAGTACTACAACGATGCATGCAAGGAAATAGAAGCAGAAACTATTAGAGGAAGAACAAGATCTGCTTTCCTAAAGCTACGAGAGTTAAAGAAAAAGTTCCAGCCTCGAATTGGAATGTTACAAGATGCTCAAGGTTCTATGTTGAATGATGCTGAGAAGATCAAGAAAAGGTGGAAGAAATATACAGAGTTTTTATATGATAAAGATCAAGTGGACCAACAGCCTTTTCAACCTGTACCTTATGATCGGGAACCATTGGTGATGAAAGAAGAAGTTAAAGCAGCATTGAAAGCCTTATCAAAGAACAAAGCACCAGGCATTGATAGCATTCCCATAGAAGTATTACAGCAATCTGATGCAGCTGTTACCGTACTTACAAGGCTCTGCCAAGAAATATGGAAGACAACATCATGGCCAACTGATTGGAAAAGATCTGTGTTTATACCAATACTAAAGAAAGGTGATCCAACTGACTGTGAAAATTATCGCACAATCGCTCTGATCCCACATGCCAGCAAGATTCTACTAAAGATTATTCAAAAGAGACTACAACCATACCTGAAACAAGAACTACCTGAAGTGCAAGCAGGGTTCAGGAAAGGGCGAGGAATGAGAGACTTCATTGCAGATGTGAGATGGATCCTTGAAAAGACTAAAGAATACCAAAAGGATATCTATTTGTGCTTTATCGACTATAGCAAGGTTTTTGACTGTGTAAACCATGAGAAACTCTGGGCCACATTAAGAAGCATGGGTATACCAGAATACCTGATCGTACTCTTGCATAATCTGTACATTGATCAAGAAGCAGCAGTTTGAATGGAACAAGGAGAAACAGAATGGTTTAAAATAAGCAAAGGTGTAAGACAAGGCTGCATACTTTCCCCCTACCTGTTTAATTTATATGCAGAACAAATCATCAGAGATGCAGGATTGTATGAAGACAACAGAGCTGTAAAGATTGGTGGACGACTCATCAACAACCTTCGCTATGTTGATGACACCACATTACTGGCTGAAAGTGAAGATGATCTGAAACATTTGCTTCTCACAATCAAAGAACATAGTTTTAAAATGGGCCTGCACCTTAATGTAAAGAAGACAAAGATCATGACAACTGGCATAATCAACAGGTTCATCGTTGAAGGAGAAGAAACTGAAATTGTGAACAACTTTAACCTACTTGGATCAACTATCAATAAAGAAGCAACAAGCAGTCAAGAAATCAGACGACGCATTGCTCTTGGCAGAATGTCTATGAAAGACCTAGATAAGATCCTCAAGAGCAGAGATGTCTCTCTCCATACAAAGATTCGACTTCTTCAAGCTATTGTATTTTCAATAACATCATATGGATGTGAAAGCTGGACAGTGAAAAAGATAGACAGGAAGAAAATTGATGCCTTTGAATTATGGTGCTGGTGGCGAATCCTGTGTATACCATGGACTGCCTGAAGAACAAACCAGTCGGTACTAGAGGAGATCAAACCTAATCTTTCTTTAGAAGCTAAGATGACAAGACTTCGACTTTCATACTTTGGACACATCATGCGAAGAGAGAGATCATTAGAGAAGGACATCATGCTTGGCAAGATAGAAGATCAGCACAAAAGAGAAAGGACAGCAATGAGATGGATTGATACAGTAACAGCAGCTATGGGTACCAGTCTGTCAACAATGAGCCGCCTGACTCAAGACCGAACACAATTTAGGATAGCAATCCAGAGGGTCGCCATGAGTCGACTCCGACTCGACGGCACTTAACAACAACAACAACAACAACAACAACACAACAACAAGAAGAAGAGGGCTCAGGTGAGAATCATGAAAAAATTGGAAGTAAAAATTTGAGGAGGAAATGCAGCAGAATGGCATCAATTGCATTTTCTTTGATGGACATTGTGATGATATCAGGTTCATATTAAAAACAAAAGAGAATGGCAAAATGTATCCAAGTATGGTGAAAGAGGAACATTGCACAGTTTGTCTGGAGCCAGGAGGCAGATATCTGTGGCATTTTGTTCCTGCAAGAGCAACTAAAGAGAACACTCATGCAGAAATAATTGATGATAATTTGGTTGCATGAGCCACCAAAATGGTAATGGGGATGGAAGGATACTCCTATGAAGAAAGGCTAAAAAGGTTAGGGCGCTTCAACCTGGAAAAGGCTGAGGGGAGATATGATAAAAGTCTATAAACTAATGAACGGAGTGGAATGGATAAATGTAGATCGATTGTTTACATTATCAGAATATAGAAAGACTCGGGGACATGCAATAAAGCTACAGGGTAAACTACTTAAGACTAATAAAAGAAAATATTTTTTCACTCAACGTGTAATCAAACTCTGGAATTTGTTACCGGAGGATGTAGTAAAGGCTGTTAGTGTAGCTGGGTTTAAAAAAGGTTTGGACAAGTTCCTGGTGGAAAGGTCCATAAACCATTATTAAGAAGGGACCAAGGATATCAATTCTTGACCCAGTAAAAGCATTGTGGAACCAGTGTCTTTTGGGGAAACTGCTAGGTACATATGACCTAGATTGGCCACTGTTGGAAACAGGATACTGGGCGTGATGGACCTTGATCTGACCCAGCATGGCATATCTTATGTTCTTACGGCTGAGAGAAAGAGGAGCATATAAAATTCTTCAAGCTACTGTAATGTAAAGACTGGTTGGGAGGGAGATGCATTATATTGAGGAGAAGGTACAAAGGAAGCTGGTATGGATTGTTTATAACCTGCACACAGGTGAACTGCCATTGAGACATTTGGTGACTGCTTTAGATGGCAAGACATTAAGCAAAAACAAATGGGCAGGTCCCGGGGAGGAGTGGTCTAGTGGTTAGGACAAGGTGCTTCAGGCCAGAAGGCTGGGGGCTCAAGTCCCACCTGGGGACAGCAATCTAAGGCCAAAGGGACTGGGATTTCTAGTCCTATAGGCACTCCTTGTGGTCTTGGGCAAGCCACTTAACCCTCCATTGCCCATGTTCCCTGTAAGTATTAGCATATGTGTCTCATCCCCCAATTGACCACTTTGACCTGGTGAAAAGCAGGATATAAATACAGCTAAATAAATAGGAAAAATCCTGGATTCTGCTACTGAACTGGAAATAAATCCTGATTTTACTAAGATCTCTGTTGGCCCTGATCTTTCTCAGCTCAGCAATGAAGTGATCAAAGATTTAAGAGCAGATCAAAGCTATGGCTATAGAATTGTACCTGCCATTAGAACAGATGTCTTGCCAAATGATCTGGCTCTCTTGGAAATATGACCTGTGTCACCTAGTGGATGGTTTACAACATCTCTAAGGTTCATGAGAATATGGATTTCCAAGCATAATCTGAAAGGAAAGAATCTGAAAAACTTAAGGATGATTGTAGAGTTCTATTTTGGGTTTTTCATGGTGAACTGGTTCAATGTAACAATAAATAGCAATTGAAAACAAGGTCTCAGGCATTTCCTTTTCCAGCTGCAACTGTTGAAAGAACAGTATGAGGAGGTAAGGAAGATAGTCATGCCTACAGTCAGCTTGGTATGGTTACAGCGAGTCTGTTCTGCAAACTATGTTGTGCAGTGAAGAGGAACAGGAGAGAGGAGATGCAGCAGAGAAGATATTGAAGATCAGAGATGGAAGAGATGAGAAGACTCACTTTGGAGACAGCAGTGTGAGACCCAGGAAAACACCATCCATCAACACTGAGGCAACTACACTCACCCAGTTAACTGATTATAGCTCCAGCGTCTCTGAGACTCCTCTTACCTGTACCATGACAACAGCAGAGATCAAGGCATTTCTAAGCAAACCCATGGTGGTTCCAGACTGGCCATCACACACCCAGTCCATAGAAAGGTGTGTAAAAATGACAACTGAGACTACCTGTTCATGTGTACAATCAGGAGAGCAGGGAACATTATATTAGGGGTCAGATGGTAGCTCGTGAGCTGAAACAGAAGCAAAGAAGATATGGCTTCTTTGCTGGATTTTGTTAAATAACATCAAATTAACTGCATTTAAAGACAATTATGTGACTACGGATGTTATTCAGACTATTTGTACGTTCAAATAAATATTACTTAATTTCCACATATTTTAACTGTGATTTGATGTAGGTAAGACTCACTTTAAGCTATTTCTGAAGATAGCTTTAGATTCAGCATTCAAAGTGGCACAATTCGTTCACTAGTAGTTTGTAAAGTTTGGAAAAATAAAAATCTACCGCTAAAATTGACATGCCCTACTCAGGTGTTTCTTATAAGTGCATGGTTTGGAACAATGTATCTTTGAAGGATACTAGCAAAAGATTGAAGTTAGGGCACATCAACAGATAGGTTCCAATAAAGACAAAATGCCAGTAACCCAAATGCCCTTGAGTACACAGCAGACAGAACTTACAGATTCCAAATTACCCTCGCCTACCAATAGCCAGATTAATATAAATAAAATACAGCCTCTAAAATGTTTGTATGCAAATGCTAGAAGTCTAAAAAATAAGATGGGAGAGTTAAAATATATAGTACTAAATGATAGGTTAAATATGATTGGTATCTCAGAGACATGGTGGAAGGATGACAACCAGTGGGACACAGTGATACCTGGGTACAAACTATATCGTAATGATAGAGCAGATCAAATAGGTGGAGGGGTTGCACTCTATGTTAGAGAGGACATTGAGTTACAAAGGTTTAAAGTTTTGCAGGAAACAAAATTTGCTGTAGAAGCTCTATGGAGTGACCACCTGGCCAGAATGAACAAATAGATGATGAAATGCTAAAAGAAATCAGGGAAACTAACCAAAGTTACAGCACAGTAATAATGGGTGATTTCAATTATCTTGGTATTGACTGGGTCAGTGTCATGGCGGGACATGCTAGGGAGATAAAGTTTCTAGATGAAATAAATGACTGCTTCTTGGAGTAGCTGATTCATGAACCAACCAGAGGGGAAGCCATTTTGGAGCTAGCCCATAGTTGAACACAGGATTTGGTGCAAGAGATAAGGGACTTGGGGCCACTTGGCAATAGAGATCATAGCATGATCATGTTTGATTTAATAAATGGAGGAAGGACAGCAAGGGAATCCAGAGTACTACTTTTTAACTTTCAAAAGGGAGACTATGATAAAATGAGGAAAATAGTTAAGAAAAAATTAAAAGGAGCAGTTGCAAAGGTTAACGATTTATATCAAGCATGTATGTTGTTTAAAAATACTATCTTGGCAGCCCAACCCAGCTGTATTCCACACTTTAAGAAAAATGGGAGGAAGTCCAAAAACTGCCTGCATGGTTTAAAGGTGAGGTCAGAGAGAATCTTGTTGCAAAAAAAAAAAAATCTTTCAGGAAATGGAAAAAGGAGACAAATGACGAAAACTGGAAATGGCACAAGCACTGGCAAGTTAGATGCAAGGCATTGATAAGGCAGGCGAAGAGAGCATTTGAGAAGAAGCTTGCTGTGGAAGCAAAAATGCATAATAAAGACTTTTTCAAGTACATTGATAGCAAAAAAAAATTGTGACAGAGTCAGTTGGACCATTAGATGATAGAGGGGTAAAAGAGGCACTAAGAGGGGACAAGGCCATAGCGGAGAGACTGAATAAATTATTTGCTTCGGTCTTTACTGAGGAAGATGAAGGGATGTTACCCATGACTGAAATGGTATTAAAGGTGATGTCACAGAAGAATTGAAAGAAACTATTACAACTATTTGATAAACTGAAGAGTAGCAAATCATCTGGACCAGATAGTATACATCCAAGGGTGTTAAAAGAACTGAAATATGAGATTCCAGACCTATTATTAGTAATCTGTGAACTATCATTAAAATCATCTGTAATACCTGAAGACTGGAGGATGGCCAGGTTAGCGCCAATTTTTAAAAAGGGTTCCAGTGGTGATCCGGTAAACTACAGACCAGTGAGCCTGACATCAGTACTAGGAAAAATGGTAGAAACCATTATAAAGAACAAAATTACTGAACATGTAAATAATCATGGCTTGATGAAAGACAGCCAACATGGCTTTAGCCAAGGAAGGTCTTGTCTTACTAATCTGTTATATTTTTTTGAAGGCATGAATAAACAGGTAGACAAAGTTGAGTCAGTTGATATAGTGCAACTGGATTTTCAGAAAGCCATTGACAAGGTCCCTCATGAGAGACTTTTGGCAAAATTAAAAGTCATGGGAAAGGAAGGCAGTGTATTATTGTGGATCAGGAACTGGTTAAAGATAGAAAGCAGAGGGTAGGGATAAATGGCCAATTTTCCCAAGGGTCTGTGCTGGGTCTGCTTCTTTTTAGCATATTTATAAATGACCTGGAAATGGGAATAATGAGTGAGGTAATCAAATTTACAGATGGCACAAAATTATTCAAAGTTCACCTGCCATTTGGCATCCAAATGGCAGATGAAATTTAATGGGGACAAGTGCAAAGTTATGCACCTAGGAAAGAACATTCCAAACAATGGTTACACGATGCAAGGTTCCACATTGGGAATCACCACCCAGGAAAAAGATTTAGGCATTATTGTGGATAACATGTTAATACCCTCCACCCAGTGTGCTGCGGTGGCCAAGAGAGCAAATAGAATGCTAGGTACCATAAGGAAAGGAATGGAACATAAAGCAAAGGATATTATAATTCCTCTGTATCATTCCATGGTGCGACCACACCTTGAATATTGTGTGCAATTCTGGTCATCATATGTTAAAAAGAATATAGTATTATCAGAAAAGGTACAGAGAAGAACCACCAAAATGGTAAAGGGGATGGAAGGCTACTCCTATGAAGAGAGGCTGAAAAGGTTAGGGCTCTTCAACCTGGAAAAGAGATGGCTGAGGGGAGATAGAGGTCTATAAATTAATGAATGGAATGGAACGGGTAAACGTAGATCGATTGTTTATGTCATCAGAATATAAAAAGACTAAGGGACATGCAATGAAGCTACAGGGTAACCTACTTAAGACTAATAAGAGAAAATATTTTTTCACTCAACATGTAATCAAACTCTGGAATTTGTTACCGGAGGATGTAGTAAAATCTGTTAGTGTAGCTGTGTTTAAAAATGGTTTGGACAAGTTCCTGGTGGAAAGGTCCATAAATCATTATTAAAAGGGACCCAGGATATCATTGCTTGACCCAATAAAAGCATTGAGGAACCTGTGTCTTTTGGGGAGACTGCTAGGTACTTATGACCTAGATTGGCCACTGTTGGAAACAGGATACTAGGTTTGATGGACGTTGGTCATACCCAGTATGGCATATCTTATGTTCTTATGTTCTAAAGTTGTTAAAACCCATGAGGATTGTGAAAAATTGCAAGAGGACCTTGATAACCTGGAAGGCATGGCATACAAATGGCAGATGACATTTAATGTGGACAAATGCAGAATTATGCAACTAGGAAAGATAAACGCAAACTATGGTTACATGATCCAAGGTTCCACATTAGGAACCACAACCCAGGACAAAGATTAACATGTTGAAACCCTCTGCCCAGTGTGCAGCAGCAGCCAAGAGAGCAAATAGAATGCTAGGTATCATAAGTAAAGGAATGGAGAATAAAACAAAGGATATTATAATATATCTGCATCGTTCTATGGTACGGCCACACCTTGAATATTGTGTGCAATTCTGGTCACCATATCTTAAAAAGGATATAGTGTTATTAGAAAAGGTACAGAGAAGAGCCACCAAAATGGTGAAGGGGATGGAAGGATACTCCTATGAAGAGAGGCTAAAAAGGTTAGGGCTCTTCAACCTGGAAAACAGACGGCTGAGGAGAGATATCATAGAGGTCTTATATTAGTGAATGGAGTGGAACGAGTAAACGTAGATCAATTGTTTACATCATCAGAATATAGAAATACTAGGGGACATGCAATGAAGCTACAGGGTAACCTATTTAAGACTAATAAGAGAGAATATTTTTTCACTCAAAGTGTAATCAAACTCTGAAATTCATTACCAGAGGATGTAGTCAATGCTGTTAGTGTAGCTGGGTTTAAAAAAGGTTTGGAGAAGTTTATGGAGGAAAGGTCCATAAAACATTATTAAGGAGGACACAGAAAATCCACTGCTTGCCCCAATACAAGCATTGTGGAACCTGTATGTCATGCCATCTCACATCTCTCTTTCCTATCAAATTATGGAGTTCCTTTCTGACCTTTATTAAATTTATTTTATTTTAAACCGCTGTGTTGTCCCCATGAGGGGCGTTATATCAAATTTTAATAAATCAAACAAAATAAAATGTGTGTCATTTTGGGAACCTACCAGGTACTTCTGACCCGGATTGGCCACTATTGGAAACAGGAAACTGGGCTTGATGGACTGTTGCCTGGCACAGTATGGCATATCATATATTCCAATGTTCTTATGGCTTTGCACAATTATTTCATTATATTTACACTGGTTTGATCCAGAGACAAGCGGTATATAAACCCAGCTAAATAAATAAACAGATAATACAAGGAGTAAACAGTGTCCATATGGTTTAACTATATACATTTGTTCGCTCTTCATGTTGGTCTCTGTACAGGCAGGAGTGTTATATTGTGTTGACACTGGTTTAGTGTGGTGAACAGGGAGGGTGTGGGGGTGTTCATGGGGTGGAACCAAAGTGCTCTATGAATAAGTAGGTTTTTTGGTGTTTTCTGAATGTTTTGAGTTCTGTGGTGTTTCTGAGCTTGTTTGGGAGCGTATTCCTTATTGATGGGGCATATAGGTGGAATGATCATGCACATGCTTATTGGTTGCTTGTGATATTTGCTTGAGGGATGACCAGGGTTCTTGGTGGATTGTTTTCTGGCTCTGCTGGAGTGTAGGTGGGAGGGTGAGTGTCTGTTGATGGTCTTGTGAATCAACAGGAGGGTGTTGTACTTGATTCAGCTGTCTAGTGGGAGCCAGTGACGTTCTTGAAGGATGGGCATGATGTGGTTATGTCTCGCTGTTTCTTTCAGAGTGCGTGCTGTCGTGTGTAGGGCAGTGCATAGAAGAAGTAGGGTAGATTGAGGCAGGACTTGGTAGATGCAAGAGGATGATGGCTTGAAGTGCAGATCTGTAGTCAGTTGGTTCCAGGTGGGGCTTAGGCACTGTAGTGTTCTGATTTTGTAGTAGACTGCTTTGGTGGTGTTCATTATTTGTGGTTTGAGGGTGAGGTGTTGGTCCAGGGTGGTAATTAAAGAAAACCTTGACATTGCTCCTCACCTGACGGGCTTTCTTGGATCTGGGAGAGTTCAGAGTTTTCCATAGTGAGGACTGAGCCTTAATTCCTGGGTCATAACCACAAACCCATAATTCATCACTAGTAATAATCTTAAAGTATACATGTATCAATCTCAGAGGATCTGTACCCTTAACCACATCAAGCCACAAGACAACACCATACAAAGCTGGACCAAGTCACAGCCCTTGAACCACTCAATTCAATGCATCCTCGTTAATGCACACTCAGTACGTAATAAAATCCCAACAATAATGTCTTCATCCAGGACTGTAAATCTGACATCTTGTGTATTGCTGAAATCTGGCTCTCCGATACTGACATCGTCTAACTCGTCCAACTATGCCCTCCCACATACAACATTCACTTATGCAACAGGAAATCTAGCGAAGTGGGGGTGTCTGTATTATAGCCAAGGGTGCAGGGGAGGAATATGTAGAAGCTGATAAGGATAAAGCGGTATTGCTTAACAAATATTTTTGTTCTGTGTTCACAGATGAAGAACCGGGAGCAGGACCTCAGAAAACACCCACAAATAGGAACAGAAGCAAAGGACATCTTGAACAAATTTCAAAAGACTGTGTTCGTGAGAAACTATCTCAACTTAAAGTAGACAAAGCGATGGGAACAGATGGGATACACCCGAAAATACTGAGGGAACTTGGGGACGTTCTAGCAGCTCCACTGACTGACCTTTTCAGTGCTTCGTTGGAGTCAGGAGTGGTGCCAAAGGACTGGAGAGAGGCTCATGTGGTGCATTTACACAAAAGCGGAAGTAAGGATGTGGTTGAAAACTACAGGCCGGTTAGTTTAACTTCGGTGGTGAGTAAATTATTGGAAACGCTGCTGAAAGAGAAAATAGTGAGGTTTCTGGAGTCCAGCGGATTACAGGATCCGAGGCAGCATGGATTCACCAGAGGCAGGTCTTGTCAGATAAATCTGATTGATTTCTTTGACTGGGTGACCAGGGAGTTGGACCGAGGGAGAGCCCTAGATGTGGTGTATTTAAATTTCAGTAAAACCTTTGACACTGTTCCTCACAGGTGACTTATAAACAAACTGAGCACCCTAGGAATGGACCCTAAATTTACTGCTTGGGTTAGAAATTGGTTGGGTGGGAGGCGACAAAGAGTACTAGTAAATGGAGCTCTTTCTGAGGAGAAGGATGTTATCAGTGGTGTGCCACAGGGATCTGTCCTTGGTCCGATTCTTTTTAACATCTTTGTTAGTGATATAGCGGAAGGGCTTTCAGGTAAGGATGCCTCTTTGCGGATGATACCAAAATCTGCAATAGAGTAGACACCCAGGAAGGGGTAGATAACATGAGGAGGGATCTAGCTAAGCTTGAAGAATGGTCTAGAATTTGGCAGCTGGGATTTAATGTTAAAAAATGTAAGGTCATACATTTGGGCTGCAGCAATCCAAGGGAGCAATATAGTATAGGGGGTGAAGTACTTTTGTCCACTAAAGAAGAGGGGGACCTAGGCGTGGTTGTGTCTGATGATCTTAAAGTAGCTAAAGAGGTAGAAAAGGCAACAGCAAAAGCTAGAAGAATGCTTGAGTGCATACGGAGAGGAATGGCTAGCAGAAAAAAGGAGGTGATAATGCCTCTGTATAAGTCTTTGGTGCGACCTCATTTGGAGTATAGTGTGCAATTCTAGAGACCGCACCTTCAAAAGGATGTGAACAGGATGGAGTCGGTGCAGAGGGTGGCTACTAAAATTATTAGTGGTCTTCATTATAAAGCATATGAGGACAGACTGAAGGGTCTTAATATGTACACCTTAGAGGAAAGGCGGGATAGAGGTGATATGATTAAGATGTTTAAATACCTCCGTGGCATAAATGTTCAGGGAGAGAGCCTCTTTCAATTGAAAGCAAGTTCTGCTATGAGGGGGCATAGGATGAGGGTGAAGGGAGATAGATTCAGGAGTGATATGCGGAAATATTTCTTTACGGAAAGAGTAGTGGATCCATAGAATAGTCTCCCAGTGGAGGTGGTAGAGATGAGGACAATAACTGAATTCAAAAAAGCATGGGACAAACACAGAGGATCTCTAAAGGTAAAAAGGGGACTGTTGTAGTTCTTATGGAAGGACAGACTAGATAGGCCATGTGGTCTTTTTCTGTCGTCATATTTCTATGTTTCTAAAACTAACTTCAGCCTTCTAACAAATGACACCATGTCATCAGATCACTTCGATATCATCATGATAACAAATAATGATTTTTCAATATGTTTAATTTACAAACCACCACAAGAAAATTCCTCTGAGCTATCCACTCTTCTAGAGACAGCCGATATAGCTCCAGCCTGCCATCAAAGCCTCACTCTTCTGGGTTACTTAAATCTTACATCTATTCCTTCTAGCCAAGCAACCTCATTCTTGGAAGAAATGGATTTCCTTCATTACACACAAATTGTCTCTAAACCAACACACAGCAAAGGGAACATACTTAACCTAATATGATATTCACATTGCCAATGTTCAGAGTCCACCCACAATCATGCCTGCACCCTGGTCTGACCATGCAACAATCCTATTTTCAATTCCCAAAAAGCTATACTGTGATGAAGCTGACGCCAGTAAACCCATGGAGGTAGAAGAAAACTCTGATCTCTTTAAAGGAAATGATATACATAAAGTGCAGTTAGTGAGAAGTGCAGCTAGAGGGAGCATGCACGGAGATTCAGGAGGTAGGCTGACACGCCCAGGTTGGGATGATGCAAGAACTAATTCAAAGCATAATCAGATACACCTGGTCAGAGGGACAGAATCCTTACCTAAGAAACAGCTTTATAAGCAAAGCATAGACAAGCCAGAAGGGAGAGGAGCGGCACGAGCCGCAGCAGCTGCTGATAGAGAAGAAAGAGAAAGGAGACGACTCCAAAGAGAGGAGAAAAGGCAGTTGAACTTGCAGCCCTTACAGGAAAGGAACAAGTTCCAGGAGAGCCAGTTTCAGGCTGGGAAGCTCCAGAAGGAAGTCTTCAGGAAAGGCAGAAGGAGAACCGGGAGAGTGCCTGGTAGGGAGAATACCAGAGACACAGACCCAAGAGTTCAGAGGTACCTTCATGCTTCTTCCCCTGTATGTGAGCCACAAGGAGTTCAGAGGTGGGTGAACCAGACTCAGCCCAGGAGTCTAAGAGACATAGATCTGAACCAGGAACTGAGGCCGGGTCACAGAAAGGCCTGGAAGCCAGGGAGCCGTAAGAGCAGCCAAGGCAGCTGGAGAAAGGTTTGGGAACCTATAGAAAGAGTGCTTACCAAAAGTCCTGTTGCATATTTGTCAGACCGGGTACAGCCAGGCTGGAACCCTTAGGAAGAAGTTCTGAAGTAAAACCAGGAATATATGGGGAAAGCTCAGGGGCCACAGATATCACAGCAGAACAAGAGGCTATGCAGATAGACCCTGCTGAACCTGACCCTTTGCTAACTGAATGCCCTATGGACTGTACGTTTTGTTGTCCTGGGAGTTTAGAATCCTTGAGAGAAATATAGCATGCAGGGTATACTTTTGAAACACATTTGTATTTGACAAGCTGAAAGAAGAAGCATTGCTTTTGTTTGTATAACCTGTTTTGTTTGAACCCTGCATAACTAACAAAGACTGAAGCATATCCAAGTTTTTGACCTATGTCAATACTTTATGTGAAAATCCTGAACAAGGTGAAAATCCTGTTGTCTTCGTTTGAACCTTTTGTGCATTAAGGGAATAAAACCCTATATTTTACCATTCATATGGCTTACACAACTATTCATTATGAAGAAAGGGACTACTAGTACCAGAAGGCTTCTGGGCTAACAAAAGTTTCTACCTTCAATACAACAATAATGTCCACCCTGACCTTTAAGCACGTGGCTAAAGGGATGGGGTTGTGACAATAATTGACTATCAACAACAGTACTCATTGCTCAAACCACAGATTCTATAAAATCAATACTGTGGTCCTACAACTGAAGCTAACTAATCCTCAAGAAAATCTTGAAACACAAATTAATCATTGGAACACAATCATGAAAACTGCAGCCAGAGCCCCCCTCCCCCCAAGAAAAAAAACTGCCCAAAAGTAAGAATATAGCCCCTTGGACCTCAGCTATCCTACAAAAACAAAAAAGTGATTTAAGGCACTTAGAATGTAAATGGAGACACTCACAAGACCAGTCCACCAAGAACACATACCTTAAAAACACATGGCTTAGTGAAGAAACCTTAAGAAGAAAAAGAGAATACTATACTAGGCCCATGATGAACTCCTTAAAAAAAAACCAAGAACTTTTCCTTATTTCAAGGAATCTCCTGAGACCCCAGTGATCACAATTCACTACAAAGGATATGCCCCCAGGAAATGGCTAACTTCCTAAACACTAAACAGAAGTCTAGCTTTACCGGAAACATCATCCCAAACCCCTCCACCTCCCATGATCATCCCCCAAACCAAATACACAAATTTTAACCTTCCATCTCAGAAGACTATAGAAGATATAATAATAAACCTCAACACAACCACTTCAACCCTCGATCTCTGCCCTGTGAGCTGGGTTAAACTTACCAGAACACATTTCAGCACTTACATATAGAAAATAATTCATAAGTCTCTTATACAGGGACATGTACCTAGTCAAGTGAAACATAGTACAATGAGACCATTTCTAAAAAATACCAAGCTTAATAGAAATATGCCAACTTCATACTGACCAATTTCATCAATCCTGTTTATATAAAAAATAATAGAAAAGACAGCACAAATGCAGCTGCAAGGCAAGCTTGAAAACTACATGCCCTTAGATCCTCATTAGCATGGCTTCAGATGAAACCACAGTGTCGAGACCCTCCTCTCATCAATCAACACAATCCTGACCTACACCCAAACACCTACTCAAGGATTCCTGCTCATCTTCCTGGGATTTACAATCTGCTTTTGATTCCCTCCCCATCAACAAATCATACAGAAACTCTCCAACATTGGCCTATGTGAAACAACACTAAACTGGTTCTGTTCATATCTGAATGATAGAAGTCAACAAGTTCAAATATACAACATGACATTACACCCATTTATACAACTACAAGGAATACTGCAAGGTTCAAATTTATCAGCCTTACTGTTCAACATATTTCTCCAACCCATATGTTCCATATTCAAAAAGCATAAGCTACACTAACAAATATATGTGGATGATATTATGTTCTATACTCCATTCAACACTAAAAATCCAGACCTCTCCAACATATATAACTGTTTCTCCGACATTAAACATTTGATCTATCCGCCCTTTTCTATCCCCCTCAGCTCTGACCACCCTCACATTGGCTACAGTTTTATCACAACTAGACTATTGCAACTCCGTCTTTGCTGGTATCACCCAAGTCCAACTTCATAGACTACAACTCATACAAATCACTGCAGCTTGAATCATCTGTCACTCCTCCCGCTTTGATCATGTTACCCCCTATTGCTTCACCTCCACTGGCTTCCAGTCGATCATCACATCAGATTTAAGATATTAACTTTAGTTCACCGCACTCTGTACACACATACACCTCAATACCTTACTGACCTTCTCCACTTCACCACTCCCACACGTAGTCTCCGCTCTCTCCACATCAACCGGCTCCATCTTCCCTCACCGTCTCGTGCACATTTACAATCTACCCGCCACTCTGCCTTTTTCTTCTATGGGTCAGATCTCTGGAATCCTTTACCCACCCCGCTTCATCTGGAAGAGAACTATATTACCTTTCGGTCATTACTTAAAATTCATCTCTTTGTCTCTGCATACAACCTCCCAGCCACCCCCAGTTGACCTGGTTTATTCATGCTTACTTGTGTCTTCCTTTTTGCCATTGTCTCCCCTATGCACCCTTTTTAACCCATCTCTTTCTATTTTCTCTTTCTTCTTTCCTGTCCCAATTATGTATTTCCTTTCTTGCTATAGGGCTTGTGCCCATCCCAGTTAGTTTGTACTATGTGAACCACCCTGGTGTAATGAAGGGCAGTATATCAAGTTGAATAAACATAAACATAAATGGTGGCTCTAACAATATAACCTACTCATCAACCAGGAAAAGTCTGAAGCCATCCATATATTCAATGACCCTTCCTTCTCACCACCAAACACACCAAATTTCAATGACCACCAAATCAGAATGAAATTGGAAGTCAAATATCCGGATATCACTTTAGAGCAGAAACTAAACTTCAAAACCCAAATAAAGAAAACAACAAATTCAGTCTACCTCAAGAACTCTGAGAAACCTCTTTCCCCTTATAAGTCCAGAACTCTTCTGGTCAGTGTGCCAAGCCCTAATAACACCTATCCTGGACTGCTCCAACATCATATACCATGGCCTCCCCAAACATATTCTACACCTCTTCCAAATGGTCTAGTACAGGGGTCTCAAACACGCGGCCCGCGGGCCGCATGCGGCCCGCGAGACAACTTTGTGCGGCCCGCGACAGAGGAAAACAAAAAAAACACAAAACCCTGGCTTCTGCTGTTGCCGCCGTGGCAGCGGCAGAATCAATTGTCAAATTTTAAAAAAAAAAGACTTCTGCTGCTCAAGCAGCAAAATCAGCTGTCCTGCGGCCCCTTCCCCTGTGCCCGGAGATCCGAGTCTGCTCTATCAGCGGCGTGCTTTTCAAGCCGCGAGGAGAGTATTCCCCTCTCACGCGGTTTCAAGCAGAAGTCTTTTTTTTTAAAATTTGACAATTGATTCTGCCGCTGCCACGGCGGCAACGGCAGAAGCCAGGGTTTTGGGTTTTTTTTGTTTCCCTCCTTCGCTGGCCGGTAATGAGCTATGGAGGGGCTGACTGAAATGGGGTAATGGGGGTTAGGACTGGAAGTGGGCTGTTTGCTGGGGGGGGGGTGGGAATGGTAATGGGGTTTGGTGGGGGCTAGGACTGGGAATGGGCAGATGCGGGTTAGGACTGGAAGTGGGCTATTGGCAGGGGGGGGGTTATGACTGGTAATGGGCTGGGGGGGGTTATAACTGGTAATGGGCTATGGTGGGGGCTAGGACTGAAAATGGGGTGATGGGGGTTAGGACTGGAGGTGGGCTGATTGGGGGGTTAGGACTGGTAATGGCCTATGAGGGGAGGTAAGACTGAAAATGGGGTGATGGGGGATACGACTGCAAGTGGGCTATGGGGGGGACTAGGACTGGTAATGGGCTATGGGGGGGGGTAAGACTGAAAATGGGGTGATGGGGGGGGTAAGACTGGAAGTGCGCTATGGGGAGGTTAGGACTGGTAATGGGCTATGGGGGGTCTAGGACTGGTAATGGGCTGGGGGGGTTGCTAGGACTGGAAATGGGCTGAGTGGAAGGGGGGCTTGAACTGCAAATGGCTGATGGGGAGGGGGGCTTGGAATGGAAATGGGCTGTGAGGGGAGGGAGCTAGGATTGGAAATGGGCTGATGGGGGGCTAGGATTGGAAATGGGCTGATGGTGAGGCTAGGATAGGACTGGAAATGGACTGATGCAGGGACTAGAAAGGAGCAGATGCTGGGTGGGGCTGGAACTAGAAGGGAGCTGATGTTGGGAGAGGATTAGAATGGGATGGAGCTGGGAAAGTGAAATGGAGAGGGGAAAAATATTTTGTCTGGAAGAGAAGACAAATCTACAATTGGCCAGGTATTGGGAGAGTAAGTGGGGATTGAGGATGGAGGGGTAAAATTTGAGTGGATGAAATAGGAATGAGGAAAGAGCAAAAGGAGAAAGAATAGTATGTTAAAGCAGATGTAGAGAGAGAATGGAAAAAAACTAGAAGAGAGAAGAAAGGACAAATGGACAGCAGACGATGGAGATAGCAGAAGACACGAAGAAACCAGAAGTGGCTGGAGCAATTGCAACTGAAAAAAAATGCACAAAAGGTAGAAAAATATCTCTTTATTTTGAATTTATTAACTGGAATATGTCAGCTCTGGGAAATGTGCATCATTAATGTTTGCACTTTGTTTAGTACAAGAGGAAATTAATTTATAGTTTTATTTCTACAGTGTTGTTGTACATTCCAAGTTTGGCTTTTGGGGTTCCCAGTTTAATTATTGTCTTCCTATTTCTAAATCTTTTAGTCTTTCTTTATCCATACTCATTAAGAGGCATGTTTACTAAAAGTTAGTGTATGGTAACATTATGCAAATATTTATGCAAATGAGGCCCCTTATGCAAATGAGGCCCCACGTCTTATGCGGCCCCCGGGTTACTTTACAAGTCCTCATTTGGCCCTCAAAGCAATTTGAGTTTGAGACCCCTGGTCTAGTATATGGCAGCAAGAATAATCAGCAGAGCACCGCAATAATCACATATCACCCCCATACTTATTCACCTCCACTGGCTACCCATCCTATCCAGAATACAATACAGAACACTCATTATTATCTTCAATATCATGCACAACAGTTCAGCTAACTCCCTTCAACCACTTATTTCAATACCAAAAAATGACAAATTCCACAGGCAGATCACCCTTAATCTCCTCGCCATCCCCTCATGGAAAACTAAGTGCAAACAAGCTACTTGTAACCATGCACTATCACTTTTTGCCCTGTCAATATGGAACATACTTCCGCCAACTCTAAGAGGATGCCATGACATGGCAGAGTTCTGCAAAAAACTGAAAACATACCTATTCCAGGATCACTTTGCTGTTGTTTTTGTTAAGTGCCGTCGACTCATGGTGACCCCAGTCTTCAGCTAAGCAGTTCATTGTTGATAGAGTGGTATCTGCAGCTGCTGTTATTGTATTGATCCCATCTCATTGCAGACCTTCCTCTTTTACGTGTAGCTTCTCCCTTCCAAAGCATTATGTCTTTCTCCAATGATCTCTCTCTTTGCATGATGTGTCCAAAGTATGAAAGTTGAAGTCTTTTCATCTGAGCTTCTAAGGAAAGCTTAGGTTTGATCTCCTCTAGTACGGACTGGCTTGTTCTTCGGGCAATCCATAATATACATAGTATTCATTGTCAGCACTATAATTTGAAGTCATCAATTTTTCTTCCTGTCTGTTTTTTTCACTGTCCAACTTTCGTAAACATATGATGTTATTGGAAATACCATGGCCTGGACAAGTCAAATCTTTCAATGGAGAGAGACATCTCTGCTCTTGAGAATCTTGTCTAGGTCCTTCAAAGCCATTCGACAAAGAGCAATGCATTGTTGGATTTATTGACTGCTTGTCCTTTCTTTATTGATTGTTGATCCAAGTAAGTTAAATTTGTCAACTATGTCAGTTTCTTCTCCATCAGCGATGAAATTATTGATTTTGTCAGTTGTCAGGATCTTTGTCTTCTTTACATTAAGGTGCAGGCCCATTTTAAAACTATGTTCCTTGATCTTGAGAAGCAAATGTTACAGATAGTCTTCACTTTCAGCCAGTAATGTGGTATCATCAGCATAGCGAAGGTTGTTCATGAGTCTTCCACCAATCTTCACACCTTGGTTGTCTTCATACAGTCCTGCTTCTCTGATGATTTGTTCTGCATATAAATTAAAGAGGTAGGGGGAATTATGCAGCCTCGTCGTACACCTTTGCTGATTATAAACCCTTCTGTTTCTCCTAGTTCCGTTCGAACTGTTGCTTCTTGATCATTGTAAAGGTTGTACAAAAGAACTATCAGGTGTTCTAGTATACCCATGCTTCTTAATGTGGCCCAGAGTTTCTCATGGATACCCTTTTGGTATTCTTTTGTCTTTTCAAGGATCCAACTCACATCCGCGATGATGTATCTCGTTCCTCACCCTTTCCTGAACCCTGCTTGCACTTCAGGCAGTTCTCGTTCCAGGTATGGTTGCAGTCTCTTCTGAATGATCTTGAGTAGAATCTTGCTGGCATGTGAGATCAGAGCAATCATGCGATAATTTCCACATTCAGTCAGTTCACTTTAAAACAGATTTAACTCCCAATTCACAAATGGACCTCCAACCAGATCCTCTGAGAACCTAGCATCATCATAAGTGCGCTACCTAGTTAATGATGATGGACAATTGGACAAAATTACATAATTTTAGCCTGCAAGACACACTGTTCCAGTAATGACCATGTAACATCTCCCTTTGTATATAGTTATATGGTGTTATCTTTCAGTTATATCCAAAAGTACATGTTACTGTTGCCAACAAATTCTTGAGTTTTGGTTCTTTGTGCAACATGATGCATTCTTGCTCTGTTAATTTTTGTTGAATGTAAACTGCTTTGAATTTTAGAAAGGCGTTATAGAAGAGGAGTCAAGATGGTGCTGGTTAGGGCTTAGTGAGGTGATCCTGCTGTTATGGATCGGAAACAAAAGGGAAAGGGGCTGGCGGTGGTTTCCACAGCCTCCGGTACCTCAATGCCAATTTCCACTGGTCCTCTTGATGCCTTTTTGCTGAGACCACCTTGATTTCCAGTTGTTTCAGGGGAGGAAATCCTGGCTGCTGTGATGCTGGAGCCGGAGGACTCGGCGTCTGCTTCGGGAAGTCTTTCATTCTCCCCCAATCTACGCATGTCTTCAAAGGTGGTGTGCTTACAATAACTCAAGGTTGATGGCCTGCAGCAGGAGGCTTCTTCTTGTGGCGGGACCCTGGTGGAGCTGGGAAAGCATGCTGTGGCAATGGCATATTCTTTGGAGACCTTTGCCCCAGATCAGCTTCAGTGCGCTTCCTCTTCAGCAGGTCCAGGCGGTGGAGCACCAGCTGGAATGGCTGTGGCAGTTGACATAGTACCAGCATCAGCAGGAGGGGAAGATATCCCTAGTTGTGGTTTCTGAACCATCTCCTTTTCCTTGGAACGACTGAAAATTTTATTTTAGAGTCTATCTGGTAAGCAATTGTTTCTCTGGGAGCTGCTATTCTACCGCAGGTTTCTCCTTTGGCATTTAAAGTTCAATCTAACACTGCTGCAGTGGATCTGATTTCATCAAAGGTAACTGGGCTACAAACTGAGATGTTGGAGGAACCATCTATGCTTTCTGTTAAAAGCTTTAATTCTTTGACTGCTAAGATTGAATAGTTGGAGAATTTATCTCATGTGAATAACTTAAGGATTATTAACTTTCCAAGAGTTTCGACAATAACACCGAGAGACATGTTTAAAGCATATTTAATGGAAGTTCCTGTGGTTTCACCTGATTTGATTCCCCCTACTGTTAAAGTATTTTATTTGCCGGTTGGGAAAAAATCTGCTTCCTCTGTTACACTTATGGGTCAACCTGTTGATGCTTTAAATATTTCTGCTTTATTGGAGTCTTCTGCGAAGGAAACTCCTGTTCCTTCTACTCTATTGGTTACCTTTGCTGTGTTATCAGATAGAGTGGCTCCTATAGTTGTTCTTTAGGAAGCAACATTTACCCTTTAAGGGGTTGATGGTTCGGATGTACCCTGACCTGTCAAGAGATTCCCAGAAGCGACATAGGGAATTTTTCTATTTCGCCCTTGTGTTCTCCAGTTGGTGGGCTTTTTTTTTCTTAAACATTCTTGTAAATGTTTGGGTAAATATCATTGAGTTTCTTATATTTTCTTTGAGCCCTCCTAACTGGTCTCTTTCAGAAATGTTTGTTGCCTGGAGGCAACTATTTACTCCCCGCCTGTTGATGTTATGCTGGGTAGTGCCCTGACCTTTTTTCTTCACAGTTTATGAAATTTTTTTTTTCTTTTGCTTCCTTCCTTATTTGTAGGCTAGGTAGAGCTTGCAGTGGTTATTGTCTTGTGAATATTTCTTTATTATTTTCTGCTGTTTTGCTTTGTTTTCTGTACAGAAGGTTTTTGTTACTTCTTGGTTATTGTAAAATTTGCATAAATAAAACATTTAAAAAATGGTCTTATAGAAATGAGTTCAAATAAATAAGTACAACATATGAGCTCTGAAAATTAAAGAAAAAAATCCAATTTCCTATAGGCAACTTATTTTCTTCTACTATAATTCTAGTGGATAGCTAATTTTCTGGACAGCTAATAGGGAAGAAAGTTCGCTACAAAGAAATTATTTTATGTATCTCTGTGTGAGTGAGAGACAGGAAACTGGAATATCACACCTTCCCCTCACTTTCTATACCTACAGATCCCTGTGCCTGGCAGGTTTGTCTGCGGTGCACTGTGACTGAAGCAAGGGCACACCTGCTACCAATGCATCCAAACTAGGAAACTATGCAAACTGTAAGCACAAGCAACCCTCTCTCTGGTCTCACTGTCACTTTGCAGATCACCTCCGTCCCCCCCCCCCCCGGAAATTCTTTACCGCCAAGGCCAAACAGCAATCCTAAACTGTTTTAGCCACAGCCTTTACAAAATCACGTTAGAAACGTGGCCGAAGTTTGCACGATTTTCTTGAGCTACATCTATGTTTAAAGAGCAACTAGGGCTTCTAAAATAACCCCTTAATGTGCAGAAACTACCTATATTAACAGTAAGGTACTGTCCCCAGCATTCACTGCCTATTCCCTGCTCCTTCTATATTAACTTTTGATAGCAGCAACTAGTGCTCATTAATTGTTCATGAACTGTGTTAAACATTTGTGTGGTGGCCATGCTATTAGCATACAATAACTACTTTGTTAACAATTAACACATCTTAATGAATAAGCTCCTAAATGTGTTAGGAAGTCCAGATCTTTGATACGTCCTTTTTTGTTACCAATTTCAAAGAATTTAATCATTTTAACTTAAAACATCTTATGTTTCTGGATTGTTTTGAAGTTTCCTTAAAGTATCTTAATCCTGAAGTCATTGATGCACTACTCTGGTCCCAAAGAGTACTCCCCAACGGTGGTTCCACCTTGGTCTACCTTGTATCATCTGATCTTAGGCCTATGTGAACTATTTATTTCCTTTAACAACTAGCCCAGCATCCTTTATATTTAGAAAAACTGAAACATTATGAAATAATTAAGGCATGTTGTATGATCATTGGGTGGATTCAGGGTTATGTTCAGATATAAACTTAGGGCCCAATTTTCGTAGGCATTTACACAGATAACTGCCCTAGTTACCCATGTAAATGCCTTATCCGGGATTTTTGAAAGGCATCTATATGGGTAGTGCCCTTCGAAAATCCCAGATAAGTCCCTAACGTGCCTAGATGCTATGTTAGGAGTGTTCCAGGATGGAGCGGGGGCGCTTAGCCCTCTGCGCTTTAAAGAAGCTGAAAATTGCTAGGGACATTGTACAGAGAGACCTGGATTTTCAGTGTTGTGGCTGCATCCAGTTTAAAAAAAATGGCTGGTGGGCTATGTGCTGACGCAGTGCATAGCACCACCCAGGTCAAAATCGGGCCCTTAAAAATTATGATTTAGTTACTCGAAAACTGTGAGACCAATATTCAGCCACTGTGGTCAGCATTTTATTTTAAATGCCAGCAATGGCAGCCCAAACAATCCAGATATTCAGGGTCGATATTGAGATAAAGCGGTAACCAGCGCCACTATATGGTAGTGGTGATACTCATCCCACTATCTGGATGAAGTTAGGACACCTTCTTGCTCTCCTAACTTTATGTGGATAGGTCCGCTATCTGGATACAGTTGCTGCGCAGATAACGATTAGCTCCGCCCATGGACAGGCTGAGCACTATCTGGATAATGCTACTGAAAATTGCCAAGGATGCTTGGCCAGCAGCTTATTCCCAATAGCAGGTGTTGCTATCAGATAAGTACTTTGAACATTTACCCCTGAAAAATTATTTTCTTGTGAATGTTTATGTTATAGGCCGTATGGGAGCGAATCTCAAACCCATACTGGGCACTGCATAGCTGGTGGGGTTTTCAGGTTATTCATAGTGAATACGCATTAAATACTGAAAATCTGCGTACGCTGCCTCCATTGTATAAAAACCCATACTGTATGTGTGCTACTTGTGTTATTCTTTGTTCTCAATAAAAACTTTCAAACATAAAAGTGCAACAATGCAAGTGGTACAGGCTTTAAAGAAATATAATCAATCATTTAAAAATATACTTCTCATTCTGTACTTATGGAAAATAAGTTTCTATAGTCAATAGCTACAGACTGCAGTGTTCATCAGTTTGCATCTACTGTATATTTATAGCATCAGACATCCATTTATTTAGCGTTATTTAGCTTTATCCATTTATTTAGCTTTATTTAGCTTTATCCATCTGTTTTAAATGAGCTGCGATAATAAAATATTAGAGAATTTGTAGCATCCTTTCATGTATGTCATTTGGGAGACACAACGTATTTATTAAATCATTACGCTCAAACAGAAGTCCCATAGCTCACCCTTCATCCTGTAAGTGGTGTATGTTAATAGCCCAGTCTTCCATTTTCCACTCCACAATGCTGTGAAAGGAAAATGCAATTAGCGTCCAGGGAGACATTTCCCTGCATTAACATGGTATGGTCATGGTAGCAGTCAGCTTTCTGTCCCAATCAATATTACACATTTTAACAGAAAGAGCAGGAAGCAGCAAATGAATGAATCCAAAGTTTGTTAAAAATAAACTTATGCTTTGAGGAAGATACTGGAGGCATTCAGTTTGCAAAATCGGAATACTTTTGGAAGCATGTCTGCAAGCCTACTGCATAGAATAAAATCTAGCGTCTGTACTTTAGCAATGCTACAAACATTATTTTGTTAAAATAAGATTAGGTGCTGACATTTCATGAGAAATGGGATCACTATGCTCCCCAAACACTGTGATACTGGCATATTCTATTAAGAGTTTTTAAAATTGTTTATTGATGTTGTTCAATAACACATGAAAAATACATGATTCCAGTGAAAGAAACCCATAATGCATTCAAATAATGAAGGCAGTAGGAGAAACAAATCTTAGTCACAGCTTGTGGGTGTGGTGGTGATGATAGTGGTGGTAGTTGTATATATGTTTGCATGTTGGCGGATATGTATGTGTGTGCGTGTGTACATGTGCGTGCTGGTGGTGGTTGCATATGTGTTTTGGTGGTTGTGCTTGGTCGTAGTGGCAGTGTATATGTTGGCAGTGGTGGTGTGTGGGTATCTGTGTGTGCATGATGGTAGTCATAGTGGTGGTGTGTGTGTATCTATGTATATATATGTGATGATGGTCATGATGGTGCAATGTATGTGTGTGCATGGGTATATGATGGAGGTTGTGGTGGCAGTATGTTAATGTGTGTGTGTGTGTGATAGCAGTGGTGGTGTTATATATATGTGTGTGTGTGCGTGCATGATGGTGGCGGCGATGGTGGTGCTCTGTGTGATGTATGTGTCATAATAGTTGTAATGGTGGTGTGTGTATCTGTATGTGTGTGTGGGTAGTAATAACAAACTGAGAAACACATACATTTGATGTGAGCTACTGAAACACAATCTATATCCCAATATTTGCATTTAAAGAAAATAATTTTATCCGAAATGGACATGGTAAATAAATATACACAACACTTCGACTTTCATACTTTGGACACATCATGTGAAGAGAGAGATCATTAGAGAAAGACATCATACTTGGCAAGATAGAAGGTCAACACAAAAGAGGAAGGCCAGAAATGAGATGGATCAATACAATAACAGCAGCTACAGGTACCAGTCTGTGAACAATGAGCCGCCTGACTGAAGACCGAACACAATTTAGGACAACTATCCAGAGGGTCGCCATGAGTTGGCACCTACTCAACGGCACTTAACAATACAACAACAACATAATACCGAGCAATAAACTTAAAACTCCTTTAAGCTATTCTCAAATATTTATGGTAAATATAACAAGAGTGCTCATGACAGACAAAATCATGTTAGTTCATAGATTAGTTATATCTCCCTTCGCTCACATCAGTCTGGCTTTCGCTCCGGTCACAGCACTGAAACTGTCCTCACCTCCCTCTTGAGTGAAGTGCACCAATCTCATGACTGTGGTGACCTTTCCCTTGTGGTGGCCCTGGACTTGTCTCTGCTTTTGATACTGTTGATCACCGCACCCTTCTTGCCCATCTGCCCAATCTTGGGATTCACGGTCCTGTTCTTTCATGGTTCCGTTCCTTCCTCTCTTCCCGCTCCTTCTCAATTTGGACCAGCTCAGCCACCTCCCCTCCACCCCCCCCTCAGGGTTCAGTTCTTGCCCCCCTCCTTTTTAACATCTTTCTTGCACTCATTGTTCAGCAATCAGGTATCTCAGGCTATTTCTATGCAGATTAATCCTTCTCGTGCACCACAGAAGTTCCCACACCCCTGATCTCTCTGCCCTTAATCTTTGTCTTACCCTCATCGCTTCATGGTTGCATAGTAACTTCCTTAATGTCAATCCTTCTAAGTCAGCTGCTCTGTGGTTTTCATTCAGCACTCCCCCTCCTACCTGCTCCCCTCTTTTCCTCTCTACCCCAATTTCCCTGGTTTCTTCTCTCCACTATCTTGGGGTTATCCTCGACTCCTCACTCTCTTTTCACCACCATATTTTGGTGCTTGTCCATCAATCTTTCTTTTTCTTGAGCCAAATTTGCGCTGTCCTCTCCTTCCTTCCTTCTCCCTCACCTCTCTGGTTCTTTCCGTTGTTATTTCCAGGTTGGACTATTGTAACACAGTTCTGGCCAGTCTCCCACAATTCCAGCTTCAGCGCCTTCAGTTGGTTCAAAATACTGCTGCATGTATGCTCACTCACTCCTCCCCCAGGGACCATGTCACTCCCCACCTTTTTAGTTTACACTGGCTTCCACTTAGCTCTCGTTTCATCTACAAACTCCTCATTCTCACCCACAAAGCACTACGCACTGACACCCCCTAATATCTAGCCAACTCCATCCGTTTGCAGCCTTCCCCCCACCTTCTCCGCTCAGTTCACGGCAACCGCCTCTTTCTTCCTTCTCCCTCCTCGGCCCATCTGGAATCCATCCGTCGCTCTGCATTCTATTTCTTAGCCCCTGCACTTTGGAATTCCCTCCCTCCCACCCTCTGCACTGAACTGTCCTATCAACGTTTTAAGGGCCAGCTCAAAATGCACCTTTTTCAGCAGGCTTTTGACCTTCCGGACCCCTACTGCCTGCCCTCCTCGCCAGCCTCCCTCCCACCAGCCCCCCTCCTCTTTACCCTCTTCCTTATGACTATCTCCATTCTGTTCTGTCCTCTCTCTTTCCTGCCTGATGAATGACATTCCTTTCCTTTCTAATTTCAATTTGTTTTTATTGTACACCGCTCTGACGCACATGCTTGAGCGGTATATCAAGCGACAAAATAAAGATAAAGATAAAGATCGTGTATCTTAAAAATTAAATAATGAACTGATGGTAACAGTGTGCATTCTAAAATTTAAACCAATTCTACCTGTCTATCCAAATATCATATGAAAAAAGTAACAATGTTATGATTTTATGTTTAAACAGAAAAAAATGAATCTACTAATTAAAATACATCCTTAGGCATGATTGTGTTTTATTATGCAATGTTATGTAACTTCAGTTATTTCTATGGGTTATATGGTCACTAAACTAATTAGCTAAGGGCCCTATTTGCTAAACTGTGGTGACGTTTTGCAGTTACTGCATGATTATTGCCAATATTAAGTCATAGTAGCTACAAAATCTGTGCTAATTTTTGGGGTCATTCCCAATCTGCTAAAATATGCATGTAAAGACCCAGTGATGCACATGAAAATGCATTATTTGCACACATAGATGGTGCAGAAATTTCCATGGCTCCTTACTAAATTACTCCTTTGAAACAAAGGTTCTTACTGCATGGTAACTGCATTTGCTGCACCTATTGAGGTGGCATTAACCTTGCAGAGTTCTCTTCCATGTAAAGAATTACGAGGCTATTTTAGAAGCCTCATGAAGGCTTTGGAAATCTGAAAATGGGCATGGAGACATCTAAAGCATGGAGATATCCCCAAAGCCATTTTCGAGGCTGACTGTGTGGACATTCCTGGTACAAGGATGTCCAAGTCTGAATGAGGGCATGGTGTAGGCACCTTTGAGGCATTCCCAAGAACCTGAAAATCCTCTTCCAATTTTAAAAACAACCTGTACATCCCGACCCACTCCATAAATTATATCTGCTGTGGGAATGAATAGGCATCACACTGACAAGGAATGAAGGCTGTCAGACGGCTGCCTGGGTGAGAATCTTCACAGTCTTGGCAAGTGCATATATCTATATGATTTGCAAGGGATTGTGGGCAATGCAGTTCATTCACACCAGACACAGCTGCTCACAATAATTAGTTGTGCTTTTGGGTAAAGCCAATAAGATATTTATTTATGGGGTTATTTCTCCCAACACAGATATGCTTGGTAGCACATAAATCAGGTTACTTGCTTTCAGTGTTAAACTTGGAAAAACAAAATCAGAAAACAACATTTGAACTTGTCAGGCAATCAAAGCAAAAGAAATAAGACCTGGTTGATAACAAACTGGTCTTTTCTGTAGGCTTAGCTAATATTTTCTTAGCATGTATCAAACAACAAACCAAAAGCCACAAAGAAGGAAAAAAACTGTTCTTTTCAGGTAAACTTCTTATATCTTCCCACATAGATTCAGAAGTGATTCTCTTAGAGCTCACAAGCAATTAGGTAAGGCTCAATTGCTAGCAGTTATCCAGCTGAAACCCCTTAGCTGGCTTGCTTTCTACTGAGTGGCTAAAATCCTACTCATGAGCTTTTCTGAGTAGATTAAAGAACAAGTTTGTATTTCTTTGTGATGGTTGCTGTACTTTATAACAGAAAATCACCAAAGGAGTTTAGACAGAGAGCAGTCCATGTAAACAGATTCTTCATCTGCTATCACCCCCTCTTCTTCAACAAGCATGGGTTCAATATCATGGATTGGCACAGATGAATCTCCCAATGGAGCACTTTCAGGAGAATACTTGTTTCCCTGCTGTCTTTCAAGGTTATAGCTAGGGCATAGATCAGTGTTCATACCTGAGCTTCCATTGCTGTTAGAGTTCCTCTCTATATAGCCTGGCCAGTATGTAGTCCAGTTCTTATGTCCAGCCTTCCAATCCAGATCCCTGGACACTGGATCTCTCTTCACATACCTTCTGGCACGGGTCTTAGGGTCCCTTCCACGTGCAGCCGTCTCCCTCACAGGTACCATCTGGAGATTCCTAGCTCTGCAGCACCATTCCTCTGGCTTTCCCCAGTCCAATGGTGTATGCTGGCCCTTGGAATGCCTCCCAGTATACGTACTGCTCTGGACTCTTCTAGACCTCTCATAGGCTTTTCTCCTCTTTCTTCCAAAGGGTTTCTTTCCCTCTCTGTCCGTCCGGTTTGGCTTCTGATGATGATGATCCTCAGGATTATGAAGATGATCAAGCTCAAGCTGATTCTATGTAGAATAAACTCTACCTTTATTCTGCCTAGATGAGTGCTCCCCCCTAATACAGCGCAGCTGTGCTGAATCAGGCCCTGCCCTTTGAGATGAGTGCTTAGGGATTACCTCATAGCCCTCCTGATTGAACACACGTTTCCCCACTTCAGCTCCTCTAATGGCTGTTGGAAACCTGGTGCATTCTGGGACTGGTAGTCTTTTATGGGAAAATTCTGTTTTCTTATTTTTACCAGAACTGACAGGTTGCTTGTTCAGAGTCACTTCACCTTTTCTATAGCTCCTTCCTGAGCTATGATAAGCTTCCTTATCACATACCCCCCTGCTTAAGTTATTACGGACTGGTGTCACTGGTGAAACTTCTTCTCTACAGTCCGTAATACGGGAAAGGGCATCCGCATTCTTGTGTAACTTCCCAGCACGATGTTCAACTTGAAAATCAAATGCCTGTAAGGCCATGTACCAGCGTGTCAACCTGGCATTGTGGTTCTTCATTTGCTGCAACCACTTAAGTGGGACATGGTCTGTGACCAACTGGAACTTTCTCCCTGTAAGGTAAAACCTTAACGCCTCCACTGACCACTTAATAGCTAAACATTCTTTTTCTATTGTGGAATATTTTTGTTCAGCTGGTGACAACTTCCTGCTCAGGTACATCACAGGATGCTCCTCCCCTTCATGACACTCGGATAGAACCGCTCCTAGCCCTACATCCGATGCATCTGTTTGAACCAGAAAGGGTTTCTTGAAGTCCACCCCTTTCAGTACCGGTCCTGTACACAATTTTCCTTTTAGGACTGAAAAAGCTTTTTCAGCTTCAGGTGTCCACTTTAGCTGGTTTGGACAATTCTTCCGCAGCATATCCGTGAAAATTGCACTTTTCTCTGCAAATTGCGGTATAAATCTGCGGTAGTATCCAATAAGTCCCAAGAAACTTCTTAGTTGTTTCTTTGTTGTTGGAGGAGGAAAATTCCTGATGCTATCTACTTTACTCATTAGAGGTTTAATTTTTCCTCTTCCCACTAGGTGGCCCAGGTATTTTACCTCCCTATTTGCAAAGGCACACTTCTTCGGGTTTAAAGTGATTCCCGCTTGCTTCATGGAGCACAAGACTGCCCTGATCCTCTTCAGATACTCCGCCCAGGTGTTACTATGGATTATGACATCATCCATATATGCAAAAGCATAATTTTGGTGGGGTCGAAATACCTGATCCACTAACCTTTGGCAGGTAACCGCTGCTCCATGCCGTCCGAATGGCATCCTCTTGAACTGGAAAAGGCCAACGGGGGTGCTGAACGCAGTCTTCGGCTTTGACTCCCTGGTGAGAGGGATTTGCCAATATCCTTTTGTCATATCAAGGGTGGTTAAGTATTGAGCCTGTCCCAGCTGGTCCAACAGCTCTTCAATTCTTGGCATTGGATATGCATCAAAAACTGATATGGCGTTTACCTGCCGGAAGTCAATACAAAATCTTAAAGATCCATCAGGCTTCGGCACCAGGACTATGGGGCTATTTCAGGGACTCTTTGACTCCTCTATTACTCCCATGTCCAACATCTCCTGGACTTGTGCCACTACTTCCTGTCTCTTGGCTTCAGGCAAGCGGTATGGCCTTTGACGAACTAATTTCTCAGGTGGAGTTATTATTTCATGGGCAACCAAATGTGTCTCCCCAGGTATGGGTGTCAAAACATCTGGGAATTCTTTAAGCAATTTCCCAATTTCTTCCTGTTGTACCACTGTCAGGTCCTCACCTATTTGGGGCTCTGATTTTTCTTTACAATCAGATACCTGGGGTCCCAAATCTTCCTCTTCATTCACCTCCCTCTCTCGGGCACAGGTGGCAGCTAGGCTTTTAACCCCTTTGACGTCAGTAGAACCAAAGCCTTTGGTTCCACGCTCAGAATTTTCCAGGGATGTGACCTCCTCCACAGGTGGAAAACCCAGCCTCTCACAGATCAATTGGGCAATTCTGTCTCCTGTCTTCACGTGATAATCATTCTGTCCAAAGTTAAATAACAGAACTTTAATATTGCCCCTGTAATCGGGATCAATTACTCCCGCACCCACATCGATGAAATATTTAAGGGCTGGGGGGCGGAGCCTGATGCCGAGCAGAGCGGACGTCTAGTGCGGTGGCTCTGAGGAGACCTTGTTAAAACCTGAACAAAAGTGCCGCTGAAATTTTACTACGTCCCCTGAAATTCTCCCAGGTACCTTCCTGATGGCGGGCCCCAAGCCGCAGCGATTGGATTTTGCCGGCGGTGTAAATAGCAGCGCTAAAAGGACTAAAACTGAGCCCATCTCTCCAGGAAAAACAATGGCGGCCACACGCGAAGGGCCGGATGCCCATCTCGAACTACTTACGGAGATCCGGGGGGTAAGAGAGCTTGTCAAGGCTAACGGTGCGGCGCTGAGCTCAGTGCACGAAGAACTCGCTGGGCTCAATACTAAGTTTGAGAGCCTCTCAGTGAGGCAGGACAAGGCGGAGGCAGCACTTGCTAACCATGAGGCCCGTCTGGAAGCGCTCACTAAGCTGGAAAGGCAACTCACAATGCTCCAACGGGAGGTGGAGGACAGTAATAATCGCGCACGTCGCAATAATGTGCGGGTGATAGGCCTTCCGGAGGGAGCGGAGGGTAAAGATATGCGGGCCTTCTTATACAAGGCGATCCCCGAGATCCTGCACTGTACCTTTGACAAGGACTTTGAAATTGATCGCGCTCATCGCATCCCCTCCAACACGATGCCGCACAACTCTAAACCACGACCCATCATTTTCCGCACCCTACGCTATCAGCAGGCAGCGCAGATCCTGGAGCTGGCGCGGGCAAGGGCACCGGTGGAATTCGAGGGGCGCCGACTTTCCTTCTTTCCGGACTTAGCCAAGCACACTGTGAACAGGCGCAAAAGACTCCTGGACTACCGTCCTCGGCTCCAGCAACTCCAGGCCCGGTTCGGCCTCCTCTACCCCGCGCGAATGAGGGTCACCTTACATAATCACACTCGCACTTTTGAAGATCCAGAAGCGCTTGGTCGGTTCCTGGAGGAGAAGGAAGCTATGCAGATGCATTGAGCTGCGGATAGCTATTGTCCTATCATTGTATAATAGGCTTTGCCTCCTGAACGTCGCTGTGAGCTTAACAGCATATCCATATGCTTCTCCAGGCTGTGTGCCCTTTTAAGTTTTGGCGCTTTTGTCGCAAGAATAGCTGTTAATATAGATGGGGAGATGGGGCCATATATGTATCGTTGTTTTCTCCATCTTCTCATGATATATGATAATATTGTTTGTTCAATATAACTTGGTGTAGATTATCATATGTTTCTCTTTTTACACCTCCAACCTCTATCTTTTCAGAGAGATTAAGATTGCCTGCGGAATCCACTTGTCTGCGGTGCGGGCCCACCGTGGCTTATCTGGGTCTCCTGAGCCAGCCCTGCCGGCCTGAGCTCACCAGTGATATTTCAGGGTTTAGCCTCTCCTCCAGGGTCCTATTATCTCACAATGTTTGTCAGGTTAACGGCACTCCGTTATTGCAATATTGCCAAGACAGGTTGTCTCGTTATATCGATTGTCCCCTATGCAATGTCATGCTTTCCACTTAGGCCCAATGGGGTCTCTTTGATACCCAGTTTTAATGGCTCCGTGTAAAATTGTATCTCTCAATGTACAAGGTATCAACAGCCCGATCAAGAGGCGAAAAATTCTCGACTATGCACGCCGTGAACGGGCTGATATACTGCTACTTCAAGAGACGCATTTAAACTCGTTGGAGTCCTTGAAACTTGGTCAGCGACCCTATCAGGTTATAGCGTTTTCTCCGGCCATTAGGAAACATAATGGTGTTGCCATTCTTGCCAAAAAATCCCTTAAGCTTACCGTGTTAAGCCACTGTTCAGATGCAGAGGGTCGCTGGACAAAAGCTGAAATGACCTTAGGTGGGTTGGAGCTGGTCCTTATGTGTCTATATGCCCCCTCCACGGACAATATCGATTTTTTTCTTGCAGTTGCGAAAGAGCTACAGGGGGATTGTGGGAAGGCGATTATCGTAGGTGGTGATTTTAACCAAACCCTGGACCCTCTCATTGATCGCCAACCTCCCCGATCGATTAGGCGGTCTAAGGGGCAACTTTTTCTTGCCTCCATGATCCAAGAACTAGCTTTAGTTGACATCTGGCGCTTACAGCATCCACAGGAGCTGGAATTTACTTATTTCTCAGCGCCGCATGCGTCGCAATCTCGCATTGATTTTTTCCTAGTCTCCAAAGCTTTAGTCCCCAATCTGGGCCCTGCTACCCTTCATTCAATTCACATCTCGGACCATGCTCCAATTTCGCTGATCATGCAAGATGACTCCCTGCGATGCCCGACTCTAGATTGGATGTTAGATAGATCTCTCTTAGATATTCCCGAATTTCACACAGAGCTAAAAGCTGCTATCTCTGAATACTTTCAGTTCAACTCCTCACAGGCCACTTCCACCTGGGCTTGGTGGGAGGGTTTTAAGGCCACGGTCAGGGCGGTCATTACTAGCTTCAATATACGATTAAAAAAGCAAAGTAAACAGCGGCTGCAAGACCTTGAGCAGCAGATTAAAGCGGGGGAAAGGGTCCTCACACGGCGCACTGACCCCTGTATTTTAGTGAGGCTTCGGCGATTAAGATTTCAATACAATACTCTTATGACTACGGCGGCCTCTCAGAGTGTGCGGCGGCTGCAAGGAAGTTATTACCGTGAAAGTAATAAAGCCGGTAAGCACTTAGCGACCACATTAAAGGGTAAGAGGGAGACCAAACGTGTCTGTGCCATTAAGAACTTGCAGGGATCAGACTTGGTTGTCCAAGACTCCTTGATAGCCGAGGCATTCCGGGATTATTATTCACACTTATATCGCTCGGAGCGGGAGTTTTCGCAGGAGGGCTTTGAGCACTTAGTTGCCACTCTTCAGCGACCTACTCTCTCTGAGGAACATCGAAAGGCACTAGATGCTCCCATATCAGCGGAGGAGATAAGGCGGGCAATAGCATCTATGGCTTCGGGCAAGGCTGCTGGGCCGGACGGGCTACCTGTTGAATTCTATAAGAGCTTCGATGCAGTCCTTGCCTCCCTTTTGGAGCAGTATTTCCGACTCCTATCTGCCGCGGGACAGCAAACTGGTACTTTTGCGACGGCTAATTTAGTGGTGTTTGAGAAACCGGGTCGTGACCCTCAATTGGTCACCAATTATCGCCCCATCTCACTGCTTAACGCTGATTATAAGATTTATGCCACTGTTTTATCTGCTCGGCTCTCTGGGATACTACCGACCCTAATCCACCCTGATCAATGCGGCTTTACTGAAGGCCGTTCGACTGCTGATAATGCACGGCTCTTATGTCATGTATTGTTGGGAGCCGACGAGATGGCGAAACCGTTAATTGGCCTCTCATTAGATGCAGAGAAGGCCTTCGACCGGTTAGAATGGCCTTTTCTTTTTGCGTCCCTTCGTTGGTTCGGCTTCGGCGATGTTTTTTTGAGAGCCTTGGAGGTGCTATATACTTCTCCTACCGCGCGGATTTGTGTCAACGGGGTTGCCTCAGCCCCTCTCGTTTTGCGGCGGGGTACCCGTCAAGGTTGCCCGCTATCCCCCATGCTTTTTAATCTTGCAATGGAGCCCTTAGCCCTTCTTATTCGCCAGACTCCAGCTATCCGGGGTGCTTTGGTCGCGGGGCAGGAAGTCAAACTCTCTGCTTACGCGGATGATCTTCTCCTCTTCGCCACGCCTGATTCAATTCCCAAGATCTTGGAGCAAATTGCGAATTATTCGCAATATTCAGGTTATAAAATTAACTGGTCCAAATCGGTCATGTTCCCGCTAAATAAATGGGTCTTCAAAGGCGATCTCTGTGATTATCCTTTTCTGTGGGAATCGGGCGCGGTGAAGTATCTAGGAGTCCGTTATCGCTACCCTTTCGAAGAAACGATGAAGTGTAACGCTGACACGATCCTTGCTTTGACTCGAGAGTTAACTACGCGGTGGTCTCCCCTCACGCTCTCTTGGTGGGGTCGGCTAGAGACTATTAAAATGATGATTGTTCCCAAAATCAATTACTTTCTGGAGATGCTTCCCTGCTATTTCCCCGCGCATATTTATCAGTGTCTCGAGCGGATGCTTTTGCAGTTTTTGTGGAAAAATAAGACGTCGAGGATCGCGAAGGAAAAACTAAAACTCTCCCGTGAGCAGGGTGGTGTAAATTTCCCCAGTTTCAAAAATTATCATCACGCTTTCCTGCTCAAGCAAGGATCTCGCTGGCTGTACTCTTCCACTTTTGCGAGGCCGGTTTGGGTTGCCCTGGAGGAAAAGCTATTGGCTCCTATCCCGCTGGAGTATGCCCCGGGGATGCAATTTCCTAATACTTCCCCGTTTCCTGTAATTATCCTAGATACCCTCACGGCTTTTCAATCCTTTATCAAACTGAGAGATCTCGCAGGCAGCTCTCAAGCCCAACTCCCCATCTGGAATAATCCTTTGTTTAAAATTCAGAAAAAGAGCTTTGCCTGGTGTACTTGGTATTCCCGGGGAGTGTGGAGAGTGTGTCAATTGCAAGCTGTTAGCAGGTGGAAGACCTTTGAGGAGATTTGTCAGGAATTTAGTCTCCCCCTAACTTGCCAATTTCAGTGGATCCAGCTGCGACACTGTCTAGTAGGAGCGGGGCTAAAGCCGGGGCAGAACTTTGGCACCGAGGGTGCCCTTGATATCCTCTGTGCATTTAGTCAAGCACAGGGAGTAGTATCTCAGATTTATAAGAGGTTGACGCGATCCCCGTCCCAATTGATGGAGAAAGTTCAAAAGAAATGGGAACGAGAGACTGGGAGGGGGCTCTCTGATCTCCAATGGAGGAAGTTCTGGTGCAAGCAAGTCAGAGTGACCAGATCCGCCTCCATGACCCAGACACTGTTTTACTTTGCTCATCAGTGTTTTTACACACCAGCTAAGCTGGCACGCTGGGGGGGCACTTGCAGCCCACTCTGTTGGACTTGTGGTGCCGAGGTTGGCACTCTAAGGCATATTGTATATGAGTGCAGGGGGGTGCAGACCTTCTGGGAATCCGTTTGGGAGCAAGTCCAATTTATTTTGCGATTCAGGGAGCCCCTCTCCTGGCAGGTAATAGGCCTACGGTCCGCAGCCGATTTACCTTCATTACCTAAGGACGGTACTTTTCTGCTGGATTTCATGATCGGCATAGCGATCTGTCTAATTATCGGCCGCTGGAAAGATACCGCCCATATTACTGTCCATGAATGGTGGAATCGCGTCAGCCTTTATAGTCAATTTGAGCAACCTTCTAGTAAGTCTAAGCAGATGCTTGGGAAGCATGCTCTCAAATGGCAACTCTTAAATGATTATATTGCATCAGCCAAATTAAGCAGATAACTTGGACTTGGTTTGGCAGACTCCTCCTTAAGGAATCTTGCTACTTTGAACCCTGGAGGGGAGTGCTGGGGAGGGATATGGGGCGGGGGGGGGGGGGGTTTGAATTGTTTTGTTTAGTGATAGCTCTATATGTATTTTGTATTTAGGATGTAGATGTATGTTTTTGTGTGTACTGTTATTGTTTTCTAAAAACGAAAATAAAGATTTAAAAAGAAAAAAAAAAAAAAAGAAATATTTAAGGGCTAATCCGGACCTTGGGGCTACTCTCCCATAGCATCCAATAGGTATTTCCACTTGGAGACCAGTTTCAACCAGGGCTCTCCCTTGGCTAGGTACAGTCACATTTTCTATGCTGCACAGGTCAAACCCAGCAGCTTGAGGGGTTGCCTGCTTAGGAGCTTGGGCCTTCTCTGTGACCCTATGGTACTTTAGGATGAATGTCTGCTTTGGGGTAGCTTGGTCTTCTGGATGCTTAACCATCTTTTTAGCTGGGGTCTGAGGACTTCCAAATAAAGGCCCGGGAGCTATTACCATTAAACCTTCTCTCTCCTTCTTTCCTAGTCCTTCCACTAGACCCTGCTTAAATCTTGACCAGTCTCTTCCTAGAACCAAATCAAAGGGTAGCCTAGGCACCACTGCTAACAGGACTTCCTGTTGTTCCCCCAGGCACTTAACCTTTAGCCTATAGGTGGGATATGATGTTGCAGCACCATGAATGCATCTGATGTGAACTTGGCTTTCAGGGGTCCCAGGCACAAATCCTTCTTGGGCCTCTATCCTCTTCCAAAGCCTTTTTGACATCATACTCTGGTCTGCCCCAGAGTCTAACAAAGCATTTGTGGTAATTCCTTGCACATCAACCATCAAAAGAAATCCTTCTTTGGGCTGTTTTAAATCCACACCCATTAAGCTAGTGTGTGTCTGGCATCCCTTTTTTAAATGTCCCCATTTTCCACACTTGAAACATTTCTTTCCACTCCACTGTGTCATCTGGTTTGATACAGTACATTCATTTTCAGAAACATTTTTAATTATTTTCTTTTCTGATACAGCACATCTTGCCTCAGCTCCAATCTTCAGAGGGCCACCCATTCTATGGCAAGCCTGCGTGGCTTCCAAGAATCTCTCTGCTAGCATGGTTGCCTCTCCAAGATTTTGGCAATTTTGCTGTATAAGGAAAGTGTGCAAATCTTTAGGGACCGCAGACATAAATTGTTCAAGCATTATAATGTCTAATAACATTTCTACCGTCTTTTGCTCAGGCTCCAACCATTTTACAGCTAAACCTCTGATTCTCTGACTCAGAGCCCTGGGTGTTTCACCCACTCTCAATGTAGTAGCTCTAAACATTCGCCTATACTCTGAAATCGACAACCCTAGGCGATCTCTAATAGCAGCCTTTACATCCTTATAATTCAAAGCCTGGGCTGCTGGCATTGCTCTGTAAGCTGCAAGCGCCTCTCCAGTTAATGAGGCTGCCAGCCTTACTGCCCACTGGGTCTCTGGCCATGCTAATGCTTGTGCCACTCTTTCAAAAGACTCTAGAAAATCATCAACATTATCATCTGGAGTTAGCTTCCCAAAACTAAATGCCCCAATCCCTTGATTGAGTCCCACACTGTCCACATGTGGTGTACCAGTATTTACTGCTGGTCTTGCATCTGTTCCACTTTGGTTTTGCAGCTTAACTAGGGCTTGCACCAGATCAAGCATTGGCCTCTGCTGGTCCATTAAGGCTTTCATAGCAGTGTCCTGAGCTTGCTGCGATAGCTCCTGTTGCCTGCTAAACTGGGCTGCCATCCATTCAGCTAGTTCCCTTGGATCCATCTTGATCCCTGCAAGAAACAAAGAAAAAAAACAAAGTGCACCACCTTCCAAACAGGTGTGTTTTTTTCTACTTTTTTTTTTCAATTACCCCTGTGCCTTACTCCCATCCACCACTAGACATGCCCAGGTACTTATTACCTTGTGCCAGTGATGAATCCAGCTCTGCACAGGGTCTTTTCCTCCAGGGACAGCTTCCTGGAACATCCACTTCTCCTCCAAAGTGCAGTTGAGGGAAAATCTTTTTTTCCAGCTTTAAACTTGAACTTTAGTTGTAATCCTCAGCAAGTAAATCCCTTTATGCAAAAGCAATCCGAAAAACTACGCCATTTGTCAAACGGCTGCCTGGGTGAGAATCTTCACAGTCTTGGCAAGTGCATATATCTATATGATTTGCAAGGGATTGTGGGCAATGCAGTTCATTCACACCAGACACAGCTGCTCACAATAATTAGTTGTGCTTTTGGGTAAAGCCAATAAGATATTTATTTATGGGGTTATTTCTCCCAACACAGATATGCTTGGTAGCACATAAATCAGGTTACTTGCTTTCAGTGTTAAACTTGGAAAAACAAAATCAGAAAACAACATTTGAACTTGTCAGGCAATCAAAGCAAAAGAAATAAGACCTGGTTGATAACAAACTGGTCTTTTCTGTAGGCTTAGCTAATATTTTCTTAGCATGTATCAAACAACAAACCAAAAGCCACAAAGAAGGAAAAAAAACCTGTTCTTTTCAGGTAAACTTCTTATATCTTCCCACATAGATTCAGAAGTGATACTCTTAGAGCTCACAAGCAATTAGGTAAGGCTCAATTTCTAGCAGTTATCCAGCTGAAACCCCTTAGCTGGCTTGCTTTCTACTGCGTGGCTAAAAATCCTACTCATGAGCTTTTCTGAAAAGATTAAAGAACAAGTTTGTATTTCTTTGTGATGGTTGCTGTACTTTATAACAGAAAATCACCAAAGGAGTTTAGACAGAGAGCAGTCCATGTAAACAGATTCTTCATCTGCTATCACCCCCTCTTCTTCAACAAGCATGGGTTCAATATCATGGATTGGCACAGATGAATCTCCCAATGGAGCACTTTCAGGAGAATACTTGTTTCCCTGCTGTCTTTCAAGGTTATAGCTAGGGCATAGATCAGTGTTCATACCTGAGCTTCCATTGCTGTTAGAGTTCCTCTCTATATAGCCTGGCCAGTATGTAGTCCAGTTCTTATGTCCAGCCTTTCAATCCAGATCCCTGGACACTGGATCTCTCTTCACATACCTTCTGGCACGGGTCTTAGGGTCCCTTCCACGTGCAGCCGTCTCCCTCACAGGTACCATCTGGAGATTCCTAGCTCTGCAGCACCATTCCTCTGGCTTTCCCCAGTCCAATGGTGTATGCTGGCCCTTGGAATGCCTCCCAGTATACGTACTGCTCTGGACTCTTCTAGACCTCTCAAAGGCTTTTCTCCTCTTTCTTCCAAAGGGTTTCTTTCCCTCTCTGTCCATCCGGTTTGGCTTCTGATGATGATGATCCTCAGGATGATGAAGATGATCAAGCTCAAGCTGATTCTCTGTAGAATAAACTCTACCTTTATTCTGCCTAGATGAGTGCTCCCCCCTAATACAGCGCAGCTGTGCTGAATCAGGCCCTGCTCTTTGAGATGAGTGCTTAGGGATTACCTCATAGCCCTCCTGATTGAACACACGTTTCCCCACTTCAGCTCCTCTAATGGCTGTTGGAAACCTGGTGCATTCTGGGACTGGTAGTCTTTTATGGGAAAATTCTGTTTTCTTATTTTTACCAGAACTGACAGGTTGCTTGTTCAGAGTCACTTCACCTTTTCTATAGCTCCTTCCTGAGCTATGATAAGCTTCCTTATCACAAGGCTCAGGTTTTCATTTTATCATACCGATGGATCTCCCCTTATGCTGCCATGCATGGGATGGATGTCCCCACCCCACATCTTTCTAGCAGGGACATCTATGTGAATGCTAGTGCAGATGTTCACGTTAGGGAAGTCTATGTTTTTAAAATCGGTCTGTGACACAGTTGGCCCTGGTGTTTCTCAGCACGTTTTGCCCCAGATGTCCCCAATTGAACTTAAACATCCTTTCTGAAATTCCCCTCTGAATGTATTGTAACTACTTCAGCATTAACTATAAATCATCTGACAACCAAGTACACCTCCTTCAGAATATGTACATAGACCATATAGTTCTATATCTATGCATGAGCTACCGTAAAGTAAATAGAATTACATCATATCTGTTAAAATGTAAATAGTTCTCCTCAGTTTAAGTCCATGTTATGCTCCCTGTTATCTGTAAACTTAAGACAGATCCTATTCTGTCTTAAGTAAAATTTTGTTGTATGTAAACCGCACTGATAACAAAGAGCGCGGTATATAAGAACTGTTAAATAAATAAATAAATAAATGAGCATAAAATACCAAACCCATCTCCAACCCCTTACTCATATGTCCCGTTTGTCATAAATAGGGACGCGTTTAGAAGTGAGGTGGTGTGCAGTGTGTGAGCATGCGCGGTGTTTTTTTGATCAGCAGTGTTGAAGAGAAGCTGGAAGGTTTGCTGCTTTGTGTCAGTTTTGCCAATTTGGGTTATCAGTGAGTAAGGGGTTGGAGATGGGTTTGGTGTTTTATGCTCATGTCAGATGATTTCTAATGTATTGTTGATTTGATGTTTGTTATCTGTTTTGATGATTAATTGGCATTTCCCCTGATGAAGCGAGGGCAATCGCGAAACGCTTGTGAGCTCTGGACTGAAGCATCGGGGAGCAGGGTGGCCATCGATCAAGGGAATTTTTCCAAATTTAAGTGATTTTGCTTTGGTGGCCATTCTGGGTCTACGGAGAAGATCATTGATGTTATGGGGCCTGTGTATTATGATAGTTATTTTGTATCATGTCTGTCATAAGCCCGTGGTTACTGAGACCTTCCTCGTAGTATTTTGTGTTATTTTGTTCAGGACTAGTGTACGACAGACATTGAAGTTTTTTGAGATGCATAACAGTTTATTGTTTTCATAGAGTGAATATCTGAGTATTTTGGACTTTCACACTCTGAAAAATAACCAAAATTTATATTTTAAAGTAAATGTTAATGCAGTAATCTGCATTAACTATTAGCATATGCTAAGTGCTGCATTGATGGCTAATGAAGTCTAGTAAATAGGCCCCTAAATGTGAAATTATTCTTAAATCTAAGGCAAATTTAGCAAATTCATTTCCCTAAAGTAGACTGTATATGTTTAGATTTTCTTGTTTCTTTTCCAAAGAAGATTTTATATTGCCACAATAAAAAAATGAACTTGATGTTAACAGTAATCATCCTCATCTAAGCTAGAAGTAAAATCTAAAGTTCTGCTTCTGAAGTAAAACCTTTTAAAATAAGAATCTTAAGGTGTACCCATTGTCATACTAGATCTGAACATGATATCCTTTTTTTCAAACTGTTTCCCCCTAAGAAAAACAGCAAGTCAGAGGGTCTGGTGTGTCCTAAAGGCATGCTGGGATGAGCATTGCTAGGTAACACAGGATGATTTCTGCGCTTACTGCGCAACTCACGTTGGAGGCACAAGTGGACAGGGTAGGGGTGGGGAGTGGGTACGGTGAGCCCGGCGCAGTTAGCACTCTGTTCACACCAAGCACTAACTGCACTAGCGTGAGTTCACCTCAGTAGGTGATGTTAGGTGCACCCGTGCTAATGCAGCATGTGCTATTGGACAGAGCTCCAAGTTAGTTGCCAGGGAAATGATTTCCACAGCCCTGACAGTTAATGCAAGGGTATTGCATATAATGCTCCATGATTTCAGTGCCAATCACACGTTAGGTGCAGAACCTTAGCGCCTGTTAATAAAAAAAAATAATAATAATTTAATAAATCACATAAATGCACCTTCAAAATGGGCCCAATCATAATGGAAATGATTTATCCCTGTGCATGTGCAACAAAATATGCAAATACTACAGCTCATTTTCATAAAAGAAGCATAATGCACTTCTGCTTTAAAATTGCCTCAGACACTTTATGAACTGCTGTATTGACCTGTTCTTTAACTTCAGTTATTTTAGATGCATATGACCAAATTTTAAAATGTAAAATATAAATGCAGAGCCTCCCCAATCCCACCTTCAGTCAGACTGGGTAACGTTATGTGCGTATAGGCTGTGTTTGTATTTATGCATGTAAAGCACTGCTATACCCACAGATATTTGTCTGGAAAATTACTATCAGTGTGATGATTTGACTGTCTTCATGCAGAAGATTATAAAACTCAAATAGAATAAGTCCCAGCAGACAAGGCTGGCCCAGTCTGATTTGATTTATTAACTTATTATTCCACTCTCACAACCATCATTGGAATAGATTATAATAAAAACATAGGTAAACTATTTTTCAGTCACACATAAATTATATCAAATTAAATAGAAAAAAATTATAAAAACACTCAACCCTGATAATTCAGTGTAAAAAGCAGATCAATGGGAAGATGATGCCAAAGTTGTGATCCTATATCACTAAAATCTTTGCTTCTTGTCAGTGTCAAACAAATCATAAACAGAGATGATAAATTTAAAAGATTCAGGAGGTCACTGACAAAAGGTTATTGTGTGGTAATGTCATTGTAGTGCAGTATCTGCTGCAGGAACCATTGCACAAAATGGGCCAAGCAGCAGGTATCACACAATAGCTGTCAAAAATGATCCTCTCAGCTGGAAAAAGAGAAGAGTTCAAACCGAGGCATAGGTTTTCAATTGATCAGCTATATAGCTAGGTAGTTCCCTATACTGTATATGTTTTTATAAAACTGATGATTTCAAAGCAAATCCTGATCTTAACCAATAGCCAATGTAGGTTATGAAACATTAGTATAATTTGGTCATATTTCTTTTCTCCTGTAATGAGCTGCGCTGCTGTGCTTTGTATGAGCTGCAGCCTTTTTAAGTTTCCTTGTGTTAATACCTGCTATTGAGCATTGTAATAGTCTAGCTAGCTTGGTCAAAGGTGTAGCACTCAGGTTAGGACCTAGCTACCAAAACGGAAGCACATTACCATCAAGCCACTTGTGACTCATTGGCAAATGATATACATTTCGATGGGGATGCTCCCTTGTTCCAACTTCCAAGTGAACTGGGGCTGTGAAAGCTTAATTCAAAGAAATATTCCAGATATAGTTAAGGGTATCACCTGTTGTCAATGCTCAGAGCCCTGATACAGGGTTCTGACAGGAGCCCTGGTGAATGACTCCTGGTTTCAAGACTTTACTTGCTTTATTTTACAGGATTTGATAGCATGCCTCTGTCTACTAAAATAGGAGAAACATCCCTGAGGTGGTTGAAAATGAAGGTTAATAGTGATAGGATCCCAACAGTGGTTCCAAATGAGTGGTTCCTCTCCAGCCCCTTCCTCCCCAAAGGAACCCCCCAATGTGTTCCAGAAGGCAGAATTTACTCCTAAATAACGTGTTAATTGGCAAAATTATGCATTATTTACCCTTAACATTTGTTTTGCATAATGCAAGTTATATCATAATGAGATATAAATACAATTAAAGCACCTCATTATTACGCAAATCAATAACATGGCTTTAAACTGGCATTATCTTTCTTCACCAGGAACATTGGGGCAGTGACACTTTACAAAAGGCCTACCCCCAATCCCCTTGACATAGATCATAACCCCAACACTCTTGATCTTCCTATGACAAAGCACCACTTTCCCAATCCACCCTTCCCAAATCACAACCTTGGAGATACCTCTCAAACACCCTCAGCACTTACCTAGGGTTTCCCTGGTGTCTAGAGGTGGGCAGAAAAAATCTCCAGGAATAGGTTCAAAGAACATCAGTCGTCCTCTGATGGTAGTCTTGTGATATTCTTGCTATTTTCAAATAAGGTGTTATGGGGATTTGGGGATGGGGGAGATGGGATATTTAGTGCCTGGAGGTTCAAGGGTAGTAGTATGGGACTTTAAGCACCAGGGAGTGTCAGAAAGAGGGGGCTGGAGTGTCAGGGATGGAGATATTGGGATATTTGGTGTCTGGAATGACATGGTGGGATTAATGCATCCACCACTGGCTTCTTTAAGAGATAGTGGACTAGACATGGGGCCCACTATCTGTGTTACTGCAGTCAAGAACATATGAGTCTGAAATCCCATAGGTTAGTGACTCCTGTGGTAAATAGAGCTGTGGTAACATACGTTGTCCTACTGCAGCTTAGTAACTACAATAACTCTCTGAGTCACTCTTTTATAATGTCCCTAACAATCCATTTCCTGACCCTAATTTTATCAGCCTGACATTCACGTTGACATTGCAATCAAGAATATGCTTTATTCAAACACACGGCCATTGCATTATGCCTGTCAGTCTCTTTAATACTGTGCATTTTGGGAGTGATTTTATAAAAAAGGTGCCTAAGAAATGTCAAGAAAGAGGCTATTTTATAAAATAGACTCTTGCAAGTATCCCCATAGGATGCACAAATCTATACGCACAAATTAACACCTGTTTCAAAGTAAGTATAAATGTGTGGACGTGTTCAATGCATGTACATGTGTATTTTACAAAATATCCATGCACATCACGATTTCTGTATGATACTGGTCATTCAGATTTTACTAAGAAGCATAGTTGATCTATGGATAGGTTAGCTGAGTTATTTTATGGAGGGAGGGCAGTAATGTAGTGGGAGAGATATGATTTTGTTAATTGTATTGATTTTTATTGTTTAAATATACAATGACATTTTATAAGGTGCATACTCAAAACTAACTGAATAATTTAATTAATAGATTAATTAATTCTGCATCTGGTCTGCCCAAACTATGTCCTTGGCTGTACCTATGCACAGATCATGTAAAAGCAGGTGCTATCTTACAGAGATGTGCACAGAAATTGTTTTGGTTCATGTTCAGGTCAATTTTGGATTATTTCCTTTATTTCTGGACATATTGAGGATAATTTTGTAAGATGCATCTAGTTTAGCATGCTTTTTAATTTGTTTATTTCACTCCTGATTTATAAAGTCAAGTATATGCATATTTGACTTTATAAAATAGAGTGCAAGTGTGAAGATATGTGTGTTCATTTAAGCTACAAGCACTTGCGCCACACCTGCTTTTTCAAGAATGCACACAAATTACAGCATTTCAGAATTTATGCAGGTTACTTTGTGTCATGCCCACGATCCCCCAAACTCCACTCCTGCATATGTCCACAGTGGAAGTGTACACAACTGACCCAATACATGTACTTTCAGACTAGTGGCAGTGTCAAATATGCTTGTAAATGCCCATTTAAGCAGTATAAACCAAATATTATTCACTTTTTGGTTTTTGGCACATATCTTTAATATTCTTTAATTTGTAGGTCAATGCATGCTAAATAGATTAAGCATGCAACAACAATTTGAAGGTGCACTAACTAAATGCACATTAATAGAATGCACATCCCTACTATTTTAGAGTATGTCTATTTTTCATGCACTTGTACTCCTGCATAATTTTATAATAACCATTTTCTGCATGGAAAACATGAAAAAATGTTCTGCATGAAGTAAAGGCTTTATATTCTTTCCACAGGATATCTATAAGTGGTCAACTAACTGCCCACAAACAACTCCAGTCCCATGATCATACCATTATCTAATTGATTTCTTCATTTTGGCAGATCATTACCATGATCAAACAAGCAAACACCTGACAAAACAATACCCAAAATTTAGATTCTTTGAAAAAGATTCCTTCATAAAAGACTTCTAGATAGCATTGACACAAACATTACTACTACTACTACTAATTAGCACTTATAGAGCGCCACGCAGGTGGTGCTGCACAGCTGACCTACAAGAGTTAGTCAACATACAAAGGACAGTCCCTGCCCATCAGAGTCATGCTCATCGGAGCTTACAATCTAGTTAAGAGAAAACAGTACAGAGCATTAGTCAGTTCTGCGCAAGTTGCGGTGAGGTACAGTTTGGTCTATAGTTTTGTCATAAATGTGGATTGGGGTTAGGGTAAGATGAGGATGGAGTCAGGATCTAAATGCTACGGTAAAGAGGTGGGTCTTCAGCCTGGATTTGAAGAGGGCCAGGGAGGATGCCTGGCGCACAGACACAGGTAGGCTTTTCCAGGCGTATGGCGCCGCAAATTGAAAGGAGTGCAGTCGTGAGTTTGCAGTGCGGATGAAAGGCATTGATAGAAGTAATTTGTTAGTGGAGCGCAAATTACGAGAGGGGATGTAGGGGGAGATAAGAGATAAGAGCTATTGAGGGGCCATAGAGTGAGTGCATTTATAGGTCAGTAGGAGAAGCTTGAATTGGATGCGGAATTGGACAGGGAGCCAGTAAAGCAACTTGAGAAGAGGAGTAATGTGGGCATGGAGAGGCTGGCAGAAGATTAGTCGAGCAGCGTGATTTTGTATGGATTGAAGAGGGAGGAGGTGGCTCACGGGGAGACCAGCGAGGAACAAGTTGCAGTAATCGAGGCGAGAGGAGATCAAGGAGTGGACAAGCGTTTTGGTAGTGTGTTCAGAGAGGAAGGGGCGGATTTTAGTGATGTTGTAGAGAAAGAAGCAGTCTTAGCTACAAGCTGGATATGAGCGGAGAAGGAGAGAGAGGTGTCGAAGATAACCCTTAGATTGCGGGCCGAGGGAACAGGGAGGATAGTAGAGCCATCCACAAGGACTGAGAGAGGGGGAAGTGGGGGGGGAGGAGTTGGGTGGAAAGACAAGGAGTTCAGTCTTGGCCATGTTCAGTTTCAATCGGCGATGAGACATCCAGCAAGCGATGTCCGAGAGTCAGGCAAAGATCTTGGACTGGGTTGCCGGAGAAATATCAGGTGTAGAGAGACAGATCTGGGAGTCATCGGCATAGAGATGGTAATGAAAGCCACGGGAGAAGATAAGCGTGCCAAGGCCTTGGGTATAGAGAGAGTAGAGGAGGGGGCCTAAGACAGATCCCTGGGGTACACCTACATGTAGCGGGGTAGGGGAGGAGGAGGAGCCACCAGAGCATACACTGAATGAGCGATGGGAGAGGTAGGAGGAGAACCAGGATAGTATGGAGTCCTTGAAGCCAAGCGAGGAGAGGGTGGTGAGGAGAAGGTTGTGGTCAACGGTATCAAAAGCAGCAGAAAGGTCAAGAAGGATGAGGATGGAATAGAGGCCCTTAGATTTAGCAAGGAACAGGTCGTTGGTGACGTTTGTGAGTGCCATTTCAGTGGAGTGTAGGGGATGAAAGCCGGATTGTAGTGGGTCCAGGAGGGCCTGGGAGGTGAGGAAATTGAGGCAGCGATGGTGGACTGCTCGTTCTAATAGCTTGGATATGAAGGGAAGGAGGGAGATGGGTCGATAGTTAGAAGGGCAAGTGGGATCAAGTGAGGGTTTCTTGAGGAGTGGTGTGACACAACTGCATATTTGAAGTTGATGGGAACAGTTGCCGTGGAGAGTGAAAGGCTGAGGATATGAGTGATGGAGGGGACAATAGTGAGGGAGATGGAACGTAGGAGATGGGTGGGGAAAGGGTCTGATGAACAGGTGGTGGGTTTGGAGGAGGAAAGGAGGAGTGTGATTTCTTCTTTAGAGAACGGAGGGAAGGAGGAGAGGGTGGCAAGGGGAGTATGGATGGGGGAGGAGAATTGGGGAGGAGGGGAGGTAGATGAGGGGGTAGGGAATTGGAGGGTAATCTTGTGAATTTTGTCGTGGAATAAGTTGCCTAGGGTTTGGGCAGAATGGGAGGGCGGGATCGGGGGCGGGGGACCTTGAGGAGAGAATTGAGGGTATTAAAGAGACGGCGAGGATCAGCGGCAAGGGAGTTGGTCAGATGGATGTAGTAATCTTGTTTGGCAAGTGCTAAGGCTGACTGGAAGGAGCCAAGCATGAATTTGAAATGTAGAAGGTCTTCCGGGGAGCGAGATTTGGACCAAGCTCGTTCTGCAGAACGGGCACAGATGCATAGGTAATGGATTGTGGGTGAAAACCAGGGTTTGGGGGTAGATCGTTTGACAGGACGTGGGGTGGGAGGGGCAAGAGTGTCAAGGGCTGAAGGTAGTGTAGCATTGTATGAAGATAATGCCTCGTCGACGGACTTGGAGGATAAAATGGAGGAGAGAGATGGAGAAATGGTGGAAGAGAGAGACATGGGATCAATATTATGAAGGTATCTAAATAGATTGGAGGAGATAGGATGAGGTTGGGATAGCAGAAGCTAAAGAGTAAATGTTAAAAGGTGATGGTCAGATGAGGGAAGGATTGATTGGTGGAAGTTTGAGGGAGAGGAATTGTAGAAGAGTATGAGGTCAAGGCAGTGGTCGTGTAGATGTGTGGGGGCAGTGGAACAAAGTTTGAGGTTGAACGAGGAGGTAAGAGCGAGGAACTTTGAGGCATGGGGGTCTGAGGGGTTGTCAATGTGAATGTTGAAATCGCTAAGAATAAGAGTGGGGGAGGAGGGGTCCATAAAGGCAGAAAGCCAGGAGTCAAAATCGGTGAGGAAGGTTGATTTGGATTTGTCGGGTGGGCGATAAATAACAGCAACTCGGAGGGGGAGTGGTGTGAGGAGGTGGATGGAGTGGACATCAAAGGAGAGGGGGGAGTGTGATTGAGGTAGCAGGAGGGGTTGGAATTGGCAGGAGGGAGAGAGTAGGAGGCCAACACCCCCACCATGACCAGTAGATCGAGGTGTATGGGAGAACTGGTAGCCCCTATAGCAGAGAGAGGCAATGGATGCGGTGTCATCTGGGGAGAGTCAGGTCTCGGTCAAGGCAAGAAGTGTAGGTCATTAGAGATAAAAAGATTGTGAATATAAGGGTTGTTTTTTAGTGACTGAGCATGCGTTCCATAGGGCGCATGAAAACGGGAGAGCGGAGGGGGGGAGCAGAGGGATATGGATAAGGTTAGATAAGTTACGTGTGGATTTCTTAACAGAGTAGCATGGGGGTCTATTTCTAGGGTAATACCGATATTTAGAGGGAGCAGGGTGTGGGTTGGTATGTCTAGGTGTGTGTGTGTGTGCTCTCCAAGAGGGACATGAGGAGGGGAAATGAGGGGTGAGTTGATGGTATTTGGTAGGTTATGTGAGGGATTATTTTTGGGGGTGAGGTTGGAGTTGATGTCTATGGAGTAGTGATTGTGGGATGAATGAGGGAGGGCGGAAGGAGGGAGGAGTGGGATGTGGATGAGATTAGATAGGGTACGTGGGAAACCTTTTTTAGTGTGAGAAAGAAGTCGGGGGGGGGGCAGGGTTGGGGTTGATATTACCTGATGAGAGAAGAAGAATGAGTATTAGAGAGCGAGGTAAAGTGGAGATAGTACGACAGAAGCAAGGTGGGGTTGCTTTAAGGAGAGGGGGGCTGGTTGAATGTGGGGGATGGTGTGAAAAAGCTCAAGAGCAGGTGCTAGGCTAGGGGGAAGAATGGAGGGAGAGGTGAGGAAGGTAGAGAGGGGGGCTGGTTGAATGCAGGGGAAGGTGTGAAGAGGCTCAAGAGCAGGTGCTAGGCTAGGGGGCAGAGTGGAGGGAGAGGTGAGAAAAGTAGGGGGAGGGTGGGAGAAGAGGAGGGATGGTGTTGGTAGGAGGGGAGGCAGTTTGGGAGGATGAGGAAGAAAAGGAAAATGAGATGTGGGGTCATGGTAGTGGGCAGCAAGGTCTGAGCAAGTAATGGGTAGAAAGTTCTAGGCAGTCAATGGGTAGCAAGTAAAAGGCAAACAAGCAGGTGATGGGTAGCAGTTCTATGCAAACAATAGGTAGCAACAGTATGCAGACAATGGGTAGCAACAGTATGCAGACAATGGATAAGCAATGGATAACAGTTCTATGCAACAATGGGTAGCAGTTCTATGCAACAATGGGTGGCAATTCTATGCAACAATGGGTGGCAACAGTATGTAGACAATGGGTAGCAGTACTAAGCAAAACAATGGGTAGCAGGCAATGGAGAGCAGTGGATAACAGTTCTATGCAATAATGGGTAGCAACAGTATGCAGACAATGGGTAGCAACACTCTGTAAGCAATGGATAAGCAATGGGTAGCAGTTCTATGCAACAATGGGTAGCGGTTCTATGCCCAGCAATGGGTAGCAGTACGATGCAGGCAATGGGATAAAACTAAGCAAGCAGTGTATCGTGCTATGCAGGCAGTGGGTAACAGTTCAATGCCGACAATGGGGAGCAGGTAGCAGTACAGTGCAGGCAGTGAGTAGCAAGTTCAGACGGGTAATGATCAATGCCAGCAGTGGGAGGCAAGACAAAGGAGAGTTACTTGGAGTCCATATGTGGAGGAGCGATCGAGCCTGGATGACCCCGGCAACTATGGAGCACCGGAGCGCCCTCGGGCCCGCGCCTAAGGGCCACGCCAAAGGGCCCTCTGGCAAGGCCCTCAGGCGTGGGCCTGCCAGGCATGGGCACGCCCAATGGCGCCCTCCTTTATGTAGGCTGCAACTGGGCGGTGGGAAGAGCGGCGAGTGTAGCCTGCACCTGATGGCACCCTCCTTTATGTAGGCTGCAGCTGGGTGGCAGGAAGAGCAGCGAGTGTAGCCTGTGCCCGATGGCGCCCTCCTTTATGTAGGCTGCAGCTGGGCGGCAGGAAGAGCGGCAAGTGTAGTCTACGCCCGATGGCACTCTCCTTTATGTAGGCTGAAGCTGGGCGGCGGGAAGAGCGGCAAATGGTATATTGATGGACTGTTACACAATTGGAGCACTAGCATTTCCAATACTGCATCTAGACCTCAACCATGACACAATATACATAAGGAGAATACCTCAAAACAATGGTACACACATGACACAAGAGTGCTAAAAAGACAGCTGAGGACACTAGAAGGTATCTGGCGCACAGCTAAAACAACAGAAAATAGAACAAATTACATGATAGCACTATCAACATTCCATCAACATATAAACAACATAAAGAATGAATATCACTCTAAGTCCTTATGAAATCTCTAAATAAACCAACGGAGCTATTTGCAATAGTAAAATCACTAACAAACCAACCAAAAGATAACTCTGAATCACAATCTATCTCCCCGCAGGTTCTAGCAGACCATTATATGATGAAACTGAATTCTCCGAATGATCCCACCTCCCAGCACTCTCTTAACATGGCGACTTACACAGAAATTTGGCCAGAGTTCCATCAGGCTTCCCCTGAACCATGCAAAAAGATTATCTAAAACATTAATACAACAACATCCAGCACTGATCCATGCCCTGTTGCCTGGATTAAAGCTGCCTGTGATGAGCTAGAACCCATCATCCTAACGATGGTCAATCTGTCCCTCACCCATGGACAAATGCCTAGAGACCTTAAACAGGCAATTATACACCCCATACTAAAACAAAAAACCCTTTACAAAAAATGCCCCTCATCTTACAGACCAAACCCCAATCTGCCATTTCTGGCCAAAATCATTCAGAAAATTGTCCGTAATCAACTTCAAGACCATATTGAGCAGCATGCTCCTTTAGATGACTATCAATATGGTTTTAGGCCATTCCACAGTGTAGAAACACTGTTTATTTATTTAACTGGTTTTATATGCCATTTGTCTACAAGGCAAAATGGTTTACATAGAACAGCAAATGAAACGTTTACATGGAACAATTAGAACAGGCAACTTTGATACAAGATAACTAAATATATAAAGCATGAGTGTGCTAGAATGGGATCAATTTAAACTGTGTACAGGTGGCTTCAATACTAAGAGGTTAGTCATTGTGGACAACTTTGAGCAGGGGGTAGCTGGAGGTTGTTTAGGGGGGAGGAGGAAGTATGGAGGCAGGGGGTAGCTGGAGGGTGTCGAGAGGGGAGGGAGGAGGGGCAATGAGGTAGGATGAGGGAAGGTGCTGGTTAAGGGGGTAAGTCTTGGGATTAGGAGAGAGGGGTGGGAGGATTTGTTGCTAGGGGTCTGCCGAGGTGGATGTATAGTAATATTCTTCAAAGAGAAAGGTCTTAAGGTGTTTTTGAATAGGGTATGGGATTGGAGGCAATGTATTGTGGAGGGCAGTTTGTTCTAATTAGTAGGAGTGTAGAAATGGAAGGTACTTGTAAAGGTGCGCTGACGTCTCTTGCTGCTTTGTGCCAGTGGGAGAAGAAGATTTGATGCATTTTGATGCCAGAGTCTGTTGTTGGGACGTTTAATTAATGATTGTAGCTGTTCCACAGTAATGTTGATGAGGACTCTGTGGATGATGACAAGGGTCTTGAACCTGATACATGATGCAACTGGAAGCCAGTGTAGGGATTTTAGTACTGGGGTAATGTGGGAATGTCTTGGGGCACTGCAATAAGGCACGCAGCTTTGTTTTGGGTGAGCTGAAGGGGAGCAAGGGTGGTCTTGTGGAGCCCATGGAGGATGGAATTGCAATAGTCATTGAGCGGGGTGATGGAGGCTTGGCAAATGGTGCAGAAGCTGTCATAGGGTAAGAGGGGGCATAGGTTATGGAGGGATCAGATACTGAAATAGATGTTTTTGGTGCTGTTGCTGATATGAGGTTGAATGTTCACTAGGTGGTCAAGAGTCACAGGTATTTGATCTGGGATTTGACCTGAATTTGAGTGTTGCCGAGATTGATGCTTTGTGGGGGAGTGAAGTCAGGATCACTGGAGACATGAAGGAGCTCCGTCTTGCTGAGATTGACTGTGAGGTTCTGCTGTTGCAACCATGTGATGATTTGAGTGAAGCAGGTGGTGAGGGTGAAGTAGTCAGGGGAGGTGGTGTTAAAAGGGATGAAGATCATTATGTCATCTGCATATAGTTGGTATCCGACGTTGAGATTCTGAATGACATGGCAGAGGGATCTGATGTAGATGTTGAAGAGGAGGGAAGAGAGGGTGGATCCTTGAGGAAGGGTGAAAGGTGATGAGGATTGGTTGCCAGTTCTTACTTGTTGAGTTCTCTGGGAGAGGTAGGAGTGAATCCATTTGAGTGGGGTACCTTGAATGCCAATGGTGCTAAGTTGATTGATGAGAATTTGGTGGGATAATGAATCAAAAGCTGCAGATATGTCAAGGAATAGTAGGATACATCCAGAGTGGGGGTTTTCTGTTCCAGATATCAGTGTATTTATGGGAGATGTGAGAAGTGTTTCAGCACTGTGGAAGGGACGGAAGCCATGTTGATTGCAGTCAAGAGGAGCTTATCTGTCGAGGTGCTCCTGGAGCTGAATTTGCACTGCTTTCTCAATGATCTTGATGAGGAACAGAACACTGGCAATGTGCCTAAGATTTGGGTAAAGTAGGATCAAAGTTGGGTTTCTGCAGGAGGGGTATCACAGAGGCTGATTTGAGCAGTGGGAGGAGGTAGCCCTGGTTGAGAGAGGCACGAAGGGTCATGGAGATAAATGGTGCCATTAGTGTCTTTGTTTGCTTGATCCAGGTTACTGGGCATGGATCTAGGGGAGAGGTGGTGGTATTGATGAGGGTGATAATGTTCTGTAGTTCTTCAGGATAGACATCTTGGAATGAGGTCCTTGGTGGGGTTGCAGAAGCTGAAGAGGTAGGAGGAGGTATAACTAGGATGGTTGGGCCAGAGTGATTGTGCTTGGATATAAGGAAGTCTGCCATTACTTAGGGTTGGATGATGTTTCCTGGAGGGGTTGAGATGGATCGTTTGTGAGTCTTCTGACAAGGTGGAAAAGTTCCCGGCTTATTAATGGTGCAGAGCAAGATGATGTTGTTGTGGTGGTCTCACTTGGCATTGAGGGTACTGTTGGAGTAAGCTGTTCAAAGGTCAAGGTAGGTGGACAGAAGCAGTGGATCTAGTCTTTCTCCATCTTTGTTCTAATCTTCTGAGAAGCTGTTTCTGATTTCTGAGGTAAGATGAGTACCAGGGGGCGTGAGATCGGGAGGTTTTGGGAGGGGTGTGGTGTGGAACTTGAGAGGTTCCGGTGATGGTGATGTTCCAGGTTTGAACCAGTGTATCGAGGTCTGAGTGTTGAAAGGTTTACTCCAACTGCGGAATGGTTTGCTGGATAAAGGTGTCTTCATTGAGGTTCTGAAGCTGTTACTGCCACTATTCAATAACCTCATAAAAGGAATAGACAATTCCAATCAGGAATTCATATTAATATTTCTTGATGTTGCAATGGCCTTTGATTCTGTTAACCATAACTTACTAATTCAAAGACTACAACAAATTGGCTTATATGGCATTACCTTAAAATGGTTTACATCATGCTTAACAGACTTTACACAACAAGTTAGAATCGACCAATGCTATTCCAGCAACTATAATAAAAAAAAAGGTCTGCCTCAAGGATCTGCCCTATCTGACCTATTGTTTAATATATATATCCAGCCACTATGCCAAATAATCAAAACATTCCCAGTACGATATGCCATCTACACTTCCATTTAGCACATCTAGACCCATCCTAGAACCCATTATAGCATGCTTCAACAAAATTGCTAAGTGGTTGAAATCTTGCTGTCTTAACATAAACTACAAAAAAACAGATGTATTATTCATGACTAGAAATCAAAACTTCTCCCCACCTCCCACCATTGATGTTAATGAAGCGACACTTGGAGTAAACGAAGAGGTAAAGTACCTGGGAGTCACAATTGATAAGACCCTCAGTTTTAAATCCCATATTAAACAAACCCTACACAGCCTCCAAATAGCCCAACATATGGCTGCACGCATTATCTACAACTCATACTACTCAGAACACATGCCACTAATACTGTATGTGCTTCTATGGTTATCAATTCATAGCAGAATAAAATATAAGATAATTATGACCACTTTTAAACTTATCAGAAACATAGCTCCCTCACCCTAACATACTTAATTAGGATAACGCCTAATGATCACCAACAAAGAGGTCAAATGATAAATACATTAGTACTACCAGCTGATTACTACAAAACAAAACAACACACCAGTAAGAGGTCTGTTGAATACTTATCCCCATCCTTATGGAATACATTGCCAGATAGACTTAGATCTATAACTGATTTGTCTACCTTCCGGACCAAACTCAAAATGTTTCTCTTCATTGAGCATTTTGGCATTAATGAGGAAAATATCAATTGTGACCCAATGTAAAATCCAGAAGCCCATCCAACATAAGCGAATATGATCCTTCTTCCCCCTCCCCCACTACATTACATAACAAAGAATTGATAGGTACAAAATAATCACTATACATACATACATACATACAGTAAGACACCTCATACAAAACAGCTAAATCAATGCTAAATTAAGAAACCAGTGAAATCAAGAAAGTAGTTAAGCATGTACTCGTAAAGATCTTATGACATTTGGCATTGTAAATAGGTTATCAAAAGAATTATAAATTAATAATGTACATATCTGTGATTTAATATATCCACATCTGTTACCTTTATTTGTTTAACATGTTATAATGTAATACTGTTGTTTATAAACTGCCCTGATTACATGATAGGGTGGCATAAAAGACACTTAAATGAATGAATAAATAAATAAATACATATAATTATTAGGTATGTGCAAGGCCAAAAAAAAGTTTGGTTAGCCTTTGTTTAAAACAAAGATTTAGTGATTTTGTTTATTCTTTTTTTGTCTGGTGCATACTTACGTTAATTGTGTGCCTTCTATGCATATTACAGCCTTTTGTAATGCAAATTAATTGTGCATGCATTAATTTATAGCCATACATACACACAAGCAATTTCCACACACTTGTAATTTTTAGGCATGCAAATGAGTTGAAAGCAGGTGTTTAATAATGATTCCATGATTTCAACCTGCTCCACAAACCCTGCACTATTTATAAGTTTGTTTTAGTTTGCTTGAAATCTGATTAAAATATTAGAATTGCAACAAATAAATAGATATTTTCTTCAATGCCTAGGGCCAGCCCTGGGTATATACAGTACAGTACAGTATAAATACAGCATTATATAATTCCCTTTCTGAGTTTTTACTCTTTACTATCTCCTTCTATACCTTCTCAGTACAGAAAATCTGCATTAATCTGTTTATTTACTTTACAATCATACGTTTGTCAAGCTATATACCATTGTGCTAACCTGGCATTGCTATTTTTATGAGATTAAGCCATTTCAGTGGAATATATCAGTATCCAGCTCATCCTAATAAATAATATCTAAGAGTTTCTTTAATTCATTTGACAGACATTCTTTTTCCATTGTCCAATATTTTCTCTCATGGGCCCTTTTACTAAAGCGCATTATGGTGTTGCACCTAATGCACCTATGGCATCAAAATGATGGTGTGTTAGGTGCAACACCATTGCATCATTTTCCTGGTAATTAACATAGAATACTGTCTCCTAACGCACACCATCTTATTGTGGTGCATTTAACTCCACTTATGGAGATGGAGATAGGTGAACCCATGATAATTGCAAGAGTCACAGTTAGTTTTACTCGGGGTAGTTTCTCCAAATGGGTTAGTTTTGTGCATACTATGGTAGTTGTGAACCTCACTTCTAAACCATGGTATGTGGAATATGATCTTAATTTTTCAAATTTACTGCTAATGCTCGGCATAATACTTGCATCGTGCCAAAGAGACCCTCTTTAACATGTATAGGTAGTTGGGTCAAGATGTGCTTGGAAATTCTTCTTTATCAGACCTGTGGCTCCCAGTACAATGGGAAATATCTCTGTATCTTTCTACCACATTTTCTTGGTCTCTGATTGCATTTCTTGATACTTCAAGACAGGATCATACCTAGCCCTGTGCGAGCGGTATGGCTGCACAGGGTGCAAAGGCTTGAGGGGTACATTTTAGCTTTCTTCCATTGCCTGCCGCCGCCAATTTTTCTTCTCTCAGTGGCAGCAGGCAATGGAAGAAAACTAAAATGTGCGCCCCTTAAGCTTTCCACCAAAATGCTAAGAAGATCTTCCCCTCCCTGCTCTTGCAGGGAGGAAAAGATCTGCTTAGCATGCCGGCGATTTGCACATCGGGCGCGCCTCTTCTCTCCAGGTGGGGGGGAGGGGGAGCACGCCCGATATGCAAGTCGCACAGGGTGCAATCTTACCTCGGTCCAGCCCTGCTTCAAGATCTTCTCCCTATCCATGCGATTCACAGAATAATCACTCGGTACCGACACTTCCTTTATCAATGCTGTTCTGGTGTTCTTCTCCTTTACCACTATGTCAGGCTTCCTGGTATCTAGTTTCTTATCCATCAAAATGGGAATGTCACAGGTGATTATAACCTCTTCATTCTGTGTTCTCTTAGGGTCATGATCCCAGTGCTTTTCAGGGACAGTGATGTTGTAGTGTTTACAGAGCTTCCAATGGAGGAGGCGTGCCACTTTGTTGTGCCTTTCTTTATAGAAATTTTCTGCCATCAGAACTTCACAGCCTATTTGGTGAGTCACTTTTTCCAGCTTTTTCTTACAGAATCGGCATATGTCTATTGTGCCAGTTTTTTCAATACTCGCCGTAAACCATCTCATCCATAATCCGCTGTCCTGAGCTGCAGCTATCAATCCTTCGGTTTCAGTCTACCTTTCCTCAATTATTCGTATGTCTGTTCTTGATTGACAAAAGGTTCTTGGAGTAACATTCTGAATTTTCCACTGTATTTGTGTATTTGCCATTTGTTTTTACTCGCCTGCTGATCTAATTCTTTGAAGAGTTTTTTCTCTTGTTTTACAAATTCTGTTACTTCCTTTCCTATGCACCCCTGTGGATTCTCACTCATTCCTTCTAATCATCGGAATGCTTGTCCAAGTTTGATGATGGAGACAGATTCTGGACGTTTACTTTCATATTTCATCACTTTTTGTGTATTTGGATCCGATGATGCTGTCAGATAGGCTTGAAGGCCTATGATAGTAGCTCTGTAAGTGTAGTCAAACTCTATAAGTCCTAGCCCTCCTTCAGCTCTAGGGATGTACAATCTTGCTATATACTGATTCTTGTAAATTACTTCATGAGCATGGAGGAGTTTTCTTGTTCGCACAACCAGTTTTTCAAGCTCTTTATGAGGCCAATCCACAAACCCAAAACTGTAGGACAGTATAGGCATTGCCAACTTATTGATGGCTTGTATCTTATTTTGTGAAATTAAAGCACTTTTCAATAACAGTTTTAATCTCCTGCAATATTCTTTATTGATTTTCTCTCTCAATAGTTTCTGCTCTAATGTCATTCCTTCCTCTATTCTGAGATACTTATATATGCCTTCCTGTTCAAGGTCCTTGATGTCACAGCCCTCAGCAAGGGAGATGTTTTCAGTTTTGCTAAATTTTCCTTTGAAAAAAGTTGCCTTTGCACATTTGTCAAGGCTAAAAGTCATCCTGATATCATCAGAAAAGCTTTTCACCACACGAAGCTGCTCTGCTAATTGTTGGTCACTGGAACTGTAGAGCTTCAGATCATCTAAGAGGGAGAGAGTAGCTCAGTGGTTGGGACAGGTTACCTCAGGCTAGAGAGCCAGGGGTTCAATTCCCATGTAGGGACAAGTAACTTCAGGCCGGAGAGACTGGGGTCTCTAGTCCCATGGCCACTCCCTGTGGTCTTGGGCAAGCCACTTAACCCTCCATTGCCTTAGGTATGCTTAGATTGTGAGCCCTTCAGGGACAAGGGAATAAAAAGTGCATGTTAGCATATATCTGTAAACCGCTTTGACCCAGTGAAAAGCGGTATATAAGCACAGCTAAATAAATAAATAAATCTATCAATAGGAGATGGGAAGATGCTTCTGGGTTGGTACAGTCCTTAGAATTCAGGTTAAATCCATACCCCAAAGAGTTGATGAGAGCACTCATTGGATTAAGCACCAAACAAAACAGAAGTGGTGACAGGGAATCTCCCTGAAACACTCCTCATTGGATCTTAATGTTGGGAATGATGTACTGACCATCTTCAAATCTCAAAAAGAATGTGGATTGCCACATTTTCATAGTGAACTTAATATACTCTATTAAACCAGAATTTATTTTATACATTTCAAGGCAATGTATTATCCAAGTGTGTGAAATGCTATCAAAAGCTGTCTTATGATCAATCCACGCTATACTGAGATTTCTGCCTTTCTTAGAACTGACCATAATCGCCTTATTCAGCATTAACTGATCTTTGGCTCCATATACTCCTCTCTTATTGCTTTATCCTTTTTGTTAGTAATAATTTTATTTATTTATTTAACAAACATTTATATACCGCTACTTCCAGCGATCAGCAGCGGGTTAGATTACATTTTGAAAACTGTCAAATCAGGACAGTAAAATTTGGGGTATATACATGTTGATTCGTAGGGTAAGCACAGCACACAGTAATGGGTTCTATTTGTAGAGAGGAGCAATAACTTACATTTGTACATTATAACACAAATGAGCAATACATGAGGCACAATAACTTATATATGTACATTTTACATAAATGCATCCTTGTCTCCCAGGATGTCATGTCAAGGATGCATTAATCATGTCCTGCAACGTCCCAGTTTTCATACTATTTCCTAATATTTCCTTTTTTAATTGGTTTGTTTAATTTGATTCTTTTATGCGTCAAATGTGTGCATATATAGTCCAGTGGAGGAGGTGGAGATGAGGGAGAGGATGGGATTGTAGAACATAACAGGTTTTATGGCTGTATCAAATGTGTGCATATATAGTCCAAAGTCATTTCACTGCCATTTTTTTTAGGAGAAATTGGCATTTAAGAGTTGAACTGCAAGGGTGTCATTAATGTTGACCACAACTACTCTTTAGACCCTTATACGAAGCTGCACTAAAATTTTGTTGCTACTGCACATTACTGGCAAAAACTAACACATAGGGGGCAATTCAGTTATAGACATCCTCACCCTGTATGGCCAGTCAAGAGCAGGGTGTGCAACGGCACACGGGTGTGCCCGCAGGATCAAAATCGGGTCTACTGGCCTGAACGTGCAGGTCGGGCCCTAATTCTGATCGGCCACACATCCAGCATCTATCCGGCTAACTCAACCAGACTCCTGAATGGAGACGCAGTGCCAAGGTGGCCTGTCACCATGGCACCACAGTTCCATTCAGGAGCTGCAATCACCAACTGCCACCAAGAAAATTCTTTCCCCGCAGCCCAACCCCAGATCCCGTCTTCTGTGGCCAGGGTCGGGCTACAGGGAATCCCCTGCACCCCTCACCTTTCTGTCTCTGCTGGCCTCTACTGTCCACCCGCATCTAGGGGGACTTCTTCCACCTCCTCAGAATTGGCCCTATATGTCTGGGATCACAGTCCCGCCTGCCTCCTGCCCTCACTCGTCCCCCAGTCCACCCTCTCCTGCTTACGAACAGAGCTCCCCCCACAAGTAGCTTGTACATGCGGGGAGCTCTGCTGCCATTGGAGGGCTCCAGCTATTTAGCGGGTCTTGATATCCGATTTGGATGTCCAGACATGCTAAACAGAGACCAGAAAGACCCCCCTAGTAATTGCAAAGAATCTACTTTAACTTTTGGGGGCATTCCCAGCATCTTCCCACAGAGAAAACATAATAGTTCTTATGGCTGGACAGACTGGATAGGTGAGATGGTCTTTAACTGCTGGCATTTTCTGTGTTTCCATATTTTCTGTGTAAGTTCTCAGATTGTAAACATACGGGAAAGGGATTTATAATACCTGAATCTGAATAATACTGTAAAAGCCATTTGCAGCATTATTTGGCAAGCGAGCTAAAATACTAAGGGCCCAATATGTAGCAGTGGTGCTAGCATTATTAAAGCAGCTAGCCACTGCTGCTGAACGTTAGACCAAGATATTCAATGCTGGAGCTATATACGTGCCTTAGCATTGAATAGCCGGGTTGCCCGGATTGCAATGATGGTAACCGGACAGTGGCGACATTCATCCACTGCCCGGTTAACTTCTGGGACAAAAATTAGGCCAACTTTTACTGTGCCTGACATTCACTATATTCTGATATCCAGGCAGTGGCTGAATATTGCCATGCCTGGTTATCACTGGGTGCTGCCCCCGGAACACTCCGATGCTAGCTGACTCGCATCGGGGCGTGTAATGGCAGCACACGCAGATATTCAGCAGCAATAACTGCATTAATGCTGCTGAATATCCCAGCAGATTATTGCCTACCACACCTATACACATATTTGAAACTTTCTCTTCATGCTCTTGGCAGGTCTGAAGACTCCTGACTAGGAAAACCATCATCTCTGTTGCCTTCTTTTCTTGTAGTTCAATCTCCCATTCTTATCTCTTGCTTCTATTGTTGTGTAAAGGGATTGTGCAAGTTATAAAGTCACAGAGACATGCATTTCTTACAGTAATGATCTGACACTTGGAATCAGAAAAATGTCTTCTGCCAGCCATGCTCTCTTTCTTGGGAAAATATATTATAGGATATGTTTTTACAGTGGGAACCTTGCTATACCAAGATCTTGTCCCCCCCCAAAAAATTAATTTACTCCCTTGTCACATAATCTCCACTATGAAACCAAAGGCATCCCATGTTGTTGCTCATTGTCTGACTGACAAGCTATTTTTAACTTGCCAATCACTATTATTCTTTGGTGGCTACCAAAAAACATTTGAAAGAATTCATTACAAATAACAGATAAATATAATTCCACATAAATCAATAAAATAGTCACAAAATTAAAAAAAAAATCAAATCTTCCCTATACTAGCTTGAAGAAAATTAAACGGTTTTACTTTCTCTGAAAATCAAGTACAACAGTCATAATCTATTATTGTCTGGTGACTGATGTCTACTCAAACAACTACGTCCATCCAGGCTATCATTCCTGCAGTTTGTACTCTCAGACACATATTAGTACACCAAGAACATGCACTGAAGTGTCCTCTCCTCGTTCCAGTAAAGCTAAATGTTGTTTATATGAATAATTTCTGTATTAAGCTTTGAGTTCTCACACCTTGGTGATGCATCTAATGCATGCTGGGAGGTTGAAAATAAGCTATAGTAGCTTTTTGTCACCTTAGTTAATGCTGTCAGCTGTACAGGAATGTGTTTTCAGTTTTCTGTCACCTTAGCTAGGCTCTCAGCTGTAGTGTATTGCTAGTTTTCTGTTCTTCAGACTTATCAAGGATTACCCACTACACCAGTGCTTCTCCAACATTTATGTACTATGACGCCATTGTAACACTTAAAAATTCACATGACCCCAGAGGATGAAAACAAAATAGCAGATTTTGTTTATTTATTTATTTATTTCTAAACATTTATTATACTGCTTTTCAGCAAGTGGCAAAGCGGTTTACAATGGTAAAGCTTTAAGATGGTCAGAGATCCAGAACAGTGAGAAGTTGAAGGGCAGGGAAGGATGACAGGTTACTAGGAGATAAGAGATGGAAAGTAATCGGGGAGGGGGGGGGGTGTCACTGCTGTCTATTTGATCTCAAAAATCATAAGCAAAGAATAGGGTCTTGAGCATGTTTGAAATTTTATATAATTGGGCTATCTGCAAAGTTATATTGGGCAAGAGTTCCATAGTGATGGACAAGGAAGTAGAAAGCAGATTGATGGGTAGTGGAGAGTTCAGCATGATGTATGGAGGGAAGGGATAGAACTGGTGCTGGGAGCAAGTAGGGCAGGTAGAGGAAAGAATGAGGTATGGTGAGAGACAGAGGTAAAAACAAGAGTAGAAGGCATGGTGTGCTATGAGAAGTATCTTGAACTTAATTTGGTAAGTAACAAAGGGTCAGTGGTGTAGAATGCAGAGAAGGGCCAGATGATCATATTTCCATGAGCGTGGATAAGCTTGAAGGTGAGCATATTGGACATTTGTAAACATTTCAGAGTGAACCAGAAGTCCTGCGTAGGCAATATTACCATAATCCATTCTAGAGAATATACAGTAAGTGCATGTGCTGCAGTTGTGTGAGCATCTTGGGTTGTTGTTCTTCTTAAGTGCTGTCGAGTTGGTGTCGACTCATGTCCACCTTCTGATAGTTGACCTAAACTGTGTTCGGTCTTCAGTCAGGTGGCTCATTGTTGATAGAGTGGCACCCATAGCAGCTGTTATTGTATTGCTCCATCTCATTGCTGGCCTTCCTATTTTGCATTGACCTTCTACCTTCCCAAGCATTATGTCTTTCTCTAATGATCTCTCTCTTTGCATGATGTGTCCAAAGTATGAAGGTTGAAGTCTTGTCATCTGAGCTTCTAAGGATAGCTTAGGTTTGATCTCCACTAGTACTGACTGGTTTGTTCTTCGGGAAGTTCTTGGGTTAGGCAGGTTTAACAGAGCAGAGCTTTTGTAGGAAAAAGAAACAAAATTTGACAAAAAAAGAAATTTGTGGTTCAAATGAGAGTGATAGATCAAAGATGCAGCTCAGAAGTTTGAGTGAGTTGGTTAAGGTAAAGTGTTCCCCATGGAGTACATATGTAACTGAAGAGCAGATATTACCGTGATCCAAACTGCATAGGATTTGGAGGTATTGAGTTAGGTTTATGGGAAGTTATCCAGAAAGAAGCAGCATCTAAGTGTAACAGCTACATGGACGTTACTACTATGAGCAGCAGCACCATGCAGGGTCCCTAGTAGAATATTACAATATTGTCTGGACAATATCTAACATTTTCCATAACAGGGGAGGTTACCTTTGCACAGCTGCATCATACTGGAAGAAGGTTCCACATCTATTTAAACCACTCCCTAAGGTAGAAACTATGAATTTGGCATACAGCTACTACACCATGCTGGAGCCACTGCACTATGCTTGAGGGGGCAGCTGAGGGTGGCTCTCCATCCCATTCAGAAAGAGCCACAGGCATAGGAGCAGAGCTGTAGAGAGCAAGGGAAAGGAGTGATTGTTCAAAACCTGCCAGCATCCTCCTGGCCAAACTGGAGTGAAATCCTGCCTTTGTAAGCGACCTAGAAGTCATCCAGTCATAAAGAGATGCAGAAAAGCTTCAAGAAAAAAACTCAGAATGATCAAGGGACATTAAAGCCAATAACACCTTCAGAGCAGTTTCAGCTACAGAGGCTACTAGCTCTAAAAAAAGGAAGTAATCCAGGAGCTCTTCAGTGAGCACATAGTCAAGGATGAATTCAGGACAATATTGGGGACCTGTGCCAGCATCACCACCAATTCCAGGTATGCAGGTAAAGAACAATAAAGTAGAATAGGGGTTCCCATTCGAGGAAAAAACACTTTAATGATTAGCAGTGCAGGAGCAGAGGACCTTAAATTTTACTTGCAGCATCAGATACAGAGTATTCAAAATAGAATTTTGCAGTGTTCCATAGTGAAGAGGAAATAGAAGTAACCAAATTATAACAAGTGAAGGAAAGAAAAGCAGTAAACTCCTTATGGTATTGTTTATTTTGTTGTGTCAATTATTACAGTTTATTACAGTTTCTTATATACCGCGCTATTTAGAATTATAATAAATATTGTATCAGTGACCCTAACTTTAAGAAAACTCTTGATTCAAAACACAAATTCTGACTAGGTTCATTTATTTGGAGATGGCAAGTAGTGTAAAAGGAGCTTAAGCACAAGAGACTCCCAGTTTATGCTGGTCCCCATTCATCAAACCCTGAAATTTAATTCCAAGAGTAGAGACTGAAAGGCAGAAATCACCCTTGAAACCACATTCTCCTAATCTGCCAAACAGTGAAAGGACTGCTGTAAGAACTGCATTTAAGTTGAGAAGACTTCATAAGCAATGGGTTGGGGGGGGGGGGGGAGGTCAGGAGAGTGAAGATTGGCAGGAAAAGTTGAAAATCATCAGCATAATAGTAAGCGTTGACACCGAGGGATTGAAAAAATGTTGCTAGAGGCTGAGGAAGTGATTAAAAAGAGGAGGAGAGAGAATAGTACCCTGGGAGACTTTGCATTGGAGAGGACAGGTTGGGAATGTCATAGATTGAAAGAATGGAGAACTCTCAGTTGCTTAGAAAAAGAGGAAAAAAACTTCAAAACAATACCTTCCAGTCTAAGCTCTGCCAAGCAACTCAGTAGGAGCAATGATCAACGAGGCTGAAGGGAGCAGTGAGATCAAGAGATACTAGAAGGATGGCCTCACCATTGTCAAGAATAGCATGGGTGTCACTAAGGATAATGGTGAGAGTGGTTTAGAAGCCAGATTGTCTGGGATGCTGTGCATTATATGCTTTGACATGTTGCATGAGCTGAATAAGAACCACCTTTTCTGAGAGTTTTGACAGGAGCGTAAGATTGGAAATGGACCTTTAGTTAGAGGAGTCACTGGGACAAATTTGAGTCTAGGAATGATTGTGACATGTTTCTATAAGGGGTCATTTCATCTGAGATGAGGGAGTTTTCAACCATGGTGCAGATGATACCAGATAGACCTAAGGCTGGGTTTTTGATAAGCCAATAGGAAACAACATTGGAGGGGGAAGTTGTCGGTCTCTTTGTTAAAAGAGGGCTTGTTGAAGGAAGAACAGGGGACAATAAGGGGTGCTTGTTGAGGGTAGAGTCAGACTGTGTTTGGTGAGTGGAGAAGCGAGTCACAAACTATATCAATCTTAGATTTAAAGAAGTTAACAAGAAAATCATCATTCAGAGATTTGGAATGACTAAGAGGAGGGGCTTGGGGGTTGAGTGAGGTTGGAGATGATATTAAGAAGCTATTTTTGTGTGGCTACTGTGTGTTTGTATGATGGAAGAGTAATGAGCTTGCTTGGTGAAGGAAATAGCTTTTAAATAATCAGAAGAGTGCTCTTTAAATAAGGAGAGGAAAAAGGGAGAGGAGTTTTATGCCAGATATGCTCAGTCCTCCTCATTTGAGATCTGAGCAGAAATAAACCTAAGAGGTACCAAAGGTGTCTGGTTTTGGGCCTAGATGGCAAAAAGCAGAGGGGGCTGTAAGATCAAGAGCTTTAGAAAGTAGTAGTAAATAGGAAGAGTCACTGTCTTTGACAAGGTTTAAGTGAGACATAGAAAATCCACCCACATCCCCTCCCTCTTCCACTTTCTTCTCTCTTTACTTATCCAAAGCATGAATGCAGCAGAGGTGTCAATAATAGAAGCAGTCAGCACAAGATCAGATCACAAGAAGAGGATTGTGGAAAATTGCAAGAGGATCTTGATAAAATGGAAGGCTGGGCATCCAAATGGTAGATGAAATATAATTTGGACAAGTGCAAAGTTATGCACCTAGGAAAGAACAACCCAAACTATGGTTACATGATGCAAGGTTCCACATTAGGAACCTCCACCCAGGAAAAAGATTTAGGCGTCATCGTGGATAACATGTTAAAACTCTCCGCCGAGTGTGCAGCAGCAACCAAGAGAGCAAATAGAATGCTAGGTATCATAAGGAAAGGAATGGGAAATAAAATAAAGGATATTATAATGCCTCTGTATCGTTCCATGGTACGACTGCACCTTGAATATTGTGTGCAATTCTGGTCGCTGTATCTTAAAAAGGATATAGCGTTATTAGAAAAGCTACAGTGAAGAGCCACCAAAATGGTAAAGGGGATGGAAGGCTACTCCTATGAAGAGAGACTAAAAAGGTTAGGGCTCTTCAACCTGGAAAAGAGACGGCTGAGGGGAGATATGATAGAGGTCTTTAAATTAATGAATGGAGTGGAACGGGTAAATGTAGATCAATTGTTTACATTATCAGAATATAGAAAGACTAGGGGACATGCAATGAAGCTACAGGGTAAACTATTTAAGACAAATAAGAGAAAACATTTTTTCACTCAACGTGTAATCAAACTATGGAATTTGTTACCGGAGGATGTAGTAAAGCCTGTTAGTGTAGATGGGTTTAAAAAAGGTTTGGACAAGTTCCTGGAGGAAAGGTCCATAAACCATTATTAAAAAGGGACCCAGGATAGCAATGCTTGACCCAATACAAGCATTGTGAAACCTGTGTCTTTTGTGGAAACTGCTAGGTGCATATGACCTAGATTGGCCACTGTTGGAAACAGGATACTGGGCTTGATAGACCTTGGTCTGACCCAGTATGGCATATCTTATGTTCTTATCACTGTGTCTGTGGGCACTTACAGACCCTAGGACCAGTGTAACCCTAGGACCCTAGCCACACAGGAGGAGAGGGTAAGGTCTGAGAATGTTCAGTGACTCTCAGGCCCCATGTTGACTGCCATTACTAGGCATAAGTCATAGTGAAGGTCCAGAGAGGGAGGGAAGCAGCCCGGTATCTGTGATCCTTTCCACTGATCATGTGATCCCATTTGAGTTTGTGACCAATAGTTTGGAAACCACTGCTCTATACTGCTCTGGTTCTGAGAGACAGGCCAGAGCACCACTATCTGGGGAGAAGAACTTGTCTACCATGGGTTGATCCAGTGGATGGAGCTAGGTCCTGAGGTTTATGCCACTCTGGAAACTATGGGCAGTGTGATCCATGATGGTGGTGTTTTCTCGAACATAATGAGAACTTTCTTTCCTGAGTGTTTGTGTGTGGATGGATGTGTGCTTTCCTATGCTGACTCTTTTCTATTAGGCCAAGAGCAGCCAGTATGAGACTTATCCCCTAACACTCAGGAACATTCTCATGTGCAAGCAAAAAATCTCCCAGCTGTTTGGGTTCAAAGCAAAGAAATTGCTTAGATTTGTACAAAACACCAAAAAGTCTCTCCTCAGCTGGAAAAGTCAGGAAAAACAGATATTTTCATCCCCATAATCTGAGCTGACATATTCTTAAAATATAATTGCAGGACTGAATTTTGGTAAGATTCAAAGTAAAACACGCCAACAATGTAACCCTACTAGTCACCACTTCAAGAGAACTTTCTAGGAAGCCATTGAAATCAAGGCTCTTCTGTTCAGCCTGATCCTCTAGGTCAAAGGAGCCCCCAGATGTGGGAGACACCAAGACATACTGAGTGCTAACAATAGGAGGTAAAGCTTCTTGAGGCATTTTTAAAACATCCAGGAAACACATGTTATATGGTATACCAGAATCTAAATGTGAACCAGGTCTAAAGCTATAAGTAAAGGAGATCAAGGAAAGTTTAAAAAAAAACATAAATTATTCCTTCTAAGCTGGTTCTCCATATATTCATCCATGCCTGGATGTACCTCTCCTTAACCTGAACAATACCAAGTGCTTGTAAGTCTTCCGAGTGCAGTTCCAGTAGGCCCTTGGGCTGTCTGCTGAACTATTCCAATGAAACAGCCTGTACAGTAGATTGTTGAGGGTAGAAATTGCATCCTATAAGCTATCCAGTTACTAGAGCCGGTTTTAACAACCTGAAGGAAAATGTCCCAGAATTTTCCTGGCAGCAGGCACAAAAGGCTGGGTAGCTACAATGAGCTTCAAATATCCCCCTCTTGCCTCTCCAAAGGACAGTTGACATGGGGGCTGGAGGCCCTCCAAACCAGTCGGTGTCATGCAACAGCTCTCCAAGGCTCCAAGCGCTGATCCAACTTCACCTGACAATCACTTCTGGGTTGTGGAGTTGAGGCCCTAAGATTGGGGATAAACTCCACCCTATCACTGGTCAGTCTGCCATAGATTCAGCAGACCCACCAAAGCCATGCAAGCCACAGAGAACAGAACTTGTCCAGTGTCTGTTGGAACAACATCAGTGTCGACTTTGAGCCAGAGGGCTGGCTCTTCTGTTTTCTCTTGCACTGCCCCATCAAAGTCCTCTGAGGCAAGCATACCACGCATCTCAAAAAAATAGACAACAGGCAGGATGAGCTCCTCTCAAGGCATCTTACTCCACTTCCATCTTGGGGAATTTTTAATGTGGATGGCCCTTGCTTTTGTTTGTGAAAGAAAATGTTAGAAAAATAAGAAAGCTCGTTGGGAGGGGTGGGTTTTTTGTTTTAGCAGCAAAACAAAGATTTTCATTGCCCTTTTTACTTTGTTAGAGAATGAATGCACATCCCTAATAACTTCCATCTTCCTTTCTGCCTCTGTGTGCTCTGTTAGCCTTTAGATTCCATATTTTCAGTTCTGTGGGTTCTACGTTTGTTCTGTTTTTTTCATTTCAACGAAAAGAGACCATGCAGCTCTTTCTAATGGATCTCCAGCTAAGGTTTTCATGAATAGATGCACACGTGCACTAGACTCCAAACAAGAATGGAATAGAGGACCTTTTGGGATGTAGAACTCTAAATGGTTCCTATCATCTTCCTTTCTGTTTCTGGGCTGTATTATGCTTTGTGATAGAGGTTTATGTAATAATATTTCAAATGTGTTCTGTTATCCCTTTCACCCCTTTCATTACATGTTGGTTTTCTGGTGGAAGGACTGAGCTGAAAAGGCCCCAGAACTAGAGATCCATGACTGATCCAGCCTAATCACCCATGCTCAGAGCTTAATACTATATCAAGCTGCACAAATACCTTAAAGGTGGCAATCTGACATTAGTGTATTTTCAAAGGGAAACTCCATAGGGAGCTTCTCTTTGAAAACCAGCTTGCAATTTGTTCTTTTCCTACCATAGTAAGATGCTGAGAAGAATCTAAATGATATGTTTTTAGCCCATATCATTTGACTTCAAAGCAATCTTTTTGATCCACTAACTAGTCTGGGTTTATTGACTTTAGACCAGATATTTGCAAATATATTTTGAGCGTGATTCCGTAATGTGCATGACAGGCCCATGGACACGTCTAAATAAAAAACGGGTCCCCTTTGAACCTAATTCTGCATCCACAGGTATGGATGTGCCTGTGGGTCCAGAATCGGGGAGACAAATGTGTTCAGCAGGCACGTGCAATTGCTATTCAGCCAGCCCTGTGCCTCGAATGCAGGTAAACGTTCTGGATCTCCCCATACAGTGCATTGTGAAAGTATTCATCCCCTTAGTTTTTGCCCAGTTTTGTCGCATTACATATAACCTGGAATGAAAATGGATGTTCATTTGGATGTTAGGTAATGAACCTAACAATATAATCCAAATTGGTGAAGTGAAATGTCAATAAAATACTTTATATATATAAAAAAGCAAGTAAAAACTGAAAAGTTGTGAGTGCATATGTATTCATCCCTTTTGCTATGAAACCCCTAAATAAGATCTGGCCCAACCAATTAACCTCAGAAGGCACATAATTAGTTGATTAGGGTCCACCTGTGTGCAATGTCACATGATCTGTCACATGATGCCTGTATAAATATATCTGTTCTGAAAGGCCACCTGACTCTGAAACACCACAAAGCAAGCAACATGAAGACCAAGGAGCACTCCAAACAGGTCAGAGACAAAGTTGTGGAGAAGTATAGATCATGGATGGGTTATAAAAAATATATACCAAATTCTGAATATCCCACAGAGCATCGTTAAATCCATTATAACAAAACAGAATATGGCACCACTACAGACCTGACAAGAGAAGGCCACCCACCAAAACTCACAGACTGGGCAAGGAGGGCATTAATCAGAGATGCTACAAAGACAAGGATAACACTGAAGGAGTTGCAAAGATCCACAGCGGAGATGGGAGTATCTGTCCATAGGACCACTTTAAGCCCATCACGCCACAGACCCCCCCCCCCCCCCCAAACACATGGAAGAAGATTCTATGGTCAGATGAGATGAAAGTTGAATTTTTTAGCAATCATGGGAAACATTATGTGTGGTGCAAACCCAACACTTCCCAGCATCCCAAGAAAAACATTCCCACAGTAAAACACTGTGGTGGCAACATCATGCTGTGGGAATGTTTTTCATGGGCAGGGACAGGAAAACTGGTCAGGACCGAAGGAACGATGGATGGCACTAAATACAGGGCAATTCTTGAGGAAAACCTGTTTCAGTCTGCCAGAGAGTTGAGACTGGGCTGAAGGTTCACCTTCCAGCAGGACAATGGCCCTAAACATACTGCTAAAGCTACACTGGAGTAGTTTAAAGGGAAACATTTTAATGACTTGGAATTGCCTAGTCAAAGCCAAGACCTCAATCCAATTGAGAATCTGTGGCATTACTTGAAGATTGCTGTACACCAACGCAACACACTTAACTTGAAGGACTTGGAACAGTTTTGCCTTAAGGAATGGGTGAAAATCCCAGTGGATAGATGTGCTGAGCAAATGGAGACATACCCCAAGAGACTTGCAACTGTAATTGCAGCAAAAGGTGGCTCTATAACGTATTGGCTTTTGGGGGATGAATACATATGCACATTCCTGTTTTCAGGGGGGGGTGTCTTAATTATGATTTGTGTTACAATAAAGGATATTTTGCACCTTCAAAGTCATAGGCATGAGGTGTATATCACATGGTGCTAACCCCCAAAACTCCATTTTAATTCCATGTTGTAATGTGACAAAACAGGACAAACACAGAGGGGACAAATACTTTTGCAATGCACTATACCTACCATATTCTGAAATGTTACACATTTCAGATCCTGCCCATCCCTGATATGTATCCTCAGATGCCACACCTCTCGGGAAAAATGTGTATCTCTTAAGCTGCTCATCACAGACAGTAATGTGCTGATGCACACTAGACATAAATATCAATGAGAAATGACAGCTGCTGCAACCTAGACCATATACCAGTCCCTCTCATGCCCTGAAAAGTGCTAGGTAAGCCCAGCGCACCCCAATATGGTATACCAGAATCTAAATGTGAACATGTATGTCAGGACATACCTTGTATCAAATGGTATGTGGCATTAGGAACCAGACCCAGTAATTCCTGCCCTGGTAATCTAAGAACATAAGAACATAAGATATGCCATACTGGATCAGACCAAGGTCCATCAAGCCCAGTATCCTGTTTCCAACAGTGGCCAATCTAGGTCATACGTACCTAGCAGTATCCCCAAAAGACACAGGTTCCACAATGCTTGTACTGGTCAAGCATTGATATCCTGGGTCCCTTCTTAATAATGTTATATGGACCTTTCCTCCAGGAACTTGTCCAAACCTTTTTTAAACCCAGCTACACTAACAGCCTTTACTACATCCTCCGGTAACAAATTCCAGAGTCTGATTACACGTTGAGTAAAAAAATGTTTTCTCTTATTTGTCTTAAATAGTTTACCCTGTAGCTTCATTGCATGTCCCCTAGTCTTTCTATATTCTGATAACGTAAACAATCGATCTACGTTTACCCGTTCCACTCCGTTCATTAATTTATAGACTTCTATCATATCTCCCCTCAGCCGTCTCTTTTCCAGATTAAAGAGCCCTAACCTTTTTAGCCTTTCTTCATAGGAGTATCCTTCCATCCCCTTTACCATTTTGGTGGCTCTTCTATGAACCTTTTATAATAGCGCTATATCCTTTTTAAGATACAGCAATCAGAATTGCACACAATATTCAAGGTGCGGTCTCACCATGGAACGATATAGAGGCATTATATTATCTTTTGTTTTATTTTCCTTTCCTTTCCTTATGATACCTAGCATTCTATTTGCTCTCTTGGCCGCCGCTGCTGCACACTGGGCCGAGGGTTTTAACATGTTATCCACAATGATGCCTAAATATTTTTCCTGGGTTGTGGTTCCTAATGTGGAACCTTGCATTGTGTAACCATAGTTTGGGTTGTTCTTCGCTAGGTGCATAACTTTTCACTTGTCCACATTAAATTTCATCTGCCATTTTGATGCGCGGTCTTCCAATATATCAATTTCCTCTTGCAATTTTCCACAATTTCCTTGGGTTTTAACAACTTTAAATAGTTTTGTGTCATCTGCAAATTTGATAACCTCACTCGTTATTCCCTTTTCCAGGTCATTTATGAATATGTCAAAAAAACAGCAGACCCACACAGATCCCTGGGATACACCACTATTCACCTTTCTCCATTGGGAAAATTGGCCATTTAGCCCTACCCTCTGCTTTCTATCTTTTAACCAGTTCCTGATCCACAATAGTAAACTGCCTCCTATCCCATGACTCTAGTTTTGCCAAACGTCTCTGATGAGGGATCTTGTCAAAGGCTTTTTGAAAGTCCAGATACACTATATCAACCGACTCACCTTTGTCCACCTGTTTATTTACACCTTCAAAAAAACATAACAGATTAGTAAGACAAGATCTTCCTTGTCTAAAGCCATGTTGGCTGTCTCCCATTAGGCCATGACTATCTACATGCTAAGTAATTTTGTTCTTTATGATGGTTTCTACCATTTTTCCCGGTACTGACGTGAGGCTCACCGGTCTGTATTTTTCTGGATCACCCCTGGAACCCTTTTTTAAAAATTGGCGTTACATTGGCGATCTTCCAATCTTCAGGTATTACAGATGACTTTAATGAAAATTCACAGATTACTAATAGCAGGTCTGCAATCTCATATTTCAGTTCTTTCAACACCCTCGGATGTATACCATCCAGCCCAGGTGATTTGCTACTTTTCAGTTTATCTAATAGTTGTAATACATCTTCCCGATGTATTGGTATTTCCTTCAATCCTTCCACACCTTTAAATACCACTTCAGTCATGGGTAACATCCCTACATCTTCCTCAGTAAAGACCGAAGCAAAGAATTCATTCAGTCTCTCCGCTATCGCCTTGTCGCCTCTTAGTGCCCCTTTAACCCCTCTATCATCTAATGGACCAACTGACTCTCTCACAGGTTTTTTGCTACAAATGTACTTGAAAAAGTCTTTATTTCGTGTTTTTGCTTCTGCAGCAAGCTTCTTCTCAAATTTTCCCTTTGTCTGCCCTATCAATGCCTTGCATTTGACTTGCCAGTGCTTGTGCTGTTTCCAGGTTTCATCATTTGGATCTTTTTTTCCATTTCCTGAAAGATGCTTTTTTGGCAACAACAGCCTCTCTGACCTCACCTTTAAACCATGCTGGCAGTTTTTTGGACTTCCTTCCACTTTTCTTAAAGCATGGAATACAGCTGGTCTGGGCTTCCGAGATAGTATTTTTCAACAGCACCCAAGCTTGATGTAAGTCTTTAACCTTTGCAACTGCTCCTTTTAGTTTTTTCTTAACTATTTTCCTCATTTTATCATAGTCTCCCTTTCAAAAGTTAAAAGGTAGTACTGTGGATTTCCTTACTATCCCTCCTCCACTAATTAAATCAAATGCGATCATGCTATGATCACTATTGCCAAGTGGCCCCAATACCCTTATCTCTTGCACTAGATCTGGTGTTCCACTAAGGACTAGGTCTAGTATGGCTTCCCCTCTGGTCGGTTCATGAACCAGCTGCTCAAAGAAGCAGTCATTTATTTCATCTAGGAACTTTATCTCCCTAGCATGTCCTGCTGTGACACTGATGCAGTCGATACAGGGGTAATTTAAATCACCCATTATTATTATTATTATTATTATTAATCTCTACAAAAATGCCTTAAACTGCTAGGGATGAACCCTCACCAAGTGGACAAAACCCCGAACTAACATTGCAGGACTCCAAAGGATGCATAATATTGCTGAGCAACAAATGTATGCTTATTTCATGCTTATGGCCTATAAGTGCACTCATTCTGCTATTCTGCACTACCCTGTCTTATCTCTCCCTAAACAACTCCCCGTGAACTCCGCTCTAGTCAGATTGCTTCTATCTGTGCCCGTCTCTTCTATTGCCAAATCCAGACATCGCTCCTTTCACCTTGCTGCTCCTTATGCTTGGAATAAACTACCTGGGTCTGTACATCAGGTTTCATCCCTGGCCCGTCTCAAAACTAGGCTGAGCGCTCACCTCATCGTTGCCACTGTTGTATCTGATCCACTTAAGCTCCCTTCTGTTTTCTGACATTCCCCCTGGATGTATTCTGTCCACAGCTGCTGTGTTGTCTGTCTTGACTAGATTGTAAGCTCGGATGAGCAGGGACCATCTTTCATGTGTCTGTGCAGTTCTGCATACTCCTTGTAGTACTATACAAATGATCAGTAGTAATTGTAGTAGGGCCTTCTGGCTTTGGCATCTGAGGCCCACTTATCTGGGTATTAGCATTTCTCACAACAGCTACACCTGTCTCATCATGATGCATATTGGTCTGTATACATCTGCTATCTGTGGGGCAACCTGTCTGCCTTCCCACAGCCAGCTTTGTGGCACTGCTCCCCTGGTCAGGGCTGTGTGAGCATGGAAGGGGGGATTCCTGTGCCATCACACCAAGTAGCCAGATTTCTGATATATCACCACTCTCACAGCTCTCCTAGATCCTGGCCTGGGTAGGGATGTAGGCTGCATGGGACAATCCAGGGAATGTTGGCACTACATCAGTCATGTCTTCCAGTGCCTGGCACAGCAGATATACAATATGGCTGCCCTATCATACTGCCAACAATATCTGATATTATTAGAGTACCCTATGTAAAATGATCCATGAATCAGCATTGGTTCCCTATGGCTCAATGCCAAAACATATCCCTGTCAATAATAAAGGACCCTCAGAATACAGGCAAACAGCACTAATACATGCTCAACAGCAACATCATTGGTCCCACAAAATGGGCATTATAGGCATGTATTAGTGCTTTTTTTCACTGCTGAGTACCCTTATTCTGAAGTTCCCTTAGCATTGACAGGGATTTGTTTTGACATTTAGCTATGGTGAACCCTCTCTGAGTTTGACTGTCCGATCACACTGGCACCTGGTGACGCTGCGGTCATCCATATGATCCAGGTACTGCCCAGGCTTTCATGTCCTCCCTGAATTCCATTAGGAAGTTCTTACAATGATATTTGAAAAGCATTTATTTATTTTATTTATTTATTTATTTATTTAACTGTATTTATATCCCGCTTTTCACCGGGTCAAAGCATTGGGTTAGTCTAAACAATTTAACAAAAACAGATCGACTTAGTTGAAAAAATGTATAGAAGATACTTTTTTTTTTTTTTTTTTTTTATTGAAAGGCTTCCAAGGAATACACAAAAAAACAAAAACCACAAAGATCATCAAAAAGAATGCAACAACAACAGCATAACAGCAGTTCACAATAGCAGTCTACAAAACGCCTTCAATTTTATAATTTTAGGATAAGGATACTTTTAAAGCAACGGTTTTCACTTGGAGGGAAAGGTGATTCTCATGGTATCTGTAGTGAATATGCATAAGATGTATTTGTGTACACTGGAGAACTTGGGGACTAGTTACCATTATAAGTTAAGGGAATATCCTATGATTTTTGACAAATAACACACATTAAATTGCAAAATCATGTGTTGTTTGTCATTGACACACATTTTTGTGGAGCAGCATGAGCTAAATAATAATGGGATGCAAAGAATATAAATTCATGCGAAGCATTTCATTATTATTTCACAAACTGAATAACACAGCTTGTATTTAAACTTGCAAGCTTATGCTATTCTTGAAAAGATAAGGCAAGCTTTGAGCTGGCATTAAATTTCCACTCCAGGAGCATTGGGCTGATAACATACAGCCTGATGCTCCTGGCGAGACTCTTAAAGAGACCGCTGCCTTAAAAAAAGTAAACTAGCTGATCTCCCTCCAACATCCAATACCCTTCTGATCTCCCCTCTCCATTATAGATGACATTCTCCAACACCATCCCTGATTGGTCAGAGAAGCAAAGCCCCATGTCCTCCAATTCCTCCTTCTTTGGAACTTATTGGAGGGTTTCCTTGAGAGTTAGTGCTTGAGCCAGAGCAATCCTCAATCACTCCTGTTCAGCTGAGTACAAGCTTCAAAATGGAAGCTTTCAACCCCTAATGATAATCTTGTGGTACTATTGCTAGGGGTCAAACTAAAAAATAAAGACCACGCCAGCAGCCAATGGGGCAGAAGCAACTGGGAATCACTCTTGTCCAACCACTATGCTTGAAATGTGCTGTTTAACTGCAATTAGTAAGTTCCTCTCCTAGTGTATGCAAATCTATCCTATACATATTCTTTGTGGCCATCCAGAAAAACAGAGTGGTTAGAAGTGCCTCCAGGACTGGATCGAGAAGCAGCATCTGAATGGCCTGGTTTGCATAACTCTGCTCCTAAAAGTAAGAAAATATAAGAAACTGCACTTAAGAATACTTTGAGGGAGGAAACATACTTGCTCCTTGAGAACCAATAGGCCACCAATTTCTTTCTATGAAAAAAATAACAAAAATGACTGAACTCAATTGAACAAGCAAGAAGGAAAAATTATGGGTCATTTTGCAAGTCTTGCAAATCAAAGAACTGCTAATTCTCAACACAATGCCACCTGCATAACTTTTCCTAACAGATTAATGCTGTAGGTAGATAAGCGACCATACAAAAGCATTTGCTAGGCTGCTGCAAGAATTCTCTTAACAAGGTTATTTGCACAATATGTTGTACAATATATTTTATTTGTAAATAGTTAGCACCACAATTGTAAATAGTTAGCACCACAGTTTCACACAAAAGTTGTTTGTAAATAGTTATAACTGACGTTGCATGTAAACGTTGTTCAAGTTATTCAATTGCTCTCTGTAAACCGTCCTTGATCTCTGGAAGGGGCGGTATAGAAGAAAACCATAAATAAATAAATAAATAACAGCATAGCATGTCCATCGTGTTCTATCCTTACCTATAATTCTCATGTGACTTGGTTCATGCTGAGCCATTTTCTTTTCTCATTAAAGTTTTTGTCACTAGAACAAGACATCAGAATTTGAATGCCACTACCTACTATGGTTCATGATAGACAATGTGCTGTACTACTTTAACCTTTTAAATATTCATCAAGTTGATTGGAGCATCCTTTGCTGCCAGGCTGTCAGAGCTGTAAATGCAAATGACAGGAATGGACAGACAATTAATTTATAGAACTCAAGAAAGGTCAAAGTTTAAGAGTCTACTCCTGTCTTTTAGATTGCAGAAGGAGGAATTAAAGCCTCACCCTGGTTACAAAGATGGCAAGAACAGAACATAGCACAGTATAAATCAAATCTTAGACTGCCATAGGAAAGAGAGAGTTGATACAACTGACTTGCAGTACTATAATTTGGCTTAGGAATTCCCAGAGGCTTTTATTAATATTTCCTAAATCTTAACGTTTATACATGGATAGTTATACATTCTGGGTTTGACAGCACATGACTCTGAGTCACTTAAACCGAGTCCTATAGTTGACACTTTTCTATTCTAGTCTTTTTGTCACTTGAGTCTGCTTTTTTAAGGTGGATGTTAAAGAGGAAAGAAGATTGAAAAGAACCTTAGATTAACAACCCAATGCACAGGATTACCACTGAAAATAAAAAATAAAAGCATCCAGTAGAACAGTGCAAGACTTGTTTTCTTTAAATAAAGAGTATAATAAATCTTGCTCTCCCATTAACTGAATTCTAGTGGCCAAATAATAAACAGAAAATCCAATTTGTATCTGTGATCTAATAGATAACTGAAAATACATTCATTGCTGTTTTACAAGGAACCCAATGAGATTTATGGCTTACAATTAAACTGCAAACTAGTAGCATGAAAAAGGCAACAAAAATAAAGCCGAACATAGTCTCAAAATATAGTTACTACTGTAATTCCCTGTGAGTAAGGAGAGACTGAGCCTATCTTCAGTTTCTACCCATTGTATGCATAGTTGTTGTTAAGTGCCGTCGAGTCGGTGTCTACTCATGGCGAACCTCTGAAAAGTTGTCCTAAATTGTGTTCGGTCTTCCGTCAGGTGGCTCGTTGACAGACTGGCACCCGTAGCTGCTGTTATTGTATAGATGTATCTCATTGTTAGCCTTCCTCTTTTGCATTGACCTTCTACCTTGCCAAGCATGATGTCTTTCTCTAATGATCTCTCTCTTTGCATAATGTGTCCAAAGTATGAAAGTTGAAGTCTTGTCATCTGAGCTTCTAAAGAAAGCTTAGGTTTGATCTCCTCTAGTACTGACTGGTTTGTTCTTCGGGCAGTTCATCGTATACACAGTATTCATCGCCAGCACCATAATTCAAAGGCATCAACTTTCACATCCATATGATGTTATTGAAAATGCCATGACTTGAACTAGTCTAATATTTGTATGGAGAGAGGAATCTCTGCTCTTGAGAATCTTGTCTAGGTCCTTCATAGCCATTCTGCTAAGAGCAATGCATCGTCGGATTTCTTGACTGCTTGTTGCTTCTTTATTGATAGTTGATCCAAGTAGATTAAAGATGTCCACTATTTCAATTTCTTCTCCATCAAAGATGAACTTGTTGATTTTGCCAGTTGTCATGATCTTTGCCTTCTTTACTTTAAGGTGCAGGCCTATTTTAAGACTATGTTCCTTGATCTTGAGAAGCAAATGTTTCAGATCATCTTTGCTTTCAGCCAGTAATGTGCTTTCAACAGCATAGCGAACGTTGTTCATGAGTCTTCCACTAATCTTCACACCTCTGTTGTCTTCATACATTCCTGCTTCTCTGATGATTTGTTCTGCATATAAATTAAAGAGGTAGGGGGAAAGTATGCAGCCTTGTCATACACCTTTACTAATTTTAAACCATTCTGTTTCTCCTTGTTCCGTTCAAATTGTTGCTTCTTGATCAATGTAAAGATTGTGCAAGAGAATGATCAGGTGTTCTGGTATACCCATGCTTCTTAATGTGGCACCAGAGTTTCTCATGGTCTACATAGTCAAAATCCTTGCTGTAGCCAATAAAGCACAAATAGATACTCTTTTGGTATTCTTTTGTCTTTTCAAGGATCCATCTCACATCTGCGATGACGTTTCTCATTCCTCGCCTTTTCCTGAATCCTGCTTGCCCCTCTAAGAAATATAAAATGCCCCTCTAAGAAATATTTAGAGCCCATCCTCCTAGTTTCTACTGAGCAATATAGTGGTATAATGGTGGTTGGGTGATAGTGCCCGTCTTAGTAATGGGTCTTGCCTTCTAATTTTTGGAAGAACTGAAAAAGCCCTGCAGCATTAGTTGGAAGTACTGCAAGAAGCTGAAAGGGGTATGCGGACCTGTTTACTAAGCTGGGTGAATGGTTAACATGTGCTATTTGTAACAAGGTCCTATTGAATATCATGGGACCTAGTTACAAATAATATGTGCTAACATGTTCCTAGGTGGGCTACTGTAGGATTTATAAGTGAATATTTCACATTTCCTAGCTCCAAAGGGTCAAATCTATACAAAGAAAAAAAGGGAGACAAAGCAGAAATGTATGCAGCTTAAAACCACACATGTACACGTACAAAACACAGGTGGACCATCACTTATTTTGTCCTCTACATTTTTAATCTTCCTGTAGAATTGGTCCTCTTAGACTATTCTTCTATTACCTGTCTATGGCAGAAAAGACTGAGGAGCTGATATTTAAAGCCCTTATCTGGATAGCCTAGGGAATGGGATGGAAAGAGAGAGAGAGAGAGAGAGAGAGAGAGAGAGAGAGAGAGAGAGAGAGAGAGAGAAAGAACAACATTATCTGAATAACCTTGTTGAAAATCTCCACTGATTGCCTCAGATTATCCAGTTAGTGGAGGGACAATCTGTGGGTAGAGCTAGGGTGGGCCAACTATTATCCAGATAAGTGTCAACCTTTTCTGCATGCGCTATCTGGCTAGCAGCTTTATCTGGATAGCACAATCCAGACAAAGTCGGCAATCTGGATAGTGGCTGCTCAAACCGGATATTCAGCGGCAGCCATTATCCAGATGCTGCTACAGAAAATCTGGAGTACATTTAAGTTCCTCAGTTGACCACAACAGTGTTCAAATATCTGTGCTGCTGAATATGGGCCAGTTAGAAAATTGGATCATTTAATTTTCTGAATGTCACTCAAGATCATAAACATTCATGGACCTCATAGGGTAGTCTGATTTGTAGAAAGAGAACCATATTGACATTAAGCAAATCTGAACAGTAATGTGTTTCATTTATCACATACAATAGCTGGGACTTGTGTAAACTTTATAGCATTTCCCTATAAAACAATGACAATCTCCAGACAGCTTGCTGACCAGTAGCTCTTTTCCCAGTAAAATCATAGCATATGACTCACTTTTTCTTTTATATTTTTGAAAAATAGAATTTTTATTCATCTGCTTTTCTATACATACCTTGCCTAGAGCTTCCTCTGTGGTTTTCAACAACAAGCTCTAAAACAAAAGAAGGTGTTTTCTGCAGAAATACGAGGATTCTTAGAAAGAATGTTATAAAACACCTACAGTATAGCTTATGCTCTTTACTTGCGGGAACTTTATATGAGACTAAGGGCTCCTTTTACTAAAGTCTGCTATAGATATGCCATTAAGACACCTATTTCATGTGTGTTAATGACAGAGGACACAGGTTAGCTTTCGGGAGAGTGTTCATTATATCCCTGACAGCAAACGCATGAAGGGTTTCCCTAGTGGGTGCTTCACTAGGTTGGGTTCACTTAACGACCCTAGGAGTCCTTAGGTGAAGCTACATTAGGAGTCACTTTGCTGCTGAGTGGCAATTGCCCTGGCACTAATGGCATTGTGCTCTCTATGCCCATTCCCGACCCCATCCCGCGTTCCCTGATTAACCTGCATTTTAACATGCAAAGGCAGACACTATCGGGCATTAGTGTTCCCAACTGCCTGTAACTGTGTGTTAAAACACAAATTAACCAGCTAATGGTCTTTAGCAAAAGAGGTCCTAAGAGTCCCTTTTACTAAAGGTCAGTGACTGGTTAACATGCACGGCAACTGGCAGCCAAGAACATTAATGTGCAGACATGTCAGCCACTGCACGTTAAAATGCTCAATAACTGGCCATCGCACGATGGGGCGGGGAATGGGTGGTGTGTGGGTATGGACGGCGCATTACCTCTATCACCAGTGCAATTGCCATGCACTCAGTGGCAATGTGGCACCTAACGGATGTTAACCTAACAACACCTCTATAGGTGTTCGCTGAACCCACCTTACTAGTGTACAGGGTAATGTTTACATCTGATATTAACTGCCGGGGACATGCTGGTCACGGTCCTAACTGCTAACGTGGAGACTTTGTACTTAGCATGCATTTGTTTCACATATTAAGTGCAAAATCTTAGTGGCTTTAGTAAAAGGGCCCTTAATATTGGCAAAAATAAAGACAAGGCCTCTATTCCTGTTCATCCTGCAAAATCCCAGGCTTATGACTGTACCTTGTTTCTCTTCCCTGAAGAACAAGCAAATTAAAAATTAGCTCTTTCTCAAAGTACAGGTTTCTTCCTATTGTATTCCACTGAGCCAGAGATGCACACATTTTGTAATTAAAATATAATTTTACTTTTAAATCGGATATTAATGATGCCCTTGATTCATGCTTGGTGTAAGGAAATTTCCAGATAGTCCATTTGGGAGGCAGAATAGAGTCAATATCTGGACAGAAAAACATCTACTTAATGAAGAGGAAAAAGCAGGAGAGAGAGACAGCCCAAGGAACATTTTAGAGAGAGATGAAAGTCAAGTATGTGTGAATTAAAAAAAGAACAGATTCATTTATCTCTGTCTTTTTATACCTGAACAAAATGCTAAGAACATCTGTCAAAACTGCTTGTAAGGCAATAAACAAGAGTTTGTGCATCAGGAACTAAATGAATTTTCTCAGAGGGAATTAGGTTTTTTTTTTAAGTTTTCATGAATTAATTGTTCCTAAATAATCCTAAGACATGGCCTTCCAAACCTGTCAGGGCTAGCCAGACTTCATCTCAGAAGTGAGCTATGGCTGTTGTATTACACTAAGATACTGATGTGTTAAAGTACAGTTCCTAAAGTCCATAAGACCTTGACATAACCCCCAGGGAGATCTATTGTATCAGGTCAATCACCATTACTCGAGTCTTTATGTATATTTTTAGATTATTTTTTACAGACGGTGGTTAAAATGGCAAAATCATATATTCAGAATATCACTGATTTGTTGAATAAGTTGTCTCACAATGATGAAAGGCCCAAATCAGTGATTCTTGTTACTTTTGGCATTACTGCCCTTTATAAGAATATCTCTCAGGTACAAGCATTGCGTCTGATTATTTATTTATTTATTTATTTTTTATTTAACACTTATTTATATACCGCATCTTCCAGCGATCAGTTGCGGTGTACAATTAACAACAATTAACAATGCAGAGCTTGTTTTACATAGAAGCATTGATCCAGCATGCCAATGGAAAGGATTTCTATTGATTTTTTGCTAACATTGGCAGAGTTGGTCCATAGAATTATTTTCGGTTTAAAGATATGTTTTACATTCAGACACATTGGGGTATGTTTACTAAAGGGCGTTAAGGTAGCAGGCATTAACAGCAATGATAATGATTGTTACATGTGTAAAGGGCGCTTGGCGGGTAGGGGGGCGTTCCGGTGTAAAGAGTGCTATTGGCCATTTAACATTCGTTAACAGGACATTGGGGTTAAGGTATCAAACATACACCTTAACGTTCAAAAATGGCTATAACCCTAATGCTGGATAAAGGAGCACCAAGGAAAGTCAATGTAAAGATGATGGTTGGAAGGACAGGTGGGAGCTGATGAAACTGCCATATCCATGGGCACTCTATGTGTCAGCCAGTAAAGTAATGAGCATGTGGGAAGCAGCTGTACCAATGCACGGGTTGGGGGGGGGAGGGGCGGGGGGAGGGGAGTGCCAATGTAACATGGTGCAATATCAATGCGTGGCATAGGATGGGGAGGACGTGTCCCCCAGCAGATCCAGAAGTAGCAGGATGTGTGCAGCGACAGGAGAACAGAATAGGAGTGGTAACATGCAGATCAGGCACAGGAGAGGCATGCATAAAGAGCTGAAATCTGGAAAAGAGTACCAGTGTAGGCCATGGTGCAGCAGCTTGCACAAGCAGACATGACTGTAGGTCTGTTTGCAGAGGGTTTTTGACTAGCAAAATGGTAACGATATACCCCTCTATAGATATAAGATTTTCCCGATTTCACTTTACTACATCACTGTTATCAAAAGTTGAAAATGCTCACAAACAACAAGTTACCGAAGTAGAACCAATGGTCTCAGACTGAGGATAGCAATGCTCAGGGTATCATGCCCAAAGACCCCATACTCTTTTAGCATCAACGACCATAAGCGTGGTTCTTAATTTCAGACAATTTACTGTAGTTAAATGGTAATCGAGACTTATCTTAATATTTGATCCGCTTTTGCAATTTAGAAAGATTGTGCTTACATCAAACTGTATTTGCGATATCCCCAACGCCACCTCTCGGGTACCGTCTACGCGTTTCAGCTCTTCTTCAGGGGGTGTGCTTAATGCTGACGTCAAATTACCGAACGCGAAAATTGCAATTATTTCAAATACATGCGCCCCATTCTATCATGTTATTCAGGCCTTCTGGGATGACCGACTGCAATTTATAAATCCAGTATTGTTCTTGTATCAGTAACGTCTGCGCGCTGGACTTGCTGGACCTGCCAACCGCAACCCGGTCTATTCCAAAGCAGCGCAACTCTTCAAACACATGATGATGTTGTAAGCAATGAGCTACTAGTGGGGCTTCTCATACTTTACACTTTATTCTGCTCTGATGTTCACTAATCCTGACTTTGAGCTGTCGTGTAGTTTGACCCACATATAATAAACCGCATGGGCACTTAATACCATATACTAAATAATCAGAGTCACAGGAGGTTGATTGTTTCAAAACATACTTTTGTCCGTGATATTGAAATTCCTTGATGTTTTATGACTGTAGTAGGGTAACCCTTTGATTGGAAATCATGTATTAAATTTAATCAAGGGGTTACCCTACTACAGTCATAAAAACAGCTTATAAGAGGGCACTTTATAACAATAGAGGGCTGTTATTGCAATCTCGTGGGAATAGAACAACACCATTGATCGATGAAGAGAATATAAATTTGATCACTAAGTATTCCCCATTGAGTGGTGCGATCAAACGCATCCTAAGACGGCACCAAAATGTTCTGAGCACTCTTCCTGGCTTGTCCAATAAACACATACGATGTGTATGGTCGCGTCAAAAAAACCTTAAAGAACAACTTAGTCCAGCGAAACTGCGGAAGGCTCAGAAGGAGGAACCCGGATTCACCTGGGGTCACAGGAAATGTGGACGATGCAACATTTGTTGCATAACTGAAGAGATCAAGGAATTTCAATATCACGGACAAAAGTATGTTTTGAAACAATCAACCTCCTGTGACTCTGATTATTTAGTATATGGTATTAAGTGCCCATGCGGTTTAAGTTCCTAGATGAAATAAATGACTGCTTCTTGGAGCAACCGGTTCATGAACCGACAAGAGTGGAAGCCTTATTGGACCTAGTCCTTAATGGAACACCAGAATGAACAAATGGATGATGAAATGCTCAAAGAAATCAAGGAAGCTAACAAAAGTTACAGCACAGTAATAATAATGGGTGATTTCAATTACCCCGGTATCGACTGGGTCAGTGTCACAGCAGGACATGCTAGGGAGATAAAGTTCCTAGATGAAATAAATGACTGATTCCTGGAGCAAACCGACCAGAGGGGAAGCCTTCTTGGACCTAGTCTTTAGTGGAACACCAGAATGAGCAAATGGATGATGAAATGCTCAAAGAAATCAAGGAAGCTAACAAAAGTTACAGCATAGTAATAATAATGGGTGATTTCAATTACCCCGGTATTGACTGGGTCAGTGACAAAGCAGGACATGCTAGGGAGATAAAGTTCCTAGATGAAATAAATGACTGCTTCTTGGAGCAACCGGTTCATGAACCGACCAGAGGGGAAGCCTTATTGGACCTAATCCTTAGTGGAACACCAGACCTTGTGCAAGAGATAAGAGTGTTGGGGCCACTTGGCAATAGTGATCATAGCATGATCGCGTTTGATTTAATTAGTGGAGGAGGGATGGTAAGGAAATCCACAGTACTACCTTTTAACTTTTGAAAGGAAGATTATGATAAAATGAGGAAAATAGTAAAGAAAAAACTAAAAGGAGCAGTTGCAAAGGTTAAAGACTTACATCAAGCCTGGGTGTTGTTTAAAAATACTATCTTGGAAGCCCAGACCAGCTGTATTCCATGCTCTAAGAAAAGTGGAAGGAAGTCCAAAAAACTGCCAGTATGGTTTAAAGGTGAGGTCAGAGAGGCTGTTGTTTCCAAAAAAGCATCTTTCAGGAAATGAAAAAAAGAGCCAAATGATGAAAACTGGAAACAGCACAAGCACTGACAAGTTAAATGCAAGGCATTGATAAAGCAGTCAAAAAGAAAATTTGAGAAGAAACTTGCTGTGGAAGAAAAAACTCGTAATAAAGACTTTTTCAAGTACATTTGTAGCAAAAAACCTGTGAGAGAGTTAGTTGGTCCATTAGATCAGGGGTCTCAAACACATGGCCCGCGTTGTGCAGCCCACGACGCATGGCTGGCTGGCTGCTGCCGCTGCCACCATAGAAGTGGCAGAATCGAGTGTCCCGCAGCCTCCCCTCTGCCTGGCAGAGCCCTTCCTCCCTCCCTCCATCAGTCCCTTCAACGTGGCTTTCAGAGCCGCGAAGGGAAAATTTCCAGAAACTCTCTCTTCTTGACTCTGAAAGCCGCACTGAAAGGACTCATGCAGGGAGGAAGGGAGGGAGGAAGGGCTCTGCCGGTCAGAGGGGAGTCCACGAGACACTCAATTCTGCCGCTGCCATGACGGCAGCGGCAGCAGCCAGCCAGCTTTTGTTTTTATTTTAAACTTTCCCTGGGCTGATAGGGAGGGGAGGGGGGTTAGGACTGGTAATGGGCTGTGGGATGATGGAGGGGGAGGCAGTTAGGACTGGTAATGGGCTATGGGGGGGAGTTAAGACTGAAAATGGGGTGATGGGGGGTTAGGACTGGAAGTAGGCTGATGGGGGGTTAGGACTGGTAATGGGCTATGGGGGAGGGGCTAGGACTCAAAATGGGCTGATGGGGGGTTAGGACTTGAGGTGGGCTGATGGGGTTGGACTGGCAATGGGCTGTGGGCTGATGGGGGGTTAGGACTGGTAATGGGCTATAGGGGGAGCTAAGATTGAAAATGGGGTGATGGGGGGTTAGGACTGGTAATGGGTTGGGGGAGGTTGCTAGGACTGCAAATGGGCTGAGTGGAAGGGGAGGCTTGAACTGCAAATAGCTGATGTGGACGGGGGCTTGAATTGGAAATGGGCTGAGTGGAAGCGGGGCTTGAATTGCAAACAGCTGATGGGGAGGGGGGCTTGGAATGGAAATGGGCTTTGAGGAAAGGGAGCTAGGACTGGAAATGTGCTGAATGGGGGGAGCTAGGACAGGTAATGGGCTGATGGAGGGGCTAGAATAGGACTGGAAATGGGCTGTTGGGGGAGCTAGGACTGGAAATGAGCTGTGGTGGGGGCTTGGATTGAAATGGACTCATGGAGGGGCTAGAACTGGAAGTAGGCTCATGGGGGGCTTGGAATGGAAATGGGCTGAGTGGAGGGGAGCTAGGATTTGACATGGCTGATGGTGGGGTTAGGAAAAGACTAGAAATGGGCTGATGAGGGGCTGGGATTGGAAATGAGTGGTTGGGGGGATCGGAGAGCCCGGTTTAAAGGCAAAACTCACCCATATTATAAAAAGTGCTACTGAGTGCAGATCGAATGCAGGAGAGGCTGGCATGTTGAGAGGTGAATGAGGAACTCTTGCTGTTGTTCTGGCTCTGAGATTTGGCTGCCTGAGGGTGATTCCCAGTCCCTGGATGGCTGTGGCCATTACCACGAGGAGGTGGAATGCATGAGGGGTCCTGCGTTCCACATGGCCCGAGCCGGAAGCTGATCCATCCGGTGGAGACATGAGTCATCCTGTGGGTCACTCTGAAGAGAACACAAAGTAAACTCCCCCTCTGGGCACTATGAGTCAGCACTATGTTCTTATTATGTTGACTTTTTTATTGACTTTTTTTCCATTGTAAAAAAAAAGTTCCAACGCTGCAGCCCGCAGATTACTTTACAAGTCCTCATTTGGCCCTCAAAGCAATTTGATTTTCAATGGCCAAATTATCAGCACAGGGATATCCTAAGAGTGTCATACATAGTACATACTTAAGGACTAAATTTGCAAATCGTTCTTTGCTGCTCAGTAAATGGAAATTTCCAGACATAGATAAACAAGTGGTGGTTCTACAATATTCAGAAAGAGCACAAACATTGGCATATTCTAGCCATTCACAAAGTGTTTCAAAATAGACCCTGCTTTGTCTTTAAGTTGGCACAGAATTTAAAAAACATGTTAGTTCACACTGATTTTGTGCATCATTGCCCTTCTGTCCATTTACGTGGGCACCACAAACCCTGTGGGCATTGTGCTATGTGTCAAACATCTTTGGATATTTATGAATGGACTAATCCTCAAATATAGAAAATCTATGTGTTGAAGCATATGACTGATTGCCAGACTGAGTAGGTGGTCTATATGATCATTTGCCCTTGCTCTAAAATATATGTGGGCAGGACATTTCAACAAATTAAAACACGATTGGCAAAAAATCATAAATCACAGTTGTCCACTCACACTGTCACGGTACCAGTAGTACTGCATTGTCTTTTGTTGCATCATCAATGGCAAGGTATGTGTTTTTTCATCAATGACTCTATTTATGGTATCCAGAAGGGTGATATTCTTCTACAAACTCTAACACGATTAGAACAGAAGTGGATTGTTATATTAAAATCTGTGCAACCAATGGGCTCGAATGAGGCCTTAGATTGGATGATAGCAATCTGAAGTGATTGGCTGTATTCTGTTTGAAAACTGGAACTGCCTTCTATGTAACCTTAGGGTGGAGTTATCTGAGGAACCTCCTTAGATGCTGGCTGGTTGTGTCCTTAGAACCTCCTTAGATGCAGCCTTTTAAAGTACAAGGCAAAACTCGAGTCAACAACTAATGTCCAGCAAGACGGGAGTCTTGGAAATAAATATCTGATGGGAGATTGAGCTGTTTTTCATTTTTTTAAATGCATTTGAAAAATTATTAAACAGGATATAAGCCTATGAATGACAAATCAAGTGAAGCCATCTGAATTGAGTGGTATAACAGCCATATAGAAGCTGTGATCCCTATTAGAAATCTCACACTACTACTGCTAGGGATAAAATTGCAAATAAGGGCATGATAACTTGATCCTTAGCAGTAGTTCCATGAGATTACAACTAGGGATCAAGTGCACAATTTTTTACCTGGAGCCGCAAATAGCAGGAGTGACTGGGATCATCCATGCTCCCACTAGACCACTAGGAATCCTTACTAAGAACCAGGGATGAGGCCGGAGGTTTGACTGCCAGGGGACCCATTTACAGTGTCTTGATGTCAGGCGAGTGATGTGATGGGGGTCTTGATATTGGGGGGGGGGAGACGTTATTCAGAGGGTCTTGATGTTGGGAGTGTCGGGGGAGGCTTTGATGTCAGGTTGTGTGGTTGTGGGGTCTACATGTCAGAGGTGTTTGGAAGAATCTTCGTTTAAGGGAGTAACATGGAGTGAGGGGATCAATGCTGGTGTCATCAAGGGGTAGAGGTTACATTGGTCTTTTCACCTTCTCGTTCAAGCTGGCACTTGTGTGTGCCTCAGGGCAGATGTAAAAACCAATGTGGAAACTTTTAAGTGTAAACATGTATTCCCCTTGCAAAATGGATAATATATGGCCAAATTTTAGGCCTACCCAAGCCATCCCTTCTCTATACCCAAAACACATCCCCCTTGAAATCTGGATGTGGTGCAGATGTTGATGTGTAAATAACAGCTTTCTAAACTTGTTTGCACATGGTGATGCTTCTAAAATCACTCCCTTGGTAAACAGCATTATTGCAGTTCTTTATGTGAATGCAAGACACAGCATATACCAGTTTAGTTTGGTTTTATTGTTCACTAAATCACCTTTGCCTAGAAGTATCAAAGTGGCTTACAATACTATAAAATTATATTAAGAGAGTAAGAAAGAACAACAGTCATGACAAGACAAAATTATGGGACTAAGCATTCAACACCCCCAGCTCATGTATTAAGATGTGATAAGTGATGCAGTGTTTATGGAAGGAAATTTAACTCTGAAAAATTAAATTGCCTGGGAGGTGGAGTTAAGGGCAGTTTAAAAGTCATTAAATAAAAGATAGAGATTTTCCTCTAATGTTGTGCCACTTTTTTGTGCTTTGGCTACAGCAGGGATAAAGGAGTGAGAAAAGTAGGAAAAGAGGAGTGAGAAAAAGAATAAGGAAGGAAGGCCTAAGTATGAGATAAAGGAACCAGGAGCAACAAGGAGACCAGAAGGAGGGCACTTAGCAAGCTCAGCAAGCAAATATTGCCACAAAAAGAGCTCAGAGACCTGGATCACTGCACTCTGTTTTTTATTTGTTTAGTACTCTGGATACACGTCTGTTTTTCCTGTATGGCACAGATCTGGATGGGGGAACAAAAACCCTCATGATTATTTTGTGGTTGGCAAACTAGTGTGAGAATGCTCTATAGACAATGGCATGGGTGTAGTGTCATTAGTGTATAGTGGTACACGGGCCTCACTAACCTGAAATGATGGTGTGTCATGTACCACGAAGCTGCTGCCACCTACAAATCTCTTTGCCATACCCTCTTCTCCCCAATCCAGCTTCTTATGCCATGCTATGGCTCCTTCACCTGACCGAGTCACGACAGTGACAGCAATTCTGTAGGGCACATAGACACTATGGAGTCTTCTGGCCCTGTGCTGTTGAATGTCTATTCCATCACACCCCAAAAGAAAGTGTACATTGGGGGGAGTGGGAGTCATCATGTAGCAGACCTTCAGTAGTGCAGGGCCAGAAGGCTCTGTAGTGGTCACTCATCTTACAGATTTTTATAAATTATTGCTGTCGCTGCCGGTTGCCACAACTCAGTAAGGTGAAGGGACAGTGGCGCAGCAGAGAGCACATTGCTGGATCATGGAAGGGAGGGGAAAAAGTGTTGACTCGAGGTGGGAAGGGGAGAGAGAGGGGCTGATGCAGGGCCATGTGTGAGGAGAACTAGGGATTGTGGGGGTGGGGAGAAAATAAAAATGCTGGATCAGTGTGGGAATGGAAGGGAGGGGTCGATTCTGGATCATATGTGGCCAAGGAGGAGAGAAGGAGATTCTAGAGGGGAGAAGAGGAGAGAGAGAGAGGGGACAAAGTGGACCACATGAGGTAAGGGGGGGGGGGGAGAGATGGAAACGGTGGGCCACATGGGGGTAAGGGGAGAGAGAGAAGAGATGGTGGCTCACATTGGAGTGAATGGAGAAAGAGAGGGGATGGTGGGTCACATGGGGGTGAGGGGAGAAAGAGAGAAAGAGAAAGGCAAGAGTGGACCACATGGGAGTAAAGGGAGAAAGAGAGGGGTGGTGGGCTACATGGAAATGAGGAGAGAGAGAGGGGAGATGGTGGACCACATTGGAGTAAGGGAAGAGAGAGAGAGAGAGAGAGAGAGAGAGAGAGTGGGAATGGTGGGCCACATGGGGGTGAAGGGAGAGAGAAAGGCAAACTGGGACACATGAGGGTGAGAGGGAACTAAAAAGTGGGTGAAAGGCAGGGGGCAATAGGGTGTTGGTGAAGGAATAGAAGATTTGGCATGAGAGGACTAGGGAGATAAATATAGAAGTAAGCTGGTAAGTAGCTGAAAGTGAAAAGAGGGTAACTGAGGACTGAAGTAGAAGAGATGGAGGAATGAAATCTAGTTATAGCTAGAAAAAATGTCAAATGAAGGAATGGAGAAAAAAAGATGACAGTAATCAATGTCAGAGATAGATGTAGGAAGGAAGGGAAGAAGACAGGGAGAGTGAGGAAACAGAAACTGGAAATAAGATCCAGGAAAAAGACTTAAGAGAAAAACAAAAAAGAGACATGGTTAAAGGAAACCGGGACCAACCCAATTAGAACATAAAATAATCAGGCAAAGGTCAAAAAATTACTTTCAATGTTTAGTGAATAAAATATATCAGTTTTGAAAATGTACATTTCCTGTAATTCAATTCATGGGTGAGAAAATGCATTTATGATTCTATGTTTGCAGTGTTCCACTGCTCACAGTCTGTTTTGTTGGGTTTTCCATTAATTTTTTTGTCTGCATGCTTGCTTTTTATTTGTAGTCTCTTACTAGGTAATGGTCTGTGTTTTATTTGTATAACTGTGGTGAGGGAGTCTGTTGATATGCGGATTCTGTGCAGGAATGCATAGGAGTCCATCTTGTTTCACAATTAGAGATATACTGGTGTTGGAGAATAGTTGCAGTGCTGGCTTTTCATAGTTAAGGATAATGCAGTTTGAGTTCTTGGACTAAGTGCTGGTATGATATGGCATAGCATAGCATAGTATAGTATCTTATGGTAAGCTTCTGATTGTCCATCTGCAAAGTTGTGTGTTACAACACACAGGGGCTTGTTTACAAAGCCGCGGTAGCGATTCGCGATCGTTATCGGAGCCGCGGCCCCTTCAATGGGGCCGCAGCTCCGATAACGATCGTGAACCGCTACCGCGGCTTTGTAAACAAGCCCCACAGCGTCTGGCAGTGGAGGGAGTTTGTGTTGCTGTTTCTGATGTGATACCAGAATCTGAATAGACTTTTTTTGTATGTTGTGAGAGATAGTGAGTGATAGCTACCTCATATGACCCTATTAGGCGGCTGCCTATGGTGTTAAGATTTTAGTTGCCTTTGATACAAAAAAGAGTCTTGTAGTCAAGTGGTAAGGCAAAAATAATATTAGGCCTTTATTCCCTGCCCTGAGGGGATATTCCTGGGATACAACAAACAATATGAAACAAAAGAACTGTAACACAGAAAAATATCTTCTTTCCTTTAGGTACCATCAGCTGGTTGCTTTGCACACGTTCAACATAAAGATACAATATCGTCTAAACAAATTGTACAATCCATGGGTACAGGGTCAGAATTATAGCTGCTGTTCTCCCACTGCATTAACTCAGAGTCACTTACGATTGCATATGGGTCACACTCTTCACAGCTGCTGTCTTCCTTAAAACTCTCCTGAGAGTCATGGGCTAGCTTTTCTAGAAAGGGCTCTTTAAATCCAGGGCTCTGAATGCCTGGTATATTAAAAGCTTCCTTCTGGCTTTCCCTTCTTCTCCACACTGGTGGAATTACTGTGTAACTTTCAGTGTCAAAGTTACCTCTGGTGCCACACCCTTGCCTTTCAAACCAAACAGAACTTCTTGCCTTTTCTTTAGCAAAGCTAGGTTCCCACCTCTTAGTTGTGGTTCTGTCTCTTATATCTGAGCTTCTGGCAGCTCTCTCCTGGGCTCTCCAACTACCAGGAATCCTAGCAGGGTCCTGGGCACGATGCTGGCTGTTTCCTGCTCTGCTGCCACACCTACTGCTTCCTTCCCTCAGTGGATTTCCTCCAGCATGACGTGTGCTCACTTTTTGCTGGCTTAGTCCTCCCAGGTCGCTGCCCATACTGGCCTTCCCTGGTTCTACCCTGCAGTTTTTATCCTTGTTCTCTTTGCATGCTGTCTGGGTTTCAGAGAACAGGTGTTCCTGATTAGCCTTCCTGCTTCTAGCTACGTCAGGACTAGTGCAAGAACATTTTACTCTAATGCCTTTTTGCTTTTCTTGTGCTGAGTTTGTTTGCTGCTCAGCTAATTCTACATGTACTGAGTTTGTCTGCTGCTCAGCTTATTCTACATGAGCTGGGTTTGTTTGCTGCTCAGCTAATTCTACATGAGCTGAGTTTGTCTGTTGCTCAGCTAATTCTACATGAGCTGAATTTGTTTGCTGCTCAGCTAATTCTACATGAGCTGAGTTTGTCTGCTGCCCAGCTGATTCTAAGGTAAGTTCCTTACTTTCCCTTAACTCAATGGGCTCTGTGCCCGCTGCTGTGTCACAAATCCCCCCCCCTTAAGATATTACGGGATGGGGAACAACCGTTCCCACAGCACGTAATCTTTGCTGGACTCTTGACATTCACCCTGTACCGGCTAACTGCTGCCATTCTCTCCTGCCAAGGTTTCAGTACATTTATATGGTACACCTGACAACGTCCCCTGTCATTCTCTACCATATAAGATACTGGTCCTTTACGTTCCACTATCGTATAGGGACCTTTCCACTGGGCCTCAAACTTTGGCCCAGGGTCTGCAACCATTACCACAACACGGTCGCCTATGGCCAGTTGTCGTGGTTTCTTGCCCCTATCATAATACCGCTTCTGGTACCACTGGCTATTCTGCAAATGCCCTTTTGCGGCTTGAGAAGCCCTCTGTAAGCGACTTCTGAGCTCGCAGAGGAACTGAGGCACTCCCATTACTTCCCTTTCAGGCTCGACCCACTGGTCCCTTAAAATGTCCAGGACTCCCCTTGGGGCATGGCCAAACATCAATTCATACGGAGAAGCTCCTAGTGAGGCTTGTGTACGTTCTCTACTAGCGTACAAAGCGAACGGGAGCATAATGTCCCAGTCGGTCATTTTCCCATCCAACCCCCTTCTTAATATCTGTTTTAGGGTCTGGTTGAAGCATTCCACAAGTCCATTGGTCTGTGGATGATAAGCGGAAGTTTTTATATGATGGATGCCGAAAGCATCCCATACCTGGGCTAGGTATTTCGATACAAAATTACTCGCCCTGTCAGTCAGCATTTCCTTTGGGAATCCCACCTTGCAGAATAGCTTGATCAGTTCTAATGCTATGGACCTAGCTGAGATGTTTCTTAGGGGTATAGCTCAGGGGAACCTGGTGGCGTGATCCATTATCACCAGGATATACTGGAATCCCCTAGGGGTCTTTACGAGGGGTCCAACAATGTCCATCGCCATCCGGGTTCAGCTATTGTGGGGGTTGGTATCATAGGGACTCCTATGGGCTTGGTGGCGCTCACCCACTGACAGGAGGGACAGGCCTCGCAGAACCATTTTGTTTCCCTGAACACCCCTGGCCAATAAAAATGGGCCAGGATTTGGTCGAGCGTACCCTGAACTCCCTTATGTCCCCCAACGGGGTGGTTGTGGGCCAGTCTCATAATGACTGCTTTAAAAGTTGTGGGAACCACTAATTGTTTCCTAACAGCACCTGTTTGAGGATCGTTGCTCTCCCTGTATAATATGCCTCCTTCCATAAGGAACCTGGGGAGCACGTCCCTACCCGTCTGAGCAAATTCAAAGGCGTGCTTTTACGCTTGATCCGCCTTTTGTTCCTTCGGAAAGGACGGGAACTTTTCGACAAGGATGGCAGGTACCCAGGGCAACCCCTGTCCATCTTCTACTCCTGCCCTTAGTTGAGGTCTGTGATGTCTCTCTTGGCGCTTTTCGCCCTTACTCTTCCTCATATTTTTAGATGGGGCACTGAATAAGTCCTCATGCTGGGGAAGCTCTCCTAGGTTTTCATCTGTGGTCCTACCCTCCTCCCCTAGATGTTCTTTTTCATCTTCTAGAGGGTCAGAATCCTCCTCTGGAAGCTCAGCTCGTGCCTCCGAGCTTTGGGCCTGTGACCTGGTGGAAACCATGCCTCCCTTTGTGTGGGTGCCTTCCTCTATTCCCCTATAGAATGGTGGCCAGTCCTGGCCTAATACAATGTCGTAGGGTAGTCTGGGGATTACGGCCACTGGGATTTCCCTCTGGGTTCCTAAACCCTTGACTTTCACTCTATAGAGAGGGTAATATGTTGATGACCCATGTACATACCTTATCTTGGATCTCCCTTCTGTTTGACTCGGGGTGGAGCCAGTGCGGGCCTGTATGGTTTGCCATAATTTTCCCGAAATCATACTTTGGTCCGCGCCTGAGTCAAGTAACGCTTTAGCGGGGACCCCTTGTACTTCAACATCTATACGGAACCCTGCCTGTATGCCTTTTCTGTCACCTGTTATCAGAGCTGTATGCCATATACAATCTTTTTTCGTGTGACCAATTTTCCCACATTTAATTCTACATGAGCTGAGTTTGTCTGTTGCTCAGCTAATTCTACATGAGCTGAGTTTGTTTGCTGCTCAGCTAATTCTACATGAGCTGAGTTTGTCTGCTGCCCAGCTGATTCTAAGGTAAGTTCCTTACTTTCCTTTAACTCCATGGGCTCTGTGCCCACTGCTGCGTCACAATGTGTATAGTGAAACATCCAACTTCTGCTATGCACTTGCCGTTAGTGGAATTTTATTGATTGATCTGGTAATAATTATGTTGTTGTTGTTGTTAAAAATGGATTATTGCAACACTATCTACTCTGGAATACCCCAATATCAGCTGAAGCACCTACAGCTAGTACAAACTACTGTCATTTGTCTTCTTCATCACTCTTATCAGTTCGATCACATACGGTAACAACCTTATTCATTAAATGTCACTGGCTTCCTTTACCATACCGTTTGCATTGTAAACATCTTACCATTATTCACAAGATTCTGAGCTCTGGTATCGATGCCTACCTCTCTTCCCACATTATTCTATATGCGCCTATTTGTTCCCTCCACTCTCTGCATGCACACTAGCTTTATCTTCCACCCCATCTCAAGCCCATCTTGACAGTACCCGAAACTCTGAATTCTTTTTTCTAGGCCCCTCACTATGGAACTCTCTTCCAGCACCTCTACATCTTGAATCATTGTTCCCCAGATTTAAAACAGGTCTTAAAACATATCTGAATAGAGAGAAACAGAGAGAAATATGATGACAGAAAAAGACCACATGGCCTATCTAGTCTGTCCTTCCATATCAACAACTACAAAAGTCCCCTTTTTACCTTTAGAGATCCTCTGTGTTTGTCCCATGCTTTTTTGAATTCCGTTACTGTCCTCATTTCTACCACCTCCACAGGGAGACTATTCCACGGATCCACTACTCTTTCCATAAAGAAATATTTCCGCATATCACTCCTGAATCTAACCCCCTTCACCCTCATCCCATGTCCCCTCGTAGCAGAACTTGCTTTCAATTGAAAGAGGCTCTCTCCCTGAACATTTATGCCATGGAGATATTTAAACATCTCAATCATATCACCTCTATCCCGCCTTTCCTCTAAGATGTACATATTAAGATCCTTAAGTCTGTCCTCATATGTTTTATAATGAAGACCACTAATCATTTTAGTAGCCACCCTCTGCACTGACTCCATCCTGTTCACATCCTTTTGAAAGTGCGGTCTCCAGAATTAAACACTATACTCCAAATGAGGTTGCACCAAAGACTTATACAGAGGCATTATCACCTCCTTTTTTCTGCTAGCCATTCTTCTCCGTATGCACCCAAGCATCCTTTTTGCTTTTGCCGTCGACTTTTCTACCTGTTTAGCTACTTTAAGATCATCAGACACAACCATGCCTTGGTCCCGCTCTTCTTTAGTGGACAAAAGTACTTCACCCCCTATACCAGCGATGGCTAACCTATGGCACGCGTGCCAGCTGTGGCACGCGAAGGCCTTGCAGCTGGCACGCGGGAAGGTCCGCAAAAAAAGGAAAAGCTGGCTCTGACTGCTGCCGCGGACGCGGCAAGGGCAGAATGCAGCATCCCGCGGGGCCCCCTCCGCCCGCTAAGCCCCTCTGCAAGAGCTTTCAGATTCGCGAGGGAGAGCGTCTCCCTCGCGTCTCTGTTAAGCCCGCAGGGGCTAATGGGAAATTTCCCATCAGCCCCTTTAGACGCGAGGGACTGATGGGAAATTTCCCATTAGCCCCTGCGGGCTTAACAGAGACGCGAGGGAGACGCTCTCCCTCGCGAATCTGAAAGCCCTTGCAGAGGGGCTTAGCGGGCGGAGGGGGCCCCGCGGGACATTGCAATCTGCCGCGGCAGCAGCCAGAGCCTGCTTTTTTTAAAAAAAAATTTGCCAGGGGGGAGGGGGGGGGTTAGGACTTCTAATGGGCTGGGGGGGGGTGTTAGGACTTCTAATGGGCTGGGGGGGGTTAGGACTTCTAATGGGCTAGGGGGGGGTTAGGACTTCTAATGGGCAGGGGGGGGTTAGGACTGCTAATGGGCAAGGGGGGGGCTAGGACTGCTAATGGGCAGGGGGGGTTAGGACTGCTAATGGGCAGGAGGGGGGGTTAGGACTGCTAATGGGTGGGCGGGCGGGCGGGGGGGGGTTAGGACTGCTAATGGGCGGGTGGGCGGGCGGGGGGGGTTAGGACTGCTAATGGGCGGGCGGGCGGGCGGGGGGGGTTAGGACTGCTAATGGGCGGGCGGGCGGGCGGGGTAGGACTGCTAATGGGCTGGGGGGGTTAGGACTGCTAATGGGCGGGCGGGCGGGCGAGGACTGCTAATGGGCTGGGGGGTAGGACTGCTAATGGGCTGTGGGCTGATGGGGGCTGTCTGGAAATGGGGTGATGGGGGTTAGGACTGGTAATGGGTTATAGGGGGGGCTTAAACTGAAAATGGGGTGATGGGGGTTTAGGACTGGAAGTGGGTTGATGGGGGGTTCTAGGACTGGTATTGGGTTGGGGGGTTGCTAGGACTTGAAATGGGCTGATGGGGGGCTAGGACTGGAAATGGGCTGATGCAGGGACTAGAAGGGAATGGATGCTGGGTGAGGCTGGAACTAGAAGGGAGCTGATGTTGGGGGAGGATTAGAATGGGATGGGGCTGGGAGAGTAAAATGGAGAGGGGAAAAATATTTTGTGTGGGAGGGATAAAAAATCTACAATTGGCCGGGTATTGGGAGAGTAAGTGGGGATTGAGGATGGAGGGGTAAAATTTGAGTGGATGAAATAGGAATGAGGAAAGAGCAAAAGGAGAAAGATTAGTATGTTAAAGCGGATGTAGAGAGAGAGAATGGAAAAAAAAAACTAGAAGAGAGAAGAAAGGACAAATGGACAGCAGATGATGGAGAGTTAGCAGAAAACATGAAGAAACCAGAAGAAAGTGGCTGGAGCAATTGCAACTGTGTAACTGAGCTGAGGTATTCTGTTTATGTAATTCCTTTTTGACATTGCCACTTGTTCTCTTTCCCCAGTAGGTCATGTATTGTTATTGTCTGAAATGTATTGGTTTAATATTTGCAGTGTTGCCTTTTGATAGGTATGGTGTGGTGCTTTGTGAGTCCTGGTAGTGCTGTTAGGATACGGCGGGTTTGCTATTGGTTCTAAATGGGCAGTGTTTGTAGTAGTTCCTAATGTGCCTGGCGGTTGGCACTGGATTATAGTAATGTAGAAATCTTTTAGTCTGTCTTTATCCATACACTCATTAAGAGACATGTTTACTAAAAGTTAGTGTATGTTAGCATTATGCAAATATTTATGCAAATTGACGTGCTGGCACTTTGAGGAAATTCTTTGGTTTTGTGCGGCAGTTTGGGCACTCGGGCTCAAAAAGGTTAGCCATCACTGCCCTATACTATATTGCTCCCTTGGATTGCTTCATCCCAATTGCATGACCTTATATTTTTTAGCATTAAATCCCAGCTGCCAAATTCTAGACCATTCTTCAAGCTTAGCTAGATCCCTCCTCATGTTATCTACACCTTCCTGGGTATCTACTCTATTGCAGATTTTCATATCATCTGCAAAGACGCAAACCTTACCCGACAGCCCTTCCGCTATATCACTAACAAAGATGTTAAAAAGAATCGGACCAAGGACAGATCCCTGGGGCACACCACTGTTAATATCCTTCTCCTCTATTCCAACAAGCATGCGACCTCCCCTTTGATATCACTTAGGATACAATGGCCCTGAACATTAGTGCACAGCTAGTCAAATGCCTGGAAAACTTGGAACTTCTGCTTCCCCTCCCTTCCATTCCCTCCCCCTTAATGTAACCGACTTTTCTATACTATTTATTTTAATTGGCATTCCTTTCTTATTTCTATTGTTTTTATTGTAAACCACTTTGATATATTATTGAAAGGCAGAATATCAAGACTTTTAATAAACCATAGTAATTTAATAAACCATATGGGTATGTTTTCTAAACCATCTTAATGTTACCAGCGCTAGTTGCAGCATTAATGTGAAGAATGCCATATAAGGTAGTGGGCGTTCCAGAGGGAAGGTTGCAAGGAATCAGTATCGCGCGATAGTGGGCGCCGTGGCACGTTAACACGCGTTAACCACAAGTTCATGCCACTGCAGTGCTAGAAACTATAAAGATGTAGCCCACTGGTTACTGCAATGATTGTGGAAGCAGAGGTCATGGGTTCGATCCTGCAGTGGTGTTATGTAAGAAGGCTGTCGGAGGCATTTCCTTTTAATTTAAATCAGTGCTGCCAGCAAAAACACCCTCACAGTGCTGTAACCTAAGGTGCCGCATAAAGCGCCCTATAAGGCACTCCATAGGGCACATTATAAAGTGCCCTGTCCGCTAAGGCACCTTATAATGTGCCCTATAGGGCACTTTAGAGAGCGCCTTATGAGGCACCTTAGGTTACGGCACTGTGAGGGTGTTTTTGCTGGCAGCACTGATTTAAATTAAAAGGAAAAGCCTCAGACAGCCTTATTAAATAACACCAATGTGGGATCAAACCCATGACCTCTGCCTCTACAGTCAATGAAGTAACCAGTGGGCTACATCTCTACAGTGTGTAACACACCGCTGGCTGGCTACAGAAAGACTGAAGGTCACCACACAAACTGTCTGCTGTGGTTACCAGGATAGGGTAAACCCACCCATACCCATGATGTACTGCACATGCAGATCAGCAGCCTACATCTGATCACAAGATGGTGTATGTGCCTCAATAACACCCAGGCCTGGTAGGGGGAACTGACCGTGTGTGTTACTGGCACAGAATAGCTACAAACCGTGACATTGTGCGGTTCCTGTGCTCACCCTGAGGGTGAGGTGGGGCGCCCAGCAACAGGTCTGCAGCACCTGGCTTGGCTGAGATAGGCTGTGCTGCAGGTCCCCATCAGTGCCAGTGTGTGATAGGTAGTCCTTGCAGACACACTTAGGATACACCTGTGTCCATCTGTATTTCCCAGTCATGTCTAACCCTTGTGGACTATAATGCACCCAGAATAGCGCATATAATTTGTGTGGTTGCCATGGTCACATGTTATAAGAGAAGGGTGGTGTTTGGACCCAAAAGGGGATTATGTAGCACCACCCAACCTGCCCTCTTTGAGTCAGGGTGCGGAACAGGATCTCCCACCAACAGATCCACATTCTACATTTCTGCAATGTGGCAGTAGAGGGGACCATCAGCCCCAGTCCTGCTGAGGAATAGGCACCCTACAGCACAGTCAATGCAGATATGTATGCATCACATAGACAGACAGGCAATAGGCCTGGAAAAACTCTTGAACCCCCTCCCCCCACCATCTGACATTCACCAGCAGAGGGCACAGTCAGTCTCCACCTGCTGCACCCTGCAAGGTGTTCCAGCCATACACATGCTAACTGCAGACAGTCTGCTAGCTAGTACATAGTGCAGGTTCCTGGAGAAACTGTGTGCACCCAAAAATGTGATGTGAGCACACACACCAAGCAAGCATGGTAGTGATTGGGCCCCAGAAAAGAAAACTCATAGATATCACTTGAGAGAAATATTGTATAGCACTATGGGGGAACCTAACCATGCCATAGTCACTGCTCAGTCAGGGTGAGAGTGGCCTCCCAGCATGACATGCTGTGGCCACCCTGTCCGTGTAGGTGGTGGTCGGGCACTGCAATGTCCCAGCCATTGCCCTATGCCAGGGGTCGGCAACCCGCGGCTCCGGAGCCGCATGCGGCTCTTTCTCACCTTTGCCGCGGCTCCGGAGCACACTGCCCGCTTTAAACGTCGCGTTATGGGCTCCCTCCATGTCAGCTCCCTCCCTTCTTCTGCAGCCGCGGTTCCCTGTCTCTTAGGGAACCGCGGCTGTGCTTTTAAAATCATCTCGGAGCCCTTCCTGTCTTGACGGGCTCCGTGCAGCATTGTCCCGCCTCTAAAGGAAGTTTGGAGGCGGGACAATGCTGCACGGAGCCCGTCAAGACAGGAAGGGCTCCGAGATGATTTTAAAAGCACAGCCGCGGTTCCGTAAGAGGCAGGGAGCCGCGGCTGCAGAAGAAGGGAGGGAGCTGACATGGAGGGAGGGAGCAGATATGAATGGATGGAGGGAGGGGGGCTGACATGGAGGGAGGGGGGCTGACATGAAGGGTGGGAGCTGTTATGAATGGATGGAGGGAGGGGGGCTGACATGGTGGGATGGAGGGGGCTGACATGGAGGGAGGGGGGCTGACATGGAGGGAGGGAGCAGATATGAATGGATGGAGGGAGGGGGGCTGACATGGAGGGAGGGGGGCTGACATGGAGGGATGGATCGAGGGGGGCTGACATGGAGGGATGGAGGGGGCTGACATGGAGGGAGGGAGCAGATATGAATGAATGGAGGGAGGGGGGCTGACATGGAGGGATGGAGGGGGCTGACATGGAGGGAGGGGGGCTGACATGGAGGGATGGATCGAGGGGGGCTGACATGGAGGGATGGAGGGGGCTGACATGGAGGGAGGGAGCAGATATGAATGGATGGAGGGAGGGGGGCTGACATGGAGGGATGGAGGGGGCTGACATGGAGGGAGGGAGCTGATATGAATGGATGGAGGGATGGAGGGGGCTGACAGGGCGGGAGGGGGGCTGACATGGAGGGAGGGAGCTGATATGAATGGATGGAGGGAGGGAGGGAGGGGGGCTGACATGGAGGGATGGAGGGGGCTGACATGGAGGGAGGGGGGCTGACATGGAGGGAGGGAGCAGATATGAATGGATGGAGGGAGGGGGGCTGACATGGAGGGATGAAGGTGGCTGACATGGAGGGAGGGTGGCTGACATGGAGGGAGGGAGCTGATATGGATGGATGGATGGAGGGAGGGGGCTGACATGGAGGGAGGGAGCTAAGAAGGATGGAGGGATGGGGGCAGACATGGAGGGATGGAGGGGGCTGACATGGAGGGAGGGGGGCTGACATGGAGGGGGCTGACATGGAGGGATTCGTGAGGCGGGCTGACATGGAGGGAGGGAGCTGATATGGATGGAGGGAGGGAGGGAGGGAGGGGGCTGACATGGAGGGATGGAGCACTGGTAATGGGGTTGAGGGGACGAGCACTGGAAATGAGCTGATTAGGGGAGGCTAGGACTGGTAATGAGCTGATGGGGGGTAGGACTGGTATTGGGCTGATTAGGGGAGGCTAGCACTGGTAATGGGGTTGAGGGGGGATTAGCACTGGAAGCGAGCTGATTGGGGGGCTTTAAGTGGGCATGGGCTGATTGTGGGGAGGGGAGGATAGAGCTGCTGGCCCTGGAAGATAACTGGGGGCTAAGGCTACAAATGGGCTGATATGAGGGGATGGGAGAATGGAACTGGATCTGAGAGGGGCTGCCATGGTATTTGTACTAGAAGGGACTGGTCAGTGGGGAAGGAGGGGGACTGGAAGGAAATGGACACCAGTGGCAATCATGGGAATGCAAGTTGACATTGGAAGGTACTGGGAGTGAGGACTGGAAAGGGGCTGATATTGGGGAGGGTTACTGGGACTGGAAATAGGCTGATGGAAAGAAGTGAAGAAAACGAAAGAAGAGATAAGAACTGGCAGATGGACCATAGACCACAGAAAGAGAGCTAAGAGAAGACAGGAAAGCAGAAGCCTCAGATCGGGACCAGCATGATCAAAGAATAAATTGGTCAGACAACAAAGGTAGAAAAAATAATTTTATTTCATATTAGTGATTTGACTACAAAATCATCATAATTTTGAAATCAAATATTGTTACTTCTTGTTGTTATATTTTCTGGCGTATTTTTTTTGGTGTGCGAAGGAAGAGGGGTAGTCTTATACGGCGAGTATAGGCCAAACACCTATATTTTAACAGGAAAAGTAGGGGGTCGTATATAGCATTAAGGTAAGAAACAATATATGCAGTGTTAGATTTGTTTTAAATGTCGCAATGGTTTTGCGGCTCCCAGTTTTTTTTTCCCTTCGGAAACGGGTCCAAGTGGCTCTTTATGTCTTAAAGGTTGCAGACCCCTGCCCTATGCCCTGTGCAGATACATCCTACACAGACCGCTGTGTCTGGGCCATACCCACAATACCTTGCTCCTCATTATGCACATTGGCAGGCTAACACTGGAGACAGTGCAAGCATTGGGGGCTCAGTAAGGTATAGGCAGCCACAAAACACTGGGTAGACATACACAAACTCCCACACCTATTTCAGCATTGTGCAAAGATAGAGGTGGTTGGCAGCCCTGGCCGCCACACCAGTCCTGGGCACAGTGCAGGCATTGCTAAGGTATGCAGGTGCTAGTATTGGTAGCTGTTGCTCCGCGCAGGGCCCAACAGCCTGACTCTCCATGAGGCTTTGGATAGTGGAGCCTGTGGGTGTGCGTGTTTATGCCCCTGTTGGCCGATGCTGTAGGGCAGAGGTTCCCAACTCCGGTCCTGGTGGCCAAGCACGATTCAGGTTTTCAGGCTGTTCCTAATGAATATGCATGAGATACATTTGCATACAATGGGGGCACTGCATACCAATGCATCTCATGCATATTTATTAGGGACAGCATGAAATCCTGAAGGGCGTTTGGCCCTCCAAGACTGCAGTTGGGAAACTCTGCTCTAGGGAGTGCACATGTTTATGGTGTATGTGCTCTGTGGGGTAAAATATAGGGACATGGTCTGCAAGAGCCACAGCTGGGACTTGAACCTGTGATCTTCTGCCCCTGAACATACTGGCTGTGTGTACTGCACCAAACTGTTGCCACGGAAGCAGGCCATTCCCTGGGGATACCATTACTGTTCATCAGACAGCCCTTGTCTGTTTCACTGCATGCCACCCACCTCAACAGGGCTTGGCCTTGGTGTTCTGCGGGCAGATGCCACTGCCCCCTCCACCACCAGTACCCCTCCACCACCATGCTGACATGCCCTTATGCCGGTGGTGCTGGTGGTGCGCAATCCCAGGCCATCCAGTGTGCCGGTAGGCGGCTGCCTGTGGTGTGGAATCTGGGGTAGGGCTGCCTACATAGACATCCGCACTTCCCCTGGCACCGCTTGTCACTATTATGTGCCCTTTGGAGTACCTGCTGGGTGATGTCCCCTGGGACACTGTGGGACACACACTCATGTTTGACCTTGGTCTTGCTGATTTGCAGTTTCTGAGTTCCTATGTGCCACCTAGGCATCTGCCTAGTCCACCCTGTGCCCCAGCTGCCCCAATTCATGTTGCACCTTCAGCCCCCTGTACTCCATTTGCAGCCTCACCATCTTGCACTTTCTTATTTGGGCACTACGCTGTTGCTGCACATGTATCACTACTACCACTTTTCTTGGTTTCCCTGCCTTTGCTGTACATTGCTGACTGAACTGGTTTCTCTCTCCTGCAAATGTGCCTCTAAAGCAAGGTTTTCACTGGGGTTAATTTTCAGACCTTCATTTCACAGCGTTAGTGTGCCTGGAGCCTCTTCCCGCCCACTCTCCGCCCATTCACCCCTTATCTCCGCCCTCTGGAGAGAGTTACTCCACCCTCTGTGCGCCTTAATGCCGCCGGAGACGTTATCACATGATAAGTAACGTTATTGCGTGGTAATTATCATGTGATAACAATACTTATTGCGCGATAACGTCGCCACTGCGACATTAGTGCTGTTTAGTAAACATACCCCATAAAGTGCCATCGAGTACTATTGAGTCAGTGTTGATTAATGATGACTCTCTGGATAGTTGTCCTAAACTGTGATCGGTCTTCCATCAGGTGGCTCATAGTTGACAGAGTTGCATCCATAGCTACTGTTATTGTATCAATCCATCTCATTGCTGGCCTTCCTCTTTTATGTTGATTTTCAGCCTTACCAAGAATGATGTCTTTCTCTAATGAGCTCTCGCTTCGCATGATGTGTTCAAAGTAGTAGTTGAAGTCTTGTCATCTGAGCTTTTTAAGAAAGCATAGCTTTGATCTTCTCTAGTACTAACTGGTTTGTTCTTTGGGCAGTCCATGGTATACATAATATTCTTCACTAATATCATAATTCAAAGGCATCAATTTTCTTCCTGTCATCTTTTTCACTATCCAACTTTCACATCAATATGACGTTTTTGAAAATACCATGGTTTGGACAAGTCTAATCTTTGCATGAAGAGAGATATCTCTGCTCTTGAGAATTTTGTCTAGGTCCTTCATAGCCATTCTGCCTAGAGCAATGTGTCATCTGATTTCTTGACTGTTTGCTGTTTATTAATTATTGATCCAAGCAGGTTAAAGTTGTACACAATTTCAATTTTTTCTCCATCAATGATGAATTTATTGATTTTGACAGTTGTCAGGATCTTTGTCTTCTTTACATTAAGGTGCAGGCCTATTTTAAGGCTATGTTCCTTTAACTTGAGAAGCAAACATTTCAGATCATCTTCACTTTCAGCCAGTATTCTAGTGTCATCAAGATAGAGAAGGTTGTTTATGATTCTTTCACCACTCTTCATACCTTGATTGTCTTCATACAGTCCTGCTTCTCTGATGATTTTTTCAGCATATAAATTAAACAGGTAAGGGGAAAGTATGCAGCCTTGTTGTAGACTTTTACTGATTTTGAATCATTCTGTGTTTTCTTGTCTATTCGAACTGCTGCTTCTTGATTAATTTAAAGGTTGTGCGAGAGAACTAACAGGTGTTCTGGTATACCTATACTTCTTAATGTGGCCAAGAGTTTTTCATGGTTTACACAGTCAAAAGCCTTGCTGAGTCAATAAAATGCATATAGATATTATTGTGGTATTCTTTTGTCTTTTAAAGGATCCATCTCACATCCACAAACATTTTACTTGTTCCTTGCTCTTTCCTGAACCCCACTTGCACTTCAGGCAGTTCTCACTCCAGGTATGGTTGGAGGAGGCACTCCTGGCCCCTCGAATAGGAAGTTGTGTCAGAGAAGGTAGGCTGTGAGTGTGCTAGCTTGAACACATTAAAGCCTAATGCAGCAGAGGCATTGCTGTGCTGCCCCCCTCCCCAAGGTGAGAAGACAGATGCCAGGAGGGGTCAGCATGGAGGGCCAGGCAGCACCATAATATTTGAGGACAGCATGGATGGTCTGCCTAGGGCTGCAGAAACCTTCAGGCCAGCCCTGGTTCTTCCTCTTACAGTTTCTGATTCTACTTCCTTACATGCGTCATTTTAGTACTTCTCCTTGTCTCATCTTGCTGCACGTTGGAAATCTCTGTTGAGTTCTGTGATTGCCTCTTTCCTTTGGCTTTAGCTTTTCTGAGATTCTGGACAATTTTCAGATTTTCTTTGATCATCCATTTTGGCAGTTTTTGCTTTTTCACCTTTTCTAGAGACTTCTCACTTTCTTCGAGCACAACTTTCTTGGTGTCATCCCATAACTCTTCAAGTGCTCTGTCATTTGACTTCAAAGCAGCAAATCAATTTCTCAGGCAGTCCTTAAATTCTGGTGGTATATTCTCAAGGTCATATTTTGCTACATTCATGAGTGGTTTGCTCTTTTTCAGCATTAGCGTGAGTTTGCATAAAGTGATCTGTACCACAGTCTGCTCCAGGTTTTGTCATTGATGTTATTGAGCTTTTCAATCGTTGACTTCTACAGATGTAGTCAGTTTGATGTTTGTATAATGCATTGGATGAAGTCCATGTGTACAGTCACTGCTTGTGTTGCTAGAAGAAAGTGTTGGAGATGAATAGATCATCGGTCTTGCAGAGTTCTATCAGTCTTTCTCCAGCTTCATTATTGTAGCCAAGTCCATATTTTACACCCACTTTGCCTTCTTTGTTGTCAACTTTTGTATTCCAGTCACCCATGATTATAACAATATGCTGTTTGCATATTCTGTCAATTTCAGCTTGTACTTGTTCAACTTCCGCAGCTGTTGTTGAGCATACACTTGAATAAAAGTTGTGTTGATGGGCATTCCTTGTAAATGCATGTAAGAATGATTAAATTTAAATATAAAGTGAGATCTCACCATGAGAGCTAAGGAGCAGAACTGAGCGTTGAGCTGTATGTTGCCCCTGCTGGAGGGCTACTCTGAAATACTTCTTTCACTCTGTTGTATGTGGGGCCACTGCAGGGGTATTGGGCACACTAGGTGTAGCACCAGCCTTATTCCCCTCCCACCTCATCACAACAGCAGCCATTCCACTATTATCCTGTGCACATGCATACTTGAACATCGTATTTTCAAGACAGATGCTGCTTTGTAAGTATATGTGTGTCCACTCTCCCAGTAGGTACAATTGTATGCTGCTAGCTTTAGTTTTTGTGGTTGTCAAGATCTATTGCTTTTCTATCATGGTTGCACCTTATCGCTGCTTAGATGCTTCTGTCCTATGTCCTGGTTTGAAAACTGCCAGTGCCTGCTGTGATTGTATATGCTTTTATATATGTGGGATGCCTCTGGGCTGTTAACTGTATGGGAATTACATCTGTACTGTGCATTTGCAGCACACCAGTACGGCGGGTGTAACTAGTGCCTGGTCAAAGGCAGAGGTTATCTTTACCCATGCTAGCTGTGTGTTTCATGATCAGAAGCACCACTAATGTGGCCGCGGTAGCTAAGCATGGCTGTTCACACCCATTCTTTGCATCAACTTTGCCCTAACCCTTTCTTTTTGTGAGGTACACGGGTAGCACAGGATTTTTAGCATGGATGCATTTTGCCACCTTCTCCCTGCCAGCATAAGCCTGGGACATGCATTATTCATGCAGTAAATCCTGCGCTTCTGGCTACCATGCTTTATTTTATTTAACTGTATTTATATCCCGCTTTTCACCGGGTCAAAGCGGCGTTACATTCAGGGGTGGGGAAATTAAGTATGAGGGTGGGACTATCACCAGGGAGACAACATTGATGATTTTGACATGAGACGAACTTAGGACATGGACAGTTTAGTGCAGCTTTGGATCATGCTTTAGTTAGCATGCCCCACTATACGTAAGTGATGCTTAACTAGCAAATGGAAGATCTTTCTAATAAATTTTTGTGACTAAAACAATATTGATATACCTTCTTCAGTCTATGCAACCCCTTGGACTCCATTATGAAAAAGATTTGTCTGTGTTTTTATAAAAATGCATGCATCCATTCATTTTGCTTCATTAATTTGTTTTTGTCTGTTCACAGCTCCAATCAAGTTGTGCCAAATGGACTCATCTTGCTGGCTGATGAAACATTCAGCCATGTACCTGATGGTTATGTCATTCATTGAAGGTTTTTTGCAGGTTTTTCTGGCAGGCCATTTTGATTTTGATCATTATTTTTTGATCATAGTGATCTAGGTGACAGTCCAAAATGCAGCATAAAGATGTTATCATTTTCCTCTAGTGAAGGCAATGCTGAAACTTTAGCCTGTGTTAGGGGGCTGAGAGAAGGTGGAGGGTGGAGATTAAAACAGCATGCATAACCAAAACATATTGTTTCAAATGGAAATATCCACAGAGCAGTGGCCTAAGTTTAAACGAGGGACTCCCAAGCCAAATTTTGCCATGGACCCTCTCATTGTCAGATAGGCCCCCAACAAACTTACTTGCAAATGTTTGCCACTCTGCCTCCCACTCCCCTTCTTTCTGCACTGAAGTGTTCAGGCCTGGCAATGATCACCTTCTGTTTCTGGGCCATAGTCTTGCGATAACAGCCATGAATCACACTGTTATTGTGATATTTTGGCCTGGCAGGGGGAGGTGATGGCCGCAGGGCTGAAAAATGTCAGTGAAGAAAAAAGAGGAGTAGGAAGCAGCATGCAAACATTTTCAAGCTCTGCCTTCACCGCCACCTTGTGGGCTCTCTTCTTGCCTGGGTTCCCCCACATTGCAGAGGCTTCTTCAGCAGAATTCACACCACTGCCACATAGAAAGATGGTAACGATCTCTGTGAATAATATTTTCTCTGACAATCATGAAAACAAAACTAGCAGTATGGTTTTGTTTTCATTACTGTATCATAGTAACATAGTATATGATGGCAGATAAAGACCAGTATGGTCCATCTAGTCTGCCCAGCAAGGTTCCATGCAGGTCACCTCTCCACATGCTGTTGTTTAGGGGTGTACCCACCACTCCGTGCAGGTCACCCCTATTTGTTGACTATTTTGATTTTATCCTGTTACTATAAAGGGATCCACTGTGTCAATCCCATGCCATTTTGAATTCTGTCATTGTATTTGCCCCCACCAGTCTTTGCAAACTATAGACACAGGAATCCCAAGGTCTTTGGAGATGGCCTTGTACCCCTTTGAAGTTTGATGTTTGGTGATGTATTCACCATTGTGAAAATAGAACAGGGAGTAAATGTGGCCATTTTAAACATTAGAGCCATCATTCGTTTATTGATTCAAGTCATGTGAGTATTGACAATTGATCACAGATGTGTCTAATTTTACTGAAATGGGAATGTGGCTCTTCTGTTCAAACTGATTTGAATTGTTTACAAGGGTGCCAATAATTATGTCCTAACAAATTATAACTACCAAAGACCTCAACTTATTAATTAATCCCCAAAGTACAAAAAGTAAGGTGGTGACCCCTAATATAGAGCACATAATTTAGAAAAGATAGTGAACAATGTTTTTGTTGGAATCCTTGTAAGGTGGGGATAGATGCCACTCAAGTAGCAAAGTTTCTTATTTATTCTTTTTAACATTGGCATCATTAAAGGCATCCCAACTGTGAAACACCACCAAGTGAACCACAAAAATTTAAAATAATGCAACACTTAGGGGGATGTTTACTAAAAACCGGAAATGTGCGCGCCGCAAAAGAGCGCACGGAAACGCGGCACTGAAACGCTAATAAACATGTTTAAACATCCCGCACACGTGCGTGTCATCCCCACAAAGGTGCGCGGCACACTAACGGGCCCCGTACAAGTGCGGGCCCGCAAATGTCCGATAGAGGCGTGGAACGGCTAAAGGAGGGCGGAGGAAGGCTCCGGAGGGGCGGAGGGACGGGGTCAATGGGTGGAGAGTGGGAGGGGAGAGGCTCCTCGCACAGTATCGGGCCCGAATTTGCATGTAAAAACTACCGCGAGGGAAACACTCGCGGTAGAAAGCATTTAAAGGGAAGAGAAACCATTTCCGTCAGCAATGTACAGGAAAAACCGGGGAAACCAGCGAAACGTGAGCAGTGTGATACATGTGCACAGCACAAAAGTGCAAATAAAAATAGAAAATGACCACAACAGAACTATTAAAAATAGTAATTCAGCTGGGGAACAGTTATAGTGATGGGCAAATACAGAAAACACACCCATCAAAGCTTCAGAAAAAAGAAATGAATTTTGGAAGGGTTTACGGAGCGGAGACTCTTCCTGGGAGTGTTTGCTATGGTTGCCCATTAATATCACTGTTGCCCAGCGTGGTGATATTTTGTCCCCCATTTCCCGTGGTCATTTCCGGGGTTTATGTGCACGTTTGTCACCAGAAAGGGTGCATATTCCCACAGTAAATTTGCGTAGAGCAGGGTTTGTGACTCCATCCTGCCAGGCTTACTACCTCCAGGGGCTGCACTGTCTATGTGGCCATAGTGTGGTGCAGCGGACAGAGTCAGTACCTCTAGGACCAGAGGTTCAAAGCCCAGCTGGGGCACTTGCCAGCCCAGTCCCTAAATTTTACCCACCACTAAACACAGATAGCGCAGACACCCCTGTATTGCAGGGGACATAAGCATGGGGAAAACACCCATATTTTACCCAACAACGCACACACACCACAACAATGGGCATTACCCACAGTCAAGTACCCCAAATGCAGTCCCGTACTGCCACATTCCAATCAGGTCACCTGCTTTTTATGGGAGAAGCTCATGCCAGCATGTTGGCGGACGAGTACATGTGGTGCAGGGGGCAGTGGCTGCTAGCGACAGAAGACAGAGGCCTAGCCATGTGCAGGCTGGCACAGTCCACAGCAACAGATAGGCCCTGCCGGATCCACAGTCATGGACTATCCAGGGAATTCAGCCAAGCTGTGGCTACACGGTGGTGCAGTGCACACAGACAGTGCATGCAAGAACAGAAGGTCACAGTTTCAAAGACCAGCTGGGGCTACCAGCAATCCTGCCCACATATTTTCCCCACAAATAAACAGTGACAGTAAGGACACACCTTTTGTGACGAGGACATATGCAATGGTAATACATCTATCTTTTACCCCACTGAGCACAGACACCATGAACAGGGGCAGAACCTACAGCAGAATCCCCCAAATGCAGTCCTGGTGGGCCACACACCAGTCAGGTTCCATGCTGCCACTCATACAAATGCCTGTGCTGTATATCTACGGCATGTAGATGTAGCTCATGCATATTCATGAGGGACAGCAGGAAGACCTGAACAGTGTGATGCAAAACTGGGCTGGAGTGGGGAAGCGCTGCCGTAAAGCAGCAGCCAACAGGGGCAGACACACCCACACCCACACCCACAGGCCCCATTGGCCAATGTCTCCTGTAGAGGCAGAACATTGGACCCTGCGTGCATCTCCCAATACCAGCACCTGCATACCTTAGCAATGTCACCCTACACCTGAGGTACACAGCTCTGAAACGTTTGCTAAGAGTACAGGCTGATAGATATCCCTACGTTACGCACATACTGCTAGTTGACCCCATCCGAACAATCTGTTTGGTGTCTGCGGTGCGTGCTCCAGGCCTGGCCTCTGACGGTGTTCACCACCCTGGGGAATGACCCCCAGCAGTACTGCGTACCATATCCATGCCTGTGCCGTGCCCAGGACCGGTGTGGTGGCCAAGGCTAATCAACCCCTCAATAGTAGCACAATGCTGGCATAGGTGTGGGAGTGTGTGTCTGTCTATACCAGAGGTGTCCAAACCTGTCCTGGAGGGCCACAATCCTGCCAGGTTTTGGATAGCCCTAATGAATATTCATGAGATATATATGCATTAGAGATATCCTGCCAACCTGACTGGTTTGTGGCCTTCCAGGGCTGGATTTGGAGACCCCTGCCTTACACCTCTGTCATCTAAGATTGTGAGTGGGCAAGGTGCAGATGTCCAAGACATCAAAAAGGTATATAGAATGTGACACATTCCTCCTCACTTCTCACCACCACCAAAATATACAACTTTTTGGTGGTGGTGAGAATCGAGGAGGAATGTGTCACATTCTATATACCCTTTCGATGTCTAGGACATCTGCACCTTGCCCACTCACAATCTTAGATGACAGAGGTGTAAGGCAGGGGTCTCCAAATCCAGCCCTGGAAGGCCACAAACCAGTCAGGTTGGCAGGATATCTCTAATGCATATATATCTCATGAATATTCATTAAGGCTATCCAAAAACCTGGCAGGATTGTGGCCCTCCAGGACAGGTTTGGACACCTCTGGTCTATACAGTGTGTGTTGGCTGCAAACACCTTCCCCAACCCACACTGCCAGCACTACTGCCAGTATTGGCCTGCCAATGTGCATAATGAGCAGCAATGTACCATGGGTATAGGTCAGACATGGTGGGCTGGCCAGGATGCATCTGCACAGGGCATAGGGCACTGGCTGTGACATTGTAGTGCCAGGCCACCACCTACACAGACAGGGTGACCTCTGTATGTGCTGCTGGGGGAACACTCTCACCCTGAGTGTGCAGTGATGACAGCATGGCTAGACACCCCCATAGTGCTGTATTGTGTTTCTCTCTTGTGATATATATAGGTTTCCTGTTGGGGCCTCCTCACAGAACTCTCTGTTTGTGTGTGCTGCCACCCCAGTTTTGGGTGCATGCATTTCCATCAGGGCTAACCAGCAGACTGTTCACAGCTGGTATGTGTCTTGATGGAGTGCCTTGCAGGGTGCAGTGGCTGATGGCTTGCTGCAGGTGAATATCAGATAGTGCTGGGGTGCATCTTTGGATATCCAGGCCTAAAGTCTGTCTGATATTGTGTTATGGATGTTTGTGGAGCTGCTTGGACTGCCCTGTAGGGTGTCTGTTCCCCAGCAGGACTGGGGTTTGATGGTCCACTTTACTGCCATTGGTGTGGGGATCTGTTTGCCACCCTCGGGGGGGGGGGGGGGGGTGTTCTTTGACCACCTAGGGGGTCCATGGGGGGGGGTTCTACTAACTGAGACAGACAGAGATATCCAACATGTTTCTGCAGCACCTTCCTATCTCACAGGTTAGTACTGTTTTGGAGCTCTGTCATGGCCTCATCCAGCCATGGCTGGTGTTGTGGACCTGGTCCTGGCCGCCATATCACACCCTCAGGGTGAGCACAGTACCCGCACAATGTGACGGTGTGTAGCTACTCTTTGCTGGTAGTCCACCCGGTCAGGACCCCCTACCAGGCCGAGGTGCTGTGTGGGTGCACATGGACAATTCCCCCTACCAGGCCGGGTAGCTGTTGGGGTGCATTCCCCACCTTGTGTGCATCTGTGGACAGCTGATTTGCATGTGCAGTGCATCATGGGTACGGGTGGCCTAACCCTATCCTGTCTACAACAGCAGACTGTCTGTGGGGTGACGTGCAGGCTCTCTGCAGCCAGCCAGGGGCTTGCTGTCAGCTATAGAGCTGTAGCCCAATGGTTATGTCACTCCCTGTACAGCCAGAGGTCATGGGTTCATACCCACAGTGGGGCCCTTTGATAGGGCTGTCCACAGCTTTATTTTATTTACTGTACATATGTCTATGCCGGCAAAACCACACACAGCTTACTATACCCATTAGGTGCCTCTGAGGGTGCTTTATAGGGCGCCCTATAGGCCACCTTATGGTTGCCATCCATATAGGGTGCACTATACATTATCCTGTGTCGCAACATACATGGTGCCCTATAGGGGACATTCTAGGGTGCCTTGGCGGACAGTGCACTGTAACATGTGCCTTACGGGCATCCGTATGTTAACACACTGTGAGAGCGGGTTTACTAGTGGTGGGAAATAAAATATAAATGGAAGGCCTCCTACAGCACTCCTCACCATGATACATACTGCCCCAGCCAGCCTTGTTCACGGGGCACTGTGAGGGGTTGAACCCCTGGCCCCTGCACCATTGGTCAGTGTCCTAACCATTGTGCTGTGGTTCTGTTCCTGTGTTTGTGCATCCGCGCGCAGCCTTGTAGACATCAGCGCGCCATCTTGTGGCGCACTAAATTAACAGCGTGCCGCCTTATGCCGCACAACATGGAAATGCCCCTAAAAGAATGCCTCAGCCAGCTGTCTTCAATGGGCACGGTGGGGAATTGAACCCATGATCCCTGCACAAGTGGTCAGTGTCTTAACCATTGTGCTATGGCTCCGTCCCTGTTATTTCCACATCAGCGCGCCACTTCTCCCTCCCACTATTGGACTGCCCCCTCACACATCAGCGTGCCGCCTTCTGCCCACCGGCTCGCCGCCTTCTGTTGCCCACATTTATCAGCGCACCGCCTTCTGCCGCCCAAACTTACCAATGCGCCGCCATCTGCCGCCCACACTAAACAGTGCGCCGCCTCATGCCGTAATAAAAATAACAGTGCGCCACCTTCTGCCACCCAAAATTAATATGCCTCCTAAGCACTTTTGCCCATAAATGTTGGTGCCTCAGCTGGTCTTTTTTGTTGAGTGCAATGGGGGTTTGAACCTCTGGCCCCTGCACCATTGGTCGGTGTCTTCACCATTGTACTACGGCTCTGTTGTTTGGTTTTGCAGCAGCGCCCCACTTAGCCTTCCCACGCGCTAATGTGGGCCCCGCACATTAGCGCGACGCACACACGTACGGTCCGGTTTTTTGCTTTTTTCGGCCTGGCCTGCCCACTCCTTATATGGCACCAGCACACTAACAGGGACCCGCACAGCAACGGAGTTTAGTAAACATACCCCTTAGCTTTTTGATGCAAAAACCCGTACCTCAAAGTTTTTGACTAAAAGATCCATTTTCACAATATCTTAACCGATTTAAGTCAACAGTGACACAGACTGTATTTTGAGCTCCCATCACATTGAAGAGCTCCGCATCAGGCTTTCAGAGAATCAAGGCAATGGATCTCAAAACGATTCAAAATACCGTGTAATAAAAAAGTCCACTGAATGTTCTTAAATGTCATCAAAAAATGTCATCACAGACATAAGAGGGGGTGTCCCCAAACACTCCGATTAGTCAGGCGTACTTAGATAAAGAACAAAGAAAGAACAAAAAAAATTATGATTGAAAACAGATTCAAATGAGACTCCACCAATCAGTCTCAAGATTCAAGCTAGGAGGGTAAATCGAGTTTAATGAAAAAAATCCAGCGTTGTTCATGGTATTGTAGAAAGGATTCTTTATCATCCCCTCTGGGATCAGAAGGGATGTAGTCAATAATGTGCCACTTAAACTGTTCAAAACTATGCTGTTTATCAAGGCAGTGTGATACAATAGGTGCTGTAAGTATCTTATTCTTTAAACGTGAATGATGTTCACCAAGACGTGTCTTGATTGACCGAGTAGTTCTACCTACATACAATAGTGGGCATGGACAAATTAAGAGGTAAACCACATAGGACGTAGTACATGCTGTATGCAAGTGTGTAAGAGTATGAAATAGAAGTTAGATGGTCAATCCAGGAATCCCCCGTCAAAGTCATAGCACAAAATTTACAATTGGAACACGGATAATGACCCGGGAAGGAATCCGACAGAGGGCTGAGTGGTCCATCTGCCAAAGCTGTTGTGCAAACCACCTAATCGTTGATATTTCTCCCCTGGGTGAATGCAATTGTAAGGTCATTTTGGAAACATTCATGTAACATCAAAATATGCCAGTGTTTTCTTAAAATAGACACTTATAATCTTGTCCAAAGAATCATTTTTATCCAAATGATTGGGATGTAACAACCACTCTCAATGGGCATACCTTGCTCGTCTGTAGGCTTTTCTGATGACTTACTCTAGATAGCCTCTTTTTTGCAATCTACAAGACAAATCCATAGCATGTTTTTAAAATTCTGACAAAGTAGTACAGATGTGACGCAGTTGTAAAAATTGTCCCATTGGTAGACCGCATCTAAGCAATGTGGGATGATAACTATGATAACATAGTAGGTTATTTCAATGAATTGGCTTCCTGTAAAGAGTGGTTTCCAATCTGTCTTGTTGTTTATATACAGTAGGTCCAAAAACTGAATTTGAGTATGGTGAAACTTCATGGTAACTTGTATGTAGGATTTCACTGAACTGATATTTTTAAGGAGTTCTTGTAATTCAGATATTGTGCCCAGCCATATTAAAAACACATCATCCAAAATCCCCCCCCCCCCCAAACGGTGAACCAAGGAGGCTTGTAACAAACCTAGTGGTATGTTTACCAAACAGCTGTAGCGGTTCCCTGCGATATCGGAGCCGCGGCCCCATTGAAATCAATGGGGCCGCCGCTCTGATATCGCACAGAAGCCCTACTGCTGTTTAGTAAACATACACCTTAGTCACAAACATAGACATATATAATGTAGCCATTGACAGAGCAATTGTGGCTGCCATCACATGCCAAATATCTTTAAATAGAACTGAGTGTCATAAAGAAAGTAATTGCACATTAAAACGAACTCCAATAACTGTAGCTTGAAGAATTTTAGTAATCTAAGTGGTAAATCCACTGAATACTCCGCTATTACTGAGAAAGTTTCCTTCTGATCTATATTGGTGGACAAAGACACCACATCCATTGTTGTCAAAATCGCAATAGTAAGATCCAAATTAAGTGAGTCCAATAAGGTAATGAAGTGAGTGAAGTCACAAATATAAGAATGAACTTGTGAACAGCTGCTATAAATTTTGTGCAAACACTAGGCCAACTTGTCTTTTAAGACTGCACGTGTTGTTGGTGACTAGAGGAGATCTGATTGTGATTCTTTGACCTGATTGTCATCTTTGTCTTCATAGGTCTGTCTTTCAGCTACCTTTTATTCCCCTGGTCTTTGTCCTGTTCTTCGCATCAACTCTGTAGCATTGTCCATCAAACCCCTCATGTATTTCATTCTCCAACCCCTCTCCCCCCCCTCCCCCCCATTATGCTTCTCTCAGATAGTGTTGACCTAGGGGGTATCCGGGTGTGTCTTTGCTGCTTAATAGTCTCTGTGTCTGTCTGTGTTTCTCTGTGTCTGTGAGTGAATGTATGTGCATTTGACTGCTGTGCTGATGGAACGTTTCAGTGGGTGCTGGTAGAGGGAACCAGGAGCCGTGAGTGACTTGAACAGATGGGTTGAACAGGTCATGTTGAATGAGGAAATGGGACACAGTAGTGGACCATGAAAAGGCATCCTTATCAGAGGATTTGTAAGACAAGGACCAAGTTCCTAGACTTACATAAGGACATAAAATTAGCCATACTGTGTATACCAATGGTCCATCAAGCCCAGTATCCTGTTTCCAACAGTAGCCAATCTAGGTCAGAAGTACCTGGCAAGATCCCAAAAAGTAGAGAGATTCCATGCTGCTTATCCCAAGATAAGCAGTAGATTTCCCTCAGTCCACTTTAATAATAGTATATGGACTTTTCCTCCAGGAACTTCACAGATGGCCAGTTCCTCACCAGATTCCATTTTGATAAAATGCCATCCAGTATCTCTGCCAGGAGGAGCTAAAGCCACCACACAGAGTGGGCAGGCCAAGACAGGCCACCTTAAAGTCACCTCAGCATCAGTCTTTTTTTGCCACTGGTGATTTCCAGTCTGGCTATTAATACAGGCCTCAGCCAGTCTGTCATATCACATTGAATCATGGTAGTATCTGAGGGCCTTTCTTATCCATACCTCTGACTATATAGCCTTCCCTCAGAGCATGCAGCATGATCAGAAAACAATGACTCAACTTTATGAGATGGCTGATTTCCCATCTGTGCTGGATTCATAGATTTCACCCATGTGCCCATTAGGCCCCCACAAAGGAGGGAGAAAACCTACTGCAACAGAAAAGCTTTTCACTCCCTCAATATTCAGGTGGTCGGCAATGCCTAGAGTTACATAACAGATGTCTTCCTGCCATAATGCATCCATCCATTCAGATTCTGGAATCCATCACAAGTTTGAGAGTGGCCATATCACCAGCAGATGGTTGCTGGATAAGCCCTTCACTATCCAGCACCGATACCTCTACATGCAAAACATGCCATACCGATACCATGCCATACCGATACCTCTACATACCAAAACATGCACAGCACATCACGGACGCCCACAAGAAGATTTAGACCATTTAACAGGGAACACATCTTGGCTGAGACCCAATCACTCCTCAACAAAACCATACCAGACCTCGACGAACTAATCACCTCCTGGAACTCCAATCTGCATGCCATATCACAACCTCCAATTTCCAATAACACAAAGAGGAGAAAAAGAAGCACCGCCCCATGGTTCTCTCCTGAATTGCGATCCTCTCTGACTCAACTCCGCAGACTGGAACGCCGCTGGCGCAGATCACTTTCCACTGAAGATCAGACCGCCTACCGTACTCACCTCTCCACACACCGTGAAGCAATCACAACCACAATGAAACAATATCACACAGACACCCTAAAGAGATCACTGAATAAACCACGTGACCTCTTCAACCTGGTCAAATCCCTCTCAAAGGAACCTTCTCCCGAACAACACAGTGAGATTCATCCACAGAAATTCGCTGACTACATGCAATCCAAGATAGTGCAAACTAACAAGGTGTCAACAGTCCCGTTCCAAGAACCAACGAATGCAACCCCACTAAATAACTTCTCTACACCATCCACTAAATGCATCGAGGACACCATAGCATCTCTCAATACCTCCACTGCACAAACGGACCCATGCCCAGCTTTTTGGATTAAGGAGCTACGTTGTGCGTTCAGCCCCTTCATTGCAAATCTAATGAACCTCTCATTCACAACAGGGTACTTCCCTGCAGCACTCAAGCAGACTTCCATCAGGCCACTTTTGAAAAACCCCAAGCTAGACCCGCAAAAGGTCGAATCTTATAGGCCTATAGCTAGCATTCCCCTCTTAGCCAAGATAATTGAGAAGGAGGCACAACGGCAAATCCAAGATCATATAGACACCACAGCTCCCCTAGATCACTGCCAACATGGGTTCAGAGAATATCATGGGGTCGAGACCCTTCTCACTAACCTATTCAACGACATTATCACAGGCATTAACAACATCCGACAAGGATTTGTACTCGTCTTCTTAGACATCGCTGCGGCGTTCGACTCGGTAAGCCACGAAATTCTCCTCGGACGACTGAAAGAGAAAGGTATCTGCAACAGTGCATTAGAATGGTGTAACTCTTATCTGGATGGAAGATGGCAATATGTGAAGTCCGGTACAGAAGAGTCAAAACGCTTCCATCAAAAGCAAGGTGTGCCTCAAGGTTCCTCATTGTCTTCCCTACTATTTAACATATACATGCAGCCCATCTGCGACATCATAAGATCTTTCAAAGTCAACTGCTTGATATACGCAGATGACATTCTCTTATATATGCCTTTCTCTACAACTCAATTAGACCTGGCACCGTTGGTAGACTGCCTCAATTCGGTCTCAGAGTGGCTCCAATCACAAAACCTTCGCATTCAACATAAAAAAAACAGAGGTGCTCTTCATCTCCAAAGACCCCAACTTCACCCCTCCAGCCCACGTCAGTGTCAAGGAAGCTGACCTACAAGCTAAAGAAACAATAAGATACCTTGGAGTTACATTGGACCAACGTCTGGATATGAAACATCACATAAATAACATAGTCAAAGCTGTATACTTCAAAATACGCTCGCTTAGGCATATGCGCTCCCTGTTGGACCCGGATGACTTCCGAACCATATACCAAGCGCTAATCCTGCCACACTTCGACTTTGCAAATGCCATATTACAAGGTCTCCCTCAATCCACTCTTAGCCCATTACAGATGGCCATGAATGCCGCAGCAAGAGTCCTCTACGGAGCCTCCAGAAGTGATCACGTAACTCCCATTCTTAAACAGCTTCACTGGCTCCCCATCCATGGGAGGATCATCTTTAAAACCCTAGTCCTATCATTCAAGGCAATCAAGGGTATCTCATCCTCCTCACTCACAGATCTGATTCACACTGTACCCCCCAACAGATCCAGAAGAACAACAGCCGTAAACCTACTGACAACCTCGAAGGCGTTGACAAAGTGCAACATGACAACCTCAAACAGAGCCTTCAGTTTCTATGTACCCAAATGCTGGAACGCTCTACCCTCCGACATAAGGGCCATTACTGACCTACTCCAGTTCAGGAAGGCACTCAAATACCACCTCTTCCTTCAATACTACCCTACCAGCAATTGAACCAGAGGAAGTGACCCACTCTTGAACACACCATGCCGTTCTTGATATTATTAAGACTCTATTCTGTTCTATGTAATTATCTCATGTATATAGTTTACCCCGGTTCTCCAAGTTTGTACTCCTGTTCGATGTAAACCAAACAGCTTGTTGTTATGGTCTTTATGTTATAATGTAAACCGCGCTGATGCCGAATAGTGCGGTATATAAGAACTTGTAATAAATAAAATAAATAATAAATAAAATAAATAGTTGCATTAATGATGTCCCATGTTTTATCCAAGTTCTCTGACCTTGTTCTATGTAAAAACCAAACAATGTGTTGTTATGGTATGTTGTTTTATTGTGAACCGCGCTGATGCTGAATAGAGCGGTATATAAGAGCCTGTAATAATAATAAATAAATGCATATGTTAGAAAGTCTTTGTGCCTTCTCTAAGCCCCTACCACATCTCCTGAAACATCATTGTTGGGTTACTCCCTGTAGCTCATAGCCTGCTTTTCTATTCATGATTATATTTCCTCTCCTATACAGGTGATAGAGGCTACCCTCAAAGGAATTGGCTAATGACCCCCTTGATAGCACCCCAGATAAACGCAAAGGACCCACAGCCAAATTAGGGCATCATTCAGCACTTGAAATGCTGCTTCTAGTGTCTTAACTATTCAGGGGGAGAATCCTTGTACAGCCCTCCCAAAGGATGTGACATTTTCATGGCATACTGCATGCTGCATAATCTAGTGCAAAGGTGCAGACTACCTGAAGGTGTGGAAGTGAAAGACGTAGCCATGTTGGTGCCCTCTTGAGAAAGTCTTCTAGTGGCTGTGGGAATATGTGGGGACTGGAAACACACTGATGGTTCCGCAGGGCAAACCATGCCATGATCATCTACAGGACATGTGAATATCTGGGTCACAACCAAGCCGGTCCTTTCACATGGAACCTACCTGTGTAATGCCTGGAAATACTACCTCTTTCACTTGCAAGTGATCATTCTGGCTGGCGGCTTTTACATGTGTAGGAGGCAGCCTGGACCCTAGATACATATAAATTTCACATTTTCCCCACCATTTGCACATATTCACCCCATATCTTAGAACATTTTCATGTGTATTTTCCTCACAGTATTTTTTTCCTGTGTGTATTTTTTGGGGCAGGTATACGTCAAATATACATTGGACTTACACATGCAGACCTCCTCTTCTAAATTAATGCTGCCAGTTTACACGTTTACACTTTCACTTGAATTTCTTCACATAATCAAACTAAAATTTGCTTTCAAAATATCCAGATAATTTGTATTGTTTATTATTGTATTGTGTGTTATATTCCATACTGCTGCATAGTAAATGATCCCCTAAGGTTGTAGTTCTTCGTCCCACATCAATTTCTGATCCTTAAATTTCTTGGCAGGCCTAGTAAACTAAATATGATAAAAGGAATCCAGTGATGCAGGTCATATTGTTCAGCAGTAAAATTTGTATAATTTGTCCCTTCCTTTCTGAACATACTACTAAGACCCTTATCCACTCTCTCATCACCCACCATTTAGACTATTGCAATCTGCTCTTTACTGGTCTTCCCCTGAATCATCTCTTTCCCTTTCAGTCCATTCAAAATTCAGCCACACAGCTAATCTTTTGCCAGTGTTGCTATTCTCACATAACCTGTCTTCTCAGCTCACTTTATTGAATTCCTATCCATTTCCAAATCCAGTGAAAACTTCTTCTTCTGACCCCCAAGTGCATTCATTCTGTGGCTTCTCATTACCTCATTACAATATAACCCATTTAAGACTAATAAGAGAAAATATTTTTTCACTCAACACGTAATCAAACTCTGGAATTCGTTACCAAAGGATATAGTATAAGCTGTTAATGTAGCCGGGTTTAAAAAAGGTTTGGACAAGTTTCTTGAGGAAAAGCCCATAAACCATTAAAGAAGACCTGGGAAATCCATTGCTTACTCCAGGACAAGCATTGTGGAAGCTGTGGACTTTGGGGACCTGCCAGGTACTTATGACCTGAAATGACCATGTTGGAAACAGGATACTGGGCTTGATGGACCTTGGTCTGATCCAGTATGGCATTTCTTATGTTCTTATCTTCTTACCTCTCCTCTATTTTCTCTTCCCACACCCTTTCTTGGGAACTCCACTCAACAGGCAAATCCCTTTTATCTGTGCCCTTCTCTGTCACTACCTTTGTTTGTCCCATCTTGCTGCTCCATATGCCTGCAACAGACTACATGAGTCAGTACGCCAAGCACGATCTCTGGTCCTATTGAAATCCTGGCTAAAAGTTCACTTCTTCATGGGTGCTTTCGGATTCGGATTCCCCTTTTCTCCTGTTTAGCACCCAAGTGTGTTAAAAAAACATATCCCTTTTGTTTGTTGATTTGTCTCTCTTGCATAGATTGTGAGCTCTATTGAGCAGGGACTATCTCTCACAAGTATGTGTACGGTGCTGAGTATGCCTTGTAGTACTATACAAATGATTCATAAGTAATAGCAGTAGCAGCAGTAGAAAGGGTTATACTGGTACTAAGCTGGTCAAAAATCAGTAGATCAAAAGCATAGCCAGAAGCATCTACAGAGCATTATGGCCCTAATATTCGAGCAGCATTTACATGGTTTACAACCCTTTAAACCATGTAAATTCCACTCAGCGGGATATTCAATGGCACTAACACGGTTAGTGTCACTGAATATCCCTGATCTTCCCACCTACATGCCTACACACCCCAATGCTAGTTAGTCGCTTAGCATCAGGGAACGTCATGGGCCTTCCTGGAAGAGCACAGGCAGTGATAGTCGCTAACCAGGCAGTTGTGAGAGTTCACGTTGCCCAGTTAGCGACCTGTGGCTAAAAGATAGGTGTAGCAAAAGCTCACCTATCTTTTAGCCACAGGGGCTAACCAGGCAGCATGCAATATCACTGCTGACTGGTTAGTTACTGCAGCTGTGAGGTTGTGCAGCAAACCCGGATATTTCATGTTGTGGCTGCATATGACCCATATTGAATATCTGGGGTTAAGGGTTAGCGCACAGACACAGTGGATCCCATTATAGCAACAGGATAAAATCAAAATAAACATAACTATCTCTTATATCTCAACAAATAGGGATGACCTACACGGAGCGGTGGGTACACCCCTAAACAAAGGCATGGGAAGGGGTGACCTGCATGGAGCGGCAGTTGAACCTACTCTTGCCGCCTTGATGGGCAGACTAGATGGACCATGCTGGTCTTTATCTGCTGTCATATACTATGTTACTATAATTCAATATCGGGCCCTATGTGTGCAAAATCTCTTTGTTCTCTTTGCCCCCATGACTATGCCTAGTCACACAGGACAGTTCTACCACTGGCTCGTCTGGCCCTGTCAGTTATCATGATTAAATCAATCACAATAGCTACCATCTATTTTCCTCAGCCCCAAGATTTTTGTCATTTTCATTGCAACAAACCAATTCTTTCTTGTTTTTGTCATCATTGTGGGCCTACTGTGTGCATATACCTCCAAATTTACACACAATTGACAAAGCATTCACAAGCAAATTGCACACACACTTAATTTTTAGAGATGCATATGACTACCTAAACAAGCCTGAAATGTACAAGCCTCTAGTCAGGGCCAGTGCAAGGAATGGAGGCACCCTAGGTGGGTCGTCCCCCCCCATCCTGACACCCCTCCACTGCTCCCCACCCCATTGCTGCTGCTGCCACCCCTTTACAGGACCTGCAATGGCGGCAATGGCTCTAAAATCGCAATGCAGCACTTACTTAAAGGTTTTGGCACTGCATCCGGTTTCCATGTGCTCCTACCTGCTGCGTCCACCCCTCTCTGCCTAGTTCACCTAATGGCAGTGCCAGCCCTGCCTACAGTTCATGAGTTAATTCCTCAGACTATGATTATCCTTGCTGTGTAGGCTTCCTCAGTGTGTGAACATTCACTAATAAGCACAGGAGTAACATAGACCAAACAGCAAGAGCTTCCCAGTTTAGGAAGCTCTGAAGTATGGCAGTGATGATGGTGATATCAGTGGTAGTGGTGCTGGGTGTGGGCTTGTATGGTTTGCTGGAATATTATCACAGACTGAAGAAATACATTTAAAAAATGATCTGAAAAAAAATCACAGTAAATTTTTCAAAGTCCCTAATGTGATCTGAACATTGATAAATATACTGTGATTTTTCCAAATAAAAGCATATGGAAACAGAATAGCATTTCTAATTACCAATTCTATCTAAAATTGAAATTTGGGAAATAAATCTGGTTTCTAAGCAGAAATAAGAGGAAAGTAAGAGGTTAATATTTAATAAGACACTGATTGGAAATGTTGAACGCACAACTTTGGTTAGGTGTATTAGGATTGATTATTTTTTCCTTTTATAGTCCACCTTTAGCCCCTATATATCCCAAAGTAGATATAACAAAAATAAAGCAATCATCTCTGTACCCACAACCTACCCAACAATACTCAATTTAATCCTCTAGTCATTAAACATCTTTATCCATCCCCCTACAAATCCACTCTCAGATGGATGGCGAATCAGAAGATGACAAAGCAGTAGAATGTTATGGAGCCCAATATTCAGCAGTGGCAGTCGGCACTTTTAAGGTGCATAGCTGTTGCCGTTAAATACTAATCCTGGATATTCAGTGCCAGCATTGAATATCCGGGTCACCGCACAGCCTGGAAGCTAACCATGCATCGGCGACATTGAGCCGCTGCCTGGTTAGCTGCCAAGGGTAAAGTTAGGCCAACCTTTGCTGTGCTTAACTTTACCTACAGTTTGCTAACCAAGTAGTGGCTCAATATTGCTGCAGTCTGGTTAGTGATGGGTACCGCCTCCGCTCCGCCCTAGAATGTCCATGACATGCCCTGGTGCTAACTGCAGAGCATCTGGGTGTGTAGCAGTGGCACCTACAGATATCCAGCGGTACTAACCAGGTTAGAGCCACTGAATATCGTGCTAAATGGCGTTTACAAGGTTTGCAGGTCTGCAAACTGTGTAAACGCTTTTGAATATTGGGCCCATGGTTCAGGGCCAGTGCTAGGGTCTCTAGTGCCCCCTGCAACCTACAGATCAGCACCCCCTCCCCATTACTATTAATGGTAGGCTGCACCACACCTTTCCCAAAACTCATTTGTAAACTCTGTTCACATGATGTTAGTATTTCTCCTTCAAAACCAATATTGTAACAAGAAAATTGCAGGGAAGGAGTGAATGCCTAGCTGAAATAAAAACAAGTACTGAGGAGTAAATATTTAACATCACATGTCCAGGCTGTGATAGTCAAAGGGTTAATATGATCAAAGCAAACAAAATCAACATATATATTTATTTAACCAAAAAAGGTCTACAAAGGTTACAACTACTTAGCTTGGCATGACTCTTATTACGCCTGTTATTGTTGCTACAGATACTACCACCGCTCTCTCTCCATATGTACAGTTGCAAAATTATTTTATAAATCCAACAAAAGAGGAGGAGATGATAAAAGCAGTTAGTGTAGCTGGGTTTAAAAAAGGTTTGGACAAGTTCCTGGAGAAAAAGTCAGCAGACTTATTAAAACAGACATGGGGAAAATCACTGCTATCCCTAGATGTATGCAGAATGGAAGCTACAGTGAGCACTACGAGACAGGACTCAATCTCGGAGTGGCATTGATTATAGAGTGTCAGTTCCAAGTGACTATTCTGTGAATTGTATTCAGAGAGTGAAGATTGACAAGTACCAAAAAATGCAGTTGGAGACCAAGAAAATGCAACAGCAAGATACCAAGTTCTTTCCAATCTTGTTGGGTGCCACAGGCTTAATTAAGAAGAATTTCCAAGAACACCCTGATAAATTACCAATGCACGTAACATTTTACGAATTTCAGAGGGAGGCTCTCTTTGGATGCAAGTACTACACTGAGCATTAGCCGTAAATATGAAAGACTGAGATCATACTCCTCATACCCATGGTTTTGAACTGAGGTTCATGCGCAAAACTAACCCATTTGGAGAAATTGCCCCATGACAGACTAAATTCCATAATTCCCACAACAAGGAGTCTACCTAGAAAAAGGTAGTACCATAAATATTGCTGTAAGCCCTAGAAAATGCTACATCTTCCAAGACAAGTGAACAAGTCAGATTACTACAGAGCCTTATATAGAAACTCATTGCTAACATTACCTGGCCTTAGTCTCACATTTAGAACATAGACTCTCACCAAAAATAGTCATATGTAGATAAAAATGTCCACTAAACCCCCAAGAAGCCAGGCACTGTATGCAGTGCTGTAGCAGCAAACTGCAGTCAATGAACAAGTCCAGGAGTCAATTTACAGGGTCCAAACCAGTTTATTTGTGCACAGGCCCAGTCAGTCAAAGCTTTTAAGGAACTGAGCGGAGCTCTCCATAAAGACATAACTTTTTATACCACTTTTCTAGCTTGATACATGAAAACTTTCCATTGGTTCTAGCTCAATACATTTGATACATGCAAACATTTCATTGGCTATACATTCCCTTCAATTATCCAATTAGAAATCCCTCCGGAGCCTAGCAACTGGTCCCCCTCCCTCGGGACCGTTCTAACAATGGTCCAGTTCTTGACTTAACTTCAAGGCTAACCTTGGCTCCAGGAATGCATATTCTGAAACATTTCTGTTCTTTCACATACAAGAGAATAATAGAAGACTTATGAATTCATAAAAACTTCTGATTAAGCATTTCAAAACCAGTTTTCTTATTTCACACATATTTTTGGTTCTTTTCTAGCTATAGTATGGGTTAGAATCCAGGCCTAAGTTACAGGCTTTTCATAGCAACAGGCCATGCTAGGCCATGGCCTACCACATTCCCCCCTTTGATTATTCTCATCCTGAATGTTAAGATGGGTGAGAAACAAATCACTTATACTTGAGTTGTTGCCATGTTATTTGGTATAGGCCGATACCGTCTCATAGCTAGGAGCTTAGCTGTTGTCTTTTTTTCTACAATATTCTCAATGATTGCAGATATATTACGTAGGTAGAGGGGTAAAATACATTGTCTCACTATATCTGTACAAGTATAGTAGGTATGATAAAGCAAAGTCTGTGTAATCGTTTCTTCAGTACGAGTAGTAGTTATGCATGCAGCACAGGGTGGCAAGGCAAAAGTCAGTTCAAAGCACCCCAAGGCTGCTGTCAAGATGAAACAGTAGAGAATCATGATGAAAAGTCTCTGAAGAATTAGTGCAAGTCTTTGAAAAACCAGTGCAACTGTTGATAATTCTTGACCACAAAGTCTTCTTCTTCTTTACTTTACATTGACCTGTTTTGCTCTCAGTAGCATGCAACAGGTGTAGTGTTGATTGTAGATCCTCAAGCTTCTGCTGTACATGACCTTACCAATTTCATTGGTAGGTTTGTAGAGCTGTAGATTCCAATGTATTTCAACAAACACAGTCCTTTTAGTTTGCACTGTTAATCAAAATGGCACAAAGATTTTTCAAATGATATAGTCCATAATACAGTCTCTTTCTGTTAGGGAAATCAGAATCTTATATATATGTCCTTTGTAATAATAATGCTTAGTTTAAGTGCATATACAAGAGGCCTGCACAAGAGAAATTAGAATCTTATAGAAATCAGAATCCTATGTGTGTGCCCTTTGTACATTCTGTTGGGTTGGAAAAAGGAATGTGCTGTGTAAGCTAAACTGATTGTTCTACTCAAGGATGACTTGTTTTTGCATTAGTTACTGATAAACTATAGTGGGCCCCCAGAAGATGGATGGATGATGTATGACTATGTTTCTAAGAATGTATAAAAGTACTGACAATCGGGGGGCGGAGCCTGATGTCCAGCGGGATGGTCGCATAACGCTGAGGCTCCCGAGAGGCCTACTCAGAATCCTGAATTAACACCGTACATACTTGGAACTTCTACTCTGATCTTACCGGGGCACATTGGTGAGATGGCGGGGACCAAACCCACGCGCCTGGAATTTGGATCTCCAGCGGCTTCTCACGGTAAACGTTCCAAAACTGAACCCCCGTCCCCGCAGAAGGGGCTGGCCTTGTGCGAGGGCCCCGAAATGCAGCAGGAAATCCTCGCAGAGATTAGAGGGGTCAAAAACCTCGTGCAGTCAAACGGTGAAGCACTCCGAGCGCTGCGGGAAGATCTTGGTGTGCTGCAAAGCAAGCTAGAAGGGCTTTCTTCGCGTCAGGACAAAATGGAGAGCATATTGGACTCCCATGTGGCCCGGTTGTCCAAACTCGACAAAGTTGAACGTCAGGTGCGGGCCTTGCAGAAAGAAGTGGAAGATGGCAATAATAGAGCGCGCCGCAACAATATACGACTCGTGGGCATACCGGAGGGAGCGGAATCGGGAGACATGAAAGAGTTTTTATGTAAAATCCTCCCTTCCCTGCTCCAAATCACATTTACCAAAGATCTGGAGATCGATCGCGCTCATCGTGTACCCACAAGCATAACGCTCAACAGGAAGACCCCGCGGCCTATCATTTTTCGACTTTTGAGATATCAACACGTGGAGCAAATTCTAAGTGCCTCTCGGGCAAAGGGCCATATGGAGTTTGAGAGCCACCAGATCTCCTTCTATCCTGACTTGGCTAAACCCACGGTCGACCGCCGAAAGCGCTTTCTGGAATTCCGGCCGAGGCTTCAACAACTACAAGCACGCTATGGCCTGATGTACCCGGCCAAGCTCCGAGTCACGCTTCACAATCAGACAAGAACATTTGAGGACCCTGATCTACTAGCGGAGTTTTTGGATTCCAAAGAAGCCGACTTGATGCGCTGACTTCCAGAATATTCCTGCAAGTATTCTTATATCCGCTGTACCTGCCACATTGGATCTGCCGCAGCCGAGCAAAGAGTCTGGCGAGGGCAGTTTGTTTGCCTTACTTTTGATGATATCTGTGACCCGACTCCATCTACCCACAGTAGCCTCGATGAGTATCAGAGACAGTGTTAATTATGGACTCTGGTGTTTCTTTTCTTTTCTCATGTCTTTCTATTTCCTCTCTAGGGCCTCCTCCCGCAGACATATGGTCGCCATATTCTTTGGGGGTTTTGCTTCTTCTCTAAGATACAATGGTACATATTTTTCAATATGGGGTGTATTAGCCGGCATACTCGGTGATTATGTCATTGTTGCACAGATTCTGATTATGTTGTATGTTTTCAAGCGCCCTTACCTAAAATGTCTATTACCGATTGATGGCACCATGTAAGATTTTCTCATTGAACGTAAAAGGAATCAATAATCCGATAAAACGGAAGAAAATCCTAAGCTACCTAAGTCAGGAAGCTGCGGATCTGATTTTTCTCCAAGAAACGCATTTAAATTCGAAGGAAACTCTTAAACTCAATATTAAACCTTACATGGTGGCCGCCTATTCCCCAGCCGTCTCTAAGAAATGTGGGGTTGCCATACTGGTTAGGAAATCTTTGCATGCTACTATTGTTGCGACTAGCTCAGATACAGAAGGTAGATGGTCCAGAGTTCACCTCAAGATAGGTAGCCTTGAAGTTACATGTATATGCCTTTACGCTCCTAATGTGGATGACCCTGCCTTTTTTGCTACCATTGCTCAGGTTGCGCAGGCCTCTGCTAATACTTCATTGATAATCGGGGGAGATTTCAATCTAGTCCTTGATCCCCTGATTGACAAACAGCCGCCTAGGACAAGTGGTCCCCCCAAGAGTCACACCACGCTTACCTCCCTGATCAAAGATCTTGCTTTAGTTGATCTCTGGAGGTTACTACACCCCAACGAGCTTGACTTCACCTTCTTCTCTTCCCCTCACAAATCCCAGTCTCGCATAAACTTCTTTCTAATATCAAAACTGCTAGTTCCTCAGGTGGACACTGCAAAGATTCACTCCCAACATATTTCAGATCATGCCGCTATTTCCTTTCAATTACACACTACTGCACCCCAAGGGAATTCGGGGGCCTGGTTCTTTGATAGAGCCCTGCTAACTCAGCCAGAGTTCCAGTTAGAAATTCGAGCAGCCATACAAGATTACTTCCATTTTAATCTACCCCAGGATACTGCGAATTGGGCTTGGTGGGAGGGCTTTAAAGCGGCCATTCGAGCAACGATCACTAGCTATCAAATCCGCCTGCGGAAACAACGCAAACAGCAGCTACTCATACTAGACCAACAAATAAAAGCAGGCGAACGAGTTCTAACTTCACGTACTGATCCATGTGTATTAATTCGCTTACAGCGTCTCCGTTTTCAATATAATTCAATCCTCTCAACTGCAGCTTCTAAAAGTATTGAGCTTCAGCGAGGGACATATTATCGTGAAAATAACCGAGCCGGTCGACTCTTAGCCAACGCCTTGAAAGGTCAAAAAGAAGCCAAACGCGTAGCGGCCCTTCGAGCTCCACAGGGAGGGGGCATAGTGACCACAGACTCCGACATCGTAGAACTCTTTCGGGATTTCTATACCCGCCTATATCAATCTGAATGTGAGTTCTCGTCAGAGACATTCGAGTGATTGCTTTCTGGCATTCAGCGGCCGACCCTTTCTGAAGATGATAGGGATGCGATGGATGAACCCTTCTCTACTTCAGAGATCCAATCTGCCCTAAAACGAACAGCCTCGGGCCGTGCCGCAGGGCCCGATGGTCTCCCGACCGAATTTTACAGAACGTTCAGTGCAGATTTAGTTCCCTATTTAAAACTCTATTTTACTGCCCTTGTGGTAGATACATCCTCTTTGGGATCCTTTTCTGCAGCTAATGTGGTAGTATTTGAGAAAGAAGGCAGAGACCCGCTGCTAACCGCCAACTACCGTCCAATCTCCCTACTTAATGCCGATTATAAGATCTTCGCAACGATCTTGGCCACCCGGCTATCTGACAGGATGGCCACCCTAATTCACCCCGACCAATGCGGTTTTATACCCGGCAGATCAACTGCTGACAATGCTCGGACCTTGTGCCATGTACTATCCAGTGCTGCCAATCTAGATCATCCATGGGTGGGTCTTTCCCTGGATGCCGAAAAAGCCTTTGATCGCCTAGAATGGCCCTTCTTATTTGCAGTTCTCCGATGGTATGGCTTTGGGGAGGGCTTCCTTCGATATCTCCAAGTCATGTATACTCAACCCGTCGCCAGTATTTGTGTAAATGCCATCAAGTCTCAGCCATTTAATCTCCAAAGAGGCACGCGTCAAGGTTGCCCCCTATCACCAATGCTCTTTGATCTAGCTCTTGAACCCCTAGCCCTCCTTATTAGACAGTCCGCACGTATTCGAGGTGTCCCCTTCAGTCATAGGGAGATCAAACTCTCAGCATATGCAGATGACCTTATGCTTTTCGTATCCCTCGATTCGGTTCCAGCTGTCTTGGATCTGATTAATGGCTACTCACAATTATCGGGCTATAAAATTAACTGGACCAAATCTGTAGCATTCCCACTGAACCGCTGGGTACATGAGGCTGACATGCAGTCCTTTCCCTTCCTTTGGCAATCCCGCATGGTGAAGTATCTCGGGGTCCATTACTGTTCTCCGTTAGAAGACACTATCAGTTTTAATGCCAAAGAGGTAGTCTCCAAAGTCCGTGAGCTCACAAATCGTTGGTCTCCCTTATCTCTTACATGGTGGGGCCGCCTAGACACTGTGAAAATGATGATAGTCCCCAAAGTGAACTACATTTTAGAAATGCTGCCATGCTTACTCCCGTTACATACTTATAAAGATATTGAGGGCCTTCTCGTCCGTTATCTCTGGCAGGGCAAGCCACCAAGGATAGCTAAACAAAAACTACAGTCTGCAAAGGAAAGAGGGGGTACCAGATTTCCTGATTTTCTTAGATATCATCAAGCCTTCCTACTTAAGCAAGGTGCCCGATGGCTAGATGCCTCAACAGACAGCAGACCAGTTTGGCTTGACATAGAAGAGGAGCTTAGTAGCCCAATTCCGTTGACCCATCTCCCCGGTATGTCCTATCAAGTAGACACCCGCCATCCACCAATGATTGTCGATACTCTTGCGGCCTTTAACACTCTTATTCTATCACTGGGCCCGAACGTATGTCCTCAGGATGGACTCCCGCTATGGAATAACCCCAGAATTCAAGTCCTAAATAGAACGATAGCATGGAAACCCTGGTACTCAAGGGGGATCTGGACACCCCAACAGCTTTTCTCTGCAGCTCGTTGGAAAACCTTTTTTGATTTACAAAAGGAATTTGCGTTACCAGCGAAACACTACTTTCAATTGATGCAGCTTCAACACTGCCTCAAAAGTGCTCGAATCACGCCGCCCTCTGCCCCTGCTGAGGACGGGCTATTAGAGATAGTTCACTCTATTAGTCATACACATGGGGTAGCCTCTAACATTTATAAAATATTATGTCAGGGTACAGACACGGCCACATTTAGAGCCCAACAAGCCTGGGAGCGCGAACTGCAAACCACTTTAACCCCTGTGCAATGGAGCGTTTTCTGGAGCAAAGTAGTGCGGGTTTCCCGGTCTGCCTCTGTTACCCAAACTCTCTTCTTTTTTGCACACAGATGCTTCTATACCCCGGAAAAAATAGCCAAATGGAACACAACTGCTAGGGACCAGTGTTGGTCTTGCCATACTGCTGTGGGAACCTTCGCTCATGTTATTTATGAATGTCCTCAACTACAGGTTTATTGGGGGCGGGTTTGGGGTTGTATTCAATTTATCTTACACCTTCACGAACCTCTCTCTTGGAAGATCGTGGGACTCCGCTCTGTGGCGGAGGTCCCCTCTCTTCCTAAGAAGGGTCGCTTTCTCCTTGATTTCATGCTGGGTATAGCCATATGCTTAATCACGAGGAATTGGAAGGATAGCTCTCGACTTACTGTCAATAAATGGTGGAACCTCGTCTGCTTATATAGTAAATATGAGCAGATACCTCGGAGAGCTATTCCCCATGCCCAAACTCATTTTCGCTTGTCTAAATGGCAGATGCTTAATGATTATGTACAATCTGCTCATTGTTCCAACATGCCTATATAATGTGCACTCATCATGTTTCAGATCACCGTTAGGTTTTGTAACACAATAATGTAAGTACACGCCCGCTTCGGGAATGATTAGTTTTCTAGAGAAGAAGCAGGGGGGAGGGGGGTGGCAGGGGTTTACTTTGGTGTATGTATTACACTTTATGTATCTGTCTTTTAGCTGTATGTCTTCCTTTTCCTTTGTTGTTATAAAACGAAAATAAAGAATTTAAAAAAAAAAAAAGTACTGACAATCCCTCCACCCTTTGGAATAAACTTGCATACTGTCCTTTTGTCTGGTCTGTGTGTTTATTCCCCTGGATTCCAGCCAGCCGAAGCAGCACACCGCAGATGAAGGGTTCGGGATTTCCTGGCCTGGAGTGAACAATAACACGCAGACCCATTACATTTGGTGTCTGGAAGTGGGATTCTCCCGCTGGCCCAAGGATCCCTGTGCTTTGGTAGCACAGTTTAAATTAAAACTGGTATTCTCCCTTTGGTTGGGAGTGTCCCTATTGCTTTGGTAGCATGGTTAAATGGTAATTAAATGGTAATTAAGACTTTCCTGTTCCCTGGGCGGGAATCGGTGGGAAAGCTAGATTTTTTTTTCTTTCTCCTCTGCGGCTGCTGTGCAGGCTGTGTGCTTGTGTGTCTGTCCAGCCATGTGCTTGTTGTGAATTAATTAGAGGATGGGGGGGTCCCAAGGTGAGGGGACCACTCCATAATCCGCGTGAATGTATGTTCTGCTATATGTTGTGATAAGTTTTAAAACTGCAGCTAAAAAACAGCCATTCTACATAAATTGTCAGTGTAAGTTACAGGATTCTGCTGAATCAGTCTGTTAGCAAGTTTACTTTGCTTAGTTTATCTCTGTGCCTATACGACACCCCTCTCCCCCCTCCCCCTCTCTAGCAAAGGTAAAACTGATGATTCAGAGTCCCTGGACTGTAAGTGACAAGTGGTGTTTGTTTAGTCTTCCATTGCTCCGCTGTTCCCCTCCCTCCCCCTCCCTTTCTGTTCTTTGTGTTCAAAGGCTACAGACAGGCAGACAGAATAGAAATTTAAAGTTAACCGGCATACTAAAACGTAAATTATTATTTATTTGCAGATTGTCTTTTTATTGCCATATTGTAAGTAGACAAGTTAAATAGAAAAAAATTACTTTTGTACTCAACAACGGTATAACTGTCACTGAAATATGTAAAAGGGTGTGTCTGGATTTAGACACCCATTGCTATAGCAATGTACTGAATAATGAAATACTAAAAAGAGCTCTTAATCTGCTTCACAATATCCCTCCCCGAGTCTCATTGGCCAGGTTGGCTAAAGGTGAATTGGCCACAGGTAAAGGTGTAAATAACAGCTGGGGCTCACTGGGATTTTCCCACAGTGGAGTGACTCCTGCTGAGTGGGGGTGCGAAGACGTGTCCTGTTGAGTTCAACAGTCTCACTTCCTTCTCTGCAGAGAGGTCTCTTTACTAGCTGGTAATGATCCTAGGTGACTAGAGGTATTGTGAATCGGACAGTGAATTAAAAGCAGGCACTGCAGTACATTCTGTGCACAGACTGAGGTAAGGAAAAGTGGGACTTTGGTATCTACCTTGGTGGTTTGTACATTCTATTGGGAACTGAGACTGATTGTGTGTGAGTGAGATGTATAATGTGAATAGTGCAGAAATCCCAGGGTGGGGTGTGCTCTAAATACCCCGAGGGTCTAGTTCATTATGCAGGGCAAAATTTCTTAAGAAAGCACTTGTAAGCTTTGATTTGTCTCTTGTTTAAATACGAACTGAAACAGAAGTTTCCCAAATAAGTAACTCCTTAGTGTCCTTCCCAACAAGCTGAAAAAAAAATTATGTTTTGTTTAGAGTAAATATTGTTTTTCTTTTATTTGCTGGTTGGCGCAGGATTTAAGGAATCTGAATAAGATTGTCCAGACCTAGCAACGGATACTTTCCTTTGAAAACCTTATTTCAAAAGAAACCCCTTGATTTGTATATTTATGCTTTTGGTTAAAAATATTGAGCTAAATTTTGCATGAACACAAATGGTTTAGTTTTGTAGCTTTGATTTATATGTTTGAGGCTGCTCCCTAGGCACTATGTAGATGATCTTTAAAGTTGGGGCAGGAGAAATCAGTTGTGATAGAAGCCATTCACAATCTGCTGTATTTCTTGGGATAGAAAGGATTCATGGTGTCCTAGAGAAAAAAATTAGGTTAGGGCTATCCCTTCCCCCTACAGCATCAGAAACGAAACTAGAAACTTAACAAAGAGAACAAAGAAGAGAGAGGGAAAGGGGGCAGCCCCTCTCGTGGGCTACAGAAGGCACAAATGGTTTTGGATTGTTTTTTTTAACCTTCAAAGTGGGGGTTGGGAACGCTGTCTGGACAATGGGGCATCCTGAGCCACTAATTAAAAGACTGCAACTTGAAACAATGATTTTTATATTTTGTGGCAAGCACCTCAGAGGTCATAATTATTGTTTATATGTTACAAACTATAGGAATTTAATAGCAATCACAATTAGTGACAATTCTCAAGCAACTTTTTCTTTTTAAACTCAGTATTTAGGACTTTTCTCTCTCTTGTTTAGCTATCTGCATTTGCCTGCAGGAATCTAGACACATTGACAGACCTGCTGTTTACTTTACTTTGCTGTGTTTGAGATAACATCAAGGTTGAACTGTTACTCTAAGCAAATTGCTTTAACATAATTTCATTGTTTCAGATCAGTTTGATACTAGTCTCAGGTATTATGTATAAGGTTTTAATTTAAATGTGAAAAGTACATTTTGGTTATTAACTGTAAAGATGTTCTGTCTGAGAGCAGTAATTAGTACCGACAAAATAAAAACATTGACAGTTGTCAGAACTACTCAGTAAGGTTATAATAGAGCCATGCTAGAGAGAGGCAGATAAAAGGAAGAGAATATCTGATTGCTTATACACTAACAAAACTGCTTCATTGAAGTCACTTAAATAGATGTTGTTTAATGTATTTTGGCTCATTCTTTTAAAATATTTAGTGTTTTCTGCACAAATGTTTTCTGTTTTGCAAACAAATCTTTTTCTGAACTTGCAAATACAAGTAATACTTCTGCATGATATGCCATCTTTTACATTTTAATCTGCAGACAGTATATGCTGTTTTGACATTAACTGCCTTGATCAACTGTATTCACTTTTCTGATACTACAATGATACCTTAAAATGATTTTAGTAAGACTTGTCTATTCCATGTTACTGTATTAATTTAAACATATATAAAAAAAAAGTATTTGCATTCCAGATATCCATCAACCTTTTTATGACAAAATATCAGTTTCATGCTTGTTTTTGAACTGTAAGATTAGAGAAAATAGATATATGTTGCAGAGAAAACAGATATATGTTGCAGCACTGTGAGATATTAATTTTTCTTTAGTTTACACACTTGCACTTTATGTTACCAAAATACTTGTTCTAGCAGTACATTATGTAGAGGTTCAGTACACATAGAAATTATAGAATTTTGGAAAGAGGCTGATCTGAAATTGCTCTGTTCCCAAGCATATAGATCTTATTTAGTGGAAAGATGGAGCTTAGTTACCAGGAAATATGAGAATATTCGTAAAGTTAGTAGACAAATAATAACATTAACTTGAGTTGATTGGATAAACAAAATTTTAATTGTTAGCAACGATCTAGGGAGGTTTGAAAAAAAAATAAAAATAAATAAATAATAAAAAATAAATAAATAAATAAAAATAAAAAAGATAACCGAGAGTGAGAGAGAGAGAGAGAAGGTGAGGCTACAGCCTTGGAGGGGGCAGTGGACGTGCTGCTCCGAGTGTGATGATCTGGGCCACCGGAATTCTGATTGCTTTAAGTCTCCTCGAGGACCCCATCCACAAGGCCTGAAGAACATGAACCTTGCATATTTATGCCTCTGAAGAGACATGATTAGGCAAGGGGGGGAATAGGCCAAGAAGAACCCGAGAAAACATCGACCTGAGGCCCAACCACAAATGCCTTGAACCTTCTTAGGCCTCTCATCTCAAAAGGATCTCTTAAACACCATGATTAGTGAGTAATCTCCACAGATCCTTTGTGGGCACTGCGATTATAAGATCAGTCCTCAAATATTTTTAAGTTTCCACAGCACTCTCACTGAGAACCAGGTATAAGATAGACTTTAGTCACACTTGAGAGATTATGTGGCTGTTCTGTTAGAAGCCATACTCCTTCCTATTGGGATTGATGTTATAAAATGCCGTGAAGCACTAGTCTATATTGTAAGGACTTTATCTATATTTTGTTTAGGCAGTTGCTAATTAGAATGAGCATTGTTTACTCATATTGTTATGCTTATTGAAAAGGATCTACATTTATATTTTATATATACCTTTTGTTTACAAAAAATTCTAAGTTTCTAACAATTGTTTGATGTTCTTAGCAGCCTTGCCAAATAAGGATACACTAGTATGGTAAAAAAAAAAGACAGAAGGACCTAGCATGTAGTTTGATGGAATGATGTAAGTGAAAAAAAAAGTGATGCTGAGAGGAGTGTGATGGAATATTCATGTTGGAAAAGAGAACTCAGATTAACATTATAAAATGGTGAGGGTAAATTGAAATGTGAAATGATGTATCTGATGTATCCACCTAGAAAGAAAACTGACAATGAATACTCTACAATATTTGATTATGCCATCCCCATTAACTCCAATTTTGAAAGTCATCTAGCCCAGAGATATACCCAATAATTGGAAATAGATACTTGGAGATAGGCTGAGTGCACTTTTCATCCTAATGAGCTTTGGGGAGACCCACACTGGCCACGTGGTGCTTTTCAGATGTTTTTATCCCTTTTTGCCTTTATGTGTCCTGGCCCGACACATGAAACTAAAGGAGGAAAGTTACTTACACAAATTTTTACAAATTGGTATAATTCTAAAATTGTGAAAAAATTTGAGGAAGTGTGGGCATCTTGTCAAAAAATGTATTAGCTAAATTGAGTTGCTTAGGATTGGCTGTTATATGCAAGCAGCAATCCATGAAGGGGGGAACCTCCGAAACCTTAAAAAACTTTGTAAAGAAATTAAACTGTCTTGCCTTTGACTCTGTTCAATAAACAACCAACCAAACAAATTGCCCTAAGGGAGTAGACTGAACTTTTTCTCCCTCTGAACTGTTATATGGAAGACTGCTTACCTTTTATACTCCTGAGCCTCACATTTGATCTCTTGTATTTCCTAGCAGCAGAGGCAACTCTCTTCCCTCCCTAGGTATGCTCAGCAGGTCCAGTCCTTTCTGCTGGATGACTCAGCTCTTTTCTTTCAATTCGGAGACTGGATTTTGGTAAAGACATACCACCAGCACATAGTACAAGCTCATTTTACAGTATGGGACCGTTCCAAGTTCTTCTGATAACATCGATTGCAGTGAAGGTGGCGGCTAAAAGATCCTGAAGCCATTACCCTCGCTGGAAACATTCCGCATATACAGACCAGGCTTCAGGACCAGGATGAGAAGTAGCTGGCGCCGGGGCAGCCAAGGCCCTAGCACCTGGAGAGGAGAGGAGAAAACTCCTGAAGAAAAGCAGCTTTCGGCCTAGAGGTACCGAACCAATATATCCCTTCAAGGTTGGTGATAGGTCAAAGCACCTCATAAGCACGGTACCTTAGACCCGCTCTAGGGACCTCCAAACTACAGTGATCGCTATCACATGGTCAGCCATCCTGTGTGACCCCTCCCCTTCGTGGATTCATGCGTCAAGAATCAAGCGTGTATCGTCTCCACTGACATCTCCGGTTCCAGCCTCCTGACTATCACGCACAAGACTGTGTTGACTCCTCCTACCACTCATGTGGTACCTCCTTCAGTCCATTTCGGGAACTGTTAATACGGCAATACTACTTGCCCAGACTGCCTTACTTTTTTGTGTGCGCAGCTCGCTACAAACTGAAGCTTTTCCCTCAACATGTTTCATTACTGTACCTTCTAATCTGTGTGAAATGCAGAAGTTTACTGTACTTGACAATTTAAACTGCACCCAGCCCCATGTTTCTTTTTCTACTTTCTTGTATAACATTGGTGTTACTCGCCTCTCTTTGGGATATGACTAGGTCCCATGTTCATTGTAAACTGTCTCTAGTTTTAATGCTACGGATTGTTTTATTGTTTCTGCTTTTAGCCTGTCTAATACTGCTCTATACTGTTCTTCAACTACAGGGAAGTTTCTCATGATTACTCTCTGATGTATTTTTCTTTGGGGTGGTCTCAAAGGGCTGCTTATTGCCCTATTGAGCGGTTTTATAATTCTTGTTCTTTTTTGTTGTATATTCATTTGTTCTTGGCTGTTGTCGCAAGGCCCTACAAAGCTCTACTACCTTTATGTATTTCTATACTCCTGCTTTTATGGTGGCTGATGTACCTGAGCTGCCACATACAGATGTTCCATTAATAATGTCTGTTTAGTTATTTTATAGTAGATTGTTAGGCTGTTCTTATAGTGGGCCTATGCAGGCCCAAAGGGGGGATTGTTAGGGAAATCAGAATCTTATATATGTCCTTTGTAATAATAATGCTTAGTTTAAGTGCATATACAAGAGGCCTGCACAAGAGAAATTAGAATCTTATAGAAATCAGAATCCTATGTGTGTGCCCTTTGTACATTCTGGTGGGTTGGAAAAAGGAATGTGCTGTGTAAGCTAAACTGATTGTTCTACTCAAGGATGACTTGTTTTTGCATTAGTTACTGATAAACTATAGTGGGCCCCCAGAAGATGGGTGGATGACGTATGACTATGTTTCTAAGAATGTATAAAAGTACTGACAATCCCTCCACCCTTTGGAATAAACTTGCATACTGTCCTTCTGTCTGGTCTGTTTGTTTATTCCCCTGGATTCCAGCCAGCCAAAGCAGCACACCGCAGATGAAGGGTTTGGGATTTCCTGGCCTGGAGTGACCAATAACACGCAGACCCATTACACTTTCTGTTGATGATAATCTCTTCAGAATATTAGCACAGTCTCTTTTCAAAATTTCCTGAATTTTTTCAATTTGCTTGTCTTTGCAAAGTTAGCTGCAATGGAACTTCTGGATCATGTTTTGATGTTTACTGGTCTGGCTCTGGAGCTGCTGCTGATTTCACTCTGCTGTGATGAATCCAGGGTTCGAGTTCTGCAACTTTAACTGCTGTTGGGGTTAACAAGATGACAACATAAGGTCCTTTCCAATGCGGTGCAAACGGTGTCTTTCTCCACTCTTTGATTCACACCGAGACTCCAGGCTTGAAAGGATGCAGCGGTTCAGTCAAGTTGATGGGTAGCTGATCTTGTATCCACATAGGAAGACTCTGCAAAACAGAACTTAAAACCAATAGTTTTTGTCTAGTAATTTCAGATCCTATCTGTTTCATATCTCCTTTTATTCCCTATACAATAGGCGAGGGTCGCTCATACAAAATCTCATAAGGAGAAAGTCCTAATGACTTAGTAGGTGCTGAGCGTATCCTTAAAAGAGCTATTGGAAGTACCTGTGGCCATTTTAAATGTGTTTCCTGACAAAGTTTGGACAATTGAGATTTCAGAGTTCTATTCATACGCTCTACTTTCCCTGAACTCTGAGGTCTGTATGCTGTGTGTAACTTCCATTGTATCTGTAGAGCTTTAGCTAACTGTTGAGTTACTTGGGATATAAATGAGGGCCCATTGTCTGACCCTATGACTAATGGTATTCCAAATCTTGGAACAATTTCACGAAGTAGGACTTTAGTGACCTCTCTGGCTTTCTCAGTCCTGGTGGGAAAAGCTTCTACCCACCTAGAGTAGGTACACACTAGAACAAGCAAGTAACGATATCCATTTGCTTTTGGCATTTCAGTAAAGTCTACTTGAAAATTACTCATGGGAGTAACTCCTGTTGATTGAATTCTTATTGGTAGATTAGGACCTTGCTTGGCATTGTTCTTGGCACATGTTTTACATTGACGAGCTTCTGAAGCTGTCAGAGGTCCCAACAAAGAAATATAAAAATGAGGTTTCAAAGCTTTTGTCATTGCAGTTTTTCCATAATGTGTTGCTTGATGAAATGCTTGAACAAAGGCTAAACTTAATGCTTCAGGAATCACTATTTGTCCAGGAGGCTGACTTCCCTCCTGTGGTGGAAGTTCTATCCATCCATTTCTGAGTACTCCCCCTTCTTGTTCACAATAATAGTCCAATTCTTTTGTAGTATATCGGGGATCCCATGAATTAAGAGGTACAGGAAATAGAACTGCTTGAATTGTAGTATTCTGAGTTAGTCTGTCCGGTAATGGTTGCTTTACGAGCAGAGGCATCTGCAAATCTGTTCCCTTGTGCAATTTCTCCTTTTCCTGCTTGATGTCCTCGACAGTGCATAACTGCAACTTTCTCAGGGGCCCATACAGCATCTAACAATGTCAATATCTCTGGGCCATATTTGATAGATTTTCCTCCTGAAGTTATCAATCCCCGCTCTCTGTACAAGGCTCCATGAACATGCAATGTTGTGAATGCATACTTAGAATCTGTGTATACATTTATACAGAGTCCTTTTCCCAGTATTAGTGCTCTTGTGAGTGCTATCAATTCTGCTTTCTGTGCTGATGTTCCTGAGGCTAGGGCTGATGATTCAATTACAAGATCCAGAGTTACTACTGCATATCCAGCACAACGATGTCCATTGACTACAAGACTGCTTCCATCCACGAAGAAAGTTTGTTCTGGATCTTCAGAAGGTACATCTGTCAAGTCTGGTTGACTTGAGAATACAGTATCCATGACCTCTATGCAGTCATGATCAGGAGGGTCAGTTCCAATTGGTAACAGTGTAGCTGGGTTCAAGGCTTGATTGACCATCAATTGCAATCAAGGATTTTCATACAACATGCTCTGGTACTTTAGCATTCGTGAGTTGGTGAACCAGTAATTTCCTTTGTGGTCCATGAGGGTTTGAACAGAATGTGGCACTATTACACAGAGATTTTGTCCTAGAGTGAGCTTGTCTGCTTCAGTTACTAGAAGTGCTGTAGCTGCGATGGCTCTCAGACAAGGTGGCCATCCTTTTGCAACAATGTCCAATTGCTTAGATACGCTACAGGTCGCTGCCAAGATCCAAGTGGCTGAGTCAACACTCCCAAGGCATTTCCTTGTGACTCATGAACATATAGACAAAATGGTTTCTGTACATCTGGTAGTCCAAGGGCTGGTGATGATATTTGGAGCTTAACAAGCATGTCTCGGCCCAGAAGTGGAATTGGACACTCAGGCATATACAAGAGCTGGTGCGTTATTTTCTGTCCCCCTAGTCCACACATGTGGTTCTGCAGGAGAGGCTTTGTGGCCTTAGTCTCAGTAGCTCTGACAATGGTGATGCATCAAGAAAAACACAGGGGCTACTGGCTTTAGTATTCTGCTCCTGTATCCCTCATAAAGTCCATATATTGGGCCCCTATTTTCAGACTGACTCCTGGGGACCCAGGGAAACTTGGAGTCCGGTCTGGCCTAGTCTTCATTCATGCTATAGCCCTCTTTGGCTGCCACTCACTCTATGGCTGCTTCCCTCTCTTTGCTGGAACACTGTGCTCTTTTTTTTTTTTTTTAATTCAAGTACTCCCTCCTCCCCTCTTGGGGTGGAGTCAAGATATGGGCATTCACTTCTTTAATGTCCTTCTTCTCTGCAATGGGCGCACTGACTCGCACCCAGTGGGGGCCATCATTTTCACGATCCCTTTTCACTTCCTCTGCTCCTACGATTAGGAAAACCTCCTCCACATCATTCAACTAAAGTATCAGCAAGAAGATCTGTTTTCTTCTTTATTTTAGATTCACTTTCTCTTTCACATTTATTTTCACAATTCACAAATACTTTCTGCGCTACTTCCATGAACTATTGTTCAATTTAGTGGCAGAAACAAAGCTGACTATCGTTCAATTTAGTGGCAGAAACAAAGCTGGTCAGCTGGCTAGTGCAAAGCTGGCCCTGGACCTAGTGCAATGGGATTGCGTGACCCTCTCTTTTACTGGTAGTTGTACATCTGAAGGCATATGGCAATAAGGCTGAACTAGCAAATAAATCCCTACTTGTAGTGTCATCGGTACTTTAAACTGTGCCGGGGCCTTCTCCTGCTGTGGAGGTGGCTAGTGACATTTGCAGGGAGGTATCTCCCCCCCCCCCCCTCTTTCTCCAGGCTCTGCCCGGGATGATGGCAGAGCTGAGGGAACTGGCCTATAAAGATAATATACGGGTAGGATTTTTTTTTTCCAGACTTCCGGGCCCTCTTGTGTTTGCTACTAATCTCCTACACCGTTTCTCATAGCAACGCTCTATCCAGGAGAGCTTGTTTTCCTTTATTTTTTGAAACATTTAACCAGGAATCCTATGTAGGGGAACTGATCTAGGAATATTCTCTGTACAATCTGATAAACACGGGAAACTACGGGGCCATGAAGTAAATAACACTGAAATCTGCATGGACTCTGACCCCCCTTCCTCCCCCCATGGTGACGTAGTTAACAACAGACAGAGGGGGCTGCCAGTCAGGCTGCATTTTCCTATGGACTATGAATCAGAACTATACAATAATGTTCCTCTGGGTGCACTTATTAGAAAAAACCATATTATTGCTGTAAACAAAGGGTAGGCAGACAACATGAGCGTAGATTGATTGTAATAAGCATAATAGATGTGTGTGTTCATTCTAAACAGGAACAATTTAGATAAAGTCCTTAAAATATAAAGCTATTATTTTGCAACATGTGATAACAACAATTCCAATAGAAAGAACCAAACATAATGACCACATATCTGTTACTTATGACTGGAATGATAATACTTGGCATGGAAGCTAACTGCCAGCCGTAATCCGCACTTAAGCTGAACAGCGTCTCTGCAAAAGAAAGTACTTTAAATTACAGTTTAGGAAGGAGATATTCAGAAGACATTCCGGATACTTTTTCAATAAAGTAGATGGATATCTGGAATACATATACACTTTTTTCCTCATTTTATTTTTATTAACAATAAGCATGTCTTCTATGAGGTGCTTGCCGCAGTATATCAGGAACTAGAATTCAAGCACGATAAACTCCTTATTCACTCAGGATTTAAATCATTTTCAAGTCACGATCTGGTGGCTTCATAGTCCTGTCTCATGCTCTTAACCTCTACTTTGTAGGACAAAGGGAAAACAAAAGCAGTTTCCTGAATTTTTCTATCACTGCCTATTTAAACTATTACAGTGCTTACTGAAGATTTTGAACATAAACACAAAACAAGGCTAAGCCCACAACTGCATTATACCTATCTCATCTCACTTGGTCTGCACAAGTCCAGGAACTCGAACGGGGTTAATAAGAACTTAACCCTTTCCTAGGCTTAAGCCCAAAACTATCGGGATTCAAAATTCTGACTAAACATTCCTATTACATGATATATAATACATGACCATAGCAGAAGGAACATCACTATTAAACACATTGAATAAAACAGGTACAATTTTCCTGAAATAAGCACAGATCAACTCAGCTATAGAATGCTGAAATTAAGCCTTTACAGGGTTAACAGCTACTATACATTCCATTCTCCAGACACGCCCCTTCTCATTCCCCTGGCTAGTTTCATTTCACGCTGTGCTGAGAGGCAGCTTCTTTACTGAAAAAGTGACAACTGAGTTTATTTCCTTCTGTCTTCTTTTCTGCTTAATACTATTTCTTAATCGGTAAACTGTTCTACAAATTACCCAACAGAATAATCTTACATCATACCAGAAGGGAAACGTGCGGTTTTAACAGACAACAGAAATCAGATACAGAAACACATAGTAAGGACAGACAAACTCCAAACGCAATTGCATTTCCCAAAAGCCCAATCCTGACTATCTAGGCTTACCAAAACTTTTTACCATTACCGTTAATCATGATTTTTTTACCAGAAGGACTCAGTGGTTTCCTCTTGCGCTCTTAATAGCCCTTGCAAGAGTACTCGGACCGCTCCGGATGTGATCAGTGTCCTTTTACCATTTTTCCCATTACCATATGGTTCCAGGTTCCAGTACTGTCTGACTTAATAATACAAAAACAGTTACTCACCGGATCCGGTCCCCAATACCACACCAGCTTCTGAGTTGGACCCTGGACTCCCCCGGGTCGGAGATGTTGGCCAGCTGGACCCAATGGCCTGCCGAGGCAGGCAGAACCCTCTCTGATACAAAGTGATCGGCGGCGCCTGAGAAGTTCCCCTGCAGTCGGACAGACATGGTTCCAACCGGACCAAACCTCAAGGTGAATTACGTGGATTTATTCACTTGAATACCATTTACCACTCGCATTTCCAGACAACGCACCAAGAAATGTAGCAGCAAACTGCAGTCAATGAACAAGTCCAGGAGTCAATTTACAGGGTCCAAACCAGTTTATTTGTGCACAGGCCCAGTCAGTCAAAGCTTTTAAGGAACTGAGCGGAGCTCTCCATAAAGACATAACTTTTTATACCACTTTTCTAGCTTGATACATGAAAACTTTCCATTGGTTCTAGCTCAATACATTTGATACATGCAAACATTTAATTGGCTATACATTCCCTTCAGTTATCCAATTAGAAATCCCTCCGGAGCCTAGCAACTGGTCCCCCTCCTTCGGGACCGTTCTAACAATGGTCCAGTTCTTGACTTAACTTCAAGGCTAACCTTGGCTCCAGGATGCATATTCTGAAACATTTCTGTTCTTTCACATACAAGAGAATAATAGAAGACTTATGAATTCATAAAAACGTCTGATTAAGCATTTCAAAACCAGTTTTCTTATTTCACACAAATTTTTGGTTCTTTTCTAGCTATAGTATGGGTTAGAATCCAGGCCTAAGTTACAGGCCTTTCATAGCAACAGGCCACGCTAGGCCATGGCCTACCACAGTGCAACACCAGAGAAACAGAAAGAGATGTATAGAAAGCCAGCATGTTAATTAAAAAACGGAGATATGCCAAAGACTACATTCAAAATAAAATTATTTTTTCTACCTTTGTTGACTATTTTATTTTTCAACTGAACTGGTTCCAATCTCTTTTCCACAACCCTTGTGCCCATTTCTTCTCTCTCCTCCCGTCTTCATTTCTTCCTTCTCTACAGGTCCTTGATGTTGATCTTTCCGTTTTATCTTCTTTACCTTTTCTCTCTCCTCTGCCTCCCTATCTACTCATATCCAGGTTTTTCTCTTCACTCTCCACTCCTAAGTCTCATGCTTTTTACCTCTCACCTATTTACAAGCTTTCAATTTCCCATTCTTACCCCCTCTCTAGTTCTCCCATTGCCATTGCTGCCTCTCTCCTTCCCCTGCTTTCTATATCCTCTCTATTACCCATTTCCTAGCTCCCTATTTCTACCCTCTATTCTTACTCCCTTGACCTTCATCTGTCATCCTTGGCCTTTGATCCTATCACCATCCCTAGCCCTTCTCTGTCATTCATCCCTCTCTGGCCCCCAGCCCATTCTTTAGACTCTCACCCACTCTTATTCTTTCACCCTCTCCCCAGCCACATTTCTACCCTCTCTCTCCTTCTTCAGAGATCCATACCATCCTGTGTCAGCTTACTTACAATCATAGTCCCCCTCCCCCACTGTCTAGCCCCAGTTCCAGTCCCAGTCCTATTCTCAGTGTAGGCTTCCTTACAGTCCCTTCCTCCTCCCCACCCTCATCCTCCGCAGTCCCAGGCTGCCTCTCCCCAGCACTGGTCACCGCTCACTTCCCACTGTTACAGACATGGGAGTATTCTCTTTTGCTCTCGCGGCTCTATTGACTTAAGAGCTGCCAGACCATGACGTCTCTAAAGTTAATACAAGCATTTTCTGTTTCTTGTGAGAAACAGCAAATGCTTTCCACTACCTTTAGAAATGCCGCGGTCCTGTGGCTCTTAAAGCAGCACAGCCATGAGAGCAAAGGAGAATACTTTAAAGGGTGAGTTAGTTGAAGGAGGCTTTGGGTGCTCTTAATTGTTGTGCACCCCGTGCTAGTTCCTAACTGACTCACCCACTAAAAAGGCATCAAGGTTAAGACAAACTCAGACTGGCCATGATTTTCGGCCCATGGGAGCAGCCTGTCCCACAGGCATACAGCAGCACTGAAGGGGTTCACAGCTTGCGGCTCTCTTTGGCCCACAGGACAGACTTCTCCCACGGGCACATACACAACTGCTGGCCACCATTTTGGCGCTCCTTATCACCAGTGCCCCCTGCCATACTTACCCAGCTTACCGGTAGTGCCGGCCCTGCTATGGTTTATAATGTGATAGGAAACTCATTTTTTCTTCTTAGTTTCAAATGATCTGATCCTTTTAACTTCAAACATCTTAGGAATTGTTTTAAAGTACCCTGACTATAAGGTCATTGTTGCAATGCTCTGGCCCCAAGAAATTCATCCCCCATTAATATCTATATCTAGATATAGCTGCGGATATAGATACACCAACATTGGCAGAAAGATCCAAGTTATCGAAAGAGGTGCAAACAAGTGCTAACATTATCAGGAACATCCCAAGCTGACAGAGAGAAGTAAAGCAGTGCCACCATCCATCACTTATCTATCTATATAGATGGGTGTATATATATGTATATTCATTTCCACAGGAAACTAAAAGATCTTACGCTATAACATGCATGCTGCACACTTTCATATGCATGAATCTTTAAAACAATCCTCAACCCTGTGAAGTCCCGCTAATATGTCTGAAAAATTCATTGAAGATAGAATACCAAAGGGGCATATTTACTAATGCGCACTAAGGGTTTGCACTTTAATGTGCACTGACACTCAAAAGTTTGAGCAGGAAGTGCAACAGCCCCTCACTAACTGGTGGGGCCTGCCCAGCTTGTTCCCCAGCAGTTACCACACTGAGATGCACCTCATAGTGCTAAACCTTCAAGCACAATCACTGTGGGTGCACTTAACACCAACCACTGAGGCTGCATTAAGTACACTCACGCTAACTGAAATATTGACAATAAGCATGCATTAATTACCCCCATGCTAATCGCAATATGCAGTTAACACCCACTCTCTGCATCTAACCCCCTCAGTCCACACCCGTCATGCATTAAGCAGTTAATGTAGGATTTTTCACATGCTGGCTGTTTTAGCACATGCTAGCAGTTATTGCAGTCCCAAGCTAATTGCATAGAATGCACTAAATCACACCTTTACTGTTAGTGCACTTTAGTAAACATCCTCCAAAATAATATCGGGGTTAGGGGATAACAGGGACAGATGCAGCCTCTTTAGCCCTTCTTTCCTTCTGAAAATAGGATATAAAGATTGTGCAAGAATGATATAGCCTATGTCTTTCTATGCAATGCAAAATCAAATATTTTAAAACATCCATGAGAATAAGATTGCGATATGAATGCCAAAGCAAACATTCCGCATGCATATGAACTTACCCACTGGATATCATTGCACTGTGACACGTGAGGTGCAGTAACTGGCTCAGGGGAGCTTTGAAAAGCATGCAGTAGAAAGAAGATATTCTTCATTGCATTTTCTGTGAAAAATGCTGGCTAATGAACTATAAGTGAATTAATAGGTCACTTCATATGTGGTGTGACTTTGTTGGTTGCTAATTGGCCCTGTGACAGTAACAGATTCTGCACTCACTCACTGTAATTTTCTTTAATAATGAAGCTACCAGAATATTCATTATCCTACTCTGAATTGTCAGCCCTACTTTCAGAACTTTCTCTATCCATCTATAAATCATAGAATGTGACTAGCAGCACCAGATGGCCAGTTTGCGTTTTAGAGAAAGTGTGACCTCTGTGCACTATTTCAAAAATACATGCTGCAGCATCATCTCTGTTTTATTGCTGTCCTTATTTTGTTAATTATGATGGGCCTTTGTTTCTCATAGAGCTTCGGTGCCCAGAACAAAATGTCAGAAATTCTAATCCATGAAAGGGGCTTGGATCAGTATATTCCAGGGATGTACATTGATAAGTATACATTTGGCTTATTTCTTGTAGGGATGCATAGGACACAAATTTTGTTTTGCGTCCTTTCATTTTGGTTTTTCGTTTTTGTTCATATCATTTCATTTCATGTCACTAATGTGCCCTTTTGTTCAACAGCACATACTATTGGCCAATTGTACACCCTAGTGTGTAATAGCATGTGCTACTGAGTAAAGTGTTGGGGACATAGCTCAGGGGTAGAGCATTTGACTGCAGATTAAGAAGGCCCTGTTTCAAATCCAGGTGCCCCCTTTCTTGGGATGAGGGTGAAAGGGGATAGATTCAGGAGTGATATACAGAAATATTTCTTTATGGTGGATCCGTAGAATAGTCTCCCAGTGGAGGTGGTAGAGATGAGGACAGTATCTGAATTCAAAAAAGCATGGGACAAACACAGAGGATCAATAAAGGAAAAAAGGGAACTGTTGTTGATATGGAAAGACAGACTAGATAGGCCATGTGGTCTTTTTCTATTATCACTTTTATATGTTTCTATATAATATCATACACTATTTGTGCATGTGCAGTGTGTACTATTGCGTAATAGTGTGCGCTGTTGCATAATGGTGCACACTTGAAAACCAGCTCTTAGAGGTATTATTTGTGCAAATGATGGAATATGCCATTATTGAAAAGATGACTCAGTAGCTTTTTTCTGCTGATGATCTTCTGACAGTAAATGTATTCTGCAAAGTGCCATTTCTCAAGTTGCAAAATACCCTCACGCCTCTTATTTTTTTCTGGGATCCTTGGGAGTTGTGACTGGTGTTGAGGCATCCTTCACAATTTCCAATATTCACTCTTTCTGCAGGTGCCTAGGCTCTGGCAATATCATTCCTACCTTCTGTGGCAGTTCACCACCTATTACACTAGCGACTAACTTATTCCTCCTCAGCTACTAAACCTCCGATCTCTTCTCATTCTCGAAATTCCTGTATTTAGCTGTATTTCTCACAGAGTAGGGATTTTACTATTAATGTACAACACAGTGAGTGCATACACCATACCCAGTATTAGAGAAGGGAGACAGTGAATACCGCAGCAGAGACTGCATTGAGTGTGCCAGATTTTTACAAATAAAGTGACTCACACACCAACTCAACTGATTTGTGTCCTGCCTATCTCTGGGCCTCAGCCTTGTTTTCTGCTAATCATTTTCCAGTTTATTTTCTATGAAGTTTCTCATTATGGAGTCTGTCTGGTCTGCACTACGCATGTATATTAGTTTTTGTACAAATAGGAAGATAAATGAAAATCATGATTTTTAGGTTGTTCCGGCATTAACAAACTGAGCACACATGCTTGGAAAATGTCCACAATTGTCATTCCTAAAATTCAATTTTGTTAATTGCACAGTGCTTCCAGATACACAGCAGCCAATTTGGGAGGGGGAGAAGGTCAAAGAGAGGTCATCAGTAGCTTGGAAGAGTCACTTAAACCAATCGTGCCGCAAATTCTTGACAGGCAGCCTAATGAAACATATCCTGCCTTTGTTCTGCAAATCCCATGGACCATGATGTCAAAGCAGAGCAGGAACATACAGCGTACAAACCCCATAGAACCATTTTGTCTTTGACTTTCAGAGAGTAAGGAAGGGGCATTAGGGATTAGGACTGGAAAGAATGAAAAAAAGAGCTTAAAATAAAGCTCTATCAGGTCTGTCTTTTAGGGTATAGGGAACGGCTCCTTGGGACTTAGAATTGGAAAGGAAAAAAAAAGAACAATTGAAAACAACAGCACCTCTGAGGCAGAAAAACACAGAGCTTGAGGGCTGACTTGGAGCCACTGAAGAAGAAACGGTTGCTAGTTCAAAGGACAAAAAAAAGGACTGAGGTGAACAAACCCAGCCTGCAGGAAGCAGATTGTTCTTGCCTCCTTTAGTTCTGTGCTATTTATTGCCTGCTTTTGCAATTAGGTGATAGGAACAGATATGGGGTGTCTCTGTGGGGTAGGGGAGATCAGGAAAGTCAGAGCAAGAGAAAGAAAATCCTGTATCTACAGCAGTGCTTTTCTAGCTTTCATCCTGTATGACCCTATTTCAACAACTGAAAATTCCCATGACCCCAGATGATGGTGAAATCAAAATAGCAGGTCTCCAGGCTCCTTCCCTTCCCACCACTCATCTAAAGCAGGAAGGCAGCAGCAACAATGATGGCAACATCAGCAATACAGCGTCCCTTATGTGAGTGTGATGTGTGTGTTTACAGATCCCAGTACTCAGCATGGGTTTCCATCCTAACAGGCAGCTTAATCAGGGAGCAAGGGTCTCTGAATGTCCACTGCTCACAGGCCACTTGCTGACTGGTGCTTGTCACTACTTAGTCACAGTGGAAGTACAGAGAGAAGGGGAAATGACCATGTTTCTATGACTGTATCTATTGATGATGTGACCCAATTTGGGGTCCCGACCCTAAGTTTGGGAACCACTGATCTACAGTTTCCTAATTCATTTGATTCTACTGTACTAAGCACTGATGGAAGAAAGTGAGCTGTATACTTTAATTGTACTGCACAGACAGTGGCAGTGGTGGAAGGACAGGTTTCTTTATTTAATATATTCCGTTGTACACCTATGGGATACAGTGAAATATTTTTTTGCAACAAACGTGTTCACCTATTGTCTGTAACAGCAGCTGTGAGAATGGCAGGACACCTTACTGTATCTATTCCATCCCACATTCATAGAATACGCTTATGTAAAGTTAAAAGCTTAATAGAAAGTTAGATAACACCTAAATGACAGGCAATCCCCGGTCCCAAGACCTTGAAATCCAGTCAGTCCCATAGGAGCATTAATAGGGCAACCATATCCCCCTCTCCCCATTCAGGCAGCGTAACTGAGCACTTCAGTGTCATCTTGAAGTGCATCATATTGCTTTGAATGAGAACATCTGGGAATTAAATGGTCATAGAAGGAAAAAAGGTTGAGAAGGCAACAATGGTACTGACACATATGTGCAAAAAGAGAGATGTCATTCCCAGGGAATGTTTGAGCTCCTCTAGTCAACTGCCCAAGCTAAAGAGAGATATCTTTATAGGGAGAGTAGAAAGACCTGTTGCTTCTGTTGCAACTGTGAACAAGCAGGTGTCTAATATCATCTCCACAGACAGGCAAACAGAGGGTGACACGGTGCAGGGTGGGAGATCACAAGAGAAGCAGCAGGTGACGGCAACTCAGCCTTGTAGCAAGCACACCATCTTCCCTGCTGAAAAGTGTGTGGAGATGGTTTCACAGATATAGAATTTGAGAGATCTACATGGATGGGATTTTTGTACTGACTGAAGAGAGCGTTGAAGAGGTTGTTCTTAGTATGCTAATGGATGAGATGATAGACAGTGATACTGGCAGTGCCAAGGCCAAGAGCACTGAAGATGGAGAGGGGACAACAAAGAGTGCAAAGGATGCTGCTGACTTTTCATCCTCTCCTCCATCCCATCTGCAGGTCTAGCAGCAGCACCAATAGTAGCAGCCCATTCCCCAAGGACACAGAGGGGAAATCTCATAAAACCTTACAGGTATGGAGGCATTTTTGAAAGCTTCAGGACCAATGGTATGCAGAATGTAATTATTGCACATCAATAGAAGGAAGCTGAAGGGTCATCTTAAGAACAGTGGCATGTTGAATCATCTGTCAAAACAATAGCTTCTCCAGCTTGGTTACAAAGGAAGATGATGATCTTTGGCAGAGAACTTCATAAAGGAGTAGAAATTTCAGTAATGGGAAAGGTATAGGAAAAAACAAATCCCTTTCCCAGGAGGAGCCTCTCCCTGACAGCACACTGGTACCAGCTGACCCATGCAGGACCAGACTGTAGGTCTAGCAGAGGAGCAACTGTAGAAGAGTACCTGTGGGCTGTGCTGCACAGGTATCAGATGACAGCTACACCTGGACCCATATCTTAGCAGAAATAATGGGAATGCATAAGCACTGGCAAGTAGGCACAAACAGATCACTGTGCTTCCAGGTATCTCTTTAAGAGACGATGGGATGAACATGGTAAAGGAAGTAAAAAGGGTGAGGGGAGGCTTTCAGCAGATCCAATGTTTGCACAGTTGTTTTTCTTGGTTGGCAGAGACTCCCTGGGCTTTCCCAGGGCAAAGCTGCAGCATTGCCCTGAAGCAAGTGACCAAGAAGTGCCAAAACGTAGCCAGCTATTTTCACTGAAGTGTGAAGAGTAGGCGTGAGCTGTAAAAGAAGCAGGAAGGAACAGGAGCATCTTGCACCAGCTCAAGCACTCACACCCAATCAACAGACTACCACACTCAATCTACCACAAGACTAAAACAGTACAACGCCTCAGACCTCTCCTTGAACCACAGGACTTCAGAACAGTGATGCAAGCCTTGACACTCTCCCACCTGGACTACTGCAATATAATATACCATGGACTTCCAGCCACTCATACCAACCCACTTCGAACTGCCTTAAACACCACAGTAAGAATAATCAAGAATGCAAAAAAAACAGGACCACATCACACCAGTCCTGAGGGAGCTACACATACTCCCTCTAGAAGCAAGAATCAAATACAAAGCTGCCCTACTCACCCACAAAGCTCTCTACCAAACTCAAACTCCCCAGCTCCTCACTCTACTGCCTCAACCAGCCCACAACAGAACAACCAAACAAACCACCAACAACTCCCTCACCATCCCTCACAAAAGAATGAAATACAATCAACGGACCTGCAACAGAGCCTTCAAACTATATGCACCATCCCTCTGGAACTCTCTACCGAATCACATCAGAAGCAACACAGACCCATCATCTTTCAGGAAACAACTTAAAACTGCACTATTCCAAGAATTCCTCGGACCAGAAACAAGCACCCACCACTGACTCCCTACCAACCACCTTATCTCATCCCCTGAACATATGTCCTATGTAACCATAACACAATGTCTATGACTGTGTCCCAATTAATTGTCAAAAATCATTATTGTTGGCCACCTGGTGATGGCCCCAAACCCTTGTAATTGATTATTGTATGTTCCACCGCTTTGACCCGGTGAAAAGCGGGATATAAATACAGCTAAATAAATAAATAAACAAGCAGGATGTTGGCTACAGTTGGAATTGCACTTATGGCCTGCTGGAGAGTTTAGTGAAGCAACTGTCGGCCTTGCCAACAGATGTCAGTGGAGATCAAGATCAGCATTGACAGGCCCGAGTCACCAGGATTGGGCAAATATCATGCAGGTGATAGAATTCTTAAAGCCCTTTAAGGATGTCATGGAGTTCCACAAGGGCTACCTTGAACCTTCTCATCCCTTACTACTGTAAATATTTTTCACAGGAGAGGTCAGAGGGTTTTTGACAGTGAAAGGGATTCACAGCAGTGGTTTTGGAGGCTGATGGTCTTCTTGCAGGGTCAAGTGGAAAAAAGATTGCAACCCCTTATGAAGCAAGATGCTTCTATGTTAGCTGGTCTTTGTTATCCATATGTGAAGGGAACCATAGCTCTACACTGTAATGCTTTGACTTACTGGAAGGAAAAGCTATTGGAGGTAGAGGAACGGGAACGCCATAGGCAGGAGTTGGTAGTAATGGGGATGCAGCAAGGGAAATAGTAGGCACAACAGCAACCAGTATTGGTACTATCAGCAATGCCCTGTTATCTACCACTCCCCTCCTCCTCCCCACTATTCATGCCAACAGTGGTGCATGAGCCCCAGCCAGGGAAAGGTTTTGGTGACAGAAGCACTAGTTACAATGCTAAGCAGCAAAGATCATCCTACCATATGTTGAACTCATTTGCAGATTTCAGTGGCATGCTACCTTGTAGAGCACATCGAGACCATCCACCCAGATCCTTTGGCATATTAGGCACACAAGTCAACTGCCTGGCCAGACCTGGCCAAGGTTATGCAAATTTCCTGTCCTACCTTCCAACCAGTGTGTCCAGTGAACGGATGTTCTCCATGGGAGGGGATATTATAGCTCCCCATCATTCATGGCTAGTACTGGAGTTGGTGGGAAAGTTAGTGTTTTTAAAGAAAAACCTTGCCTTGTATGGTTTGCTTTCATTTTTATGTGACTGGAAGGAAGAATGAGTGTAGTGCTTTACCGAGGGGCAGTTGCCCACAGTCTCTACCTTCAGTGTTTAGCTGTATTTCTCAGTGTGTACTGCAGTCTCTCCAGGATGGTGCCCATTTCCAGTGCTCTCCATGCCATAGCTCTTCATGCCAAAATCTAAATTAAAAAAGCAAGAAGATCAAAAATATAGCAAAACAGCCAAAACAAACACACAGGAAAATAAAACAAAAATAACTGAAACAAGACTCATTCTGCTGATGCCAGTCTCGCTGTCCTGTCATTTCAGTCACTGCTCCTTTGTTGCCAGCCAGTCCTGGTCTCAAGATCCGAATCATAACCATATCGCAATGACCTCAAATCCTGATCCTGCCTGAAAAGCCTCTCCCTGGCTTATTGTCTCTTTTCCAGTGCATACATTTAGTCCCACATGGCAATACTATAAAAAAAAAGGAACAACAGAAAAAGAAAGGCCTCTTTTCCACTTGCCTCTCTTTGCTGCTGCTACCTGGATCAATCTACTGGCCCTGCTCTTGTAGCTTTCCTCACTGCTCCACTTCATCCCTTCCCTGTTGATTTGGGTGTTTGATGCTATGCTAGTTTGTCACCGTCCTTCTAGCTGCATGGCTCTGCAATCAGTGTCCTTTGGCACTATTTGAGCCACTCTTCATCCTTCTCTTGCTTTGCAGCTTTCTGGTTATCTTTGGCTTGTTAATATACACATTTTTGGAGAGTATGCTGCCCACTTTTGCATGCAGTTCCTAACAACTCAAATCCAAGTGAAACTGAACCCAGCATGGTGGGGGGACATGACAAACCTATGATTGCCAATGAACCTTCAGTGCTCTGTTCAAAGTTCTCTTCAAATTTCCATTATGATATTTGTTTGGAGGTTCTAGCAGAGGAGTGCAGCCACTGTTATGCTCTTGACTGAAGAATGGTATTTCTGTCAAGAGGGATGAACATAGCATGCTAATGGAGGAAGGGGACACCTGCCTAGCTAGCCTGATAGCTGAATCAACCCTTGTTATAATGGGGTGACAGGTTGCCTCACATCCACCATTCTCTATTGTTGTACTTGCTGACTAAGAAGCTTCACTTGTTCAGATATCAACAAAGAAATCCTTCAGTAAAGTATAAAGTGGCATTTTAGAAGGGACATCTAGGAAGAATCTGGGACATCCAGATTAGAACATTCAAAAAAAGTGGGAGAGTGGCAGCAGTGAAGGGAGGTATGCATACGTGCCTTCTGAAATTCCTGTCTCCACCCCTAAAAAAGAATACAGTTATGTAAAGTTAAAAGAATGTCCTAGTAGCTGGTTCTGGAGATTCCTCCCTCCCACATTGCAAGGCCGAGTATGTGGATGGGTGTAGGCCATTTCACAAATGTAGACATCCCCAAACTGGACGTCCACAGAACCAGGTACTTGGATTTCCTGGCTGGGATATTTCAGAAGGGGGGTGACTATGTCCTAGCCTTCTATTTCAGATTCTCAGACATGCAGTGGTGGGCCTGTACTATGATTGGAGTATGTAATTATGTGCAAGTTTCTTCAGGCAGGAAATAAATGTGGTGATGAAAGCACATTTTGCGCTTCTCCCTGAAGTGGTGACCTGCATGGAGCAGCAGATGCACCTACTCTTGCCACCTTGATGGACAGATTAGATGGACCATGATGGTCTTTATCTGCCATCATATACTATGTTACTATATCTAGCTATATCTATGTATATACTCACACATACAGATAGATGGATGTGGATTTTTACCTATGTGTGAAGGCCATATAGCAGCTATTTTTTAGCTTATTTATAAAGACACATACAGTAGGTGCCTATGTCCCCGATTCTATAAGGCAGATAGCGGGGCTGCCTCCCATCCCCCCTGCATGCACAGAGCTGCTGTGTGTGCTGTGGGCAATGGTGGTGGCACTGGGCCAGAGTGAGGGCGGTGTGTGGGCATGGCCCTGTACGTCTGGGAATCGCTGGGGGGACGCCCTACTTATTCCACCTCCAAAGTGGAATAAGAGCGGGGTGTCCCTCCGAACCTGGCTGGCAGCCTCCCCCCAGATCATAGAAGGCCCCCCCACCGGAACACTGGGTCACTGATGGTGAGTCTCTACCACCTGATCTGGGCCCCAGCAGCCCCTGTCAAGGTTGGGCAGTGGGAAATCGGGGTCTCAGTGGACAGTGGGCAAGTAGTGTTGCGGGGAGGACGTCTCCGCAGAGATGCAGGGACACATCGGGATGTCCCAGGGCCCAATTCTGCACCTGCAGGGCTGTCCTGCTCCTGCAGTGGGTAATCAGGTCCTGATGGTCCTGTCTTGCCCAGGGGCACCCAGATGGCCCAGACGTGCCCCTTAGGGAATCAGGCTCCACGTGTTTTTCATAAAACACTAGCACAAATATAGTAAAAATTGCTTCTAGATTGAAGCCGTGGATACTTATGAATGTTCATGTGAAGTTGTAAATGTCTATTTATTTATTGATTGATTGATTTAATGATTTATTTAGCCATTTTTATAGACTGCTTTTCTTAGAGCCAAAGTGGTTTGCAGATAACTTTAACTTACAAAGTTTACAAAGAACACATTACATTCTACTTTTGGAATATGTGTAAAAGAGTTGTAAGTGAGGTGAGGGAGAGCTTTCAACAAGGTGGGGGGACAGAATTAAAAGGAGAACATAATAATCTTGTTTAGATTTGTATAAGTGGTATTGTATGTGTTATGTTTCACTTCCAAAATGTTCAGTGAATAGGTGGGTCTCCTGCAAAAATCAGCTATTTCTGTGGTGAATTTTAAGTCTTGTGGGAGTGTGTTCCAGAGTGTGAGTGCTTAGAATGAGAAAGCTCGGTTGCAGATGATTTGACAGCTTCTTGCCTTTCTCTTATTAGTCTTAAACAGGTTACAATGTAGCTTCATTGCATGTCCCCTAGTCTTTCTACTTTTTGATGGTGTAAAGAATCAATCTACATTTATCCATTCTACTCCATTAATTTATAGACCTCTGTCATATCTCCCCTCAGCCATCTCTTTTCCAGATTGAAAATCCCTAATCTTTTAAGTCTCCCCTCACAGGGGTATCCTTCCATCCCCTTTTTGCTGGCTCTTCTCTGTATCTTTTCTAATTCTGCTATATCCTCTTTATGATACGGCAAACAGAATTGCACACAATATTCAAGGTGTGGTCACACCATGGAACGATACAGAGGCATTATAATATCCTTTGCTTTATTCACCATTCATTTCCTTATTATTCCTAACATTTTATTTGCCTTCTTGGCCACCAATGAACACTGAGCGAAGGGTTTCAACGTGTTTGCCTGCCTTACGAATGCCTTTTATCTAACTGGCCGGTGCTTTGTGTTGTTTCCAGTTTTCATCATTTGGCTCCTTTTTCCATTTCCTGAAAAATGCTTTTTTGGCTACAACAGCCTCTCTGACCATACCTTTAAATCACGCAGGCAGTTTTTTGGACTTCCTTCCTTTTTTAAAGCATGGAATATAGCTTGTCTGGGCTTCCACAATAGTATTTATAAGCAACACCCATGCTTGATGTAAATCTTTAATCTTTGCAGCTGTTCCTTTTATTTTTTTTCTTAACTGTTGTCCTCATTTTATCATAGTCTCCCTTCTGAAAGTTAAAAGACAGTACTGTGAATTTCCTTGCCGTCCTTCCTCCATTTATGAAATCAAACACGATCATGATATGATCACCATTGCAAAGTGACCCCAACACCCTTATCTCTTGCACCAGATCTGTGTACTACTAAGGACTAGGTCCAAAATGGCTTCCCCTTTTGTCGGTTCATGAACCAGCTGCTACAAGAAGCAGTCACTTATTTCATCTAGAAACTTTATATCTCTAGCATGTCCTGCCGTGACACTGACCCAGTGGATGCTGGGGTAATTCAATTACCCATTATTAATACTGTATTGTAACTTTTGTTAGCTTCTCTGATTTCTTTGAGCTTTTCATCATCCATTTGTTCATTCTAACCAGGCAGTCAGTAGTACACCCACACCGCCATTCCCTTCCCCTTTTTACATGGAATTTCAATCCATAGAGATTCTACAACAAATTGTATTTCCTGCAACTCTTTAATCCTGTGTGACTCAATGCCCTCTCTAACATAGAACGCAACCCCTCCACCAATTTGATCTGGTCTATCATTGCAATATAATTTGTATGCAGGTATCATAGTGTCCTTCTGGTTGTCCTCCTTCCACTAGGTCTCTGAGATACCAATCATATCTAACCTCTCATTTAGTGCTACATATTCTAACACTCCCATCTTATTTTTTAGACTTCTAGCATTTGCATACAAGCATTTTAGAGATCATATTTTTTTCATATTAAACTGGTTATCAGTAGGCAGGGGTAATCTGGAATCTTTAAGTTCCGTCTGCTCTGTACTTAAGGGCATTTGGGTTATTTTTGTCTTTATTGGAACCTCTTTGTTGATATGCCCTAACTTCAATCTTTTGCTAGTATCCTTCACAGATACATCATTCCAAACCATGCTCTTGGGCCACTGTCAGCTTTTCCCTATTATCTAGTTTAAAAGCTGCTCTAACTCCTTTTTGAGTCTTAATACCAGCAGTATGGTTTCATCCAGGTTAAGGTGGAGCCCATCCCTTCAGAAAAGCCCCCCCCCCCCTTTCCCCAGAATGTTCCCCAGTACCTAGCATATCCAAACCCCTCTTCTTTGCACAATCATCTCATCCACACATTGAGACTCCGGATCTCTGCCTGCCTTTTGGGTTCTGCATGTGGAACGTCCTCCATAATCTCCCTACCACACTTTCCTACTCCATTTGTACCAACATGTATCCTTGTCATTGGTACCAAGTTGTAGCCCTTCTGGATCTATTGAATCTGGCTTTCATCCTCAACATTCTACTGAAACAGGTCTTACTAAAGTCTCCAGTGTCTTGTTCCTGGCCAAATCCAAGGGCCTTTATCCGATCCTCATCCTTCTTGACCTTTTCTCTCTACAACTGAAATCTCTCCAGGAATCCAGGCCTATATCTCTGCCTGTTTATATGATATTTGTAAATGCAATGCAAAAAGATCCCACTGAACAAACCCTTATATACTAATTAGAGCACTTGAACAAATTCACTTTCACAAAAATCTAAACAAGAAGAAAGACCTCAGCACATAAAAGCCTCATATACACTTAACACCTGCTGGTATTATGATGGGCTTTTATCTTCATGTAACCATCACAGGTCAGAAAAAACCCTCGTGATTAATTTTCAAAAATATTTTTTCTTAAAAAAACACAACTTATTACTTAACCCATAAAATGCAAAAATAGCTCTTCTTGCAACATTAATTTTTTAGGTGTCCTTATCTCAAGTGTATCAAAAAGAAATTTAATACTAGCCACAGAAAAAGACTTCCTTGTCAAAAAAACAAAGAAATAACCAGCCATATAAAGTTCTCATTTACCAAAAAGGGACTAGTTTATTCAGTGCCTATAACTTGCTTCCAGTATTCCAGTGATAACTCCAAAGCATGAAGTAGATAACAATAAAAAAGATTGATTACTTATCTCTTTAGCTCGTAAAAGTAGGTGGCAGTTAGGCTTTGTGGTAATCTTTACTAAAGGTGAATGTACCTGCTTCACCCCTCACCAGCAAGAGAACCTGGGAGCTTGGGCTTCATGTCTTCACTCAAAGCAATGGAAGAAAGAGTAGTAATAAGTAATAAAACAATTGATATACACAGAATTATATTAAAAACACCATACACTTAAGGCCTTAAGGGAAGGGAGTCCAGAGTCGTGCAAACTCAAGGAGTTCCTGTAAATCCCCTTCAACCTGGCTAGACCAGAGCACCTCATATATCGATAGAAAAATTGTGTTGTCAGCACCATTTTTGTTACAAGTCTTGTTATGGGACAAAGTAAGCAAAGACATATTCCTTAGCTGAATTAGAAGAAGCAAAAACATTCCATCCCATTCTACTAAACATGGTCTTGGTTTTTGGTACACATATCTCTCCAGGCTGCAAGTGAATTCTAAGCCATTCTCCATATTAACTCTTTCAAAGGTCTCTGGTACCCCATTTCAAGTCCCTCTCAACAAAAGATAGAGTAGGAGTGTTCAGGGGAGGAATTTGGATGGAGTATAGGCAGAATCATGATGTTCAGAAGAAATATTGAGATAATAAATGTCTCTCATATGATGACCAAAAATCTCCATATACCGAGAACCATCAGTCAGGTTAAATCTTTAGTAATTGAATGTCTTCATACCATCGGTGAAGCCAAATCTTAGCAATTCAATATCTTCATGCCAATGCCAATGACACCATCAGGCATTTCACTGAAAGCTGTGTCAGGGCTTGCACTAAATAAAACAAACGAGCATAAATCAAGCGCGAGGCTAGATATGTGAACACCACCATAAAAAACTCAAAGAGCAAAATTGCCTAGTGTTACTTCTCCTAAGTCACATACTCCAAAAAGATGGCCACAGGACAAAATCAAAATAAACTTAACTATCGAATTTCTCAACACACAGGGATGTCCTACATGGAACGGTGGGTTCACCCCTAAATAAAGACATGGGGAGGGGTGGCCTGCATGGAGCGGCAGGTGCACCTATTCTTGCCATCTTACTGGGCAGACTAGATGGACCATACTGCTCTTTATCTGCCGTCATTTACTATGTTACTATGTAGGACATTCTTATCCATGATGCTGAACATGGGTCTAGTGGTAAAGTTGAAGTGTTTAAAAATTTGATGCTGTTATCCAGCTGTCTTTCAGAAATTAATGTGAATTTATTCCAGAAGCTGTTGGTGAATGAGTTCACTGATTTGGGCATGGATTATTTTAAGGAATATTTGCCCAGTTTCCATGTAATATTTGGCCAATGCTTGCACATTTGGGAAGAGAATTGATGAGTCTTCCTTTGGGTTCGATATCAGTGCTTTCACGATATCAGACATCTCTTCTGGTTTATTCAGTGCTGACATTATGAGTCGAACCAATCCATGCAGTATCTTAAAAAATCAGCAATATGGCTATTGGGTGGCATGGGGGATGACACATCCCCTGAGATTGTGGTCTCTGTTCAGGGGTATATTTGTATGTTCTGAACCCACAGGTACATGCTTGTAGGTGTGTCCAACCAGCACCTTCTCACCTAGATCCAATGGTGTGTGTGGAGCGAAGGACAACCTAGTGGTGCATATATGGGATCCAGCCAGTCCTAATAGCCATGTCCATGGGCACATATGTGCCCGCACAGTGGTGCATGGTGGACAGGTTACACACTGGGTGCCCTGCTAGTGTGTGTGGGGGGGGGAGGGGTCCAGCATATCTCTTGCCCCACTGCCACCCACATAGGACATTGGAAGGGATGTTAGGTGGCACTCCCCCCTGGGCCCAGACTGACCAGCATCCTTTTTTATCCTCCCACAGGTTCTAGGGGCAGCAGCTAGGTATGAGGAGATGGCACAGGAGAGGGCCAGAGCAGTTTGCCAATGCCCTTCTGTTGGTCGCTGACCATGAGTGAAGATGTGCTGAAAACCATCACTCATATGCTAGGGTCCCCACACAGATTACCTTGACCTCAGCAACGGCCTGTGCTGGACACGGTACAGGTTCAACCATGACCTGTGTGAGGAGCTGGGACCACAGCTGGCTGCACAGGCACACAGCTGGGACACAGTGCCCATCCATGTGAAGGAGCTGGCAGCTTTGGTATTCCTGGGGATCAGCACATTCCAGTCTGTGGTGGGAACAGCATCGGGGTTGAACCAGGTGTCAGTGTCATGCAGTATCATCCAGTTCCTGGACACCTTTGTGGGACATGCTGCCCATTACATCGCCTTCCCACACACCCCACAGCAACAGCAGCAGACCATGCTCCCATTCAGTGAGGTTGCAGGGTTTCTGTCCATCCTCGGGGCCATCGATTGTACCCATGTGGCCCTCTTCCCACCGTGCCTTCATGAAGTGGCCTTCAGAAACCATAGGGCGCATACCACTCTATGAACATGCAGGTCAACTGCAACACCCAGATGGAGATCCTGGATGTCATGACATGCTTCCCTGGCTCGTGCCATGATTCCTACATCCTGGGACAGTCAGGGATACATGCTGACTTCGAGGTCGGCACCATCACCAGTGGCTGGTTGCTTAGTGAGAAGACACAGGTTGGTGTCGCACACACATGCATGCATACCCACAGAGGCACAAGGACATGGCCTGCCATGTGCCTGCAGGCAGGCCATGCCCACAGGGGGGCCACACCATGGCTGTGGGTTGTCCATATGTGGCAGGGGGACCACAAGCACCCCTACCATTGCATGGTAGGGGGGGGGGGCAGCTACAATCACATCATGGACTTGGGATGCACCACAGCTGGGGGCACACAGGGGTCAGACTGGCTGGCCCCAGGCATGGGTGGTGGGGCACCAAATGGCACAGGTGAGGCACATATGCATGATGGGCCTGGTGAGGCGGGACCTGGCGCATGGGTTTGATGACACTGTCATAGCTGGCCATGATGCTACTTGTTGACATTCCGGCCACTATTCCTCTATGCAGGTAACAGGGGCTAACCACTGGGGGAGTCCCTCATGACCCCCCTCAACATTCCACCCACCCCAGCGGAGGTGAGATACAACCGGTCGCACCAGCTGATACGCTCCATCTTAGAGCTGACCTTTAGTCTACTCAAGGGCCGCTTCCACTGCCTTGTCCAATCTGGTGGGGAGCTGCTCTATGCCCCAGAAAAGGTGTGCAGGATATTCCTGGTGCTCTTCATGCTGCATAATTATGCCCTGTGTTGGAGGCAGCCCACGCCAGATGCAACCGTCTGCGAGTCCAATGGCGAGAAGTTTAAGATGGCAGGATTTTCAGCGGTGACTGGGATCCTGTAAAAGGTGGTGGCTTGGGAAGATAGCCATTCCTTTTATTTTGGTATTTCTAGCATGTTTTATGCTCTGAGAGTTTGCAGGGGGCAGCTACTACTGATATTTTGATTTGGAATCACAAGTTTAAAAAAATTGAATTATATCAAACAGGCAATTGGTAGGTATATGTTAGAGCCACTGATGTGAGGAGGATTGGGCCTGGTTTGAGGTTCACTTTTACCATTGTCCCTACCTCTTTGGATTCTGAGGTTCTTTTCTACTTCCATATCCAAAGTTTACCTGATGTGCTGTGGGACGAATGGTAGATTGGTGCACCTTGCAGTATTTGCATGATTTACACTCTAGAGTTGACCTTTTTGGGCTTGAGCATGCTGTGCTGCACAGTGTCATGGGATGGGGGTGGTAGGAGTTATACTCAGGTGTCATATGCAGGGATGTTTCTTTGTGGACACAGTGGTGGCTGCATGGGACAGTTTCCCATTGGAGGTGGTGCTGTTGTGGACAGTGTCAGTCTTCATGGGGTATGGGGCAGACACAAGGTTCTCTCAGGAGACTGGTGTGGTGGTTGGTAGTGGGGGCTGGCCTAGGTCAGCCATGTGTTGTCTTTATTAGCATCATGTATCTATGTTTCCACTATGCTTTGGCTGACGGTAATAGACCATGCTACTGCACTGTTACACGTAGTAGTTTTTTTTCACTGTGTTCATATTCCCTCTCCATATGTGCTTTCCCTTTTGTACATTCTGCAGTTTTCCCACCTTGCTTTCCTCATGAACATTGTGTTTCTGTTTGCCTGTTTCCTGTGTGGGCCCTGTTTTATGTGTTTACTGTCCTTTGGTTGTGTGGTGGGTTCAGCTTACCCCTGCTCCTTTTGCCCTTTTACTTTGCAGCTACTTCCTGGCTCTTTGCACTGTTCTTGTCCCACCATGTGCATTTTCCCTGCCTCCTCCCTTTCCTGCTTTGCCCTACTTACTGCGCTATGGTGATCCTGATTCTTTCCCAGCCCCTGAGTGCTGTAGCTAGGGCTGGCCTTTGGTGTTCTTTGGGGAGCAGGGCACTCTCATTCTCCAGGACCATTCTACAGAGCAGGTGGGTCTCTGCCTCTGAGACGTTTACTTGCTGGGTGGCCATTTTCTAAGGCTCTGGCAGCAGTAGGGGAGGGGGGGATTATTGTATCCTCTTTCCTGTCGCACATAGACAACTGTGCAGATGGACACTTTTTTGGACCTACACATCCACAGGTTGGCACAATGGTTGCACGTGTTTGCATGTACTCGGGACCCCCGCTTATGCGGGAGTTGGATGTTTAGTGGTGCAGACGTATAACCCCAATTCTGATGCGCAGGGGCACATCTGTACATCTGGGCAGAGAATCCCGTCTATGTTTTGAACATAGACGTGTTGTGTGTTTACATCCACCATGCACTATTTTCTTGGAATCAAGCCCATAAGCAATACAACTAGGGCCATATACTCAAAACTGAAGATGCTTCAATATCTAAGATCCCTCCTATCAGCAAGTGACTTCAGAACAACAGTCCAATTAATGATCTTCCCACACTTAGATTTCTGAAGTGGTGTTCTCATGGGTCTCGCTAAACAAGCCATTCACCATCTTCAGTTGGCCCAAAACACAGCAGCTAGTCTTCTCACAAGTGCCAATCAGGGAACATATTAATCCAATATTAAAACAGCTACATTGGTTACCAATAGAAAGCAGAATAAAGTTCAAATCAATACACACAATAATCAAAACTCTACAAAATGAATCAACATCAAGCTTGAGATCGATCATACAAACCATCCCGGAGACCAGACTATGAAGAAAAGGCGGTAAAAACTTATTGGTAGTTCAGTCAGACTTCAGGAATAGTAACACATCAACATCCAAGAGGACACCGACTTTGTGGAACTCGCTCCCCGACATCATAAGAGATACTAAGGAACCAAATGCTTTCCGCAAGCTCCTAAAACCTTTTCTGTTCAGAGATCCTCCATGAGTTTACTTGCTTTCAATTCAGGACTCCCAGGGACTGAAACTCCTAGTATTCCCATACGTATATATCATTTATACAAATACAGGCACATGACCTGTAGTAATTGCAGTTACACTACAGTTGCCAGAGTGAGGAGGGGCCCCAGACCAGCAAGATATAAAATATGTACAGACTGTGACACACTGTATGGTGTTACAATCTATTTGTTACTAAAGAGAAGCCCAGAAAGAATAGAAGAGCACTGAAAGAAAGTTCTGAACTGAAAGAAAGTGAGCTCATGGAGAAAACGGGAAGCCTGGGACATGTAGTAGGAAAGCAACAAGGCCTCATAGAACAGAGAAAAGCATGTGGGACTAATTAGGTAGTCTGCTGCCTAATACACATGTGGAGCCGAAGTAGGGGCATGTCTGGGTCGTCTGGATGACCCAGAACAGGATGGGCCCGTTAGGATCGATTCTGCACTGCAGGAGCCAGACGTTCCCGCAGGTGCAGGATCGGACCCTGAGATGGCCTGGCCTGCCCCTGCATACCTGTGGGGATGTCCTCCCCATCGCACAACCATCCTTTTGCTGTGTGGACCCCTGTTTCCCCCGCTCAACTCCAGTGGGGGCAGCTAGGGCCCGGATCGGGTGGCGGGGACACACCTGGCTCACCACATTTGATGCTGGGGGCTAGCCGGCCTATCCATAGGGGTAGCCAGTGCTTATTCCACCTTTGAGGTGACCGTCCCCCCAGTGCTCCACAGACATACAGGGCTGTGATCTGAATCAGCCCTGTATGTCCAGGGGCCGGTTCTGCCCCCGCTCCATCCACCCTCCTCCCCCATGGATATCAAAATGTAGGCACCTTGACCGTCAGATATTGAAAAGAGGGAGGAGTGAATATATGCAGAGAAATGTGGTTAATACTTTTGAAATTTGAAAGAAACTACAATATATATATATATATTCATCCATTTACTAGATTTTTTGCAAGCAAATCTGTGACACTTATTTGAAGTGTATGTAGGAAGGGAATGAGGAAGGAAGGAAGGGAGGGACACCTTAGTTACAGGTTTGAGCAACAGTGCATGGAGGAGGCAGAGGAGGCATTACCCTGCTCCTCCTGGTACATCCCAGGACAGCAACAATATCACTTCCATGCAGAACAATCAACAGAAACATAGAAACATTTTCCCCGTAATGTGCCCACTATAAAGATAATGGATGTAAATTCTAAAATTCTAAAAACAGACATATTCAATTCACTAAATTGAAAATATTTTTTTTGCTACCTCCTCTGTCCCCATTACTGGTACGTCGGAACCGACGGAGCCTGCGCGGGAAAGCTCCCCAGCTTCCCAGAAAGGAAGCTTTTGGGGCCTCCCACTGCACATGCGCGCTGCCTTCCCGCCTTCCTGACCAGCTCTCCTCAGTTTCTCTTTTTCCGCGGAGCCAGCAGGTCGTGTTCCTGTCACCGCTGAAGAAATTATTGTTTTAGTTTGTTTCTTTAGACCGCGTACCTGCCTTCCCCATACCGAAACCGGTACCGCCGGTCTCTCTTTTCTTTTCTTTCAAAAAAAAAAAAAAAATCTTTATCTTGCACAACTTATTGACTTCGGTTAGGCCTCAGGCCTACACAAATTCTCCTCATGGAGAAACCAGCCCCTGGTTTTAAGAAGTGTACCAAGTATAGTGCTGTTATTTCTGTCACAGACACCCATGAATGGTGTCTTAAATGTTTGGGACCTGACCACTCCATTCCGGACTGCCCATCCTGCTCCCAGATGTCTAAACGTGGTTTGCAGAACCGGGCCAACAAATTCCATGTGCTGTTTGCTTCAGATAATCCAGCATCACAGTCATCCAGGTCTTCCTCTCCGGATGGATCTCAGGTAACCAAACCTTCTTCGGGCAGGTCCTCAAAGAGCAAATCTCCTTCAAAGCATCGAGAGGCTCTCACTTTTGAATCTGAGGTTCCTGCCCCAGCCAAACAACCCCGGCGAGAAGCTTTGGCTTCCAAAGCACCATCTATGGGGTTACAGGTTGACATCGATGGCACGGCCTCGACCGATCACCTGTTAGACTGCTCTGAGGTACCGGCCCATACCGGTACCGACATCCAGGCAGCAGTGGCGTCTATGAGCAATACTGTTCAAACCATGCAGCAGGCCATGCTGGCTTTCATTAAAGCTGCGACGCCCTCGGTACCGCATCCAGCAGTTCCGGGTCCGGTTCCGGTATCGTTTCCCAAATCGGAACCGAGACCATCGTCTTCCAAACGCAGATCGGTTCCACAAGCCGGATCCGGGTTTTCACCCGATACTGATCCCATACCCGGTACGCCCGATGTCGATACCGAACAGTATGCGTATCGTGCGTTGGAAGCAAATAGAGGATACTCTGATTCTTCTGAGGATTTTGATTCCTCTGAGGACTCTGATGAGCTGTCTCTAGTTCTTCCTGAAGACACTTCTTCCCCAAAGAGGAGAATGTCTCCACCAGAGGATTTGTCCTTTCAAGACTTCATTATAGAGCTAGCTAAAGGACTTTCTATTACCACATCCTCTGAAAAAGAACCTATATCAAAGAAACTGGATATTTTAGGATACCCTAAGGTTCCTAAAGAGGCAGTCACCCTGCCTATCCATGAAATCCTTCAAGAACACTTGATGGACTTATGGGAGGCTCCTCTAACGTTGTCTCCTTATTCTCGTAGGTTGGACACCATGTACCGGGTCCCTCCTTCTCCTGGTTTTCAAAAGACTCAGCTGCCTCACCATTCCATTGTGGTGAAGTCTGCGCTGAAAAAGATTAAGAGTACCAAAAGGCACTCTTCTACCCCTCCAGGACGAGAATGTAAGACCCTAGACTCTTTTGGTAGGAAAATCTTCCAGGCTAGTATGCTTATAGCCAGGATTAATTCATACAGTCTGTATATGGGCATGTTTCTCAGAGACCTTGCCCTAAAGGTACGGCATTTTGCCCCCTTTACCCCTGAGGATAAAAAGGAGGAGTTCCTTTCTATAGTGAAACAGCTTCTAGATGTTTCTAAGTTCTCCAACAGAGCAGCCTTTGATTCCTTTGAAGGTGCCGGTAGAGCTTCGGGCATTGCCATTGCAGCCCGACGACTTGCTTGGCTCCAGGCCTCTGACCTAGAACCCTGGGTCCTGGATGACTTACGGAATCTGCCCTGTACAGGTGAGAACTTATTTGGTAAAGACTGGCAAATTAAAGCCACTCAAATGGACGCAGAAAATGCTACATTAGATAGACTTTCTAAGTCTACCTCTACTCCTGCCAAGAAAAAGTCTTTCAAGAGGCCTTACTACAAGAAGGCCAGATTTTTCACAAATACTGGCCAACAATCTTCTCAGCCTCGCTTTGCTGCTAAACGTCAGCAACCTAAACAGGCAAGGTCAAAGCCTGCAGCGTCTGCCACTCCTCAGCAGGCTCAACCCCCTCAGGGGTTTTGACTTGCCCCTAGAGAACTTAACATTTCTGGCTCTAGAACAACCAGAGCCCCTCACCATTCCCGGAAGGTTAGCTCACTTTGCTCCCAGATGGGAGCAAATTACATCAGAGCCAATGTTCCCTCTAATTTTCTGTAGGCTGTGTGCGCATAAAATATCAGCGGTGCAGCTTTTGAAGGAAGGTAATATTTTTGTGTGCCACATTACTACACTCGGAGTTATATACTTTAAAATTTGACTACACGTCAGAATACAGTATGTACACCACATTGATTTTAATCAAATTAAATGAAAATAGATGATTACTAAATGAAGCAGAAAATTTCTAGTAATTACAATCACAACTTTTACATTTTAAGACGTCTGTGTTGTTTTCTATCAGAATCAGAACCGTAATTTTTGTGCGCTCTGTTGTAAAGTATGTGCACTCGCTCGGCGAGGTGTGTGCGCGCGCACACGTGCACAGCTTAGAGGGAACAGTGATCAGAGCAATGGACCCTCTCTATCATCAGAGAGGGCTACAAACTTCATTTTTCCAACCTTCCTCCATATACCATGGTGAGGCACTTCAATTCTCCCCCATATCTCCTGGGCCTGTTGGATCAGGAAGTCTCTTCTCTCCTTGCCCAAGGGGCAATAGAAGTGGTTCCTCTTCTTCAACAAGGGACAGGATTCTACTCCCCTTATTTTCTCATAACAAAGAAGACAGGGGGATTCAGACCTATCCTAGATCTGAGAGAATTGAACAAATTTCTGTACAAGGAGAAATTCAAAATGCTTTCTCTAGGCATTCTCCTTCCATACCTTCAGAGTCAGGATTGGCTTTGTTCTCTAGATCTCAAGGATGCGTACACACATATACTCATCCACCCATCCCACAGAAAATATCTAAGATTTCTGTTTCAGGGAAAACATTTCCAGTACAGAGTACTTCCCTTCGGTCTAGCCTCTGCTCCAAGAGTGTTCACCAAATGCATGGCAGTTGTTGCCGCATTTCTAAGAGGTCTGGGAATTTTTGTATTCCCATATCTGGACGACTGGCTCATCCGAGCTCCATCTCAGTCAGAGGCCCAGATTTCTCTGGACCGCACAAGGCACATTCTGCAGTATCTGGGACTGGTGATAAACCTTCCCAAATCTCAACTTATCCCTACTCAGTCTCTGGAATTCATAGGGGCCCAGTTGGACACCACCACTGCAAGGGCCTACCTACCTCAAGTCCGGGGCCAACGTCTGGTGTGCTTGGCCTCCCAAGCTCAGTCCAGCAGTCACTTGACATCCAGAGAAATGCTGCGACTTCTGGGCCACATGGCCTCCACAGTTCACGTGGTGCCCTACGCTCGTCTTCACATGAGAGCAGCTCAATGGACCTTGGCCACCCAGTGGACTCAAGCATCAGGAGCGCTCTCCGACCAAATCCTCACCTCAAAGCGTCTGTTTTGGTCCCTCCAATGGTGGATGTCCACCAAGAATCTGTTGTTGGGGGCCCCCTTCCAACCTTTGTTGCCCCAAGCAACCCTCACAACAGATGCCTCCCAAACAGGGTGGGGAGCCCATCTACAATCCCTCTCCACTCAGGGTACTTGGTCTCCACAGGAGACCACCCTTCACATCAACCTCCTGGAACTGCGAGAAATCTTCTTTGCCCTCAAAGTCTTCCATACCCTCCTTGTCAACCTGACCGTCCTAGTTCAGACAGACAATCAGGTGGCCATGTTCTACGTAAACAAACAAGGAGGGACAGGCTCTCTGTCACTTTGCAACGAAGCTCTCAGATTATGGGCCTTCGCCAGAGAGCATCAAATTCATCTTCTGGCAGTATATCTTCCAGGGGTTCAAAACTCTCGGGCAGACAGACTCAGTCGAGTTCTGCTTCCACACGAATGGTCCCTACATATGGACCAGATAGGCAGAATCTTTCAGGAATGGGGAACCCCGGACATAGACCTCTTTGCAAGTCCGTGGAATGCCAAACTTCCCCGGTTCTGTTCCAGGACTCCGTGTCAGGGAGCTCAGGCCAACGACGCCTTTCTCCTGCATTGGGGTCAGGAATTCCTATATGCCTTTCCACCCATTCCTTTGATTCCCAAGACTCTGTTCAAACTCCAGAGGGATCACGGATCGATGATCCTCATAGCTCCACGCTGGCCACGCCAAGTGTGGTTCCCTCTACTTCTGCATCTCTCCCAGGGACCCTCCCTGGACCTGGGAGCTGCGCCAGACCTTCTCTCTCAGGAGGAGGGGACTTTGTGGCACCCAAACCCCAAGTCCCTACACCTCAGAGCTTGGTTACTGAAGGCCTAAGCCTTCATGACTTCAATCTTTCTCAGCCAGTGAAAGATATCCTTCATGCCTCTAGGAAACCCTCCACGAGGCGTTCCTATGCTTTCAAATGGAAACGCTTTTCCATTTGGTGTGCTCAACAGGGTCTTGACCCTCTAGCACTTCCTTTGAATTCTCTATTAGACTATCTCCTGCATCTTTCCAATGCAGGCCTTAAGACGAATTCAGTAAGAGTCCATTTGAGTGCTATTGCAGCATCTTTACAACCTATAAATAGACAACCTGTCTCCTCTCATCCTCTTATTTCAAGGTTCATGAGAGGCCTGACTCTAACTAAACCTCCCATCCGGCCTCCTCCGGTAGCATGGGATTTGAACCTAGTTCTAGTTCAGCTTATGAAGCCACCTTTTGAACCGTTGGTTTCTACCTCCTTGAAATTTCTTTCCTGAAAGGTCATTTTCCTTATTGCAGTCACTTCGGCTAGCCGCATCAGTGAACTACAAGCCTTATTGGCTCATCCACCTTATACCAGGTTTCATCATGATAAGGTGATCCTCAGGACGAATCCCCACTTTATGCCCAAAGTGGTCTCGCCTTTTCATCTTAATCAAGAGGTATATCTACCTGTCTTTTTTCCAGCTCCTCATGCATCCAGTGCAGAGAGGAACCTTCATACTCTAGATTGTAAAAGAGCTCTTGCCTTTTACCTCAACAGGACTCAGCCACATCGAAAGTCTTCCCAACTTTTTGTGGCTTTTGATCCTTCTCATTTGGGACTTCCAGTCTCCAAACGTACACTTTCCAATTGGATTGCTCAGTGTATTTCCTTTGCTTACCAGAGTAAAAACATTTCTCTGGAAGGCCATGTCACAGCTCACAATGTGAGAGCCATGGCCACTTCTATGGCTCATCTTCACTCTGTATCCATAGATCAGATCTGTCGAGCCGCCACATGGGCCTCGGTTCATACCTTCACAGCCCATTACTGCTTGGACAAGGACTCCCGCCGGGATGCCTTGTTTGGTCAGGCTGTCCTCAAACACCTGTTCCATACTTGAACAACTCCTGCCCACCTTCCCAGGATGGATGCCTGAGATCCATACGAAGATGGCGAACCCTTGGAAGGGGATCTCCCAGGCATCTTAGCTAGGGAGTCCCCATAAGTGAGGACTTATTCCTGCTTGTTCCTGGAGATAGCACAGTTACTTACCTGTAACAGGTGATCTCTGGGAACAGCAGGAATTAGTCCTCACAACCCACCCACCTCCCCTAGGAGTTGTATCTTCTATCTATCTTCCTTTCCTCTCTCTATTGTCTCAGCTATAAACTCGAACTGAGGAGAGCTGGTCAGGAAGGCGGGAAGACAGCGCGCATGTGCAGTGGGAGGCCCCAAAAGCTTCCTTTCTGGGAAGCTGGGGAGCTTTCCCGCGCAGGCTCCGTCGGTTCCGACGTACCCATAAGTGAGGACTAATTCCTGCTGTTCCCAGAGATCACCTGTTACAGGTAAGTAACTGTGCTTTATTTCCCCTTTATGTGACCTTTATGTCAAAGATGCTGGTAATATGCTTTTTAAGCAGAAATATAGACATGTATAGGGTTGATCATAATTTGTTTTAGCTCGTTAATTTTGTAAATATGGGGAGCCAAGTGATAAAGGTGCTAATAAGGTATGTAGGTATAGGGCTTTGGGTTTTAAACATGGTAATGGATATGAATGGAAGCTTCTTGTTTTATAAGAAGGGAGAAAGGTTCAGAATATGACAAACCCTAACACAGAGAGCATCTGATGTTGCATTTGTAAATGACAAATCATTTCACTTCATTTATACGATTTGTAGTTATCCATTGTTACACTTTTAAGCAGTTTACAAGTATACATGCATATTTAAATAAGACAAAAATATAATAAAAGTATAACAATAAAATATTGAGATAACATATTAAAAGCAGAAACAAATAAATATGCTTTCAAATTTTTCTAGAATCTTAAAAAAAAATCTGTGTGCAGCTCATGTGGTAAATTATTGCAAAGTTTTGTTTCACTTTCTGAAAATGCATGTCTGCAAATAGCTTCCTTAGAAACAAGTGCAATAGTCAGAATATTCAATAAACATTGCTGTGTGGAAAACAATGCTCTTACAGGCTTGTAATCTACCAGAAAAACATTCAAAGCAGTTCTAATCATCTTGATGCACATTTAAAAATAGAACAACATTAAACTGGGAGTCAATGAAGCTCCTTTAAGATGGACATAATATGATCTGTGCATCTGATGCCACTATCGAATGCACAGCAGCTTTTGTGCCTTCTGTATAAGGATTTAATGAGATATTAGACATACCAACATAGATAATTTTATTGTAATATGGCAAATATTACAATATCAAAAATGGCATAATCAGTAACTGCATCCTCCCGGCACTTTTCACCTTCTATCTTTGTTCAGCACCACTTGGTATAAGTTGTGGCCGCAATGTGCCTGGAGTCCGAGCTGTTCTCTTCAGCCTGTTGAACTGTACTAAAAGCAATACAAGACACCACTGATAATAAACAATTATTGATTAATTCTTACAATGTATTGGGAGTCACTAAAACTTGGTTATCAATTACTGACATTATACGTGTCAGAAGTATGTCCTGTTGCTTATGTTGAACACTATAGAGGTAGTTTTATAAAGTCATTAAAGTTTGTATGTGGCATTTACACATATTAATGGCCTATTATAAAATACTGACCCATGTAAAAGCACATGCTTTGACATGGAGGCAGCTTCACAGCTATTTTGCCATGAGGCATAGCCGGGCGTATGGCTTCGATGGAGTGTGGGTGGCGTTCACAAGTATGCACATTGATTATAAATACCTTAATCTATGCAAATGCTTGCTAACTTGGGACATGTTTACTTAAAGTATTAGTTAGCCCATAAAATGAGTGCAGGAGGTGGCATAGACACATGCTAGTAGTGGTTAGGGGCATGCCTAGCATGTCCCTCTGCAGTTACCATGGGGAGACGCATCTCATCATGCTAACTTGCCAGCACATCTAACAGCAGTTCACTTACCACAAGTCATTGAGGAGGCAATAAGTGCACTAGAACTAACAGCAGCAATCATAATTAGCATGCGTCAATGACAGCCACGCCAACCACGGTGTGCCAGCTCCTAAGCTGCCCAAGAACTGCTCCTTCCTATGCAAATGGTTAGCATGGGACAGTAACTGCAGTGCCCCATTCTGTCAGTACAATATGCTTAGCATACAGTAAACCCCACGCTAACCATTAGCACAGTTTAGTAAACACACCCCTATATCTGCATTCATTTATGCCTGCTATAGGGCTGGTGTAAATATCCATGCCTGAATATAAAGCTGATCTCTGCCACTTATTTTAATATTTTATAAAGACAAGAAAAATGCCTACTTGTCTTTATTAAATAGGCTTAAAATAGGCTTGTTTTGGTTGCCTTAACTTAGGCACCCTGTTCTAAAATTGCTCTCCATGTGTAAAGAATTAAGAGAAAGGGAGGAAGAGTGATGATCTTTAATTGGGCAAACTTAAAGGTGGCTGTATTAGCAACTTTTAATGTAGAGTCATCAGAAGCAGTCTTAATTGTAACTAAACAATGTGGGCCCGATTCTGTCCCGGATGTAGATCCCCTGCATGTCCGGTCTGAACCGGACGTACAGAGGATTGCGATTCTGATCCCCCAGGGCACGTCTAGCCCCGCGGGATCTGAATCGTGAACAGTTCTGCACGTGCAGACTGGGACCGTGATTCAGTCAAGCCTGCATGTGCATGACTGCCCCGGCTAACTCAGTCAAGGCTCTTCAATGGAGCCGCAGCGCCATGGCATCATGTTGCCATGGCACCGTGGCTCCATTGAAGAGCAGTGATGCTGGCTGCCTGAAAAAAGTAGTTATTCCCCACAGCCCGACCCCCAATATGGCCTCCTAAGGCCAGGGTTGGGCTGTGGGGAATGTCTCCTGGCCCCCCTACCCCATCCATGCCCTGGCATGTTAGAAAAAATACGTCAGGGAAGTTATTCAACCTCGGAGGTGGAATAACTTGCCCAAACATGTCACCAGCCCTGGACGTACAGGGCCGACATTAGAATTGGCCCTGCCTGTCGAGACTCTGCCCCCTTGGCTGCCCATTCCTCGCCCTATCTAACTTTCCCACACAACCATCAGGGAAGTTATTCGAGGGCAGGAGAAGCCATGAATAGCGGGGATGGATGCCCCAACGAGCTCAGAATAACCCCCTGTGGGATATGTGCAGCTTATATTCTATTGCAAAATATGGCTAGCAATTTGAGTCTTTCTTTGGAATAAATAATTTTAATTGGGGATTTGAATATGCATGTTGATGAGGATATGTCATAAACTTACCAAAAATAACAACAACTCCTGGACCCCTTACCTAGAAACATCTATGACACCATTTGTCATGTCCTGATGCAGCCCATTTGAAAGTGGGCGAAACTCGAGTCAACTGTGTTCTCACGGTTGTGTGGGCACCTCTGAAGGTTGGGGAGTGATTGGATTGATAAGTTATGTGTTCAAATGTTTTTCAGTTGTTTTAAATGCATTTAAAAATTGCAGAAACAGATGAGCTATTCTGGAAGCCTAAGAATGTCATTTGGGGGAGTTTCAATGAGCTGTTTTTTAAGCAGTTGTAAACTGCAATGCATAGCCGTTGGCCCCAGCTCTGAGGCTTCTTCACCCAGCATCAATTGTATAGTTGAGCCTGTGAGGGGTTTAGCTAGTGTAGGCAATGCTGCTTCCTTCGGTTTGAATAGATGAGGATATATCAGCATGATATGCGGAGGATGGTGAAATTAGACCTTACTGCTAATTATCTTTCCTTAGGTCCCTCCAGTCCAGTTCAGATGCATGGGTTATGCCCACCTGCCAGCAGATGGAGAATGAGAACCACTGGTTTGATTTTGATTTCATGACCTAAAGGGTTCTGTGCAGCCTCACTCTCACCAGTATTTCTGTAACAAAGCAGACTTCGCCACTAGTGATCAATAAAAAAATCATTTTATACATATAAAACACGTCCAAATATACTCACCAAAGAAACCTCCCTGCACCAGAGATCTTACGGAACAGAAGACCCAACCAATGCTCCCAAGGCCTTAAGCTGAAATTCACACAGCAGCACTGTCTTGAAACAAATTGGTAGCTTAAAATGATTGAGAAGAATACACCAGAGTACTGCAGTACCTCACAGCCTTATACAGCTTTCTGACATGTAATGGTGGGAATGAAACAAAGAATAAAGGGTGGATCCTGGACTGGACTGGAGGCACTCAAGGAAAGAGAATTAGCAGGTAAGGTCTAATTTCACTTTCCTTTTCATCCCTCCAGTCCAGTCTAGATGCATGGGATGTAACAGAACAGTACATGGAGGAAAACATAATAGTCCGGCCTGTAATTTACAAAAGGGAATTATCCTCTGAGATGGAGCCATACAATGTCAGTGAAATGAGAAGAAGACAAAAGATATCCCAGAGACAGGCTGCAACACCAAAATCATGCTGTCTAAGGCCTAATCCAGAGCGAGGCATGCCAGAAACACCTGGATCTGAATGCCATAAAAGCCTGTCCCTTCTGGCATCCACTATAAATGAAAACTAAAGGACAAAGCTCACTTGAGAAACCACCCGACTCTCTGAAAAAACATCTGTCAAAGCCACAAGGATCCAACCAATTCATCAGCTGTACCCAGACAGATCTGGAAGTCCCTGAAGAGAGAGTCATGCTCGCAAAAAGGAAAAAGGAGAATCCCAAGAACCTTGAACAAATCCAGGTACAAAAGCCAACCATATCACAACGTGGCAACCATGACCTCCTGAACTATCTAGAGCAGAACTGACGAACCAACCAGCAAAAAAAAAAAAAAGGTTAGCAGAGAATAAGGACCCCCTGCTGTAGCTCAATTGTCAAGGTTCTTAGAATCTGTAGGCCAAGAAAATCTTCATGTTCTCCGTTTTTTCTTCACACGGCCAAAGGCACCTCCATGCCACCTGCACACCTGAGAGGGAAAACTGAGACTGCAACAATCAAAGTTGCAGTGAGCCCATTCCTGGGAACACAACCAACACCAGAAACTCAAGGTGAAGCAAGAGCTCCTGCACCTCAACTAACTGAGATCATCCACAGCAGCTGAAGCTGTACAAACCTAAGAAAAAGACCTAAAAAGAACAAGTTAACCCCAAAGAAACTCCAGTTCACCTGTTGTAGACCACTCAAAGGTGCTAAGTGGGATCAAACAAGAAAGAAACCATGAATTGTTTAATTTTATTTGTTTTCTTGATATACCGCCCCCCATAACATCAGGACGGTTTACAATATTCCAAAAACAAAGGAAAAGGAAGCTAAAGCTCCAGAGGTGAAGGAGGAGCTACAATTTTCAATAGGAAAGAGGGAGGGAAGATGCATTCATACAGAAACATTCAAAACCAGTAGAATGGGAAAAAAAAGAGAGACTAGGGGACAGAGGAGAATGCAGAGAGGAGGATTCCACGGACCAAACATAAAATACACTTCAAGCTGATCTGTAAGCCCTGCAGCCACTGCTTCCAGAACTGCTAGGACAGTGCATAGCAGCACCTTGGCCCTGCATCAAGGCCCTCCAGAATCTCCTATCAAAAGCGACTACCTAAAAGTACTTACCATGCCTAGAGGACTTCAGCTGTCCGGGCTGACCTGCCACACATTTTGTCCACAACAGGCCTGAAAGGCCAGGACACTTAAACTACAATTAGTCGGATATACTCTATGCAGATTGTACCATTGCACCACTGCACCACTGAACCCACTGCAGAGACATCCACCTAGTGGATATGAACCCTAAAAACACCACCAACAACACGTATGGCCATTAGGGTCCCTTGCTGTCTCACAAGCTCCTCGTTGTTTAGGTATGTTAACCACCATGGGAGACAAACTTGGACCTAAAATCCAAATTTGCACCATTGGCCTTGTGAGTTTCCATTTCAGTAAGGAAAGTATGGGCCTCCCCAGAGAAAACCAGAGACCCTGTCAGTAAGTGTAGCTGCACTTCTGTACCTCTCCTGGGCACCAAGTATACCGAAGAGCCCTGAACCTTGGATAAGACCTCCAAGGCCCCCCTTGACATATGCATAACTGGGAGAACTCTGCAGGTGAGCATAGTACACAAGGTTATTACCAACTGTCCTGTATGTAGGCATCAGCTGCTGGGGAATTCTTTTCCCTTACTCATTTAGTTATTGGACTGCCCCACAGACCGATAGACTTCATGACAGTGACATAGACTTAGAAGGCAAACAAATGACAAAGTAAATCATCTCCATTTCATCCCAACTCAGAAAGCAGCTCTGCACTGAACCAGAGTTGAGAGACTAAGAACATATCAATGTCCTGTGCACCGACGAAACCAATGATTTTGCTATATAATAGAATCCTATAACTAAACAAAGCACAGCCTAGCATAGCAGACTGTCCCTTGGCACTCTTAACCCCTAACTGAGCAGAGAAACTGAGCCACACCTTCAGACAATCTACCAGTAGACTGAGGTTGACACTGCCTTGCCAGTGACAACAAGAAACCAGCCTAAACATCTGACAAGCTGAAGCTGTGAACCACAGACTAAAGTAGACAGAAGAACTATGGCCGGCATGCAGAGTGCCGACAATTGGAGTTGGACATCTGGGATGGACATCCAACCCCTTCTAGCCGCTGGGCTCTGATTCCAGGTCCAAAGCTCCCCACATGTTCAGGGCTGCTGTGCAGGGAGCTCTGGATGGGAGTGGGAGGGGTGGTGACAGGGAGGAGAGTGGGTGGTATGGAGGTGTCCCTATGACCCTGGACAAACAGACCCAATTCCAGTCATGGCCCTTTGCATCCGGCGATACAGAAATGCCTGTCAGACTTAGTCCTCCTCAGAGGTGGAAGTAGGCTAACAAATATCGGGGATCGGGGCATGCCGGGTGGCCGAAGACACAGGATAGCTGGAAGTAAGTCCCGCCGCCCAATCCCAGCCCGGTCTCCCCTCCTGAGGTCTGGGAGGGGGGGGGGGGAACGAAGAGTGGGATGGCAGTGGCCCTATCTGAGCTTGTGCATGGCATCCCAGTGTCATAGCAACAGGACGACATGACACAGTGGCTCCTGCAGGAGGATGGGGAGGGCTAGTCTGAGAGAGGAATGGACATCCAGGCCTTTGGGATCGGAGCATAACTAGCTCGTCTAGCTCCTCATTCTGCACCCGTGGGACCATCTAGCCCCCGTGGTTACAGAATCGGGGTCTTTTCTGGCCCATCCAGATTTTGGATGTCCGGATGGGCCCCTTTCATCATCGAGCTCCATGTAAAACAAATGGCTTTATCACAAATACTGAAAAATCCACTCTGATTAAACTGTTATAGACATAAGTGCATACTCACCATCACCCGGGGCTACTCAAATGTGGTAGCCCCGAACAGCCCTGAAAGAGCAGTCAGAAAAATTGAGAATTCTAAACTAAGACAGCTCTAAAGGTTATGCCTCAGCATTGACTGTATTATGGCAACATTGAGACCACCGTATAAAAGACTAAGGAACAAATACTTCATGGATCTTCCTTGCTCCTTCTCACCTTAGGATTTAACCACATGGTCCTAACATTGTATCTGATGAATACCATAGTCAGACATACCTTCAGTCACCTCTTACAGAATGAAGAAATAGCTATAGCCTGGGAATGTCAGCCACCTGTTGGACAGGGAATAAGGCCAGTCCAAAGTAAAGGTACCATCGACACTTTGGATCCTGCGTTGAGGCAGCTCATCATTAGGAGGCCCGTTCAGAAATAAGCACCACAAAATGAACATGATTGGGACACTCACTGAGAGAGATTATCCTAGATAGAAAAAGGTCTAGATTTGATGGAGAACCTTAAGAATTTGTCCCATTTTACCTATGGTTTCCGCCAGACTTGAAACTACAACCAGAACACAATGTAATCCCCTGATGATTCGCAAAAGAAGAACTGGACTGAGGTTCCTACCATAAGGACCTAATGGACCATTAGCAATTACAGAACCATAGCAAACAGAAAACACAGTACCTGAACCCACTCAGACCCCGAGCAAAGAGTTATCACGGCCCTGAAAACCAAGAACCAACAAATTGTTATCTCTGCATTCCTTAGCCATGCAACACCAAGCAAATTAAAGATCTACTCATTTGTTTTTAAATTTATAAAGACCTGGTTTCCTACTAAATTTAGCAGAAAAAGATATATATTTGAAGGTTCCAGGGTCCTTTGCATAGTAGACAAGTCCATAGAAGTAGGATTTTATTGGAAAGTTTAAAGTTCCATTGCTCTGTTAGAAGCCCACCTCACAGGGTATGGTTAAGTCACAGTTAATTACTTCATTCAGCTTCTTTTGCCTGAGAGTTAATTCAATCAATCACTCTGCTACCCGAGCAAGGGTTCTGATCTAGCACTGCAAAGATAAGTTTCTACAGTTATTATTTTGGCTGTGTTTTTTTATATAAGTTTCCCCTGCATATTTATTACCTGTTTATATTCTCTTGGATTTGAGTGTGCCCTCCCTTCATAGAAGGTCTACTGACCAGGGACACTTTGATTCCTGCCCGCCCTACCACTCACACCTCCCACCCCAGGGTTGCATTGTCTATATAGTCCATCATATGAATTGGCATCTGTCCTTTAATTCAGTGTAACACCCACCTTTTCTCCTTGTCCTAGAACTGCTTTATAGCCATATTAATAAGCCATGTTAACCAGCATGTCGTGTATTCAATGCAATAGTTGTGGTGCCTGCATTTAAAGAAGAATCATTTGGAGCCTAAGAACTTGCCCTATATGTCTCAAGTTGCCATAAATAAAGAATTGATTCTATTAAGGGGAGAATTAGCTGCAATTAAACACACCTTCTCTAGAATACAAATTGAAAAAAATCCACCACCACTCCCACAAAGAATCAAACAACCCAGGAACAAATGGATCACAGTAGGCTCTGGTAAGTTGCAACCTGTAACAAGGAGACACCCTTGTCATCAAGAGATACCCCTGCATAATGCCTTCTCTCCCTTGGGAAATTCAAGTGCCCAATCAGTGGAAACTGAAGTATCCTTAAAAGAGAAAATTAATGCCTAGTCTATTGATAATGCCCTGCATATAAAGAAACTGACATACGCTTATTAAATTTCCCCATTATATCTGGAGTGGCTCCGCTGGACCTATTTAAGAAATATTTGCAGGAAATCCTTTTGGTACCTCCGGATTTGATGCCTCCAGTTTTGAAAGTTTATTACCTTCCCTCTGGGAAAATAGAAGGGAAAGTATTTGATGGGTTGGAGTTGGACTCTCTAAACGTCTCAGATTTACTTCGTACCCCCAAAGAAGAGGACTTGGCTGTTTCTACTTTACTTGTTACATTAGCTCTTTCCTCTGACAGGGAATGGTTATTAAAATTGCTTTATAAGAAGCGGGCTAGTTTGTTTTACGGCAAAAAAAATCCTTTTTTTCCCAGATGTTGCTCAGGAAACGCAGAAATGGAGGAGGGCTTTTCTACTGTTGAAACCTGGGGTGATTCGTATCGGTGCGTCTTTTATGCTTCGATTTCCTTGTAAATGTTTAATTATGTACAAAGCACAGAAATATGTTTTTTTCTCTCTCTAGGACTTTTCAGCTTTAAGTACTCATTTACCGATTTCTTCTCCCTGAGTGATATAATCCATCTATGTTGTGTTCTCCTTTGAACACTTCTTTCATCTTTTTTCTCTTTCTTCTTTATTTCTATTATTGTATCGCGGAGGTTTCCGCTATTCTAATAGGTTGACTCCCCTCAAGGGGACTAATTATAATTATTGTATTTATTATTTCCTTAAGCATGGTTTCACATGTATCATTGCTGCAAGTGTTATTTTTTTCTGTACGAGCTTTTGCTTGGTTTATTGTAAAAATTCATTAAAAAAAAAAAGAAACTGACACAAAAGAGGAAACTACTACTATTTGGGGATTCCATCATCAGAGGCACCAACTTGGGAGCACAGTTCAAAGGGGAGAAGATGGTCACATGCCTCCCAGGCTCTTCAGCCAGCAGGAATACAAAGCAAATTGCTGCCATAATTAGTGCAGAAAGTGAGCGCTCCAAAATTGATGTTGACATACACTTGGGTACAAATGACTTGGCTAGAAACAGTGTCTCTACAGTTCAGAAAAATTTACAGATTCTGGGAGAGAAACCCAGACCCATTGCTAACACTATAGCATTTTCAGAAGTTCTACCTGTTCTTGGTAAGGGGGCAGAAAGGCTGCATCATATAATCAACTTTAATACATGGCTCCAAACCTGGTGCAAACAAGAAGGATTTAGATATATAGACGACTGGGGAAATAGATGGAACAACAAGAGACTATACTGTGTTGATGGACTACATCTCTCTGCTGCAGGGAAAAGGATCCTAAGTGCAAAATTCAGGCATTATGTGTACAGGCATTTAAACTAAGGAAAGGGGGTGATGGATGGAAAAGAACAAGTTCAGGACATCACTCCCAGCAAAAACATAATAACATTGAAAACAGCCACAGTATTAACCCATGCATCAACGCCAAGTGGGAAGAGGCATGTAAAACAAAATAAATGAAAAATACAGGCAAGCCAGTCAACAAATGCTGGAAAGCAATGAGCACAAATGCTCGAAGTCTAGCCAACAAGGTTCCTAATGGTGGAAATGAACTTGGACATTGTGGCCATTACAGAAACGTGGTTTAACGAGTCTCATGAATGGGATATAGCCATAGCTGGCTATAATCTATTTAGAAGAGATAAAGAGAGTAGAAAAAGAGGAGGAGTAACCCTATATATCAAAAGCAATATTAAATGCTGAAATGCAGGGGAAATGGGGAAGAAGCTCTGTGGATTATGTTGGAAAGAGGAGATGGCACTGACATCCATACTGGTGTGGGCTACAGGCCTCCAATTCAAACCAAAGAAATGGACAGCAAATTGATTATTGATATTGCAAAGATAGCCATGAAAGAGGAAGTGATCATATTGGGTGACTTTAATCTACCCGATATGGATTGGAGTATTCCTTCTGCAAAACTGGAAGGAAGTAAAAAAAATTGTGGATGCCTTCCAAGATGCATTACTTAGACAAATGGTGATGGAACCGACCAGGGAAAGCTCGATGCTGGATTTAGTACTCACCAACGGAGATAGAGTGTCAAATATCTGGGAGGGTGCCCATATGAACAGCAGCGATCACCACACAGTGTGGTTTGAGATAAAAACCAAGGCAGAGTCCAATCACAGCAAGCTCAAAGTCCTAGACTTCAAAAATGCTGACTTCAGTAAAATGGCCAAGTGCCTGAAGGAGGAATTGGCAGGATGGGAGGGAATAAGGGAACGGGAATTGCAGTGGGCTAAACTAAAGGAGACAATAAAAGGGGCAACAGATACATATGTAAGGAAAGTGAATAAAAGCAAGAGGAAAAGGAAACCTATTTGGTTCTCCAAAGAAGCTGCTGCACAAATAAAGGCAAAAAACCACAGCTTTCACAAAATTCAGAAGTTCACAAACAGAGGAACACAGAAAAGAATACAGGATAAAACTAAAAAAGACAAAAAGAAAAATAAGGATGGCAAACTCCAAGGCAGAAGAAAAGATGGTTAAAGATGTGAAGTGTGGCGACAAAACGTTTTTCAGGTATATTCGGGAGAGGAGGAAAATCAGAAGTAGAATTGCAGGACTCAAAAATGCTGGGAATGGATTTGTGGAAAGTGACATTGAAAAAGCTCAAATGCTAAACAAATACTTATGTTCTCTTTTTAATAAAGAATATCCTGGAGAAGGTCCACCTGTGACTGACAAGTATACAAATGGGAATGGAGTAGATACCACACCATTCACAGAAGATGAGGCCATGGGACTGGATGGCATACATCCCAGGATACTGAAAGAGCTCAGAGAAGTTCTTGCAGGAACATTAAAGGATGTTTTAAATAAATCCTTGGAGACAGGAGAAGTTCCACAGGACTGGAGAAGGGCTGATGTGGTACCTTCTTACAAAAGTGGTGATAGGGAAGAAGTGACAAACTACAGGCCGGTAAGCCTTACCTTGGTGGTGGGAAAAGTAATGGAGGAGTTCCTGAAAGAGCAAATAGTGGACTTTCTTGTAACCAACAGGTTGCAGGATCCGAGGCAACATGGTTTTACCAAAGGACGATCTTGCCAAACAAATCTGATTGAGTTCTTTGACTGGGTGACCAGAGAATTAGATCAGGGGCATGCGATGGATGTTATTTACCTGGATTTCAGCAAAGCCTTTGATACTGTTCCTCATAGGAAGTTTATCAATAAACTCAACAGCTTGGGGATTAGTCCCAAGGTGATAAACTGGATCAGATAGTGGTTGACTGACAGACAACAGAAGGTGATGGTAAACGGAACTCACTCAGATGAAAGGAAGGTGATTAGCGGTGTGCCCCAGAGTTTGGTCCTGGGACTGGTACTGTTCAATGTATATTGAGTAATATTGCTGAAGGACTGAATGGAAAAGACTGCCTTTTTGCAGATAGCATGAAAATTTGTAACAGAAAGGACTCCTCTGAGGGAATGGATAACATGAAGAAAGATCTAAAAAGGCTGGAAGAATGATCTAATGCTTGGCAGTTAAGATTTAATGTGAAAAGGTGCAGCGACATGCACTTGGGAAGTAGAAACCCGAGGGGATTGTATGTGATAGGGGACGAGAGGTTGGCATGTACGGACCAGGAGAAGGACCTCGGAGTGATTGTTTCAGAGGATCTCAAGGTGGAGAAACAGTGTGACAAGGCAGTGGCAAAAGCCAGAAGGATGCTGGGCTGCATACAGAGAGGAATTACCAGCAGAAAGAAAGAGGTACTAATGCCACTATACAAGTCGCTGGTGAGGCCTCACTTGGAATATTGTGTTCAGTTTTGTAGACCATATCTCGCAAAGGATAAAAAAGACTGGAAAAGGTTCAGAGGAAGGCGACCAAAATGAATTGGAGCCTGCGTCAGAAGACATATGAGAAGAGACATGAAGACCTAAATATGTACAATCTGGAGGAGGGAGAGGGTAGATATGATTCAAACCTTTAATACTTAAAGAGTATTAACAAACAAACAAACATCTTCCAAAGATGGGGAAGTTGTCAAAGTAGAGGGCATAACATGAAGCTGCAAGGGGGTAAACTGAAAGGCAACATCAGGAAATACTTTTTTACTGAAAGAATAGTGGATGCTTGGAATGCCCTCCCGATGGAAGTGTTGGGGGCAAATACAGTGATGGAATTCAAAGTGGCTTGGGACAGACACAGTGGATCCCTTTATAGCAACAGGATAAAACCAAAATAATCATAACTCTCTTATATCTCAACAAATAGGGGTGATCTACACAGAGCGGTGGGTACACCCCTAAACAAAGGCATGACACAACAGACAGAGCACTATCCATGGCTGCTCCAACAATATGGAACAAACTACCGGACGACTTGAGGGCAACCACAGACCTCAAAGACTTCAGAAAACAGCTGAAAACCATGCTGTTCATAGAACACTATGGTCACATCACATAACCTAATTGTCTGTATAACAGCACATGTTACCGCCTAACACTGTATGTATATAAATGTCTTTAGCACCACTGTATATAGCCCACATTGTACATAGCTCAAACCAATCTAGCACACAATACAACACACACTCAACAAAATCCTCACCCTCACTGCATGTATAACACACTCACACTACCAGATTGTTTGCTGTGATACCACCTTGATTATTATGATAAGGCGGTTTAGAAATACTGTTAAATAAATAAATGGTGAAGGGTGACCTGAACAAAGCAGCAGGGGCACCTACACTTACTGCCTGGCTGGGCATACTAGATGGACCATACTGGTCTTTATCTGCCATCATAAACTATGTTACTATGTTACTCTCTGGGTCTGCCGTCTATGCATCCATTAAAAATATAGAATAGCACTATCTTCCTAAAGTGTTAAGCACCTATACTTTACTTAACCCATACAACATGGAGCCATTGTCAGCCAAATAACTGAAATGCTAGCGACTTGATCTGACCCACACAATTTGAGAAGAGCCAACACCAAGCTTAGGGAATCACAGACTAAACAAGCTGGAAGATTTAGCAAACTGAAAGAGTGTGCAAGCCAGTGGGAAACTGAACTGACTGGACCAAACTGACCCAGAGAATAGAACAGCTGAAAGCGCGATAACAGTAGGGCCATCTTGTAAGCTGCCCATTATTGTATAACGAGTTGGTATTAAGTTGTTGTTGTTGTTTTTATTTGGATGGAGTTTGTGAGATTTATTAGTATTAGTATTCTAACTCCTTTTGGGGTGAGATTCAGTGATTGAAGTGTCATGTAAACATTATAGCAACCCACGGATTTGTTGGGGGAAACAGAACCAGCCCACTTAAATTATTTTTCCCCCTAAACCCTCCTCCCCCTTCCAACTTTCTCTATCTCTATGTTCTATGTTCTATGTATGGTTCCATTGTTCTATGTAAACTGCCCCTGATCTTGGGAAGGGGCGGTATATAAAAGGTTTCAAATAAATAAATAAATCTCTGTAGATAACACTCTTCTTCTTCTTCCTCCTGTTTCCTCAGCCCACAACTTTGGAGTCATCTTTGACTCCTCCTTCTCCTTCTCCACATATATCCAACAGATAGCTAAAACGTGTCATTTCTTTCTCTATAACACAGACAAAATTTGCCCTTCCTTACTGAACATACTACTAAACCACTTATTCACTCTTTAGTCACCTCCCGTCTTGATTATTGCAACCTCTTCCTTGCTGGTTTCCTTCTGAGTTATCTTTCTCTCCTTCAGTCTGTTCAGGACTCTGTTGCACAGCAAATCTTCCGCCAGCCCCGATACACTCATATAACCCCTCTTCTCATGTCACTTCACTGGCTCCCCTTCCATTTCCGTATCCAATTCAAACTTCTTCTAACCTATAAATGCGTTCATTGTACTGCTCCTCACTATCTTTCCTCTCTCCTCTTTCCCCACACCCCTCCTCATGAACTCCACTCTTTCACTGGCTTGCTTCTCTTTTCTTCCACTGCCAACTGTAGACTTTTATCCATTCACCTTGCTGCTCCTTATGCTTGGAACAAACTATTAGAGTCTGTATGTCAGGCTATTTCTCTCCCCCCCCCACCCCCCCTTTTCAAATCCATGCTAAAGGCTCACCTCTTTGAGGTTGCTTTTGGATCCTGATCTCTTGTTTTCCTTATGTCTCCTTACCTTCCCTATTTGTACCCTTATTCTCACCCTTATTCTCACCTATTGATTTGTCTGCCTTGATTAGATTATGAGGTCTGACATGCAGGGACCATCTCTTATATGTATCTGTGCAGTGCTGCATATGCCTTTTTAGCGCTATATAAATGATTAATAATAGTAGTAGTAGTAGTAGTAAATGTACTGAGAATGAAAAGCTGTAGCTGAGGAAGAAGCTAAAGCTCCCTTGTAGTCCTAACAGCCACCGAGAGCTCCATAGCCTCAACTAGGAGAAACCATTATTCTTATGATCCACATTATTCTTGTCTCTGCTCCTCTGCTTGCCTAGTTTTACCTGCAGGAGTTAACCAGGTACTGTTGTAATATTGCTGCTATCAGGTTAGTTTCTGTAGTGTCGGAAGCTGTGCGGTGACCCTGGATATTCAATGCCGGAACTGCATATGACCCCAGCATTGAATATCTAGGGTAACAGTACAGCACATAGCTGTCTCAACAGAATATCAAGCCCTATATGTTTTTTCTGCCCAACCATACATACCAACTACTACGCTCTACAATCCTTTCCCTTAGAGATTCTCTGCCTTAGAGGCCCTTTTACTAAAGTTTGCTAATTAGTTAGCGTGGGTATAGGCATGAAGTAACAGTGCACTTGGGCCATGGTAACTGTTAGCATGGAGGCAGGACAGTTATCATGATGTAAGTATTAGAATGGTGAATGAGTGGGTTAGGGATTTACAGTGGGTGTGGTGAGTGTCTTGCAGTCAGTGCTGACACTGTGGCAATTAACATGGGTGCAATTACCTGTACCTCAGTAGGTGGAGTTAAGTGCACCAGTTTTGCACCGTTACAATATGGTGCTATGCACTAACTGCTAGGGACATAGTGTCCATGCCCCTGACAGTTAACTCAGTGGCTTTGTCCTTAACACACTTGAAGTTTTATGCTCTTGGCATGTTAGGTGTAATATAAACTGCAGTTTACTAAAAGGACCCCTTAGTCTCCACCACCTCTGCTGGGAGGCTGTTCTATACACTCAGTACCCTAATCTATTCTAAAAGTGTATGGATAAATTCCTAAAGCAAAAGTCCATGCATCTCTATTAAAGCAGACCTTGGGAAAGCCCCCGCCTATCCCTGGGGAATCTGACTACTTTTGAAATTATGCCAGGTGCCTATGATCTTGACTGGCCATTGCTGGAAAGAGGATACCAAGCTTAATGGACCTTTGGTCTGACCCAGTATGGCAATTTTTATGTTACGTTCTTGTCTCCCCTTGACCCTTAAAAAAAAAATGAAAAAGTTACTTTTAATATATCTGCAAGGCCTGAGCTATGTTGAGTCCATCCATTCTTTTTTTGCCTTATAAACATTGTGTTTACTCTGCTCCCCAGTTTCTTTTGAGGGAGAGATTGCTTCTGCTGTTTGAGAGCTCAGATTAAAATAAGGAAGAGTATGACTCTTTTAGGTCAACGATATCCCTATAATCATCCTAGCCCCTGTAACTCTAACTCTGCATCCATCTTTGCACTATGTGGCCCATGCATTACTTAGTCAAAACAGGTTAATTTATGCAGAATCTAGAAAAAAAATAATTCTACTAACACTGAATAAACAACCTCTAAAATCGTGAGAGCAAGTCCCACTGACACTCAACAATCTTCTGAATCAGTCTGTTTTGTCAGATTATAGCATTTGTCTTTCAATAGGTTCGCCATCACTGTCATGCTTGTCTGAGCATACAACAAACACTGCTGTGCAAAGCTGGAGAAAAAATGTGGCTCTGTCCTTTTACATTGAAAAGCACAAACCTACCTATGAAGCGCACTGCTATTATAATAAGCTCCCTAGGTGTCTAATGGAATGCCGCTGGCATTAAAATCTCTCCTTAAGCTTCCACGATAACGTTATTGAATTTGTTTTTGAAATATGATGCTATCATTCACTCTGACAGGGATACGAAAGTACCAAGAGAAAAAAAAACACATCAAAAGTTTAAGGAGAATAGAATTTAAGAACTGAGGTAAGAACTTTCTGATCTTTGCTGCCTCGCCAGTCATTTTCAATTGCGTATAGCTCCTTGAGAGCAATGAGCCCCTTGCTTTAAGATCCTTTTGCATGCAGGACAAACACTCTGGTACAAAAGCAAGCTATTAGAAAACATTCAAACAAAATTGCTCTTATATGAGAAGGTACATTTTACACAGTACATGGAGATCAAAAATGAGACATTGAAGTCGCACCATATATAATTCTGGCAGCATTTTAGAAAAAAGAATCTGCTAAATGGGAAGCTTGATCCGAAATAGCGCAGGAGTACATGAATATTTTCCTGATAAATGGAGCCATAAGATCTATTTTGCAAATCTACACATGGAAAAAAATCACCCGGAGAAACTCGGCAACATCCATGTGTAGGTATGGCACTTACACATGGAAATTAGTATTTTACAATTTCTACGTGTTATGTCGGCCATTTTGCAGACTTATAAATGCTGCCAGTAGATAATGCACAGAAAACGCAGCTCTTACTATCAGACAGCACTGTGGATGCAGCTATTGCCACCCATTGAGGTGGCATGAGGTGCACCTGCGGTGTCTGCAACTTTAGCGATTATTGCGCGATGTTGACAAGCACGGTAATCATGCATTGCAGCCATGCCCGCTCTCCACCTTAATCCTGGCCAGCAGCTGTCGCATTTTAATAAGCATGACCCTTATAGCAGGTTCAGCTTTAAGCTTTAGAAATCAAATTAAAACAGCAAAACAAAACATTAACAATCGCATTTGTCAAAATTTTTAGCTTATTTTAATCTGGTGTTAGATAACATCCTTTCTAGTTAAAGTATAAACTTGAAATAAACTCTGTGCCATAGCTAGAGTTTGGCAGCTGATGCAGAAATGGTAGGAAGTGACCCCCCCCCCCCCCTTATTTTTGGAATAGGCAGCAACAATCATTTTGCCACTGCAGACTATGGGGTATGTTTACTAAACATTCCTAATGTGCGGGGCCGCGGTAGTGTGCGTGTGCCATATAAGGAGTGGGCGGTTCAGGCCGAAAAAGAAAAAAAAACGACCATATGTGTGCGTGTCGCGTTAATGTGCGGGGCCCACATTAGCGCGTGTGAAGGCACAGTGGGGCGATGCTGCGCAGCCAAACAACAGAGCCGTAGTACAATGGTGAAGACACTGACCTATGGTGCAGGGGCCATGGGTTCAAACCCCCATTGTGCTCAACAAAAAAGACCAGCTGAGGCATCAACTTTTATGGGCAAAAGTGGTGTAGGAGGCATATTGATTATGGGCGGCAGAAGGCGGCGCACTCTTTTTTATACGGCATGAGGCAGCGCACTGTTCATTGTGGGCGGCAGATGGCGGCGCGCTGTTAATTTTGTGCGCCACAAGACGGCGCGCCAATGGCTACAAGGCTGCGCGCTGCTGCACAAACACAGGACCAGAGCCACAGCACAATGGTGAAGACACTGAGCAATGGTGCAGGGACCAGCCGTTCAATCTCTCACAATGCCCATTGAAAAAGGCTAGCTGAGGCAGTATATTTTATGTTGTGGAGTGCTTTAGGAGGCTTTATAATTCTATTTTGTGATAACTACTAGCAAACGCACTCTCACAGCATGTTAACATAAGGCGGACCATAAAGCACATGTTACAGTGCACCGTCCGCCAAGGCACCCTAGAATGTCCCCTATAGGGCAGCATGTATGTTGCGACACAGGATAATGTATAGTGCACCCTATATGGATGCCAACCATAAAGTGCCCTATAGGGCGCCCAATAAAGCACCCTCAGAGGCACCTTATGGGTACAGTACACTGAGGGTGTTATTGCAGGCATCAACATATGTACAGTAAATGTAAAAAATGCTTTGGAAAACCCTATCACAGAACCCCACTGTGGGTATGAACCCATGACCTCTGCCTGCACAGGCAGTGGCATAACCATTGGGCTACATCTCTATAGCTGTAAGCAAGCTCCTGCCTGGCTGCAGATAGCCTGCACGTCACATCACAGACAGTCTGCTTGTGTAAACAGGATAGGGTTAGGCCACCCGTACCCATGATGCACTGCACATGCAAATCAGCTGTCCACAGATGAACACAAGATGGGAACTGCACCCCTAAAGCTACCCGGCCTGGTAGGAGGAGGTGTCCTTGTGCACCCACACAGCACCTCGGCCTGGTAGGGTGTCCTGAGTGGGTGGACAAACGGCAAAGAGTAGCTAAACACCATCACATTGTGCGGTTACTATGCCCACCCTGAGTGTGTGATGATGCGCCCAGGACCAGGTGCACAACACCTTGCATGGCTGAATGCGGCCATGCCAGAGCTCCAAAGCAGCAATAACCTGTGAACTAGGTAGGTGCTACATAAACATCTTGGAGATCGCTGTCTGCCACAGTTAGTGGAACACACACACCACACCTCCCACCCCGTGGACAAAACAGGGTCTCCCACCAACAGATCCCCATACTATCCTTTTCCTCCTCCCTCCCCCGATGGCAGCAGAGTCAACCATCAACCCCAGTCCTGCTGGGGAAGTAGACCCCCAACCAGGGCAGTCCAAGCAACTCCACACACATCCATAACACAACATCAGACAGACATTAGGCCTGGATATTCATAGATGCACCCCACCACTATCTGATATTCTCCTGCAGCAAGCCATCAGCCACTGCACCCTGCAAGGCACTCCATCAAGACACATACCATCTGTGCTCAGTCTGCTGGTTGGTCCTGATGGAAATGCATGCACCCACAACTGGGGTGGCAGCATACACAAGCAGATAAGTCAGTGAAAAGGCCCCAACAGGAAACCCACATATATCACATGGGAGAAACACAATACAGCACTATGGGTGTGCCTAGCCATGCTGCCATCACTGAACACTCAGGGTGAGAGTGATCCCCCAGCAGCACATACAGAGGTCCCCCTGTCTGTGTAGGTGGTGGCCAGGCACTACTATGTCCCTGCCAGTGCCCTATGCCCTGTGCAGCTGCATCCTGGTCAGCCCACCCTGTCTGAGATATACCCATGGTCCCTTGCTACTCATTATGCACATTAGCAGGCCAATACTGGCAACAGTGCTGGCAGTGTGGGCTGTGGAAGGGGCTTGCAGCCAGCACCCACTGTATAGACAGACACACACTTCCACACCTATGCCAGCATGGTGCTACTATTGAGGAGGTAATTAGCCTTGGCCACCAAACCTGTCCTCGGCATGGCAAGGCATGGATATGGTACGCAGTACTGCTGGGGGTCACTCCCCAGGGTGGTAAACACCGTCAGAGGCCAGTCCTGGAGCACGCCCCGCAAACACCTAACAGATTGTCCTGATGGGGTCAACTAGCAGTATGTGCGTAACGTATGGATATCTATCTGCCAGTACTCCTAGCAAACGTCTCAGAGCTGTGTACCGTATACCTCAGGTGCTAGTATTGGGAGATGCACGCAGGGTCCACTGTTCTGCCTCTCCAGGAGACATTGGCCAATGGGGCCTGTGGGTGTGGGTGTGGGTGTGTCTGCCCCTGTTGGCTGCTGCTTTACAGCAGAGATTCCCAACCCCAGTCCAGGTCTGCATCACACTGTTCCTGCTGTCCCTCATGAATATGCATGAGCTATATCTACATGCCATGGGGGTGGTGCATAGATATACAGCACAGGCATTTGTATGAGTGGCAGCATGGAACCTGACTGGTGTGTGGCACACCAGGAATGCATTTGGGAGAGTCTGCTCTAGGTACTGCCCCTGTTCATGGTGTCTGTGCTCAGTGGGGTGAAAGATAGAAATATTACCATTGCATATGTCCTCGACACGAAAGGTGTGCCCTTACTATCACTGTGTAGGTGTGGGAAAAATATGTGGTTAGGATTGGCGGAAGCCCCAGCTGGGCTTTGAACCTGTGACCTTCTGTTCTTGCATGCACTGTCTGTGTGCACTGCACCACCGTGTAGCCACAGATTGGCTGGTTTCCCTGGAACGTCCATGACTGTGGATCCGGCAGGGCCTGTCTTTTGCAGTGGACTGTGCCAGCCTGCCCATGGCTAGGCCTCTGTCTTCTGTGGCTAGCAGCCACTGCCCCCTGCACCACATGTACTCGTCCGCCAACATGCTGGCATGAGCTTCTCTCAGAAACAGCAGATGACCAGATTGCAATGTGGCAGTACGGGACTGCATTTGGGGGATTTGGCTGTAGGTAATGCCCATTGTTGTTGTGTTTTTGCAGTGTTGTGTAAAATATGGGTGTTTTCCCCATGCTTATGTTCCCTGCAATACAGGGGTGTCTGCGCTATCTTTGTTTAGTGGTGGGTAAAATATAGGGGCTGGGCTGGCATGTGCCCCAGCTGGGATTTGAACCTCTGGTCCTGAGAGGTAATGGCTCTGTCCGCTGCACCACACCATAGCCACAGAAACAATGTAGCCCCTGGAGGTAGTATACCTGGCAGGATGGAGTCACAAACCCTGCTCTACGCATTTTTACTGTGGGCACATGCACTCTGTCTGGTGACAAACATGCACATAAACCCCGGAAATGACCACAGACACTGGGGGACAATATATCACCACGCTGGGCAAAAGTGATATTAATGGGCAACCATAGCAAACACTCCCAGGAAAGCTCCAAAAAGGACATTTGTTTTGGATGAGTCTCCGCTCCGTAGACCCTTCCAATATTCATTTCTTCTTTCTGGAGCTTTCCTGGGTGTGTTTTCTATATTTGCCCATTACTATAACTGTTCCCCAGCTGCATTACTATTTGTGATATTTTTGTTGTGGTCACTTTCTATTTTTATTTTCACTTTTGTGCTGTGCACATGTATCACACTGCTCACGTTTTTCAGGTTTCCCCGATTTTCTGTACATTGCTGACGGAAATGGTTTCTCTTCCCTTTAAATGCCCTCTACCGCGAGTGTTTCACTCGCAGTAGTTTTGCTTTGGGATTCGGCCCCGATAATGTGCGGGGAGCCTCTCCCCTCCCCTTCCCCGCCCATTAAACCCGTCTCTCCGCCCCTCAGGAACCTTCCTCCGCCCTCCGTTAGCCGTTCCACGCCTCTATCGGACATTTGCGGGCCCGTACTTGTGCGGGGCCCATTATTGTGCCGCGCACCTCTGTGGGGGTGACACGCACGATTGTGGGGTGTTTAATCGCTCTTAAGTACCGCTCTTAGTGTGCTATTTTGCGGCGCGCAAATTAGCGGTTTTTAGTAAACATGCCCCTATGTCCCTCTGTAAAGGTCCACTGCATCCCCCCTCCCATCCCCCAGCTACAGGCCCTGCAGGCATGCTTAATTCTCATCTTTATTTTATTTTATATGTAGTCAAGCTACAGTAAGGGATAACAACACTTCCCCTTGACATATCCTAATCCCCAGCTGTTCTGTTGTCTGTCTTGACTAGACTGTATGTTCTGGTGAGCAGGGACTGTCTCTTACATGTCTCTGTACAGCGCTGCTTACACCTGGTAGCGCTTTACAAACGATCAGTAGTAGAGCTGCTTTCTGCAAGCAAGTTATTGCAAACAAATCCTTGATATTAGCATATCACAGATTCCAGGAAATGTTTCTTTTTGACATTCATTTGTGCCCAGGTATTCTTCTCACTCTCTGACTCATTATCCCTGACTGCAGTTTTTGCTCTCTCTATGCTTTCCTGTGATAGTTAATCACCATCGTTCATGCATTCATGTCCTTTTACTTTCTTGGTCTCTACAATGCCCATCATGGAGCTTGGGAGCTGAATATCAGGGTTTTTTTTCTGCCATCTGTGTCTGTGACTTGCTGAAATCCTTTTTCTGCATTCGTTATTTTATTAACATTTTAATCTAAAAGTTTATAGAGGAAAGGGATATAATTGTTGAGGATGATGAAATAGTTGGACTTAGAAGAAAAAGTGCTGGTCTAAGGAGATAGGCTCATCACTATATCCAGCACCAAGAAGAAATATGTCAAGTCCTGCAAAATTCACTACAAATGTGCAATATTTTGGGTTATCCTACCCTGGATTACCATATGGAGAGAATTGTTAGGTAACGAGAAGATGGTTGATTGTGATGTTTCAATGATCACTTTTTAGCATGTACTGTAACTAATTCACATCTTTTGTCATTTTTCTTCTGATAAATGTGCTCACTTTTCAACCATTGAGAAATTATCTGACCAATTTCTTTCCTTTCTTTTAACCTTTAAACTGCTTAAATATATTGCCTACATTCTAGACATTCTGCTACTGAACCTCCATCAATCAGTGATTCACTCTTATCATGTCACAAAAACTGATCTTCTTTCTGCCTGACAGGTTAACCTTTCTCCTGTTCCTATGAGATTCTGATTACCCTCATTTTTGGTTGAAAAATATTTGCTGACTTTCATATCTGAAAATGATTCAATTTGGTATTAAAAAATCCCTACTGATTTGTACATGCTAATATCTTTGGGATGAATAATATGTTCTCTTTTGATTATTAATGCTAGCCTCCATTCAGAATAGCACAATACAATGACAGCTTCTTTAACCCTTTTACAACATGTAGAGTCTCTTGTATAAGTTTTACAAGCACCTGGGCAAGTGGGCAAGGCATGACTACAAACTCTACTGAAATGAAGGGCAAAAGCTACAAACACTTGCAAATACTTCAGTTACCAGATTGCTTCATTGAAATATGCTCAAAAAGTCTTACCATGCCAAGTTCTGCAGCCTAGGCAGGTACTGGGGACCCGGTGCTGGGCACACATCGTCATCCTCAGGGTGACCACAGATGCAGCTCAGTAGCATGGTTTGCAGCTGCTCTGTGCTTGTATCACACAGGGAGGAGTGGTCTAGTGGTTAGGACAAGGTACTTCAGGCCAGAGGGCTGGGGGTTCAAGTCCCACCTGGGGACAGCAATCTCAGGCCAGAGGGACTGAGATTTCTAGTCCTATAGGCACTCCTTGTGGTCTTGGGCAAGCCACTTAACCCTCAATTGCCCATGTTCCCTGTAAGTATTAGCATATGTGTCTCATATCCCCTTGTGTTAAATGTATCCCCCAATTGACCACCTTGACCTGGTGAAAAGCAGGATATAAATACAGCTAAATAATAAATAGCTAAATACATTGTCAGGTCCTCTTACTGAACTGAGGTGATGAATAAGTGCATTCTCCATTCAGTGATCAGCTGTAGACTGCTGTTCTGCATGTGCACTGCATCATAGGTACTGGTGGAGCTAACCTATACCAGCACACACAGCATATTTTTTGTATCCAGATATTGCTGTTTGGCAAAGTGTGGAGGTATAGCCTATTGGTTAGTTCAAGGTCTCTGTAGGCAAAGGCCATGGGTTTGATTCCTCCCTGTTCCATTTGTGACTATGCTACTCAGATCATTTTCATGCCTGTTACAGTCAGGGCTCTGCAGATCTATGCTGCTAGCCCTTAACACCCTCTCCTCAGCTGCCATCCATCCTTCAGCCCATCTGTCTGCCTCTGTCAGCTGGGTACAATCATGTATTCTTGTGCAGGCTGCTACCCCATGTCCTGCACTGGTACCTTTTTGTGCATTGCAGCTCTCCATGCTTGCCTCTCCTGTGCCTGATCTGCACAGCACCACTACTCCTCTGTCCTCCTGTCGCTGCAAATATCCTGCCACCTCTGCCTCTTCTGGGGGACACATATTCCCCATCCTATGCCACCCACTGTCATTGCAGCACTTTACATTGGCACCACCCTGTGCATCAGTACAGCTGTCTCCAACATGTTTGTCCACTTTACTGGCTGCCACATAGGGTGCCCAAAGATATAGCAGGTCCATCAACTCCCACCTCTCCTTCCTTCCATCACCTGTTCATTGCCTTTCCTTGGTGCTCTATCCAGCATTAGGGTTACAGCTGTTTTTATGCCTTACAGTTCATGCTTGTCAACTTAAAGCACCTTACAGCCCTTAGGGCACCTTAAGTTAGGACACCTTATGTTATGGCACCTTACAGTCTTTAGGTGCCTTAAGTTAAGGTGCCCTAAGGGCTTTAAGGTGCCTTAACCTAAGGTGCCTTACATTAAGGTGCCTTAAGCTAAGGCACCTTAACCTAAGGTGCCTTACATTAAGGTGCCCTAAGGACATTAAGGTGCCTTAATCCAAGGTGCCTTAAACTAAGGCACCTTAAGTTAAGGCTCCTTAGGTTAAGGCACCTTACAGCCCTTAAAGCACCTTAACTTAAGGCACCTTAAGTTAAAGTGCCTAACATTAGGGCACCTTACAGCCCTTAGAGCACCTTAAGGCATGTTTGTCAGTCTTAATGTGCCCTAAGGTGCATGATTGTCACCTTAACGTACAATGTCCCATTAACATGCGTTAAATGTCCAAGGCGCCCTGTTAATGCATGCTAAACGGCCCATTGCTCCCTTTACACTGGAACACCCCCTACCTGCCCACTGCTTTATATGGCTTCAGGTACCTTAACACTGCCCTTACCACTGGTAACTTTACCACGGTTTAGGAAACATACCCCTTAGATAACCTGAGAAGCCTTTCTTCTTTCTTGCAAAGGTGAGTGTCTTGAATGCCTGGAGATTCCAGCTCTTTAATCATTACTGAACATTTCATTGGCAAGTTCAACCCCTTAACATTACAAGTCACAAATTTATAATCATATCCCTTTATATATTTTGCTTTATACCTGCCCATATCATTCCCACCTTATCCACACTACTCAGCCACTATGTATTTCCTATCTCTCTCCACCCCCCCTCTCCTGCCTCCCTTCCATCACCAGAATTAAAAGTCTTCCCTTACCCAGTGCCAGCACAGTCATTAGGTAAACCAATCAGTTGCCCAAGGATTCCTGAAAGGCAGCAAAGAACAGGGCATTCAAAGTTAAACAATAGATTCTGACAGATGGGGGGGGGGGGGGGGGTGAGCATAAGGCTTTGCTTAGGGTGCAAACTCCTTGAATCAAATCTGGGGCCGGCACTGCCCATATCCTAACTCTCCCTTCCCTCTTCCTCCCCAACTTATCCTCTGTTTCCCCCCTCTCCCTAGGCAAACATCCATCAAGAGGAAGAAGATCTCACCAGGCAAAGAGGCCTCTGACACCCACCACTTCACATCTTGCCACCCAATTAGCAGCCACCCTTCCCTAAATTCCCTTTCATTAAAACTGCCATACATACTCTCCCCCATCCATCCTACTACATTCTAGCCAAGCCCAACACACTTTCCCATAGATACCATACACAAAAATTCTTCTCCAAAGCCCCCAAAACATCCTTACTTCAACAACACCCAAACAAAAAACATTCCCTCAAATTTCAACCTCTCCTCAGTCACAATCACTCTACTCTCACAGCAGCATATCTGATGTTATCCAAAGATCTTACAGTCCTGATTACCGAACAGAAGTCAAACTAACTTTAACAGCTAAAGAAAGCCAAGTCAGCATCATTGGAATCATCTTCTCCTTGCAAGAACAGTCTGCCCAAGTTCCTCTTGAGATGATTTCTGCCTTTACCCACTCTTTGCCACTGAATCACCAATTTCCTTGATGTCCAGGAGAGCTGCTTCACTTCTTCCACATCTGATATGCTCAACTCCTTCAAGGTCTCCATGGCTTCTGCATGAGTCTGTGCACAGAATAACCTTTTCTCTATTGATGGCCAAAGCACTCCTTCTCTCAGCTGTCATGTATATCTCTCATTTTGCATGATTTGCACAGTGTCACTAACAAAAGGTTCTCAAATACCTCAGTCTTGTGTGATTCTCACAGGAAATCCTTTAGACCTCTGGTCTTCTTAGCTATCTTCACCTTCAAGGCAAACTGATATAAACTAATAATGATGTCACTAGCTCTGCTACAGTGGTCCCAACACCCAATGCCCTATCAAGTTCCACAACCAGCTTCAGCCTCATTATCCTAAGAGAGCAGACACTTTACTATTTTCACAATTACCTCAGAGCAGTTCATGTACTCGGGACCCTCCAGTACTCCATCAGAACTCAAATTATTTCTCCTTGTGCGATTCTCACGATCTTCCAATTTATCCACCAGTTCTCTGTTAACTTGCGCTAAGCAGGTAATTTGTTTATCCAAGTCAGCTGTAAACCCATGCTTTCTTACTGGATCTCCACCTCCTTTCCTATCACCTGATATCTGCCAGCTCTACCCTGAGGTCATTCTCCAGTATCATGATTTTGAAGAGCATAATAGATAGGTCTGCTTTTAAATCTTGGAACCACTGCTGCAGCTATCTCAATGATACCTGCTCATCTCCAGACTCAGAGTTGCTGGCCCACTCTCACCACCACTTTTGTGCTGAGTCACCACCTCATAGGGGCCATCTTGTTCTCTTTCCTAGGTCTGGTCGCTGTCACTATGAAAACTCCTGGTGGTCTACAGCACATTTTTCATTTCTAAATGTGCTTCTAGTGTTGGATGGGTATCCCACAATATTTATCACTGAGTTACGGGCTTGCTGCAGATTCTGCAGAGCCACAAGGTTACGCCACCGATTTTGCTAGTGATGCCACTTCTTCTCCCTGGTATAGATTTCATACAACAGAATCACCACATAAAGGTACTCAGCAAGATTTGAGGAGGAAATTGTGTTCTCTTCTCCTAGGAGATATACAGCAATTCACCAAGCACTGCTAGTGAATTTTATATTGTGCTCCCTGTTGCTGAGTAAGGAGGTGGATATTCTCCTTGGAATTTGCCGAGTAGCATGGAAAGTCCCCCATGATATTTCCCAATTTGAAAATAATCAAAGAGAGAGAGAAGGGGATGAGGATAAATATTGGAAAAGAAAGGAGGGCAGGGTGCAGGGTTAACTCTTTGCTTGGGCATGTTGGGCCACATTTCAGAATATAAACACATTTTAAAACTCTCATAAATGAGGCCTTGTGTGGTTCTGACTGAAGAGAAAAAACAGACACAAGTAAGCAAATAAGCAGGGCTGTTCACCAACGTGATGCACAGACTCAGGTAGTTTGTTCCAGGCATAAAGAGCAGCAAGGTGGAAGGATCAAAGCCTTGAGTTGTCAGTAGAAGAAAAGGGCACAGATAGATGGGATCTGCCAGAACAGCAGAGTTCCAGAGGAGGGGTGTAGGGAGAGACAAGAGAGGAAAGGTAGCGAAGAGCAGCAGAATGAGTGCACTTTTTAAAAAGGGTTCCAAGGGTGATCCAGGAAATGACAGACCAGTGAGCCTGACGTCAGTACTGGCCAAAATGGAAGAAACCATTATAAAGAATAAAATTACCAAACATATAGATAGTCATCATTAAATTGGAGAAAGCCAACATGGATTTAGCCAAGGAAAGTCTTGTCTTACTAATCTGTTATATTTTTTTGAAGGTGTGAATAAACAGGTAGATAAAGGTGAGTTAGGGGCATGTTTACGAAACACCGAAATTGTGCGGGGCCCCGTTAGTGTGCCTGTGCCATATAAGGAGTGGGCGGTTCAGGCAGAAAAAAGGAATAAAAATGACCGTACCTGTGCGCGGCGCGCACATTTGCGGGTCCACATTAGCGCGTGGGAAGGCTAAGTGGGGCGCTGCTGGGCACATATAGGAACAGTGCCGTAGCACAACGGTGAAGATACTAACCAATGGTGCAGGGGCCATGGGTTCAATTCCCCATTGTGCACCACAAAAACGCCAGCTTGAGGCAATAACATTAATGGTTAAAGGTGCACTAGAAGGCACATGAATCCTGTACGGCAGAAAGGGGAACCCTGCTAACCTTTTGCAGCAACAGGCGGCACACTGTTCATATCTGGGCGGCAGAGTGCGCCGCACTGTTAATATTGGGCTCAGAATGCTTTGCGCTGCAAATTGTGTGCATTAGGCGATGTGCTGTTAAGTCCTTGCGGTTTGAGCGGCAGAAGGCGGTGCGCTGCAAATTTGGAAGGCCGAAGGCAGTGCGCCAACAGACAAACACAGGAAGAGAGCCACAGCAGAATGGTGAAGACACTCACCAATGATGCATGCATCAGGGGTTCGATCCCCCACAGTGCCCAGTTAACCAGCCTCACTGAGGCATAATTTTAGGAGGCATAGAAATAATGGGCAGCAATAGGCGGCGCGCTAATGTCTTACGAGGCACTTGAATAGTGTGAGGCTAAGGCGGCGCGCTGATGTGGAAGCATTTGAACAGAGCCACAGCACAATGGTGAAGACACTCACCAATAATGCATGCATCAGGGGTTTGATCCCCCACAGTGCCCAGTTAACCAGCCTCACTGAGGCATAATTTTAGGAGGCATAGAAATAATGGGCAGCAATAGGCGGCGCGCTAATGTCTTACGAGTCACTTGAATAGTGTGAGGCTAAGGCGGCGCGCTGATGTGGAAGCATAGGAACAGAGCCACAGCCCAATGGGGAAGACACTCACCAATGATGCATGCATCAGGGGTTCGATCCCCCACAGTGTCCAATGAGTAAGGCTTGCTGAGCCATTATCTGTCATGATGAATATAGCTGAAGGAGGCATGTTAAACTTTTATTGTAGTGACTGCTGTTAGCAAATGCACTCTCAAAGCACTGTAATATAAGGTGCTGCATAAGGTGCCCTACAAGGTACCCTAGAGGGTACATTATAAAGTGCACTGTCCACCAAGGCACCCTACAATGTTGCCTATAGGCCGCTTTATAGGGTGCCGTATGAGGCAGGGCAAGGTACGAGCACTGTTTGTGCTGGCAGCACTGTGCATTGTAAAGCATGGAAATCCTACATAGGTGTGCACACATGCAAGAAGGAACAGCAGTGCAGCACAATGGTCAGGAGATTGACTGATGGTGCAGGGGTCATGGGTTAACATCAGCAGTGAATAAGGTTGGCTGAGGTACGTATGTTCCCTGCATGCAACTGAACAGCAATCTGTGTTTCCATCTAAAAAGAAGGCCATCCTAGTGCCATACATCAATGCACCTTCCACGGTGCAACAGAACGAACATCAGAAACAACCATGTCAGCAAAGGCGAGTTATAATGTTACCCAGCCATGTGGAAAGGGTGGCAACTCCCAGGGCACCATAGTTGGTATCTCATAAGCTGCCTGAAACGAAGGTGTGACATAAGATGCCCCAAGGATGTATAGGTGAACCCAAAAACATTTGCTAGGAGCAGTAACATCCCACAATGTGAGGGGCAACAGAGGTATGTGCCAAACGCACATGTAACCCAAACACTGCACAGAGCTGAAAGGAAAGACAATGCAGAGGTAATAGAAGGATGTAGATCAAAGCTGCTGTACTACACAACTCAGCCCCAGGCCATGTGGCTGCTAGAGAAATGGACACACATATATATCCAGTTATTTAGTTATGTTTATTTATGTCCATGTCACTATGTGGTAGGAGCGTGGTTTACAGAGAACAAAAGAAAGACCTGAACAACAGGCTGGTTGTTGTTACATATAACAGGAACATATACCTGGAAAAACATGGGAAAACTATGTACATGGAATATATGATTGGTGAACAAGATAACATACCCAAACTATTTACACAAATTAGCAAGGATGCTAGTAAGAAGGAGACAGCTGTGGTTAAATATGTGCTGTGACTGTTTGGTTATGTGATCGGGGCCATCTGTAGCTATGCACAGAGTGATGGTAATGTAACATGCTATAATGTCAGTGTTTGACAGAGGATGGGAAGATGTGTGCAGCGAAGGAGGCTGAAATGGCAGGATAGATGAAATGTCAGGATGACAGTGGAGTAGCAGTGTTATGCAGAGCAAACACAAGAGAGGCAACCAGGGAGAGATGAAATGCAGGAATGTGTAGGAGTGCAGGACGTGGTGTAGCAGCATGCACGTCAGGATACGATGGCCAAAAAGCTGGGAGACATAAGATGGGCAGAAGGATGATTCCCATCTCAGATGAGGGTACAATGTTCTCGCAGCACAAATCTGCACATATATGACTGTCATACAAATCGAAACCACCTATGCAGGACAAGCATACACATCAAAGAGAACAGAGAGGAATCAAACCTATGACCACCACCACAAATGCCAAGGCAACAACTGGTAGGTCACACCACCAACATCAGTGCATTAGCAGAGGCTGCATACAGAAATACTGAAGCCCATCACACAAGACGCATGCTGGCTGCCAGGACAGGCAAACCCCCAACAGTAATCATGACCAAATGGACATGCAGGTCATCTGAGTACAGATCAGAACCTAGTCTGTATGTGGGACCAGGGACACATGCACACACACACAATGAAATGTTATGCAGTGCATACAGCATGCAAAAGAGGAAGGAAACCAAATCCTGAGGGCATCAGAGGATGCTCGCTGGAGATGGGTACCAATCTGGGACAGGACAGGAGAGAACACAACATGAAAACAGGTGTACCACACACCAGCTGAACCACAGCCAAAACCCCCAGGTGCACTGCCATGTAAACACCATAAAGAAAGAGACATATGTGACAGATAACATCTGATGGCTAAACAGCACAGAGTGCACACCTTGCTGTACAGTGAAGAGAGGGAAGGGTGTGTGTAGAGTTGATGAACCTGCTGGTACCAAATGGTCCAGGTAGCACAACAGAAAAACAACAGAACAACCACATGTGGGGATCAAACCTGCACACTACTGTGTTAAAACACATGCCTCTAACCACTACCACAAACAGCACACTGAGCACAAGGCAGAACAAATAGTCCAAAGGGAGGGTCTATGTGGGAACCTGTCAAACCCACTGATGTTGCAAATGGGTGACATATATACACCTGTCACTCTACAAGGATGTGAGCACAGGTGGGCCATGGACATGACCAGCAACCAGTCTATAGAAGTGCACATGTGCTCAAAGAGTGGAGGAGTAGCCTACTGGTCATAAACCTGTTGTGGACATCAAGTAACCAGGGCCCGATTCACACTAGCACTCCTTGTGGCCTTGGGCATGTCACGTAACCCCCCATTACCGTGGACGAATGACCAGAAAACTGACATTGACCAGAACACCCTGGAGTTTCAGGGTCACAGGGAGTCAGGTCAGGACCGACTCAAAGGCACACATTGCATTGCATGTGTGTCACCATGATCAAGGAGCAAAAGAGACAGATGTGTGTCAAATACATATCTTTATTTGGGTCACCCCTCACAGACACTGTAGACCGTGTTATCATAATATCAAGGTGAGTGCAGCCCTGGTGAGAGACAGAAACACATTTAGCATGGCACCAACCCACATCCCACAGAAAGGTCACTTCATTAACTGTAAGTGAAGGGCACGAGATATAATGTGCAACAGGTGCACGCTATGCACTGGCCATCAGGTCCCCACCCCCACCTGCTGCTGCATCCCTCAAATGTGTCATGCACATATGAGTGCATGAAAACCGTAGGCGTTGCTGGATGAGGACCCAAAACACATCACCTGTCCCTCGCAACATAGCCATCAGGCAACACAGGAGGCTCACAAATGAAAACATCATATGTTGTCAAGTGAAAATAACTCCTGAACGTAATGTGCAACCTCTCACCTAATGCCTGATCTAGGAATCAGAAATGCGATAATGTAGATCACAGCAATCATCACCAGCACAATGAGCATATGCTAACAGGTCTCAGAGGCACATGAACCCAGAGCGAATACAAACAAAACAACCTGCAGAAAGCTGCAGAGATAACACCATGCAGGAGTGCCCCTTCCAGTGTTTGTTGGTTAGACAGTGTGTGGACACATATAACACGGTACATGGAATGCACAATTGAAGGAGGGCAATGGACACCCACACTGCCACACACCAAATATAATGGCGCAATGAGAGTGTCATTACCGCGGCGGATAAACAGGACCGTACAGATGTGCAATGTAAGGTGTGTACATACATGCAGAGTGTCATGTCTGTACAGTAAGCAAACACAATGACCAGCATGTTAAGATGGACATGATGGCCAAACATCCTACAGTGAACTACACAAAAGCCATAGGTCCACATGCTGTGGTTCACAAACATAAGCAGTCATAACCACAAGCACCATCCGTATACCAACATGATACAGTGATGCCACTCATACATGTAAACACCCTTGCCCATTGCAAACATCAATCAATGATGTTGTTGGGCATGAAAGGGTTGTTGTGGGAAAAACGGTATCATGTTCAGGTGGAGGGCAGGTGGACATAGATAATATGACCGCTCCATCGTCACCCCCATGCCACTAACATGGCTGTATGCTCGTGTTGAAACTAACAGATGACCGTATCCTGGGTGCCATGTCACACACATGGCCAACCCACAACAACTACACAACTGGGGAGGAATGTACAACATACACTGACAATGTCAGTCCCTGCTACACCCAGCGTCCAAAAAGCAAGGTGTATCTGTAATCCAACAGGTCAGGTCAAACGTCTCCATGCAACCCTGGGCTTGCATAGCCAAGTGTCACATTCCAATATGCCACAGTCCGTGAAAGTTCATCTGTGTCCCCTGCAATGCGCAGGACCCCCAGCCCCAGAATGGCAGAAACAGTGTGGTGTACAGGTCCGTCATGGCCAAAGCAGCGGTCCAAAAGCAATACTGTCCATCACAGGCATGTGTTCCACTCGCATAAGTCAAACATCCAATGGCACCATTCCCCAGAAACAATTCCATGGTGGTCTGTTCCCCAAAAGGTGTGTGATGGCGACGCCAGATGCACTGTAGGAAATGTGTCCGGGATGCCTTCTGTCCTGTGTCAGGAGAGGATACGTATGGTCGTGTTGGACACCTTGTACAAACAACACAAATTGCAGAGAGTCGCACCTGTGAAAATACAGAAGAAACGGATGAAAAGGCAAACATGACATAATATGAACATGAAATAATATGCATATTGTTGACACATCAAATGTCAATGCAGAATGGGTGTCACATGGATATGGGCATGTCCATATCCATGTCACACTGCTACACACTATATGCATCTGTTCGTGTGCATAGACAGGCACCATGACATGTACATGAGACAAACAGTAACTCATCAACAGGTACAGCCACATGTACCCCCAAATAACAAAGGTCCAACATACCCTGTGTGTGCATTATGTGTACGTCATCGATCCCTTGAGCGACTCCACAGCCACATCAGGTCACAGTGAAGGGAGACAATGTCAGCCAAACAGGTAGAATCACCATGTCAAGTCACTGTTGATGCATGTCCACATCATGCCGATACCTGAAATAAAAAAAGGTTGCTCAACAGTGGTCCCTCAGAACACAATACACAGTTATGCTCACAACGCACACCACATGTTGAGAATGTTGACAATGTAAACAGCACTACGGTAGAGGTAGCACAGTCACCACTGCCCCCCAGGTGCTCCCACCCCTCACAGCACATGATAATGTACCATGACTGGACACTGCATCAGCACACAGTCAACGCATAAACATGCACCCACACAGTATGCGTCGGTCTGCGGGACAGCTGTGATACATGGCATGTATGTGCACAACTGGCAACTTGTGGACATAAAGGCCCAGTGACCTGCCCTGATACCCTGGTGATGGCTGAGATAACAGTGTTGGGGAGGCAGCAAGTGCATTTTCCTGTAAGTCAGATGAAAACACATACACATGTAGCTATGTCGTAAAAATGCCATAAACAGTTTTGCAGAAGACATACTGTACACAAACACATAGGGATATGTCTGACAACAGCAATATATATGGGTAAGGGAGGCCTAAGGAAATAAAACCACCACAACATCTGCACAGTATGACACATACCATGCGACATGTTGGGCCCATGACTGCAGGCACAATGTAGCTGTAGATCCAACTACCCCGGACCGCAGCATCGTGGCTGCTGTCCAGTCAGGTGGCACTGCACCACAGAAACAGCTTCCTCACAAAGTATGTCCTGTGCAGTGGAAAACACAAGAGAAACAAACATATTTCATGTCCAAGGTGTGAAACACACACTGCACCTCTCTGTCCCCCAGCTGTCACACCCCACAACATGACCTATGGACTGGCTGTGCACTATCACACTGTACGGAACTGTGACATGGGAGAGGCAGCACGGAAGTGTCCGTTGCTATATAAAGGTAACCCCAATCCCCCTGTCATCTCCCTTACCACTCTGTTGTTGTACACACTGGTCAAGATAGGTGTTTGCTCCCCCATGTCTATGGCCCATCCCAAGGTCACAATATCAGGCTGTCTCCCCCATGTTGCCACCAATACCCCCTCTCCGTGTGTACTGCCCTTCCACTGTTCTATGTTACCCCACTGTACATTGCTGTAACACATGGAGATATGCAGTAACACCTCCTGTATCCATTGGCCAAAGACATATCCTGCAGTGTACCTCGCACACCCCAAATATTATTGACAGCTGTGTGCTGATGATGCGCTCAAATAGATGGCAATGTCAGCGCCACGTCTGTAAAACCACACCCCCATGTCTGCCTGTGACCTGACCATAATGGCTGCATGTCATCCCACTGTGTGAGAGTGCGAATGTCAAACCATGGATGGCCTATATGTGCACCATAACCAAATAACTGTCATCTAGGTGTCTGTGTGTATGTGGACCTAACATCCCTTGCAAGGTCCATAAGGTACTTGCTGATGTGGACTGTGCTTTCCTGCCCTACACACATCCACAGCATGTAAGATATGCCATACGTCATACTGGGTTTTTCCGAGCAGCAGACATCACAGTATCCTGTATCCAACAGTGGCCAATCTAGGTAATACGTACCTAGCTGTATCCCCAAAAGACACAGGTCCCACAATACCTGTACTGTGTCAAGCACCGATTATCCGGGGTACCTTCTTCTATAGTGGTCTATTAACCTGTCCTGCAGGAACATGTCCAAACCTCCATTCAAACTCAGCTACAATAACAGCCCTTACCACATCCTCTGCATAGAAATCCCAGAGTCTGATGACACATCCAGCAATGTGGCATATGTTGAGATAGCATCGGCTACACATGCCATGTTCCTCATGGACAACCTCTAAACTGAATATACACACACACATGCAGCGTACAACTTGGCTACTGTAACCCACCCTTTGCTGATCTGACGTCCATCACCTCTGTATGTGTGTACATATGCAACAATGCACTGACTGGCCACTCCACAATACAGCTTCCATCAATGATATGGCCTCCTGGCTGCACACAGCGCAGGTCCCCCTCCTGCCACACATCCATGTCAAGGCTACGTGATAAGGTATACATCAGGGCACACTGTGGGGTTGCATCAACAACCGTCGCACATAATTAATAACATCATTGGAAAGCAGTCATAAGCATGTGCTCTGTGCTATGTATGACATGTGTCACCACACCTAGCCAACATACACACATAGCCAGCTCACACAAGCATAACACCCACACAAGTGGACAAAAAGTGTACAATATAAACAAATACCCCGCAGGGGAACTGTCCACAAACAGAGTCATCCCTCCCACTGTGACTACCGCAACATATGCCTGCCACCGTGCTCCATCCCGACCATGAAACCAACGAACTCTTCTTTTCACAGCAACTGCTATCACCACCACCAACTAACTGGGAATGTGACCCACAAAGTATCTGAAAGGTGTATCAACACCCACACACATAATACACCAACAGCTGCTGTTGTGCCCCGGCCACATTGTTGGTCACACACGCATGGCTATAGAAACATAGAAACATAGAAATATGACGACAGAAAAAGACCACATGGCCTATCTAGTCTGTCCTTCCATAACAACTACAACAGTCCACTTTTTGCCTTTAGAGATCCTCTGTGTTGGTCCCATGCTTTCTTGAATTCAGTTACTGTCCTCATCTCTACCATCTCCACTGGGAGACTATTCCACGGAACCACTACTCTTTCCGTAAAGAAATATTTCCGCATATCACTCCTGAATCTATCTCCCTTCACCCTCATCCCATGTCCCCTCATAGCAGAACTTGCTTTCAATTGAAAGAGGCTCTCTCCCTGAACATTTATGCCACGGAGGTATTTAAACATCTCAATCATATCACCTCTATCCCGCCTTTCCTCTAAGGTGTACATATTAAGATCCTTAAGTCTGTCCTCATATGCTTTATAATGAAGCCCATTAATCATTTTAGTAGCAACCCTCTGCACCGACTCCATCCTGTTCACATCCTTTTGAAGGTGCGGTCTCCAGAATTGCACACCATACTCCAAATGAGGTCGCACCAAAGACTTATACAGAGGCATTATCACCTCCTTTTTTCTGCTAGCCATTCCTCTCCGTATGCACCCAAGCATCCTTCTAGCTTTTGCTGTCGCCTTTTCCACCTGTTTAGCTACTTTAAGATCATCAGACACAACCACGCCTAGGTCCCGCTCTTCTTTAGTGGACAAAAGTACTTCACCTCCTATACTGTATTGCTCCCTTGGATTGCTGCAGCCCAAATGCATGACCTTACATTTTTTAACATTAAATCCCAGCTGCCAAATTCTAGACCATTCTTCAAGCTTAGCTAGATCCCTCCTCATGTTATCTACCCCTTCCTGGGTGTCTACTCTATTGCAGATTTTGGTATCATCCGCAAAGAGGCAAACCTTACCCGACAGCCCTTCCGCTATATCACTAACAAAGATGTTAAAAAGAATTGGACCAAGGACAGATCCCTGGGGCACACCACTGGTAACATCCTTCTCCTCAGAGTGAGCTCCATTTACTTGTACTCTTTGTCGCCTCCCACCCAACCAATTTCTAACCCAAGCAGTAACTTTAGGGTCCATCCCTAGGGTGCTCAGTTTGTTTATAAGTCGCCTGTGAGGAACAGTGTCAAAGGCTTTATGGAAATCCAAATACACCACATCTAGAGCTCTCCCTCGGTCCAACTCCCTGGTCACCCAGTCAAAAAAATCAATCAGATTTGTCTGACAAGACCTGCCTCTGGTGAATCCATGCTGCCTCGGACCGTGACCGTGGGATGTTAAGTTGAATGACAATGCAGTGTTGCACCTGAAGGTGCTATGTTCCGACACAAAAACCTTTATGACCATCACACACACAGAACAGCACATTTATGTGGGAATATATGCAATACGTACCAGAGAAGATCTCTGCAATCAACCTCCGCCTGACCGCTGTGCCCTCTTGTGTGTCACCACTGGCACGTACAGGGGGGCATGGTGGATCATCATCCAGATCCTCATTAATCTCTGCAGGAATATTGTGCCTGAGAGCAATGTTGTGCAGGATGCAACAGGCAATGATAATCTCTGCCACAGTCATAGGTCTATATTGTAAGGCCCCGCCTGTCCTATCCAGACACCTGAAGCGACTTTTCAACACGCCAAAGGTGCGCTCTATGACAGAGCGGCTGGAGGCGTGGGCCTCATTGTACCTCCGCTCTGCATGTGTCCGTGGATGACGCACAGGGGTCAGCAGCCAGGGGCGACACCCATACCCTGCATCACCTGCAGAAAGAAATGTTGCATGTCAATGCATGAGTGCATGTTACCTCTCATTTACACAGGTATGGACGTACGAAACAAATGCAGAACACATCCTGACAGACATATATGACACAGCAACTATGCATTTGTGAAACATATACATATGTTGATATAAATGGTAAACATGGCCTATGGAGCATGTACATACTGCCATAAAAAAACCAGTCCCAGTTGTACCTATAGAAATCCTCTATGTGTGGCACATGCGTATTGTACTGCAGTTCCTGTCCTCATCTCGACCACCTCCAACGTTAGACTATACCACCAATACACATATCACCTGTTCAAAGTATATGTCAGCAATGTACACAACCCAAAACTGTGATGTAATCCGATGGAGCCTCGCACCCAGACCATGTATGCCAGGGAGGTCTGACAAGGTCACAACCATATCACCGCTATACCCCCTGTCCTCCAAGGTCCACATCTCAAAAATGAGCATATTGACTCCATATGCTGGTTCCTGCTAATCACCTATCCTTTCAGTAGCCACCCTCTGCACTGTCCCCATCATGTTCAGAGCCTTTTTAAACTGTGGACCACAGAAGTCCACACCGTAGCCCACATGAGCTTGCACCAATCACATGGACAGAGGCAGAGTACCTACCTGGGTATGTGTGACCAATACCTCTCTGTATTCACCCATGTAGTCCCCTTGCCCCTGCTGTCACCTGTCCACAATGCTCAACAACATTAGGATCAGCACATACAACGTCGCCTATGTCCCACACATCTGCAGTGGCCAAAGGTATCTCTCCTGCGGTGAAACAGGCCAAATGCATGACCATCCATGTGCAAAACTGTACTCGCAGTTGCTAAGGTCAGGGAAACCCATCATATGTAGCCCCCCCCCAGTATATACGCGACCTCCGGGGTGACAACCCAGTACTGAGTGAGTGTGTGGACCTCACACACATGACAAGGGTTAGGTGTATGGATTGTCCAGAACATAAACGTTACATGAAATAACAAAAGGACCAGAAAATGAACCGCCATCACAGGTGTGTGTGATGGGCAGCAACCTCCCCCCCCCCTCATGTGGGCAGATGTCACACACACACACTAGTACCAATCCACCAACAGGACACACATCTGCACCTGAGCTTAGTTTCCAGAACAACATGAGCAGGGTATGATCAAACCGTATCACAATCCTGATGTCTCAATTCAAATCAGGTCCCCTGTTAATCCACATATACACTCCTGTAACAATGTAAACACATAACAGTCATATGTCTTTTGAACGTGAGGTACGTTTTCAAATGCAAAGCTGGCAAACAGCGCCCTATATAACAGATGTTACATAAACCAATACATATATGCAGCACATAATAGGTTAGATGGAAATACTCACCCAGCAATATACAGTCCCCATATTGTCCCCCCTCAAATTGCCTGAACAGTGCTGAGTGATGCAGGATATAGGAGTCATGGGTGGACCCTGCAAACCGCGGGACCACATTCAGAATATGCAGATCAGCATCACATACAACCTGAACATTCAGGGAATGGTAGTGTTTGCGGTTGCGGAACACCACCTCCCTGTCTCTAGGCGGGACCAGGGCAACATGTGTGCAATCAATAGCTCCCATCACGTGTGGTATCCCAGCTAACGCCTCAAAGGCCTGGTTCAGGGTCCCCCACTGTTGCCCAATGTGAGGAACGGCTATGTAATTCCCCACCCGGCTGACCATGGCACGCAGTACTTGGTGGAGACAGCGTGAGAAGGTGGGGCGGCTCATGCCACCCACTGCAGCCACAGATGACTGGAAACAGCCAGAGGCAAAGAAATGTAAGGCAGCAAGGAGCTTGACTAAACCTGGTATGGCATGTGACCGATCAGTCAGGGGCTCGAGGTCAGGTCGCAGATCCTCATAGAGCTCCCGAATAGCCCTTGTGCTCAGTCGGTACAGGGAGATGACCAGGTCCTCACGCATGCCCTGGAGCTGGGCTCTGGGCCTGTAGAGGCGAGGCTGCCGAGCCTGCACCTCAGCACGCCGTCTGCATCGTCCACGCACAGCACCTGTGTGGACCACCCCCACAGCTGCAGGTCTGAGTTGCTGCGGGTCTACACCCATGCCCTGTGCCTCAGCCCCATGGGCACCATCTCCCCTGTCCTGCAACCGCAGCATCTGCCCACGTCTCAGGGCACATGCAGCAACATAAACAGCCGCCATGAACTACAGACACACACAAACACACACACAAAAACACACCCACACCTGCCTAAACACTGGACACCTTACAACCCACACAAGAAAGGAGACACACAAAACAGCACAATACAATGCAACGTACAGCACAACTACAGCAGACACCACACAAGACTAGATCCACACAATACAGCACAGTAAACGGAGAAATACAGAACAATACCATACAGACACACAGAATCCAATACACTACAGCTGCCTTTCTCTCCCTGTAACTCACAACCAACATACACCGCGCCTACGAAACAACCCTCAATGTGGACCCAATCTGCAATCATTTTTATCCAGGTTATGTTGTACGTACCTTGCGCATGCGCGGTTATGGCTGTGCGCGGCGCGCATGTGCAGCAATGCCCTAATTTGCGTCTGTGTGTGTGTTGCGCGCATGTGCAACCCCTTACGCATGGGCGTCTGTCTGTGGGCGGCGCGCATGTGCAACTCGTTACGCATGGGCGTATGCATCGCCTGTGCGTATGCGTCACCTGTGCGTGACGTCACACGCACTCAAACGCACATGCGCTAACAGCTGCACATGCGTATTGCGCACACACACATCCACCAATGCACGCCCATGCGCAATGTCACATACGCGCCGCGCACAAGCATCGCCGTCGCACAGTTGCACATGCGCAATGTAGGTAACCGTCTAAAACGTATAAATCACCCTGCACGCCTGTTGCACGTTGAGGGATGAGTGAGGAGTGAGAGGTAGGATAGCGAAGTGTGAGAGCAGGAGGTATTGGAGCAGGTGTCAGTGTAGTGGATTGTCGTCAATTGTCTCTGTATTGCGGTGTGTACTGTTCAGTTTATTGTGTTGTGTTTGTAGTATTGTGCTCATATCTGTTTTGTCTGTGAAGTGTGTGGCGTAGGAGAGTGAGAAGGGGTGAGGTGAGGTTGCGTGTGGCCAGGGGAGTGGGGAGAGGAGGGCGATGGAGCGGCAGGAGGAGAGTGAGAGCCATAGGGAGAGTGGAAGGGGCACGGTGAGGGTGAGAGTGAGGGAGAGAGAGAGGGACATTGAGAGGGATAGAGGGAGGGTGGGAGAGAGGGAGAGAGAGAGGGAGAGTGGAGAGGGATCGCGGGAGTGATCGAGAGAGTGACAGAGAAAGGATGAGGGAAAGGGAGGGTGAGGGTGTGCAGGAGGTGCGGCAACCATTTGCGCAGGAGGCAGGGGCTATGGCGGCTGAGCCAGAAGCAGGGCCATCAACACAGGGCCAGGCTGCACCCAGCCGCCACACTGGGAAGAGGAAAAGGGCCCCTGTACCTGAGACCCAGAGGAGGAGGGCCACACGGTTCTCAGATTCTGAGAACCACAACCTCCTCGCTACGGTCCTCGAGAACTATGAGGTTCTGTTTGGGAGGCAGAGCAGCCGCACAAGTACAGCAGGCCGTAATGCGGTGTGGGAGGAGATACGCAGAGCAGTTGCCGAGGTAGGGGGCCCTCTGCGAGACATTGACTGTCTAAAGAAGAGGTATTCTGATATCAAAAGAGGGGTGCGCCAGCACCTGTGTGCAGAACGACAGCATGCCAGTGGCACAGGTGGAGGGGGCCCCCTACCATCCATGCTCACGCCCCTAGAGCAGCAGCTTGCAGACAGGCTTGGGCCAATATACACATATGGCCTTCCTGTGGCCCTGGATACAGCAGATCCGCATGCAGGTACGTATGCTACGCATATATTTCACCTCTCCATACCTTGGTGAAATAGCCATTGTGTAGATGGCAGACATTTGCACATGCACCCCCATAAATCTCTACCAAGCCCCATCATGTACCCATGCTGGTGTCAGAGGTCTGTGCTGTACCCCTGCACACTCCTGTCCAACACAAACACACACGCGCACCCCAAAGGTAACATCAAGCCAATACAAAGACTCTGGGAGACCTGTAGGACAAATACATAGTTGTGGCAAACACAAATGCCACGTACCCAACATATGCTTGGTTGTGCTGGCAGCCGCAGGGGCAGTACGTGCCCCTGACAAGTGCTCCTCCACCTCATTCATACATGTACACCTACACCCTGGCCACAAACCTTTAACAGCGGTCGAACGGAACGGTTCACCTACATCATGGAGCAGTTGGAGACTGAAGATATGGCAGGCGTAGAGGCAATGCAGATCACATAATGCGTTAAATCTATAACTGTGCTATCACCCTCCTTCACCGCACACGTACATCTGAGCAAGGTAGAAAAGATGTGGACATATGTGACGTTGTTGTAAAGGATGTGGATAGCACAGTGAATGACGGTAAAAGCGGTCTCCACAGCATTGTATGTACGCCTGGCATTACAGCAGTCCCCCAAGAACAGCATACTGTATGGGGACCTTCCCTGTCGCCAGCATATGACAATGCATTGGCAAGGTGTAGTAATACACGGTTGCGGATGCGATAACGGCAGATGTGTTGTCGACCCTCTGCCCCTGTGGAAGTCACGGAAACATGGCCTGTGTTGGGACAATGACATATGTCTCTAAAGATAATATGTGTCTGTCCCTCAGAGCTCCACACGTCTTTGTATTGTCTGGCATCACACTGTTTGCCTGCCATGCTGCAGGGACACATTCAACATGTGTCCCTCATCCCCTCAGTCCCCTGACCTGTCACAAACATCTCCACGTGTACCAGGCCCTTACCTACCCCCCCCCCCAACAGTGCTCCTCATCCCCTGTAATATAGCATTGGCCTGTGAGGGGTGCATGTTTATGTGACATACCATACGCACATTGATACATGTGCCTGTCAATGGGCACAAGATGCTTTACATTAGCTGCTCGATGCACAGTAGGTCACTGCCAGACACATGTAGCAGTATGCTCACAGTATGTCCCAGGGACATATGGCCTGCTCAATGGCATGCACAATCAAACAGGGGGTAGAAAATACAGGTGGAAGTGTGAGAAAGGAGCAGCCGTGAGTGGACAGATGTTGGCCAGATGGGGTGACAGACGGCATGGGGGATCACTGCACAATTATAGCTGTAGCTGAGGCATGGGAAACAAACCAGGTGTGCGGACCTAAAACACACACCTGTTCCCCTGGGGCAGGTACATGTTGGCTACAGACAGGTATGGGGGTGTGTAGGGGGCCCTGTATGCAGCACACATGCTGGGTCCCCACACCATCAGGTATGTGTTGTCTGCAGCACACACGTGTACATAGCTGTAGTGCATAAACATATGTGTGCTATCTGTGTTTGCCCACAATACAGGTGACTACAGCACCATGCTGACACATGCGGAGGAGGGTGCGGTGGACGAGGAGGGTGCGGAGGAGGGGGATGATGTGGCCGTCCCTCACATCCTGGAGGGGGAGGAGGAGGAGGCGGAGCCTGTAATGTCGGTGGCACGGCCATGTTCCGGGGAGAGTCCCCTGCAGCCACAGATGAGCACCTACCCACCAATGGTGTCTAGTTGAACAGGTACCGGCCTACCACCACAGCAGGATGATGTGGTCGAGGATGACCTCATGGGGGAGCTCAGAGCCCATGCAACATCCTCACGGCAGGATGCAGAAGGTGGGTGAGAAGCAATGTCACCCCCAATGTTCTGTATGCTGTGTGCCCATTAGATATCAGCTGTGCATCCCATGGCATTAATGTTAATGTGTTACACACCACAGAGAGGCAATGGGGTGTACACAACCTACCTGTGGAGTACATGTCCGGATGCAGCATGTGCAGCACATTGCATGCAGTACAAACTATGGTAGAACCTGTGCAAACCATACCTACACACACATCTAGACATCTGAGCACGTAGTTGTTGCTGTTGAGCTGACTCACATACCTTCTCTCCGTGGGCTATGTCATACAGTAGTGTGATTGCTCGGCAAGTCGTGTGCGCACACACATGTGCACAGCTGAGAGGGACCACTGGTAAAAACGGAACGTGACAGGCATAACGCACAACCCACTACTCTCTGTGTGGGGTGTGTCTGTGCTGGATGTGACAAAATACCGTCCAAAGCTGTCACATGTGTGTCTCCAGTAGATGGGATACATTTGCCCAACAAGCAATGTTACGACGTATGTTAGCGGATGTTAATGTGACACACACCATAACAGCCTAGGCACTGTTCCCTCTAAGCTGTGCGCGTGTGCACGCGCACACACCTCGCCGAGTGAGCGCACATACTTTACAGCAGAGCGCACAAAAATTATGGTTCTGATTCTGATAGAAAACAACATAGTCGTCTTAAAAGTTAAAAGTTGTGATTGTAATTACTAGACATATTCCGCTTCATTTAGTAATTGTCCATTTTCATTTCATTTAATTAAAATCAATGTGGTGTACATACTGTATTCTGACGTGTAGTCAAATCTTAAAGTATATAACTCCGAGTGTCGTTATGTGGCGCACAAAATTGAACCTTGCTTCAAAAGCTGCACAGCTGATATGTTATGCGCACACAGCCTACAGACAATTAGAGGGAACATTGAGCCTAGGGTGAGTGTACACCTACGGATGCAGACCTACCAGGTATGCAGTTTCAGCTGCATCATGTTGTGTGACAATACCCCACGAATAGCATAGCACTTGCACAACTGAGCTTCATCACTGTAGCCCAGCCGTGGCCCAGTAACTACTCATGTTAACTGTCACATGGGCCATGGGGAATCAGAGATGACATACCTAGACCCAAGAAACGAACATTCGCCTTCTATGCCCCAAAATGTTGGTACGAACTTCCACCTGAAATTAGATCCATCAAAGGCCTTATGCAGTTCCGTAAGGCAATTAAACACCACATCTTCCTACTTCACTTTGCTCATGCATCCACCCCACCTCATCTCACCCACCTGCCAATGTCTACAAACCGCACCCTGTCACAAGTATCTTGAACCCGCCTTAGACCTCCTGTATATACAATCCAAATCTAATTATATTTTGTACATATGTTTATAGTTCCCCTGTTGCTCCAGGTTTATGCTCCTGTTACAATGTATGTTCCAAGTTTAAACTCCTGTTACAATGTAAGCACAGAACAGGCTTCTGACTGTGCACCCTTGTTGTATGTAAACCGCACTGATAACAAATAGCGCGGTATATAAACGTTTTAAAATAATTAAAAACAAAAAGTAAATAAACATACATGTATGTCATGCACCGTCACACAGACCCCATCCCCTACAGTCTGCATCACCAGGTGTAGACCACTCCTACCACATGTAGGAGGTGTGGGAGGCTTACAGGTCCCTGGAGGCAGCATGTATGTCCACAATTACGTTAGGCTGGTGGACATACAGACAGGGCTCGCAACATGTCCCGTTCATGTATATGTGACACTGAGGTGCACAATGCATGGTTTGTGATGAACCCCCCGGATCACACAGGTTATCTGGTGCCCCATGCTGGGTCCTGATGGACTAGACAGCTCACAGGTGGCACCCCTGCTGCCAAACACATTAAGGGAGGGCCCCCCCCTATCTCTGTGACTCACTCCTCCCGAGGGCTCACCACATGCTGTTGCATGCTCAGCATGACCCTGTAGTCGCCATTTTGCGTTGTGTCACCCTGTGCTGCACCATCTGGTCCTCTACATGCTCGTTGTGCAGCCTCCACATGTGTACCAAGGTGTACATGCACTGTTATCTGACCCCAGGTCCTTAACCACTGGGTGTATGTGGACCCCTCTGCCGTCAGACACATGTGGCATTGGTGGACCTGCCCATGTACGGGATGTGATCCTGCTGCGCCAACCCCATCCCTCATAGTCAATGGCGCTACACCTGTACCCTGTCCATGCTGTGTGTATCCCCCCAAATGTGGTCCCACATGGGTTGGCTGTGCACATTCTATCTCTCTGCATCACGACGTATCCACAGGTGTGTTTGCTGTCCATCGAACACGCTCCGCCACACTGCACAATGGACATGTGTGTGCTATGTGTCCACAGGCCTATTCCAATATCTGCAGCACGTGGGGGGGTGTGGGCAACCTGTGTATCCCTGTGTGTGCCACCCACATCACATAGATCAACCATGTGCTGTGTGTGGCATTGACATACACCTTTCTGACATTGCGTGTTCATAACCATATCCGCGTGCATACTATAGTTTGTACAGTCACAATGACAATCATGTGTTATATGAGTCATCTTGTTGTGTGTTTCTTGGGAGGTATATCACACACCACCCTTGCTTCCCCCCTACAGGCATCTGTCGTGCATTGGCAGCTGTGCGCCAGTCTATCGATGCCAACACGCTGGAGATTTGCCACTTGCGGCAGGATATCAGGGACATGCCACTTGAAAGAATGTGTGTGGCCCTGGAGGGGATACGTGCCATACTGCAGAGTTATGCACAACCACCGCCACCACCACCGCCACCACCTCCACAAGCACAAGATGAGGGGGAGGGTGCAGCACAAGGGGGTAGGGTTTTGCGACGTGCCAGAAAGGGCAGGCCACGCCGTGGTTCCTAGGTGTGTAAATAAATGTTTTGAACAACATACATGATACGTGTCATTGCAATTTGTGTCCCTTTGGTCCCCTATGTGGTGTCCACATGCATGTCGTGTCGCTGATCAGCAGACCCTTGCTGTCGCATTAGCTGCTCCACCAGGTGTTGCAGAACAGACGGCACGACATGCTATGTGTCACCTACACAGTCCATAGTCACAGGCCCTTGGCTGTAGGGGTCCTCCTCACACACACTGACCCATGTTGTCTCAGGTGTACTGTTCCCATACCTCATGGTCTGTCGTCAGCAGCATCACCCCCCTCCCCCCCCCTCTGCCAGCATACCTGGTTCCATATTTGTGGTCATAGCCTATATCAAAGACAACAGTGGGAACATGTCTGGCCCCCCCCCCCAAGGCATGCATGTGGCACAGGCAGACATGCGTAGCATGCTTATGTTGGCTTCCTCCCTCCGCTGACACATTTGTTAACAGTTCAATCCACCCAACAGCATGGCTGTTTCTGGGATCCCCCTCACACTTCAACATCCCATGCGGCTTCCCTGGCCCTTAGCCACTGCACACGTTTACGCCCCATGACGGCATGTGTAAGCAGTCCATGTCTGCCAGCCATGTCAGCCTCCACAGCCTGTCCAGATGCACAGACATATCCCAGGCATTCATCCATGGTGGGTGGTTGAGGGAGACACATGACCATGTTTCCACATAACAAAAACAAATGTTTATTATAGAACATTTAAACATTGGCAACATGCCACCACACAAACATCCCCATTTTGTGCGTGGAACACAGCACAGCACAGGGCACATGTGCACATCACAGGTGTTCTCAGAGGTGCCTGTGATGCCCTTCGGCAGATGCCCGCCGACATTGCAGCTGCGCAACATCGGCGGACACCTGCCGGACAGCCCCCGTCAGACACTGCAGTGCATGAAAGACTAGGCGTACGTCGCGCCGCATATCATCAATTGCCCCCAGCACATCATGCATGCACCTGCCAGCACATAGGCAAATGGTGCCCGTGGTCTGTGTGCTGGCATGTGCATGCAATATGCCGTGGGCCGTGGATGACATGTTTGTGCGACGACGCCTATCCCCAGCTTCCACCTGCAGTGTCTGACGGGGGCCCACGTAGCCCTGTGCTGTGCTGTGTTCCCCCGCACCCCCCCCCAACCCTGTCCTCTCCCCAAAACACTCTCAGCCACCCTCTCTGCCCAACCCAGCACCCCCCCACACACAGGTTGCACATTGCCCCCCTCACCCGCAGCCGCCCTCCTGCCAGCAGCATCACCCTCTGGGTGTGCCTGTGGGGGCCTCTCCTCCTCTCCCATCTCGTCACCCCCCACCACCGTCAATTGCTCCTCCTCCCTCTCCTCCTCCCCCCTCCCCCATCTGCTGCTCCTCCTCCGTCTCCTCCTCCGCCAGCTCGATCTGGGATCCCTCTTCCACCTCCATCTCGCTTTCCACCACCACCACCTCCACCTCCCTTGCACGGTGGGTGGTGGGCCGCCGGAGTGAGTAGGCCGATGTGTGGCCCTCGCCGCTGCTTTCCTCTCCCCCTGTGAAAGTTAACAGACATATCAAAACGTACATGAGTGTTACGGTACACATCTACAGATGCATTAAACACACACGTTGGTGGGCCAATGTGACATTATAAACTGTGAGTCATGCCTGTCCAGTCTCACCATCATTTGGTGTCTGTGACCCCTGCTATAGCGCGCCAGGAGGTCTCCATGGAACTGCCGTAGTTCACGCGCCTTCTTCCTCAGATCCTCCACCTGTTGATAAACAAACATTGTTTGGGGTCATTACCTACCCTTCTGCACAGGTGGATAGTTAACATACCCATATTCATGGTTGGCCACTGTCACCCTGCTCCGTGTGCCCTGCTGTGTGTTCTGTATTTCCTGCACAGTCACACACTTGTGACAGGTGATCCCTGGGAAATGTGTGCATAGGCCTGCCTATGAGTGTGAGGGCGGGACCCACAGAGCCTGTCGGGGGTCTGCAGGCATCATCATATGGGACACCAGCCAGCAGCATTGCCCAGCACCTACAGGCTTCCCCACCCCCCACCCCATATCATCACCCTAGGCACGTCATGTTTGCAATGGTGGGGGAGAGAGGGAGACAAAGGGGTGGGGTATAGGGGGTGGGAGAGTGTGAGAGGGACAGGGAATGTGTGCAAGGGTGTCACATCCCCTGGGGGCAATGTTGTGTATGTGTTGACAAATCCCTCATTTTCAGGGTTATCAGCTGATACAGGTATGTAGGTATGTGTTGGACGTGGAGGTGTGGAACATGGTCCCCACTGGTGGGGGCACCCTAGTTGTGCGAGCATGGGAGAAGATCCCATTGTGTGTGGGCCCTGTGGAGGTGTTATTTGACCATCCATGGTTCCCTGGTCAACACAGTGCAGTGCGATTCAGAGTCCGGTATGGATGGGATACCTGTTGGACTGCGCCTGATCAAATATTGCACCCCTGTGTGTGTCTCCACATGAGTTGAAATGGCTGTGGGAGGTGTGAGATCATCACTATGTGAGTGCTCATCAGCTGTCGTTCTCACAGGCCGACTGTCGTGCACCCCAAGGACTGTGTGAGATGTGCAACCTACCCACCATAGCCTAGAAACATATCCGACTGACATACCCTCCGTCACAGTCTGCTTTCCCACCCCCCTAGGTCTGGTGTGTCCTACAGCACCACATCAGCAAGATACAAACTGAGAACAGGGTGTTGCCCAGGAATAATTAGGCAGCTATCAGGTCCCCTGGTGATGGAGGGACAGGTTCCAACAGCATAGGCATACTGCACCATATCCCCATGGTGCTTGCTGCCCGACCCAGCTGGGCTCCGTGTACACCTGGTGATAGGGGGGATGGTTTAAACCACATTGGCAAACAGCCCCATATCCACAGGGTTATAGAGGGCCCACTTTGAAGGGTTCTCTGTACCCCTGGGGATAGGGATGATGGGTTAAACAACATTAGTAGACATCCCCATAACTCCAGGATGACAGAGGGCCCACTTTGAAGGCTTCTCTGTACTCCTGGGGATAGGGATGATGGGTTAAACAACATTAGTAGACATCCCCATATCTCCAGGATGACAGAGGGCCCACTTTGAAGGCTTCTCTGTACCCCTGGGGACAGGGATGATGGGTTAAACAACATTAGTAGACATCCCCATAACTCCAGGGTGGGTGGGAGTGTACTTTGAAGGGTTCTCTGTACTCCTGGGGACAGGGATGATGGGTTAAACAACATTAGTAGACATCCCCATATCTCCAGGATGACAGAGGGCCCACTTTGAAGGCTTCTCTGTACTCCTGGGGACAGGGATGATGGGTTAAACAACATTAGTAGACATCCCCATATCTCCAGGGTGGGTGAGAGTGTACTTTGAAGGGTTCTCTGTACTCCTGGGGACAGGGATGATGGGTTAAACAACATTAGTAGACATCCCCATAACTCCAGGGTGGGTGAGAGTGTACATTGAAGGGTTCTCTGTACTCCTGGGGACAGGGATGATGGGTTAAACAACATTAGTAGACATCCCCATAACTCCAGGGTGGGTGAGAGTGTACTTTGAAGGGTTCTCTGTACCCCTGGGGATAGGGATGATGGGTTAAACAACATTAGTAGACATCCCCATATCTCCAGGATGACAGAGGGCCCACTTTGAAGGCTTCTCTGTACTCCTGGGGATAGGGATGATGGGTTAAACAACATTAGTAGACATCCCCATATCTCCAGGATGACAGAGGGCCCACTTTGAAGGCTTCTCTGTACTCCTGGGGACAGGGATGATGGGTTAAACAACATTAGTAGACATCCCCATAACTCCAGGGTGGGTGGAGTGTACTTTGAAGGGTTCTTTGTACTCCTGGGGACAGGGATGATGGGTTAAACAACATTAGTAGACATCCCCATATCTCCAGGGTGGGTGAGAGTGTACTTTGAAGGGTATGATGGGTTAAACAACATTAGTAGACATCCCCATATCTCCAGGATGACAGAGGGCCCACTTTGAAGGCTTCTCTGTACTCCTGGGGATAGGGATGATGGGTTAAACAACATTAGTAGACATCCCCATATCTCCAGGATGACAGAGGGCCCACTTTGAAGGCTTCTCTGTACTCCTGGGGACAGGGATGATGGGTTAAACAACATTAGTAGACATCCCCATAACTCCAGGGTGACAGAGAGACAACTTTGAAGGGTTCTCTGTACACCTGGGGACAGGGATGATGGGTTAAACAACATTAGTAGACATCCCCATATCTCCAGGATGACAGAGGGCCCACTTTGAAGGCTTCTCTGTACTCCTGGGGACAGGGATGATGGGTTAAACAACATTAGTAGACATCCCCATAACTCCAGGGTGGGTGAGAGTGTACTTTGAAGGGTTCTCTGTACCCCTGGGGACAGGGATGATGGGTTAAACAACATTAGTAGACATCCCCATATCTCCAGGATGACAGAGGGCCCACTTTGAAGGCTTCTCTGTACTCCTGGGGACAGGCATGATGGGTTAAACAACATTAGTAGACATCCCCATATCTCCAGGGTGATGGTGGACCCACTCTGATGGGCTCTCAAGGTCCTGGTGATAGGGGTTTTGCCCTGACCAACATTGGCACACACCCCATAGCTCCAGGGTGGCTGCCAGACCATGTGATGCACGTTTCACAACCCCTGAGGGTGGCCAATGTGTGCAGCCCTGAGGATGCAGGACACGGCCAGTTGCACATGATGTCTCTGGACCCATCCCAGGCAGATCTATGGGCTAGGTGTGTTACAGTGTTTTGTAGCACAGCAGCAGCAAGGACTCCAGGATGGCATCATGCCCTTTGTGACTACGTCCCTAAACACCTGGTAGATGGCAAAACACTCATATGTGCTACATATAGACCTCTCTTTTGAATGTTTGGTGGTTTCACTATTTAGTATAAGCTCAATTTAGATGGTTTAGTTGTTTTCATTACATATAGACCTTGGCATGTGGGTCCCCCAGCTACACTTTACTGATCTGGAATACCTACACACAGCACCATTGACAGCTGCAAACAACCCTGTCTGTGTCTATGGTAATTATGACCTGTGGCAATGCACTCACCTCCCTTTGGTTGTCTGCCACACGATTGAAACGCCTTTTGATTCTCTCCCAGGCCCTCTGGACCTTTTCTGTGTCTTTTCCCCTGGCGGCCCCTGGGAACAGCTTCTCCATCTTTGGCCCAACCAATGCGGCCAGGTGGCAAAGTTCACAGTGGCTGAATGCAGGTTTGCGCATTCTGGCAGCCATTTTGTTTTCTGCCCTTCTGGACGTGACGACGCTGACGACGCAACCTCCGCATTTGCGCATTGAGGCTCGCGCACATGCACTCCGCATGGCTGCGCTCCAGACATTGTGTTGATATTGCGTTCCTCATGGCTGCGTGGATGTTATGTTATACATTGGAAATGCACGCAACTTGCACACCCAAGGGTTAGGGTGTTGGAGATATGTATGTGCATTGATCTCAGCAGTCACACATGGCACCAATGGAGTATGTTTAGTGCACCCTGAGATTGTGCGGGGCCGCGTTGGTGTGCCTGTGCCATATACGGAGTGTGGGGTTCAGGCCGTGGAAATAAAACATGGGGTCGAACGCGACCTGACTGGTGCGCCAGGCGCTAATGGCCGGGGTCCACATTTGCGGCCCGGAAGGCCACGTGGCGCGCTGTTGGACACACACGAAATGTAGCAGCAGATAAGCATGCAATAAATAAAACCAGGAGTCGTTTCAAGGATCAAAGCCAGTTTAATGTGCACATGGCTCAAGCAATAAGCAATTTCAAAATGGCTGCGCAATGGTTTCTAGCAACACAACAACTTTTATAGCGTTCTTCTCCATTCTAGACATAGGCAAACCTTTCATTGGTCCAAGTAACCCCTCTCACCCATCTATTGGTCCCGGTACTGATATGGCTACCCAATCGGGACCCTGGTCTGGGCTCAGCACCTGGTTGCCCCCTTCTAGTCCCAATTACAATGGTCAGTGTCTCTAACTTGTTACATCTCTCCTCCAAGGTCGCTTAGCTTGTTAAAACATATGGGAAGCAGGGCACTGTAACCTTGCTTTTTGCAGAGTTAATTAATTCCATAGAAGCATAGCACACCTTATCAGTACCAATTAAACTTGTTTTTCTATATTTTCTACGTTTCGTTTCTGCTTAGCTATGTTCAGTTAAACTGAGTTAAGTTTCAATTCTATGGTGTCATCATTCAGGGGGGTTTTCATTCCTCTGGGCCTAACTACAGGCTTCAGTTTCAGGTCAAGCTGCTTAGGCCTGTCTGCTTAGTTCAATTAGCATGGATCATAGGCCGTCGCCTACCACAATATCAACAGAGCTGTGGTACAATGGTGGGGACACCGACCAATGGTGCAGGGGCCATGTGTTCAAACCCCCTTTGTGCACAACGTAAACGCCTGACTGAGGCATCACCTTTAATAGGTAGAGGTGTTTTAGGGGGCATCTTACTTTTGCACGGCATAGGGCGGAGCAGTGTTAATTTTGAGCAGCAGCAGGCGGCGCACTATTCATTCTTGGCGGCATGAAGCGGCGCACTGTTTTTTGGGGCGGCAGTGTGCGGCAAACTGTTCATTGTGAGCAGCTTAGGGCCGCGCGCAGATGGCCATGAGGTGGCGTACTGATGTGTCAGCATAGTAACAGGGACACAGCACAATGGTGGGTACACTGACCAATGGTGCACGGATCAGGGGTTCGATCCCTCACAGTGCTCAGTGCACAGGGCTGGCTGAGGCAGTATGTTTTTGGTGAGTAGTGCTGTAGGGTGGCTTTTAGTTTTCCTTTATTTAGCACAGCTACCAAACGCACTCGCACATCATGTTGACATGAGGCAGCTCATGAGGCACATGTTAGAGTGCACTGTCCGCCAAGGCACCCTTGCATGTCCCCTATAGGGCACCATATATGTTGTGTCTCCGGATAGAGACTAGTGCACCTCATATGGACCTAAACTAAAAGATGGCCTATTGTGTGCCCTATCAACCACACTCAAGGGCACCATGTGGGTATAGTATGCTGTGGGTTGATTTGCTGCCAGCAACATCTGCACATTAAATGTTAAATACCTATGCACCGCCCTACAAAATTACACCACTGTGGGTTTGAACCCATGACCTCTGACTTCACAGGCAATGAGGTACCCATTGGCCTACAGCTCTATAGCTGCCAGCAAGCCCCTGGCTGGCTGCAGAGAGCCTGCATGTCACCACACAGACAGTCTGTTGTGGTAGCCAGGATAGGGTTAGTCCACCCATACCCATGATGCACTGCACATGCAAATCAACTGTCCACAGATAGACACAGGATCGAGAATGCACCCCGGCATCTCCACAGCTTGGTAGGTGGGAGTGTCCATGTGCACCCACACAGCACCTCGGCCTGGTAGGGTGTACTGAGTAGGTGTTGTACTGGCACAGAGTAGCTACACACCGTCACATTGTGCGGGTACTGTGCTCACCCTGAGTGTGCGTGGGGGCACCCAGGACCAGGTCCACCACAACCTCCGTGGCAGAATGAGGCCATGCCAGAGCTTCACAGCACTATTACTCTGTGAGATAGGTTGTTTCTGCAGAGACACCTTGGATATCTCTGTCGGGCAGAGTCAGGGGCACCCCTTATGTGAGACCTAGGTGGGCTCTTTACCACCATTTCTCCCCCTCAGGTTGGATAGCAGGGTCTCTTATCATCATGCTACCTCCCTGCAATGGTAGCAGTAGGGTGGACCATCAACCCCAGTCCTGCTGTGGGAGAGACACCCTACAGCGCTGTCACAGCAACTCCATACACATCCATAACACAATATCTGACAGACATTAGGCCTTGATATGCTAAGTTGCACCCCACCACTATCTGATCTTCGCCTACAGCAAGCCATCAGCCACTGCACGGCGCTCTATCAGGACACACACCAGCTGACATATGTCTGCTAGTTAGTCCTGTTGGAAATGCATGCACCCAGAACTGGGATGGCAGTGCACACCAGCAGTTAAGTCATTGACTGGGCCCCGACACAAAGCCCATATATATCACATGGGAGACATACTATCATTCACTATGGGGGTGCCTAGCCATGTTGTCTTCACTGCACACTCAGGGTGGAGTGCAACCCCAGCAGCACATACAGAGGCCACCATGTATGTGTAGGTGGTGGGCAACCACTACACTATCCCAGTCAGTGCCCTCTGCCCTGTGCAGATGCATCCTGGCCAACCCGCCCTGTCAGAGCTATACCCATGGTACCTTGCTGCTCATTATGCACATTGGCAGGCCAATACTGGCAACAGTGCTGGCAGTGTGGGCTGTGGAAGGTGTTTGCAGCCAACACACACTGTATAGACAGACACACACTCCCACACGTATGCCAGCATTGTGCTACTGTAGAGGCGTTTGTCAGCATTAGCCACCACACCAGTCCTGGCCACAGTACAGGCATGGATATGGTAGCAATACTGTTTTGAGTCACTCCCCAGGGTGGTAAACGCTATCAGAGACCAGACCTGATGCATCCACTGCAGTCAACAGACAGATTGTCATGATGGAGCTCAAGGAGCAGAATGTGCGTGACGTAGGGATATCTATCTGCCAATACTCAGAGCAAGTGTTTGGAAGCTGTGTACCGTATACCCAGGTGTACAGTGACATTGCTAAGGTATTCACATGCTAGTATTGTGAGATGCACACAGGGCCCGATGTCCTGCCTCTCGAGGGGGCATTGGCCATTGGGGCCTGTGGGTGTGGGTGTGGGTGTGGGTGTGTCTGCCCCTGTTGGCTGCTGCTTTACGGCTGAGGTTCCCAAATCCAGCCCAGGGTTGCAACACACTGTTCGCGTTTTCCTGCTGTCCCTCATGAATATGCATTAGCTACATCTACATGCCATGGTGGTGGTGCAGAGATATACAGCACTGGCATTTGTATGGGCGGCAGCATTGAACCTGAATGGTGTGTGGTCCTCTGGGACTGCATTTGTGAGACTCTGCTCTAGGTAATGCCCCTCATCATGGTGTCTGTGATCAGTGGCGTGTAAAATTGGCGTATGAGCAATGCGTATGTCCCCAGCAATAATGTTTTGTCCTTACTATCACGGATTACTTGTGGGTAAAGATATGTGGAGAGGATTGGCAGGGCTTTGAACCTGTGACCTTCTGTTCTTGCACACACTGTCTGTGTGCAGTGCGCCACTGTGTTGCCACAGATGTGCTTGATTCCCTGGGCAGTCCATGACTGTACATCCGACAGGGCCTGTCTGTGCAGTGGACGGTGCCAGCCTGCACATGGCTAGGCCACTGTCTTCTGTGGCTAGCAGCCACTGCCCCCTCCACCACCTGTACTCGTCCGCCAACATGATGGCATTCCTACTCTCAGGGAATGCATATGCCCTGATTGCATTGTGGCACTCCGGGACTGGATGTGGGGGACTGGGCTGTGGGTAATGCCCATTGTTATGGGGTGTGTGCGGGGTAGGGCAAAATATGGGTGTTTGCACCATGCTTATGTTCCCTGCAATACAGGGGTGTCTGTGCTATCTTTGTTTAGTGGTGGGTAAAACATAGGAAACTGGGCTGGCATGGGCCCCAGCTGGGATTTGATCCTGTGCCTTATGGTCCTAGAGGTAGTGGCTCTGTCCGCTGCACCACAGTGTGTCCACAGAGACAGTGCAGTCCCTGGAGATAGTTAACCTGGCAGGATGGAGTCGCAAACCCTGCTCTGCACATTTTTACTGTGGGCTCATTCACCCTGTCTGGTGACAAACGTGCAACTGAGCCCCAGAACTGACCACCGCAGACGGGGGTTGATATATAAACAAACTGGGCAACCTTGCTATTGATGGGCAACCATAAACACCACTCACAGGGAACGTACGTAACAAGGAAATGTGTGTTGGGAAAGGTCTCCGCTCCGTAGACCGTTCCATAATTCATTTATATGTTTGGTGCTTTCCTGGGTGTGTTTTTGGTTTTGCCCTTTACTATCACTGTTCCCCAGCTGACCTCCTCTTTGTACTATTTCTGTGGTGGTCATTTGATATTTGTAATTGCACTTTTGTGCTGTGCACATGTATCACACTGCTCACGTTTTGATGGTTTCCCCGGTTTAGGTGTACATTGCTGACGAAAATGGTTTCCCTTCCCTTTACATGGCCTGTACCGCGAGTGTTTCACTCGCGCTATTTTTTACTTGCGATTTCAGCCCCGATAATGTGCGGGGCGCCTCTCCCCTTCCCTGCCCATAAGCCCCGTCTCTCCGCCCCTCCGGAGCCTTCCTCCGCCCTCCGTTAGCCTTTCCACGCCTCTATCGGACATTTGCGGGCCCGTACTTGTGCGGGGCGCGTTCGTGTGACGCGCACGCGTGCGGTGGTGACCCGCACGTTTACGGGCCATTTAAGTGCTCTTAAGTACCGCTTTTAGTGCGCTATTTTGCGGCGCGCAAATTAGCGGTTTTTAGTAAACATGCCCCTAAGTATTTAAAAATCAGTATCATATCTTCTCTGTCCCTCCTCTCCTCTGGGGTATACATTTTTAGGCTTTCAAATCTCTTCTCATACATCTTCTGGCACAGGCTCCAAATCATTTTGGTTGCCTTCCTCTGAATTGTTTCAAGTCTTTTTATATCCTTTCTGAGATGTGGTCTCAAAAACTGAACACCTTATTCCAAGTGAGATCTTGCTAATGACTTGTATGGGGTATTAATATCTGCTCTTTTGTGCTAGTTATTCCTCTATGCATGCAACACAGCATTTTTCTGGCTTTGGCTACTGCCTTGTTGCATTATTTATATTCTCTTATATACTGTGCTATTCTGCATCAGTGTGGTTTACATTGAACAGGGCATTATAACTCAGAGATAACTATTTTACAGGGAACATGGGCTATGGAGAGTTAAGTGGCTTGCCCAAGAACACAAGGAGCATCTGTGGGACTAGAAACCCCAGTCCTTCCAGCCCAAGGTTGCTGTCCTCTAGTGGGATTTGAACCCCTGACCTTCTGGCCTGAAGTACCTTGCCCTAACCACTAGGCCACTCCTCCACTCCATTGCTTAGCCACCTTGAGATCCTCAGACTCTAGCACTCCAAGATCCTTCTCCTAGTCTGTGCAGACCAACCTCTCTCCCCCTTCTGCATACAATTTCCTTGGATTTCTGCATCCCAAGTGCATGACTCTGCACTTCTTCACATTAAATCTTAACTGCCAAGCATTAGACCATTCTTCCAGCTTTTGCAGTTCTTTCCTCATGTTGTCCACTCCCTCAGAAGTCTCCTCCCTTGCAAATTTTCATGTCATCTGCAAAAAGGCAGACTTTTCCTTTCAGTATTTTCACAATATCACTCATAAATCCATTGAACAGTATCGGGCCCAGGACCGATCCCTGAGGCACACCACTACGTACCTTCCTTTCTTCTGAGTGAGTTCCATTTACCATGACCTTCTGTTTTCTGTCAGTCAACCAATTTCTGATCCATTTCACCAACTTGAGACCTATTCCCAGACTACTCAGTTTATTGACAAGCTTCTTATGAGGAACATCATCAAAAGATTTACTGAAATCTAGGAATATCACATTCATAGCATTCCCTTGATCTAGTTCTCTGGTCACCCAGTCAAAGTACTCAATTAAATTTGTTTGGCCTGATCTTCCTCTGGTAAACCATATTGCCTCAGATCATGCAATCCATTGGTTTCCAGAAAGTCCACTATTCTTTCTTTTAAGAGCTCCTTGATTACTTTTCCTACCACAGAGGTAAAGCTTACCGGCCTATAGTTTGTCACCACTTCCCTATTACCACTTTTGTGAAGAGGTACCACATCATCCCTTTTCCAGTCCTGTGGAACCTCTCCCATCTCCAAGGATCTATTAAAAATATCCCTTAAAGGCCCTGCCAGAACCCCTCTGAACTATTTCATTATCCTGAGATGTATCCCTTGTACACTTTCAGTTTTGCAAGTCATTCAAAAATATCATCTTCTATGAATGATGTGGCATCTACTCATTTCCCATTTGTATATTTGTCAATTATACATGGTCCTTCTCCAGGATTTTCTTTAGTGAATACAAAACAGAAGTATTTGTTTAGCATTTTCGCTTTTTCAATGTCACTTTCCACAAATCTGTCCTTGAAACTTTTGAGTCTGGCAATTCCACCTCTGATCTACTTCTTCTCCCAAATATACCTGAAAAAAGTTTTGTCTCCACGCTTCACATCTTTAGCCATTTTTTTTCTATCTTTGCTTTTGGTATTCTTATTTCTGTCTTTGTGTCTTTTAGCTTTATCCTGTATTCTTTTCTTTTTGTGATCTTCTGAATTTTGTAAAAGCTATGTTTGCCTTTATTGTGCAGCCGCTTCTTTGGTGAACCATATAGATTTCCTTTCCCTCTTATTTTTATTTACTGTCCTTACATATATATCCGTTACCCCTTTTATTGCCTCAAGATTGAAGATGGGCTCTCACTAGACACATTCTGAATGAGCTCCTGTTGAAGGTCTGGGGTGAATTCCTGTTGAAGGTCAGAGGTGAATTCCAGTTGGAGGTTAGGGGTTTTCTGATGAAAAAATTGGGCCAGCTGTTCTGCAGTGAGCGTGACTTCTTGGGGGGCCAAGGAGGAAGGGGGAAGCAAAAGGTGGTATACTACTGAGTAGGGTTTTTGGGGCGATTAGCAGTAATAGAATTTTAGTGAGTCTCTTTGCAGTCATCACTGCACTTTATTTCTTTAGTTATTTATTTAGCTATATTTATATACCACTTTTCACAAAGGTCAAAGCAGTTTACAGAGAACTTGATTTAACAAACAACATTTACATTGAAATAGGTAACTTATGAGTATGGAATAGGGTGGTTAGCTAAGATTAACTATGTACAGGATGACCAACTATTTACATACTATATTCTTGTGAAGTCTTGTCTTTTATGCGATACAGAAATGTTGCTCAGCTAGTGGGGGGGGGGGAGTTAGGGTTAGGAAGGAGTGGGGCTAAAGTGGAGGGTGAATAGGTGGGTTTTGAGGAGTTTGCGGAAGGATCTGCAGTATTTCTTATGTGGCAGAGAGAGAGTGCCAGGCAGATGGTGCATACAGTTCAAAGGATCTGGTGTAGACTTGTTAGGTGCTTTTTGCTATGGCTTGGGGGGTAGTGAGTGTGTTCATGGTGGAGGCTCTCCGTGGTCTGTTTGAATGCTGTGGTGTGATGAGAGAGTGGAGGTGGAAGGATGATTGGTAGTTCAGAGATTTTGTAGCGCATTCTGCTTTGTAGGGGGAGCCAGTGGAGGTGTTTGAGGATGGGGTGATGTGTTCGTATTTGGATGTTCCTGTGATGGTCCTTGCTGCTGTGTGAAGAGCTATTTGAAGAGGATGGAGTGTTGATTTTGGTAATTTGTGGTATTTTGAACTGCAGTAGTCTGCATGTGGTATTCAGTAGAGCTGAATGAAAGTCTGATGGGGCGAGGAGGGGACGGAGGTGTTGTAGGGTTCGGGTACTGAAATAGATTGATCTTGCTGTGTTTGCTATTTGAGTTTTCAGAGTGAGGTGGCTGTCTAGGGTGATTCCCAGGTACTTTACTTCTGTAGTAAGAGTAAAGCTCCATAAAAGCAGATAGTGTATCAGGTGTGCACCGTCTACGCTAGGTCCATTTGGCCTTGCGGCTTTATTGGCAGGTGAGAAAGAGACCATGGTGATGCCAGGAATAGTGGCTTTTTTGTGGTACTTGTTTAGAAGTAAGGGGGGGGGGGGGACGACAATGAGTCACGTGCTGACCAGAGTGTTCCATGTCTCAGCCTGAGTGTTAATGGAAAGGGAGTCAAAGTTAGAGGGGAAAAGGGTGTCTGAGGTGGGGAAGGCTAGGAGAGTGTCATGAGTGATAGGATGCCACAGGGAGTTTGGCCTCTCTGAGGTTTGATATTGTTTGGTGCAGAGGTTGTACAAGGAATCATACTCAACAGAAAACAGCCCTCTGCTTCCTGCTTTGAACCCTGTCACTGCACAGAGATCTAAAGCAAGGTGGGAGGAGAGGAAGAAAGGGGCAAGGGGAGAGAACTGCATTAAGAAAGCATGGAGTGAAGAGGGAGTTAGAGAGAAGACTGCAGCTAGGATGGAGGGAACAAAGAGAGAGAGGGCTGCTTCTGCTGGGCAGAGGATGAGGGAGAAAGAGAAAGGTAGCTGCTCAGCAAGAGGTTGGTGAGGGGGAGGGGATTGTTGCTTCTGGACCGAGGATTGAAGGGGAGAGTGCAGCTGCTGTTGCTGGGAAAGGGTGTGATGGAGGAGAGGTTCTGCCACTTCTGCTGGAGATGGCTAGGGAGGCTGCTGGAGCTGGGCAGGAGTTTGAAGGAGAAGGAGTAATGGAAAAAGAATGGTTGATGGACAGGGTGGGAGAAAGAGGGGACTGGTGCTGAACAGGAAGTAAATATAAGAGAGAAGCTTCTGGATGAGGGGTAGGTGGTAGAGAAGGGAGGTATGCTACTCAAGAAAGTGAAGAGGAGAAAGGAGGAGATGCAAAGCAAGGAGTGAGGAATAGGGAAAGAGAGTGGTCTAGGGGAAGCTTTGGAGAGGCCAGAAAGAGGGACTTGCTGGGCAAGGAGAACAGGGCAAGGAGTTGAGTGGGAGAGAAAGAAGGGGATACAGGAGAAGGATTGGACAGTGAGAAAAGGGGGGACATTAGGTGGAATGTGGTGAGTAAGACAGGGTTGCTGACTAGGGAGGGGGGAAAGAGACGGGGTACACCACCAGAGGAACCGCTGTGCCTTTGTCACTAAAGGAGAGAGTGCTGTCCCAGAGCAGCCACTGTAAGGCAGGGATACGGGAGAGAGGGGCGTAATTCAGTATTTCTGCCTCAGGCATAGAAAAAGCTGATCCCAGCATTGGGTAACTCATAAAAATAGAGCATTTCACAAGAACAAAAACAAAACAAACAAACAAAAAATAATAGAGTTTTGTAAGGCATATTTCCCTTTTTTGTATATTCCATCTCTTTTCTCATCTCTTCTTTTCAAAGGCACAGTCATGCAAAATAAATAGAAATGCACATATAACACAGTAGCATTTTGTTTCCTTAATAGGACATGCTCTTTTAATTCCAAAATACCCAAAGTAGATCTTCATTGCAAAGCCATCTTTCTGGAACATATATACAGGGTGGACCAAAAAAAGTGAGAACATCTCGTAGCATATAAGTTATTTAAAAATTCAAAAAGACAGATGTAAACGATTGACAAATTTAAAAAAAAAAGATGGCGACCAGAAATTGTCAAAATAAAGACGTTATATAGCTAAAAAAGGTAAATAAGTAAACTATTTAAGCTTTTAATTTACGAGATGTTCTCACTTTTTTTGGGCCTCCCTGTATGTGATAAATCAGTTTTACATAAGAAGTATATGATGTCCATTGAGAATAAGAACATAAGCAATGCCATACTGGGTTAGACCAATGGCCCATCAAGTCCAATATCTTGTTTCCAACAGGGGCCAACTCGGGTCATAGGCACCCAAAATGTAGACAGATTCCATGCTGCTTATCTCAGGCATAAGCAGTGGATTTCCCCCAGTCCACTTCAATAGGAAGAAGAGACTGATTCCTTAAGGTCTAACCCCATAGCCACAGAATGGAAGAAAAGCCTTAGGACAGTGGTGGGATGTGATCCGACCAGGAACTGGTTCAGATCGATCCCGCCACTGAAGGAGCTGAGCGGGTGGCAGCACAGCATGCGTTTGTGCTGCTGACACTGCATGCTCAGGCTGCTAGTGGCCACCACAGGGTAGGAACTCACTGGTGGCCCAGCAGCCCAATCCCCCCACCCTCCAATGGTTTGACAGCATCGGTGACTTCTTCAAATGCTGCGGTCCCCCAATGACGCCAAAGCACTGGCCAGTGGGGGGATTCCTGCCAGTGCAGCGTCGGCATCAGGATGCTGTTTTTGGCCAAATTTGTGTGAACTGGGCCAAACCAGCCAAATCCCACCACTGCCTTAGGGGTATGTCTACTAAAAGGTGCTAGCTGTCATCGCAGCATTAATGCAGGAAAATTGTGCTGCGGTGACAACTAATGTGGGACAATTGCAGCTATTGCAGGCAATTTGCTGCAATAGCTGCATTTCGTGAATTAGCAGCCCAGGTAGTCAGGGGTGGGCAGAGTGTGGGCATGGCTGCACCATGGGGTTACCATGGACATCGACAGAGCAAGGTAGCTACATGTTTTGCAGACACTGCTGATGCATCTAACGCCACCTCTAAGGGTGTCACACTGTGACCACTTCATTGTCATATGCCAGTCCTTCTAGGTCAGCTCTTTGAGTCAGGAACTTAGCAATGTCCATTTCCATTAAGACTGGCCTACCACTAAGCAGACTATAGGCCCACCTAAGATGGCAGACTTGGAGGAGATGACGGCAAGTGCTAGCACAGTGCTAGAACAGTGAGTAAAGACCGTGGCAGAGCAACCCTTTAAAACCACATCTGTCATTGCTAGCTGTACAGTGAGCACCCCACATGAACATGCTCCAGGCTAGCTGCATCCTACCCCCACAGGCAGGACTGTTGGAGGGGGTGGGATGCAGTAGGCCTTGAGCATGCATGCACCATACTTAAAGGCCCATCGCCACACTGTGCTTCCTTACTATGAAGGATCCGGCTTCAGTGCAGATAGGATGGTGGCAGCAAAGGCAGCAGTGTGAAAGAATAAGGGGAGAGATGCTGGACAACTTAGGTAATTAGGGAAGGAGAGGGATTTTGGACATCTGGGAAGGAAAAGAAGGAGAGGTGCTAGACATCAATGGAGGGTAGAGAAGGACGGGGAGATGCTGGACACCTTGGGGGGAGGAGGGGTAGAGAACAGAAGGAGAGATATTGGACTATGGGTGGGGGCACTTGGCTGAAGGTTTGCCTAGGGTAACAGATAGCCTTGGGCCAACCCTGTTTTCCATATACAAGTCAGGGCACTAGTGCGCTAGTAAGATTGTTTATTTGCATAGATAGATACTTTACCGTGGTCTTCTAATCAATAATTTTCATAGCTAACAAATAGCCCCGTTGAACAGCTTTATCTAAAGGGGTAATTCCAAGCAGGCAATAAAATAGAACCCTCCCTCAGCCAATCTAAGACTCCACTTTCATCCTGTTCATCCTTTTGCCCATTTTGTTGCGTCTACCAACAGTCTGCGTTTGTTTTCATTCCTGCAGCTTTCCAAATTGGTTCCAGGTGCTTAACTGCCTTCACCTGTGCTCTGAATCCCAGCTGCTGCCTCAGTACAACTCCCAGTCTGCCAAGCTCTAATCTTACTACATCTCAGAGCACTATCATGGCTCCACTTCCTTTCACTGCTTTCCTAACTCACTCTGGCAGTGAACTGCTATTCAGAGACAAGCTGCATAGCCACTTCATATGCATAATAAAAAAACATTCAGGAAAAAAAAGGCAAAGCAAACCAGACCAGAAATGTCCTGAAATTGTTTCTCTGTGCACATCTCTCTTTTCTACTTTCTGCTATCTGTTGATAAATATTTTCCAAGTTGAGAAGCAAGGCTGTCTTTTTAAAGCAAGCTGAATTAAGGTTTTCTTTCTGTGTAGCTGCATACAGAGAGACAGAGAGTACAGAATACTGTTTTGGCTCTTCTCATATCTGCTGGAAGTCCTGTTTCCAGGGTCTGCCATGCATTTAGCGTTATTCTTTAAGTTTTTCTTTCTAGGGAAACTACTACCTGCTGATACTTGTTGAAGCCTGAAAATCGTTTGAATGTCTGGATGACGTTCTTCCTTTCTATAAAGTGGATCCTGAAGTGGACCTGAAATAGAAACACGTCTGTTAGTCTGAACTTTATTATATAAATTGTGCAATTGAGGCGTGCAGGGATTCCATCTCACAATACAAGTCTCAGACTATTATTGATCAAGATAATCCTTTAGAGTCCATAAACAGGAGCTTAGCAACATCAGAACCTAAAGAATTAGTGAAGCAAAGGTGCAAGAACAGAAAAATCAAGGTGTCTGGACCTGTTTCTGCAGTCTAGTTATACAATATGGGCCCGCCATTCAGAAGAAGCTAAGGGGGGAAGGGGATATTCATAGCAATTAACACAGTTAGCAAACCTGCTAAATACCCACAGGTTCTGCCGCTGCACACCCCGATGATCCCCAGCTAGCACCAGGGTATTCCGGGGGAGAGCAGAGACAGTACCCAGGTAAACAAAATTCAAAAACTTTTCTGGCACAGAAATGAAAATGGCTGATTCTAGTACTGATTTTGGTTATGAACTCGGATATGTACTTAGAAATTCTCCATCACATAACGTTTTTGAGTGACATGTAGTTTAAATTTAGACTATGTTGCTCATATTTACATTAGATGTATATAGATGTATTGTCATCCCTCATCAGCCCCAGCGGTGAAGACTGGTATTGTTGGGCTTTCTGAGAGTGGTAGTTGTGCCTTACTTATATAGATCACACAGAAAACTTCTTTTCTTTTTAGGGTTTTATTCCCCGTCCCTTGAGGTTTCTTCTTCCAAAGATAACAGAAATTAACAGCCCATTTTGGCTTATAACAAAAGATAAATGAACAACAAAAACAGCTTCCTTCAGCTTATAACTTTGAACAAAACAAAATAACAAACAGCCTAACTGTCTGCTTGGCTGGAGAGAGAGAGAGTAAGCTGCAGCCTTGCAACTCATACACTGGAGTTAAGGTCACACAATCACGTTTACCTCAGTGAGAATTCTGGCTCTGTTACAGCGAGAGAACACTCCATCAATTCAGGATTTTCTAATACTTCAGAGTTTTCATACTCCATTAATTCCTGTTCATTAACTTCTCCATTATCAGCTTCAGACGTGGGGTAAAAGTATGGCAGGCTTGCCTCATCCCCTAGGAAGTTTCTTTTCCCTTCTGAAGCACTGCCTCTCTGGGAAGTATCGTATAACCCTGAGCTGTGCCTTCCAGAGCTCTGCCCCCGCTGGTGTCTTAATAGATAGCTCAGGTCCTTGTTTGACCTGCTAGCTGGGTAATTACGGCCGGCTCCTTGCCGGGTCTGCACTAGCTTCCTAGACTCAGCTGGGCTAGATTGGAAAGCTTGTAACGGCGTTTCCCTAGAAGCTGGGAGCTCACAGTGATAAGGGAAATCTTCAACGTTTCTGGGTGAGTGAAACCCTCTTCTCTTAGTATTTTTATAACCAGGAAAAAAGCTATTGTCAGCCTCTAAATATCTGGGCTTTATGTGGCTATTTCTATGCTTCCAGGGCTCCTCCCTCTCAGATAGCAAATAGCCCTTGTATTCACTCCTTGCCCCTGTACCTGCTGTTGCAGTCTTCTTATATTTCTTTCATCCTTCAAGCACAAACACGCTGTCAGGGTGTTGCTTTCTCACCGAGCCAGACAGGTCTCTGGATTCTTTCCAACTTTCACACCGGCTCCCTTGTTGCCTCACTGACTCACTCTCACTGTCTTCATCTCTGTCACACCAGCTGCAGGCTTTCCATGGCTTCAACCGTATCTGCTGTTGCCTTTCAGCTTGTGACCTCTGTTGCCTCAACTCCTCTCTCAAGGATTCCCTCTCTCAAGGATTCCCTCTCTCTCAAGGATTCCCTATCTCTAATTGTTTGGGAGTCTATTTTATCTGCGTGTCTCCTGACTCCACCTTCACTCAGCTGCACTCTATTGGGCAAAACAAATTCCCTTGCTTTGCTCTCTGGGTGTGTCTTTCTGGGCTCTGTGCACGTGTGCCTAGGTTGTCCCTGGCAACCATCAAACATTCCTCTGTTTACCTTGTCACTTTTACTGTGATCATTCACACTGATCTGCACTTTCTCGGGTTGCCTTAGGTCTACCCTGTGACAGTATATTGTAACGTAATGTCTCCTACAAGGTAGTTGTACTCGTATATGATTTTCTGCTGTATTGCGCCTCAAGAACATCCCTCTTAAGGGTCCAACAATAGTCTGCAAGCATACTGGAGCTCCACTTGCCCTGGTACCTACAGTATTTTACATTACTGAAATGTCCTGATGAAACCTTTCCCCATGTTCATTGCTGACTGCTCCTAGATTTGCAGGAAAAAAATCCAGGTGTGAATGCAAGAAGTGCATTTTCAAAGACATGTTACATCCCAGTTTCTGGTAAAATTTCAGAAGAGTATCCACTGATTCTGCATAGTTGTCTGCCTTCTTATTTCCTAAGAAGTGGTGAGCAAACAGTCTCAAAGGACTCCCATGCAGCTCTTTCAGTTTCATTCAACTGACCGTCAAAGATTTCATCTTTCATCAATTTTCTAATATCAGGTCCTTCAAAGATCCTTTCTTTGATCTTCACCTCACTGATTCATGGAAATGTCTTTCTTAGATATGCAAATCCAAGTCCACTTCTATCCATGGTTTTTACAAAGTTCTTCATAATGAAGGGAAATTGGCTGATAGGTATATCTAGTATGGCTGCATCCTTGCCTGAGGCTGTAATACATTATGATGGCATGGAAGAAAAGCATGTGGGCTGAGAGAATGAGTACCCAGAACCCAGCACAACAAGAGTAAAGCCAGAGGGAACCATACCCTGAGCAGAAGTGCACAGAGAATGAACCCAGCTAAGAAAAGACAAGTGCACAGAGAATGGACCCCGCTAAGAAAAGACAGGTCAGGCCTGAACAGGTTGAACAGGCCTGAGCAAGTTGGGCAAACCTGGACAAGTTAAACAGGTCAAGCAAAGCTGGTGATACAAGGTGCTCATAAGCCCTGAAGACTACAGAAGGTGCCGGAAGCTACAGTGATTAATGAAACAAAGGGAATGGCAGGGTGCAGTCAGAATGACTCAACATTAGCAAGAATAAAAGCCATTAATATGCTAATGAGGGTGGATCCCAGGGAAAGAGCCTTTGACCCAAGGAAAGAGCCTCTGCAGAAGTTTTTGCAGACAGCTCTGCAAACCTTTGCAGACGGTTTTAAATTTTGCAGATGGCTTTGCAACCTTTTGCAGACAGCATAGCAAGTTTTGCACATGGAATAAGAATTTGTGCAGAAGTTGCTGGAAATTTGCTACAGAGGGTATATAAGACGGCAACTATAGAGAATCAGGAACAGCCTTCCCTCTCCCCATCCGGGGGTGGGGAACGTTGCCTGCCACTTCTCAGACAGACACTTGCTATCTGCCTTTGCAATTGTTTTGCTTTGTTACACCAAATAAAGAGCTTTTGTAGCTAAGCAACTGTTGTCTGAGCTATTTATTGGTAATTGGTAATATTTGGGGAACCTTTGTGGGGAAACCAGGCCCACAATTTGTGCCGAAAACCCGGGATCCCTAAATTGAGTTTAGATACTACTAAAGTTTTCTAAATTGTCCAAGTATTTCCTCTGACTGTATTTTTGTCAGAGAGGATACCTCCTGTTTCAAAGGGGAAATAGGAGATGAGGATACCATCCCAATAGGGGATGAGGATACCTCCTGTTTCATTGGAAAACAGGAGATGAGGATACCATCCCACTAGGGGATGAGGATACCTTCTGCAGGCCCAGAAGATGAGGATACCTCCTGCTGGTCCAGGAGATGAGGATACCGTCCTGAGTGATGACGAAAGAAAAAGGATACCCTAGGAAGACTCTGGAGGTGAGTATTGCGTTTCTTGTCGATTCATCAAGGACAGAAGACTTACCCGGTTTGACTGATGGGTGAGTACCAAATTTACACATATGATTATGTATTTTATGTAATTAATGTTTTGTTGTGTAGAAAACTGTTAGAGTGTCTCTGTATTGAGTTGTAATATTAGAGAAAGAAAAGTTTGAAAGTTTTGTCCAGACATTAGGTCTTTATATCTCCAGGATTGATTGGTGTATGCATGAGACTGTATGCACCATTGTGTGCGAAGCGACAGTGGGTCCTCACGAGAGTGACAGCCAGGACTGGATGAAGCAAAAGGATTGTGTGTCTGTATGAGTCCTGGATTTGTAACTTTGCACCTCTTTAGATAAAGAGGTTTGAATTGCCATCTATAAAAGTGAAGTTACCAGCCCCTCTGTAGATAAAGAGGTTTGATCTTTAATCAATAAAAGGCGAAAGTATTAACGAATTGCCCCGTCTCCGAACAGTGAAAACACCAGGTCTACAGACTATAGGAAGAGGGACAGTTTAGAAAATGTTTAAAAAAGAAATCCAAGAAGGGGGTAGATAATGAAAAAGGGACTGAGTCTGGCCCCAACCCCATAGCTTCTCCTCTAACCTCTGTAAATAAAGAGGAAAGGGACTGTTCCCTGTAAATAAAAGGGGAGTAGGGGGACTCTCCTGTAGATAAAGGGGAGCAGTGTTTACTATATATAGACTGTTGTACTAGTACAGAAGTGAAGGAAGACAATTGCTTTATTTAATGCATATCCAGTTTCATTACTATGTTTCATGCATAACACAGGTACACTAAAAAAAATTTTTTTTAAACTGCCTCTAATGTTTCGATTGATTTTTACGTTTTTTGGTGCGCTGAATCCAAATCTGGTAACCAATTGCTCCATCACGTACAGATTTTTTGCTACATTGGGTTAGCAGTTTGAGGTGAATGTTTCAGATTGAATGCGATCGAGATAAAAGTTTCTTGGATGAATTCTTTATACTAATTGTTTAGTAGTTATTCAAATAAGAATAAAGAAAATTGTAACAAGGCAGCACATAAGAATAGAGTAATGTCAACAAAACACACTGTAATGGTAGCAAAATTGTCTGCACTTAAAACAGCCACATACATGTGCACAAACATTGAGCATATAAGAGCGGTTAGACACAAAGCAAAGCAAAGAAATGTGCAAAAAATGTTGTACAGGTATGTATGTAAGAATAGAAAACGCAAACCGCACCATTGCAATACATGAAGACAAACACCCGATGGTGTGAAAATAAAATTCTAATAAATGAGATCCGACACTGTGGTAATAACTAGAAAATTTTTATTTCAAAGTTTAGTAAAAACACGATATTTGTCAACACAGTTTAGATTTTAAAGTCATTCTTGGGTCAATCAATCTCCTGGTGGGCCCGTTTCTTCTTCCCCCGAATGCTTCTCTTGGTGCGCTGCTTGGCATATTTTTCATCTGGGGTTTCCCGCAGCAGCAACCAGCAGAAATCAGCCATCATAGTGGTGTTCCATCTTCCTTGGTACCTTCTCTCTGCGTCCTTGATGTCCTGGTGAAACCTTTCACCTTGTTCTTCACTGTACGCCCCCAAGTTTTCGGGAAAGTAGTTCACATGGGAGTGCAAGAAATGGACTTTCAGGCTCATGTTACAGCCTTGTTCTTTGAAGGCATTGAGCATCCTGGCAACAATATCCTTATAGTTCTCATCCCGCCTGTTCCCCAAGAATTTGAGAACAACATCCTTGAAGGAATCCCAGGCTTCTTTTTCCTTCTCAGACATCGTTTCAGCGAAATGCTCCATCTGAAATGAGTTTCCTTATATCAGGGCCAACAAACACTCCTTCCTTTAGCTTTGCTTCAGAAAGTCGGGGGAACTTTGAGCAAAGGTACCGAAAGCACTCACCATCTTTTGGAAGGGACTTGATGATTTGCTTAATGAGACCCATCTTAATGTGGAGAGGTGGTAATAGAATTTTATCACGAGGTACCAAGCTCTCATGAAGAACATTTTTCTCACCGAGTCTCAAATACTCCCGAATTGGCCAGTCTTTTTTCCCCCAGTGTAGGTCGCGGGCCCGGCTATCCCACAAGCAAAGGAAGCAGGGATATTTGGTGAAACCGGATTGCTGCCCTAATAGCATGGATAGAATTTTAAAGTCTCCACAAATCATCCACTTATGCTCATCATAACGAATCTTCTGAAGAATCAGGGCCAAATTCTTGTATTTTTCTTGGAGAATAACAGAGTGAGCAATAGGAACTGAAGCGAATCTGTTGTCATTATGAAGAAGAACACCTTTTATGCTGTCTTTTGACGAATCAATGAACAGCCACCATTCAGCAGGATCATACTTGAGTTTAAACTTTTCCATCACTCCGTATATATCGTTGCAAAATACCAAATCTTCCTCTTTGCTGAAATACTTCAAAAATTGTGTCTCGCGGTTGCGGTACCAATAAAAAGTTGTTCCTGGTGACAATAGATTTTTCTGTTTAAGCCGAGAACCTAGCAGTTGGGCAGCATCTTTTGGGAGTCCTAAATCCCGGACTAAATCATTCAATTCAGCTTGAGAGAAAAGTTCAGGTTTCGGATCTGGTTCAGTTTCAAACTCGGAAGTACTGGACTCATCGGGAAAAGCCATCTGATGAGTCTCATCATGATCAGAACCGTCCACACAAATATGATCCAAAGATTTTGGTGGTTCAGGCACAGGTACTTCGTTGCTATGAGGCATAGGCCTAATTGCTGAGGGAAGGTTGGGGTAACTTATTATGTTCTTATTTTTTAAGTTGTATCCCTTCACAATGCAAGAGCAAAAATAGCAGTCACTGCTGTGGTCTCTTTGTTCACGCCACATCATAGGTATTCCGAAACGAAATGCTTGTTTTTTACCTTTCATCCATAAGCGTAGATCTTCCTCACATGTCTTGCACACTTTGTGAGGAGCCCACGGTTTGTCTTGATCGCCTAACTTCAAACCGAAATAGGCGAAATATACTTTTTTAATAAATGCAGAAATGTTCCTCTGCCGCTTTTTCACGGTATATTCCCCACAAATAAAACAAAAACTGTCCGGAGAGTTGACGCAACCTCTGGCTCTGTGAGCCATCACAAATACACAGCACTGCAAACTACAACTGTAGTGAACCACTTCGGAATAAAGCTGGATTACGACTGAGCAAACAAAAGGTAATAATGAACTTGCAAGAAACTGAAATTTGACAGGAACGTTCATGTCGCAACCACCGTGTTTGAGCGAGCGAACGAGGCGAGGCGAACAGGAAAGAACATGCGCCAGCGCGAGTACTGGATTTAGCCCCCCGCCTCCCAATTGTCCTGTTAATGTATAAAATGAATACAAAACACTCTAAAATATCATGAGGGAGTGTTTCTAGTTAGTTAACCATTACAACCTCTATTTTGGGCCAAGAAAATAAACTGCAGTCGGCTAAAAAGAAATTATGTGAACATTCCTTATATGGGTAAGAAATCTAATTTTGCAAGAAAACGTGATGTGATGGAACTTTTTGGCTATTTTTCCTGGATTCAGCACCCCAAAATCTATAGGAATCAGTTGCAAAACTGGAGGCAGTTTTTTGGTAGTGTACCTGTGTAATCAATAGTCAAAGAACCAAATTTTGATCATACCTCTCAGCAGTAAGTAAGGGGTAGTTGAAACTGCTGAGATAGGGGTAGTTGAAACTGTTGAGACAGTTTGCATAACTACAGAAAGATGTTGTTGTTAAGTGCCATCGAGTCGGAGTCGACTCATGGCGATCCTCTGGATAACTATCCTAAACTGTGTTCGGTCTTCAGTCAGGCGGCTCATTGTTGACAGACTGGTACCCATAGCTGCTGTTATTGTATCGATCCATCTCATTGCTGGCCTTCCTCTTTTGCGTTGACCTTCTATCTTGCCAAGCATAATGTCTTTCTCTAATGATCTCTCTCTTTGCATGATATGTCCAAAGTATGAAAGTCGAAGTCTTGTCATCTGAGCTTCTAAAGAAAGCTTAGGTTTGATCTCCTCTAGTACCGACTGGTTTGTTCTTCGGGCAGTCCATGGTATACACAGTATTCGCCGCCAGCACCATAATTCAAAGGCATCAATTTTCTTCCTATCTGTCTTTTTCACTGTCCAGCTTTCACATCCATATGATGTTACTGAAAATACCATGGCTTGAACAAGTCGAATCTTTGTATGGAGAGAGACATCTCTGCTCTTGAGAATTTTATCTAGGTCTTTCATAGCCATTCTACCAAGAGCAATGTGTCGTCTGATTTCTTGACTGCTTGTTGCTTCTATATTGATAGTTGATCAATAAAGATACTGGGAATGAAACTGTTGAAACTGCATGGCTACAGAAAGATACTGGGAAATCAGGGAGGAGTTCTTCTTCTAGCAGATGAATGGAGATCCATTAGAGAGGACAAAAGGACAATTCACCTAGGAGTCTTTCTCCTAGCAAACAAATGGAAATCCATTAAAGAGGACAAAAAGAACAATTCACCTAGCCTCCAAACAATCCTCTTGTCATCAATTTTAATTGTAGAGTTTTGAGCTTCTACAACCATGGGGGGTGTCTCCCTTGAGCATCCTCAGATGTCTGACCAGCATCTTGATTGTGTACTATATGTATGTCACCTGAAGGCTGGGAGCAAACAAATGCTGGAGAAGGACTGGTTAAATTACTATTAGCAAAGATGTATGGGGTGGAGAATATCTGTAGGGCAAAGCTCATGTGTGAGAGCTAGCTGCAACACATTTGTTACAGCCTATAAAAAGAGAGAGAAAATCCTTATAAGATTATGAAGAAATGAAGACTTTTTACTTGTTTGTTTAAGGTCCCTAGTTTTCCCAAGCTGTTGTTAAAGCATGTTGCTTTTCAGAACTACCCAAGGGGGAGGGTTTAGTGAAATTTATCAAGAAAACCTCCTTATTCCAATCAGATAGGCTGCTATACTTAAAGACTAATAGCCTTGTGTTTAAATGTTTTAATCTACAGTAAATATTGTTTTTCTTTCATTGCTGGCTGTTCATTGCTGGCTGCTCAAGTGCCCCTGGATGCTAGATCAAGCAAACAAGGCATGAAACTAAGGAAACTGTTTCTGTTTTCCTTTGACCTTCAAAGTAGAGATTAAGAGCTCTGACAGGACAATGGGGCATTCTGAGCCAGTAGTTACCAGATTGCAACTTGAAAATGATTTAAATCCTGAGTGAATAAAAAAGGTAATCCATCTTGAATTTTATTCTCTGGTACATATATTTGGTTTTGACTGCATATGCTATCGAGCAAAATTAAAAGTTAAAAGGGATTTTATATACTGTGGCAGACACCTCATAGAGGGTTTTCAGATCAGTTTGATGCCAGTCTCAGGTATTATTAGGTTTTAAAATAAATGTGAAAAGTACATTTTGGTTAAAAAATATAAAAGGGGCGTGTTTGCATTCCAGATATCCACCAAACCTTTCATGCAAAAGTATCAGTTTCATCATTTGAATGCCTGTTTTCTGAACTGTAAGATTTAAGGTAATTGCTTTGCATTGTTAAGCTCAGTGCTGATGACTCCTGAACAGGACAGTAACACCATAGGTGCTAATATAAGAACATAAGAACATAAGATATGCCATACTGGGTCAGACCAAGGTCCATCAAGCCCAGTATTCTGTTTCCAACAGTGGCCAATCTAGGTCATATGTACCTAGCAGTTTCCCCAAGAGACACAAGTTCCACAATGCTTATACTGGGTCAAGCATTGATATCTTCGGTCACTTCTTAATAATGGTCTATGGACCTTTCCTCCAGGAACTTGTCCAAACCTTTTTTAAACCCAGCTACACTAACAGTCTTTACTACATCCTCCAGTAACAAATTCCAGAGTTTGATTACACGTTGAGTGAAAAAATATTTTCTTTTATTAGTCTTAAATAGTTTACCCTGTAGCTTCATTGCATGTCCCCTAGTCTTTCTATATTCTGATAACGTAAACAATCGATTTACGTTTACCCGTTCCTCTCTGTTCATTAATTTATAGACTTCTATCATATCTCCCCTCAGCCGTCTCTTTTCCAGGTTAAAGAGCCCTAACCTTTTTAGCCTTTCTTCATAGGAGTATCCTTCCATCCCCTTTAAGATTATGGTGGCTCTTCTCTGAACCTTTTCTAAAATCGCTATATCCTTTTTAAGATACGGTGACCAGAATTGCACACAATATTCAAGGTGCGGTCTCACCATGGAACGATATAGAGGCATTATAATATCTTTTGTTTTATTTTCCATTCCTTTCCTTATCATACCTAGCATTCTATTTGCTCTCTTGGCCGCCGCTGCACACTGGGCCGAGGGTTTTAACATGGTATCCACAATGACGCCTAAATCTTTTTCCTGGGTGGTGGTTCCTAATGTGGAACCTTGCATGGTGTAACCATAGTTTGGGTTGTTCTTCCCTAGGTGCATAACCTTGCACTTGTCCACATTAAATTTCATCTGCCATTTTGATGCCCAGTCTTCCAATTTATCAAGATCCTCTTGCAATTTTTCACAATCCTCTTGGGTTTTAACAACTTTAAATAGTTTTGTGTCATCTGCAAATTTGATAACCTCACTCGTTATTCCACTTTCCAGGTCATTTATGAATATGTCAAAAAGCAGCGGACCCAGCACAGATCCCTGGGGTACACCACTATTCACCTTTCTCCATTGGGAAAATTAGCCATTTAGCCCTACCCTCTGCTTTCTATCTTTTAACCAGTTCCTGATCCACAATAGTACACTGCCTCCTATCCCATGACTCTTTAGTTTTGCCAAAAGTCTCTGATGAGGGACCTTGTCAAAGGCTTTCTGAAAGTCCAGATACACAATATCAACTGACTCACCTTTGTCCACCTGTTTATTCACACCTTCAAAAAAACAACAGATTAGTAAGACAAGATCTTCCTTGTCTAAAGCCATGTTGGCTGTCTCCCATTAGGTTGTGACTATCTACATGCTGAGTAATTTTATTCTTTATGATGGTTTCTACCATTTTTCCTGGTAATGACATCAGGCTCACCGGTCTGTAGTTTCCCGGATCACCCCTGGAACCCTTTTTAAAAATTGGTGCTACATTGGCGATCCTCCAATCTTCAGGTATTAGAGATGATTTTAATGATAGTTCACAGATTACTGATAGCAGGTCTGCAATCTCATATTTCAGTTCTTTCAACACCCTTGGATGTATACCATCCGGCCCAGGTGATTTGCTACTCTTCAGTTTATCTAATAGTTGTAAGACATCTTCCAGATGTATCGATATTTCCTTCAATTCTTCCGCATCTTTAAATACACTTCAGTCATGGGTAACATCCCTACATCTTCCTCAGTAAAGACCGAAGCAAAGAATTCATTCAGTCTCTCCACTTTCGCCTTGTCGCCTCTTAGTGCTCCTTTAACCCCTTTATCATCTAATGGACCAACTGACTCTCTCACAGGTTTTTTGCTACGAATGTACTTGAAAAGGTCTTTATTTCGCGTTTTTGCTTCCGCAGCAAGCTTCTTCTCAAATTCTCTCTTTGCCTGCCTTATCAATGCCTTGCATTTGACTTGCCAGTGCTTGTGCTGTTTCCAGGTTTCGTCGTTTGGCTCTTTTTTTCCATTTCCTGAAAGATGCTTTTTTGGCAACAACAGCCTCTCTGACCTCACCTTTAAACCATGCTGGCAGTTTTTTGGACTTCCTTCCACTTTTCTTAAAGCGTGGAATATAGCTGGTCTGGGCTTCCAAGATAGTATTTTTCAACAACACCCAAGCTTGATGTATGTCTTTAACCTTTGCAACTGCTCCTTTTTTCTTAACTGTTTTCCTCATTTTATCATAGTCTCCCTTTCGAAAGTGAAAAGGTAGTACTGTGGATTTCCTTACTATCCCTCCTCTACTAATTAAATAAAAGGCGATCATGCTATGATCACTATTGCCAAGTGGCCCCAACACCCTTATCTCTTACACTAGATCTGGTGTTCCACTAAGGACTAGGTCTAATATGGCTTCCCCTCTGGTCGGTTCATGAACCAGCTGCTCCAAGAAGCAGTCATTTATTTCATCTAGGAACTTTATCTCCCTAGCATGTCCTGAAGTGACACTGACCCAGTCAATACCGGGGTAATTGAAATCACCCATTATTATTACTGCGCTGTAACTTTTGTGAGCTTCCTTGATTTCTTTGAGCATTTCATCATCCATTTGGTCATTCTGGCCAGGTGCTCGATAGTACACCCCTACTGCCATTGCCTTCCCCCTTTTATATGGAATTTCAATCCATATAGATTCTACAGCAGATTTTGTTTCCTGCAAAACTTTAATCCTTTCTGAGTCAATGGGGCATGTTTACTAAACATTCCTAACGTGCGGGGCCGCGGTAATGTGCCTGTGCCATATAAGGAGTGGGCGGTTCAGGCCGAAAAAGGAAAAAAAATGACCGTACGTGTGCGCGTCGTGTTAATGTGCGGGGCCCACATTAGCGCGTGGGAAGGCTAAGTGGGGCGCAGCTGGGCACATATAGGAACAGAGCCGTAGCACAATGGTGAAGACAATAACCAATGGTGTGGGGGCCACGGGTTCAATCCCCCAGTGTGCACAACCCAAAAAGGCTGGCTGAGGTACCACCTTGAATGTGGAAAAGTGTGTCAGGAGGCAAAGTAATTTTGTACAGCATAAGGCGGCGCACTGTTCATTTTGGGCGGCATAAGGCAGCGCACTGTTCATTTTGGGCGGCATAAGGCGGCGCACTGTTAATTGTGGGCAGCAGGATTCGGCGCGCTGATGGGCACAAGGCAGCGCGCTGATGCTAAAGCAAAGGGACACAGCCACAGCACAATGGTTAAGACATTTGCCAATGGTGCAGGGACCAAGGGTTCAATCCCTCACAATGCCCAGTGAAAAAGGCTAGCTGAGGCAGTATGCTTTATGTTGTGGAGTGCTGTAGGAGGCTTTTTAATTTTATTTTGTGATAACATGCTGTGAGAGTGCATTTGCTAATAGTTAACATAAGGCGGCCCATAAGGCACATGTTACAGTGCACCGTCCACCAAGGCACCCTAGAATGTCCCCTATAGGGCAGCATGTATGTTGCGACACAGGATAATGTATAGTGCACCCTATATGGATGCCAACCATAAAGTGCCCTATAGGGCGCCCCATAAAGCACCCTCAGAGGCACCTTATGGGTACAGTATGCTGAGGGTGTTATTGCAGGCATCAACATATGTACAGTAAATTAAAATAATGCTTTGGACAACCCTATCACAGAACCCCACTGTGGGTTTGAACCCATGACCTCTGGCTGCACAGGCAGTGACATAACCATTGGGCTACAGCTCTATAGCTATAAGCAAGCCCCTGCCTGGCTGCAGATAGCCTGCACGTCACATCACAGACAGTCTGCTGGTGTAAACAGGATAGGGTTAGGCCACCCGTACCCATGATGCACTGCACATGCAAATCAGCTGTCCACAGATGCACACAAGATGGGAACTGCACCCCTAAAGCTCCCTGGCCTGGTAGGGGGAGGTGTCCGTGTGCACCCACACAGCACCTCGGCCTGGTAGGGTGTCCTGAGTGGGTGGACAAACGGCAAAGAGTAGCTAAACACCATCACATTGTGCGGTTACTGTGCTCACCCTGAGTTTGTGATGTTGCGTCCAGGACCAGGTCCACAACACCTTCGATGGCTGAATGCAGCCATGCCAGAGCTCCATAGCACCAATAACCTGTGAAATAGGTAGGTGCTGCATAAACATCTTGGAGATCTCTGTCTGCCTCAGTTAGTGGAACCACCTGGTGGATAAAACACAGCTTTCCACCAACAGATCCCCATCTCATTTCTTTTTCTTCCCCCCCCCCCCCATGGCAGCAGAGTGGACCATCAACCCCAGCCCTGTTGGGGAACAGACACCCTACAGGGCAGTCCAAGCAGCTCCACACACATCCATAACACAATAACAGACAGACATTAGGCCTGGATATTCACAGATGCACCCCACCACTATCTGATATTCTCCTGCAGCAAGCCATCAGCCACTGCACCCTGCAAGGCACTCCATCAAGACACATACCATCTGCACACAGTCTGCTGGTTGGTCCTGATGGAAATGCATGCACCCACAACTGGGGTGGCAGCACACACAAGCAGATAAGTCAGTGAAGAGGCCCCAATAGGAAACTCATATATATCACATGAGAGAAACACAATACAGCACTATGGGTGTGCCTAGCCATGCTGCCATCACTGCACACTCAGGGTGAGAGTGATCCCCCAGCAGCACATACAGAGGTCACCCTGTCTGTGTAGGTGGTGGCCGGGCACTACCATGTCCCTGTCAGTGCCCTATGCCCTGTGCAGCTGCATCCTGGTCAGCCCACCCTGTCTGAGATTTACCCATGGTCCCTTGCTACTCATTATGCACATTGGCAGGCCAATACTGGCAACAGTGCTGGCAGTGTGGGCTGTGGAAGGGGCTTGCAGCCAACACCCGCTGTATAGACGGACACACACTTCCACACCTATGCCATCATGGTGCTACTATTGAGGCGGTAATTAGCCTTGCCCACCAAACCGGTCCTGGGCACGGCAAGGTATGGATATGGTACGCAGTACTGCTGGGGGTCACTCCCCAGGGTGGTAAACACCATCAGAGGCCAGGCCTGGAGCACGCACCGCAAACACCTAACAGATTGTTCTGATGGGGTCAACTAGCAGTATGTGCGTAACGTATGGATATCTATCTGCCAGTACTCCTAGCAAACGTCTCAGAGCTGTGTACCGTATACCTCAGGTGTAGGGTGACATTGCTAAGGTATGCAGGTGCTAGTATTGGGAGATGCACGCAGGGTCCAATGTTCTGCCTCTCCAGGAGACATTGGCCAATGGGGCCTGTGGGTGTGGGCGTGGGTGTGTCTGCCCCTGTTGGCTGCTGCTTTACGGCAGAGATTCCCAACTCCAGTCCAGGTTTGCATCACACTGTTCGGGTTTTCCTGCTGTCCCTCATGAATATGCATGAGCTACATCTACATGCCATGGGGGTGGTGCATAGATATACAGCACAGGCATTTGTATGAGTGGCAGCATGGAACCTGACTGGTGTGTGGCCCACCAGGACTGCATTTGGGAGCTTCTGCTCTAGGTACTGCCCCTGTTCATGGTGTCTGTGCTCAGTGGGGTAAAAGATAGACGTAGTACCATTGCATATGTCCTTGCCACCAAAGGTGTGTCCTTACTATCACTGTTTAGTTGTGGGAAAAATATGTGGGCAGGATTGGTGGTAGCCCCAGCTGGGCTTTGAACCTGTGACCTTCTGTTCTTGCATGCACTGTCTGTGTGCACTGCACCACCATGTAGCCACAGTTTGGCTGGATTCCCTGGAACATCCATGACTGTGGATCCGGCAGGGCCTGTCTGTTGCAGTGGACTGTGCCAGCCTGCACATGGCTAGGCCTCTGTCTTCTGTGGCTAGCAGCCACTGCCCCCTGCACCACATGTACTCGTCCGCCAACATGCTGGCATGAGCCTCTCTCAGAAAAAGCAGATGACCTGATTGCAGTGTGTCAGTACGGGACTGCATTTGGGGGCCGTGGCTGTAGGTAATGCCCATTGTTGTGGTGTGTGTGCGGTGTTGGTTAAAATATGGGTGTTTTCCCCATGCTTATGTTCCCTGCAATACAAGGGATTCTGCGCTATCTTTGTTTAGTGGTGGGTAAAATATGGGGACTGGGCTGGCAAGTGCCTCAGCTGGGATTTGAACCTCTGACCTTCTGGTCCTAGAGGTACTGGCTCTGTCCGCTGCACCACACTATGCCCACAGAGACAGTGCAGCCCCTGGAGGTAGTAAACCTGGCAGGATGGAGTCGCAAACCCTGCTCTACGCATTTTTACTGTGGGCACATGCACCCTGTCTGGTGACAAACGTGCACATAAACCCCGGAAATGACCACGGAAAATGGGGGACACAATATCACCACGCTGGGCAACAGTGATATTAATGGGCAACCATAGCAAACACTCCCAGGAAAGCTCCAACAAAAAGGACATGTTTTTTGGAAGAGTCTCCGCTCCGTACACCTTTCCAAAAATCATTTCTTTTTGCTGGAGCTTTCCTGGGTGTGTTTTTTAGTTTTGCCCATTACTATAACTGTTCCCCAGCTGACTTACTATTTTTACAATTTTTATTGTGGTCCTTTTCTATTTTTAATTCCACTTTTGGGCTGTGCAGATGTATCACACTGCTCACGTTTTGCAGGTTTCCCCAGTTTTGCTGTACATTGCTGACGGAAATGGTTTCTCTTCCCTTTAAATGCCCTCTACCGCGAGTGTTTCACTCGCGCTATTTTTCCCTTGTAAATTCGGCAACGCAACTGTGCGAGGGGCCTCTCCCCTCCCCTTCCCCGCCCATTAACCCCTCTCTCCGCCCCTCCGGGGCCTTCCTCCGCCCTCCGTTAGCCTTTCCACGCCTCTATCGGACATTTGCGGGCGCGTACTTCTGCAGCACCCGTTACTGTGACGCGCAAGGGTGCGGGGCTTCATCGCACGTTTGCGGGGCGCTTAAGCGCTCTTAAATACGCTTTTAGTGCGCTATTGTGCGGCTGCGCACATTGGCGGTTTTTAGTAAACATGCCCCTAAGTTTTTAACAATTGTTTGATGTTCTTAGCAGGCTTGCCAAATAAGGATACATTAGTATGGTATAAAAAACATGACAAGGACCTATGTATATAGTTGGTGGAATGATGCAAGTGATGAAAAAGTGTTGTGAGGGATGAAGTGGGATGTTAAGAGGAATGACTCTGATAGACAGTAAACTGATGAAGGTAATTTAATGATGTGAAGTGATGTATCTGGCTAATGAATATGTAAATGAAAAAAAATGATGAGTACTTTATTCAACTATGCTGTCTCCAGAATCTTAAATTTAGGAAGTCATCTAAGCCCCAATACATACTCAACAATTAAAAATAGACACCTGGAGACAGACTAGGTGCACCTTGCACCCTGATGAGTTTTGGAAAACCCACACTGGCCATGTGGTACTTCCAGATGCTTTTTGCCTCATTTTGCCTCTGTATGTCCTGGCCAGGCATGCATGGGCAAAGGGGGATGATTTGATGACAAATTCTCACAAAATTGGTATAATTCTAAAACTTGCCAAAATTGCAGAACACGTGTGTGCAACTTGTCTGATCTGTATGCATGTAAAGATCAGTCAAGGGCATAATGGAGTATTTCCTACCAGTAAATGAATCTCCAGTGATAAAGAGACAAAGAGCTTATCAAACTGAGAGACATAGTTGACACCATACGAGATAGTTATGATCTTAAGTAAATATGGATGAAATTAAGTTTGTCGCATTGCATTGTCTCATGGTGAAATCTAATCTAGAATATTTAGCTTTTCATTTAATATTGGTTGCTGCTCTTCTGAATGAAGCCTGGAGCCATGTCACCAATTGCAATCCAGAGATTCCAGCAGAGGGTATTGGCCAAAATCCAGATGGAACAGACCATTCCAAGAACTCCGAACTACACACCACAGAAATGTGTGAAGGAGTCCCTACCTGGATCCATGCATCACATTGAAAAAAAAGGGACAAAATATTCACTTATGAGAATGAGAGGTTCAAATTTTGAGAGAAACAGAACTTAAATTTCAGAGAAAGGTGAAGCACACTACGAAGTCCTGAAGAACTGCTGAGAAGCAGGACTAAATTATCTGAAAATAGGAAGAGGACTATTGGACTGATTGGGGGCTTTTGTGAATGATTGTATTGTTATCCTTTTATTATTGTTTTCTTAGAAAGTAACTGAAATCTACAAGCCATTTGGGCTTCAGCAATTGCAATACCCACACCAGCTCAAGTTTTGCTGTACTATTCTAAGAGCTTTCTTTATCACATTATTAAGCACTGCCACTTTTGACATACTTTCATGTTCTGTGTTTTCAATATTATTGGGTTGCTGCAAGAAAATGATGTTACAAAGTATCAATACAATGTATGTTGTCTCTAGGGAGCAGTATGAGAAATTGCCTCTTGATGACCCCTCTCTGTCTCAAATGGTTGTTGTCCATGCCCCTTAGTGGGATTACCTTTGCCCCATACACAAGAAAATAAAAATAAAAATTGGAGAATGACGGGAAATTGGCTGATAAGTATGTCTAGTATGGCTACATCCTTGCCTGAGGCTGTAATACATAATGATGGCATGGAAGAAAAGCATGTGGGCTGAGAGAATGAGTACCCATAGCCCAGCACAACAAGAGTAAAGCCAGTGGGAACCATACCCTGAGCAGAAATGCACAGAGAATGAACCCAGCTAAGAAAAGACAAGTGCAGAGAGAATGGACCCCACTAAGAAAAGACAGGTCAGGCCTGAACAGGTTGAACAGGCCTGAGCAAGTTGGGCAAGCCTAGACAAGTTAAACAGGCCAAGCAAAACTGGTGATACAAAGTGCTCATAAGCCCTGAAGACTACAGACCAGGGATTCTCAACCCTGTCCTCGGGACCCACTTAGCCAGTCGGGTTTTCAGGATAACCACAATGAATATGCATGGGAGAGATTTGCATATAATGTAGGCAGTGTATGCAAATCTCTCTCATACATATTCATTGTGGTTATCCTGAAAACCCGACTGGCTAGGTGGGTCCCGAAGACAGGGTTGAGAACCCCTGATACAGACAGTGCCAGAAGCTACAGTGATTAATGAAACAAATGGAATGGCAGAGTGCAGTCATAATGATTCAACATTAGCAAGAATAAAAGCCATTAATATGCTAATGAGGGTGGATCCCAGGGAAAGAACCTTTGCCCCAAGGAAAGAGCCTCTGCAGAAGTTTTTGCAGACAGCTCTGCAAACATTTGCAGACAGCTTTAAGTTTTTCAGATGGCTTTGCAACCTTTTGCAGACAGCATAGCAAGTTTTGCACACGGAATAAGAATTTGTACAGAAGTTGCTGGAAATTTGCTACAGAGGGTATATAAGATGGCAACAATAGAGAATCAGGGGCAGCCCTCCCTCTCCCCATCCGGGGGTGGGGAACGTTGCCTGCCACTTCTCAGACAGACACTTGCTATCTGCCTTTGCAATTGTTTTGCTTTGTTACACCAAATAAAGAGCTTTTGTAGCTAAGCAACTGTTCTCTGAGCTATTTATTGGTAATTGGTAATATTTGGGGAACTTTTGTGGGGAAACCAGGCCCACAATAAGACCCAACTTTATATGGAGTGGAGTTAGATATACTTTATTCTGCTCCACAAGTGGGTCATGTGCAACTTTTTCTGGCCTGAGACTAGTGATGTTCTCTTTGGCCACTGTTTCCGGATGTAATGATTTTTCCTGTCCCTGTTGTCCCACTTACACAGAAAGCAACAATACTTTGTCCAACCAAGCTGTTGTCCAAGCAAGAGGGCAATTACTTTTAAATCACCACAAATATTCCACTTGTGTTCTTCATACTTGATATTTGTTAGCAGGAGATGCATACTGCTGTAAGTTTCTTTCATATTGGCGGCATGAGCTACTGAAACTGATGGTAAAATATTTCCATTGTGGATAAGCACAGCTTTTAGGCTATATATTTAGAAGAATCAATAAATAGTCACCAATCCTCTGTTCTATAATCTGGACAAAGTGTTTCCATCAGGGATTTAACCTTACAACAAAAAGCAATTCCATCTTCAAAGGCAAAGTAATCCACAAACTTGGTATGCCTATTTCTAAAAGTGCACACTTTGGTTTCTTTCTGAAGAAGATTCCAGCCTTTCAGTCGTGACCCTAACAGTTCTGCTTGTCGCTTTGAAAGATTCAAATTCTTGGTTCAGAAGAGGAACCGAATGCCTCAAAGCTTGGATCCTGCATTACAGCATCGCCATCATCGTCAACATCATCAGCATTTATTGGTTCTTCTTCTTCATCCTCATTCACTGTAAGTTTTTCTGGACGTTTTGGCACTGGCAATTCTTGACAGTGAGGCTCAGGCTTCATGGCAGATGGTAAATTTTGGTAATTTACCGTGTGTTTTGATTTTGAAGTAATGCCTGCAATGTTTGTAAGGCAAAAGTAGCAATCTGTCAAGTGATCTCTTAGTTCCCTCCAGATCCTTGGAACAGCAAAATTCATGTGTCGAACACCCTTTACCCAACCTGTTAGGAGTCTGACACAGGTAATACAGCAGACGTGAGGCGCCCAATTTTTGTCCTGGTCATTGACTTGACATCCAAAGTACAGCTTATAACATGTCTTAACAAGCGGAGTAAAATGTCTTCTCTGCTTCTTAAAAGTAACCTCATCGCAAATGTAGCCAAATGAATCCGGATGATTAACACACTTTCGAGGCATTGTTAAACAACTACAAGCGATAACCGTAATATTTACTAACCAACTGCTGTTTATGAAATAGATTAACGCAAACTCACATCCATTCAGATACTGTTTTTTTCAAACAATACAAACCACAATCGCTGACGGCGACAGAAAGCATACCAATTCCTGACTCAGCGTTTTCTGCTTGTATCAGCCGGACCAGTAGGGCAAGGGGCCTGGTTAATTAATTATATTATAACTACACGACTCAGCATTTTTGGTTGTGGCTGACAACATACAATAATAATTATGATGGACTTTTTCATATTCAACCTTTGTTTACTGAAACAAAACTGTAACGGCTAATTTACAGTGATGTACACACTTAACTAGATGATATCTCCTGAAGTATGGGTGATAGAAAAATTTTCATACCATATTTGTAAACAATGGGAAAAATTACATATGAAACAGGTCAGAGCGGGTCTGTGACAAAAATTGTATAACATTCCTTATAGGGAAAGCAGCAATATCTCTGCTTTAAACTCTTTCCAACCATATTCCACTGAGCAGACTGAAGACATAATTAGAGGACTCAACTCTGCCACCTCACCTGATGATCCATGCACCTCTCATTGGATCAAGTCAACCTGCTCTGAATTAAGTCCCCGTATCTCAAGAATTGCGTACCTCTCCTTCACTAAAGGTCTGGTTCCATCACCATTGAAAACTGCCACCATCAGACCCCTCCTAAGTTGGACCCTCAGGACCCAAATTCCTATTGTCCCATATCTAGCCTTCCCTTTTTGGCTAAGATATTGGAGAAGATAGTCCAACAACAGATCCAAGACCACATTGATTCCTATGCACCACTGGATCAGCAACAGCATGGTTTCCGTCAACAACATGGTATTGAAACCTTGCTTACCTCACTTATTGACAACCTGGTTAAGAGCATGAATAAAAAACAAGGCTTCATTTTGATCTTCCTGGATATTGCATCAGCCTTCGACACAGTCTGTCACAGCCTCCTGATTGAACAACTTCAGCTAAAGGGCATCAAGAACTTAGCACTTGAGTGGTGTCGCTCGTATCTAATGGACCGCTAACAACTAGTTCACTTAGGTACTCAAACATCATCTAAGTACCAACAAACCCAAGGAGTACCACAGGGCTCCTCCTTATCCACGTTCTTCTTCAATTTATAAATCCAACCAATTTGCACGATCATCCAATCCTTTGGCATACTCTACCACATCTATGCTGATGATGTGTTGCTCTACTCCCCATTCTCCACAATCAACCCTAACTACACTAAAATCACTGATTGCTTTAATGCAGACTGGTTAAGTTTGCACAACCTGAAAGTGAACTGTAAAAAGAATGAAGTTTTATTCATCTCAAAGAACCAACCTTCATACCACCAGCTACCCTACAGGTTAAGGATGCTGAACTGAAAACTAAACATGAGGTTTGATATCTAGGCATCACGCTGGACCAGCACTTGAATATGGAATCACATATAAATAATATCACCAAGGCTGTTTATCTCAAAATCAGTTCCCTCCATCAGCTATGACCCCTACTTGTATGTGCCGACTTACATATTGTTCTCAAAGCTCTCATTATTCCTCATTTTGACTACGCTAACATCATTCTACATGACCTACCTGTCTATACACTTCATCAATTACAAATGGCCATGAATACTGCTGCACGAATCATCTATGGAGTTTCTAGATACGAGCATGTGACACCTCTCCTAATGCAGCTACATTGGCTTCCTATAACCAGTCGCCTCAACTACAAAGCCCTTCTTATGTCGTTCAAAATCCTTCACCATCTCTCTGCAACCTCCTTAGAATATCTCCTACATTGGACACCAGACAGCAGAATCAGGAGGACAAACATGGCAAATACCCTTGCCGTTCCCCATTCTGGCTAGTAAAACCCTCCCAATATACTAGGCATAGAGCTTTCACTCTATTTGCCCCTCTGCTCTGGAACTCCCTCCCTGCTCCAATCCATCTTATCACTGACCTGTCCACCTTTAGAAAGGCAATAAAAACACATCTCTTCCAGCTATACTTTGACCACGTAATATAGCTCACTATTGCCTCACCTCCTTACCATTGCCCGATACCATTATCCACTTTTCTGATTGTAAATAGTTTACTGCTATTGTAGTCTTTAAATCTATGATCTAATTGCTATGAAGACTACTGTTGTATTGTTCAAATTGTTAAGCTCTGTTCTATGTATTAAGTTGTTATACTTGTCACGGGGTTCCCGGTGACACAAAGATTTTACGCCACTATGTAGAGACGTTAATGATCCAAGAGACCAGGTGGAGGGAAATAAAGGCTTTTATTCCCTGTTTAAAGCAAGGTTCAACTAAGAGATAATTCCAGATAACAGAAACAGTCCTTTGTCTTAAAAGGTACCAGTATTCACACTGAGCAGTTAACTGTTACTTCACAGTTAAGGTAAGTTTTTCCCTAGTAGCATTCAGTATAAGAAACATTAAATTATATTTCACTTATTCTTCTGGGGTATGTGGAGCATACAGACTTTGGAGCATAGGCAATGCACCAATCACATTCCATTAACTCTGGCATAGGTGAGGGAACAGTGCTTGGGTAATCCACTTCCATAGATTCTTCTCCCCTGTACTCATTCAAGGAGCATTCACTGTCCCTGTCTATCTCAGCATGGTAGTTTAAAACTTGGGAGTCTGGCTTCCCATAGCCAGGGATTCTCAAGGCTGGTGGTAGTTTACTAAACCAGTCTTGATTCTTGCATCTCCTAGAAGGAATACTTGTTTTAGTAGAGCTTTTAGTAGCACAATTATCACAGTCAATATTTAATGCCTCATACCTTGGCTTTGGTGAGATAAAATCCACAGTGCTTCTTTTTCCTGCACCTCTCCCTTGGTAGCTGCAGTTCTGCCTACCAGCCGGGGACCGAGCTGTGCTTCTAGGCAGTGGAATAAAACTTCTGTTGGATTCTCCTCTCACTCTGGGAAAAAGCGCCTCTTGCCTATAAAAGTGCTTTTCCCTCTGAACAGGTGAAACTGTGCAATGATCCTCTAGAGATAATAAGCTTCTGTCAGAACCTTTCTCTCTGGTTCTTGGCTTTCTTCTCTCTATTCTATCTCCAGGCAAAGTATAGGAACTAGGCGTGGCAGACGCTCTCACCTTGGGGTAACTTCCACCAAACTCCCCTTGTACAACAGGATCAGTTTGGGCCTTCTGGCTTCCCACCTTGTGAGGTCTGTTTCTCCTCCAGCTCCCAGCTTTGCTTCCTTCACAGCAATCAGGCTTATCTCCTTGGTAGCCTCCAGGCTTCTCTGCTGTTTCTCCTTCTCCTTCTTCTACTACCAGCTCTACTCCTTCCCCGTCCTCTTCCTCTTCCTCTTCCTGTCCAGAAGCATTCTGCTCTGGCTTATAAAGTGAATGGTTACTGATGACTTCCTGGTTCCCTTTCAGCTGCAGGTCATCAGAGAGCTTAGGTTCATTAAGTGCGGCATGTCTGTTCCTGCTCCCTCTAGCTGTGCCTGGGGGTAACTGCACATCTAGTTCCTCTAAAGAAACAGGATTTCTTTTCTTCAAAACAACTTTATCAGTGCCCACATCATGACATACTGTAAACCACACTGATTTAAAATAGCGTGGTATATAAAACCAAATAAATAAATAAATAACCAGGCAGTGGCAATATTGAGCCTCTGCCCAGTTATCGCAAAGCGGTGAAAGTTAGGCACCTGAAAAACTGCAGAAGCTAACTGGACAGCAGCTGAATATCACCGCTGCCTGCTTAACTTCTTTGCTATACAGCTGACCCAGATTGAATGTCCGGGTCTTGTTCAGTGGCGATGGCTAGCCGCTTTAGCAGTGATAACCACTGCTGCTGAATACTGGGCCCTGAACTCCTAAATTTAAGCTGCTATTAGGCTCTTCAATTTATGCACAAGCACTCATTATGCCACACCTAGACTACTGTAATGCCATCTTACAAGGTCTGCCTAAAAAATCACTAAATATCCTTCAGATGGCCCAAAATGTGACAGCCAGGATCATAATGGGCACAAGCATTGCTGAACACATTACCCCCATTTTAATTGAGCTACATTGGCTGCCAATTGCGGCCAGGATACAATACAAGATGCTGGTAACCACGTTCAAACTTATCAATAACATAGCCCCCTCATTCCTTTCCTCACTTATCAGCACGCAACCTACAAATAGGGACAGGAGAATCACCAATTCAGGCACCCTGCAAGTCCCCACCAACATCAGAACTGTGAAAACAAGTACGAGTCGCAGAGCTTTCTCATTCTCTGCGCCAACTATCTGGAATCAACTCCCATTTGAGCTGCGTTTAATCAAAGACATTACCAATTTCAGGAAGTAGCTAAAACTCACCTATTCAAAAGTCACTACAATCAACTATGACTCTCAAGCTTCGATAGAGTCGTAGCAAAGCAATCAGATAATAATACGCTTTTTGAAACCGCTATATGTATAAAGATGTAAATATGTATGTATAAATGTAAAAATGTTTAGGCCTTTCCCCAAGACACTAACCATGTGTGCTGTGACATACCCTCAGATCTAATGTATATACTATCCCCTCCTCCCAGTCTTGATTTGACAACCCCCAAAGATGAAATCGAACCGCTGCTGATCGCTGGAAGTAGCGGTATATAAGTGTGTATTAAATAAATAAATATTAAATAAATGCCTTATTTTCAGCCACACTCAGGAGCCTAAGGGGTATGTTTACTAAACCGCGCAATTGTGCGGGGCACACTTTAGCGTGCGCTAAGGTACCTTAGCGCACGCTAATAGTGCATTTTTGTGCCCTGCACACGTGCGCATCACACTAACGGGCTCGCACAAGTGTGCGGCGCGCTGATGTGCGCTAGGGGCGTGGAAAGGCATTCCGAGGGCGGAGGAAGGCTCCGGAGGGGCGGAGGGACGGGGTCAATGGGTGGAGAGTGGGAGGGGAGAGGCTCCCCGCACAGGAACAGGGCTGAAAATCAACCTAAAAAATACCGCGAGTGAAAACCTCGCGTTAGAGACGATTTAAAGGGAAGAGAAACCATTTCCGTCAGCAATGTACAGCAAAACCGGGGAAACCTACAAAACGTGAGCAGTGTGATACATGTGCACAGAACAAAATTTCAAATAAAACCTTAAAATGACCACAAGAAAAATTGTAAAAATCATAATTCAGTTGGGCAACAGTGATAGCAATGGGAAACAATAAAAAACACTCCCAGGAAAGCTCCAAAAAAAAGAAATGATTTTTGGAAGGGTCTATGCTCCGTAGACCCTTTCAAAAATCATTTCATTTTATTGGAGCTTTCCAGGGAGTGTTTTTTAATGTTGCCCAGTGATATCACTGTTGCCCAGCTTGGTTATGGGTGCTTGCCCCTTTTTTCGAGGTCATTTTTGAGGTTTATTTGCACCTTTGTCTCCATACAAGGTAAATGAGCCCACACTAAAATTGTGCAGAGCAGGGTTTCTGACTCGTCAGGCCAGGTTTCCTATCTCCAGGGACTGCACTGTCTTTATGGCCACAGTGTGGTGCAACAGACACAGCCAGTGCTTGTAAAACCAGAGGGTCACAGGTTCAAATCCCAGCTGGGGCTCCTGCCAACCCAGTCTCCATAGTTTTACCCACCACTAAACAGTGATAGTGAAGACACTCCTTTATTGCAGAGAACATAAGCATGGTTCAAACACCCATATTTTACCCTATACCGCACACAAACCATAACAATGGGCATTACCTACAGCCGAGTCCCCCAAATTCAGTCCTGGAGTGCCACAACTCAATCAGGTCATATGCTTTTTCCCAGATAAGGACATGTCTGCATGTTGGCGGAAGGGTACAGGTGGTGGAAGGGGCAGTGGCTGCAAGCCACAGCAGACAGTGGCCTAGGCCTGTGCAGGCTGGCACCATCCACCGCAACAGACAGGCTCTGTTGGATGTACAGTCATGGAATCCCCAGGGAATGCTGCATATCTGTGACAACACGGTGGTGCAGTGCACACAGACAGTGTGAGCAAGAACAGAAGGTCACAGGTTCAAAGGCCAGCTGGGGCTACTGCCAATCCTGTCCACATATTTTTCCCACAACTTGTCACCCACCAACGTACCCAGAGGCAAAAAGGCTTGGGTAGTTTAATGGGGCAGTATTTTAACGGCTGTAGACTTTCCTGTGAAGGCTTTAGAAAGGCCTTCTGGTACCTGTGGTTTTTAACATTAGCCAAAGAAGTGTAGTTGTAAGCAGAGGGTAAGGTTAAACACAGGCTTTATTCCCTGTCCGGGGTGGATTCATAACAGTGGAACACAAAGAATTGCAGACCCTTCGTCTGGTGACACAATTAAAGAAATGTTTCAAACAAAACTTGGCTTACTTCAGCATTAGTTAATGGAACAAAAAGCAAAAAGAAAACAGTTCATTTCACTTACAGAACTTTTCTTCCTGTTTCCTTTTCTAAACAGTTCTTGCTGCTTTCAACAAAGAGATGATATGCAATCAGCCAGAGTGTATGTACAGTCCATCTCACTCCCGTCTGAAGACTCTCCAATAGTCTCAAATTGCATTCCTTCCTCATCAGAGTAAACTTCTCCCGGCACACAATTGCCGTTGAGGTTATAATGTTCTTGCCGGTGAGCTAAAGCATTCCCCTCCTCCACTAAACTAGTGGCCCGTGGGAAATTACCATATTCACTGTAGTCAGGCTCATGAGAGTTACACAGTTCCTGGTAAGTGCAGGGCAAATCAGGGTATTTTAAACCTCTTCTACTGGAGTAAATACGCCTACCTTTAGGCACTGCTACCTCCTGTTCTCTCACTCGAGCAAAGGTCTGTTCTGAAGAACCGTTTCCACGGTGTTTCTCTGTTAGCTTCAAACTTCCTTCAGGGTAAAAGTTTTCCCCTGCTGAATCCCTGGTGTTGGGTAATCTATACCTCCTGGACTTGGCTGCTGGACTGCCACCTCTGCTTACTTCGTAGCAATGCTCCTGGGGATATTGAAAAGCTGTGCACTGCTGCTCACAACAGCTTCCCTGGGAATCACCAGCCTCATATGCCCCGGGCAATCTCTCTGGCTCTGTCCTTGCAGCTCCACTGGTTCTGCTCTCTCGCTTAGCAGTTCTCTCAGTAGCATCTACTACTCCTCCAGTAGCTCCTGCCACTCCTCTCTCTCTACCTTCCGGTAAGTGAGTTTTAAATGTGTTTAAGCTGGTGTTAGTTTGGGCTCCGCTCCCATGCAGATGCTCCTTATTTCCTAATGAGTTTTGTGCTACGCTTCTGTTCGGGCGTTCCCTTACACCTCGTGGCTTTGTTTTTATCTGTTGCTTATAGCAACCTTTCCCCATGTGTGAATCTGAGCTGTCAGTTTCCCTTACGTTTTGCTCAGAGTTCCCTAGTTCCATGGGTTCTGACAGCACTACCTTATGACAGATCCCCCCCCCCCTTAAAATATTACGGGCTGCCGGACGACTAACCGGACAGCACGTAATCATATCCTGGGTTCTGTCCCGCTGCTCTACATAGGCCAAACTGACAGTGGCCAATCTATCTTTCCAAGGTTTTAGGACGTTTAAGTGGTACACCTGCTGACGTCCTTTCTCATTCACCACCTTATACGTCACAGGACCCACTTTCTTTGTCACGGTACACGGTCCCTTCCACTGGGCCTCAAACTTGGGTCCCGGGTCCGCTACCTGGACAAGCACTTTATCTCCTATGTTCAGGTGCCTTTCTCTTGTGCCCCTGTCATAATAACGCTTTTGTTTTTCCTTGCTGGCCTGCAAATTCTCCCTTGAGGCCCTTGCTGTCCTTTCTAAGCGTTCCCTCAATTTCTTAAGGAATTGAGGCACCCCAACTTCCTGTGGGTCTGGCTCCACCCATTGCTCATGGAGAATATCTAAAATTCCCCTAGGGGGCCTGCCAAACATAAGTTCATACAGGGATGCCTTTAAGGATGTCTGTATGCGTTCTCTGCATGCATAAACTACAAATGGGAGTAGGATGTCCCAGTCGCCCATCTCTCCCTTCTTTAAACCCCTCCGAAGCATCTGTTTCAAAGACTGGTTCATCCTCTCTACAAGCCCATTTGTTTGGGGATGATAGGCCGCAGTCTTTATGTGCCTTATGCCGAAGGCTTCCCACACCATTGCTAAATGTTTTGATAAGAAATTACTACCTTGATCGTTCAGTACCTCCCTTGGAAAGCCTACTTCACAAAATAGCTTTACCAGCTCTTGGGCTATTATTCTCGCGGATGTATTCCTTAAGGGAATAGCCCATGGGAATCGGGTTGCGTGGTCTACTATTACCAGTAAATACTGAAATCCTCTGGGTGTACGAATCAGGGGTCCTACAATATCCATACCTATGCGCTCCATAGGTACGGCTATGGTAGGTGTGGGTACCATCGGTACAGCTTTTGGTTTTAAAGCTGTGACCCTCTGACAAGTTGGGCAAGCCTCGCAGTATTGTCTGGTTTCTTTAAAGACCCCTGGCCAATAGAAGCGAACCAATATTTGGTCCAGGGTGCCTTGGACTCCCTTATGGCTGCCTATGGGGTGGTCGTGTGCCAACCGTAGTACCGTGGCTTTAAATGTCGTTGGTACGACCAATTGCTTCTTACGGCACCGGAGTATGGGTCAGTGCTTTCCCTATATAGGATCTCCTTTTCTAGGAAAAACCTGGGCAGGGTAGGCCGGGTTTCCCTGGCCCATTCGAAAGCTCTCTTTAGAGCCGGGTCAGCCCGCTGTTCTGCTGGGAATGATGGGAACTTGCTCACCACTTCTGCAGGTACCCAAGGTAACCCTGCACCAGCCTCCAACTCGGCCCTCCCCCGGGTCCTATGACGCCTCTCTTGGAGTTTTTTCGCTTTCGCCTTCCTGCCCTTCTTAACGGGTTCTTGGATTAAGTCGTCATGTGTGGGCAGAATGCTTAATCCACCCTCATCCAATTCTTCCTCTTGGGGTTCTTCCTCCCCCTCAGGCTCCCCGGGGTCCTCAGATGCTGTCCTTCCCTCCCCTGAGGTCCCTGCCTGCGATCAGGTAAACACTAGGCCTTACCGGGTACTCAACCCTGCCGCCAGACCCTTGAGAAAGGGTGGCCAGTCCCTGCCTAAAATGACATCTCTAGGCAATGTAGGGATTATGGCTACCTGTAATGTGTATTCCATATCTACTGCACATATAGACAATTTCTGTAAAGGATAACAGGAAAATGCCCCGTGTATGCATTTTAATCGCATCTGGCTTTCTGCTTGCCTCGGGGCTGACTGGCAGCGCCTCTCAATGGCTTCCCAGAGCTTGGACGTAATCATGCTCTGCTCAGCCCCCGAGTCAAGCAGAGCCAATGCTTTTACCCCCTCTACCTGGACAGGGATAAGAAATCCATCTTGCGGTGGTTTGTCTCTCCCAGCTATGAGGACAGTCCGCTCCGTGCAGTCCTTTTGGAAGTGGCCTGCTCTTCCGCACACATAACATTTCCCTTTATGCATAAGAAAAATGTCATCATTAGTACTTTTACTAGACACATTAAACATTTTTCCATTAAAACATTTTTCTCTTTTAAACTCTGCCATGCCTGCTGCTTTCCTCAGACCCAATTCTGAGGTGCCAACCATCTGTGCCTCAAAATAGCGTTCGGCCAGACTGGCTGCATCATCAGTATTTTGGCAATTTTGCAACGTGAGATACGTTTTTACTTCGGTGGGTACAGCCTGGAGAAACTGCTCCAAAATAATTGTATCTAACACCGAGTCAATAGTCCTCCGTTCAGGAGTTAACCACTTGTATGCCAAATTTTTCAGCCTCTGCTGCAGAGCTTTAGGGGTTTCTTTTGCCCTCATCTTAGCTTCCCTAAATAACCTGCGGTAATGCATGCTAGATAGCCCTAACCTATCCTTAACTGCCCTTTTTATTTCCTCGTAGTCAGCAGCAAGGATGGCAGGCATTGCTTTATAAGCGGAGAGAGCCTCCCCAGTGAGTGATACCGCAAAGCGGGTTGCCCACTGCTCTCTTGGCCATTTCAATGCTTCCCCTATCCGTTCAAAGGCATCTATAAAATCATCTATATTGTCCTGTGGACTTAACTGTCCCAATGTGAATGCATGGCTAGCATTGAGCCCTACCCCTGGAACTACGTAGGGGTTCTCAGTCCCATGTCCTGGCGAATTCTCCAAAAATACTCTCATGGTATCTAGGAGTGGCTTCTGCTGCTCCATGATCATTTTTGCCGTCTGCTCCTGCATATGCCGGGCCAACTCCAGCTGCTTGTCCCACTGGTGTTGCATCCAGCTCATTACGTCTTGGACCTCCATCCTTCTGCCGTGACCCTGTGGAGAAAAGAAAGAAAAAACTCCAAGTGCGGTACTTTTACGTTTCTTCACCCCCTTTCCCGCAACACAGGAGCGCCCTCTTTCTTGCCCTTTATCCAACTACGCTAGTGCCCTAGGTATCCATTACCTTAGGATCTGCGTAGACTCTAGCTTTGGCAAGAAAGATCACTGTTTAGCGTCTGGTCTGTCCTGCGTGCTTGCTTCTCAGGGGTCCCCTGGTACAGCAGTATTCTTTTTTAAAAGTGTCCTTTTATTCCAAAAGTTAAAAGAAATCCTGCCAACTACGCCACTATGTCACCCACCAACGTAACCAGAGGCAAAAAGGCTTGGGTAGTTTAATGGGGCAGTATTTTAATGGCTGTAGACTTTCCTGTGAAGGCTTTAGAAAGGCCTTCTGGTACCTGTGGTTTTTAACATTAGCCAAAGAAGTGTAGTTGTAAGCAGTGGGTAAGGTTAAACACAGGCTTTATTCCCCGTCCGGGGTGGATTCATAACAGTGGAACACAAAGAATTGCAGACCCTTCGTCTGGTGACACAATTAAAGAAATGTTTCAAACAAAACTTGGCTTACTTCAGCATTAGTTAATGGAACAAAAAGCAAAAAGAAAACAGTTTATTTCACTTACAGAACTTTTCTTCCTGTTTCCTTTTCTAAACAGTTCTTGCTGCTTTCAACAAAGAGATGATATGCAATCAGCCAGAGTGTATGTACAGTCCATCTCACTCCCGTCTGAAGACTCTCCAATAGTCTCAAATTGCATTCCTTCCTCATCAGTGTATTGAAAAGCTGTGCACTGCTGCTCACAACAGCTTCCCTGGGAATCACCAGCCTCATATACCCCGGGCAATCTCTCTGGCTCCGTTCTTGCAGCTCCACTGGTTCTGCTCTCTCGCTTAGCAGTTCTCTCAGTAGCATCCACTACTCCTCCAGTAGCTCCTGCCACTCCTCTCTCTCTACCTTCTGGTAAGTGAGTTTTAAATGTGTTTAAGCTGGTGTTAGTTTGGGCTCCACCCCCATGCAGGTGCTCCTTATTTCCTAATGAGTTTTGTGCTACGCTTCTGTTCGGGCGTTCCCTTACACCTCGTGGCTTTGTTTTTATCTGTTGCTTATAGCAACCTTTCCCCATGTGTGAATCTGAGCTGTCAGTTTCCCTAGTTCCATGGGTTCTGACAGCGCTACCTTATGACAAACTAAACCGTGATAGTAAGGACAAACCTTTTTTGATGAGAACATAAGCATGGTTAATACGCCTATATTTTACCACACCAAACACAGACACCATAAACAGCCACATTACCTAGAGCAGATTCTCCCAAATGCAGTCCTGGAGGGCCCCACACCATTCAGGTTCCATGCTGCCTCTAATAAAGATGCCTGTGCTGCATATCTATGCACCACCCCCATGGTATGCAGATGTAGCTCATGCATATTTATGAGGGACAGCATGAAAACCCGAACAGTGTTTGGAACACCAGGACTGGATTTGGGAAACTCTGCCGTAAAGCAGCAGTCAACAGGGCCAGACACACCCACACACACACCCACAGGCCCCATTGGCCAATGCCTCCTGGAGAGGTAGGACATTGGGCCCTGCGTGCATCTCCCAATACTAGCACTTGCATACCTTAGCAATGCCACCCTATACCTGGGAATACGGTACACAGCTATCAAAAGTTTGCTATGATTACTGGCAGATAGCAATTCCTATGTTAAGCACATTTTGCTCATTGAGCTCCACCATAACAATCATTCTGATGTCTGCAGTGTGTGCTGCAGGTCTGGTCTCTGACAGTGTTTACCACCCTGGGGAGTGACCCCCAACAGTATTGCGTACCATATCCATGCCTGTACTGTGCCCAGGACTGGTGTGGTGGGTATGGCTGCTGAAGTCCTCTATAGTAGCACAATGCTGGCATAGGTGTGGGGGTGACTGTCTGTCTATCCAGTGTGTGGTGGCTGCAAACAGCAATGTTGCCAGTATTGGGCTGCCAATGTGCATAATGAGGAGCAAGGTACCATGGGTATAGGCCGGACAGGGTGGCCTGGCCAGGGTGCATCTGCACAGGGCATAGGGCACTGACTGGGACATTTTAGTGCCCGGCCACCACCTACACAGACAGGGTGACCTCAGTATGTCCTGCTGAGAGATCACTCTCACCCTGACTGTGCAGTGACCACAGCATGGCTAGACACCCCCATAGTGCTATATAATATTTCTCTCATGTGATAGATATGGGTTTCCTTTTGGGGCCCAGTCACTGATTTATCTGCTTGCTGTGTATGCTGACATCCCAGTTCTGGGTGCATGCATCTCCACTGGGAACATGCACTATGGACTAACTAGCAGACTGTTTGCAGCTGGTTTGTGTCTTGATGGAGTGGCTTAGCAGGGTGCAGCGGCTGATGACTTGCTGCAGGAGAATATCAGATAGTGGTGGGGTGCAGCTTACCATATCCAGGCCTAATGTCTGTCTGCTATTGTGTTATGGATGTGTATAGAGCTGCATTGACTGCCCTGTGGGGGTGTCTGTTCCTCAGCAGGACTGGGGTTGATGGTCATCTCTACTGCCACCTTTGCAGGGAGGTAGAATGTGGATCTATTGATAGGAGACCCTGTTTGCCAACCTCAGCCCTGGAGGAGAGGGGTGGTGGTACATAGCCCACCTAGGGGTCCATAGGGGCTGCACCTGACTGAAACAGACAGAGATATCCAAGGTGTTTGTGCAGAAACTACCTATCTCACACATTAACACTGCTTTGGACCTCTGGCATGGCCTCTTTCAGCCATGGAAGGTGTTGTGGACCTGGTCCTGGGCCCCTCATTGCACCCTCAGGGTGAGCACTGTACCCGCACAATGTGACGGTGTGTAGCTACTCTGTGCCAGTACAACACACGGTCAGTACCCCCTACCAGGCCGAGGTGCTGTGTGGGTGCACATGGTCACTTCCCCCTACCAGGCTGAGGTGCTGTGGGGGTGCATTGCCCATCTTGTGTTTATCTCGATCTCTGTTTTCTTACAGAGACCTGGCTTAGAGAGGGTGACCATCCCATCCTTTCTAGCTCCCTTCCCCCTCACTATACAGCGCTTTCTTGTATACGACGGGGCAGATGTGGGGGTGGGGTGGCCCTCCTTCACCGTACTTCTGTTTCAATTGAAGAGGTATCTTCCCCATTGTCGCTCCCTCCAGAATCTCTTTTGTTAAAACTTACCCCTCCTGTTCCTTCCCCCCCCCCCCCCCTCTTTATATCCTTCTTCTCTATCTTCCTCCTTCTCTTACTAATTCTCAGTGGGAGACTACTTTCCAATCTCTCTCCGACCTTATCCTCCACTTCCCAAACCTTATTTTACTGGGAGATTTTAACATCCATGTGGACAATCCTGTTCGAGCAAAGGATCAGGCTTTTCTTCAGTTTCTGAAAGATGTTCCTCTTCAGCAGCATGTGACCGGCCCCACACATGCGGCAGGTCACACCTTAGACTTAATTTTGTCATCAGTATCCATGCAACTTGTATTCTCACCCCCCTACACTTCTCCTATCCCCTGGTCAGATCATTTTTGTGTCTTTTCATCATTTTCCTTCCCTCAGACAGCAATGTGTCCTCAGCTGCCCTTCTCAACCACAACCCTTCACCGTAAAATAACATCAGAGACACTTCATGCTTTTCCTTCAGCTTCTGCAATTTTTCCTATGGACTTTGCCACTCGCTCTATTCATGATCAAGCTGTTCTTTGGGATTCTCTTCTATTGCAATCTCTTGACAATCTAGCTCCTCTTCATTCTACTTCAGGACTTTCCCGTTCACCTTCATCCCCTTGGTACCACCCCTCCTTGCTCACGCTTCGCTCTCAATTACGTCAGGCACAGCGTCACTGGGTCCGCCACCCCTCACCTGAGCATCACCTACGTTTCACTCATCTTTCATCTGCTTACCGTTCGGCTATTTGTTCTGCCCGATCAACTTTCTATTCGGCCCAAATTTCTGCTGCTGCTAGCTCCTCACGTCAACTCTTTACCATCTTGCGGACACTATCGTCCACTAGGCCTAGCGAGCCTTCTGTCCCTGCTGCCCCTGACCCTCAATCTCTCGCTGACTTTTTCGCTAACAAGGTCCTCTCTCTCCGCTCATCCTTTATCACACCACCTCCACCCCCCCCCCTCTTTCCCCTCTCCCCACTCTTCCAGTTGTAACCCCCAACCCTTCTTTACCTTCCTCTGCTACTTTCTTAAAGTCCAGTCCTACACCTGTTGACCCTATCTGCTCTCATACCTGGTCCTTCTTTCAACCAGTTCTCACTGCAGAAGTGCTTAAATCTCTTACCGCTGCAAGAAAAACTACTTGCACCCTTGATCCTATCCCTTCTAGATGGCTCTCAGAGCCCTCTCTTGAGCTAGTCCCAGTCATCACTACTATCATCAACACCAGTTTCTCCTCCAGGCACTTCCCATCTTCTTGGAAATCCGCTATTCTCCATCCCCTGTTAAAGCAACCATCATTAGATCCCTCCACTGGCGGCCGGTGTCTAACTTACCATTCCTTGCAAAGCTTCTTGAACGGTGCGCCTTTAACCAACTTAGTTCCCATGTCGAAGCTGTTAATGCTCTTCACCCCCGCCAGGCAGGATTCCGCCAAGGTCACAGCACAGAGACCGTATTGTTAGCATTGCTCAATGAATTACATATCTCTCACGATCGTGGTGACATTACCCTGCTCGTATCCCTTGACTTATCCGCAGCATTCGACCTAGTTGATCATCATACACTTCTCTCTCGACTCTCTGATATTGGTCTTCGTGGTCCCGTCTGGTCATGGTTTCACTCCTTTCTGTTGTCCCGCTCCTTCTCAGTTCATATGAAGAACCAATCCTCATCTACCCTCCCCCTTTCATGTGGTGTTCCGCAGGGTTCTGTTCTTTCCCCTCTGTTATTTAATATTTTCCTTGCTCCTTTGCCCCTGATCATACAGCAATATTCAATCTCATCCTATTTATATGCAGAAGATATAGTCCTTCTGTTTCACACGTCACCACTCTCCCCTGATATCACTCCGTTGAACCTCTGTCTTTCTCACGTTGCTTCCTGGTTATCGGAGAACTTTCTTCACCTTAACCCAGAAAAACCTCAGCAATGTGGATTTCACTCAGTGGTGTTTGTCCTACGCTTGCACCCTCTATTGGTTCAACTAACATTCCTCTTACTACTTCTGTTCAGTATTTAGGTGTGACCCTCGACTCTTCCTTAACATTTTCTACTCATCTGTCCAATGTCACTCGTTCCTCTTTTTCTGCTTTACGTCAGATTAGGGCTGTCCGGTCTATTTTGCCTTCCAGTTCCCTCATCACACTTATTATCGCTCTTGTAATCAATAGACTAGACTATTGTAATGTATACCTGGCTAACCTTCCCAAATACTCTCTCCAACGACTACAACGTATTCAGAACACAGCCGCCCGTCTCGTTACCTTTTCATGCAAGTATGATCGCATCACCCCAATTCTGCTTCATTTGCACTGGCTCCCTCTCCAATATCGCTACCATTACAAGTTTCTGATTCTTCTTCACCGAGCTATTTACACTTGCACTCCTCGCTATCTCGCTGACTGTATCTCACGGTATACTCCTCACCGGCTGCTCCGCTCCACCCAAACAAACCGGTCATCTCTTCCTTCTCCCTCACAAGCCCGTCTGGAACAGACGCGGCATTCAGCTTGGTTTTTCCTTGGCCCTTCACTCTGGAATACACTCCCCACTTCATTACGGCTAGAACCATCCTATCCTCAGTTTAAATCCCGGCTAAAAACCTATTTATTCCAAAAAGCTTTTGACCTTCCCTCTGAAGACCCACCCTAACTGGTCCTGTCTATGTGTCTAACTGAGTATTGTCTATGTCCACGTACCTTGTATTTGTATGCCCTGGTTTGATCATTGTTAATTTCTTTTTGATTTGTTATGATTTGCTGTGCATTGTTAACATCAGTTGTGTCAAATTTATTATGAGTTAGTGTTTAGTGTCTTGATTTGGTCACTTTTTTTAACTTTCTTTCCTGTCTTGAATTTGGCGTTCTTTTCCTGGATTGTAGTGTTAATCAAATTTTATTGTACACCGCTCAATGCGCTGCTGTAGCGGTATATCAAATTTTAATAAAGATAAAGATAAAGATCTGTGGACAGCTGCTTTGCATGTGCAGTGCATCATGGGTATGGGTGGGCTAACCCTATCCTGGTGACCACAGCAGACTGTCTGTGTGGTGACATACAGGCTCTCTGCAGCCAGCCAGGGGCTTGCTAGCAGCTATAGAGCTGTAGCCCAATGGTTACTTCACTGCCTGTGAAGCCAAAGGTCATGGGTTCAAACCCATAGTGGGGCTATTTGATAGGGTTGTCCAATGCATTATCTTTTTTTAATGTACGTATTTTGATGCCAGCAAAAACACCCTCAGCGTACTGTACCCAAAAGGTGCCTCTGAGGGCGCTTTATAGGGCGCCCTATAGGGCACCTTATGGTTCCCGTCCATATAAGGTGCACTATACATTATCCTGTGAACAACTTATAGGGTGCCCTATAGGGGACATTTTAGGGTGCTGTGGCGGACAGTGCAATTTATAATGTGCCCTATGGAGTGCCTTATAGGGTGCCTTATACGGCACCTTCAATTACGGCACGTGAGGGCATGTTTGCTGGCAGCAATTAATAAAATAAAAATAAAGTGCTGCAGGACAAAATGTGTACAATTGAAAGCTGATGCCACAGCCAGCCTGATGTATTAGGCACACTGGGGAGCAAACTCATGACCCCTGTATCAGCAGTCAGTGCCTTAACCATTGCGCTCCACTGCTGCTCCTCCTTGCCTGTCAGTGCACCTACTTATGCTTTTCATTCCTTAAACTGCACAGTGCTGCCATAAAAAACAGTACTCTGACCTTGCGGTACCTCATACGGCACCCTCTAAAGCGCCCTATAAGCAACATTCTAGGGTGCCTTGGCTGACAGTGCACTTTAAAATGTGCCTTATAGGGCGCCTTATGTTAACACGCTTTGAGAGTGCATTTGCTAGTAGTGATAATTACAATAAACATAAAATGACTCCAAAACCAATCTTCCCCATAATATGTAATGCCTCAGCCAGCCTTGTTCATTGGGCACTGTGGGGGATCGAACCCTTGATCCCTGCACCATTGGTCAGTGTCTTACCCATTGTGCTGTGGTTCTGTTCCTATGCTTGCACATTAGCGCGCCGCCTTATGCCGCCCAATATTAAAAAGACTCCTAAATCAATAGCACACCACCTAATGCCCATCAGTGCACCGCACAATATTAGACTAGCTCCTAAAGTAATGCCTCAGCCAGCTGTCTACATTGAGCACTGTGGGGGATTGAGCCCCTGATCCCTGCATCATTGGTCAGTGTCTTAACCAGCGTGCTGTGGCTCTGCTCTTCTGTGTGCACATCAGCGCGCCACTTGTGCCTCCCGCGCAGCTATCTCATGCGCTAATGTGCGGGGTGCACATGGGCGCTGCGCATCTTAGCTCATATGTAAATTCCGGATTTTCTTTTTCAGCCAGACACGCCCACTCCTTATATGGCACCCGCACACTACCGCGGCCCGCACATTAGCGGGGTTTTAGTAAACATGCCCCTAAGTTTTAGCTGAATATTCATCCCAGTTTAGGAGCTTAAAATTTATGGGAAGGCTATACAGCAGCAGTGGCTAGCACTGATAAAGCACAGTTACTTACCTGTAACAGGTGATCTCTGGGAACAGCAGGAATAAGTCTTCACATATGGGTACGTCGGTACCGAGGGAGCCTGCGCGGGAACGCTCCCCAGCGTCCAATCAGAAAGCTTTTGGGAGCATCCCTCAGCGCCTGCGTGCTGCCTTCCCGCCTTTCCAACTGTCTCTCCTCAGTTGAGTTTCATAGCTGAGACAAAGAGAGAGAGAAAGAGGAAAGGAAAGATAGATATAAAAATACAACTCCTAGGGGAGGTGGGCGGGTTGTGAAGACTTATTCCTGCTGTTCCCAGAGATCACCTGTTACAGGTAAGTAACTGTGCTATCTCCAGGAACAAGCAGGAATGAGTCTTCACATATGGGGACTCCCAAGCTAAGATGCCTGGAGCCCCAACATGTTGAAGATTGAAACATGCTACACCTCATATGGCCAGGCATCCTGAGGATGGAGGGTAGGAGTTGAAAAGAGAGGAGCTGTAGAAAAAACAGCTAACCTAAGAAAGGACTACCAACAAGGAGTCCTTGTATGTATGATCATTATCATAAGATATGTGGAAATGAACAATCTCTATAATATTGAAATGAACAATCACCATATGACGCTCACCTACTGGATTGCAGGAAGTAGAGAGGCTGATGGAGTCTACTGGAGATTCAGTAGAATAATGTTCAAGGTGACCTCACTGGAGTGAAGGTGGAGGTCAACATCTGGAAGCGAGGGGTGACCCCAGGATTCAATTGGGTAGCACAAAAACGGCAGGTCTTCAGTGGGAAGCTTCATGGAAAGCTGGAAACTCTTTTGGCTACAGAAGTATTCAGAGGTAGGAGCAAAAGAGGAAGACTGACCGATCTGGACAACAGACCTAGTCCTTGAGGGAGGAAAGGGTATGGGAAGAACCCCATACTCCCAGAAAGGACAGATGTTTGAATCTGAAATCCACTGAAGATCCACCATGTCTTACCTAACTGGTAAGAGGTAGAAAGACATTGGGACATGGAGCTTCAGGGATACGTAAACGTAGGATACGGTAGGGCTGTCAGTACCACAGCAGTGGTTGTGTGCATAATATGCAAAACATACTGTGGAACAGTATGAAGCTGTGCAAGCCCACTGTCAGGAACATACAGGAAGGTAAAAACCTTAATGAACATAGACAGTCCGAGATAAGTATGGAAATACATATCTACCTAAAAGAAGTATCTGGACAGATACACATATCTATGTAGATATATATATACGGGTGTATAGATATATATAGATCTATAATGAGATCTAAAGGGCATAGCATATGCACACTAAGCTGACAGACAGATACATCTACAGAGACGTATATAGGTATATACATATAGATATATATACCTGACTATATAGGTCTAAAGATAGATGTCTGCAACTAAGCAGACAGAGCTATGCATATCAGGACCTTCACATGGATATGTGAAGGGAAAAGATTCATTTAAGAACAAGGAGGGGAAACCTACTTGAGAAGATATATAGAGAATCTATTCCCCCAGAGATAATGGTAAAGGAATGCTATCCAGTGAATAACCAGGATGGTTACGTGAAAAAACAGAGGATAATATCAGTCTGTAAACAGCAAGTCCGGAGTCCTGTGGAACTCCAGTATGGTAAAAAGGACAGAAACGCATAGAATGAGATACCAGGTTGACCTACGTGAGGGACAAAGAAGGTATCAGGCGTTTTTCAGATTAATATGTGCTGTCCTTGAAGTATTAGGATACCATGAGGACAAGCTGCAAGAAAAAAGAGTATATTCCCTAAGGAATGGGATAACTCTTAGACTTTCACGTGGAGAAGGCTTATGTCCTTTTCCCTCTTTTTTTTTTTTTTTAAAAAGAAGATAGTAGGGTATGAAGAACCCTCACAGTCATAGGGGGTGACTGAGGAAGCCTTTTTCAACCATGATGGATAGCCATTAGAGAAACTCTATGCTCTCTAGCAGGGGCCCATAGTGGAAAGCTTCTCAGTAGGATTGCAGAGAGCATTATGCAGAAGAACTGGGATGTAGAACTGGCTGATGGAGAAAACTGACAGCCACGTCCACAACGTTGCCAAACCCAGAGATTGGAGATGGCAAGGGTAGAAGATAGTGTAAGGAGCCTGTAGTGAAAAGGAGTATCCAAGAAAGATGTAGAAAAACTGTCTTGGAATCACTACTAAGGCCAGACAGATGGAAAAGTACCAGTAGTCAAGTACTGGAACTCCTACATGGGCAGCTACTGAATAGGACAACAGAGAGAGACGGGCTGTGTCAAACAGAGAGAACAGACTGAACAAAGAGAGCAAGCTGTCTCTGTCTGCAGAGCTGCCCAGATAAAGAAGGGAGTTTACTCAGGAGAAGAACTCTACAGTGAAAAGAAAGACAAGAAAAGTCTTTCAATGGTATGGTACCACTCTTACAGGGGAAACCTTGGCGAAGAGGGTAGATAGAAGCTGAAGAAGGACTTACCACATGGTAAGTCCCTGGAAGGAAAAAATTCATGCTGGTACAGAGAAACTATCATGTGATAGTTGCTAAACCTCTCTTCTAGTCAGGAAGAGGTGGAAAACTCTGTAACTTATAGACATGAATATCCTGACAGATCAGCATACTGAAGAGTAAATGGATTTCCTGAGAATAGGAATCCCTGAGCAGAGTTTTGAATGGAAAAACAGTGAAAAACTTCTGCTGAAAAGAAATTAACTGTAGTTATAAAAAGATTAATCAGAAACCTATGGTTACTGTGTTTATTCAGCCTGGCTAGAGTTTGGATTCTTTAGACCAGGGCGAGACTTCCCCTGCTTGGGAACATCTGAATGATGGGCAGGAGAAGAGGAAAACCTTTTTCTTTTAGGGAAAGAAGGTTTGGTAGGGCATTTCCTACCTGCTGAGGAAGGAGAGGGCTTAGGATGGCCCTCAGAAACAGGAAAGTCAGTGGAGCAATGAGCAACCTGACGTAAGGACTCCTTATTGAAGAGATTTTCTCCAGTACAAGGAGTATTACTCAGTCTTTGTTGTGCCCATCTATTCAAGTCAGATGCTTGGAGCCAGGCTTTACGACGTGCTCCTATGGCTATAGCAGAAGTTCTGCTAACAGACTCAAAAGAGTCTAAGGAAGCACGACAAAGAAACCAAGAGATATTTTGGCTATGACTAAGAAGTAAGGAATAGTCTGCAGCCTTGGGCTCTGAAAGAAAAGGAGTCAAAAGAGATAATTTCTTTGTGATCTCCTGAAGGGATAGACTCATATAGAAAATATATGATAGAATCCTTGTTGCCAGCATAGATGTTTGGAAGGTTTGACGACCAAAGGCATCCAGTGTTCTAGATGCACGCCCTGGCGGGAAAGAAGAATGTTTTTTCCTGCTTTTTACCTTCCTCATTGCTGATTCCACTACAATGGAATGATGCGGAAGTTGAGGCTTTTGAAATCCTGGAGAGGGGGGCACCTGATACAGAAGATCAGTTGCTGTAGGAGGTGAAGAAACCCTTAAGGGTTTTTCCCATACTCTCAGAAGAAGATTCTGCAAAGAGTGATGTAAAGGAAGCATTATATTTTCCTTTTCTGCAGAAAAGCCCTGAGAAGACTCATAGCCAGGAATAGGAATATTAAGGAAGGTTGCCATGTCAAAGAGAAATTTCTGAAAAGAAGGATCTCCGATGGGAACCATCCCTGGATAGGCTAAATTTGAAAAGGTAGCCTGGGCACCGGAGGAAGTACCTGTCCGGTGCAGAACAGGATTTGAAATGGATGGACACTGGAACTGGCAGTTATGAGTTGAGACAGTCAGTAGTGCATCATCCATGCCAGGTATCGACTCCAAACTAGGTATAGAGAGGAGCGATCCAGGTGAAAAAAGCGTGGAAGGAGCCGGTTCCGATGATACTGCAGATACCGGCATCGATACCGATACCGGTAGTTGTGCCGGAATCGAAGGGGAAACCGACACCGAAGCAGTCATCGGAGGCTGCTCAAGCGGTACCGAGGTAACTAAAAACCCTTGGTGATTATCCTCGGTACCGTGCATGCGGAATCGGTAACCATCGGTTCCGAGACATGTCGGTACCCAGTCCTCTAGACTAGAAATCGATTCTAGACTCGGCATCGAAGGAAGCGAGTCTATCGATGCATGCCTAGAGGGTACCGACGTCGGTGGTGGTATCGGTGGTACTGCCGATACTGGAAAGTCAATCTGGGATGTTTCGGTCGGTCGCGAAGGTACCGAGCATGCCAGATGACGATCCCTGGTGAAGAGCGGATCACTCAACACCGATGCCGATGCCGGGGTATCAGTACCGCTCGAAGCGGATGCCACCACCAAGCATGGCTCAGGTATGTTCTGTGAGGGGTGAGCCCCAGGAACAACCTGAAACCCCTGAAATGCTTTGGAGCCCGAAGACTCCCGCCGGGGTTTTAATGCCAATGGGGTCTTGAGGGCAAGGCCGGAGCCGTCAGCATGCTTAGCATGAGACTTACCACTCAAGAATTGGCTAGTCTTAGAGAAGAAATGGCCGGTGCCCTGCCATAGGGAGGGAAAACGGTATCGAGGGAAACTCGAAAGAGAGAATCTCTTCTCACAGTATTGTAGCCTGATGGTTCAGGGTAAAAAGGGTCAGGACCCAAACAGGTTAGACACCAGTTATTGGAGTCTAAAAAGAAAACTGTATTTCCACAGTGGACACTTCTTAGGAGAAGAAGGCTCCATGATGGAGAGGCCTTATAGGCCCAAAAAATTGTAAGACAGAAACTGAGGGAAAACTCTCCCTCAGTTTGAGAAAAAGAAGAAAAAACCCCACCGGCGGTACCGGTGGCGGCGGGAAAACAGCCGCGACCACAAGAAAACAAGAATGAAAAAATTAAAGAAAAAAGTCTCTCTCTCTCTTTGTCTCAGCTATGAAACTCAACTGAGGAGAGACAGTTGGAAAGGCGGGAAGGCAGCACGCAGGCACTGAGGGATGCTCCCAAAAGCTTTCTGATTGGACGCTGGGGAGCGTTCCCGCGCAGGCTCCGTCGGTACTGACGTACCCATATGTGGACTCATTCCTGCTTGTTCCTGGAGATAGCAGCTAGCCATCGCCACTGAACTTTGAACCTGAATTTTCAATGCCAGGGTCATCTCCAGCCACCGTGGGGACTTTTTCTTCCTTTTTTTTTCTTTTTTGTTCAATGAAAACTGTTTTATTGCTATTGTGAAGTTTTTAAATTGGGCACGTGCTCGAGGATAGCAGCATAGTCACATAAGTAGATAGTTAGATACTCAAAATATTGTTGCCTCTTCTCTTTAGCAATATAACAGTTCCCTGAAGCAGCAAGCATGAAATGCTGTCAGCACTGGAGTGAATAAGAGAAGATAGGCAAAATCAGATAAGGAATTGTTGTTCCATCCTGGCATCTTATGTGCAATTACACTGTGTTGGCACTTTAATGGTGGAATGTTTTTTGTGACAATGGCTTGACCTATGTTATTTAAAAACATTTTAGAAAAGTTTGCATATTTAAAGAAAAGTTTAAAAAAGCAAATAATTTGCAAAATTTAACGAAATACCATAGGATAGTTAGGAAGTTATTGGGGTCCTTTAATGACAGAAGGTTTTTTATGACCCATGATGAAGTATGAGAGCTTTCTCATTGGAAGTTTGAGGTTTTTTCCCTTCCTGTAACAAATGTCTGGGATCGAGATAGGTGAGATTGTTGTTATAATTAGGTAACTTTACATGTGTAAGTTAGTATATTCAGAGATGTCTTTTACTGGTTATTATGATTCTCTGATAGGGGGTTTAGTAGTACACTGTATACTGCCAGAGTGACAGAATGAGGAGTCCCTGTTGTCTTACTTTGTGGGGTGCCTATTTCCTATCAAACTATCAAGGGTCTGCCAATCTCTTGACCAAAGTACACCAGTTTCCCCTTCAAAGAAAAATGTCCAAACCTTATTTATATTCCTGGTTGGCAGACCTGAGCACCCTTCAGAGGGCTGCACTCGGCCACCTGCAAACTTTAGTTTAAGGTACCAGTTTCAACCACCCGCTTCCCAAACTTTCTTCATAGGGCACCGCCCATTGACCCTGGCAATTAAACTTGTACAACTTGTCTAATAAATTTCCTTTCCTTGAGATTTTAAATATGTGAAATAGTTCTGTGCACAAAATATAATCACGCTTCTGATGAAACACCCTCTTTACCTTAGGTGGCACTGCTCATACAGACAAAAGGAGAACAGAATAATTGGTCACTTATAAAATCACTCTTCAAATTTCCATACCTTTACTTTCACACCCAGAGGCTTCCCCAATCAACTTCTACTACAACAATTGCAAGGTTGTCATTTTACTTTGTGCCATAGCATTCCATACAATATACAATGACAAGAACCGTGAGGAAATATATCCCACAGCAAATTTAAAGAATAAACCCATTTGTCCACAGCAGCTTTATTGATAGAAAAGGGAGTATTCAGATTGTACATGAAACAACAAATGTGCCTCATTACTTTTGCGTCTGATTCAGAGGGTCCAGTGCATTGCCACCCCACAAGTGAGAAGCTAGAGAGCTTTTTTTGGTTTGATCAGAGAGAAGCAAACAGGACCAGAGAAACAATATAAAATATGAACCCCCAAAGTAAGGCTCAAACCAACTTACCGTACTTAAAATTTTAGACGAGCCTGTAGCCACCATCCTGAACTCAACCAGCAGTTTGGTAGCTGCTTATAGCTTTAAAATTATCAAGGTAAAAATAGTTCTTACCTTGCTCTTCTAAGCATATCCAGTACCCAAGCAGGAATCTGTACTCAGTGGTAAGTTCAGTGGATGCCATTTGTGTACCCACATTGCTCCACAAAACTGACGTGGATCTGAAATAAACACTTTTTGTCTGTTAGTTTGAACTTTATTATATAAATTGCACAATTGAGAGACTTGACAGGTCTGCAGGGATTCCAGCCACAGTACAAATCTCTGACTATTATTGATCCAGTTAATTCTTTATAGACTAAAACTAGGAACTTAGCAGCATCAAAACCTAATGAATTACGGAAGCAGAGGTATAAGAACAGAGAAGACAAGGTGTCCAAAGATCTCTGCACCATTAGTCTAATTACACAATATGGTGGTTATTTTAAAAGCACTATTCATGTTTTGGACATCTGCAAATGGGCATGCAGAAGTCCAAATCACAGAGACATCTCCGGAGGCATTTTAGAAGGGGGATCTGGCGATGTTCCCAGTGCAAGGACATCCAAACCATGAAGGGATATGGTAGAAGCATATCTGGGGCATTCCCAAGAACTTGGATGTCCTTACCCAATTTCAGAAGCACCCTGCACATCCCGAGCAGCATCAAAGGTTATACTTGCTCCAGGCATGATTAGACATCAGAAAAGTGCCAGCCAAACATCCGGAGGGTGTGGAGGAGGTTGCACACTTATATCCCATATATTTTCCATTTTGACAACCAATACTGATGGGGAATGAGGACTCTGTCTTTATTTTGCAATGCTGATGGACATCCCCATATGCAAAGTAGCCCTAAGAGTTTGTAGCCGGGACATGCATGTGTACAACAGAGCAGTGGGCCATATCGGGGATGCTTATGTTTCTATAATCAGGCCAAAACATAGACTTCCCTGGCACTTTTCTGCTTGATTGCACTCAGATGCCCTTTCTAAATGCCACTTCATATTTTTAGCAAGCAGCATTTCCATACTTTTACACAAGCAACCTCCCTTAAGTTCTCCCTTAAGTGTTTTGTTTTTTCCATACACGATCAAGCCTTATCATGATTAAGCTAACCATTTCTAACAGATGGTCCAACATCTATCTTTTTCTGTTTTCCTTTTGTCTGATTTCAGTACAGCATGTACATAAGCATCTTGCAGTTTCTTTCTTTTCTAATATTTTCTACTACTTTACTGCAAGCAATTTTTACCCTTTCACTCCTCAATCCTTAGTTCCTTAAGTGAACCTACTTCCGGAGGTAAAACAATATCCTAAGTGACAATCTTAAATGACAGAGTAATTGCTTGAAATGGCTGTTTATTGCTTTCAACATGACCTTTGACTATCACAGTAAAGAACCTCCATCTTCAACCCCCACATCCCTCCCCCGATCTAGCCCTGATCATATCAGACATGATTGAAATTTCTCCTGGTTTGACCTTTCCATTTTAAAGCTAATATACACTGCTTTCTGTTCATAGCATTTATTTATGATTTCAGGTAAGGTTCAAAAATCACTACCACGTTCTACAGCATGTGTCCCATTGTAGAAATATCTGACATAGTAAGACTATTTTTATTTGCCATGACAGAAACTTGGAGGTTTGTATGTTGACTGGGATCTGATGTAGAATACTGTCCCTACTGCTATCCAAAAATAAAAGATAATTGAATGCCCTATCTAAGCCTTCACTAACACTATCCAGTCACACCTTTCACAGTCCTAAAGTGTTATTCCTTTAAGAACTCCTACTCTTGCCATCTTACTGGGCAGACTAGATGGACCATACTGGTCTTTATCTGCCATCATTTACTATGTAACTATGTAACTCAGGAATTTCCCAATTTAAACCTTAATTATTTATTTGGCAGCTCTTTTATACTTCTGCATCTACAAGTCACAGCAGTTTTATGGAACAGGTTTAATGAATGTAACTTTACATAGAACATAGTTAACAATAAAACAATCAATCAACTGAGAACTTAGTTAATGAGTAATCCGTGAATGGAGTTGCTTAGAGTAGCTAACAGTCCATATGTACCAGTGGAGGGATGTGCTATTGTTTATACAAGCAGGAAGAGAGGAGTGTGGGCTTAGGTTGCTTGGGTGCTGAGGGGGCCTTGTTGTTGAATGTGGCAGTCAGGTTTGGTAAGAAGAAGGTAAGTCAGGTTTGGTAAGAAGAAAGCAATCAGGTTTGGTAAGAAGAAGGCCTCATTAGACACAACATACCCCTTCCCGCCCCCCCCCCCCCCCAGCTCATACTGACCAATTGCCAGCATCCCATTCCTGGCCAAAATAATCAAGAAAGCAATACAGCAACATCTTGGTTGGTTCAGAAATGATCTGCTTGGATTGGAGTGCCTCCAATGCCTGGTCAAATGGGGAAGAGTTCAAATGGGGATGAGTGTTTATTGGCTGCAGCGGGTAGGATGAGGTCACCCAATAGGGTGAGCCATTTATTGCTATGGTGGTGAGAGCTTGCCTCAATTAGTAGTGAGAGGTCCATGGCATACAGTTAGGCGGGTGTTGGAAATGGTGATAACTTCTAGGTCATTTGTTGAGCTTGCGTTGTTCATCTTGAATTGGAGATGCTCCTTCATTATAATGAGGACCCCTCCTAGCAGTTCTGGGGTGGTTGAAAGATAGGTATGAAGGGATAGTGAGTTGATTCACTAGGACATTGCCATGCTCTTCAAGCCAAGATTCAGTTATGCATAATAAGTCAATATGGCTCTCTTTGATGAAGTCAGTAATAACAGGAATTTTATTACAGACAGAGCGTGTATTGATGAGGGCTCATTTAAGTGCTTGATTGTTGGTTGGTTTGAAGCTGGGGACATAAGCCAAGGGGATGATTGAATTTTAATGAGATTGTGTGTATTTCTGCTTCATGGTTTGGGGATGCATGTTTGAGATCTGATGTGATATGGATGTTGTATTATAGGGATGATGTATGATGTCATTGGTATGTAAGTGTGTGTTGAGGTAAAACTGGTGAAAAACAGTATGAGGAGAAGTGGGGAAAGGTTATACATTGTGTGTGCCTGGTTGGAGTACTTGGTTAGAATCAGATGAATAGTGCTGCTAGGCTACTAAACAATTGAAAGCTTCCGCCTGGGGGAGTGATGTCCTCAAGGGGAAGGACTTATCTCCGCTTTGTCTTGTGGCTGCAGGAAATGCCAGGTGCCGCTGTTCCCAGATACTGTACTGACTTCTGTCAGAAGTCTAGAACCAGTGCCTCTGTCTCTTTTTCTGCACCATTTCCAATAGCATGCAGCAGTGTCACTATCCATAGGATTCTAAACTGCCCAGACTCAGCAGAGCTATCTGGATTCCTTCACTGGATTAAACATATATATTTTCTAAAGACCTTCTCTATAGTTTCAGCTTCCAGTAATTTTAGGTTCCTTAGAGGAGCTCAATACAGCTTCTCTTTCCAATTTCTCAAACTGTTTAAAGAAAGACAGTTTCCCCTTTCCCCCTTGCTCAGAGGACTCCAAATTGCCACACCCAGCAGAACTATCAGCTCCTCTGCACAGGATTTAAAATATTTCTTTCCTCTAAGAAGCTTTGCTACAACCTTAGCTTTCAGAACATTTAGTTCCTTGAAGAGCTTAATCTATTACTCCTTAGAAACTTTACAATTTATAAAGCAGAAAAAGTTTCCATTTCTTCTCAAACCCTGCTCCTGTGGTAGGCGAAGGCCTATGATCCATGGTGTCTGACGTAAGCAGGGAGGCCTAAACAGCTTGACCTGTAAGTGGAGCCTGTGGAGAGGCCCAAAGGAATTACACATTTCCCCAAATGCTGCTATTGTAGAAACGAAACTTAACTGAGCACAATTAGGTATAGCTAAGCAGAATCGAAACTTAGAAAGTAGAGAAAAACAAGTTTAATTGGTACTGATAAGGTGTGCTATGCTTCTGTGAAATTAATTAACTGTGCTGAAAGAAAAGTTACAGTGCCCTGCTTCCCATATGCTTTAACTAGCTGAGCGACCTTGGAGGAGAGATGTAACAAGTTAGAGACACTGACCATTGTAATTGGGACTAGAAGGGGGGTGAGCAGGTGCTGGGCCCAAACCAGAGTCCCAATTGGATAGCCATATCAGTACCGGGACCAATAGAAGGTGTACGAGGGGTTACCGGGACCAATGAAAGGTTTGCCTATGTCTAGAATGGGAAAGAAAGCTATAAAAGTTGTTGTTTTACTAGAAATCATTGCTCAGCCATTTTGAATTTGATTCTGCTTGAGTCTTGTGCACAAATAAATGATTTGGACCTTCTGAACTGACTCCTGGTATCATTGGTTTGTATGTGCTCTGCTGCTACACTCCAAGAAATCTTTTTTCAGGGTTTGATTGTATTTCTCAACAGACAAAAACTGAGCCAATTACTTATGCTCAGAAGCTTTTCACTATTTCAAAAAAAATTTCTTAAAGGAGCTCCCTTCTGTTCCTTTCTTATACGCTCTCTCTTAGTTCTGTCCAAAACCAGAACTTTTAAAATGAAAAATTAGTCAGAAAGTTCTGCTCTGAACTGTTTGAGCACATCCTTTCCATACAATACAGCTTGTATCCAGCAAATCTGTGCTTCAAACACAGGGCACAATTAATAAAACTCAGAATCTGTTAACTCTCTATTTTTCCAAATCTCTCTGTAAACAGGCATCAAACAATAAGCAGACCAATGACTTAAACCCAAATTCCAGTTGTCTTAAACTTTCAAAGCACACAGCCCTCCTTCCCTCTTCTTTTCCAGCCCTCAACTGCTTCTTTCAGTTTCACTTCAGTTTTCCCAAGATCAACTGTTTAGTGGTCTTCCACTGTTAGAACTACAAATAGTATCCCAGCACTGCTCTGGAAAAGGGCAAAAACTCCCAAATTGCCAGTTACATTTATTTTTCTACATCCAATTAGACTATATCTTAAGTTTCTGTGCTGTTTCTGTAAACTTCTGAAGCAGCAAATTTAAATACCGCTTCCCTGCATCAGTCTCTGCAGTTTCCTTCCTGAAAGACGGCTCACTAAAGAGATCCCTGCACTTCCCCCAACCCCTGCACTTTCCCAAACACACTCAATGCTTCCCTATGAGGCCGGGACTTGTTTTTAAATTAAACTTCATTTTTAACATTAAAATAGTTTTTTTTAAAGCTTGCAAACCCAAGATTGCATTTCTTTTAATTTATCTGAGGCTCCAGTGCTCTCTCTGGGTCCTGGGAGTGAAGCCCTGCACCTCTCCTGTGGCACCAAACAGGTAATCTATTATTTTAACCTCCCAGAGACATACAAAGCAGAATGTGTCTCTATGTAAATATTTATTCAAACGAGGCACCGCAGTGAGTCTCTGCACAAGGCCCCATATGACCCTCAGGCCACCCCTCTCTCCCTGCTTCTGTCTTATCTTGCATCCTCTGTTCTGCTGTGATCTATACTATCTACTAGTTCTTTTTTTCTTCACAGGTGCAGGTACCTATTTCCTACTGTACCTTCAGCAAAACAATGAGGGAAAACTCTTTTTCCTGCTTTTATTTTTATTTCTTAGTTATGAACCTTGGTAACAAGTTATTCTTTACAGTTTAATGCCCCTAACTAGCCAAAACAATTAGTCTTCCCTAACTAATGGAGACCAGTCAGCATTCATTCAGATCACTCACAGCTTATTCTCTATTTGGTACAGCACTTCTTCCAATGATAAAATTCCTACAATTCTTAAAATTAACTTAAGCAGCTTGTACTAATACTCAAGCTATAGTTAGGGCGGTGCAAGGATTGGAGGTGCCCTAGGCAAACCCTCCATCATGCCCCCCCCCCCCCCATTGCCCTCCGCACCTATTGCTGCAGCAGTAGCAATGGCTTGGAAACAGCGACACAGTGTTTACCTAAATTCTCCAGCACTGCATTGTGGTTTCTGCCTTCTATTACTGGCTGCTTCCTTCCCCCTCCAACGCTGATTTCCGGTTTATGCATTAGTAACTTGGGGACATGCCAAGCCTAGTTCACCTGATAGTAGTGCTGGCCCTAGCTATAGCAAGCAATTTTTAAAAAATGAGGTAGCTTCTTTTAAGACTCCATTCAGGAAGAATTCTCTTCTCTCACATATTCCAAGTGCCAGGATATAAGGCTCCCAGGGAGAAGGGAGTAGGACATGGAAAGGGAGTGGCATGGGTAGGCCTAAAATATCAATATGTATGCCCCTTTTTACAAGGACAATGCAATGTGCATTGTGTTCCATCGAGTCAATGCCGACTCCTGGCAACCCAGCCCCTGGGTTTTCTTGGCGATGTGCGACCAGAAGTAGATTACCAGGCCTTTCTATTGTTTTTAGTTTTTCTGAGGAAAATATTACTGAACTTTTAAATGAAAGAACACCTTTTGAATTACATGAATCTATGACTACCAATGAAGTGAGTAGTAGGGAAAAGATATTGACTGCACAGAAGCTGATAGTCCGCTCCGAGTTGCATAGACTCTCACTGATTGAATATATTCATCGCCAACAAATTCTTCAAGGCTTAAGGATTTATAAAGAGCCTCGTCTGTATGCTTCTGATCTGGTCTTTCTGGAGAAATGGAATCAAATTTTAAATAAATGTTTCCTCGATTTGATGGTATTGGTGGTTGATACGATCAAGATAAGTCTGGAGGGCTTGAATAAAGATGTAGAGTCGATGTTGACAGTGACGAAAACTATGGAATCTGAAGATAAGTTCCAGCAACAACAAGATGATATCACAAGACAATCTGAGCATCTACGAGGAGAAGTAAAGAAAATTAAAATGAAAAAATTGAAAAGAGACTGTGATGTCTATACAGTGGGTTATGTCTATCCCTGGATGAATGTCAATCGAAAAGAGAATAAGAAATCACAAAAACGTGTGGAGTTTGAGTTATCATCAGATGACTCTTCCAGTGTGAATACACTCTTCCAGTGTAAACCACCCAAAGAAAATTTTTTAGAAGGAGGTGGAGGAAGGAAGAAGAAATCACCCAGGGGTCAATACAGGGACCGGGTGTCACACGGAACAACAAATGAGTGTTCCATCTACTCTAGATATTAGATCATCATTAGTTATAAACCTTTCAAGGGTTCCGCTCTCAGAGAATCATCTTAAACTGTTAAATAAAGGGTTGTCTTTGGTCCCCAGGATTACCTTTGATTCTTTTCAGTTTCGGGTAGATCTGGAGAATTCTATTAGAAAGTTGAATTTAAAGGTGTTTTTTGCTATGAGGACTGGAATTACTAACACCTCTTATACGCCTGTTTGTGGGAATGTGGAAGATCCTGGCCCAGGTAGAGTGCGGTTACCCTTGAAGTCTAAATGGAACCCACCTGGTCAAGTTCATTCAGCTCTGTCCATTTATAAACAATAGATCTGTTTTACCCGGAGTAAGGGATCCAGATTTATGCCACTTTTAAAAAATTAGGTGGGGAGGACATACACGGATGCTGGGGAAATCTTTGTAAATTACTATCGTAAACTGTATGCAAGAGAGGATGCCTCACGTTCAAGGATTAGGAGGTTTTTGGCTGAGGTGAATTTACCCCATCTTATGCAGGAGCAGCAGGAGCAGTTGACAGCTCCAATAACAGATGAGGTACAACAGGGTATTGAAAAAGTTGCACTGTGCAAAGCCCCTGGATTAGATGGATACAGAACTGAATACTATAAGTTGCTGAAGACACTGGTTACTCCGGTGTTAGTGGACCTGTTTAATAAGTGGAAGGACACCGGAGTGTTCAAGTATAATAGTAATATAGCTCACATAGTGGTACTCCCAAAGCCGGGTAAAGACACGACAGAAGTGGGGTCATGCCAGCCAATTTCATTAATTAACTATGACCTCAAGTTGTTTGCAAAGATACTAGCAGATCATTTGGCTATGCACCTCCCCAGTTTATTGCATGCATGTCAGACATGGTTTGTGCAGGGGCGGTATCCCACTAAAAATGTTAGGAAAATATTAGGGGCCTTGGACTGGGTCCGGAAACAAGGCGCCCCCTCCTTGCCGGTTAGTTTTGATGCTGAAAAAGCCTTTGACGGGGTAGGGTGGGCATATTTATTTGAGACCTTAGAAGCATATGGACTGGGAGCAGGGTTCATGCAAGGTATCTGAGGATTATATCAGAAACCCGCGGCGGTTGTGGGAGTCAATGGGTTGGTCACACCCAGTTTTGACATCGAACAGGGGACAAGACAGGGTTGTCCGTTGTCCCCGTTATTATTCATGCTTTCTTTAGATCCACTACTGAGAATGATCTATGCCCGAGACTATATATGGGGGGGTGAAGGTGGGGTCTTGCACATTTAAGGTCTCGGCTTTTGCAGGTGACTTATTGGTCATGTTGCTGGAGCCGCGGGATTCGTTGCCCAGGCTTTTGGAGGTGATAGGAAAATACGGAGAGATAGCAGGTTTGAAGATGAATGTGACCAAATCAGAGGCACTGGATGTTACCGGAGGGCTGCAAGAGGACTGAGATGGAGCGTTTCCTCTACGTTGGCCAAAAAACAAATTTAAGTATTTAGGAATATGGTTGCCTCAAGATCCGAAAAGACTGCATCATCAAAATATCCAGCCGCTATTGCAAGAAATTCAGAATAAATTACGAGACTGGACGCCACTGCCCCTCTCCCTTAGTGGTAGGGTGGCCACCTATAAAATGATACTGTTTCCAAAAATCTTGTATATCCTGCAACTCCTTCCTTTGCAGTTGCAGAAACAGGATATTCAAAAAATTAAGAGATCTCTACAGAGTTTCTTTTGGAGAGGGAAAAAGCCCAGACTTAAAATTGATCGGTTATATGGTCAGTGGCAACAGGGGGGAATGGGTTTACCGAGATTAGAGCAATATAACTTGGGATGTTTGCTCCGACATGTTTGTGATTGGGTGGGAGGGACATCGGTGCATACTCCCTATGTTTTTGAGTCAGCGTTGGCAGCCTCTTACTCGCTTCGGTCTGTGTTGCATGTCCCGTGGGTGCAGCTGCCTGAAGGTCTCTGAGACAACATTCTGTGGAAAGGGGTTTATTGGAGTTGGAGGGTTCTATGTGGTAAATTAGGTATCTGCATGAGGTATCAGGGTATTTGTCCTTACAGGGCAACTTATCCTTTAAACCCAGCACACTGTCAAAATTCTTTCGAGGGTGGGCGTTAAAGGGTCTTCAACAGATGCGACAAGCAATTAATGAAGAGAGAGAACTCCGACCTTTTTTGGAACTGAAAGAACTTTATGACTTACCAAGTGGTCATTTTTATGCATACCTGCGGTTAAAGCATTATATGGCATCAATGAAGGATGGAAGGAGAGGTTTGAGACAGGAAATTTTTGGAAAATTAGTGGAATGGTTTGAGTTGGAAGATAAAGAATGGATAACAGTTGCTGGTTATTGTAGGGCCTTGAATAAAATAGCCCAAGAAAAGTGTTATGACCAGTTGATTACACAATGGGGCCGGGAGTTGGGAGTTAATTTTGATTCATTTGCCTGGGAAGCGGCAACAGGAAGAATTCCCAAATTAATAATAGGGGCTAAGCTTCGAGATATGCAATTTAGAATATTAGAGCGTGCATATATTTCGCCATTCAGAGCGTGAAATGCCGGATTCATGCAGCACAGTGGGTGTCTATTGTAACACGGAAGATCTGCCCTCTGCCTCAGAAACACAGAAAGCTGATAGATATAGCGTAGATTCTGACAGGCAGGCAAGAAAAACACTTCCTAGTTACCATAGGCAACACAAACAAAGTCAGACACGAGGTATAATGGCAAGGATTACAGACTTAGGAGAGAGACTTCTTGTGGATCCACATATATTGTTTATGGGATTCATTGTCCATGTGAGCTTCTGTATGTAGGGAAGATGGTAAGATCTTTTAGGATAAGAATGTGTGAGCACAGCAGCAGCCGCTCCTGGACTTGTTAACCACTCTGCTGAAGAGGACACATACCGCAGATGAAGGGGGCGTACCAGTACCACCTGTGGTAGGACTGCAAAATTGCAGTGCATTGGCACTGGGACCCTTACAACATACTGACAATTTTGATGATTATTCTGATGCCTTTGAAAGGATTGCGGAGGCGGCTAAATGGCCACTAGACCAGTGGGCCGTTAGGTTCGCCATATCCTTGACCGGGGAGGCATTGGCGGCCTACAAGGTAATGCCCGCAGGCCTAGCGTCCAATTACCCAGAGGTAAAATTAGCAGTGAGAGATAGGTTAGGGTTAATGCCTACCCACTATCGACGTCTTTTTAGAGAGGCAAGGCTCATGCCTAAAGAGACGCCGAAAGCATTGATGCAAAGACTAAAGGGCTTAGCAGCAAAATGGCTTGCTCCGGAGAAAGCAACAGTGGAGTCTTTGACGGACACTGTGCTCCTTGAGCAATATTTTGAGGCTGTGCCACCTGAAGTTAAGGCTTTCTTGTTATTACAGAAATGCAAATCAACTAAGGAAGCAGCTGAACTAACAGACTGCTACTTTGAAGCAGAGTTAGCCGGGGCTTCCAGGGGGAGCATTTTAAAAGTAACAGGCATGGAAAGAATGCCAGGGGTAAGAAAGGCCTATAATCAGGAGGTACAAGCAAAGAATGTGAGAAAGTATGATATTGTGAAATGCTTTCGATGTGGTAAAAGTGGTCACATGCGCAAAGAATGTAAGGAGCGTATTGCCCTTATCTCAGGGGGAGAGAGAGACCCTGGGGGAGGATTTGTCATAGATGTCCAGGTGGAGGGTGTGAATGCTGTAGCACTCCTGGATACAGGAGCGGACCAGAGTATGGTCTCACATACGATGTGGCAGGCTATTCTGACTAGCAATCCCTCTGTCCTATGCCAGATACCCCCGAATGTGAGAGTGAAATGTATGCGTGGGACCTCATCCTATTACTCCTTGTATAGTGTGCTTGTAGAGGGGCTAGGTACCAGTGAGAAAGTACCAGTAGTGGTAATCCCAAACCTTCCGAGAGAGGTCGTGTTAGGAAGGGATTGGCCTTCTTTTCAGAAAGCCCTCAAGGAGAGGCTAGACGAAAAAACAGGTCTAATTTCCACTAGGTCCCAAAGTAAGGTCTCAGGGGCAGGGACAAGTTCGCTATCTGAGCCAGAGGAAGTGCCCGAGGATAGGAACATATCCCCAGAGCAGGAGACTAACCCAGATAGGGAACCACAAGACACACTTCCCTCTAATGAGGATTTAATTAACCTTCCTAAAAAGGTTAGGAAGAATAGGGCTGAAAGACGCCAGGAAAGAAGACATAGGTCGCAGGGAAGAGCAGACCTGGAAGCCGAGGAGGGATTACCTTGAGTGCAAGCCGAGCTGGTAAAGAAATTCCCTTCCTTCCCTAAAGAACAGCAGGGTGATCCAGCATTAAAAAGGGCATTCGAGGGACTTGGAGTGATCGCTGGAGGCGTGCGGGGCTTGTCGAAGCCCTGGGACTGCGGGAGTGTGTGCCTTGTGAGAGAACTTGCCTTCCCCCGAACTTCGGGCAGGCACAGTCGGGTCATCTTTCCTCCACAAGGACCCTGCAAGGTATAAGAACTGTGCTTTCTGGTCCCTCCGTGGACTTGGAGTGATCGCTGGAGGCGTGCGGGGCTTGTTGAAGCCCTGGGACTGCGGGAGTGTGTGCCTTGTGAGAGAACTTGCCTTCCCCCGAACTTCAGGTAGGCACAGTCGGGTCATCTTTCCTCCACAAGGACCCTGCAAGGTATAAGAACTGTGCTTTCTGGTCCCTCCGTGGACTTGAAGTGATCGCTGGAGGCGTGCGGGGCTTGTCGAAGCCCTGGGACTGCGGGAGTGTGTGCCTTGTGAGAGAACTTGCCTTCCCCCGAACTTCGGGCAGGCACAGTCGGGTCATCTTTCCTCCACAAGGACCCTGCAAGGTATAAGAACTGTGCTTTCTGGTCCCTCCGTGGACTTGGAGTGATCGCTGGAGGCGTGCGGGGCTTGTCGAAGCCCTGGGACTGCGGGAGTGTGTGCCTTGTGAGAGAACTTGCCTTCCCCCGAACTTCGGGCAGGCACAGTCGGGTCATCTTTCCTCCACAAGGACCCTGCAAGGTATAAGAACTGTGCTTTCTGGTCCCTCCGTGGACTTGGAGTGATCGCTGGAGGCGTGCGGGGCTTGTCGAAGCCCTGGGACTGCGGGAGTGTGTGCCTTGTGAGAGAACTTGCCTTCCCCCGAACTTCGGGCAGGCACAGTCGGGTCATCTTTCCTCCACAAGGACCCTGTAAGGACCCCTATAGTATAATTGTGTTTCTGTTTGCTGACCGCGGAGTGTGTCCGCGGAGCGTGATCCGAAGGGGCGTGTCTAAAGGGGCGTGACACGCCCCTTTGGCGCCCCTTCGGCGTCACAGCGGCGAACAGTAAGTTCTTGGCTTTGTTTGTTTAAGTGGAAGTGTTGTACATATGGGGAAACGCAAAGGTAAATCTGGGCGTGGAGAGGAGGGCTCGGCGGCTGCTGTGCCGGTTGTCGGTCCCTTGGACAAACATCTAGTCCCACGCCCAGTTGCGCAGTCCTCTCCCGAGGGTGCCTCCCTTAGCTTTGGAGGGAGGACCCCTCCTCCTTGTCCTGCCGATTTGTTATCCTTAGTGGATTCGGTGAAGTCCCCTGAGATGGTGTGGGCTACCGTTTCGGCGGTGGTACAGTTACCTAATCCAGTCGCTTTAGTTGCCTCTGGGGGGCCTCTGTGCTCATTGGTTTCTTCAGGATCAGAGATAACCTTGAAGGATCTCTGGCAAGTATTGCAATCAATTGATACTAAAGTGTCTTCTACCCTGAGTTCATTATGTGATTTTACATCTCAAACTGTTATGTCTCTTAAACAATTAGATGGTAAGATTTCTGTTGTAGATGCTGCTTGTGGTAAACTTGAGCAGCAACTGCCTACTTTACATTCTGCAAATGTAGCTGGGATGAAAGACGCCTTAATTTTGCATGGCAAGGTGGAGGCACTTGAAAACACCTTGCGTGCTGTTAATTTACGTTTCCTAAATTTTCCGCAGACCCCTCTTCTTTCACCAAAAATTCTTTTTGACAAATATTGCAAGGAAGTGTTGCTTTTTTCAGATCCTATGGAGGTGTCTCAATTGTTTTATATCCCCACCGGCCTAAAGCGAAGTAATCCGGTAGAGGGCGGGCTTGATGTTATCGAGCCCTCTCTTGCCAATTTAACTGATTTTTTGGAAGACTCCACCGATACTATTAATTCTCGTGCTACGTTGGTAGTATCTTTGACATCATTAGAAAATAAACACCGTATTCTTAAAGCTTTCTTTAAAAAAAAGACGACCCCCTTTTGTGGTCACAAGATAAATATATTCCCTGATGTTTCACGCAACACGCAACTTAGGAGGAGGCTTTTTCTGACGTTAAAGCCTCGAGTCCTAAAGTTGGGTGCTACTTTTTTTCTCCGTTTTCCTTGCAAATGTGTTGTTAATTACGAGGGAGCTGTTTATATATTTTCTGATGTTGTACATTTAGAGAAGTTTATCTTGGAACGGCAGGGCTCTGTTGAGGTTAGTCGGGATGAGTGAGTATATAGTGATTGCCTCCGTGTTATGGGTTTGTTAAGCCTTGATTTCATGATGGTTTATTTTCTTGTATTTAAATTCACGTCTGGGTCCCGGTGATGTGGACTTGATTTTCATGTTACTGATTATTGGTTTATATGCTTGTATTTTCTCGATTGTCTTGAACTATTGGCCTCATTGTATGATGTTAAAACTTTAATAAAAAAAAAAAAAAAAAAAGGGCATTCGAGTATGCTCAAGAGGCTAGGACAATTTTACCCAGGTTCTTCCTAGAGGGGGAATTGTTATATAGGGAGAGCACGGATCCAAGAACAGGTACTGTACGTAAGCAGTTGGTGGTGCCAACTACCTTTAAATTGGTAGTCATGAAATTGGCGCACGACCACCCTGTAGGCAGTCATAAAGGTGTCCAAGGGACATTAGACCAGGTGCTAGCTTGCTTTTACTGGCCAGGAGTGTTTAAAGAAACAACCCGATATTGCGAATCTTGTCCTGCGTGCCAACGGGTCACGGCTGCCAAACCAAAGCCAGTACCGATGGTTTCACCACCCACCATTGCAACCCCAGTGCGGCGATTAGCAATGGATATTGTAGGCCCGCTAGTAAGAACTCCAAGGGGTTTTCAATACATTTTAGCAATCATGGACCATGCGACGAGGTTTCCGTGGGCAATACCCCTGCGCAACATTTCTGCGAAAACCATATCCATAGAACTCATAAAGTTGTTTTGTGAGATTGGGTTTCCGCAAGAGATTTTAACCGATCAGGGGACAAACTTCACTTCCAAACACTTGGCCATGCTTTTGGACGCCTTTGGGATACGTCATATCCGCACCTCAGCGTACCACCCCCAGTCCAACGGACTGGTAGAAAGAATGAACCAGTCATTAAAGCAAATGTTAAGGTGGAGCTTGGGAGGGAATATGGTTGAATGGGACAATGTCCTCCCATTCGTTCTTTACGCGTGCCGGGAACGCGTACAGGCTTCATTAGGGGCATCCCCATACGAGCTGTTGTTTGGTAGGGCTCTGAGAGGAATCCTGGATATCCTTCAGGAGCAGTGGGTTGCACCAGATGAGACAGAGGTAGGGGTACCTCAATTTCTTAAGGACCTCAGGAACCGTTTAGAACGGACATCCCGAGTGTCCATGGACAATCTGCAGGCCAGCCAGCGCCGGCAGAAAAGGTATTACGACCGGGGGACTAAAACAAGGAATTTATCTATAGGGGATAAAGTTTTAATCCTAGTGGCGGAGGCCGATCCAAAGTTTGAGGCCAGATGGAAAGGCCCGGGTACAGTAGTTGGCCAGGTGGGTCCCGTTTCCTATAAGGTAGAAAACGAAAGAGGACGCCGCCAAATATACCACTTGAACCTGCTGAAGCCTTGGCATGAAAGGTCAGCGGCAGTGAGGTTGGTACATGTAGAGAGCCGAAGGTTTAACTCAGGTGAGATTACGCGCTGTCCGACGAGGACGTCTGCAGCTCGTAATATCTTAAGGAGGGGGATGTGTAACACGGAAGATCTGCCCTCTGCCTCAGAAACACAGAAAGCTGATAGATATAGCGTAGATTCTGACAGGCAGGCAAGAAAAACACTTCCTAGTTACCATAGGCAACACAAACAAAGTCAGACACGAGGTCTGCAGGCACGCCTAGTTAGTGAACATTCCCTAACTGATGAGGAAAACAGCTTTCACCTGGCAAAGAGAACGCCCAGGAAGCTGTATAAGAAATCCTCAAGGCAAACAGAATTAGTTTCAGTTTCAGGAGTTTCAGGAGCTTCAGGAGGGGCTTGGCAAGACACGAGGAACTTGCAGGCTTGGCAAGACAAGGGAAACTTGCAGGATTTGGAAGGAAGCTCAGAATACTCAGAATACTCTGATACAGAGTTTCAACTGCCCAAAACATCTAGCAGGAAGCCACAGAGGAGTTATCAAAGAGAAACAAGGAAAGTTTCACCCAGAGAAGTCAGCTACCAGAAAAGCTTACCTCTGACGCAGTGTGAATTTCCCCGGCACCTGGCTGAGTTGAAGGAACGTGAGCCAGCTAGAAACAAACCGTATGTATTGGAGAAGCAGGGCTGTTTAAAACAGTTTCAAGCCCTTGAGAGGGAAAGCTGTCCTGTTGAGGATGTATGCATGTTTGACCCAGATGAATGTATGCCAGTAAAACCCTGTAGAAGACTTCCCCGAGAAAAGTCTTCAGTGAACAGAAGAGAGCAGTGCTATGAGCTACAGCCCAGTCTAAAAGGCAGGAGATTTAAAAGTGCTAAAGAGAAGGCTTGGTTAGACAGAGGTGTCTCTCCCTCCTGCTACTACAGGCTATACAACAACTATTTGCCTGGTGGTGAAGACAGCTGTATAGATGGCTCAGAGGGAGAAATGGAGGTAAGAAAGATACAGACTTTCTGTCCTAAAGAAAAGTTTATAAGTGAAGAGCCTATGATTACAGAGGCTAGTTTCACAAGTCCATGTGTTGAAGAAATGGATTGCTCTGTATGTGTATCTGACCTGAATTCTTCTCTGCGTTGAAGCTAAAGACAAGAGTGTCCTGGTAGTAGCTGAGAGAGCTGAGAAGAGACTGCCAGTATACTAGAGAAAAACTGCTCACTGTGATTTGTAACTTATGCTTAAAGCAAGACGCTGTATTTAAGTTTCTTCAGTTATGTCAAAGTAAAGACTGTATCCTAAGTTCTTCTGTATTATATTACTTTTGAAAATCCAACCCCGGGAGGGGAATAAAACATCCTTTTGAAACCTGACCATTCGGACTCACAGCTACACTTTCTTTATGGAAGGTCAGGCACCAGTGGTTTAGTTGACTGCTTACGCCACAGTTCAGCGACTGCTGGTGACACTATGGTGCGGATTTGGGGGGCACATTTGGGGCATATGTTCTGGGGATGTGGACAGGTAGGGAAGTTTTGGAGTAGAATCCAACAATTCTTGGGGGGACTCCTGGGACAAGTATTGACGTTGACCCCAGGTCTAGCTATTCTGGATACTCCAGACCCCCTGGGACTTACCATGGCAGGGAATAGAACGATGGTGAGAAAGTGTTGCTTGCTTGCCAAACAATGTATCCTTCGTAAATGGAGGGCGGCAGGGGGGCCTGAATATTGGGAGTGGAGGAATGTCTTGCACCAACTGGTGTTATGGGAGGGAGAGGCCTCTAGACGACATGTGAGAAGGAGAGCGAATTTCTTGCTGATCTGGTCCCCATATTAAGAGGGGGTATCTGCCAAGGCAAGGAATGATATCTTAACAATATAAGTTGGCTATCATAGATTCAGGGTGTCTGTACAAATAGAAGGGGGAGGGAGAGGGGGGAAGGATTAGAGGGAGGGGAGGTGGGGAAGCAATATACCAGCATCCCCCAAGTTGTAGCATTAGAGGTTGTTGAGGCAGCTTTATACCGGCACGGTGATCTTATTGACTATATGATTGCTTTTGTCAGGGGATTGGCTGAGTTGGCTTTATTTCAAAATTATTTTGTTTTTGAGGAGGTAATTTACCATCAGATTTTGGGGGTAACCATGGGGGCTACGTTTGCCCCATCAATAGCCAATTTGTTTATGGGGTTGTTTGAGCAGAAATGGCTATCTGATTTGCCATTTATGTTTCATATTAAACTCTGGTGCAGATACATTGATGATGTTTTTGCTCTGTGGATGGGGACTGTGGAGTCTTTGGAGCAGTTCTACTGTTGGTTCAATGGGTTGGATTCATGTATACAGTTCACCTATATGTCTCATAGGGATGAGATAGCCTTTTTGGATGTTTTGATAAGATGGGGTAGTACTAGTTGGGAAACCTCGGTATACTGAAAATCGATGGATAGAAACACATTTCTTCATTATTCTATTGCCCATCCTATGCGTTTGCAGGATGGATTACCCTTTTCTCAGTTCATTAGGTTCCAGAGGAATTGTTCTGATGTTTCAGACTTTAAATCTAAATCTAAGGTCTGATGGCTGATTTTAGAGATAGAGGTTACCAGACAGAGTAGTAGATTGTGCTTACCGGCAGACTCTGTTTAATAATAGAGCCCTGTTGTTACATTCAGGTGAGAAAGATAGTAATGAGGTGGAGGAAGAGTGTGTGAATTTTATATCAAGATATTCTCCGTTTAGTTCTCAGATCCAGCGGATTATTGTGAAACATGCCTGGATTGGCTGGAAGCGTACTAGAAGTGTGTGGTTACATGATCAAAATCTGAAAGAAAGGTTGAGTCCTGCTTGCCTGCGCCCGCTGTTTCCTAAGTGTGAGGATAAGATTGGCCATAAAAGTTGTGGCAAGTGTTCTATTTGATCTGTGTCGTGTGATATTCAGACATTTTCGTATAATGGCAAGGATTACAGACTTAGGAGAGAGACTTCTTGTGGATCCACATATATTGTTTATGGGATTCATTGTCCATGTGAGCTTCTGTATGTAGGGAAGATGGTAAGATCTTTTAGGATAAGAATGTGTGAGCACAGAAGTTGTTTGAACTGTAAAATACGTGAGGCTCCCATTGTGCAGCATTGTTTAGAGGAAGGTCATGTTTTTATTGACCTATGGTGTTTTTGCATTGATGCAGTAAAAGTGGGGAGAAGAGGTCGTACTAGGGGGAAAAGCTTTGATTGTATGTGAACAATGGATTTTCCGTTTGCAGACGTGATTCCGGGGGGTTTCAATTTACAAATTGATTGGGATGCCTGTTTATGAATTGTGTCGCTGTTTTTTGTTGGTGATGTTCCTTTAAGATTCTTTTAGTATTTAAAGGAAGGACCGTGTGTTAGATCGCATGTGCAGTGTTTTTCTGAGCCAGTTTGGTTTTGGTGAAGACTGGCCAGGATTGTATGTGTGGGCACAAATTAGCAGTTTTGTGGTAAGAGGGAGTTCTTTCATTTATATGGTTATTTGTTTTTCTGACTATGGAGATTATTGAGGGCTTTTGTGTTTTTGTTTTTGTGTTTTTGACAGTGATTATTTACGTCCCCCTGAAGAAGCATTTAGCAAAACGCTTAATGGGCGCTGGGGAAAGGCGTTGGGGCACAGCAGATGGGAGCATCGGCTGAGACCCTGTATTTGATTCTTGGCAGCTGTTTAAGATAAGTTGGGACTCTGAAGTTACTGGTTTGCTGGACTGTCATTGAAAAATACTTTGTTAACTCTGAGAGTGGAGTTTTTAAGGTCGTTGATGTGTTGGGGCTATGGCGTGAAGGGTTTCCCTAATGCCTGATGTATATCCTATTTTTCTGAGACCTTTTCTCCCTCTCTTGTCTTTTTTTGGCTCCAAATGTGAATACCATAGGATTTTTTGATGTGTTCATGGAGTGATTTTTCTTTTGCTGGGAATTGTATCTCACTCTGGAATGACCTTTATCTTTATCTTTATTAGCATAACTTGATTAACCGCCCTTGCCGGGGCGTCAGAGAAGTGTACAATAAAAGAATTGGCTACCAGAAGGAAGCAGAGGGAGAGAGGAACGCCATTAATTTATAGGAAAGCAGTAGTAAAAGATAGGAAAAAAAAGAGGATAGAGGGGACACAAAGACAAACACAGATACAGATACAATTGCTGATGGCAATATGGGGAGAACAAGGGGAAATGGGAGAAGATAGGGTTGTGCAGGGGGCGTAATTGGTTGCTTCATGAAGGGTTGGTGAGAGAGAGTACCAACTGAGGAAATGCAGAATGATCTGATGAAGCAGGCAAGTCATAGGCCTGACAGAAAAGGTGTGACTTAAGGAGTGCTTTAAAACGAGGGAGTGACGGTTCAATGCAAAGGGAGTGAGGGAGCGAATTCCATAAAGTGGGGCTAAGAAATAAAAATGCAGAATGACAAGTTTGTTCGAGATGGGCTCGAGAGGGAGGAGGGAGGAAGAGGCGATTGCCATGGGCAGAGCGGAGAAGGCGGGGAGTAGGTTGGAAGCAGATGAGATCAGCCAAATACTGGAGTGTGCTGGTGTGAAGTGCTTTGTGGGTGATAGTGAGTATCTTAAAGATGAACCTAACTTTGATTGGAAGCCAGGGGGTGACATGATCAAAGGGGGAGGAGTGGGTAAGAAGACGGGCAGCAGTGTTTTGAACCAGTTGGAGATGGCAGAGCTGGTAGTGGGGAAGGCCTGCAAAAACTGAATTACAATAATCAAGGCAGGTGATTACGAGTGAAAGAACCAATGTAGTAAGGGCAGAGGAAGGGAGAAAGGGGTGAATGGCTCAAATTCTACGAAGATGAAAAAAGAAACTGCGAACGAGTGTAGTGATGTGTTGGTGAAAAGAGAGAGAAGAGTCTAACGTGACATCAAGATATCGGAGAGTGGGGACAAGAGGGATAGGGAAAGAGGACATGGTGGGGGACAAGCAGGGGGGGGCACCAAAAGAGAACCAAAGGGCAGAAGACTTGGAAGGGTTGACATGAAGGAAATTTGTGTCAAACCAATCGGAAATGATGGCCAAACATGAATCGAGAGCAATGAGGTTGGGGGCCAGAGGACTAGTACGGTGGAGAAGAAGAATGTCGTCTGCGTAGAAATAGGCTGAAATTCCGGTTTGCTGGATGAGCAGGGCCAAGGGGGTAAGGAAGGCATTGAAAAGGAGGGAGGCAAGGATGGAGCTCTGGAGGACACCACAGTGTAGAGGAAATGAGGGGGAGGTGGAGGAACCTGACTGAACAGCGAAAGTGCGAGATAAAAGGAAAGACCGGAACCATTGAAGAACCGTGTCATGAATTCCAAAATCGGATAGGCGTGCCAAAAGGGTGCGATGGTCAACAACATCAAAGGCAGAAGAAAGATCCAGAGAGACAGCAATCGAGAGGTCACCGTGGTCGTGGGAGCGATGAATTTTACTGCGGAGTGCAAGAAGTATGGTTTCGGTGCTATGGCTTGCCCTAAAACCAGACTGATGGGGGTGAAGTGAGAAGGTGGTGTCAAGGTGCGTGGCAAGTTGTGTAAAGACAAGCTTCTCAAGGACCTTTGAAAGAAAAGTGAGATTTGACACCGGCCGCCAGTTTGTGGGGACAGCAGAGTCGAGGGCAGGTTGTTTAAGGAGGGGATGGATCAAGGCGTGTTTCCAACTGGCAGGGAAACAGTCAGAGGCCATACTGGAATTGACCATAGTGAGAATGTAGGGGAGAAGTGCCAGAGAGGGGTCAAGAAACCAGGTGGAGGGAAGGGGCTCCAAGGGGCAAGTAGTTTTATGGGGGTTCGAAATTGCCTTGAATAGTTCAGTTGAAGTGACATGTCGAAAGGTATGCTAGGAATGAGGGAAGGTATGGGATAAGGGGAGGGCATGCAAGGGAGGGTAGGGGAGAGAGGCAGGATCGGAAGGGGGAGGTGAGAGAGGAGGGGGACAGGAGCTGAAAGTGGAGCAGAGCGACTGGTTCTTCTGGGAGAAGAAAGAAGCAAGGTTTTCAGGACTAGGGGCGACAGAAGGAGTAACCGACGAAGGAGTGGGGGTCGAGGATGAGGAAAGGAAGTGGAGGACCTGATGAAGATGTCTCGATAAGTTGGAGGAAGAGGCAATGAGGTGTGAATAATAGTCCTTCTTAGCTGAGCTGATCATTGAGCGATAGGAATGGTGCACCTGATGGAAATTAGTGAGGGAATCGGCAGAGGGGTGCTTATGCCAGGCGTGTTCAACACGACGGAGATGAGAGCGGAGAAGATACAGTCCTGGGCGATACCACGGGTGGTGAGAGGAAGGATGGGAGGGAGTGGGACGAAGTGGGGCTATAACATCGAGAGCAGAGGAAAAGGAAGAGGTCCAGGTGTTAACCTGTTGGTCCACAGACAGAGCAGCGAACTCCTCAGGCAGGAGGGAGTCAGTTGGAGGAAATTGCTGAAGGGTAGGTGGGGTAATGTGACGTTTGAGTGCCTGGGAGGAGGGACCAGTTGTGGGCAGATCGGGGACCTGTGGGGAGGGGAGAATAAAAGGAGAATAAAAGGCAGTAATGATCGGACCAAGGGAGGGAGAATGATGAGATGCTGGAAGGCGAATACGGAGAATGAACAGGGGTAAGGATAAGGTCGAGGGTACGTCTGGAGGCATGGGTAGGGCAGGCAACATGCTGGGAGAGACAGAGATCATCAAAGAGTGACAAAAGGGCTTTGTCATGAGCTCTAGATGGGGAATCGAGGTGGACATTAAAGTCACCCAAGATGGCAAGATGGGGGGATAGAAGGACTGTTTCAGAGAGCGTGAGAAGGAGGGAGTCCCAAAGATCAGACCGGAGAGAGGGAGGGACAAAGAGGAGAAGAAAGTGTACAGGAGTTGGGGACTCAAAATGTAGAAGAAGATATTCTGGGTACCGAGGAGAAGGTGAGACAAGCATGACCTGTTTTGAATATTAGGCCTTTCTACTGTGCAGTGAGTTTACAGCCCCTGGTATTTCAAGGGCTGGCCAGGCCCAACCCTGCTTAGCTTCAGAGATCACAGGGTAAAGGAAAAGAAGAGGGTCTTCCGCAGGAAATACAGTGAGACAAAGCGGAAGCCAGAGACCACGGCCAAACACAAAAAGGTGGTAAAAAATCTTAATTTGCAGACCCAACACAAAAGGTTTCGGCCGGAGGCCTTCTTTAGGGGTCACGGAGGATAAGAGACAACGTAAAATGGTGGACCAAACCACTCTTCCCAATCCCTCTCAGCTTGGGCCAATCTTTGCCAGCAGGGGCTGGGGACTCCCACCAGAACTTCAAGCTATGCTGCTACTGTTAGGGCCCACTTCCGCCAACAGGGGCTGAGAGCTCCCGGATGTGCTTCAAGATTAACTGTGCTCCCCAGATGTCTTGACCTTGACAAATATCTTGATTAATGCCTTCGGCAGGAAACAGAAAGAGAATACAATCCATCAGGATCATAGTCTCGATTCCATTCTCACTAATCATCAGAACAAACACTCAGTTGTATATGCACCCTGTTAATTTCACGTTCATGTTGAACTGGCCTTCAGCAAATAGATAAAGTCTATAGAGCGGGATATGGAATGAGACTTTATCTATTTGCACTTCTCAAACCTAAACTCCTCTCCCTTTCCAAGACCCTGTTAAATTTCCACTCCCTCAATGTCTCCTCTCTCCAGCTGTGCCAGTCCCAAACCCCCATGACACACTCTCTGGTCCTTAGTGCCTCTGTCTCCCTTCTGCACAGTTCTCTGATGCCTTTCTTTGTGCCCCATTGTAGCTTGCAACCTCTGTGTTTGTGGTTCCCTGTTGCCTGTCTGTGTGTACCCTAGTTTTAACTGCAGATTCTGTGTGGGCTCCTGCTGTCTGTGTGTGTGTAGGTGTATGTGTGGGGGGGGAGAGGGGGTGTTGGTGGGTGTGTTGAGGTGCATGTGCAGTGCTGTAAGTGCTGGTGGTGGGAGTTACTAGGTGCTGGTGATGGGAGACAGGAACCATGGATGAGATGAAAACATTAGTTGCACTGACCTGCTGCATGAGGACTATAGAAAGCACAGGAGAGTCTCTAGAAGGCATCTGTATCAGAGAGTATACAGGCCAAGGACCTAATTCCTGGACCTTAGAGATGAACAGTGCCTGACGAGGTTCCATTTTGACAAGGCAGCTGAAAGAGTACTCTGCACCCCCCCCCCCCTCACCTATAACAGATAGGGCTCTTGGGTTACAGAAATCCACACACAAAGCAAGGAGAAGGTTAATTGATCACAATCTTTAAATAATACACATATCTGTAAATAATACACAACACACTTGTATTATAAAATCCACCAAAGCTTTGGGAGAGTAAGCTAGGCCTTTGCCTATGTTTACTCTGATATCATAGCTTTAGGCCACTTTATTTATAGGTAAAGATTCCATTACACAGCATAATTTCACTTTATTATTCTACGTCTCACATCACGTATATTCATAATATACATATTCTATTCTACGTCTAGTGTTATGTATATTCATAATATACTTTTCTATAGGCATGCACGTCATAGACCATCATGAAAAGACATACATATATTCTCAGACATGACTATGTAGGCCTTAATTCTAATTAATCCTAACACTGACAGTTTGATATCTCTGACCAGAGACTGAGAGACTGCGACGCTGGGTAAACAACTTGCCTTTTACTTATCCTTCTAATAACAAGACTAATGTTTATGTTATGTAAAACCTTTCACCCAGTTTCTTCTACAGAGTTTTCAAGGATGGTATTAAATAAGGAGCTACAAATGATATTAACTCTTTCTTAGGGCTTATAGTAATATAATGTTATACACAGGGCCTGACTGTGTATCCAACCCGGTACAATCAAGCTTTCTTTCAGCAGCTATCCACCATCTTTTCCAGGAGCTAGAGCCGCTTCTATTCTCCCATCACACAGAGGGGCCTGCCCATGCCTCTCCACTTCAAAATCACCATAGCCCTTGCCTTCCTAACCACTGGCAGTTTTCAGTCTATGTTGGCTGCCACTACAAATCTTAGCCAGTCAGCCATCTCACAGTGCATTTCCAACCCATAGGCAGCAAACCATGATCCAATTCCATGAGGTGGACTGCTTCCCATTGGTACTAGGGCTCATTGATTGTGCGGCCCCTCAGGCCCCCATGAGAGAATGAGGCAAGCCACCTACTGCAACAGGAAGGCATTCCACTCACTCAACATGCAGATGGCCTGCAATGCACAGGGGGAGATAAAATATATCTTTCCCAGATTTCTAGGTTCCTACCATGACTCCTACATCCTCACCCACTCTGGCATCTGTGTGAGGTCTGTGAGCAGAGTTATCACCAGTGGATGCCTGCTAGGTAAGCCCTGCATCAGCTCTCTATATCTTCTAGACATGCACATGCTTGGAAGTTGTACTGCACCTCGGGAGCTGTAGCACTTCATCCAAAAAGCCTAGGGCTGCAAAGCCTGTCCAGTACCTGGCACACCCTCATGCACTCCCTAATATGCTCCCTCTACCTATGCAAGTACTACAGATTATCCACTGAGGGGCTAGCTACTGAACCCTATCATGGCATCTCACATAGAGGCAGAGAATACTACAACAGGGCCCACAAGAACACAACTGCCATCATTTAGAGGACATTTGGACAGCTCAAGAGCCACTTCTGGTGTCTTGACCAATCTGGGGGTGAACTGCTGTCCAGTCCTGACAGGGTATATCAGATATTTATGGTCTGCTTATGCTCCACAATATTGCACTGAGGCACAAACAACCCCTCCCTGAACAATAGGATGCTGCAGACTCAGATCATGACACAAATGCTAAAGGGCCAAGGCAGGAGGATACAAGACAACCATATCAACTAGGCACTGCAGCAAGAGATGATCTCATGCACAAGCACGTGATGTGAAGATAAGTGTTTATTTCCTGACACACAGGATATGCAGAGTATAATGACCTATCTTCTACCTTTTCCCTTACACCATCGTGCCCATCCTGGGACACACCACCATCCATACCTCCAGCATCAGCCCTGGCCAACCCCACCACATCTCCCACCTCAGTCCTGGCTATACACCTCCCCACCTACCAGCCCTGTGGCTGCATCACAAACTTCTTCTCTTCCCCAAATGCCCATCACCCTTAAGCATCCCCCAGGAGGCAGCTACCTGCTGTCTCTCAAGTCCCCCAAATAGTCTCTTATCACCCTCAAAAGAGTGCCTATAGGAAAACAGGGTTACATCTTTCCAAGTGCTCTCCCTGACCCTTGTCCCTCAGCACCTTACCCCTCAGCACCTTACCCCTGTCTCAGCCTCATAACCCTGACTATATTGGCATGAGGATGTGCCAGATAATCTCACCAGACTCTGAGGAGCTGTTGGAGAATCATACAGTGCAGCTGACCATTTGGAGGTCATGTGGAAGGGAGGAAAGCAAAGAGGTTTCCCCCTGCCACAGGATGCATATCCAAAAATGTTGGAAGAGAAGGGCATTGACCAGACAGATAGTGGTGCTAATATGGCATTGCAGGACAGTGGAAATGCTGTTCTCTTTGGTTCCCATGCAGATGAGGATGCCAGAAGCACAGATGGCACTCTGGTGGCACCCAGAGGTGAAGGAGGGACCCCATCATATGGGTCCATGTATTGCTCAAGGTCTCTGTGCAGCCCCATGATAGATTCACTGAGGGTCTCTGTTGCCCACAGCTGTATCTTCTGGAGTTGGATATGGCATTCTTAGCTCATTGTGCCTGATATTGAACATTGTGCTGCAGGAGACATTCGGCACAACACAGAAGTTGCTGATTCTGGTGGCTGGTGCTAGGGATGTCCCGGCTCTCATCTTCCCCTGCACCCTCCCCAGATGATAATCAAAGGGAGAGGGAGGTGGAAGCTGTAGTTCAGTCCCATCTTTGATATCTTCCTCCTCCTCCACTTGGGCAGTAGCAGTGTCAACATCCTTGATGCCCTTTTTGTTCCTGGGTTCTGGACTCCTGCTTTTCCATCTCAGCTAGCCTGCCACCATCATCCTGGATTGTAATGCCCGTGGTGTGGGACTCTCTTCAGGGGCCTAGCTGCTGGAATCTGTGTTGCTGCCCTCTAATACAAATGCAGACTCCTCATCCTCTGTAATTAGGACATGAAATGCACTCATTCACAATATTCCAGATATCTCCCAACCCCATGTCATGTCAATTATGCATGCCCTTTCCACACAAATATACCATCTGTTGTGGTGGGAAGAGCTCCATTGCATCATCCCTGGCCATGGTAACCTGCAGCATACAAGTGAGAGGGTCAGGGCTGTGGGCAGAATCGACATGGATAGGGTCTAAAAGCTGTGCCCTCCAATGCTACATACTTTTCATGTCCAAGCCACGGGTTACATAGAAACATAGAAACATAGAAATATGACAACAGAAAAAGACCACATGGCCTATCTAGTCTGTCCTTCCATAACAACTACAACAGTCCCCTTTTTACCTTTAGATATCCTCTGTGTTTGTCCCATGCTTTTTTGAATTCAGTTACTGTCCTCATCTCTACCACCTCCACTGGGAGACTATTCCACGGATCCACTACTCTTTCCGTAAAGAAATATTTCCGCATATCACTCCTGAATCTATCTCCCTTCACCCTCATCCCATGTGCCCTTGTAGCAGAACTTGCTTTCAATTGAAAGAGGCTCTCTCCCTGAACATTTATGCCACAGAGGTATTTAAACATCTCAATCATATCACCTCTATCCCGCCTTTCCTTTAAGGTGTACATATTAAGATCCTTCAGTCTGTCCTCATATGCTTTATAATGAAAACCACTAATCATTTCAGTAGCCACCCTCTGCACCGACTCCATCCTGTTCACATCGTTTTGAAGGTGCGGTCTCCAGAATTGCACACTATACTCCAAATGAGGTCGCACCAAAGACTTATACAGAGGCATTATCACCTCCTTTTTTCTGCTAGCCATTCCTCTCTGTATGCACCCAAGCATCCCTCTAGCTTTTGCCGTCGCCTTTTCTACCTGTTTAGCTACTTTAAGTTCATCAGACACAACCACGCCTAGGTCCCGCTCTTCTTTAGTGGACAAAAGTACTTCACCCCCTATACTATATTGCTCCCTTGGATTGCTGCAGCCCAAATGCATGACCTTACATTTTTTAACATTAAATCCCAGCTGCCAAATTCTAGACCATTCTTCAAGCTTAGCTAGATCCCTCCTCATGTTATCTACACCTTCCTGGGTGTCTATTGCAGATGGTATAATCCGCAAAGAGGCAAACCTTACCTGAAAGCCCTTCCGCTATATCACTAACAAAGATGTTAAAAAGAATCGGACCGAGGACAGATCCCTGGTGCACACCACTGATAACATCCTTCTCCTCAGAGTGAGCTCCATTTACTTGTACTCTTTGTCGCCTCCCACCCAACCAATTTCTAACCCAAGCAGTAACTTTAGGGTCCATCCCTAGGGTGCTCAGTTTGTTTATAAGTCGCCTGTGAGGAACAGTGTCAAAGGCTTTACTGAAATCTAAATACACCCCATCTAGGGCTCTCCCTCGGTCCAACTCCCTGGTCACCCAGTCAAAGAAATCAATCAGATTTGTCTGACAAGACCTGCCTCTGATGAATCCATGCTGCCTTGGATCCTGTAATCCGCTGGACTCCAGAAACCTCACTATTTTCTCTTTCAGCAGCATTTCCAATAATTTACTCACCACCGAAGTTAAACTAACCGGTCTGTAGTTTTCAACCACATCCTTACTTCCACTTTTGTGTAAAGGCATCACATGAGCCTCTCTCCAGTCCTATGGCGCCACTCCCGACTCCAACGAGGCATTGAAAAGGTCAGTCAGTGGAGCTGCTAGAACGTCCCCAAGTTCCCTCAGTATTCTCGGGTGTATCCTATCCGGTCCCATCGCTTTGTCTCCTTTAAGTTGAGATAGTTTCTCACGAACACAGTCTTTTGAAAATTGTTCAAGATGTCCTTTGCTTCTGTTCCTATTTGTGGGTGTTTTCTGAGGTCCTGCTCCTGGTTCTTCATCAGTGAACATTAAGAGTGTGTGTTGGCTGGATGAAGGGTCTGGAGGTATCATATGCATACCTCCCATCACCATATCCACAGCATATATATATATATATATATATATTGTGATGAAGCTGAAGCCACTGAAGCTATAGACTTAGGAAAAAACACTGTTTATTTTAAAGCAACTGACTCACAGAGGGTGCAGTTACCTAAAAGTGCAGCTAGAGGGAGCAGGCACGAGGCTGCAGAAGCTAAGCTGACACACCCAGGTTTTGAGAATGCAGGAGCTAATCAGGTACACCTGAGTAGAAAGCCAGGAAGCTCAGTGGAGAAATGGCTTTATAAACAGTGCGCAGAAGGAAGAAAGCAGAGAGGATCTCGAGTTCAGAGAGGAACTGGGAGAGGATCTCGAGTTCAGAAAGGAACTGAGAGAGGACTATGAGCTGAGAAAGGAGCTGAGAGAGGACCTCAAGCTCAGAGAGGACCACAAGTTTGGAGAGGAACACAAGTTCAGAGAGGAACTGAGAGGGGACCTGGGAGAGGAACCTCACATACTGAAAGGCAGAGAAGCTTGGAGTACTTACAAGGAAGAGCTAAGTTCCAGGGAGGACAAGCCCATTCCAGAAAGCTCCAGGAGCCAGTCTTCAGGGAAGACGGTGATAGAAGGAGACTGCCGGGTAGAGCAAATATCAGCAGAGCACGTCTCAAAGATCCAAGGTACAGTTATATTTCTTTTCCAAGATGTGAACCAGCTCCTAGAAAAGCTTATAACCCAGAGAACCGTACTGATAGGAAGCAACGCTGGGAAAGGCTTATGAAACCTGTACAGAGAGGCATAGTAAAAAGCCATAACAGTTATTTGCCCAACCAAGACCAGCAAGGCTGGGGAATATTGGAGAGATCTATTGAACTACAACCTGCCTTATCCAGGGAAAGCTCAGGACTAGCTGACAACACGGCTGAACAGGAACCTATGCAAATAGAATAATAGAGCCAGAGCCGTTGCAGTTAGAGCACCCGATGGACTGCTCACTCTGTGTTTCCAAGAGTCTAGAGTCTCTCACAGAATTGTAACCAACAGGACATGCTTTAACATATCTTTTTGCTTTTGCTAAGCTGAAAGAAGAAGTTTTGTATTTGTTTTTCCTCTTGGTGTTGAAAACCTGTTTGAATGCAAAGAACTGTGAAGCGCCTGTAACAGTTACTGACTTTGTAAATATTTTGGCATAAACCCTGAAGTAAGGTGCATTCTGTTTTTGTCTTCCTGGAGAACCTTTGCGCAACAAAGGGAATAAAAACCGTTTACGTTTAACCCTGCACAAGGCTCACAACTATTTCTTTATGAAGTAGGACTACAAAGACCATGATGCACCTGGTCTAGAAAAGTTTTTCCTTCTTCAACCAACAATAAGTGTCCACCCTCTCCTTTCTGCATGCTGCCACTAGGAGGGGCTGTGACAATATATATATGTATTCGCACACACATACACACACTCATCCACAGCAAGATATCTGCATAAAAAGTCAAAATGCTCATACATGTGTGCTGGTGCCAACCCAAAACAGATGTAGCAACCTGTAGAGGAACTGGCTAGCAGTTGGGCAACAGCATGGTGATAAGCCTGATGCAAGGCCAGGGGACATGGCCCAATGAGTTAGAGTCGAAGTGGATCCTGCTCATGCATATCAATAGCAATGACTTCTGTGTCCCTTAGAGGCCCTTTTTAGATGCTCTGATATTTATTTATTTATTTATTTAACAATTCTTATATACCGCACTATTTGTTATCAGTGCGGTTTACATTTAACAAAGAGTATTCAGATCAGAGAAGACTGATTGAATTTACATTATAACAGGGAATAAAACTTGGAGAACATGGGAAACTATTTACATCTTGACATATATCAGGATGGATATGTCTTTATGGTGCTTTCAAGAGAGGTGCCTAGCTATTGCAGCCCAGCTGTGTGGGTCAAAACTTCTCAGCAGAGTGGACTGGAGATCAGCAGTCTGCTAGTACAACAATCCAGCCTCAGGGAGTTGGGACAACATAGCTGCATCCCTGTCAGACATTATTGGTCACCCAATTAGAGGGTGAGTGGCCTTTTGAGCTTCCTGCCCCCTTTTCAGATTCTGAAATATTTTCTCTTATTTGTCTTAAATAGTTTACCCTGTAGCTTTATTGCATGTCCCCTAGTCTTTCTATATTCTGATAACGTAAACAATTGATCTACGTTTACCTGTTCCACTCCATTCATTAATTTATAGACCTCTATCATTATCTCCCCTAAGCTTTCTCTTTTCCAGGTTGAAGAGCCATAAACTTTTTAGCCTCTCTTCATAGGAGCAACCTTCCATCCCCTTTACCATTTTGGTGGCTCTTCTCTGTACCTTTTCTAATAATGCTATATCCTTTTTAAGATACATTGACCAGAATTGCACACAATATTCAAGGTGCAGTCACACCATGGAATGATACAGAGGCATTATAATATCCTTTATTTTATTTTCCATTCCTTTCCTTATGATACCTTGTATTCTATTTGCTCTCTTGGCCGCCGCTGCACACTGGGCGGAGGGTTTTAACATGTTATTCACGATGACACCTAAATCTTTTTCCTGGGTGGTGGTTCCCAATGTGGAACCTTGCATCGTGTAACCATAGTTTGTGTTGTTCTTTCCTAGGTGCATAACTTTGCACTTGTCCACATTAAATTTCATCTGCCACTTGGATGCCCAGTCTTCCAATTTATCAGGATCCTCTTGCAATTTTCCACAATCCTCTTGAGTTTTAACAACTTTAAATAGTTTTGTGTCATCTGCAAATTTGATAACCTCACTTGTTATTCCCTTTTCCAGGTCATTTATGAATATGTCAAAAAGCAACGGATCCAGCACAGATCCCTAGATTAGATATGCTTGCTTGCTGAGCTCTTTTCCTGGGTACTACAAATGGGGTGCTGCTTCTCCAATGGTAGTGAAGTTGGAGCAAGTCTGTGGTAGTTGTGTGGTCCCTTCCTAAGGGCCATACCAAAGGGCCCTCTGGGGAAGCCCTCAGGGATGGGCCCGCCAGGCACGAACACACCTAAGCTTGTTGTTCTTTTGAAAATATTCGGGTTTTGTGATGGGCTGGCGCTGATTGGCTTCTGTGGTGGGGAGCAGGAAGAAGTAGCATTCCCGCTCCCTGCCGCTGATGGTGATCGGGGCACCTGTGCCTGTGTGATCACAATGATCACACATGTACAGTGATGCAGGCACAAACAGCTATATTAGAGTGAAGCATTCAAACTGTGGCTGCAGAGCATACAAACACAGATGACTGCCACCAACTAGGCACAAAGGGTGTGTGGGGCACCAGGATGTCACAGTTGAAGGGCAACAGATGTGCCTGAGAGCTGTTAGCATGGCACCACCAATGTCCATATGATACAACACCCACACACCAGGGCAGGGCAAACACCCAAGACCAAGGTCTGTCACCTAGAACGTCTAGAAGGAACTATACTGGGAAGATAGCAGGGGACAATCTGTGAAAAGAGAGGTTCTCACAGTCTGTGTATTCCTCCTCTCCCTTACAGGAGATTCTGCCTACTAAGGGATGTAGGGTAATAAGAACATAAAAAAATGCCATACTGGGTCAGACCAAGTTCCATCAAGCCCAGTATCCTGTTTCCAACAGTGACCAATCCAGGTCACAAGTACCTGGCAGGTTACCAAAAAGGTACACAGGGGTAAGCAGTGGATTTCCTGGGTCCTCTTTAATAATAGTTTATGGACCTTTTTTCCAGGAACTTGTCCAAACCTTTTTTAAACACAGAACACTAACGGCTTTTACTATATCCTCTGGTAATGAATTACAGAGTTTCATTACTTGTTGAGTGAGAAAATATTATCTCTAGGAACAAGCAGGAAGTCAGTCTTCACATATGGTTTACGTCAGCACCGACGGAGCCTGGTGCGGGAACACTCCCCAGCATCCAATAGAAAATGCTTTTGGGAGTGTTCCTCCACCCATGCGTGGCTGCCTTCCCATCTTCCCTCCTTGTCTCCTCAGTTGTCTTTTTTCTGTGGAGCCATCGAGACCTCAATACAAGCACTGTGGAACCTGTGTCTTTTGGGGAAACTGCTAGGTGCGTATGACCTAGATTGGCCACTGTTGGAAACAGGATACTGGGCTTGATGGACCTTGATCTGACCCAGTATGGCATATCTTATGTTCTTATGTTCCCTTAAGCTGGAACACAACCATTTGACTCCAAACAACAATCACATCCACCAGCCTTAAACAGTAATTCCAACCTAGATATGGACATCATAAGTACATAGAACAGTGCCTGAGCTGTCCCTAAAACATATCATACCTTCTAAAACAACTGGCAGCACACAGAAGACTGGTACCGCTCACACCCTATTTGGAGCCCAGCACTAGAGAGAGGGAAGCTATACAACTCGAGGGCTGGACTACCATGTCACTGATAAAGGAAACTCAAATCCACCTACACCCTGATAACCCACGTAGTTGCTGGAAGAATGATGTTGATCCACCAACCCAACAAACAATCGCCTATCAGACTGCTTCGTGGAAGTCTCCAGCTGGCTACAAAGGAACACTAGACCACTCCTCCCTATGAGGGAGGAGTGGTCTAGTGGTTAGGACAAGGTACTTCAGGCCGGAGGGCCGGGGGTTCAAGTCTCACCTGGGGACAGCAATCTCAGGCCGGAGGGACTGGGATTTCTAGTCCTATAGGCACTCCTTGTGGTCTTGGGCAAGCCACTTAACCCTCCATTGCCCATGTTCCCTGTAAGTATTAACGTATGTGTGTCATATCCCCTCGTGTTATATGTATCCCCCAATTGACCGCTTTGACCCGGTGAAAAGCGGAATATAAATACAGCTAAATAAATAAATAAAATAAACCTATCCATCAACATAAAAAAAACAGAAGCCCTCATAGTAACCAAGGACCCAAACTTCACACCACCACCACACCTCAACTTAGGAACCACACAAATACAAATTCAACCACACATAAAATACTTGGGAATCATCATAGGACCAAGCGCTCACACTCAAGCAACAGATCAAAAAGACTACCGGAATAATATTCCACAAGGCAAAAACAGTACAAAGCCTCAGGCCTCTCATTGACCCACAGGACTTCAGAACAGTCATGCAAGTTATGACGCTCCCCCACCTGGACTACTGCAATATAATCTATCACGGATTACCCGCCACCCACACCAACCCACCATGAACTGCCTTAAATGCCACAGCAAGAATTATCAAGAAAGCAAAAAAACAAGATCAACAAGTCCTGAGAGAACTGCACATACTCCCTTTAGAAGCAAGAACCAAATACAAATCTGCCCTACTTATTCACAAAGCCCTCTATCAAACGCAGACCTCCCAGCTTCGCACTCTACTGCCCCAACCCACCTACAACAGAACAACCAGACAAACCACCAGCAACACCCTCACCATCCCCCACAAACAAACTAAATACAATCAATGGACCTGCAACAGAGCCTTCGAACTATACGCACCATCCCTCTGGAACTCCCTACTAAGTCAAATCAGAAACAACGGAGATCCTTCAACATTCAGGAAACAACTAAAAACCATCCTGTTCCAGGAATACCTCGGACCAGGAAACAAACATCCATCACTGACTACCCCTCCTGACCTCTAACATATACACAGGACTACCTACTAAGAGATCTACGTCCATTGTCTAAGTCCTTACTGTTTGTTCAGATCATTAATGTTGGCCTCCACGGTGACAGCCCCTCCACCCTAAGAATTGATTATTGCCCCCCCCCCTTTTTTGTTGTTGTACCTCTTTGACCCGGTGAAAAGCGGGATATAAATACAGTTAAATAAATAAATAAGTCTAAGTCGTCTGAGCACAAGCTACAGTATGCACATCTCCTATTGCCTCTGTACCTACCTGCTACTCTTAAACTTATTCACATGCTACGCATGATGTGCCCCATCATTTACAACTACAATCCTACTACCACCACTATCCATACTGTGTCACCAACCACCCTACCAAAGTGTACACAGGTGCACTCACAAGAGAAACCCCGCACTCATACAGATCAAGACTAACATCGACATAAACAACTCAAACTCCTACCCACCTCCAAACACACCTATCAGCACTGAACTCATCAACATAAGATCAGTTAGAAATAAAATCAACACCATCGTTGACCACTTGCACTCCCACCAAACTGAGATCCTCTGCATCACTGAGTCCTGGCTGACTAGCTCCAACCAAGTCATCCTAAACCAAATATCCCTCTCTACACACAGAGCATTCAAAAGTCCACAAAAGCACAGGAGGAGCAGAGGGATACTAATAGTAGCCAGAACCCACCTTAGATTCCAAATCTTTACAGCGCAAAACACAGAATACTGCAACACTATTATCATAGAGAATAAACATCTCGCTATCTGCCTCACCTACAGAACCCCCAATGGCTCCACTGATGAACTCTCCACTACACTAGAAGCAGTATGTGCCGCCAACTTCCCCCCACAAAACACTGGTTGTTCTTGGAGACTTCAGTCTTAATTCATTGCCAAACAAGGATGCGGACACCTTCCTCCGAGCCATGGATGCACTTCACTACACACAACTTCCCAACGAACCTACTCACTGCCTAGGCTCCACTCCGGACCTGATCTTTATCCCAAACCAGATCCTCCGAGACAACAACATTGAACTCCACTAATCACTCCATTACCACGGACTGACCACCACTCCATCAGACTCGGCATACCCCATTCCCACCTAGCTACTCGGGAAAATTCACAACACCCAGGAAGGGGATTTAAATCCTTTAACAGTTCCTCCAAGAAATCATCCCCACCCTGGACCAATATTCAATTGACCTAGATGCGGTTATTGACCACTGGAATAAAACCATCTCTGCAGCAGCAACAGCACCAACCAAAAAGCACCACAGGCATAAAGGACAGAGAATAAGATAAAATAAGGGAAGCAAAGAAAATACTTTGGAAAATCAAAAGGGACTGGAGAAGGATCAAACCCCAAACCACCCAACGGCTATAACAAGAGAAGCAGCAGGACTACAACAACCTAATCAACTGACATAACAAGAATACCACACCAACCTCATTCTAAAATCAACCAACAAACACAGGGAGATGTTCGAAATAGTCCCCACCCTTACAAAAGACCCAGCATACACAGGAGAAGACACATTACACCCACAAATCTTCGCAAATTCCCTAACCTCTAGACAAAATGCCCTGCAGATAGACAACTCACAAGACTGTACCCCCAGCCTCGAAACCTCACCCTCCAAACACACATGGGATCAATTACACATACCAACCGCAGAACAAGTCACACTCTCAATCTCCGACCTAAACACCACCACCACACTAACTGATCCCTGCCTAGTACTGTGGATAAAATCAGCAAACACAGAGCTCAGTAAATTTATCCACAAGATCATACACTCCTCCCTAACACAGGGCTACATGCCCCTGTCCCTCAAACTAGCAACTATCCGCCCTGTCCCTAAGCTTTCCTCACTGCACACAGACGACCCAGCAAAATACCACCCGATTTCAAGTCTATCATTCCTCACCAAGATACTCGAGAAGACAGTATACCGGCAACTACAAAACCATGTGGACTCGCAAGCCCCTCTAAACTCCCACCAACATGGGTTCTGGTCTAGCCACAGCGTTGAAACCTTATTTATAATGCTCCTTGACAACCTCATCATAAGAATTGACAACCTGAAAATGGGCTTTCTACTCAACAACCTGCATATTCTTGCATCATATTCTTGCACAAACACCACAAAAGCAATTTATCACAAGATCCGAACGCTAAGACACCTTCGCCCATTACTCGACTTCTCTGACTATAGATCAATATTCCAAGCTCTAATCATCCCTCATCTTGACTTTGCGAATGTCATCCTACATGGACTTCCACAATCAACTTTAAACCCACTCAGACTTGGCATGAACTCAGCTGCAAGGGTTCTAGTTGGTGCATCAAGGTCGGATCATATAACGCCTATCTTGATAAACCTACACTGGCTGCCACTACCTGCCAGAATCACATACAAAATCTTAATACTAACCTTCAAAGCCCTCAAGAACCAGCCCTCTACACCCATCAACGCACTTCTCCACCGTACCACAATTAACAGAATAAGGAGAACTACGCAGATGAACACAATTGAAGTCCCTAAATTCCTAACAAAATGTACAAAGTCAACAGCCAACAGAGCATTTTCCATTTTTGCACCGATTGCCTGGAATGCCCTCCCAGCAGAACTCTGAGCTACCCAAAACCTGGTGGTGTTCCGAAAAGCCCTAAAACACCATCTGTTCATGCAGCACTACCCAGTCTCCCAGTTTGAAAAGCACGCACCCACCCCTCGGACCCCCCATCTAACCCCCCCCCACTGAACATCCCCCCACTGATAATGGTTAATCACATTTCCCTCTCTCCATCCTGACTCATGTGTACTAGTATACTTACAGACCCCTTACATACCCATTGAGATTTATCGTTATTGTAACATTTACATAAGCTGTATATAGTTCCCCCTAGTTCCTCCAGGTTTTGAATACCCTGTTCTATGTAAGCTCAATGTACCACTACATTGTAGTAAGTTTGTTTCAACTGTAAACCGCACTGATTATAATAGCGCGGTATATAAGAAATGTAAATAAATAAATAAAATAAAATCTTTGCCACTTTGATTGAAGAAAAAGGTGATATATAAAACTGGTTAAATAAATAAATAAATAAATAAATGTGTCACCCCTGTTCAACTGGTCCCCCTTACTGATTATCTGATCCTGCTATGGCATAGACCACACCAGTGGTGATATTTGATTTAGTAACGGGCTGGTTCAAGTGGTTGTGTTACCGGTTTTGGGTGAAGATAGGAGGATTGGTTTGTGATGGTGTGGGGATACACTTTAGAGGTATATCTTCTTCAATAATTGTAGATTTGAGGAACTGCTTGTGTTCCTAAGATCATGTTATGATAAGAATTCTATTAATGCGAACTATGTTGATCAATGTGGATATGAAGCTCTTGGCCTCGGTGTTGGCGCAGCGCTTGCAGATGTTCCTACCGTTCCTGGTGGGTGCCCACCAAGCGGGGTTTGTGCGGGGACGGGAAGCTGGTGTAAACATCAGTCGGCTTTTGTTAGGCCTGGAAAAAAGCTTGTTAACTTGTGACCCTGTGATTCTGGTCAGCCTAGATTCCGAGAAGGCCTTTGATCGCGTGTCGTGGAGGTATATGTTTGCGGCCCTGCAGAAGTTTGGTATCACGGGTAGCTTTTTGGCGTGGCTACAAGCTTTCTATGCGGACCAGTTGGCAGTGGTGGATGATGGGGGGGCTCGTTCGCAGCCCTTTTCGTTGCATCGGGGCACTCGGCAGGGTTGCCCGCTTTCCCCGCTGCTCTATGTCTTACAATTGGAGCCCCTTCTGAGGTCCATTCTTGCGTCACCTCAAATTGCGGGTGTCACTTGGGAAGGGGGCTCTATCAAGCTCAGTGCGTTTGCGGATGACCTGCTGCTCTGTTTAGGCGCCCCTGAGAGTTCATTGCCGCAGGCCTTGAGGGTCATTGAGCAATTTGGGGTTTTTTCTGGGTTGCGTATTAACCGGGCGAAGTCCATGGTACTGGATGTAGATGGGCGTTCCAGAGAGGGGTGGCGGGGGTGTTTCCACTCAGTTGGGCGTCTGGGCAAATTCGTTACTTGGGCATTCAGATCCCTGAGCACCCGCGGCGCCTGTACGAGGTGAATGTCGTGCCGTTACTTGACTCTACGATTAGGAAGTTGCAGAAATGGCGGGACCTACCGGTTTCGTTGCTAGGTCGCGTGGCTCTCGTGAAAATGATTGAGTGGCCCCGTTGGTTGTATATGTTGAGGCATGTACCGGTGTGGCTGCGCCGAAGGGAGCTTTTGGTGCTACATACCCATCTTGGGAAGTTTCTATGGCGGCATCGCCGGGCGCGAATCTCCCTGACTACGCTTATGCGTCCTGTGGAGGAAGGCGGCGTGGGCCTGACTTCTCTGCGCTCCTATAATCTGTGCTATTTGGCGCGGCGTCTGAGTGATTTTGTTATCGGTTCGGAGGAGCGCCTTCCGATTACGCTGATAGGTCAGATGTCGGAGAAGTGGCATAGGGTCTATCTGTTGCACTGTACTAGGGTATCGCTGCCGCAGTTTTGGAAGGAATCGATAATCATGGGAGCACTGCGAGCGGCCTGGCAGGCTCTGTGTAGGGGGCGCGGTGGCCGTTGGGAGGCCACGGATTGTCTTCCGTTGCGGGGTAATAGGGCTTTTCCGCCGGGCTGGGAGAGGGGGATGGCACTGACTTGGTGTAGGGCAGGACTCGAGTATCTGGGCCAGCTGAGAATGGTCGATGCTGACCACCTAGCTTCGTTTCAAATGTTGGTTCAATGCTATCAGTTGCCGTTGTGATCCTTCTATTTCTATTTGCAGGTACGCCACTATCTGCTTAGTCTTTCTGAGGGTGGCAAGTTGCTCGCACGGCCGGGTAGTCTCTGGCTATTGATGGAAAAACTGCAGGAGTGTAGCTCGGCACGGCTTATGAGGGGAGAAATAATTTTGGAGGGGAATCTTGCACATTTGTCGCCGGTAGTGCTGAGGTGGCAGGCCGATGGGCTAGAAGGACTCACTGTGGAACTCATGGGACGTGCGTTTCAGAGGGTGCGGTGTGTGTCTGAAGCAGTGCGCTATCAGGAGATGCAATATAAACTACTGTGGCGAGCCTATGTGGCGGAGGTTGGGGCTGTGCGGATGGGCCTTTTGAAAACAGATGTGTGTAGCCTGTGTAGTAGTGGGAAGGGTTCATTATTCCATCGATTTTGGTCTTGCTCAATAATACAGACTTATTGGGGGGAGATTTGGGAGTCCCTTGTTTCCTGGACGGGCACCCGGATTGAAATGCACCCCCTCTGGTGTCTTTTTCAGCTTCCATACCCGGGTATTGTGGGGTCTAGTCCACACCGACAATTTTATGAGAAGGGCTTCTTAGTGGCCAAGCAATGTATTCTACGACGTTGGCTGTCCGGGGTACGTCCCACACTCTTGGAGTGGGAAAATCAATTACGGGCAGTTTTGCTCATGGAAAGGAAAACGACTAAACTGCTTGGGGGGAGGGCCTGGGCGAGGCACCTCTCTATCTGGGAGCCTTTGCAGGGGGATCCTGGGGTACCTCTAGGAGGGGAGGGTGGGGGTGGGCAGGCTGCTTCCTAGTGGGGCCCCTTAGTGCAGTGTTTGGTGGTACGTAGGTGGGTGAGGTGTTTGTCCTGGAGGGGGGTGGGGGGGAGGGGGGGAGTGGGGAGGGTGAGGAGGGTGGGTAATCTTGCTCTTTTGTATAGCACCCATAATGTCGTTCTGTTGTATTGCTATGCTTGAGGCTGTTCTGCCCTCGCTGTCTGTTTGCGGGGAGTGTGGCTGTTCTTTCTTGTTCTCTATTGTTATACTAAAAATAATAAAAATGATTTTCTCTAATGCGAACTATGTAAATCATGTGTCAATAGATTTGTGTAGTGTTTCTAAATATTTAAAAATGGCATGAATAATATAGTTTATTTTTCCTGGTGAAGATGTTGGGATTACATGTAGAAGTGAGATGTTATGCTAATTGCCCATGCTGTTAGAGAAAGTATTTTGGATATTCTTGGAATATTTAGAGAGTTGTGAGGGGGTGAATGGTTTCCATGAGTGGATTGTTTGTATGAGTGGATTGTATTTTATGTATTTTAGATTTATAAGTATATGTCATGAAGTATTATGTATACGTGTTATGAATTATTATGTAACAAATATTTTAATCTATGCATGCATTTTTTTTTAATAAAATGTTTTGAGGAAAAGAGGTTGTGAATTTAGTATAACTATAAGAATTTTAACACCTTAGATAATAAAACCTATCCAGAGTGAAATTTAAAATATACTTAGGAGATATTTTAGGTGTATTTAAAATATACTTAGGAGATATTTTAGGTGTATTTGTTACATTGTGGGTTTTTGGTGATTTATCCGTTTTTTGTAACAATTTTGCTGATTTGTTTTTGTGTGTATAGGTATGGGGCTAGGGAGCTGCACTATGACAAGCTGTATATGTGTTCATAGCTCTGTCCCCATATCTAGAGCAGAGGGGTTGAGTATCCTGTGCACACTAGCTGCTTTGTATGACTATTTTTGTACACTCAATGGTTGTGGCCATCTGGCTGCCACTTCTGCATATCCCATCCGGTCTGTGGGCTTCATGGCATATTTTACTCTGCCATTGTTATGTTTGCTAGACTTGCATGTGTGTGCCCATTCTCCCTTCCAGATGTTCTCTATGCATCTGGATGCCTGCATGTCTGTGGCTGCAGAAATCTATTGCATTGTTTTGAGTGCTGCCGCTCTTTACAGACCCTCGGAGGATGATTCCCTTGGTGACTTCCCCATCTTGTCTGTTGTTTGGGTCAGCCCTACCTACTGTACTTCCCTGCCTGCTTGCTAAGTGTCTGCCGGCACCTCGGTGTCCTCCTGTGAGATGTGTCTTTAAGTATGCAATGGTCAGAGATACGTGCTAGGTACTTGTGACCTGGATTGGCCACTGTTGGAAACAGGATACTGGGCTTGATGGACCTTGGTCTGACCCAGTATGGCATTTCTTATGATGGTTTCGCAGATCCTCCCTGCTGGAGCATGTGATGACCTGGGCCTTCATGGTGGGTATAGGTCCTCCTCATTAACCAGTGTGAGCCCGCAGAGCATGAGGGTCTATGCCCTTGTGAAGTATGGCTGCCATTTGGCTCTGATCATGGTCTTCTGTGCTGTTCTGCATGGACCAGGATGAATGTGTGCACATTCCACTTAAAGGGGAACATGTACGGCTCACGCAGGCACATACAGGTTCTGCAGGCACATGTATGCTTGTGGCAATGACTATGCACATGCAGAACCCTCTCCCCAAAACCATATACATGCATCTTTATTTTGGTACACAATCGCACATTGCTGCAGTCGTTGTTCTCTCTGGAGACTATGTATGTGTGCAGCAGCCTATTTTCAGTCACACCCACACATGCAACTCCCCACACATTTTTTTTAAGATGTGTATATTCAGAGGTGGGGATGCACCAAATTTTTGTAGGCTCATGCATGTGCATGGCTCCTCTTATAAAATTGCCATTGATTTTCACATGCTTTGCTTTTGTTGTCCCTGCCTCCACTTAAACACCTTTCTAAAATATGTCTTCACATGTCCAAGCTATTTGTTAATAAGAACATAAGCTATGCCATGCTATGCTAAGTCAAATCAGAAGTCCATCATGTCTAGTATCCTGTCTCTGATATTGGGCATCCCGGGTAAATAGGATGAAATTTAATCTGGACAAGTGCAAAGTAATGTATATAGAGAAAAACAATTCTAACTGTACATACACAGTGCTTGGTTCAGATCAGGTGTCACCACCTAGGAAAAAGATGTTTGATTATTTGTGGACAATATGCTGTAATCCTCAGCTTAATGTCGTCCCCGGAAGCAGACAAAAGTAGCTGAAAGAGCATTGATGCCAAGACTGCAGTGGATAATGATAATCTGAGTAGAATACTATGCTGGATTCTTCATGCAGCTTGAGGAAGAGTTTGAATAAGAAGCTATGTTCGATTCTCTATATTTAGTCCCACCCAGGGGTGTGCTCTGTATTATGATGGATTCCTCCTCTTTGAATAGGCTTGAGGGGACTTTCACTGAAATGAGTCTTCTGGTAGTGCGCTCATTCCCTTTACCTATGAGCCAATAAACACACTAAGGCAAAATAACAGAATTTTTATTATTTTTAGAAACCAAGGTTGAAAATAAAAGAAGTGCACACAGAGGGGGGAATTTCAGAAGGAGTTGGGGAAAGTTATGCATCACCTAAACACATAAATGACTGATTTCTAGTTGTATGCACCTCAATGGGCCTTTATGCATGTACTTTAGGTAGTTGCTTTACTTTAAGTACAATATATGCCTAAGGCTGATGGCATGTAGTTTCACTTTGGGTGTGCGCATGGACGGAGCTTGGGTGGAGTGTGAGAGGAGCGCGCAGTTACGCAGGAACATCTGCATCAGCCACAGCCCTTGGATAATGTTCACATCTCGATTTAACATGCATTGTCGATCACTCATGTCCCTCTTTTATATATTTATTTATAGAAACACTTGTATACCACCTTCCTGAGAAAAAACATACAAAGCAGTTCACAAAATTAGAAAACATAAAACAACCATAAATACGGCGCAAGTACTGTGCTTATCCCAGTATTTTATAAAGTGAAGTAATAATGCTTTACTTTATCAAATAGGTGCAAAACATGCATGTTAAAACACGTGTTAACCTAGGCAGGGCCGGATTTGCCTATACGCCACGTACGCCGTGGCGTAGGGCCCACAGCTGGCAAGGGCCCACCGGGAATGTTTTTTGCACAGGGCCCCGCGTTTCAGGGGGCCCCGCGCAAAAAACATTCATTTCATCATTAAAATTAAAAAAAAAAAAAAAAAGCTGTCGCTGCCTCTGCCGGGGCCGCCGCGGCAGAATCGAGTGTGCCGCGGGGCCCCCCCTGCCCAGCAGAGCCTGGCCTGCCCTCCCCGGTATCACCTCTCGAGTCTCAGCTGCCGGCTTTCAGAGCGCGAGGGAAGAGTTTTTTCCCTCGCTGCTCTGTTTAAGCCCGCGGGGGCTGATGGGACTTCCCATCAGCCCCCGCGGGCTTAACAGAGCAGCGAGGGAGAAACTCACCTCGCGCTCTGAAAGCCGACGCGTGTGACTGGAGGGAGGCAGCTGAGACTCGAGAGGTGATACCGGGGAGGGCAGGCCAGGCTCTGCTGGGCAGGGGGGGCCCCGCGGCACAATCGATTCTGCCGCGGCGGCCCCGGCAGAGGCAGCGACAGCTTTTTTGTAAAAAAAAATTCGCTGGGCTGGGGGGTTAGGACTGGTGCTGGGCTGAGGGGGTTAGGAGTGGTAATGGCTGTGGGCTGTTGGGGGGGTTAGGACTGGTGATGGGCTGGGGGGGGTAGGAGTGGTAATGGCTGTGGGCTGTTGGGGGGGTTAGGACTGGTGATGGGCTGGGGGGGTAGGAGTGGTAATGGCTGTGGGCTGCTGGGGGGTTAGGACTGGTGATGGGCTGGGGGGGGTTAGGAGTGGTAATGGCTGTGGGCTGTTGGGGGGGTTAGGACTGGTGATGGGCTGGGGGGGGGTTAGGAGTGGTAATGGCTGTGGGCTGTTGGGGGGGTTAGGACTGGTAATGGGCTATGGGGGGGTTAGGAGTGGTGATGGGCTATGGGGGGGGCAATGGGGGGGCTATGGGCTATGGGGGAGCTAAGTCTATATGGGCTGATGGGATTAGGACTGGAAGTGGGTTGATGGGGGCTTAGGACTGGTAATGGGCTATGGGGGGGGGGGATTAAACTAAAAATTGGGTGATGGGGATTAGGACTGGAAATGGGCTGGTGGGATTAGGACTGGGAGTGCGCTATGGGGGGCTAGGACTGGTAATGGGTTGGGGGATTAAGACTGAAGGTGGGCTGATGGAGTTAGGACTGGTAATGGGCTGTGGGCTGTTGGGGGGGGGGTTAGGACTGGTAATGGGCTATGGGGGGCTAGGACAGGAAATGGGCTGATGGGAAGGGGTTAGGACTTGAGGTGGGCTGATGGGGTTAGGACTGGTAATGGACTGTGGGCTGATGGGGGGTTAAGTACTGAAAATGGGTTATGGGGGGGCTAGGACTGGTAATGGGCTGTTGGCTGATGGGGGCTGTCTGATAATGGGCTATGGGGGGTTAGGACTGATAATGGACTATGGGGGGGGGGCTAGGACAGGAAATGGGCTGATGGGGAGGGGTTAGGACTTCAGGTGGGCTGATGGGGTTAGGACTGGTAATGGACTGTGGGCTGATGGGGGGGGGGGGTTAGGACTGGCAATGGGCTATGGGGGGCTGACTGGAAATGGGTTGATGGGGGTTAGGACTGGAAGTGGGCTGATGGGGGGTTAGGACTGGTAATGGGTTATAGGGGGGGCTTAAACTGAAAATGGGGTGATGGGGGGTTAGGACTGGAAGTGGGTTGATGGGGGGGCTAGGACTGGTATTGGGTTGATGGGAGGGGCTAGGACTGGAAATGGGCTAATGGGGGGCTAGGACTGGAAATGGGCTGATGCAGGGACTAGAAGGGAATGGATGCTGGGTGAGGCTGGAACTAGAAGGGAGCTGGTGTTGGGGGAGGATTAGAATGGGATGGTGCTGGGAGAGTAAAATGGAGAGGGGAAAAATATTTTGTGTGGGAGGGATAAAAAATCTACAATTGGCCGGGTATTGGGAGAGTAAGTGGGGATTGAGGATGGAGGGGTAAATTTTGAGTAGATGAAATAGGAATGAGGAAAGAGCAAAAGGAGAAAGATTAGTATGTTAAAGCAGATGTAGAGAGAGAATGGAAAAAAAAAACCAAGAAGACAGAAGAAAGGACAAATGGACAGCAGATGGAGAGTTAGCAGAAGACACAAAGAAACCAGAAGAAAGTGGCTGGAACAATTGCAACTGAAAAAAAATGCACAAAAGGTAGAAAAATATCTCTTTATTTTGAATTTATTAACTGGAATATGTCAGCTCTGGGAAATGTGCATCATTAATTTTTGCGCTTTGTTTAGTACAAGAGGAAATTAATTTATAGTTTTATTTCTACAGTGTTGTTGTATATTCCAAGTTTGGCTTTTGGGGTTCCCAGTTTAATTATTGTCTTCCTGTTTCTAAATTGTGATTCCTTGTTTGGTGATGGTCTATGTTGTGCATGTGTAACTGAGCTGAGGTATTCTGTTTATATAATTCCTATTTGACATTGCCACTTGTTCTTTCCCCAGTAGGTCATGTATTGTTGTTCTCTGAAATGTATTGGTTTAATATTTGCAGTGTTGCCTTTTGATAGTTAGGGTATGGTGCTTTGTGAGTCCTGGTAGTGCTGTTAGGATATGGCGGGTTTGCTATGGGTTCTAAATGGGCAGTGTTTGTAGTAGTTCCTAATGTGCCCGGCGGTTGGTACTGGATTATAGTAATGTAGAAACCTTTTAGTCTTTCTTTATCCATATACTCATTAAGAGGCATGTTTACTAAAAGTTAGTGTATGGCAGAGCTACTCAATTCCAGTCCTGGTGGTCCACAATCCTGCAGGTTTTCAGGATATCCCTAATAAATATGCATGAGATATATATGCATTGGAGATATCCTGCTTTAACCTTTCCCAGCATTCCCGGCTTCACAGAAACAGCCGCCAGCGTGAAGGAAAAGGCTCTTCACGCTGGCGGCTGTACAGAGGGAGCCGGGGCCTCGCGCGGGCTTCCCCGGCCCCCTCTGAAGCCCCTCAGACAGCCGCGATGCTGTCCGGGGGGCCAGGACTGCATGGGGGGGCCCAGGACTGCACGGGGCGGGCCAGGACTGCACGGGGGCACGGGGGGGGGCCCAGGACTGCACCGGGGCGGGCCCAGGACTGCACGGAGGCACGGGGGGGGAACACGGGGGGGCCCAGGACTGCACAGGGGGGGCACAGGACTGCACGGGGACATGGGGGGGGGGCCCACAATTTTTCTTGGCGTAGGGCCTCACTCTAGCTAAATCCGGCCCTGAACCTAGGTACTCCTTATAAAATTACCCTCAAAGGGTTAAACAGACAAGAATGAACAGCCGTACCAGGGGTGAGGAGTTCAGTCCCTGAGAGCTGCAAACAGGCCAGGTTTTCAAGACCTCCCTAATGAATATGTATGATGTATTTGCATGCAGCACTCTCTCATGCATACTCATTAGAGATGTCCTGAAAATCTGGCCTGTTTGCAGCATTTGAGATTGAACGTCTGTACCCCTGATTTTTATTATATACCATGCTATTCTGCATCAGTGCAGTTTACATTGGACAAACTGAAATTACATTGAACAGGGCATTATAACTTGGAGATAACTATTTTACAGGGAACATGGGCTATGGAGGGTTAAGTGGCTTGCCCAAGACCACAAGGAGCACCTGTGGGACTAGAAACCCCAGTCCTTCCGGCCCAAGGTTGCTGTCCCTTAGTGGGATTTGAACCCCTGACCTTCTGGCCTGAAGTACCTTGCCCCAACCACTAGGCCACTCCTCCACTAATATATATGCACTGTGAATACCAATCTTCAGTGACACCCTACTCTGAGAACAATAAATTATAAATAATATGTAACCTTATAGTGACTGATACCAAGGCCTGATACACTTTCAGTGAGCTCACTAGAAACCTCAGGGATATGTATTTATACTAGTAACTGGGCCCAGTAATATATATGCATAAACATATACAATTTTTCCTAAGCTTTCTAAGAGTTCAACTGGGATATGCAAAGGAATGCTACTTCTGCTTCCATCTTCCACTTTCTGCCTTCCATAGTAATGGGATTGGGGATTCAAGCGTCAACACTGAAAACACAGAACTTAGGTTTAACTGTAATACACAGATGCACTGTATGATGCAGATGAATGACTGTATTTTTAAGCTGGTGATGGATATCACTGGAATGAAGTCTGAGAACTCACTAATTTAAACAAGAGCCTAGCACAAAGTGTATGCTTTCAAGGACCTCTCCTGAGTAGTGTTCTGCTTCCCCTCCATGAAACCTTCATCTTCCACATGTAAACGTCAACAAACAGCTCTCCAGGGCTCTGGAAGTAGGTCTCATCAATAACCCCTACAAGGGCTCGGCAGAGAAGTGATGCTATAACTTCTAGTGAGTTGTGGCTAGTTTCATCCCAATCTATTTCTCTCTTGTTGCCCAGCCTAGCTGGGATACCTTTCAGGGGTCCCTGTAAGAGGACAGCAGAGTACTTCTCCTTCTTCCTATCTCTCACTGAACTCAAAGCCTGGGCAGATTTGAAATCTGTCTCCTTTTGAGCTTATGATATGGCCAAATTACCCTCTGTGTTCCATTTGCCTCTTAGGTGTCATGTGATCAGGTAAGGTTATCAGATTTTTGGTGGGCAAATCTGTGTCACTTGTTTTCCCACCTTAATTCCAGGACTAAAAAACAAGGAGAGGGGGTGGCGCCCATTCATCTATCCTGTGACAGCAACAATTTCACTTCCAAGGAAATAGTATGGGGAACACAAATGGACAGAAGCATCTTCCAGACTGTTGAAGCAAATTTAGCTAGGCCTCAGATTTGTGCTATGGCATGCAGTACTTGATATTAGAGAAAGGAGAGGGAATGCTCTGATAAGCGTAACTGGCAAAACCACAAACTTTGGAAAAACATATTTATCTCCTTTTTTATACTTTTGCAGCTGTGTAACTGATAAGGAAGTATTTGTTCTCTATGTGCTATATACACCTTGTAATTTTGATGTGGAGCAGAATGGGTTAGCTCAACTATTAGGCAAGACTAGCTGTTAGCTTAGGGTGGGAGTTTCTGAAGGGCAACAAGCAAACTCAATAGCCATCAGCACATTTTTTTATATGCAGGGAGATTGGGCAAACATATACATACAAAGAAGAGTTTAAGTATGGGGCCCGATTTTCTTCTGGGTAGGCTATGCGCTGCTACGGCCCTGCCCACTCACCCTTAACCCCGGATATTCAATGCCGCGCTGATGGCATAGAATGTCCGGATTGTGCGCCCTGGGGAAACCGCAACACAGCCTAACCCGATAGAGGCGATATTAGACCGCTACCCAGTTAGCATCCACAGCTAAGACTAGGCGGGCCAAAATCGCCTAGTTTTAGCCATGGATCGCTAACTGGGTAGCGGTCCAATATTGCTGTTACCCAGCTACCACCATTTTCTGCCCCCGCTCCACCCTGGAATGTCCCCAACACGCTCCAATGTTAAGAGGATAGCATCGGGGTGCATAGGGGATATAGATGGAGATATTCGACAGCACTAACCATGTAGGTGCCATCAAATATTCCCATTTAAGGCATTTGCATGGTTTACTGGGCTGTAAACTGTGTAAATGCCTTTCCAATATTGGGCCCATGATGTCCAGTTATGCATTTTTATAGGATTGTTGTGCGAAAGATGGTATTATGATGTTCAAGACTGTTGAGTTTAATTATCAAAATCTTGCAGAGGGGGTGCATAAGGCTGAAAGTTTGCCTAGGGTACCCAATACCCTTACACGAGCCCTGAGGACAGAGTTCTTTCTAACCGACTGTGAAAGCCTTGTTTATCAGAAATTCTCTCCCTGAAGCCACTTTTAATCAAATCAATAAAGTATTTTTGACAGATTCCAACTCAAACACAGTGTGAAGCTCTGTTTCTTCAACAAGACTGTAATTTGACCATCTCTATTATAGGTGATCCAGGAAATTTCTGCAAGGAAACCTTTTACCAAGAATCAATATATACAATGCATTTTTTCTAGGAAATAAGTGTTGGTAGTCACATGCAGGGTGCAGAGCCGATCCAATGGGGGAGTGACTGGCCCCAGCAACTAGCTACAAACCTATGTTAGACCTGTCCCTAAACACAAGACACATCTTATGGGAAAAGAAACTAAGAAAATGTGGCAGAAAGATACAGAAATACTTCCCATCGTATTAAGAGTCACAGGCCTATTTAAGAGGAATTTCCAATCACATCTTTAGATGCTGACTATACAGTACATGCTATATCTCATGAACTCCAGATGGATGGTCTTTGGAACAACGCAAGGACTCTAGCACTTGAAAGACTGAGATCATACTGCACATACCCTGGCTTAGAAGTGAGGTTCATAATGTCATAGTACGCACAAAGCTAACACATTTGAAAAAATAGCCCCCGAGGAAAAACAGACTGCTACAAATACGTTTAAAACAACTACATGCTTGCAAAGTATCTCCCTTTGGCCACATTTGGCCATTGCCTAAACTTCAAAGAGCACATAAACCGAACAGTGAAAACCCTCTACTTCAAGATTAGGACCCTCCGACACCTCAAAAACATGCTCGATCCTGACAACTTCCGCACCATCTTTCAAGCGATAGTCACTCCCCACTTTGACTACGCAAACATAGTACTCCACGGCCTCTCAAAAAGCACCCTAAACACGCTTCAATTAGCAATGAACACCGCTGCTCGCATCCTCCATGGGGCCTCAAGGAGTGATTATATAACCCCCATATTAAAGGAATTACACTGGCTCCCAATACCTTGCAGAATTACATACAAAGCATTACTTATGACATTTAAGGCCACCAATAACTTAGCGCCCCTAGCAATCTGCATACTCCTCACTCACACCCCTAATACCAGATCCAGGAGATCAGTGGCAGCCAATACCCTAACCATCCCAACTGACTCCACAAAGCGTTCAAATGCAACCACGGAAAGAGCATTCTCATACTTCGCTCCTAGATGCTGGAACAATCTTCCACCCTCCATAAGAGCAATCAAAGACCTCAAGCAATTTAGAAAAGCTATAAAACACCACCTGTTCCTCTTACATTTCTCCCAATACCAATTACCATCTCCTACCCGCTCAACTTTTCCTAAGCCCCCTCTATGAACCAAAATTGATCTGTTCCATCTCTTCTGTATAACAAGAATTCTACCATTGTATATAGTTGTATAATTAAGATGTACAAAGTTTTCCTAAGTTGAATCCTGTTAGATCTCCTGTTACATGTAAACTCACGACAGCATGTTGCTATCTGTGAGCACTTTATGTTTACTGTAAACCGCGCTGATGAGAAAAAGCGCGGTATATAAGAACGTTAAATAAAATAAAATAAATAAATAAAATCTGCAGGACATGAATAGAAGTTCACCAAATCTAGAAAAGGAACTGTAAACTATAAATAGAAATGTGGAAACGCCCAAGAAACCAGACGCTGCAATACAAAACTGAAGAATTAGACACAGAAATGTATTTCCTTCTGTACCATATAAAACCCAAAGATATCCGAGATGCTGCACATTCACTGTCTTTCATAATGAGTAGTGAAATCTGTGCAGTGTGTGGCAGCAGCCAAATAAGCAAACAGAATTTTTGGAATCGTTAGGAAAGGAATAGAGAATAAAACAAAGAATATCATAAGGCCTCTGTATTGCTTCATGGTACATCCACACCTTGAATAGTGTGTGCAAGTCTGGTCTCTGCGTCTCAAGAAAAGCCGCAGCAGCATTAGGCTACTGTAGATACTGAGAAGGGCAAGCAAAATTATAAAGGCAATGGAATGACTCTGCTGTGAGGAAAGCCTAAAGAGGTTAGCGCTCCCCAGCTTGCAGAAGAGACAGCGGAGGAGAGACATGACAGAGGTTTATAAAATCTTGAGTGGGATGGAACGAGTAAACATAAATTGATTGTTTACTCTTTCAAAAGGTTCAAGGACTAGGGGCACACCATGAAGCTACAAAGTAGTAAATTGAAAACAAATAGGAGAAAATACTTGTTCTCTCAACGTGTAACTAAGCTTTGAAACTCGTTGCTGGAAGACATGGTAAAAACAGGTAGTGCAGCTGGGTTTAGAACAGGTTTGAGCAAATCCCTGGAGGAAAAGTCTATAAACTGTTATTAAGATACATCAAGAGAAAACCAGTGTTTATCCATGGGGATAAGTGGCATGGAGCTGGCTACTTTTGGGATATACCAAGCACTTGTGACCTGGATTGGCCTCTGTTGGAAACAGGACACTGGGCTTGAGGGACCTTTGATCTGATTCATTATGGCAGTTCTCATGTTCTTATTTTCAAAGCCAACATATTTGAAATAATAAGCCAAAAATAAAATGAATTTTTTTCCGGCCTTTGTTGTTTTATTATTTTGGGTCCTCCTACCACCACATCCCTTCCTTCCAACCCAACATACCAGTTTATTGTACATTACCAAGTTTAAGTTACAATGTAACCGTTTTGACTGATAAAGCAGTATAAAAAACCCTGTTAAATAAATAAATTTAAAAATGGGCATCCTTTGCATACACACAAAAGAACAACAAAGTGGCCTTGTGGCCCTGCTACCTCAACATGACATCTCATACCAGTACTCAGCTAACTAACCCCAATACCAATGGTGCCTTGAGGGCTAGCAGATTACGAAACTGCTTAAGGCTTCACACCATTGAAGAACCCAAAATCTGGAATGGAATGAGTTTTTTGCAAAGACGAGCCCATTGTCAGTCCCATATTTGCAGCTTAATATTCAACCATTTAGCTAATTCCTCAAATATTAGTAAAAGGTTTCATAACACTTTCATTGCGTATACAGAAATTGAAACTGAAAATGTCTGGCTTGCTTAGAGGAATTCAAAATTAAGCCACTAAGAAGCATAAAATGATTCTTTTGCCCAGGGTCTGAACAAACTAGGGCCACCTGTGTCTGGTATTCCTATTCTGCCAACTTATTTATTTATTTATTATTTATTTACATTCTCTTATATACCATGCTATTCTGCATCAGTGTGGTTTACATTGAACAGGGCATTATAACTTGGAGATAACTATTTTACAGGGAACATGGGCTATGGAGGGTTAAGTGGCTTGCCCAAGACCACAAGGAGCACCTGAGGGACTAGAAACCCCAGTCCTTCCAGCCCAAGGTTGCTGTCCTCTAGTGGGATTTGAACCCCTGACCTTCCAGCCTGAAGTACCTTGCCCCAACCACTAGGCCACTCCTCCACTCCATTATCTTATAATATAATATTTTTCAAACGTTTGTATTTCTTGTTCTTTTATTCTTTTTGGGCCCCTTTTACTAAAATGCGTTACGTCGTTAACATGCAAATTAGCACGCACTGTTAGTACACACCCATACTAACAATTACAATAGCGGCTTGACATTTGGGGCATGTTAATCTCTATTTAAACTGACAAATGTGGAAGGGAGCAGGGAATGGTAGGGGAGTCTGGTATCATGGATTAACTGCTAATACAGCAGCTAATATGGAGCAGTTAATGCAACCACAGTAGATGACATTAAGTACATCTGGATTATCTGCAATGCAGTTGTTGCCTAGTGAGTCACAGCTTCGAAGGCACTTAGAATAGGCAGAGAGTCATGCAGAGAGAGATTCAGAGGGAAAAATCACAGCAGATCTTCAGTGGCCAGCATTTCATCAAGCAAAGAAGATAAGAGCCCCTTTCTTTGTTCTCGGTACCTTTTTATCAACCTGGCCTTACATAAGATAGAAACATGATGTCAGAAAAAGACCAGGTGGCCTATCTAGTCTGCCCTTCCATATCAACTACAATAGTCCCCCTTTTACCTTGAGAGATCCTCTGTGTTTGTCCCATGCTTTTTTGAATTCAGATACTGTCATCATGTCTACCACCTCCACTGGGAGAGACTATTCCACGCATCTCTTTCCATAAACAAATATTTCCGCATATTACTCCGGAGTCTATCCGCTTTCATTCTCGTGCTATGTTCCCTTGTAGCAGAGCTTGCCTTCAATTGAGAGACCCTCCTGTGCATTTATGCCATGGAGATATTTAAATGCCTTTATCATATCACCCCTATCCCGCCTTTCCTCTAAAGTATACATATTAAGATCTTTAAGTCTGTCCTCATATGCTTCATAACAAAGACTACTAACCATTTTAGTAGTCACCCTCTGCACCAACTCCAGCCTGCTTATATCGTTTTGAAGGTGTGGTCTCCAGAATAGCACACAATACTCCAAATGAGGTTGCACCAGAGACTTATAGAGAGGCACTATCACCTCATTTTTTCCGCTGGCCATTCCTCTCCCTATACACCCCAGCATCCTTCTGGCTTTCACAGTCACCTTTTCTACCTGATTAGCTATTTTAAGATTATCAGACACAATTATGCCCTGGTCCCACTCTTCTTTTGATCAGCCAGTTCACTGGTGTGTCTTCCAGTGATTGGTCCTGGTCCTGGGTCTGAGGTTCAAATCAATGAATCTGGAGGTGTCATTTGTGTACCATACATTTGCATGAAGGCTCCCTGATAGTAGTCAGAGATCCCAGGACTCTGGAACTTAGAACAGGTCTGGTTAAGCTTAGGAGAGTCCAGTGCCCCCTGGAGAGAATCCAAAGGTATTTGTTTTATATTAATAGTCAGAACTAAGACAATGGTTGCAGTGTCTATGTCTCTGTCTCTGTTCACTGAAGCTGCGTAAATGCAGGCTTTTAGTATTCTGATGGGGCAGACTTCATCATAGCATGGACAAGTTGTTTCAGGCTCCATCTTGTGTGGCCAATCTCAGTCTTGGACAATTTGTATCCATAGTCCCTACAGAGCAATATAGGTGCAGAGATATCAGCAGATTAATAGGAAAGTCCCTAACTCAGAATCCAAAAAAACAGAGCAGATTGCAAAATAAATACAAATAAATAAATAGTAATACAAAACAGCAGAAACAACAGATAAATGCTAATAAACCAAGGGAGGAGTGGCCTAGTGGTTGGAGCAAGTTACCTCAGGCTGGAAGGTTGGGGGTTCAAATCCCACTAGAGGACAGCAACCTTGGGCCAGAAGGACTGGGGTTTCTAGTCCCACAAGGTGCTCCTTGTGGTCTTGGGAAGCCACCTAACCCTCCATTGCCCATGTTCCCTGTAAAATAGTTATCTCAAAGTTATAATGCCCTGTTCAACATAGTTTCAGTTTGTTCAATGTAAACCACTTTGATATCATGAAAGGTGGTATATAAGAAATGCTAAATAAATGAAGGGGGATATTCCAAGGCATTTGCACAATTTGCAGACCTGCAAACTGTGTAAATGCCACTCAGCTGGATATTCAGTAGTACTAACATGGTTAGTTCCACTTAATGTCTATGGCTGTTGCCGTTATATGCCCTGATGTTAAATGCTTTTATCAGGGCGTATTGGGGGCATTCTGGAGTGGAGCAGAGGCAGCACCTATCACTAACCAGGTAGCAGTGATATTGAGCCACTAACTGATTAGCGATATGCGGCAAAAGTCAGGCACAGCAACACTGACCAAATTTTCTCATGCATCACTACCCAGGTAGCGGCTCAATATCGCCGCTGCCTGGTTAGTAATTGGCAAATATGGCCAAACAAAATATTCAGTGCTGGGGCTGGATATGACCTCAGCATTGCTATCTGGGTTTAATGTTCAATGCCAACAATTGGCTACTTTAGCAGCACTAGCCGCTACCGCTGAATATCGGTGAAATATAAGCTAGCACAGTTACTGTATAGAAATTTGTAACCAAGCTAGCTACAGAAGAGGCTCGCCTTGTAGGTCCCCTCTGAAGTAACTCCAATCATTAGTCAAAGTACCCCCTTTCCAGCACTCATGATGCAAACCTGGACCGACGCCCCACCCCGCGTCTTGAACCCTGAGAAAGGTATGAGCTAAATCCAATTCCCTTACCGAGGTCAACACTGAAGCCTACTGGACATCAGGGCAGAAGCGGTCCCCCTTTGCTCTTGGCCTGGCTGGCAAGGCTTCCGATATGGTAGTCTTCACCCTAGCAGTAGCCTCGGGGTACTACTGCTAGGGTCAAACCCTAGCTAGCATCGCAAGACTATTTCTAGGGGTAAAGGCTACCATATTGGAAGCCTTACCAGTGAGAGCAGAAATGGAGGGGACTGCTCCTGACCTGCTGCGTTGTTACTAGTCCCATTCTAGCTTCTGTTCCAGGGCATGATCACTACTAGAAAGAAAATGTGCACACAACAGAAAAGAATAAAACAAAGAAATATTTTCTTCCTTTAGCATTAGAGGTTTGGGCTTTCCATGCCACTGCTTGCTGTGCTGTGCCCACCTTTAATAGCTTGGCTGTCTGGCTGCTAATGCCCGATGTAATCACCTGCCCTGCTACTAGTGTTACACGGCGTACACAGCGCTGTACAGACACATGCTAGAAACAGTCCCTGCTCATTAGAGCTTACAGTCTAGTCAAGAAAAAACACAACAAGGGACTAGGATATGTCAAGGGGAATGGTAAGGAAACCCATAGGAGGTGAACAGTAGGCGGAGGGGGTCAGGATCCTTTATTTTCATTGGGGTGTTTTGTTCATTAATGGGGGGGGTGCTGTTGGGGCATTTATTAGGATTACAGTATTCTGTTTAATGTTCATATTATCAGTTGGGGGGCTAGGGGCTCAGAAATTATTTGATGGTCCTTTAAAAAAATGTGTGATTTCTATTGAATGTAATGTTTTGAAGTGGTGTAGATTCCCCTTATTTTACATTAGTTTGATTTCTGGGATCTATTGATAGGGTTTGTTTTTTTTATTGCATTCATGTCATTACCACCTGGCCACAAGTGAATAGACTAATTCTCAACATTCCCAAATGCAAAACGATTTAATTTTCCAGGCATTCATCACTATCTAGTTTTCCAGCACCCTAAATTCAGGGGGCATCCAGTCTCTATCTATGACTGTCCACTCGCTTGGCTTTTTATTAGACCCCCTACTTGTCATTCACAGCCCAATGTCATCAATTGTGAGGGCTACCTTCTTAGCACCCCACAAAATATGTGTCATTAAATCCTAACTGCCTCATGATGATGTCAAAACTCTTCTACTTACACCTGTCATTATTTGCTAGACTACTGCAAGTCACTATATCTCGGTTTGCCACTAATGTCCTTAAAGCATTTACAGATACTTCAGAATGTTCCTGTTAAAATGTTTTGTGATGTCATCCAGTAATTTATAAAATTTGCTTCAAAATTCTACTTCTCTCGTTTTGAGCACTTCAGACTCATTAGTTGAATTTTCTAGTGCTGTCCAGCCTCTATGTCCATCCCAGCAACATCATCTTTCGTTTCTTCCTACACTTTCCATTGATTCTGAATATATCCACTGAGCCACCTTTGCTTCCCAAGCACTGTACTGTGGAACCGACTGCTGCTAGATCTTCAAACTGAGACTTCTCTGGCTCATTTTAAAACTAATCTTCACACACGGCTCTTCTGAGGCATTTGGTGCATGATTTAATGGGCTTGGCCTTTCGGTATTTTGGACCAACAGTCGGCTTCTACCCTGTTTCTATTTCTCATTCTGTCTTTTAGGCCAGTTTTGTAAACCTCTTTGATACAAACCTGGTTGGGAAGAGCAGTCGAGCAAGTGAACATTGCAGTATTATATCCATTTTTTTATGATTTCAGACTTGTGCAGCTGAAAACTGGGCTATATCCTTCACTACATCAGTATATTATAGATGAGAAGAACCAGGCAGACCGGGCTGTGAGGTTGATCTTTATCCGCTGTCATTTAGTATGGTATTCACAATTAATAGATGCTCTGTAAAATTTATTTTTCATTGGTCATTAGTGTCAATTTTTCAGATTGAGAATGCATAGGTAAATATGTTATAATTAATTTCAGTCATTGAAAGCTGCAAAGAGATCCGTTCTCAGGCTATCCGTCCTAGAGATTCATGAATCCATGGCACAAGAACCTGATTACTCTGCAGCTTTGTGTTTTACGGAATACTTGGCATGCTTTAATGAAAGGATTTGGCGTCCTGAACTTGAAAAGGTATCCAGTGAAAATACAGAACTGCCTGCTGGTGCCAAGCCGCTTTTTTATTTTTTTTAGTAAACCCATGGGCCTGACTACCATTGCCACTCATGACCTGAAATTAGTTGTGATCTTTGGAAAATAAGCACTGTGGAACTTGGACAGCAATTTCTCAAAATTCTAGTACAATGCCAAAGGAAGAAATATGCAAATTAGTCTTGACAACCCAGTTCTCAAAGTACAGCTTACAAATTACAATTGCCTGTGCAGAAATCCAAGCTCAATAGCTTAATTATTCAACTGCAGGTCTGAAGACTTGCTACAAGAGGAAGGAATTTCAGGCACATAAACCTCTGCTCCTTTTCCTTTAGAAAAAGCAAGGCAAGAATGTACTATTAACCATCATATGCACGGACATAAAAATGACAATTATGGACGCGTTCAAAAAGAGCACATGAATGAAGTTAGTATGCGTATGTTAATATGGTGTATGCATTCTTAAGAGCAAAGTGTATGCACTTCAAGGATTTATAGTCCCCCATCTTGCAATGTGTACCTGGACTGAATTGATAAATCTATATGTGCATAATGAAGGCTTAGGCTCCCTTGGGAATGTTGACCCACTGTATTTTTATTATGAATGTGTCAGATAAAAATTCTAGGTCTTCATTTGGATGGCAGTGCTTGCCTTTTGCACTTGAGGCTTTAATAATGGGGGTCTGCAGCACACTGCAATTTTCCATTCCTGTTCTCATTCCTAAGAGACTGCATTTGTATTCTTAAAAAATACTATTACCTCTCATCTATAAGTGGCAATGTCACAGCATTTTCTCTTTTCAGATCAAAGCACTTATTGACCATAGGGTTCTTGGAGAGTGTCGGGAAAGAGAGAGGGTGAAACGTAGCATTGGCAAGTCACTGGCACAGATGTTCACTAAAATGTTTTCAGCTGATTCAAATGAAGAAGGAGATCTCCGTGCAAAAAGTGGCATCCAGTCTGTCTTGGATATTCTACTGCTAAACTCGAAGTGTTTGATCATTTTGTGAACTACAGCACTGATGTAATGGAATCATAGTACTCAAAGCTCAAATGTTTATGTGGCACACTCTATGCTTATGTTTTGTTTAGTATATTTATGTGCCAAGTAGGGCTGGTGCAAGCTGATGAGGATGCTTAGTTGAACCTCGTCTCTTATGCCCCCCCCCCCCCCATAGTGCCCATTGCCATCTCTGCCACAGGAAACCGGCATCAGGCAGTTCGAGGAGGTGGAAGCAAACAGCCCCCTAGCATCAAAGTTTTTTTTTTTTAAATGCTTTATTTTCATTTTATAACAACAGAGGAAAGGAAGACATACAGCTAAAAGACAGATACATAAGTGAGATACATACAGCAAAGCAAAGCAAACCCCTACCACCCCCCTCCCCCCTGCTTCTTCTCTAGAAAACTAATCATTCCCAAAGCGGGCGTGTACTGACATAATCGTATTACAAAACCTAACGGCGATCTGAAACATGATGAATGCACCTTAAACAGACATGTCAAAGCAGTGAGCAGATTATACATAATCATTGAGCATCAGCCAGTTAGACAAACAAAATGAGTTTGGGTATGGGGGATAGCTCTCCGAGACGTCTGCTCACATTCACTATATAAGCAGACGAGGTTCCACCATGCATTGACAATAAGTCGAGAGCTATCCTTCCAATTCTTCGTGATTAAGCATATGAGTATACCCAGAAGGAAATCAAAGAGAAAGCGACCCTTCTAGGAAGAGAGGGGACCCCCGCCACAGAGCGGAGTCCCACAATCTGCCAAGGGAGAAACTCGCAAAGATGTAAGATAGATTGAATACCTAGCAGCATGATCTGAAAGATGTTAAGAGGGAATCTTTGCAGTGGCCACCTGAGGGACTATCAGCATTGATATCAGAGAGAAATCTGTGCGAGACTAGGATTAGTGAGAAGAAGAGAGGGATGTAAAGTCAAGCTCAATGAGATGTAGTAACCTCCAGAAATCTACCAAAGCAAGATCTTTGATCGAAGAGATAAACGAGATGGGACTCTTGGGGGGACCACTTATCTTAGGCGGCTGCTGGTCAATCTGGGGATCAAGAACTAAATTGAAATCCCCCCCTATGATCAATGCAGTGTGAGCAGAGGCCTGCGCAACCTGAGCAATGGCAACGGAAAAGGCAGGGTCATCCACATTAGGAGCGTAAAGGCATATACATGATACTTCAATGCTACCTATCTTAAGGTGAACTCTGGACCATCCACCTACTATATCAGAACTATTCGCAAGAAAAGTAGCATGCAAAGATTTCCTAACAAGTATGGCAGCCCCACATTTCTTAGGGACGGCTGGGGAATAGGCGACCACCATGTAAGGTTTAATAGTGAGTTTAAGAGTTGCCTGCGAATTTAAATGCAGTTGTGAAGGAAAATCAAGCCCACGGCTGCATGACATAATAGTTTAAATTTGTCTTCCGTTTTATCGGATTATTGATTCCTTAGACATTCGAGAGAAAATCTTACATGGTACCATTGATCAGTAAGAAACATTTTAGGTAAGGACGCTTGAAACATACAACATAATCAAAAACTGTGCTACAATGACATAATCACCGAGTCTGCTGGCAAATACACCCTATATTGAAAAGTATGTACCAAAATATCTTAGAGAAGAAGCAAACCCCCAATGAATATGGCGACCAGATGTCTGCGGGAGGAGGCCCCAGAGAGGAAAATAAAGGCATGAACAGAAAAGAACACCAAAGTCCATGAGTAACACTGTCTCTGAAACTCATCGAGGCTACGATGGGTAGATGGAGTCGGGTCACGGATGGCATCGAAATAAGGCAACAAACCGCCCTCATCAGACTCTTTGCTGAGCCGCGACTAATCCAATATGGCAGGCACTGCGGACATGAGGATACTTGCAGGAACATTCTGGAAGTCAGCGCATCAAGTCGGCCTCTTTAGAATCCAAGAACTCCGCTAGTAGATCAGGGTCCTCAAATGTTCTTGTCTGATTGTGAAGGGTGACTCGGAGTTTAGCCGGATACATCAGGCCATAGCGTGCTTGTAGATGTTGAAGCCTCGGCCGAAATTCCAGAAGGCGCTTTCGGCGGTCGACCGTGGGTTTAGCCAAGTCAGGATAGAAGGAGATCTTGTGGCCCTTGAACTCCATATGGCCCTTGGCCCGAGAAGCACTGAGAATTTGCTCCACATGTTGAAATCGCAAAAGTCGAAAGATGATAGGCCGCGGGGTCTTCCTGTTGAGCATTATGTTTGTGGGTACCCGATGAGCACGATCGATCTCCAAATCTTTGGTAAAGGCAATTTGAAGCAGGGAAGGGAGGATTTGACATAAAAACTCTTTCATGTCTCCCGATTCCGCTCCCTCCGGTATGCCCACGATTCGTAGGTTATTCCGGCGCGCTCTATTATTGCCATCTTCCATTTCTTTCTGCAAGGCCCGTACCTGACGTTCAACTTTGTCGAGTTGGGACAACCGGGCCACATGGGAGTCCAAGATGCTCTCCATTTTGTCTTGACGCGAAGAGAGCCCCTCTAGCCTGCCCTGCAGAATACCAAGATCTTCCCGCAGCGCTCGGAGTGCTTCACCATTTGACTGCACGAGGTCCTTAACCCCTCTAATCTCTGCAAGGATTTCCTGCTGCATTTCGGGGCCCTCGCGCGAAGCCAGCCCCTTCTGCGGGGACGGGGGTTCAGTTTTGGAGCGTTTGCCATGAGAAGCCGCTGGAGATCCGAATTCCAGGCGCATAGGTTTAGTCCCGGCCATCTCACCAATGTGCCCCGGCAAGATTCGGACAGAAGTCTAAGTATATACGGTGTTAATTCAGGATTCTGAGTAGGCCTCTCGGGAGCCTCAGCGTTATGCGACCATCCCGCTGGACACCGGGCTCCGCCCCCCAGCATCAAAGTTTTAAGGTAAGTGCTGCGGGGCTGTTTGTGCCAAGTTGCTACTGTAAGTTCTAGCCAAGTAGTAAGCGATGGCTTACTACTTGGCTAGAACTAAAGATCACAGAAGATCCTCTCAATTATTCATTTCCTTTGATCCTAGTCACCTAGGCCTACTGGTGATGAAACGTACTCTATCCAAATGGATATCAGATTGCATTTTTTGCTTATGCACAAGCAGGACTCTCTTTGAAAGATCATGTGCAGGCTATGGCCATCTCCGTAGCCAATCTCCATTCAGTATCCATTGAGGAGATCTGTCGGGAAGCTACCTGGTCCTCCATTCATACTTTTTCTGCACAGTATTGCCTTTACAGAGACTCCTATTGGGATGCTGTCTTTGGCCAAGCTGTACTCCAGCATCTCTTTGGGACTTAAACTAAAATCCTAACTTCCTTCCCGGACTTCTACAAGAGACCAGACTATCATTGGGGGGGGGGGGGGGATCGCTTCTTGGAATTGAGTCCAATAGCCCACAACTCTTCCAGACTCTTCGGCTACAAGCTTTTGGCCTTAAGGGTCTCTGCTCTACCCCCTCATGCGAGTCTGGTACCTGGGAGCTAGTGAGTCCGATTTGTGAAAACTGCTTGTAGCCATGCTGTAGTATTAGATCTGTAAATAGACTGTAAATAGTTTCCCTTGTTGTCCAAGTTCCTTCCCTTGTTATCTGTAAACTCATGCATGTTATTGTACTGAGACTTTTTGTTCTATGTGAACCGCGCTGATGCCGAATAGTGCGGTATATAAGAGAATGTAAATAAATAAATAAATAAATAAATAAATAAATACTGCTGGTCCCAAGAGGAGTGATGGGAGTCTCTGGAGGGTCAGTGCTGTAAGCGACCACCTAGTTTGCCTAATGGTCTCACCAGTCCTAGTGCCAAGGAACGTTAATTTTCAATCCAAACACTAAATAAGTAATGAAACACCTCGAGGCTAGCTTAACCATTCGGCAGACTAGACAATTGCCTAAGGCAGCACCTTCTGGATGGAGATTTGGCAAAGAGCAGCTTCAGTGCGAGTGAAAAAATAGATCTACTCCAAACAAACTCACAAAGGGGTTGGGCAATTTTCAAATAGCTCATTACCCAGGTAAATGCTTTTGGAAGTTGCCCTCACTATGTGTTTTTTGTTTTTTTTTTATTCATTGTTTTGCAAATTCAAACCAATTAACAAGTAGCATTTCTTGAAACAAAAAACACATAGGCATCTTTAACAACAAAGGAAAAATAATAGAACAAAAGGAAAAGCATGGCGCTACATCAGACCTCAATATGGGACAAGCTTACTTTCCAAAAGGAAATAGAACACTAAGGGCCAGATACTCATCTAGGTCGACTATGCGCCGCTGCAACGCACAGCCATCTGTGCCGACCCTTAACCACAGTTATTCAATACTGGGGTCATATGCAGCCCCGGCATTGAATATCTGGGTTTGCCGCACAGCCTCCCAGCCGCAGTAACTAATCAGGCAGATGCGATATTGCATGCTGCCCGGTTAGCTCCTATGACTAAAAGATAGGCAAGCTTTTGCTTTGCCTATCTTTTAGCCACAGGTCGCTAACCGGGTAGCATGCAATACCGCCACTGCCTGATTATCGACTGCTGCCACCTCCGTTTCTTCCCAGAACACCCATGACATGCCCCGTTGCTAAGCAGTTAGCATCGGGGCATGTAGGGGAGAATATCCCAGTTAGAGGCATTTACATGGTTTACAGGGCTGTAAACCATGTAAATGCCTTTTGAATAGCAGACCCTAAGTAACAATTACAAAGTAAGAAAAGAGGGAGGATCTCAGTGACTATACGGTTCTCATTTAACAGAAGTAGATGTCTGGCCTAAAAGCTTCTTTGAATCTAGAAAAAACCTGAGTTGTAAGGGTTCAAAAAATACATACTTAACATTATTTAACTTAAGCACACACTTTTAAGAGTACTGTAGAACCACTACAGCCCCAAATCGAAAGCTTCTTTATGCATGGAAATAAACTTCCTTTTCCTATCCTTCATAACCCTACATAAATCAGGAAAAAAAAAAACTATTCCCCCATAAACTGCTGAGATCTAAATTTAAAGAAAAGACGCAGGAGAGGAAAAACAACAGTAATCAGCAAAGTTCTTCTTTGGAGAATCTCAGAACTGGAATCCTCCACAATAGGCAGATAAATCCAAATACTAGATGAATCATCTGCTCAGGGCACCACTGAACCACCAGCCGCTCCCAGAGGTTCTTTCTTAGTAGACAAAAAATATACTTTTGAAAAAGGTGGTATAGCATTTTCAGGGAGCTTCAACACATTGTTAAAGTACTTCTGCAAAGTAGACTTTGGAAATAATAACGGTGTTCTAGGAAAATTTATAAACCTTAAATTCAAAGCACAAAGAGTATTCTCTAAGTTCTCCAATTTCCTTGAAAACACCAGCTTATCCTGAAGAATAACTGTGTCTCTCCAACTTTATGCAAACCAGTCTCAATAGTCTTCACCCTCTGTTCCCCACTGTGTTTTAAATAAGTATGATGTCCAAATATCAAGGTAAGACATCCAGTATTTTTTTTTCTGGGAGAGGTGAAGTTGGGGTCAAGACTGTTCACTTTAATGGGGGGGGGGGGACTAGAGGCCCAGAAAGTTAATTGAAGGCAACACAAGGCTGAAGGATAGCTTAGGATGCCTAATAACTTTCTATTAATGGTGAGTCACCTGTGAGATGGAAGTATTCACTGATGGTTGGATATCTTATGGATATGACTACTTATATACAATAATCTGAACCTAAACATCCCTAGTCAAACATTTCCCTAGAAGCAGAGATCACTTAGGATGCAGAAATTCAAAGTAACTGTATGCCAAGAGGCTGATATGCATGGGCCAGGAGAGGGGCCTCAAGGTGATGTTGTCTGAAGATCTCAAAGTGGTGAAACAATGTTACAAGGCATTGGTCAAATCTAGAAGGATTCTAGGCTGAATACAGAGAGTCACACTGTAGAAGGGAGGAGGTAATAATGCCCCTGTACAACTCGTTGGTGAGGCCTCACTTGAAGGATTGTGTTCAGTTTTGGAGACCATACACCACAAATAATATAAACAGACTTGAAGCAGTTCAGAGGAAGGTGACCAAAATGATATGAGTTCTGCACCAGAAGATGTATAAGAAAAGACTTGAACACCTAAATATGTTTATTATTTATTTATTTTAAGGGGGGGGGGGGGTTATACCACTTTACATTTAATCAAAGTGGTGTACATTGTAACTTAAATTTGGCAGAGTCAATTTCCTTGTAGAAATCCAGGCTAAATATAATAATCTCAGATTGCAAATGCAATGTGTGCCTTTGCGTCAATGCTAACTCCTGGCAACCCTTCACCTCCTGGGTTTTCCTGGCAGTGTGACTGGAAGTAGATTGCCAGGCATTTCTTCTGAGGCAATGGAGGGTTAAATGACTTGCCCAAGGTCACAGGGGGTGCTAGTGGGAATCAAACCCTGGTCTCTTGGTTACCAACCTGGTGCTCTAACCATTTGCCTACTCCTCTGCTAAATATATATACCCTAGATGAGAGGAGGGAGACGGGAGATATGATACAGATGTTTTAAAGGCATGTAATCCTCCCCCAGAGTAGTCCTGAATTAATTATTAGCATTTAGCTCACACCTTTCCAGAAGATCAAGGTGAGTTACATTCAGGTAGAGTATGCATTTCCCTGTCCCCAAAGGGATCACAATCTAAGTTTGCACCTGAGCCAATGGAGAGTTAACTGGAGTGCCCAAGGCCACAAGGAGTGCCAATGAGATTTGAACACTGGTCTTTCTGGTGGTAGGCTGCTGCCCTAACCATGTGGCCACTCCTCCACACCCTGGGTTCAAAGTGTGCAGCGGCGGCACCCTGGGATATTCAGCGGCACAAACTCTGTTAACATCTGTTAATGCCGCTGAATATCCTGGATAAGGGAATTAACCCTTTGAATACCCTATTGTATCCATGATGTCTTTCTCTAATGATCCTTCTCTTCGCATGATGTGTCCAAAGTATGAAAGTCGAATTCTTGTCAGCTGATCTTCTAAAGAAAGCTTTGGTTTGATCTCCTCTAGTACTGACTAGTTTGTTCTTCAGGCAGTCCATGGTATATGCAATATTCTTCACCAGCACCATAATTCAAAGGCACCAATTTTCTTCCTGCCTATCTTTTTCACATGTACTCAAGTCTCCTGAAGATTTCAGAATAGGTGCCAAAGTTATCAAACCTAGTGATGAAGAAACAACCATTTTATTTATTTAGCTGTATTTATATCCCGCTTTTCACCGGGTCAAAGCAGTCAATTGGGGGATACATTTAACATGAGGGGATATGAGACACATATGCTAATACTTACAGGGAACATGGGCAATGGAGGGTTAAGTGGCTTGCCCAAGACCACAAGGAGTGCCTATAGGACTAGAAATCCCAGTCCCTCCGGCCTGAGATTGCTGTCCCCAGGTGGAACTTGAACCCCTGGCCCTCCAGCCTGAAGTACCTCGTCCTAACCACTAGACCACTCCTCCCTCCTTTAAAGCTAAATCCAAGAAGGATGATAATCAGGTTAACCCAACCACTGGGAAAGATTTAAATAATACAGCAGGACAGGGGTCAAGATAACAAATTTTAGCAAGGGATTTTGCAACCAGCTTGAGCAGATTATCTGATGATACTGGTAGAAACTGATCCCATGTTTGATCATGGTATATTCCATATACAGTAGTTCCTTATTATCATTAATTAACTCCAACTGATGACAAAGTATTTCTCTGCATAATAGAAAGTCTCATCTTTTCAATTTTATTTTTTAAATAATCTACAAGAAGTTGAGCACTAGGACCCTTCACCTCAGAACCATAATTCTGAGGTAAGAATAAGCTGTTTAAATAAATTTTGTATTTCATTACCTACAGCATTCATCCTTTTAGAATAAAAGGCCTTCTTAGCCTCTTTAATGCTATATTTAAAACTCTTCACTTTTTCCCTCCATTTTGCCCTACCTCATCAGACTCAGATTTTATCCATAACCTTTCTAGGGAATGGCAATCCCTTTTTAACTGGCTATGATCATGATTAAACCATGTAGAAAACTCAAATCACACAGTAGACCACCATAAAGGAGCAATTGCATCAAGGTCAGTGCTAGGGTCTCTGGTACCCACCTGCAACCTACAGTGGGACCCCCCTCATTACTATTAATGGTACACTGCACCCCCCCCCCCCCCTTTCCCAAAACTCCTTTGTGAACTCTGTTCACATGATGCTAGTGTTTCTCCTTCAAATCAAATATTGTAACAAGAAAATTGCAGTGAAGGGTCAAATGCATAGCTGGAATAAAAATAAGTACTGACGAGTAAATATTTAACATCATATGAACAGGCTGCAATAGCAAAGAGTTAAGGTGATGAAAGTAATGTGTTTATTTAACCAAAATAAGATATACAAAAGTTACAACCACTTAATATTTTGTAATTTTTGTTTTTATTCAAATACCAAATTTTGTGTAAAAACTCAAATATAATCCCCCTTCTTGGGGTGACATTATAACAGGTCAACAGTTCCCTACCTCCCTCTTGCCCTGCCCCCCAAACCCTCTCCCCTCAGAAGATTAGTTCATCAACAAATAGTCTAACAAAGGTTTCCAAGCTGCTTCAAAAGTCTCCCGCTTATTTCTACGGATGGTGGTTAAACGCTCCATAAGGCCCACCTTCCCTAGCCTCTGATGCCAGGCCATCATCTCAGGCTGCTTCCAGTTCCAGGCAATCTCACAGCAGGCCACGATGACACAAGCCCGAATACACCAGCTCTAGCAGTAATGTACTTCCTTTGGCCAATTGCCCAATAGGTAGAAAGCTAGGTCATGCCCCACATCCACCACAAAGATACCAAAAATAAGATCCCTTAACTGTGTCCAATAAACCAGAATCACAGGACAGGCCCACCATATACATCATCAATCCCACCTCCCCACAACCCCGCCAACATTTATCTGAAGCCCCCAGAAACATCCCATGCAACCGTTCAGGGGTATAGTACCAGCACATTTAAATCTTATAGGCATTTTCCTTTATCTGAACTGAGAGAGCAGACCTGGCCATCCCCATACACACCGATTCCCATCTCTTCTCATCCCATGCCACCCTCAAGTTCTTTGTAAACTGCTTTGATTCTCGAAAAGCGGTATATAAACACTATAAAATAAATAAATTCCTTTTCCATTCCATCATATACTTAAATTTACCCCCAAGACGGGACTGCAGGTCTCTATAGAGGAGTCAAATCAGCCCCTGGGACTTGGTATAGCCCATCCACAGCGCCTCTAAGTCATTATATCCTGCCTCATATGTTTGCTGTCTATGGGACTGTTTCAAATAGTGGGAAACTTGGAGAAATGCAAAAAAGCCCAACATCCCCCAAGGGGTAGTGCTCCTGTAACTCTTCCAATGTTACCAACTCGCCATTGTGAATAAGCTTAGCAAGAACATCTAATCCCAGCTGCTCCCTCCTCTGGAACACCCCTTCCCTCCCAGGTTCGAAATCGAGATAGCACCAATAGGTGTCAAAGGCAAGAATTGTGATAAGGGCCCAAACCTGAGCCTCACCCTCTGCCACTGGGCCCAAAGATGCTGAACATGAGGATTTTCCATCCATTCCCCCAAAACCAGGCACTTAGTTTTTTGTGCCTCTTCTCCCGCCTGCTAGATATTACTGTCGCTCTATCTCTGACATACATGGTTGCACAGTTCTTTTATAAATCCAACAAATAAGGAGGTGATAAAAGCAGATAGTATAGATGGGTTGAAAAAAGGTTTGGACAAGTTCCTGGAGAAAAAGTCAATAGACTGTTTTTAAGACAGACCTGGGGAAAGCCACTGCTATCGCTGGGTGTAAGCAGAATGGAAGTCATGATGAGCATTAAGAGGTAGGACTCAATCCCGGAGCTGATGTCAGCAGTCCTGACAGTCAATGGTGGCAGCATCAGTGTGAGAAAGTTCACTGGGCTTTTGAAATTTCTTTGAGAGAGCTGCTTCGCTGCTGCCTGCTGGACCTATTGGAACTGTGAAACATGCAGAGACTTTGCTAGCATTGCAGCCAGGCTAGACAAAAGTGGAAAGATCATTCCTAGGCTCCTATGAGAGTCAGTGGTGGTGCTCCTTGTACTGGAATGGCAGTGATGCACCTATGTCCAACTCTAAAAGACCAATGCTCTGCACCCAAAGCTCCCCCCCTCCCTGTATTTTCCATGGCTGGCTGCCTGGTAAATACCATCCTAGCAGCGTGTGTTTGGTGCCCTGCAGCAAAGCTGAAACAAGTTGAAAAGTACACACTTTACAGAATAAAGCCTTTGACACTGTTCCTCACAGGTGACATATAAATAAATTGAGGACCCTATGGATGGACCCTAAAGTGACGAACTGGGTTAGAAATTGGTTGAGTGGGAGGTGACAAAGGATAGATGTAAATGGAGCTCACTCTGAGGAGAAGAATGTTACCAGTGTTGTGCCCTAGGAATCCATCCTTGATCTGATCCTTTTTAACATTTTTGTAAGTGATATTGCAGAAGGCTGTTTGGTAAGATTTGTCTCTTTGTGGATGATACCAAAATCTGCAATAGAGTAGACACCCAGGAAGGTGTAGATAACATGAAAGGGATCCAGAAAAGCTTGAAAAAGGGTCAAGAGTTCATCAGATGGGATTTAATGCTGAAAAATGCAGGGTCATGCATTTGGGCTGCAAAAGCCCAAAGAAACAGTACAGTATAGGGGATGAAATATTTCTGTCCACAAAAGAAGACTGAGCCTGGGATTATTATCTCTGATGATCTTAGGATGGCTAAAAAGATAGAAAAAGCAACAGCGAAAGCTAAAAGGATGCTTGGGTGCATAGGGAGAGTACTGCCCAGCAGGAAGAAGGAGATGATTGTACCTCTGCATAATTCTTTGGTGAGACCCCATTTGGAGTATTGTGTGCAATTCTGGAGACCGCACCTTCAAAAGTATATAAATAGGATGGAGTCAGTGCAAAGGATGGCTACCAATCTGGTCAGTGGACTTTGTCATAAGGCATATGGGAAAATCACCAAATTATACCCCTAGAAAAAAACCTCATTCAATATAATTTTTGTCGGAATGTACCGAGGGAAGACAGAATATGGAGTCTGTCCCCAACCAGTTGGTAAACTCCTTTTTGATCACTTATGGTTCAAGTTTAAAATGATATTCTGTCAAAAAGAAATCAGTTGTGATACTTATTAGATCCTAAAGATCGCCAAAGCTTGGCCACATGAGAAATTCGACTTTGGCGGTCTTTAGGATCTAATAAGTTAAGTGCCACAACTGATTTCTTTTTGACAGAATAGCATTTTAAACTTGAACCATAAGTGATCAAAAAGGAGTTTACCGACTGGTTGGGGACAGACTCCATATTCTGTCTTCCCTCGGTACATTCCGAAAAAATTATATTGAATGAGGCTTTTTTCTGGGGGTATAATTTGGTGATTTTGCTTTATTGGGATTTATTGTATCACCATTTTTTTGGATTTTTTGAGTGGGTTATAAGGCATATGGGGGCAGACTTAAAGATCCCAATATGTACACTTTGGAAGAAATGCAGGAGAGTGGAGATATGATAGAGATGTTTAAATACCTCCATGGAATAAATGCACCAGAGGAGAGCCTCTTTCAATTCAAAGAAAGCTCTGCAACAAAAAGGCATGGGATGAAGGTGAAAGGGGATAGACTCAGGAATAATTTGCAGAAATATTTCTTTACGGAAAGAGTGGTAGACGTGGAATAGTCTCCCAGTGAAGGTTGTGGAGACAAGGACTGTGACTGAATTTCAGAAAACATGGGACAAACACAGAGGATTTCTAAAGGAAAAAAGAGACTGCAGAACATGGTGGTTTGCAAGGAAGAGCAGACTTGAATCATACAGATTTTAGCCTGGTTCAGGTTTGACAATAAATCTGAACTTTTACCCAAGATCCACTGGTAAAAAAAGTTCTTCAAAGTTGTTGCCATTAATCTCAGGTAAATCTTGGGGGGTTTGACTGCAGATCCAATGAAAGCCGCCGTTCAGTGCAATTCCAGGAAAGATCTTGCATAAATTGCACAGATTCTTTACTGTCAATGAGCAACATAGCAGGGTAAAATTGTCGGTTCTGTTGGCTGTGAGATATATTTAGGGGTCTGACAAAATGAATCTGCAAACAATGTAAATTGGGCTAATAGTAGGGATGATTTGGGAGCTCTTCTAGGGTGTGTCTTCTCATATGGCCTGCTAGCTGCCTTCATCACTGCATTCCTCTTTGTGTTTCCTACCTGCAGATGGTGAGATACCAAAAAGATGCAGACACACAGGCACACACAAGATGGGCAATGGGATGGGGATGAAAAAAACATGTGGACACAGACAGGTACGGCCCAATGGTTTCTGCCACCCTAGGCAGAAGCCCCAGCTATGCCCCTTCCCCTGCTGCCGCTGATTCCGTTGGTGGGAGGCTCGCCAGCAGCAGCAGGCCATGTGCTGAAGTACATGACCTCCCGCGGGCTGCGGTCATCGAGCCTAGCCACCCGCTGCTGGAATCAGCGGCAGTGAGGAGTAGCATCGCAGCTCAGCAAGGGGGGAAGAGCAGCACAGCTGAACACATGGGGAGGGGGGGGGGGGCAGAAGGCCATGTGTGCCGAAGCACATGGCCTGCCGCCCACAGACGTTTGCCACCCTAGGCAGCCACCTAACCCATCTAGTGGACTGGCTGGCCCTGGAAACAGACTTAGATGCAAAAAAGAAGCAGAGAAAGGCAGAGAGCAGCCAACATTTAAGAAAGTATTACAAGAGGCAAAAAGAAGTGAAGAGGAGGCAGAGGACAAAGAAGTATAAAGAGGAACAAAACTGAGCACTGACTCTCCAACTAATCTCCAGCACCAACCAGTAATCAGTAATTCATGCACCAAGTCCCAAAAGGCTTAGGAATCATTGAGGCGGGTCTAAATGCATAAGCTCATTTTCTGTGAAATAAGCAGTGCTGTTTTTCTAGGGCCAACCTTAAGGGGGGGGGGGCTGATTATCTGGCTCTGGTCCCATAATAGCCATGCCCCCTGTAGGCAGTCACAGAAAATACAGCATTGCAAACATAAAACTAGTCCCTAGAATGCCGAAATATCTCACTTCTTTTTAGGAAAACAAAACACATAGATTGCTCTACATAAAAACTACGGGCCCAATATTGATTTGGACAGGCTATGGCCTCTATGGCACATAGCCCTGCCCACCAACCCTTAATCCCGAATATTCAATGCCGGGGACATATGTGGCCCTGGCAATGAATATCCGGGGATCGCCGCAAAAACCGGAAGCTGCAGTAGCTAACTGGGCAGCAGCGAAACTGCATGCTGCCCGGTTAGCTCCTGTGCCTTAAAGATAGGCGAGGGCTTTCCTCTTCTGCTCTGCCCCAGAACCCCCCCAACATGCCCCGATACTAACCAAATAGCATCGGGACATGTAGGGAAGATTAGAGGGGATATTTAATGGCATTAATCGAATAAGTGCCGTTGAATATCCCCATCTCAGGCATTTACATGGTTTAGTGAGTTGTAAACTGTATAAATGCCTTTCGAATATCGGGCCCTACATGTTAGCAAAATACCTCACCTCAGTCACATACTCTACAGAGAACATGGATAGAGCCTTGTTAAATACAAAATACAGTAGGTGGCCACAAATTAGATATAGACATTTTCTGACAAAAACTGCATTGGAAACCCCAAGAATCCATACTCTGCCTGCAGTGCAACACCGAAAAAATAAAAATAGAAAAAAGCATTTCTTCCTCTACCACTGAAAAATACAAAGATATCAGAGATCTGTACTCACTTTCCAAGGTTAACATTAAATCAGCATAATGTTACCAACACACACCCTCAGATGATGGGGGTTCGGCAGCCCCAGCATAAGCTCTCTCATCACAAGCACACAAATGGGCCAATGCAGAAAGACTAACGCGCCCTTTGCGTACAGATAGCGCAACTTATAAGAACAAGTTCTGACACGCCAAATGCAGAAAAGAAACTGATGCACGTGTAAACAGCAAAGGTAAAGTATGCACACACAATTAATACTAAGTGCATTTATATTATAGGTAAATGAGTTCAGAATATTAAAATAGAATGCTAATATTGTCTGCACCCGATGCAGAGAAATACGTAAAGGATTGTATAACCAGCCAAACCGCCAATATCTCTACACCTGGTCTTGAAGTGCCTTAAACGTCTTGAGCACACTCACTCAGATGATGCCATCAAACTACAGACACCGACCCATGACAGAAACCAAATCCCTGGTGGCCCAGCATCTCCGATCCCCCACCTACCCAATAAAAAAAACCCTGGTGGCCCAGCGACCCCGATCCTCCCACTCATCCAAATAAAAATAACCCTGGTGGCCCAGCAGCCCTGAACCCCTCATCCTGATTCCCGGTACTTTTACAATGGAGTGGGAGCGTTGCTCATGTGCTCCCACCCCTTTTCCACCATCTTGAAAAATTGGTGCATCTGGCTCCATGCGATGCATCTGCTCCATTGTTAAGGTACTGGGAGGGTTATGGGGGGTTCAGGGCCACTGGGCCACCAGGGTTTTTTTTTTAATTGGGTGGGTGGGGGAATGAAGGCCACAGGGTCACCAGGTATTTTCATTTCTGTTGGAGGGTTGGTGTCAGGGGCATTGGCCCATGGACAGTAGTTTGATGGAATCGGGGGCTTTCCCTGATGCCAGGATCATCTGAGGTGAAGCGTCAAACTTTCCCTCAGATGACTCTGTTTTTCTGGGAAAGCATGCCAAACTTGCGCCAACTTCTGTGTTCAAGTGTTTGACTTGCTCTCCCAGTTTAATGCTGACATTTGCACCATAGTTAATGCATGGCTAATCTGTATATGTGCCCGATTCTGCATGTCGGCACTGAAGTCGCACGCTATCAGTGTGCTACATACAGGAGCACATAGCTAATAGTGCACAATTTCAGCACCGGCTTTCTGCAATGGCCTGTAAAGGAAGATAACAGGCAATCATCAGCCTTGTCCTCACACTTTCCAACCCACTTTACACTACTTTTCCCTCAGTCTCACCTTCCCACTATCCTAGCAACAGGAAGGCCTCTCTTTCCCCAAGGGCCCAACATCAGCCATCTTCTCTACAACAACAGCTTATGATGGGTCTTTGAGAAAGAAAAAGAGAGGAAGTCAGCCTTCCTACTCGGAGGAGGGGATGAAGCAAAGACAGAAGGGAAGACGCACCGGATGGGGTCAGACTGCCAAGTTGCATCCTGGGACAGCTGAGTCCATGTCATCGCTCAAGGATGCAACTGAGGGGGGGGGTCATTCCTTGTCTGTTTCAGGGGATGGGGGTTAGGGCCACCGGGCCACCAGGCCTTATCTATTTCAGGGGGTGGGAGGGATTGGGGCCCACTGGGCCACCGGCAAGTTTTAAGGGGGGGAGGCGATACCGGGCCACCAATGCATTTACTTGTTTTGGGGGGGTCAATGTCATGGGGAGCACCAGCCTGCCAACATTGTGTCGATGGCATAGGGGGCTTTCCATGATGTCTGGATCAAGGCTAGCGCTACCAAGTAAGGGGGTAAGCATGGCAGGGGGACACCGTGCTCCGGGGCACCATCGCTAGATGTCCCCAGCCATCAAGCAGGGATGGCCCTAGGCATGTGCAGGCACAAGGTGCCCCACATGTGTCTGACTGGCTTCAGAGGGAGCCAGTGAGGCCCAAAGCCCAGCACCCCGGCTTACCTCTGTACTGTCACAGGAGGGGTGTTTCCTTTAATATCATGGCTGTGCTAAGTCACAGCGGCTGGCGCCGCTGAGTTCCTGGAGGTTAAACAGGGGCATTTCCTGTCTTGTGCAAGAGACAGGAAATGCACCTGTTTTACCTTTAGGAACTCAGTGGCAATGATGGCTGCAACTTAGCACAGCCACAGGAGTAAAGGAAAATGCTCTTGGGGCTGTTTACTTCACTGGCTGTGCAGAGGTAAGCTGGTGGCCAGGCTTCAGAATTCACTGGCTCCCTCTGAAGCCAGTCAGGCATGTGCGGGGCCTCTTGTGGTGTGGGGGAGCTGCTGGCATTGAAAGAGGACTGGGGGCTAGAACAGGAAATAGGCTAATGTTGGGGGATAGGAAGACAGCTATTGAAAGGTAGATAATGTCGAGAGGGACTGAGGGGGGCTGAGACTGGAGGGGGGCTGATACTGGGAGGCCAGGACAGGAAAAGGGCTGATGCTGAGGGATGGAAGGACTGGAAGGGAGTTGATGCTGGGAGGGACTGGAACTGGAGGAAGACTGATATTTGGGGGGCTAGGACTGGAAATTGGTTAATGCTTGGGAATGAGGGGACTGGAAGGGAAATGATGCTGGGACGGATTGGGACTGGAGGAGGACTGATACTGGTGGAGGGGGGCTAGGACTGGAAATGGCCTGATGCTGGGGGATGGAGAGAATGGGGCTGGAAAACATAATGCTGGGAGGGGCTGGAACTAGAAGAGAGCTGATGCTTGGGGAGGACTGGTAGGCGGTGGGGCTGGGGTTGGGGTTTATTTATATTATTTTTTTATTTATTACAATTTCTTATATACCGCACTATTCGGTATCAGTGCGGTTTACATTATAACACAATGACCATAACAACAAGCTGTTTGGTTTTACATAGAACAGGCGTACAAACTTGGATAACAGGGGAGAACTATATACATGAGATATTTACATGGAGCAAGATTGGGTAACAATAACATGATTGGGGTAACCATAACATAATGAACGCAAGGGTCATTTCTTAAGTGGGGATACCTAGGTTCCGTTGCTGATTGAGTAGTATTGGAGGAAAAGGTGGTATTTGAGTGCCTTCCTGAACTGAGATAAGTCAACAATGGCCCGAATGTCAACAATGGGGGGAGAAAAAAGAAGCTGGGGAGTGAGGAAGGAGAGGGGGACAGATATTTTGTTTGGGGGGAAGAAAAAAGGTCATACAGAGGGAACAGTTGAGAGGGAGGGCATAAGAATGAATGCTGGGGGTAAGAAGGAGGAAAGGCATGGTTAATGAATATCGGAGAAGGAAGTAGCTGGGTGGGTATGCGGAAGGCATATAGAAGGTGGTACTGGGGGAAAAGAGTTGGGGGAGAGCAGGGACTGGGACTTAGGTGGAAACTTTAAAATTGGGTGGGAGAAAAGAAGAAGACAGAATCTAACGTTGACTGGGTATGGGGAGAGTAAGTGTGGACTCAGATAGTGGGCCCAGTAGCTGGCATAACTCACTGTGCATGCAGCTCCAGCATCATGTAGCACCATCCCCAGCTTCATCCTTCTTTCTCTGAGTCAGCAACAGCAGCGCTGACTCAGAAAAAGAAAGAAGATGCCAGGGATGGTGTTGCACAATATTTTTTCCCGGGGGGGGGGGGGCAGAGAGAGGGAGAAAAAGGAGAATGGACCAGGATAAAAGAGGTGGGTAATGGGAGAACTGGGGTGAGGGTTGAAGAGTGGTAGGTAGATGAAGCAAAAAAGAGGGGTATTGAGGACTGGATAGTAAGAAAGAGTAATGAAGTCTGAGTGGACAGAAAGAGAGAAAAATAAATGGAAGAAAACTGAAGGGAAAAGATCAATATCCAAGATGGAACGAAGTGAAGAAAACAAAAGAGGAGACAAGAAATGGCAGATGGACTAGAGATCATAGAGAGCTAAGAGAAGACAGAGGAAAACAGAAACGTCAGATTGGGACCAGCATGATCAGAGAATAAAATGGTCAGACAACAAAGGTAGAAAAAATAATTTTATTTTCATTCTTTATATTTTATACAGTACAGGAAAAGGCATCTATTTATATTTCTCTGGTGTTGCATTGTATGCAGAATCTGGCTTCTTGGGGTTGCAGTTTAATTTTTATCTGCATATTTTTATTTTTTGGTTGTGGTAACTTATTCTGTACTTGGTGAAGGTCTGTGTTGTGAGTGTGTGACCAAGGCCATGTGTTCTGTTAGGGATCTGTAGGGATCTGTACTGTAGTAATCTGAATTGTTCCAGGGCCCACTGCAGTATTTACAGTGCTGCTTTTTTGCATAGGCTCCTTATGTGAGTTTTGGAAGTTGGTGCTGGCATGGTATAGATTTGCTCTATAGATCCTCAGTGACTTTTGTAGAGTACGATACACATGGTACTGGAGAATGTTTATGTTGTTAGTGAGGTGACCAGAATTAGTTTTTTTGTTTTTTAGATATTGCGTTCTGTGGATGAATGTCCTAGTTCTGCTCTGCTCCTATTGTTGAGGGAGGGGGTTCCGTGGATGCAGAATATACGTTCGAAAGAAAAAGCAAGAACCATAACGCAATTTCTAACAGCAAAATAAAATGAGCTATAATTTTATAATTTGGTGCTATAAGCTGTGCTGTGGTTCTGGCTTTTTCTTTTAGTTCCTTGGTGTGTGAACATCTTGCATTTCTTGTCTTTTGCGGAATATATATTTACATTAACACCATGCTGGTCCAGTGCACAGCTGCGAGTTATATTGGGGATGCCAAACCCCTCTTGGTGCTTATGTTGGAGTGGGAAGTGTTGTGTCAGGGTCACAAAGCCCCTCTTGTTTTTCTGAGATGGGAAGTGCTATGTAGAGGCCACTGAGACACTCTTGTTTTTGTGAAGGTGGAAAATGCTGTGTTGGGCCACCAAGTCGCTCTTGTTGCTTTTGGGGAAGTGGGAGCTGCTGTGTTGGTGCTGTTGAGCCCCTCTTGTTGTTTGGCTCATTTAGCAGCACATTTCCTAAGCTCTGTACTGGTAACACGTGTAGGTCGCTTTACCGGCACAGGGCCGGAGACTAACTTCAGGGAGATAGTTACATCCCCCTGCAGTTACCACATTTCAGCGAGGCAAAACAGCTGCAGGAGCAACTAAAGTCACCCACTGAGATGGTATTAGCTGCACCCATGCTATGTATTACGTTGGTTTCTGCTGACAATGCAGATGCCTGTGTATGAGAGTTCTTTCTCTCACCTCACTCTGGAAGAAAGTATAATTTTGGGAAAGAAATCTTGGAAACCTAAGAGTAATGGAAAAAGTATGGAACTTGTTCCTGGTCCGGCCGTATTATTTTTTCTTTTCTGTCTCTCCAGTTTCACTTCCTACTGCCAGTACATTGTCTGCATGACTGTCAGTAGAAAGTGAAACTAGAGTGAGAGAAAGTTAGAATAACACATGCTTGATCAAGAAATGAAGCCACATCCTGTGATCCGCAAAGGGAAAGCATAGATTAATTGGTTTGTCATTGAAACCTGTTTAACACATGTGGTTTAAATTAGCAATATATTAATGTTCTCACTATCTTCCTGTATTGCGACTAATCTTTGCATCAACATTATGAGGCCAATTCCTGAACATGCACATCCATCTCGCGGGCATGGGCAAAGTAAAAACCGGGCGAATTTGTACGTGATTCTGCAGCCACGGGGTTAGATGCAGCCCTGGGTCCAGAATAGGGGACATGGATATGTTAGACACAGCAAGAACAAAGCACAGTGGTGTAGGAGAGATGGGTATATGCAACCAATGGATGTGTACATCCCCGTGCCCACCGTATGTAGACATACGAAACATATACGATCCTGCCCATCTCCACGGTATACCTACAAACAACCACACCTCCTCTGTAAAACATGCTTCCCTTAAGCCACTGTGCTCAGTGACAGTGTTGTGCTGATGCAAACAACACATGAAAGCTGATGGGGCAGACAGGTTGATGCCCCATAGATGCTGTATTCTAGTCTGCTGCATGCCCAGATCACAGCAATGTTAGCAGAGGGCACTCTAGGATGGTATAACAGCAGGTGGAGGGTGATATTTGTGCCATATGCTGCATTGCAACACAACATACATTGCAGTAGAAGATCACCGCAGTTCTGCCGGCTATGGCTGTTGTAGGAAATGGCTGTACAGTGCAAAATCAGGGCCAGACAAAAGCAGAACTGGGCACTATAGCTAAATGTCATTACATAGCCCTGTCAGTAATGAGGGACCCTTAGCATGAGAGTGGTCTACATTACGAACAGCATTAAGACGTGCCCAAATGCTCCATCATTGCGCACTACACATGTCCACATTTTGTGAGACCAATGATGGTGTCCTCAGGCTTGTCTTTGTGCTGTGTGCATTGGTGACTGCTCACATTCAGATGGTCCTGCAACACTAACAGGAGTATGTGTTGACATATTGACATATAGCTGAAGTGAACCTGTCCTGCCTCATCTGCACGATAACACTGGCACATGCTGACGCTGCAGTCACCCCTACGGTCCAGGTACCAGTCAAACATTCATGACCTTCCCAGATATGTGGATGAGCATGCTCAATCCTCCCGTGCAACATGCAAACCCCACACACACTCCCATTCTCAGGTGTAGACTCCAAAAAGTATACTTCATCACAGAACATGGCCTGCACCTAGCGACTACAACTGGTGTAACATGATGGCATGACGTGACCCAGGGCTCCATACCCAGTCAGATATTTTTTGCAGTTGGATTGTTTAGGGACCCCTGGCTTTGCTCATTTAACGCAAGTGGCGCATTTCAGCATTGCCAGACTGCACACTGTGGCATGTCTTCATTTAATGTGGAGGTGTTTCTTGATGTGTCCTCACCATAAAACATTCCTGCTCCTCTGCTGTCTGTTCTGTATGACCGCTGCCTGTGGTTTCCCTGACTGCAGACACACAGGAGTAGAACATATTTGTCACAGCCAATCTTCTAGCAGGGTTGCATTGCAGAGCACAGCATGACATTTTCTGTGTCCAGCCCTTATTCCCCCTTTCCGCTGTATTAACTTGAACATCGGCAGGTAACACTGACAACATACATGGGCCATTCCAGGATTCGCTCTGTATGTCTCCACGGCTGGTCATGCACCTGTTCCTCCCCCTCCTGCCCCCGTTCAGCAATCGCTGTTCTAATGCAGTGTATATGCAGGGCCGCGTGGTTTCAGCATACGGTTCTGGACGTTTTCGCGTGGCACACATCTATCCCTAACGTCTACCTGGCTTATTCACATTTGGAATGACCCCCATACCAATTTTGCTTATAGTTTCTGGATGTACATTGACTGTATGGTTATCATGTTTTTGATTTCTACATTCTGTACAAAATCCTTTTCCTGCATATTTTTTTCAGTGAGCAAAATATTTTTGAGCTGTCCGTACAGTTTTTCTTCTGATCCATATTTAGCATGCACTTGGACTATCACAGCCTGTTCATATGATGCTAAGTATTTACTGCTCAGTAGTTTGTTTGTTTGTTTGTTTGTTTGTTTTTCTGGCTATGCATTTGCGCCTTCCCAGCAATTTTCTTTCAACACTGGACTTGAAGGAGAAATACTAGCATCATGTGAAGAGTTCACAAAGGAGTTTTGGGGAAAAGGAGGGTGGGGCATAGCCAACATTAATAATAATGAGGGACGGAGGCGCCGATCTATAGGTTGCAGGAGGGTGCCAGAAATCTAGAACCAGTCCTTGCCGGAGTGTCAAACTGCAACTCAGATGGCTCTGTTTCTCCGGGACAGCATGCCAAACTTGCGCTGACTCCTGTGCACATGTGTTTGGCTTGTTCTCCCAGTTTATGCTGACTTTTTGTACAGTTGATAGCATTGCAGTGCAAAAGGTCAGCATCAAACTTGCACTATGAAACCCTGCTCTAGAGCTTTAAGCACTGGGCTCTAGCATGGGGTTTCTGCATCAACCGTATGTAGGTGTTTAGAGATCCTCGTTATCTAATTTTGTAATAGTTAGGATCACCAACTCTGCCCTTTACATAACTGATATCAGGTCCAAATTTAGGCACAGGCAACCCCTAGAGCACCAGCCAACTACCTAGAGCAACATATTTGGAAGGTGCCAAGTAGTTGAGCCGAGGAGGAGCTGCTTCAGTTTATTTCACATGTGATTCATCAGAGGAGCCCAATTGTGGCACTATGGCCTTCCTCTGCTCTTCTTCCTCCATGGAATTTGCTGTCTGGTCATGCCTATGGGTGCCAAAATCTTAAATCTGGCCCTGACTACTATCAGAATTGTTGCTTACCTGTTGTTCTGTTCCCTAACCTGGTTGTAAACCAGCCACCATTGGCTACATTTAAACAAAGCTTACATTTTTAGTGTAGACATTTCCTTTTGCACTTTGTCTGACTGGGGCACTGCCGATTCACATTAACGGAAAGCATGGCACAATACTGCATGTCAATCAAATAGTCCATGGCATTCAAAAAAATGTAATGGCAGCTAGAGAGCATTAATCAATCTGTTTTAGAAACTTCTAAACCTTTCAAGAATGTTCCAGTGTTCTGTGGTGAAATGCCATGCAGTACCAGCTGGAAGTGTGTAGGTGCGATTGTGTGGGTGGATGCCTCAGAATGACAACACTTTTTCACTGCCTTCCAGGAAAGAATTTATGTAAAACTAGGCTTTTCTCTGCATGGTCTACTGCTATTCCATGTGGTATCACAATGCATTTCTGGATTTTTGAATCATGGGTTGATTTGTTTCAGGGTTGATTGGTTCGGTTTGGAGGGGTTACGCTGATTGTTATTTGTATGTTCTGTTGTACCTTGTCTCAGAGTTTTGGAGGAGGCATGTAATAAAATAGAACAAACAGAATAAAATAAAATACAATTTTACCATAAAAAGCCTAGTAGGAGCTGTTTTGTACAGGGTTGATATGTGTAAACTCAAGGTAGATTACTGTATATAGCAGAGCCGTATCAAAGGCTATGTGAGCAGTGAGGCCACACAGGGCACAAGTAAGGAAGGGGCGCTGATGTCATCACTGGACTTCCAGGAAGCCCAATAAGAGTGAGTTCCTGTGTGCAGCTGGGTGGGGTAGAAGAGGACCAGGTGCAAAAGTTGGGGTGAGCCTGGTATATAGTACTACCTCGGTCTATGTTTTTGCCATTTTTACACCTCAATCTAAACCCTTTCATCATTCAGGAATATGAGCTGGTGGGATTCTATTCACATATACTAAGTTCTGATATCATTAGATGCAAAATTGCGTTACTTAATTTATCCTAAACTAAAGAAGAGTGACTAACAGCAAATTAATGAACTAACGCAAAAAAATTATTAACAAACATATTTTTTGTCGGAAGATCGGCCATGAGGTTAAAAGTCATAAGGTTAGAAGCCTCTCGAAGCCGTTACTTCCATTTTAATCAGTTTTATTATAGTCCAATAAAATAAGCCCACACAAGAGCCAAAATAAGGTGGTAAAAAAACCACAACTTGGTGCCACCTTTAAAACATCAATGTACATAGAGAAAGCAATTATTTGGAGACACTTTGACTTATCTGAACCGCCATTGATTGTTGATTAAAGTCCGTTTAAAGCAACGCACAGTTCTACACAGCACTGCGTTTCGGGCAAATTTACATTCCATGCCCTGTATCAACGCTTAGTTGAACTGCCAAAAAAGAAAGCAACCAAACAGCACCTCCACCACTCCGAGACGCCGGCGCATGCTCATTACAGATCCGAGACTTGCAGGAAGGTTCAATCATTAAATAACAAGCTAAGCCAATAGGCAAAAAACTGATGTCCATAACTAGCTTGTACAGGCTGACAAAAAATACTGAGGCTCACCAAAAACATACTGTGGCAAACTTTTAAAGAATACTAATCCAATCCAGCTCTCTGTTAAGTCCCAATGGTTCAACAGTAGACCAAGTAAAAATCAATCTCTGTTCCAAAACTTGAAGTGATTGCTCACGGTCACCTCCCCTCAGATTCTCAGGTACTTTATCAAGCACTCGCCAGGTCAAATCCTCAAAAGAATGATGATGATCTAAACAGTGCTGCACAATCGGAGCTGATAAAGTACCTGTCCTAAGTCTGGAAGCATGTTCACCAAGACGGATCCGCACAGGGCGGACCGTCCGCCCAATGTATAAAAGATTACAAGGGCAAACCAGAACATATACCACATAAGAAGTCGAACAAGTGGTATGCCAACGGGCTTTGTGAACCAAATTAGAACTTGGCACCGACCATTCAGTGCCCGTTATAGATTGCGAACAATAAACGCAAGAAGAGCACAAAAAATGACCAACTTCAGAAGAATTCCCCATGCACATCTATCTAGAGGGGAAGACGTCAGCCCAACCATATCACGAAGATTTGATCCCCTGGAGTGTGCTATTTGTAGTCGACCCTGAAAACACGGGTGCAATTGTAACACATGCCAATGTTTAAGAAGTTTTCTAACATGGTGAGTATAAGACATGTAAGGAAGAACACCCACAATCGTTTGTGAATGAACAGCAGAATTCGGATCACTTAAGGACTGCAAACCAGATGATGGAAACAGCCATTCCCGATGAGTAAATTTGGCTCTCAAAAAAGCTTGCTTGATAACTTTCTTGGGATAACCACGCTGGGCAAGCCGAAGGGAGAGGTCATGAGCATGTTGTAAAAAATCATCAAATTCAGAACAAATCCGTCGAAGCCTAAGAAATTGGCCATAAGGAAGGCCTTTCTTCAAAGACGGTGGATGAAAACTGGTAAAAGTAAGAAGTGTGTTTTGCTGAACTGGTTTACGAAATAATGTTGTTTGAAGAAAGTTATGTCTTTTGTACACAAGTACATCAAGAAATTCCAGTTGAAATAAATGATGATGCATAGTGAAGGACAAATTACATCTCAAAGAATTTAACCAATGCAAAAATGCTTAACCAATTTAACCAATGCTTTCTTTTTTGGCAGTTCAACTAAGCGTTGATACAGGGCATGGAATGTAAATTTGCCCAAAACGCAGTGCTGTGTAGAACTGTGCGTTGTTTTAAACGGACTTTAATCAACAATCATTGGCAATTCAGATAAGTCAAAGTGTCTCCAAATAATTGCTTTCTCTATGCACATTGATGTTTTAAAGGTGGCACCAAGTTGTGTTTTTTTTTACCACCTTATTTTGGCTCTTGTGTGGTCATATTTTATTGGACTATAATAAAACTGATTAAAATGGAAGTAACGGCTTCGAGAGGCTTCTAGCCTGATGGCTTTTAACCTCATGGCCAATCTTCCGACAAAAAATATGTTTGTTAATAATTTTTTTGCGTTAGTTAATTAATTTGCTGTTAGTCACTCTTCTTTAGTTTTCAAGTGTTGAGTGCTTGTTTTTTGTGGTTTTGGTATACCGTTACTTAATTTATCAACATTTCAAAACTACTTTATTCATTTTGTCAAGGATCGTTCATCCCCTAAGTTAATTTATTATTTTTGCTTTGTATTTTGTAGTACTATTGCCAAAATATTGTCCCATAGAAATGAAAAAATATATAACAATGGTTCACAACAATTTGAAAGGATAGATACATTTTTAAGAAGTCAATGTTTATGTTTGTTAGCATTTATTACATGCCCCTCAAATAAATAATTTGAGTTACACAATATAATACTCATAATAGATTAAAACAAAGTAAGACATTAACAAGACAAATTCATATAAGCCCCCTCTCCAATTTCCACAATCACAGAATATGAAAAAAACATCATATTGATGAAAATCAGTAGGTCTTCAATAATTTCCTAAAATCTGAATAATCTCACATTTGACGAATAGCTAGTAGAATAGAATTCCATAGTACAGGTCCGCAACAGAAAATGCTCATGCCCGAATTCAAGCTTTCTAATCCTGGGCCACAGATGGAACTTACAGTAATGCCCACTGGTTCAAATGAAGCCCTCAAACTTGAACGTAGTCGGCCAGCAGAGTAGCCAGCTCAGGGACATGTTTATTAAAATGTGTTAGCTGTTAACATGGCAGATAGCACTTGCCAAGCATGCCGTGTTAACAGTTTACGCAGGACAAATGCAGATAATGCATCGATTTTCTGAATTATCTACAGAACGCATGTTATCTGCATGAGTGGACATGTCTGCAAAAAACGGTTACCACAAATATCAACAATGCATGGTAACCACATGCTTTGTAGACAATGCGGGTGTAACTACCACCACCACCCTCAATGGGTGGCATTAGCTTGCATCCATGCTGTTTGACAGGCCATGTTGTTTGCATTTTTCATGCATTATCTACTAGCGGAATGCTGTGCACGCCCCCAACAGTGCAGGACTTCGCAGCTAACAGGGCACTGTTTGCCCAATCATGGCACGTTAACTGTAAAAGACTAACGCAAAAGACATTTCCTCCAACACTACTCCCAAACCAGTGACATAACACAACCCAGCATACCCCCCCCACCCCCCACACATCATGATGACACTATCACCTCACACACTTCATGTCGACTTACCATACCCAACAATACGACAGCTAGACCGGTAAATAGTTACAATAACGTGTCATTTGACACAAACGGATCCGTGACGTTAGTCACTCAGTTTGTTTATAATTTGTATATAGTTACCCCTGCTGAAACCCAAGTTGTAATACCTTTTCTTTGTAAAGCTTCAATGTATGTTCAGTCCGCATTGTACACAAAAATGTTACTTGTAAACCACACTGATGCAAAAAGCACGGTATAGAAAAGATTTAAATAAATAGATAAATAATGTGCTTTAGTAAACATGCCTCCCAGTCTCATAATCTGCACATGAAGCTCAGTGTTTTGAATTTGTGGTTTGTAGTTTGAAAACAACAAATTTGAAATGACGTAAGTGGCAGCGACTGATAATCTTGAGATATCAACCAAAATGGAGTCTGTATATTACGAGGTAAGTACACAGTTTTTTTCATCATCTTGGATTGTTGATAAGTAACACTGAAAGCATTTAAGAAGAGTGTGATGATGAAATTGTTTACTCATATGGAAAAGGATTTTATCCAGCCATATGATATGGAATGAGCTTTTTAAAATATATATATATTATTATTACTTTTTCATTTCTATAGGACAATATTTTGGAAATAATAGTAAAAAATCTAAATCAAAATAAATAAATTTAGGGGATGAAGAAGGATCCTTAACAAAATGAATAAAGTGTAGTTAATAAATGCTGATAAGTTAATTAAAACAATTTTGTATCTAATGATACCACATATTAGCATACAAGTTCTGAAGACATTACAGCACATTTTAAAGAATTAAATATATATCTTATTGTTCTATTCTTCCCATAACATTTGGTTTGAAATATGCTTCTAATGTGAACTCTTTCTCCTGGAAAGAGACCTCCCACAATGGCAGCTACTTGGAATATGGAGCTTCCGTTGTAAACAATCTCTGTAGCCTGTCCATAAATGGTAATTTATCTACAAAGATACTTTTGGGGGAAAACAATAACTTTCTGGTGGGTATATTAGTTATACAAAATATAAAGAGAACTTAGCTGAGGCCTACGGTAAGTGGGATTTGATATAAGGTAGACAATGCCATCTAGTGGTAATCTAGCCTACTGTATCTGGAAAAGGGGCTTGTGAAAAACAGATAACCATTGGCTTAATTGACTCACAAGTAGTTAACGGAGACTCAGTATATGTAGATTTACCTTATACATTGTCGGGTACTAGTTGGTCAGTTCAAAAGAGGGGAAGTGGTGTAGCAATTACATTTTAAAAATTACTTAATTATCGAAAATGTGTCAACAAGAAATTTTCAGATATTAGAAAACAACATTGCATCATATATGTAGCTGGTATCTCACTATCCCTACCAGGGATCCCATTTCGGATTCCACCACTTAATTATATACAGGAGATAATTTCTTAACAGGGCTCGATGTCAAAGTTCCAAAAAAAGCCTGCTTTATAAAGGCCTAAAGTAATAGAATTAAAGAAAATAAAAAGCCTTATCTGGGGGTATGAAATAGCAAATATCAAAAAAACCAGAATACTATAAAATAACAAGGGACCTCAACCACAAGTGAGTTTATACAAGCCGAATGGCCCTTTAGTATAAAAGCCCTTCAAGGCCATTACTACACATGCTCAAAGATCAACATTGATCATTTGGTTTCTAGTATAATTCAACCATGACACAATAGTAAACCTTTAGGTGTAACAGAATAAGTCAAATTTCAAACTAAATTTTTTTTCAAGAAATATAATAAATCTAACGTGATATCAAAAATACTGACACACTATTGTGTTTCAATAAGATAGCAAAGAACAAAGAACTTATCTGCATCAGGGAAGGAGCTCAGCGATAAGTCCCAAAAGCACTTCTCCAGTTGGCTGTGCGCAAACCTCAGGCTAAAAAAACTCTGACCAAAGTAAGAATATGGCATCAAAAAATCACATGCTAGAACAGCCAATCAGAAGTCAATATACACTCACAGCAGAGACACCCAATCAATAGCTTGATTGAGATCAAAAGGCTCAATCAAATGTAAATTAAACATCCAGGCATGCTCACAAAGGCTCAATTTCTTCTCCCTATTTCCTCTCTGCCAAGTGAATGGAACATGCTCTAGAATACACCATCGAAGATCTGATATTTGATATTGATACTGCAGTCAATGAGTAACCAAAGGAGCCGTCTCCAATTTTGCTTTGTTTAGTAAGGCACAGAAGAATCCTTCTTTTAGTGCATCCTACATAAACCATAGGTCATGGGCACCCAATCAAGTAAATTCCCAGTCAGTGTCACAATCAGTATAGTGCTTAAAAGAGTAAGATCTCCTATAAGGGTGAAGCCAAGAAGTAACAATTGAGGCATATTGGCATCAGTTGCAATGTCCGCATGAAAAATGACCAACAGAAGAACTCAATGCAGGCAGTACTGGAGAAGGAATATGAAACCTGGTAAGCATTTCACCTAAGTTACATCCCCATTTATATGCTATATGGGGAAACTCTGCCATGACGGGATGTAAACTCAAAATGTTCCAATGTTTACATTTAGAGTTGACCACATGCCTTGAGCCCATAGTGTAAGGTAGCACACAGACAAATGATCCATCCTGTTGAGGCTGTTTATACTGGAGTAAGAGATCTCGCTGAGCATAGGTTGGCCCAGTAGTATGCCTGTTTCACTATAGATATCGGATAATTCTAGATAGAAAGCGTGAGGTAAGGACCTGAGATTCATCTTTAAATTGTTGATCAGTAGAGCAGACACATCAAGCTTGAAGAAATTGACTTATAGGAAGGATAGATTTCAGCCTATATGGATGACAACTATGAAATTGTACATAAGCATTGCGGTCCACTGATTTCTAATAAATAGATGCATAAAAACTATCTCAGGTCTTTTCCACCCGCACATTCAAAAAATGCATCATAGAAGAATGGTAACATAAGGAAAACTGAAGATTAGTGTCCAATGTATTCAACAAAGTATGGCATCAAATTAAATGAGCCTCAGAACATGACCATAAAATAAGGACATGATCCAAATATCTCTTCCATATACAAATGAAGAGAAAGAACTCTACATGTAGCAGAGTTTGAAGACAGTCATCTTTCTACTTCAGAGTTCTTTCCCTACATTTGTATGTGATTTCTAAAGGAGGTAGTGTCCATTCCTCAAAGGCAGTTTTAATGGCCAGTAATTTCCTGTTGTAGATATGGTAATTTTTCTCTGCTGCAGTCAGCTTCCAGGAAGAGAATAATATACAGATGAAGGAGATCCCTCAGTGCCTTCCTCTGGGAGAGAACAGTGTCAATTGCCCCTCTGGATGCATCAGCCTCCACTATGAATGGCTGTTCTGGGTCAGGATTTATCAGGATAGAAGATAATTTGAATGTTGCATTGAGGCTATCAAATATTCACTGTCACTCTCAGTCCTATTTGAATGGGGTACCCTTCTTTGGGATTTCCATCAGTGGAACAGTCACTCTGGAAAAAACTTGGATAAAATGTCATTAAAACTTAGCAAATTCTAAAAACCCTGGATCTTCTTAATATCTTTTGGGAATGGCCACGCTATCATTGATGAGATCTTCCAGGGATCCTTCTAGATGCCTTCAGGAGAAATAATATGTCCTAGGATTTCTATGGATCTCTTATTGAATTCATATTTCTCTAGTTGTACCAAGGACTATGAATTTTCTGGTTATATCTTTGTCTAATGTAGTAGTATCCCTACTGTGGCTTTCTAGTAGCATATCATAGCTGGGTTTCAACTTATGTTTTTATTCTGGTTGCTAGCTTAAATTCTATCTTATTTATTTATTTATTTATTTAGGAACTTCTGTATTGTCTCTTCTTCCTTTTTCTGTCTGTCCTGGGAGCTCATAAAAGGGGTTTGGTATACATTAATAGAAAGAGTTAGTCTTTTTGGTGCTTTATTTCAAAAGGGGAAATATTTGGGGGTTTTAGTGGTGTAGGTTTAAAACTCTGCTGTTAGTTTCTCTTTCTCAGCTCTTTGAAGCCATGACACCTCATCAGGTGCTAGTTTCCTCCCTACCCAACAATGGCTGGAAAAAATCATATTGCCAAAGGTGTTGACCTTGTTACAGCTTCTGCCTCTCTCAAGACAGAGATCCCAGTGCCAGTTGAAGGACCGGTTCCATATGCAGGATACCTAAATGCTGAAGCTCTCAGGAAACAGGAGGAGGAACTCAGAGAAGAGGTGGCAAGACTGACGAGCATTCAAGACAGTGAGAAGTGCATTGATGAGATGCTTCTTGAAATATCCAAGCTCTCCAGCAGAGGAGAAGATGGGAACATACAGAAAGATGAAGGTTGAACATGAGTCATCAGGGCCTCCAGACTCACCAATCCAATTCCTCAAGCCCTTGAATTGAAGAACCATTATGTAGCCCTGGAAGTGGAGGAGGTGGAGGCATCCCAGGAAAGGGAAGAACCAGAGCTCGAGCACTCCAAAACTGCAGAATCAGTGACCATTAGGACGTAAAGAATAGTGGTGGTTGGTGACTCTCTTCTGAGGGGTACTGAGGCGTCTATCTGCTGACCAAACTTGATGTCCAGAGAGGTATGCTGTCTGCCAGGTGCCAAAATCCTAGATGCTATGGAGAGTTTGCTGAGATTCATCAAGCCTACTGACTATTAGACGATGTTGCTCATTCATGTCAGCACAAATGATACTGCCAGGTAGCCCTCTGAGCATATCAAAAGTGACTTCATGGCTCTGGGACAGATAGGGGCGCAGGTGATGTTCTCTTCAATCCTCCCTGTTGAGGGTTAAAGTCAAGGCAGAGAAGCTTGCATCCTGGAGATAAATGCATGGCTGCATGGATGGAGTCATCAAGAGCGTTTTGGTTCCCTGTAACATGGGATGATGTTCCAAGGGCTCCAGAGCAGAGATGATGTCCATCTGTCCAAGAAGGGTCGACATGTATTCAGTAGCAGACTGACTAACCTACTGAAGAGGGCTTTAAACTAAATTTGTTGGGGATGGGTGAAGAAAGCTCACAGGTAAGTGAAAGCACTCAGGTAAGTGAAACATTAAATACCTTTATAGAGATAGGTAAAAGGGGCAACATCTGGAAAGCAGTGTCTACAAATGCTCATAGCATGGGGAATAAGATCCCAGATGTTGAGGCTGTAATTGGAGAGACTGACTTGGATTTAGTTGCAGTTACAGAGACATGGTTCACAGACAACCATGACTGGTATCTAACTATACCAGGCTATACTTTACTCAGAAATGACAGGGTAGGAAGAAGGGGAGGAGGAGTGGCACAATATGTAAAAAATAATATTAAAGCTATTGAAATACAGGGCTTAAAAGGGAGAGAAGAGGCAGTGTGGGTTAAACTAGAAAGAAGGAAAAAGAAATCTATTTGAATTGGTGTGATATACAGATCTCCATCACAGGGAGATGACGTGGACGGAGATTTAATAGACGACATACGCAGCATTGCCAAGAAAGGGAAAGTGCTACTGATAGGGAATTTCAATATGCCGGATGTTGATTTGTACATCCCTGCTGCAGTGTCATCTAGAAGCAAGGAGATCCTGGATTCTTTATAGGAAGAACAATTCAGGCAACTAGTAACAGATCCCACATGTGAAGGGGCCATACTTGACTTGGTGTTTACCAATGGGGAAAGTATTTCTAATGTTATAGTGAAATTATGAACTGATCTACACCTCTTCGTAGACTATCCCCCTGTTTCATCCAAGTTCAATATCCTTGTTCTGTGTAAAGTTTTCTTGTTTACTGTTGAATGTAAACCGCTTTGAATTTAACAAAAGTGCTACAGAAAAATTGTTAAATAAATAAATAATAATCACAAATAGTGGGAGATCATCTCGCATCCAGTGATCACCAGATGGTGTGGTTCAGTATTAGGACTAGGGCTGATAAAATCCATTCAAAAGTGAGGGTCTTAGACTTTAGGAGAACTAATTTTGCCAAGATTGACCAATACCTCAAGGAGTCATTTGTGGGATGGGAACAGCTGGGGGATGTAGAAAAACAGTGTGCAAAACTGAAAGGGGATATTTTAAGGGCAACCAACCTTTTCGTTAGAATGGTAAATAAATGTAAAAGGAAAAGGAGGCTGCTATAGTTCTCAAAAGAGGTAGCTGAAAAGGTGAATTAAAAGAGGGAGATCTTCATGAAATATAAGAAGTCACAGAGAGAGGAAGATATAAGAACATAAGATATGCCATACTGGGTCAGACCAAGGTCCATCAAGCCCAGTATCCTGTTTCCAACAGTGGCCAATTTAGGTCATACGTACCTAGCCGTTTACCCAAAAGACACAGGTTTCACAATGCTTGTACTGGGTCAAGCATTGATATCCTGGGTCCCTTTTTAATAATGGTTTATGGACCTTTCCTCCAGGAACTTGTCCAAACCTTTTTTTAAACCCAGCTACACTAACAGCCTTTACTACATACTCCAGTAACAAATTCCAGAGTTTGATTACACGTTGAGCGAAAAAATATTTTCTTTTATTAGTCTTAAATAGTTTACCCTGTAGCTTCATTGCATGTCCCCTAGTCTTTCTATATTCTGATAATGTAAACAATCGATCTACGTTTACCCATTCCACTCCATTCATTAATTTATAGACTTCTATCATATCGCCCCTCAGCCGTCTCTTTTCCAGGTTAAAGAGCCCTAACCTTTTTAGCCTTTCTTCATAGGGGTATCCTTCCATCCCCTTTTCTATTTTGGTGGCTCTTCTCTGAACCTTTTCTAATAGCGCTATATCCTTTTTAAGATACGACAACCAGAACTGCACACAATATTCTAGGTGCGGTCTCACCATGGAACGATATAGAGGCATTATAATATCCTTTGTTTTATTTTCCATTCCTTTCCTTATGATACCTAGTATTCTATTTGCTCTCTTGGCCACCGCTGCACACTGGGCCGAGGGTTTTATCATTATCCACAACGACGCCTAAATCTTTTTCCTGGGTGATGGTTCCTAATGTGGAACCTTGCATCGTGTAACCATAGATTGGGTTGTTCTTCCCTAGGTGCATAACTTTGCACTTGTCCACATTAAATTTCATCTGCCATGGTGATGCCCAGTCTTCCAATTTATCAAGATCCTCTGGCAATTTTCCACAATCTTCTTGGGTTTTAACAACTTTAAACAGTTTTGTGTCATCTGCAAATTTGATAACCTCACTCGTTATTCCCTTTTCCAGCTCATTTATGAATATGTCAAAAAGCAGCTGACCCAGCACAGATCCCTGGGGTACACCACTATTCACCTTTCTCCATTGGGAAAATTGGCCATTTAGCCCTACCCTCTGCTTTCTATCTTTTAACCAGTTCTTGATCCACAATAGTACACTGCCTCCTATCCCATGACTCTTTAGTTTTGCCAAAAGTCTCTAATGAGGGACCTTGTCAAAGACTTTCTGAAAGTCCAAATACACTATATCAACCAACTCACCTTTGTATACCTGTTTATTCACACCTTCAAAAAAACATAATAGATTAGTAAGACAAGATCTTCCTTGTCTAAAGCCATGTTGGCTTTCTCCCATTAAGCCATGACTATCTACATGTTCAGCAATTTTGTTCTTTATAATGGTTTCTACCATTTTTCCCGGTACTAACACCAGTCTGTAGTTTCCTGGATCACCCCTGGAATCCTTTTTAAAAATTGTTGCTACGTTCGCCATCTTTCAATCATCAGGTATTAAAGATGATTTTAATGATAATTCACAGATTACTAATAGCAGGTCTGCAATCTCATATTTCAGTTCTTTCAACACCCTTGGATGTATATCATCCGGCCCAGCTGATTTGCTACTCTTCAGTTTATCTAATAGTTGTAATACATCTTCCCAATGTATCTATGTTTCTTTCAATTCTTCTGCACCTTTAAATACCACTTCAGTCATGGGTAACATCCCTACATATTCCTCAGTATAGACCGAAGCAAAGAAATCATTCAGTCTCTCCGCTATTGCCTTGTTGACTCTTAGTGCTCCTTTAACCCCTCTAACATCTAATGGACCAACTGACTCTTTCATAGGTTTTTTGCTACGAATATACTTGAAAAAGTCTTTATTACGCCTTTTTGATTCCGCAGAAAGCTTCTTCTCAAATTCTCCCTTTGCCTGCCTTATCAATACCTTGCATTTAACTTGCCAGTGCTTGTGCTGTTTCCAGGTTTCGTCATTTGGCTCTTTTTTACATTTCCTGAAGGATGCTTTTTGGGAAAGGACATCCTCTCTGGCCTCGCCTTAAAACATGCTGGCAGTTTTTTGGACTTCCTTCCACTTTTCTTAAAGTGTGGAATACAGCTGGTCTCGGCTTCCAAGATAGTATTTTTCAACAACACCCAAGCTTGATGTAAGTTTTTAACCTTTGCAACTGCTCCTTTTAGTTTTTTCTTAACTATTTTCCTCATTTTATCATAGTCTCCCTTTTCAAAGTTAAAAGGTAGTACTGTGGATTTCCTTGCTATCCCTCCTCCACTAATTAAATCAAACGCGATCATGCTATGATCACTATTGCCAAGTGGCCCCAACACCCTTATCTCTTGCACCAGATCTGGTGTTCCACTAAGGACTAGTTCCAATATGGCTTCCCCTCTGGTTGGTTCATGAACCAGCTGCTCCAAGAAGCAGTCATTTATTTCATCTAAGAACTTTATCTCTCTAGCATGTCCTGCTGTGACACTGACCCAGTCGATACTGGGGTAATTGAAATCACCCATTATTAGTACTGTGCTGTAACTTTTGTTAGCTTCCTTGATTTCTTTGAGCATTTCATCATCCATTTGTTCATTCTGGCCAGGCAGTCGATAGTACACCCCCATTGTCATCGCCTTCCCCTTTTTACGTGTAATTTCAATCCATAGAGATTCTACAGCAAATTTTGTTTCCTGCAAAACCTTAATCCTTTCTGACTCAATGCCCTCTCTAACATAGAGCACAACCCCTCCACCAATTTGATCAGCTCTATCATTACGATATAGTTTGTACCCAGGTATCACAGTGTCCCACTGGTTGTTCTCCTTCCACCATGTCTCTGAGATTCCAATCATATCTAACCTCTCATTTAGTGCTATATATTCTAACTCTCCCATCTTATTTTTTAGATTTCTAGCATTTCCATACAAGCATTTTAGAGACTGTATTTTATTCATATTAATTTGGCTATTGGTAGGCATGGGTAATTTGGGATCTTTAAGCTCTGTCTGCTCCATACTCGAGGGCATTTGGGCTACTTTACTCTTTTTTGGAACCTCTCTGCTTTGCTTCAAGGATACATTCCTCTGAACCATGCTTTTTTGTGCAACTCTCGGCTTTCCCCTATTATCTAGTTTAAAAGCTGCTCTATCTCTTTTTTAAAGGTTAATGCCAGCAGTCTGGTTCCATCCCGGTTAAGGTGAAGCCCATCCCTTCAGAAGAGCCCCTCCTTTCCCCAGAATGTTCCCCAGTTCCTAACAAATTCAAAACCCCCATCCTTGCACCATCGTCTCATCCACACATTGAGACTCACGAGCTCTGCCTGCCTTTTGGGCCCTGCGCATGGAACGGGATGCATTTCGGAGAATGCTGCCCTGGAAGTTCTGGATTTCAACTTCCTACTTTAAAAGCCTAAATTTAGCCTCCAGAACTTCCCTACCACATTTTCCTATGCCATTGGTACTGGCATTTACCAAGACAGCAGACTCCTCCCCAGCACTATCTAAGACCTTATCTAGGTGGCGCTTGAGGTCTGCTACCTTTGCACCAGGCAGGCATGTTACCAGGCGATCCTCACGTCCACCAGCCACCCAGCTATCTACATGCCTAATGATCGTCCTAACCCTTCCCTCATGGGCACATTGCCCTGGAGAAACTTCCTCAGTGCGAGAGGGTTTTACATCACCTGGAGGACAGGTCCTAGTTACAGAATCACTTCCTGCCACACCAGAGTGATGCCCTCCTGTCACGTGACTTTCCTCCTCCATAGCAACAGGGATGCTGCTAGACTGGAGGTGGGACTTCAGGACTATATCCCTGTAGGTCTCCTCTATGTACCTCTCTGTCTTTCTTATGTCTTCCAAGTCTGCTACTCTAGCCTATAGAGAATGGACTCATTCCCTGAGAGAAAAGAGCTCCTTGCACCTAGTACACACATAAGATCTCTCACCAACTGGGAGAAAATCATACATGTGACAGTGCAAAAGACTGGAAAGCCCCCATCTTGCTGCTGGACTGCTGTCTGCATCTTAGTTTTAAGTTTGTGTTTAGATCTTTAAGTTCTTTACTTACTAAGGGTTGCTATGGGTTACTAAGGGTTACTAATAAAATTGTACCTAATACGTTTTATATACCTTGTTCACCTGAAGCTTAATTAATCCCAGGCCCTTAGTGTATGATTGATTTGGATAATGAGCTGCACCTGAGAGCACCTCCTTTCCTTTAAGATGTGTAAGTACCTATAAAGCTATGATTATAGGTACTTACACATTCTATGGATAAAATACATTCTCTAAAATGCTTGTATGCAAATGCTAGAAGTCCAAAAAATAAGATGGGAGAGTTAGAATATATAGCACTAAATGAAAGGTTAGATATGATTGGAATATCAGAGACATGGTGGAAGGACGACAACCAGTGGGACACTGTGATACCTGGGTACAAACTATATCGTAATGATAGAGCTGATCAAATTGGTGGAGGGGTTGCTCTCTATGTTAGAGAGGGCATTGAGTCAGAAAGGATTAAAGTTTTGCAGGAAAACAAAATCTGCTGTAGAATCTATATGGATTGAAATTCCATGTAAAAGGGGGAAGGCAATGGCAGTGGGGGTGTACTATCGAGCGCCTGGCCAGAATGACCAAATGGATGATGAAATGCTCAAAGAAATCAAGGAAGCTAACAAAAGTTACAGCACAGTAATAATAATGGGTGATTTCAACTACCCCGGTATCGACTGGGTCAGTGTCACGTCAGGACATGCTAGGGAGATAAAGTTCCTAGATGAAATAAATGACTGCTTCTTGGAGCAGCTGGTTCATGAACCGACCAGAGGGGAAGCCATATTAGACCTAATCCTTAGTGGAACACCAGATCTAGTGCAAGAGATAAGGTTGTTGGGGCCACTTGGCAATAGTGATCATAGCATGATCGCCTTTGATTTAATTAATGGAGGAGGGATAGTAAGGAAATCCACAGTACTACCTTTTAACTTTCGAAAGGGAGACTATGATAAAATGAGGAAAACAGTCAAGAAAAAACTAAAAGGAGCAGTTGCAAAGGTTAAAGACGAACATCAGGCTTGGCTGTTGTTGAAAAATACTATTTTGGAAGCCCAGACCAGCTGTATTCCATGCTTTAAGAAAAGTGGAAAGAAGTCCAAAAAACTGCCAGCATGGTTTAAAGTTGAGGTCAGAGAGGCTGTTGTTGCCAAAAAAGCATCTTTCAGGAAATGGAATAAAGAGCCAAACAACGAAACCTGGAAACAGCACAAGCACTGGCAAGTGAAATGCAAGGCATTGATAAGGCAGGCAAAGGGAGAATTTGAGAAGAAGCTTGCTGCAGAAGCAAAAACGCGAAGTAAAGACCTTTTCAAGTACATTCGTAGCAAAAAACCTGTGAGAGAGTCAGTTGGTCCATTAGATGATAAAGGGGTTAAAGGAGCACTAAGAGGCGACAAGGCGATAGCGGAGAGACTGAACGAATTCTTTGCTTCAGTCTTTACTGAGGAAGATGTAGGGATGTTACCCATGACTGAAGTGGTATTTAAAGGTGCAGAAGAATTGAAGGAAATATCGATACATCGAGAAGATGTATTACAACTATTAGATAAGCTGAAGAGTAGCAAATCACCTGGGCCAGATGGTATACATCCAAGGGTATTGAAAGAACTGAAATATGAGATTGCAGACCTGCTATTAGTAATCTGTGAACTATCATTAAAATCATCTCTAATACCTGAAGATTGGAGGATTGCCAATGTAACACCAATTTTTAAAAAGGGTTCCAGGGGTGATCCTGGAAACTACAGACCGGTGAGCCTGACGTCAATACCGGGAAAAATGATAAAAACCATCATAAAGAATAAAATTACTCAGCATGTAGATAGTCATGAACTAATGAGAGACAGCCAACATGGCTTTAGACAAGGAAGATCTTGTCTTACTAATCTGTTATGTTTTTTTGAAGGAGTGAATAATCAGGTGGACAAAGGTGAGTCGGTTGATATTGTGTATCTGGACTTTCAGAAAGCCTTTGACAAGGTCCCTCATGAGAGACTTTTGGCAAAACTAAAGAGTCATGGGATAGGAGGCAGTGTACTATTGTGGATCAGGAACTGGTTAAAAGATAGAAAGCAGAGGGTAGGGCTTTAAATGGCCAATTTTCCCAATGGAGAAAGGTGAATAGTGGTATACCCCAGGGATCTGTGCTGGGTCCGCTGCTTTTTGACATATTCATAAATGACCTGGAAAGTGGAATAACGAGTGAGGTTATCAAATTTGCAGATGACACAAAACTATTTAAAGTTGTTAAAACCCAAGAGGATTGTGGAAAATTGCAAGAGGATCTTGATAAATTGGAAGACTGGGCATCAAAATGGCAGATGAAATTTAATGTGGACAAGTGCAAGGTTATGCACCTAGGGAAGAACAACCCAAACTATGGTTACACGATGCAAGGTTCCACATTAGGAACCACCACCCAGGAAAAAGATTTAGGCGTCATTGTGGATAACATGTTAAAACCCTCGGCCCAGTGTGCAGCGGCGGCCAAGAGAGCAAATAGAATGCTAGGTATGATAAGGAAAGGAATGGAAAATAAAACAAAGGATATTATAATGCCTCTATATCGTTCCATGGTGAGACCGCACCTTGAATATTGTGTGCAATTCTGGTCGCCGTATCTTAAAAAGGATATAGAGTTATTAGAAAAGGTTCAGAGAAGAGCCACCAAAATGGTAAAGGGGATGGAAGGATACTCCTATGAAGAAAGGCTAAAAAGGTTAGGGCTCTTTAACCTGGAAAAGAGACGGCTGAGGGGAGATATGATAGAAGTCTATAAATTAATGAGCGGAGTGGAACGGGCAAACGTAGATCGATTGTTTACCTTATCAGAATATAGAAAGACTAGGGGACATGCAATGAAGCTACAGGGTAAACTATTTAAGACTAATAAAAGAAAATATTTTTTCACTCAACGTGTAATCAAACTCTGGAATTTGTTACCGGAGGATGTAGTAAAGGCTGGTAGTGTAGCTGGGTTTAAAAAAGGTTTGGACAAGTTCCTGGAGGAAAGGTCCATAAGCCATTATTAAGAAGGGACCCAGGATATCAATGCTTGAACCAATACAAGCATTGTGGAACCTGTGTCCCTTGGGGAAACTGCTAGGTACATATGACCTAGATTGGCCACTGTTGGAAACAGAATACTGGGCTTGATGGACCTTGGTCTGACCCAGTATGGCATATCTTATGTTCTTATGTTCTTATATCCCCAGGGGTGGGTGGGTGTTGGGAAGGGAAATAACACTTATTAAAAGAGGGCTGCTACACAGTATCCTGTCCTGTGCTTCTGAGGTAAGCTGTGACCAACTTCCTGGGTTATTAACAGTCCTTGCTTGGATAGAAGGAGTCTTTCAAAATGGCCTTTTGACCTGCCACCTGGCGTTAACACCTATTGAAAAGGTTTCACAGCTCTCCTGCCCCCTAGGTAGAAGGCCTCTTTGTAAAGGTCTCTAGAAGACTTCATTTGTTGTTCAAAGAATACTGACCCTGTTTTGCCTTTTATGCTAAGTTATATTCTGATTTGATTTAAATTAAAGCTCTTTGCTGCTGCTAGTCTCTGACTTATTATGAAATTTAAACTAGAAGCTCTCTGCTGGGTTCTAAATTTAACCAGAAAGCTCTCTTCTGTGTTTTAAATTTAAACTAAAAGTACTTTGTTGATACTAGGCCCTGAGTGAGTATTAAATGTAAACTACAAGCTCTCTGCTGGGTATGAAATCTAACCAGAAAGCTCTCTTCTGTGTTTTAAATTTAAACTTAAACTGCTGCTACTAGGCCCTGACTTCTATATTTTGAAAAACTCAGAGAGGCTGGCAAAGTAATCAAGAAATCAAAGATACAGAAAGAAGAGGAAATAGCCAATGCAATAAAATGGGTGGGATAAGACATTTTTCAGATACATTAGAGAGAGGAGGAAGGGTACAATTGGTATTGTCAGACTCAAGGGTGAAGGAGAGGCATATGTAGAAACTGATGAAGATAAAGTGGAATTGCTTAACAAATATTTCTGTTCTGTGTTCACAGATGAAGGACCAGGAGCAGGACCTCAGACAACACCCACAAACAAGAACAAAACCAAGGGGTATCTCAAACGAATTTCAGAAGACTGTGCTCGTGAGGAACTAGCTAAACTAAAAGTGGACAAAGCGATGGGACCAGATAGGATACATCCGAGAGTACTGAAAACTTGGGGACATTCTATCAGCTTCACTGTCTGACCTTTTCAATGCCTCTTTGGAGTCGGGGGTGGTGCCAGAGGACTGGAGAGAGGCACATGTGGCTCCTTTACACAAAAGCGGAAGTAAGGATGTAGTTTAAAACTACAGGCCGGTTAGTTTAACCTCGGTCGTGAGTAAATTATTGGAAACACTGCTGAAAGAGAAAATAGTAAGATTTCTGGAATCCAATGGCTTACTGGATCTGAGGCAGCAAGGATTCACCAGGGGCACGTCTTGTCAGACACATCTGATTTCTTTGACTGGGTGACCAGGTAGATGGACCGAGGGAGAGCCCTAGATGTGATGTATTTAGATTTCAATAAAGCATTTGACACTGTGAGGCACAGGCGACTTATTAACAAACTGAGCACCCTAGGAATGGACCCTAAAGTTACTGCTTGGGTTAGAAATTGGTTGAGTGGGAGGCGACAAAGGGTACAGGTAAATAGAGCTCACTCTGAGGAGAAGGAGGTTACCAATGAAGTGCTGCAGGGATTTGTTCTTGGTCCGATTATTTTTAACATCTTTGTTAGTGATATAGTGGAAGGGCTGTCGGATAAGGTTTGCCTCTTTGCAGATGATACCAAAAACTGCAACAGAGTAGACACCTAGGAAGGTGTAGATAACATGAGGGGGGATCTAGCTAAGCTTGAAGATTGGTCTAGAATTTGGCAGCTGAGATTTAATGCTAAAAAATGTAGGGCCATGCATTTGGGCTGCAACAATCCAAGAGAGCAGTACAGTATAGGGGGTGATGTAGGGGACCTAGGCGTAATTGTGTCTGACAATCTCAAAGTAGATAAACAGGTAGAAAAGGCAACAGTGAAAGCTAGAAGGATGCTTGGGTGTATAGGGAGAGGAATGGCCATCAGAAAAAAGGTGGTGATAGTGCTTCTATATAAGTCTTTGGTGTAACCTCTTTTGGAGTATTGTGTGCGATTCTGGAGACTGCACCTTCAAAAGGATATAAACAGGTTGGAATTGGTGCAGAGGGTGGTTACTAAAATGGTTATTGGTCTTCATTATAAAGCATATGAGAACAGACTTAAGGGCTTTGATATGTATACTTTAGAGAAAAGGTGGGACAGAGGTGATATGATTGAGACGTTTAAATACCTCTGTGGCATAAATGCACAGGAGAGCCTCTTTCGATTAAAAGCAAGCTCTGCTATGAAGGTACTTAAGATGAGGGTGAAAGGAGATAGACTCACAAGTAATATGTGAAAATATTTCTTTACGCAAAGAGTGGTAGGTGCGTGGAATAGTCTCCTAGTGGAAGTGGTAGAGATGAGGACAGTATCTAAATTCAAAAAAGCATGGGATAAACAGAGGCTCTGTAACGGTAAAAAGGGGATTGTTGTAGTGTTTGATATGGAAGGGCAGTAGCTAGATAGGCCATGTGCTCTTTTTCTGCCGTCATGTTTTTATGATATCTCGACTTGATGTCCTCCTTCTCACCTACAGACATTTTAATTCCCAGTCATCCAGTCGGTGGTTGACATTTCTTATATAATTTCCTAGGACTCAGAGGTTTATTTTCTATCTAACATATATCTTCTCTGATCTGTAGTCTTTCCTCCCCTTCTATTCCTAAGGCTCCATATCACTTTATCCTCATAATACTAACTTTCCTTAATCTTTTACATTCATTCCAACATCTTCAAACCTCTAGTCCAGTGGTTCTCAACCTTTTTTGTACTATGACCCCTTTTATCATTGGTCAACTTGTGATGACCCCCAATGATAAAATCAAATGCGTCTCTCTTCCTTTACCATTAAAGCACAGTCACTGTAATCATTTTTTGAATTATTATTATATTATAGGCCTTTGCAATATGTTTTTATTTATAAAATTTACTTATTTAAACCACAATAATAAGTAACAATATTTGATTTCAAAATTATTATGATTTTGTAGTCAAATCACTAATATGAAATAAATTATTTTTTCTACCTTTGTTGTCTGACCAATTTATTCTCTGATCATGCTGGTACCGATCTGAGGCTTCTGCTTTTCTGTCTTCTCTTAGCTCTCTTTCTGTGGTCTGTGGTCCATCTGCCATTTCTTATCTCTTCTTTCGTTTTCTTCACTTCTTTCCATCAGCCTATTTCCAGTCCCAGTAACCCTCCCCAGTATCAGCCCCTTTCCAGTCCTCACTCCCAGTACCTTCCAATGTCAACTTGCCTTCCCATGACTGCCACTGGTGTCCATTCCCTTCCAGTCCCCCTCCTTCCCCACTGACCAGTCCCTTCTAGTACAAATACCATGGCAGCCCCTCTCAGATCCACTCCCTTCCAGTTCCATTCTCCCATCCCTTGTATCAGCCCATTTGTAGCCTTAGCCCCCAGTTTTCTTCCAGGGCCAGCAGCTCTATCCTCCCCTCCCCACCAGCAGCCCATTCCCAGTCGAAGCACCCAATCAGCTCATTTACAGTGCTAGTCCCCCTTCAACCACATTACCAGTGCTAGCATCCACTAATCAGCCCATTTCCAGTCATAGCCCCCACGATCAGCTCATTTCCAATGCTAGCCTCCCATCAGTCCATTACCAGTCCTACCCCACCCCATCAGCCCATTACCAGCCTTAGCCTCCCCTAACCAGCTCATTTCCAGTGCTAGTCCCCCCTCAACCCCATTACCAGTGCTAGGCTCCCCTAATCAGCCCATTACCAGTCCTCCCCCCCTCCCCCATCAGCCTATTACCAGTCCTAGTCTCCTCTAATCAGCCCATTCCCAGTCCTAACCTCCCCGATCAGCTCATTTCCAATGCTAGCCCCCCATCAGTCCATTACCAGTCCTACCACCCTATCAGCACATTACCAGTCCCAACACCCCCCCCCCCCACGATCAGTCCATTCCCATTCCTAGCCTTCCCTAATTAACCCATTACCAGACCTAGCCCCCCCCCGATCTGCCCATTACCAGTGCTAGCCCCCCCATCAGCCCATTATAATCCTAACCCGCACTCTCTCCCCTCTGTCCAGCATTTATCCCCCATCTGTCCAGTATGCCCCCCTGTCTCTACCCTTTGTCCATGTCAGCCCCCCTCTGTGCATGTCAGCCCCTCATTCATCCCTCCATGTCAGCTCCCCCCTCTGTCCATGTCAGCCCTCCATCCATCCCTCCATGTCAGCCCCCTCCCTCCCTCCCCCATGTCAACCCTGTTCCTCCCCCATGTCAGCCCCGTTGCAGGTTCCCTGCCCCCTCCTTCCCTCTCCCTATGTCTGCCTGCTACTGCCCTGTTCTTCTGCAGCTGCGGTTCCCTGTTTCTTAGGGAACCGTGACTGTACCTGTGAAGCTGTTGCGGAGCCTTCCTGTCTCTCGACGGGCTCTGTGCAGCATTGTCCCGCCTCCAAAAGAAGTTGTTTACCACTTCCTTTGGAGGCAGGGCAATGCTGCATGGAGCCCATCAAGAGATGGGAAGGCTCTGCAACAGCTTCACAGGCACAGCCGCGGTTCCCTAAGAGGCAGGGTGCCGCAGCTGCAGAAGACTGGAGGCGGTGAGTTTGCCACTGCCGAGAAGCAGACTCGGCAGCGGCAGCAACTTGTGCGCTCTTTTATTTTCTTTTAACTTGGCAGAGTGAGGCGACCCCTGATAAATCCTGTGGCGACCCCCGTGGGGGTTGCAACCCACAGGTTGAGAACCGCTGCTCTAGTCCTTACCACTCATTCCTTACTCTCATCATGTCTCCTGCCATTGTCTTCTACCTTATCTGCTCCTGAGCACTAACATTTTCTTCCTCTCATTTCCACTAGGCCCGATTCAATCCCAGATGTAGAACATCTCTGTATGTCCAGTCTGAACCGGATGTACAGAGGGGATCGTGATTCTGATCCTGTGGGGCACGTCTAGCCCCGCTGGATCAGAATGATGAACAGTCCTGCATGTGCAGGCCGGGACTGCGATTCAGTCTGGCCTGCACGTGCAGGACTGTCCTCGGCTAACTCAGTCAAGGCTCTTCAATGGAGCTGCGGCACCATGGCGTCATGCTGCCATGGCACCGAAGCTCCATTGAAGAGCTGCGATGCCAGCTTCCTGCAAAAAGTGGTTATTCCCAGCAGCCCGACCCGTGATCCGGCCACCTAAGGCCAGGGTCAGGTTGTGAGGAATGTCCCCTGGCCCCCCCCCCCACCCCATCTGCGTCCTGGCATGGTAAAAAAAACATGTCTAGGGAAGATGACATGTCCCCGAACCTGTCACTGGCCCTGGACGTACAAGGCCGACATTAGAACTGGCCTTGTACATCCAGACATGGCGACCGCCCACTGCCTGCCCAGACTCCACCCCCAGGCCACCCATTCCCCACCCCCATATAACTTCCCCGCACAACCGGTGGGGAGGTTATTCGGGAGCAGGAGAAGCAACTAATAGCGGGGATGGATCCCTGCAATTCGTGGCTCAGAATGGCCCCCTCTCTCTCTGATAGCACCTCACACCTGTCACCACCATGCATCCTCTTTTCTCCATATCCTCCTGCTTCTTCTCTTTCTTTCATCTGGGGATATCAAGCCCAATCCTAGCTCCCCAGGTATTTCATTTGTTCCCTCTACAACCCTTCTAATCTTATTCATATTCCTCTCTTTCCTCTTTTCTCATGCGCCCTGTGGAATGTCCAATCTGCCTCTTCTTGTTTTAATGAAGATTTGGCTTCTTCCTGATGATTTGGCTTCTTCCTGATGCTGCTCTCTCATGGAGGCTACTTTTTCTCTCATACACCTTGCCCAGTTGGCCATGGTGGTGGTGTTTGATTGCTACTCTCTCCTTCCTGCTGGTTTCAACCCCTCCTTCCTCCTCAATCTCACTTCTTCTTTTCTATTAAGTCCACTTCATCTGGCTCTCTGGTTAGCTGTCATATATTGACCCCCCTGATAAGCCCTTCTTTTCCTTTCTCACTGACTTTGACTCCTGGCTTTCCTTCTTTCTGGACCCATCTTCCCTTACCTCATTCTTAAGGATTTTGATATTCATGTTGATGACCTCTCTAACTCTTATATTCCAAAGCTCCTAGCCTTAATCTTCTCATTCAACCCCCAGCTGTGTTCTATAGTGTCTACTCACCAGCATGACCACTGCTTTGACCTTGATGTTTTGACCAACTGCTTGCCCTCTAACTTCTCCAGTTCTTCCCTTATTCAACCAGCATCTGCTAACTTCCACTCTTAACCACCCCCTGCCACAGTCTAGTTTTATCTTCACCAACATATTTAGGAACCTAAAGGCTATTGACCCCTCTACTCTCTCCACTGCTGTTTCATCTTCTCTCTCTTCCACTATGTTAACTGAGTCCATTGATGAGGTAATCTCTTCCTTACAACACTATAATTTCCTCTGCTTTGGATTCTGTCATTCAACCCATTCCATGCCCTGAGAGGCATACGGTATCTCAGCCTTGGGCTGAGGTACAGTATGGGCTGGCCTCTATAATCTGCTACCTATGTTCTTGTGCCAGCTCTCCTGAGCACCTTTGGTTTAAATCCCATACCTATGCTGACTTCCTACATTTCAAATTCATGCTTACCTCTTTCCAGTCTGCCATAGCACTCACCAGGCAAGAGTGCCATCTCCATCTGACAAACTCACTTGCCTCTGACCCTCGCCATTTTTATCTTTATTGTGGGACTTAATATACCGCACCTTTGCACAGGCAGTAGAGCGGTTTACAAACACAGAACAGTGGTTGCGGAGAGTAGAAGAAGAATAAAACTCTGTATTTATTTTATTTATTTATTTAGCTAGGCTTCGATACCCTTTAGTCTAAAAGTCGAAGCGGTTTACAGAAAAGAAAGAGCCAACATGGCTTTACATAGAATAAAAACTTAAAGTAAGGGAGGAAAAATGAGAGGATGAATAGAAGGGTGAATGAGAGGGGTAATTTGTACTAAAGCATTGAAAGTTTGCCTAATTCACATATACTGTTTAAATACACCATGGACCCGATTCTGAGACATGGCTTGCGGAGCTGCATGTCTCGGCAGGATGTGCAGCCCCGGAAGCCATCCTGCCCCTATTCCCCCTCTGATTCTCCCCACGTGGCTAGAGCAGCAAGATGGGAAGAGCCAGTGAGGGGTAGGAGGGGGCGGGATCTGGGCAGAGCAGGGTGGGCCAAGGCAGCAGAACATACAGGGCCGATTCAGGTCACAGCCCTGTATGTCCTGCTGGGTGAGGGGGAACATGCTGTTTATTCTACCTTAAAGGTGGAATAATCAGCACGAACTGGGCGATCAGGCCGGACATCCCCGTGGGCTGAGGCCAGGTGCAGGGAGGTCCCTGCCACACGATCCAGACCCCAGCTGGCCAATTGTGGATCAGGCAGCAGGGAAGAGGGGGGTCATGCCGCGGGAGGTCCCCCAGGCATGCAAGGGCACGCCGGGGATCCTCAGGCCCGATTCTCTATGCCATGGGAATGTTTTGCTCCCACGGTACAGAATCGGGTCTTAATAGGCCCATCCTGCTTGGGGCCATCCAAACAGCCTGGATGTGCCCCTTTCAGAATCGGGCTCCACATCTGAGTAGTCTCATCTGCTGCAAAATGGTTGATGAAGAGGAAGGTCTTTAGTTTCTTTCTGAATGTCAGTAAGTCAGTAGTGCTACAAAGCACATTAGGGATTGCATTCCACAAAGTTGGAGCAAAAAGGGAGAATGCCCTTCTTGAAGTTGAACAAGTGGTCTTGGCATTAAGTATAGGTATAAATAATGTGTTGGTGGGGCTACTGTACATCTTCTGCTTCTGTAGTTGGGTGATAGGAAAGATTAGTGCATTCATACAACAGAAGGATGAGGTGGGGGAAGGGGAGAAAAAGAGGAGAGGAGCCGGAAAGGACTAAACATGGGCCGGTTGGCTGGCCTCTCTAATCTGCCACCTACATTCATGTTCCAGCTCATCTATGGCCCTATTCACCTCTTCATTGCTGCTTTCGGATCTTGATTCGACTAATCTCCTTTGTGTTTCCTTACTATTCTCCCTAGATGTATTCTATGTCTACAGCTACTGTGTTGACTGTCTTGAATAGTAAGTTCTGATGAGCAGGGACTGTCTTTTACATGTGCCTGTGCAGCGCTGCATACGTCTTATAGTGCTATACAAATGTTCAGTAGTAGCAATAGTAGTAGTAGTAGGGCAGTTTGCTGGTCATAGGCCAACTGGAAGAGATGTGTCTTAAGCATTGATTTACATTTTGGGAAAGAAAGTTCAAGGCATAGGTCAGAGGGTAAGGAATTTCAAAGGACAGGACCATGAAAGAAAAAAGCGGAACTACGGGTAGACTCCAAATGGGTTTGTGTGGAAGAGGAAAGGTGTAGGTGATTGGCATGGATAGTATGTAAGACACAGTGGGGGGCATGAAGGTGGAGGGTGTCTGATAGGTAGAGGGGTTCTGGTGTGCAGCACCTTTTGCACTACAGTGAGAATTTTGTGTATTGAATGTGGAACTTGAGGGGGAGCCAGTGAAGATGGATGAGTAGGGGTATAACGTGATTGGTACATGAAGCATGGAAAATCATCCAGGAGGCAGTATTTTGGAGAAGCTTAAGATGGTGGAGCTGATATTGAAAGGGACCAGCCAGTGCTACATTAGAATAATCATTGTGTGACATGACAAGGGATAGGAGAAGAGTGATCAGTGAAGAGGGGGACAAGAAAGGACAAATGGCATGAATTTGTCTGAGGGAATAAAATGAGTGCCGAGTACGTAAAGATAGATGTTCCTGAAAAGATAATGCAGAATCAAGAGTAACGCCTAGATATCGGAATGAGGGAACAAGTAGGATGGCAGAATTCAGGAGACACAGGGTAAGTGAGGGGCAGGAACCAACAAAGGTGAACCAGATAGCCGCAGTTTTAGCTGGGTTAAGGTGCAGAAAGTTAGACGACAACCGGTGAGCAATCTATGAAAGACAAGAGTTTAAAGGTGTTAGATCGGGGGCAGAGGTGTTAGTGTGGAACAAAAGGATAATGTCGTCGGCAAAGTAATATGTGCTGCTGGATAAGTACTGTGAAAGGAGCCAAAAAGACATTAAAAAAAAGTGGGGCCAGCAATTATTAGTTCTCTCCTCAAAGTGCCTCTACCCCCTACTCCTCATTGACTTTCTGACCAAACTTTGGCTGACTACTTCTACTGTATAATAAAATTGACAAGATTAGTCTTGAGGTCTGTACAGGACCACTCCACCTCCATTTCCTCCTTTCCCTCCCCCCCCCCCCCCCAACCCCCGTCACTGTCAAATCCTTTCTTCAACTTCTGTCATACTCTCTTCGTTTTCTAAAATCACACCTTCTCTCTTCCTCTAAACACACTACCTGCTCTTCTAATAGCATTGTCCCCATCTACTAAGCTCTGTCTCTCCCAATGCCATCCCCTCCCTTTGTCCACATCCTCAACCTATCAATTTCCATAGCATCTTTTCCTGCAGCCTTCAAATATGCTGTGGTTACACCTCTCCTTGAAAAACTTTCAGTAGGCCCTACCTGCCCTGGCCCATCTCCCTCCTCCCTTTTGCATCCAAAATCCTCGAATGTGCAGTTTACTGTCACTGTCTTGATCTTCTTTCCTCTCAAACCATTCTTGATGCACTGCTGTCTGGCTTTCATCCTCTACATTCTATTGAAACTTTCCTTGCCAAAGCCTCCAGCAACCTCTTCTTGGCCATATCCAGGGGTCTTTACTCGATCCTCATACTTTTTAATCTATCTGCTGCTTTTGACACTGTAGATCACCACTTCCCTCTCAATGCTGTGTTCTCACTTGGCTTTAGGGACTCTGATCTGTCTTGGTTTTCTTCTTATCTCTCCCATTGTACTTTTAGTGTCTGTTCTGGTGGATTGTCCTCCACTGCTCTCCTCCTTTCAGTCGGTGCACCTCAGGGATCTGTCTTGAGACCTCTTCTTTTCTCTCTCTATACTCTCTTGGTGCCCTGATCTCCTCCCATGGTTTTCAGTACCAGCTTTATGCTGATGACTCTCAGATTAACCTCTCTGTACCTGAGGTCTCTCAAGGAAACCAAGCCCATATCTCAGCCTGCTTGTCTGATGTTGCCTGGATGTTCTGCCACCATCTGAAACAGAACATGGTCAAGATGGAACTTAATATCTTTCCTTCAAAACCCACCCCTCCCTCCTTTCCCTATTTCTGTGGATAACTCTGTCATCTTCACAGTTTCCTTGTCTCACAACCTTGGCGTCATCTTTGATTTTTATCTCTCTTTCTCTGCACATATCCAGCATATAGCTAAAACCTGTCATTTCTCTCTCTATAACATCAGCAAAATTCATCCCTTCATTAGTGAACACACTACCAAGACCCTTATCCATTGTCTACTCATCTTCCATTTAGACTATTGCAACCTGCTTCTCGCTGGTCTCCCCCTGAATCATCTCTCTTCAGTCCATTCACTACTACTACTACTACTACTAGACATTTGTATACTGCTACAAGACTTATGCAGCGCTGCACAGACACATTTAAAGGATGGTCCCTGCTCATCAGAGCTTACAATCTAGACAAGACAGACAACACAGTAACTGTAGACACGGGATACATCTGGGGTGGGGATGGTAAGGAAACACAAAGGAAATTAGGTGTCAGAATCCAAAAGTGGCAGTGAAGTGGTGAGTTTTCAGCCTGGATTTGAAAAGGACCAGAGAAGTCGCCTTATTTACAGACTCAGGTAATTTGTTCCAGGCATAAAGAGCAGCAAGGTGAAAGAGCAAAGTCTGGAATTAACAATAGAAGAGAAGGACACAGATAGAAGTGATTTCCCAAGGAGGGGTGTATTGAGAGATTAGAGAGGAAAGGTAGTGAGGAGCTGCAGAGTGAATGCACTTATAGGTTGGTAGGAGAATTCTGAAGTGGATGTGGAAATGGATAGGGAGCCAATGAAGTGACTTGAGAAGAGGGGTAATATGAGCACGATGAGGCTGGTGGAAGATTAGCCATGCAGCAGAGTGTTGAACAGATTGAAAGGGAGAGAGATGATTCAGAGGGAGTCCAGCAAGGAGAACTCAACCACAAAGTTAATCTTCCACCAGTCTCACTATGCTCGTGAAACGCGTTTCTCAAGTCACGTCATTGGTTCGCTGTCTGTTTCCACATCCAGTTCAAACTTTTATTTATTTATTTAATGTATTTTTATACCGCACTCTTTGGAATCAGTGCAGTTTACAGTCAACAACATTCGAACAGTGCAGGCGGGCCTACACTGGACTTACAATGAACAAGGGATGATAACTTGGGATTAACGGGGGTAACTATGTACAGGGTATATACACTTATCATCTATTACCTGGTGGTATCTTTACAGTATTACACCAATATTTAAGCAGTAGGTCACTTCTCTTACTGACCTTCAAGTGCATTTGTTTTACAGCTCCTCATTATTTCTCCTCTCTTATCTCTCCCTACACCCCTTCTTGGGAACTCCGCTCAATGGGTAAATCCCTTCTATCTATGCCCTTCTCTTGTACTGGTAACTCTAGACTTTGTTTGTTCCACTTTGCTGCATTGTATGCCTGGAACAGAACCTGAGCCGATGTGTCAGGCTCCATCTCTGGTCCATAGAAACATAGACAAATAATGACAGATAAATACCATATAGGCTATCCAGTCTGCTCTTCCATATCAAGTTTTACAGTCCCTTTTATTTGACCTTAGAGATCCTCTGTGTTTGTCTCATGCCTTCTTGAATTCAGATACAGTCCTCATCTTTATCACCCCCACTCAGAGGCTATTCTATGCATCTACCATTCTTTTTGTAAAGAAAAATTTCCTCAGAGAACTCCTAAGTCTATCCCTTTTCTCCTTCATCCCATACCCACTCATTGCAGAGCTCTTTTCAGTTGAAAGAAGCTCTCCTGTGTATTTATGCCATGGAGGTATTTAAACATCTCTATCATATCTCCCCTCTCCTGCCTTTCTTCCAAAATATATGTTTGCCCCCATATGCCTTATGATGAAACCTACTGCAGCGACTCCATCCTGTTTATATCCTTTTGAAGATGTGGCCTCCAAAACTGCCACATCATACTCCAAATGAGGTCTCACCAAAGACTTATACAAAGTACTATCACGTCCTTTTTCCTGCTGATCATTCCTCTCCCTATGCACCCAAGCATCCTTCTGGCTTTCGCCATCACCTTTTCCACCTTAAGATCATCAGAAACATTCACCCCTAGGTTGCTCTCTTCTTTTGTGGACAAAAGTTCTTCATGCTCTATACTGTACTGCTGCCTTGGATTTTTGCAGCCTAAATGCATAATCCTGCATTTTAAGCATTAAATCTCAGCTGCCAAATTCTCAACCATTCTTCAAGCTTTGCTAGATCCCTCCTTGTGTTACTACCACTACTACTACTACTTATCCTTTGTATAGCGATACAAGGCATACACAGAGCTGTAGAGACATGTAAGAGAGAGTCCCTGCTCATAAGAGCTTACAGTCCAATCAAAATAGACAACACAACAAGTGGGGACCAGGATATATCTAGGGGAATGGTAAGGAAACACATAGCAGGTGAACAGGAGAGTAGAGGGATCAGGATCTAAAGCAGTCTCAAAGAAGTGAGTTTTTAGCCTGGATTTGAACACGGCCATAGTTGAAGCCTGACATACCAACTTGGGTAGTTTGTTCCAGGCATAAGGAGCAGCAAGGTAGAAAGATCAAAGTTTGGAGTTGGCAATGGAAGAGAAGGGCACAGATAGAAGGGATCTGCCAGAAGAGCGGAGTTTCCGAGGAAGCGTGTAGAGAGAGATAAGAGATAGAAGGTAGATAGGAGCAGCCGAATGAAGGCACTTATAGGTCAATAGTAGAAGTCTGAACTGGATGCAGAAATGGATAGGGAGCCAATGAAGTGATTTGAGAAAAGAGGTGACATGAGCATAGCGACCCTGGTGGAAGATTAGCCATGCAGCTAAGTTTTGACAGATTGAAGTGGGAAGAGATGATTCAGAGGAAGACCAGCAAAGAAGAGGTTGTAATAGATTAGATGGGATGTGATAAGAGAATGGATGAGGGTCTTAATATTGTGTTCAGAAAGGAAGGGACAAATTTTGCTAAGGTTATAGAGAAAGAAGCGACCAGTTTTAGCTATCTGTTGGTTGGGTGTTGGGAAGTAGAGGGAGAAGTCAAAGATGACCCCAAGGTTGTGAGCCGAGGAAGCAGGGAGGAGTAGAGTGTTATCCACAGAAATACAGAAAGCAGGAAGTGGGGAGATGGGCAAGGAAGTGGGGAGGGGGAGGTTATACCACCTATGAATTCATCTGCCATCACCCCTGTTTCTCTCTATCTGACAGAAAAACTTTTAACTGTAAGGAATCTAGGAAAATAAACTTAGATCCTTGAAGTGAAACTAAACACTTGCAAGGGTAACTCAAAAAAAAGCAGCACTGCGGGCCAACACCCTATGCTTGGTGCCAAAAAACCCTTCTACAAAGCTGCATGACTCTCGAGATATCCTGAAACAATTGAATGTTAGCACCACAGAACAACGCATCTTTATTTTTAAAATAACTTTTAAACACTGAAACCTTATCCTGCTCAGAAAGGAAAGATACCACCAAGGTGGCCTGAGTAGGAATGTTATCCTGCAAATCATCTAGGAATTGAGTTAGATTAAAATCTGATTATGGCTGCAAGATATCAAAACTCCTAGAGATTCCTCAGCAACTTTCTTACTGGTAAGGTGAAGCATTTTAGAAAATAACATCAAGTCAGAATTAGATAAAGACAACATCTCTTTAAAGTATTTTCGCAGTATGATTTCAAGAGATAACAAATGATGAATAGGAAAATTCAGAAACCGGATATTTTTTTGTTCTAAGGGAATTTTCAAACAGTTCCAATTTACGATGGCTAACTAAACTGTTCTTAATAGTAGAGGCACTAACTGCCTGCAGGGAGGAACACTGAGTTTCACATTTGATTTGGTTAGAAAGGAATTCCACATGATCTTCGACTCTTCCCATCCTCACCACAGTCTCCTGTGAAAATTTGCAAAGCTGGGAGACCATGGTCACCAGAGTTCTCTCAGTTCGGGTCACCACTCTCCAGATGTCAACCAGGGAAACCTGAGATTCAGGCACATCCTTGGTGTCAACTAAAGGTGGCGATCAAATAACTGCTGAGTAGGAATTAGAAGGCAGCAATGGAGTACTCTGCTATTACAGCTGACCACCCTCAGCCGGGTTGGGTGGAGTCAAACAGATGGGGAAGGAGGTGAAATTTGATTTGGAGAGCTTAAAGAAACTCTCAGTGAAGATGGAGAGAGGAGATCAGTACCTGCAGATGGAATTCCCATCTCCTTGGCCTTAAGGTGTCTGTCCATCGGGCCCTCAGCAACTTCAACTGAAGCAACAATCTTCTTCCTTTTTACCATGGACACCAGCAAATGGCCAAGGGGATCTCTGGAGTACTCCCTTGGAGCTCCTAAGGGGCTCCCTAGGGGCTTATCTGCTCCTTGTGGCACACCCCTCAGGGTACACAATAGCCGCACACCAACAGCCGCTTGCCTAGCTACAGCCCGATTTTATAAGACCCCGCTGACATCAGGGTTGCCTCCACACAGCCTGTGCTCCTCCAAACAACTCCCACTGTGCGGCTGCCCAGCTCAGCTCTTCCGGAGAAGACACTTCAGACACCCAATCTTATAGGGTCACATTGACATCAGGGTTGTCCTCCACACAGCCTGTGCTCCTCCAAACAACTCCATGACTGCCCAGCTCAGCTCTCCCCATAAATGATAGGCTTTGACATTAAAGAGGAAGCTCCTATCCCTGCCCTGCTGGCTAACTTTAAGGACATTTTTATTTAGTCTGGCTTAGTCTTGCTGTGAGTTTGATACTCTTGCTTTAATAGTTCCATTACCCTTTTTTGGAGGGATGATTCCTAAATCCTTCCTTGGTTACTGGGTTGGATTATAGTTCTTGTATTACAAGTTACATTCAGACATAGTAGGCATTTTCCTGTCCCTGGAAAGCTTACAATCTAAGGGGCCCTTTTACTAAAGGTTAACCCATGTTAATGAAGTTAACATGCACTAAGTGCCATTGTGCTTACAGAAATAAAAGGGCTTAATGTTCATTAACTTCATTGCTGTGCATTAAAACCTTTAGTAAAAGAGCCCCTAAGTCAGGGGTAGGGAACCCTGGTCCTGGAGAGCCGCAGACCAGTCAGGTTTTCGGGATATCCCTAATGAATATGCATGAGATATATATGCATTAGAGATATCCTGCCAACCTGACTGGTTTGTGGCCCTCCAGGGCTGGATTTGGAGACCCCTGCCTTACACCTCTGTCATTTAAGATTGTGAGTGGGCAAGGTGCAGATGTCCAAGACATCAAAAAGGTTAGATAGAATGTGTCACATTCCTCCTCACTTCTCACCACCACCAAAATGTTGTCTAATAGAGAATCGAGGAGGAGGAATGTGACACATTCTATATACCCTTTCGATGTCTAGGACATCTGCACCTTGCCCACTCACAATCTTAAATGACAGAGGTGTAAGGCAGGGGTCTCCAAATCCAGCCCTGGAGGGCCACAAACCAGTCAGGTTGGCAGGATATCTCTAATGCATATATATCTCATGCATATTCATTAGGGATATCCCGAAAACCTGACTGGTCTGTGGCTCTCCAGGACCAGGGTTCCTTACCCCTGCCCTAAGTTTATACCTGAGGCCATGGAATATTGAGTGACTTGCCCAAGATCACAGGGAACAGAAGTGGAATTCAAACTTGTCTCCCTTGGTTCTTAGCTCAACTGCTTTAACCATTAGCCAACTCCTTCACTCCTATTAAAGATGTAGTTTAGAAGCTGGTGTAATGGAGAGCACCCAAGGTGATTGCGTCATTAGACAAGGAAATCTATCCTCTCTATGACTAACTTCATCTTGCAGAAATGAAATCCTATTTCATCTAATTTAAATACTTATAATCCAACTTTTCATGCTTCAGAATGTGCAAAGCAGAGTACAAAATTAATGAAATACAAACTATCACATATAACAAAAATATAGACACAAAACATAAAAAAATAATTAAACATTCACAAAAGAAATGTTTAAAACATAGCTATTGAAATCGTCCTCACTTCAATCAGATTCATTATCTAACTCCAGTTGATTAAAAAAACAGCAGGCCGATATTCAAAGGGAGCTATGCAGTGGCTGCTGGGTGGCCAACAGAGAGCTCCATAATCCACTGATTTTTAGAAATTAAATTGGTATTTGGCTGTTTAACTCGCCGAATAGCCAGATATTATCCATTTAATTAGGGGTTGGGTTAAAGGAGTGGCAGAGCCAGGGGTAGTGCTAGGCGGTAAGCGAGGCAAAGGGACGCTGATATCAGGAAGCCGCCATCACAATCGTAATTGTGGCAGAGAGAGGAAGATCGTGCCCGTGGGAGTAGCATCTCCTTCGGGGAGGTTCTAGCTCTCTGAGCCATGATCGCAGCCTTACAATCTGCCTGTTGGACATGCTTCTCCCGCACACCAGAGCTGTCTCCCTCTGCCGCCACAATCATGGACTTGCACAGTCTTTGTGCATGCGGGACCTGCTTCTCTGAGCTGTGATCATGACAGAGAGAGGCAGATCCTGCCAGGGAAGCAGCTTGTCCCAAAGACACATACGCTGTACAAAGCTGCGATCCATGGCTCAGAGCAGATCCTGCACACTTCAAGGTCCTGGTATGAGTACAACAGAGGTTCAGGGTTGGGGGCCAGAGAGAGAGGCAGAGAAGTTGGGAGAAATTTAAAATGGCAGTGGTATAGAGAATTGAAGGGGGAGGGGTGAATGGAGGGTAGAGGGTGAGAGTACAAAGGGGGTAGTGAAAAAGGGAGAGAGTCTGGAAAGGGAAAAAGAGAGTGGGGTGGCAGCAGGAGAGGGGCTGGAGGGTGGAGGGAATAATGCAGGAGGTTGGAATTTGAAGAGATGAATGCAGGGGGAGAAAATGCCACCATGGGTCTATGTCAAAAACATGCAGCCTACCAGAAGATACAAAGACGTCTCTATCATCATGCACTACAAACACACAGCCACACAGGCACCCTACCACTGTGCCACAAACACACAGGCACCCCATGTCTATAACAGACACACACATGCATGCAGCTCCTGAAAGAGTGGCATGCAGTGAAGGCCTACAAGGGATTCAGTAAATCCCCAGCCCTAATGTGACACCGTATGTGTCTTTTTTTAACACTGTTAGCAGAGGCAGGCAGCAGCATTTCCCAATCTCCTCTCTTGCCAAAGTGCCACAGCCATGGCCACAGTGGCAATAAAATACAATAAACTTGGAGCCTTCCTAGCTCAAGCGCTGTGCAAAGTTAAAGGTTATGTCATTAAGGTCTTCTTTGATGCATGCTTTTATGCTAGAGAGGGTAGGACTGGCAGGGCTTTTGAGAAACGCCTGAGTTGAAAAGCCCATGTTTATTCTATTTTTTTATGTTGCTCTGGCTGATGCTTTGTGGATATGTGGTGGTGGTGGCTGCATCAGGGAGAGGGGTGGATAATAAGATTTCAGGAATGAGAGACAGAAGGATGGAGAGGCAATGCAAGGGCCATGTGGCAGGGAGAAGAAAGAGAAATAGAAAATATGGCATGCAAAGGTGGGGGACAATTAAGGCAACTGTGGGGAATGACTGGGCAAGGAAAAATAGAAACATAGAAATAAGACGACACAAAAAGACCACATGGCCTATCTAGTCTGTCCTTCCATATCCACAACTACAACAGTCCCCTTTTTTCCTTTAGAGCTCCACTGTGTTTGTCCCATGCTTTTTTGGGTTCAGTTACTGTCCTCATCTCTACCACCTCCACTGGGAGACTATTCCATGGATCCACCACTCTTTCCGTAAAGAAATATTTCCACATATCACTCCTGAATCTATCCCCCTTCACCCTCATCCCATGTCCCCTCATAGCAGAACTTACTTTCAATTGAAAGAGGCTCTCCCTCTGAACATTTATGCCACGGAGGTATTTAAACATCTCAATCATATCATCTCTATCCCGCCTTTCCTCTAAGGTGTATATATTAAGATCCTTAAGTCTGTCCTCATATGCTTTATAATGAAGACCACTAACCATTTTAGTAGCCACCCTCTGCACCAACTCCATCCTGTTCATATCCTTTTGAAGGTGTGGTCTCCAGAATTGCACACTATACTCCAAGGAGAGGGGCAGTAGGGCATAAGAAGATGGAGGGGAGATACTGGAAATGGGGATGGGGCTAGAGAGACAGAGGGAGATGCTGGACACAGAGAAACATAGAAACATAGAAATATGATGACAGAAAAAGACCACATGGCCTATCTAGTCTATCCTTCCATATCAACAACTACAACAGTCCCCTTTTTTCCTTTAGAGATCCTCTGTGTTTGTCCCATGCTTTTCTGAATTCAGTTACTGTCCTCATCTCTACCACCCCCACTGGGAGACTATTCCATGGATCCACCACTCTTTCCGTAAAGAAATATTTCCACATATCACTCCTGAATCTACCCCTCATCAACCTCATCCGATGTCCCCTCGTAGCAGAACTTGCTTTCAATTGAAAGAGGCTCTCCCCCTGAACATTTATGCCACGGAGGTATTTAAACATCTCAATCATATCACCTCTATCCCGCCTTTCCTCTAAGGTGTACATATTAAGATCCTTAAGTCCGTCCTCATATGCTTTATAATGAAGACCACTAACCATTTTAGAAGCCACCCTCTGCACTGATTCCATTCTGTTCACATCCTTTTGAAGGTGCGATCTCCAGAATTGCACACTACACTAAAAATGAGGTCACACCAAAGACTTATACAAAGGCACTATCACCTCCTTTTTCCTGCTAGCCATTCCTCTGCGTATACACCCAAGCATCCTTCTAGCTTTTTCCGTTGCCTTTTCTACCTGTTTAGCTACTTTAAGATCATCAGACACAACCACGCCTAGGTCCCACTCTTCTTTAGTGGACAAAAGTACTTCACCCCTATACTATATTGCTCCCTTGGATTGCCACAGCCCAAATGCATGACCTTACATTTTTTAACATTAAATCCCAGCTGCCAAATTCTAGACCATTCTTCAAGCTTAGCTAGATCCCCCCTCATGTTATCTACACCTTCCTGGGTGTCTACTCTATTGCAGATTTTGGTATCATCCACAAAGAGGCAAACCTTACCCGACAGCCCTTCCGCTATATCACTAACAAAGATGTTAAAAAGAATCGGACCAAGGACAGATCACTGGGGCACACCACTGGTAACATCCTTCTCCTCAGAGTGAGCTCCATTTACCTATACTCTTTGTCGTCTCCCACCCAACCAATTTCTAACCCAAGCAGTAACTTTAGGATACATCCCTAGGGTGCTCAGTTTATTTATAAGTCGTCTGTGAGGAAAAGTGTCAAAGGCTTTACTGAAATCTAAATACACCACATCTAGGGCTCTCCCTCGGTCCAACTCCCTGGTCAAAGAAATCAATCACATTTGTCTGACAAGACCTGCCTCTGGTGAATCCATGATGCCTCGGATCCTGTAATCCGCTGGACACCAGAAACCTCACCTTTTTCTCTTTCAGAAGCGTTTCCAATAATTTACTCACCACCAAAGTTAAACTAACTGGCCTGTAGTTTTCAACCACATCCTTAATTCTGCTTTTGTGTAAAGGCACCACATGAGCCTCTCTCCAGTCCTTTGGCAGCACTCCCAACTCCAATGAGGCATTGAATAGTTCAGTCATGGAGCTGCTAGAACGTCCCCAAGTTCCCTCAGTATTCTAGGGTGTATCACATCTGGTCCCATCGCTTTGTCTACTTTAAGTTGAGCTAGTTTCTCACGAACACAGTATTTTGAAAATTGTTCAAGATGTCCCTCGCTTCTTTTCCTGTTTGTGGGTGTTTTCTGAGGTCCTGCTCCTGGTTCTTCATCTGTGAACACAGAACAGAAATATTTGTTAAGCAATTCCACTTTATCCTCATCAGCTTCTACATATTCCTCCCCTGCACTCTTGAGTCTGACAATACTTACAAATCATCTTAATAAACATCCGTTCTATAAGAAATAAAATACCAATAATCAATGACATAATAAAAGACACTTCCCCAGATATTATCTGCATCACTGAAACATGGCTCACACCCACAGACACCATACTACTAAACCAGTTAGCCACACATCAATACGATATATTCAACTGTCATCGGAATATAAAAAGAGGAGGAGGCGCTTTAATACTCACCAAAAAAGACCTAAAATTCACCCTAACAAACTTAGACAATATAGACGGAATAGACATGGTCAATATAGAAAATAGAATCCTTGCCCTCGCCCTCATCTATCGACCCCCATCATCCGATCAAAATAACCTCACCCCCATCCTAGAACACGCGTGCACAGCGTCTCAAAGCAAACCACTCATACTCCTTGGTGACCTGAACCTTCCATCACTGACCAATTCACAATCAAATAACTTCATAGAAGCTATGACACAAATGGGATATACACAAATAATACAAGCCCCCACACACAATAAAGGTAACATACTCGACCTAATCTTCCTTCCCACTATGCTCTACAGTCACCAGCCACACACCACTCCAACCATAACCGAAGTACCTTGGTCCGACCACTACCTTATTACAACCTACCTATCAATACAAGCTCCAAAAAACTCCACAAACAAACCTACATACACTACACGATTCGCACACTTTAATAAGAATACATTCCTCAATGAAGTATTACCCAAACTCAACACGAACTCATCAGACATCAATTCAACCATAACATATTGGAATTCAACCATCCAAAATGCAGCTGTCCCCACACAAGTCATACATAGACAAACAAAAAAGACTGAAAAGTGGTTCACGAAAGAGCTAGCAAAACTAAAACAGCAGCTAAGGAAACAAGAAAAAAGATGGCGGAAAACAAAATCGGATGAAAACAAATCCCAATACATGCTATTACTTACTGGATACAAAAATGCAATCAACAAATCAAAAAGAGACTACCACTCTAAAGTACTAAACTCAGCCATCAACCGCCCGAGAGAACTATTTGCGATAGTGAAAACACTAACTAAAACTAATAACAATGAGCCCAAACAACCAGCAATAAATGTACAAACACTAGCTACACACTTTGCAGCGAAACTAAAAAACAAAACTACCACTCTAACACCAATATTTACTAGCACTAAACTCATAAACGAATGGACAAACTTCCACATAATAGATCGGAAACAACTCCTTAAAATCGTAACAATAATCAACACAACAACCTCCCCACTAGACCCATGCCCTGTATCATGGATTAAATGTGCGAAGGAGGAACTGGCAGAAAATCTACAACACATAGTGAACCAATCCCTCTTGCAAGGCATAATGCCTGATGCCTTAAAACTCACAACACTTAGACCAATATTAAAGAACAACAAGCTTGACTCAAAAGACCCGAACTCATACAGACCCATAGCCAGCATCCCATTTATAGCTAAAATAATAGAAAAAACTATTCAAATACAGTTACAAGAACACATTGATGAACATAAACCACTTGACCCACACCAATTTGGGTTTCGCCCATTCCACGGAGTAGAAACTCTATTAATCACCCTAATGGATTTCCTAATCAGAGGTACAGATGACAACAACCAAGGCTTCCTACTTCTATTCATAGATATTTCTGCCGCTTTTGACAATATTAACCACTCCATACTGATCAACAGACTACAAAGCTTAGGTATAGGTGGGACTGTCCTTGATTGGTTTAAGTCCTACATATCAAACAGACTAATACGCGTACAAATCGACCAAGAAGCATCTGAACCATTCCCTCAAGGCCAAGGAATACCCCAAGGATCAGCCCTCTCCGCCCTCCTATTTAACCTGTATCTACAACCAATAACAGACATATTTAAAAAACACAGGATTAACCACTTTATATACGCCGACGACATCATGCTCGCTATCCCTATAACCGCTAAAAACCCCTCATATGACACACTATCTGAATGTATGTCTGAAACCTCCTCCTGGTTAGAATCTAACTACCTCAGCATCAACCTCAAAAAAACGGAAGCAATGTTCGTAACAAGGTCATCAATCACAGAGAACACCTTCCCAGAAACAATCACAATTAACAGAACGTCCATACCTGTTAGAAAAGAAGTAAAATATTTAGGTGTGATAATAGATCACACACTCACCATGCTACCCCACATAAAACAAACCGTAAAAACCATCTACTACAAACTAAAAACTATACAACACCTAAGGCCACTCCTAGAAACTCAAGATTTTAGATCTGTAGTAAATACACTAATCACCCCCCACTTCGACTACTGCAATAGTCTATTAATAGGCCTCCCTCAAAAATACACATACCTTCTTCAAAGAGCTCAAAACATCTGTGCAAAAGTAACAGCCAAAGCACGTATAACAGACCACGTAACCCCAATACTGCTAGAACTACACTGGCTCCCAATCAACAGCCGAATCAGATACAAAACTATCCTAACAACCTTTAAACTCATAAAAGACATAGCCCCCTCACACCTTTCCACACTTCTACAATCACCAAACAAAACTAGATCACACAGACAAAACGAAGCCCACTCTCTTATCACACCAAAAGCCTTCAGGAAGACAAAGAAAACTACCAGCTCCAGAGCATTCACATTCACTGCCCCTACGCTCTGGAACGACCTCCCAATAGACCTTCGTGTCATAAATGACCTCCATCAGTTCAGGAAAGAGCTAAAAACTTACCTCTTTACTGAACACTTTGAAATCCCATATTCCCCAAAACACCTCCATAACCATGATAATACACACATGAACCCCCTTACTTAAAACTAAATAACTCCCCCCCCTGTCTGAAACCCCAAACACACCCCCGATTTACGTCAAAAAAAGGAAATAAATTCCAAAACATACACAACCACTGTAAATATCCAATGTAAATAAGTTAATGGATGTTTGTATTATTAATACACCTTGAAGTTGAAGTTTTGTTTAATGTAAATAGTTATACTCAACCGTTCATTGTAAATAGTTAAATCTAATTGTTCAATGTAAATGTATACATCTGTGTAGTTGTTAAAATGTTCCTTGTAAACCGCCCTTGATCGCTGGAAGGGGCGGTATAGAAATATATACATAAATAAATAAATAAATAAATAAATAAATACCACTTTTGCCCTTCCTCTTATCACTAACATCTGAAAAATGTCTTATCACCCCCATTTTATTGCATTGGCTTTTTGAATCTTTGCTTTCCTGACTACTTTGCTACCTTCTCTAAGTTTTTCCAAATATAGATGCCTGTCTTCCTCTCTCTGTGATCTCTTGTATTTCATGAAGACCTCCCTCTTTTTCTTCACTTTTTCAGCTACTTCCTTCGAAAGCCATAGCAGTCTCCTTTTCCTTTTACCTTTATTTACCATTTTAACAAAAATGTTTGTTGCCCTTAAAATATCCCCTTTCAGTTTTACCCACTGTTTAACTACATCCCCTCAGCTGTTCCCATCTCGCTAACGACTCCCTGAGGTATTGGCCCATCCTGGCAAAGTTAGTCTTCCTAAAGTCTAAGACCCTCACCTTTGAATGGATTCTAACAGCCCTAGTCCTAATACTGAACCACACCATCTGGTGATCAATGGATGCAAAATGATCTCCCACTATAACATCAGAAACACTTTCACCATTGGTAAGCACCAAGTCCAGTATAGCCCCTTCACATGTGGGGTCTGTTACCAATTGCTTGAATAGTTCTCCCTGTAGAGAATCCAGGATCTCTTAACATCTAGATGATACTGCAGCAGGAATGTGCCAATCAACATCTGGCATATTGAAATCCCCTATCAGTAGCACTTCCCCTTTCCTAGCAATGCTGCATATGTCTTCAATTGTCCACCTCTTCCTCTTGTGAGGGAGGTCTGTATATCATGCCAATGCAAATAGATTTCTCTTTCCCTCTTTCTAGTTTAACCCACAATGCCTCCTCTTTCCCTTTTAAGCTCTGTAATTCCAAAGCTTTAATAGTATTTTTTACATATAGTGCCACTCCTCCTCCCCTTCTTCCTACCCTGTCCTTTCTGAATAAAGTATAGCCAGGTATAGATACATCCCAGTCATGGTTTTCTGTGAACCATGTTTCTGTAACTGCCACTAAATCCAAGTTGGCCACTCCCACTAAAGCTTCAACATCAGGGATCTTATTTCCCATGCTATGGGCATTTATACACACTGCTTTCCATATGTTACCCATTTCCATAAAGGTATTTAATGTATCACTTACCTGGGGGCTTTCACTTACCTGGGGGCTTTCTTCACCCATCCCCAATGAATCTAGTTTAAAGCCCTCTTCAGTAGATTAGCCAGTCTACTACTGAAGACGTGTCAACCTTTCTTGGACAGATGGACGCCATCTCTGCTCTGCAACCCTTGGAACAGCATCCCATGGTCTAGGAAACCAAAATGCTCTCAATTACACCATCCACGCAGCCATGCATTCATCTCCAGGATGTGAGCCTCCCTGCCTTGGCCTTTACCCGCAACAGGGAGGATTGAAGAGAACACCACCTGTGCACCTAACTGCTTCACCCTCTGTCCCAGAGCCATGAAGTCATTTTTGATATGCTCAGAGAGATACCTGGCAGTATCATTTGTTCCGACATGGATTAGCAACATTGGGTAATAGTCGGTGGGCTTGATGAGTCTCGGCAAACTCTCCATAATATCTTGGATTTTGGCACCAGGCAGACAGCATACCTCTCTGGACATCAAGTCTTGTCGGCAGATGGGCGGCTCAGTACCCCTCAGAAGAGAGTCATCAACCACCACTACCCTTCGCTTCCTTGTGGTCACTGATTATGCAACTTTGGGGTACTTGAGCTCTGGTACTTCCCTTTCCAGGGATGATTTCACCTCCTCCACTTCCAGGGCTGCATAATGGTTCTCTAATTCAAGGGCTGGAGAAGTTGGATTGGTGATTCTGCAGGCCATGGTGATGTGTGTCCAACCTTCGTCATTCTGTTGGCACCCATCTTCTCCTATTTTGGAGAGCTTGGTTGCTGTAAGAAGCATCTCATCAATGTACTTCTCACTGTCCTGAATGCTCCTCAGCCTCACCACCTCCTCTCTGAGTTCCTCCACTTGTTTCCTCAGAGCTTCAGCATGCAGGCACCCTGTACATGGAATCGGTCCTTCAACTGGCATTGGGACCTCTGTCTGGACAGAGGCAGAAGCTGTAATGGGGGCAACAGCTTAGCGATATGATTTTTCCCAGCCATTGTTCTGTTCATGGAGCTTAGGTAAATGTTAATGCAGAGAGAGATCTACCAAAGTACCAGCCGGTTTCCCAGCTGTCCTTTCAGAGAAACAGCAATTAAATCTCCTTAATTATATTCAAAATGTGCTGCTCCAAGTCCCTGTGCCTTGTTAAATGGGGAGGTGCCCTATAAAGCAAGACTGCCCACTAGGGGTGGGTGGGAGTTGGGGTGGGTAGGGAGTGAACTAACACCTGATTAGGTGTCAGCAGTTTCACAAAAGCTGAAAAGGTTACTAGAGTTTAAAACCTAGTCCAGCAAAGAAACTATTTCTACTAAAGCACCACATAAAATGTAACTTTGCTTTAAAAACATACCAAAACCCTTTTAAGAGTTCCCAGTCAGAGAGCTAGCAATTTAATAAAAATAAACCCTCAAATCCTTACCATTGTTTGACCTGTAGAGCCCCTGTTAGGAATGCATAGGCAGAGGGGCATAGGCAGATGGTGGGGAAATAGAGATGGAGAGAAGATGTTGGATATAGGAGTGTTTCAAAGAAAAACTGAGTACAGATGCTGGACCAAGGGGAGTGGGGGTGGTCATTGGAAAACACGGAAGATGCTGGACATGGGGGACTTTGGGGGACAGAGGGAAGATGTTGAACTTGGAGGGGTACAGAGAGGCAGAGGAGACATGCTACACATGGGAGGGGGCTAGGGAAATGGAGGGGAGATACTGTATATGGAAAGGGACATAGGAAGAACAGACATAGGTAGAAATAAGGAGTGGAGATTTTTTGGATGGAGTGATGATGCTGAACACAGGTGTTTATAGGGAGACTATGGGATAATACTGGACCTGTGGGTGGAGAAAAGGGACAGACTGGAGATACTGGACACGGGGGTAATAGGGGGAGGGGGAAATGCATGATATAGGGGTAATGGGGAGAGAGGGGGGAGATGGACGTGGGGTAATGAGTAGAGAAAGAGATGGACATGGGTGGAATAGGGAGGAGAGATGCAGGATATGGGGGACTAAGGAGATGGGGAGGAGATACTGGACATGGGGATAGGGAGAGAGAGAGTGGATATGCTGGATGGAGGGAAACAGAGCAAGAGATAGAGAGATACTGGATGGGGGAGGACATGTTGTACATGGAGAGAGTTAGTGAAAGACTGAAGAATAATGGACCAGGGAAGGAGAGATGGTGAATGGGAGAACTGAGGTGAGGTTTGAAAAGTGGTGGGTTGATGGAGTAAACAAGATGGGGATTAAGAAAGATGAAAGAAAAAGATCAATATCCAAAATGGAAGGAAGTGAAAAAAACAAAAGGGGAGGGGGAAATGGCAGATGGACTAGAGACTTTGCAAATAAAGAGAGCTATGAGAAGACTGGGAACAGCATGATCAGAGAATAAAATAGTCAGACAAAGATAGAAAAAATAATTTTATTTTCAATTCAGTGACTGGACTTTGTGCTATTTTTATATTTTAGAGTATGGGGAAGTTCATCTCTTTCTATTTCTCTGGTGTTGCACATCATGCAGAGTCTGACTTCTTGAGTTTCAGTTTAAATTTTGTCTACATATTTTTATTTTTATTGTAGGTTATGGTCACTTATTCTGTATTCGGTGAGGGTCTGTATTCTAAGTGTGTAACTGAGGCCAGGTGTTTTGTTAACATGGACTTTGTACATAAGGATCTCTACTGTAGTAATCTAACTTGTTCAGATTTTCAAAAAGGTCATGAATGTTCTAGTGCCCGCTGCACTACTTACAGTGCTGCTTTTTTCTGGGTAGGCTTTTTGTTGTGTGAATTTTGGAAGATGGTGTTGGTATAGTATGGTAGATTTGCTCTGTAGATCTTCAGTGACTTTTGTAGGGTTTTGCATTAGTTCACAATATGCCTGGTACTGAAGAATGTTTCTGTTGTTACTGAAATGACCAAAATCAAATTATTTTTCTATGAGTTCTATGGGTGAATGTCCTAGTTCTGCTCTTTACCCATTGTCAAGGGAAAGGTTTCTGTGGATATAGAATATCTGTTCAAAAAGAAAAAGCAAGAACCATAATACAGGTTATAACAAAATATAGTGACTTATAATTTTATAATTTTGTGTTATAAACTGTGCTGTGGTTCTCACGTTTTCTTTTAGTTCCTTGGTGTGTGAGAATCTTGCATTTTCTTTATTTTTTGCAAAATATATATTTACATGAACGCCATGCTGGTCCAGTATGCAGTTTCAGGAGTTATGATGGGGTTGCTATGTTCCTCTTGGTGTTTATGTTAGAGTAGGAGGTGTTGTAGGGACCACTCAGCCTCTCTTGTTTTTGTGAAGGTGTAAAATGCTGTGTTGGGGACGCCAAGTTGCTCATTAATTTTGTGACAGTGAGAGGTTCTGCGTTAGTGCTGTTGAGCCCCTCTTCTTGTTTGACACACTTAGCAGCATCTTTACCAAGCTCTGCGCCGGTAACACATGTGGGCCGCGTTACTAGCACAGGACTGTAAGGCTAACTCCAGGGGAGTAGGTACATCTCTCTACAGTTACCCCATTTCAGTGTGGCAAAATAGCCACAGGTGCACCTATGCTACTTGCATCTAGCCATTATGTTAGTTTCTGCTGACAATTCAGATGCCTGCATGTGAGAGCTCTTTCGCTCGCCTCACTCTGGAGAAAAGTATAATTTAGGAAAGAAATCCGGAAAACCTAGGAGTAATGGGAAAAGCATGGAACTTACTCCCTGGTCTGGCCATAAAGTGGTTGTGTAATTCTTGCTTTTCTCTCACTTCAGCTTTACTTCCTACTGCCTGCACATTGACTGCATGACTGCCAGAAGAAAGTGAAGCTAGAGCAAGAGAAAGCCAAAATAACATAGGCTTGATCACAAAATTAAAACACAGCCTGTGATCCAGAAAGAAGAAAGTATGGATTTACTGGGAAGGCAAGGGCCCCACAAAGGGCAACTGATTTTGTGACTCTATGGGAGCTGTTTCTGTGATGCAGGATCAGGATGGCTCTAAATGATAATATTCTTTTGCATCGGTTAGTTGTTTAAGGATGTGGCTTTCATGCTGGGGAGTCTGCAGTAGGCTGTTGGTCTTATCAAAGCATGACACAGTAAAGCATTTTAGGGAACATACTAATTAACATATTTTATGGACATTGTTTGGGTTTCCTGGTCCAGTCTATTAACAGTGAATTGCCTGGACACAGCAAAACAAGCTAAAATGCTGGTATATAAATAATATATTCAGAATATTTTTTATAGTACAACAGTCAAATGACATGCTTGTATTTTACAAATTATTCTTTATAGTGCTACAGCTTGTAACCTCCTGGTTTGTCATTGAAATCTGTTTAACACATGTGGCTTAAATCAGCAGTAGTTTAATGTTGTCACTGTGTTCCTATGTTAAAACTATTCTTTGCATCAACATTATACCAATTTAGCTTATAGTTTCTAGATGTATATTAACTGCATGACCACTATGTTGTCAGTTTCTACATTCTATTCAAAATCTTTCTCCTGCATATTTTATCAATGAGTAAAATATTTCTCAGCTGTCCAAACAGCTCAGTGTTTTTCTTTTGATCCATATATAAAATTTAGCATGCTCTTAGCTATCACAGCCTGTTCATATGATGCTAAGTATTTACTGCTCAGTTGTTGTTAAGTGCCATCGAGTCAGTGTTAACTCATGGCGACCCTCTGGATAGTTGTCCTAAACTGTCTTCAGTCAGGCAGCTCATTGTTGACAGAGTGGCACCCACAGCTGCTGTTATTGTATCGATCCATCTCATTGCTGGCCTTCCTCTTTGGCATTGCCCTTCTGCCTTGACAAGCATGATGCACTTTTCTAATAATCTCTCTCTTCGCATGATGTGTCCAGAGTATGAGAGTTGGAGTCTTGTCATCTGAGCTTCTAAGGAAAGCTTACGTTTGATCTCTTCTAGTACTGACTGGTTTGTTCTTCGGGCAGTCCATAGTATACGCAGTATTTGTCGCCAGCACCATAATTCAAAAGCTTCAATTTTCTTCCTGTCTGTATTTTTCACTATCCAAATTTTGCATCCCAAAGACATTACTGAAAATACCATGGCTTGAACGAGTTGAATCTTTTTTTATGGAGCGAGACATCTCTGCTCTTGAGAATCTTGTCTAGATCCTTCATAGCCATTCTGCCAAGAGCAATGCATCATCAGATTTCTTGACTGCTTACTGTTTCTGTATTGATAGTTGATCCAAATAGGTTAAAGTTGTTCACTATTTCAATTTCTTCTCCATCAATGATGAACTTATTGATTTTGCCAGTTTTCAGGTTCTTTGTCTTCTTTACATTAAAGTGCAGGCCCATTTTAAGACTGTGTTCCTTGATTTTAAGAAGCAAATTATTCAGATTGTCTTCACTTTCAGCCAGTAATGTGGTATCATCAGCATAGCAAAGGTAGTTGATGAGTCCTCTGCCAGTCTTCACACCTCGGTTGTCTTCATACAGTCCTGCTTCTTTGATGATTTGTTCTGCATATAAATTAAATAAGTAGGGGGAAAGTATGCAGCCTTGTTGTACATCTTTGCTAATTTTAAACCATTCTGTTTCTCCTTGTTCTGTTCAAACCATTGCATCTTGATCAATGTAAAGGTTGTGCAAGAGAACAATCAGGTGTTCTAGTATACCAATGCTTCTTAATGTGGCCCAGAGTATCTCATGGTGTACCCAGTCGAAAGCCTCGCTGTAGTCAATAAAAAACATAGGGAAATCCTTTTGATATTCTTTTGACTTTTCAAGGATCCATCTCACATCCGCGATTATATCTCTTATTCTTCACCCTTTCCAGAACCCTGCTTGTACTTCAGGCAGTTCTCATTCTGGTATGGTGGTAGTCTCCGCTGAATAATCTTGAGTAGAATCTTGCTGGCATGTGGCATCAGAGTGATTGTGCGATAATTTCCAGTCAGTTAGATCATCTTTCTTTAGTATTGGTATAAACACAGATCTTTTCCAGTTAGTTGGCCATGATGTTGTCTTCCAAATTTCCTGGCAGTGCCTTGTTAGCATGGTAACAGATTGTGGTAATACTTCAATAGGAATACCATCAATGCCTGGTGCTTTCTTCTTTCATAAGGCTTTCAATGCTGCATCGACTTCTTTTTTCATTATTAATGGTTCTGAATCATAAGGTACAGGTTGAAATGGTTGCTGGTCAACTTGATCTTTATCATATGATGACTGTATATTCTTTCCACCTTTTTTTGATCTTTTCAACATCATTCAACATGAATATTTGAGCATCTTGTAACATTCCAATTTGAGGCTGAAATTTTTACTTTAACTCTCGTAGCTTTAGGAAAGCCGATCTTGTTCTTCCTCTAATAGCTTCTGCTTCTATTTCCTTGCATGTGCCATTTGTAGTACTTCTCCTTGTCTTGTCTTGCTGCCTGTTAGAAATCTCTGTTAAGTTCTGTGATTGCCTCTCTTTCGCCTCTGGCTTTAGCTTCTCTGCGTTTCTGGGCAATTTTTAGAGTTTCTTTGGTCATCCATTTTGCCGTTTTTGCTTTTACATCTTTTGTAGAGATTTCTCACTTTCTTCCAACACAACCTTCTTGATGTCATCCCATAACACTTCTGGAATTCTCTCATTTGTATCTAAAGCAGCAAATTTATCTTGCAGGCAGTCTTTAAATTTCAGTGGTATATTCTCAAGATCATATTTTGCTACATTCATGAGTGGCTTGCTCTTTTTCAACTTTAGCTTGAGTTTGCAAACTGGTAGTTGGTGATCTGTACTACAGTCAGCTCTAGGTTTTGTCTTTGTTGATGTTGTAGAACTTTTCCATCTTTGACTTCCACAGATGTAGTCAATTTGATTTTTGTACAATCCATTGGGTGAAGTCCATGTGTACAGTTGCCGCTTTTGTTGCTGGAAGAAGGTGTTTGAGATGAATCATTGGTCTTGCAGAATTCTATCAGTCTTTTGCCAAGTCCATATTTTCCAGCCACTTTGCCTTCTTCTTTGTTGACAACTTTTGCATTCCAGTCATCAATCACTGTCAGTATATCATGTTTGCATGTTCTGTCAGTTTCAGCTTGTACTTGTTCATAGAGCTCATCAACTTCATCCTCTTCTGCAGCTGTTGTTGGGGCATATACTTGAATCATAATTGTACTGTTGGATATTCCTCAAAGACAAACAGAAATTAAGTGTTCACTGACTGCATTGTATTTCATTAAGGTTCTTGCACATTACTTCTTAATTATAAATGCAACACCATTTCTTCTTTGTCTTTCATTTCCAGCATAGCACACCATGTGATCATCAAATGCAAAGTGCCCAATGCCAGCCCATTTCAGTTTGCTGACACCCAACAGATCAAGTTGTACACATTCCATTTCATTCTTGTCCGCCTCCAACTTCCCTTGGTTCATGCTTCGTATGTTCCATGTTCCAATATGGGGACTGTTGTAGTTGTTGATATGGAAGGACAGACTAGATAGGCCATGTGGTCTTTTTCTGTCATCATATTTCGATGTTTCTATGTAAGTTAGTGTGGTTATCTAACTTGTTCTATGTAATTTCTGTTCTTATTCCCTGTAAACCTCACTGAATGTGAAATAGCGTAGTATATAAAACCAATAAATAAATAAATAAAATAAATAAATGGGTGGCCGTGACAGCACACACGACTGGATGTGCCATCCCCCCCCCCCCCCCAGTTGCCGCCGATTCCGTTGCAAGGGGGCGGCGGTGGCTTTTTGCTGCCACTTTGCTCCCCACAGCAGGCCATGTTCTTTAGTACACATGGCCTCCCACTTCAGATTCCCTTCCGTGAAAGGGGATCAGCTGCGGGGAAGAAAGCGGCACAGAAATACTGTTGCTGCTCCCCCCTCCCCCAATGACGCAATTGGCGGCAGCTGAGGAGGGGGTGGCAACGTAGCTTGGTGGGGGTAGCATGGCCGGGATTTCTGCCTAGGGCAGCAGAAACCCTTGGGCCAGCTCTGCCTAGGAGTAGAGTTTTGAATGTCCTCACTCCATGGAATCAGAGTCTTCACCAGAAGCTATTATACACATTCTTTTGAAGCGTCTCAGCAAACTTCCATCTAAACAATTCACATCACCACCACTCTTCCTTATGCCTCTCCCACCTCTTCTCCTCCTCAGCTGGACAACAGCTTCTAGGGGGCAGCAAAGAGCAGCAGCATTCAAAGCAAAACAATAGATTCAACAGGCACAAAAACTCAGATCCATCAGCACATTCTTGCACCTGCAGGAAGAGCAGTCATACACAATTATGCATTTTTACAGGATTGTTGTTGGAAGGATGGTGTTTCAGATGATCATGACTGTTGAGTTTAGTTATCAAAATCTTGCATGTGGGGGGGGGGGGAGAGGGGTAAGGCTGAAGGTTTGCTTAGGGCACCCTGGGACCGGCTCTGCTCCTCAGACACTGCAAGTCTCATTAATTTATTTAGCAAACTTGTTAACCAACATAGCAAGACTGGGAACGGTGTACAAAACATACAACAAAAGTTTACAGAGTATGTAATAACAAACCGTGGGGAGGGGCATTTTAGAAAAAATGTCCAAGTGTATTTTCTGGGATGTCTAAGTCAGAACATCAGAAAAAAAAGCAGGCATGTCCAGGTGCAAACATGATTTCACAAACATGGATGTTCCCAATATGGAAGTCTGTGGGGCATCTACATAGACATTCTCAGAATGGTATTTTAGAACCTGACATCTAGGAATGACCTAATAGTTAGAGTAGTGGCCTGGGACCTGGGAAGTCAGGGTTAAAATTTCACTGCTACTATCATTGTGATTATGCTGAGTACTGGGGATGATGGAGAACTATCTTCTGTATCAGGGCCAGCCCGTCCATTGAGCAAGAATGTTTTTTGCACAGGGCCCCGCGTTTCAGGGGGCCCCCGCGCAAAAAACATTCTGCATCAGCCCAGATAGATTAAAAAAAAATAATATCTGCTGCTGCCGCTGCCATCAAGGCAGCGGCAGAATCAAGCGTCCCGCAGAGCCCCCCCCCCCCCCTGCCTGGCAGAGCCTTCCCTGCAGCATCAGCTCCCTCAGCGTCGGCTTTCAGAGCCATGAAAGGAGAGCTTCTCTGACCTCTCGCGGCTCTGTTAAGCCTGCCGGGGCTGATGAGAAATCCCATCAGTCCCAGCGGGATTAACAGAGCCGCAAGAAAGGGAAACTCTCCCTTCGCGGCTCTGAAAAACCAGCGCTTTGGGAGCTGATGCTGCAGGGAGGGCTCTGCCAGGCAGGGGGGGGGGGCTCTGCGGGATGCTTGATTCTGCCGCTGCCTTGATGGCAGCGGCAGCAGCAGACATTATTTTTTTAAATCTATCTGGGCTGATGTCACAGTGCCGGGGGAGGGGGGTTAGGACTGGTAATGGGTTATGGGGGGGTTAGGACTAGTAATGGGCTATGGGGGGGGGCTAGGACTGGAAATGGGCTTATGGGGGGGTTAGGACTGCTAATGGGCTATGGGGGGTATGACTGGAAATGGGCTGATGGGGGGGTTAGGACTGCTAATGGGCTATGGGGGGGCAAAGACTGGAAATGGGCTGATGGGGAGGTTAGGCCTGGAAGTGGGCTGATGGGGGGGGGGTTAGGGCTGGTAATGGGCTATAGGGGGCTAAGACTGAAAATGGGGTGATGGGGGTTAGGACTGGAAGTGGGCTGATGGGGGCTCAGGACTGGTAATGGGTCATAGGGGGGCTTAGAACTGGTAATGGACTATGGGGGGCTAGGAATGGTAATGGGCTGAGTGGAAGGGGGATTGAACTGCAAATAGCTGATGGGGACAGGTCCTTGGAATGGAAATGGGCTGAGTGGAAGGGGGCTTGAATTGCAACTCGCTGATGGGGTGGGGGGCTTGGAATGGAAATGGGCTGTGAGGGGAGGCAGCTAGGACTGGAAATGGGATGAGCGGGGCGGGGGGGACTAAGACGGGAAATGGGCTGATGGAGGGGCTAGGATAGGACTGGAAATGGGCTGTTGGGGGTGCTAAGAATGGAAATGGGCTGTGGTGGGGGCTTGGATTGAAATGGACTCATGGAGGGGCTAGAACTGGATGTAGGCTCATGGGGGGCTTGGATTGGAAATGGGCTGAGTGGAGGGGAGCTAGGATTTGACATGGGCTGATGGTGGGGCTCGGAAAGAACTAGAAATGGGATGATGGGGGGCTGGGATTGGAAATGAGCTGATGGAGAGACTCGGATAGGACTGGAAATGGATGGGGGAGCTAGGACTGGAAATGGGCTGATGGTGGGGCTTGGATATGATTGGAAATGGGCTGATGGGGGGCTAGGACTGGAAATGGGCTGATGTGGGGACTAGAAGGGAGCGGATGCTGGGTGGGGCTGGAACTAGAAGGGAGCTGATGTTGGGGGAGGGTTAGAATGGGATGGAGCTGGGAGAGGGAAATGGAGAGGGAAAAAATATTTTGTGTGGGAGGGAAGACAAATCTACAATTGGCCGGATATTGGGAGAGTAAGTGGGGATTGAGGATGGAGGGGTAAAATTTGAGTGGATGAAATAGGAATGAGGAAAGAGCAAAAGGAGAAAGATTAGTATGTTAAAGCAGATGTAGAGAGAGAATGGAAAAAAAACTAGAAGAGAGAAGAAAGGACAAATGGACAGCAGACGATGGAGAGTTAGCAGAAGACACAAAGAAACCAGAAGAAAGTGGCTGGAGCAATTGCAACTGAAAAAAATGCACAATAGGTAGAAAAATATCCCTTTATTTTGAATTTATTAACTGGAATATGTCAGCTCTGCGCTTTGTTTAGTATAAGAGGAAATTAATTTATAGTTTTATTTTTACAGTGTTGTTGTACATTCCAGGTTTGGCTTTTGGGGTTCCCAGTTTAATTATTGTCTCCCTGTTTCTAAATTGTGATTCCTTGTTTGGTGATGGTCTATGTTCTGCATGTGTAACTGAGCTGAGGTATTCTCTTTATGTAATTCCTATTTGACAGTGTCATTTGTTTTCTTTCCCCAGTAGGTCATGTATTGTTATTCTCTGAAATGTATTTTTATTTATTTTATTTAGACTGTTTTGTATACCGCCTTATCCTTCAATCAAAGCGGTCACAACACAATTGGGGGATACATTTAACACGCGGGGATATGAGACACATACACTAATACTTACAGGGAACATGGGCAATGGAGGGTTAAGTGGCTTGCCCAAGACCACAAGGAGCATCTGTGGGACTAGAAACCCCAGTCCTTCCGGCCCAAGGTTGCTGTCCTCTAGTGGGATTTGAACCCCCGACCTTCTGGCCTGAAGTACCTTGCCCCAACCACTAGGCTACTCCTCCCTATTGGTTTAATATTTGCAGTGTTACCTTTTGATAGGTAGGGTATGGTGCTTTGTGAGTCCTGATAGTGCTTTTAGGATACGGCGGATTTGCTATGGGTTCTAAATATGCAGTGTTTGTAGTAGTTCCTAATGTGCCTGGCGGTTGGCAAATCTAGAAATCTTTTAGTCTTTCTTTATCCATACACTCATTAAGAGGCATGTTTACTGAAAATTAGTATATGGTAACATTATGCAAATATGTATGCAAATGAAGCCCCTTATGCAACTGATGCCCCACACCGAGTCTCCACACATGGCCCCGCACCCCCCTTGGGCCGCCCCTGTTCTGTACACCCTCTGAATATTTTTCAGCCCAAACACTTTCCTGTTGCTTATTCCTGCCTGGAGCAGGTCTAAACTTAGACGCTACTCTGGACATCCAGGACATTTCTGCAATCAGGCAGTGAAGTCTAGGTTTCTGGGAAAGCAAGAGTCATTCCTCCACCATGCCCCAATTCAGACTTGGACATCCTCGTGCTGGGGACCTCCATAGACCAAGCTTCTAAAATGGCTCTGGAGACATCTCTATGCTCATTTTCAGACATCCAAAGCACAAATAGGGCTTCCAAAATAACCTCCATTGTATATATAAGAAAAATCACACTCTGTTTTCCATTAATGATAATTATCATCATTTGTAGACCACTCCCAGGTGTATACAGCACTTCATAGATGCACATAAAAGACAGTAAGCATGTGCATTTTGGGCTTGTTTGGGCACCTAAAAATTAAGCATGCATATTGATTGTGTATAAATTAATTCATAGGCATACACACACAATTTTCACGCATAGTAGGTAACAATTATGGTAAATACAAAAACAATCTTTGGTTTGTTTTTGGTTGAAACAAAGGGGTTTTTTGGCCCTGCACGTGCCTAGTGGGCAGTCCCTGCTTCTTGAAGCTTGCAATCTACTAAAGACAGACAGACAGACAGATAAGTAACATTGAGGAAAGATCTTTGAAATTTAAAGAAAAAAGAACGGGGCCAGCTGCAAAGAGCGAGAACTCCTGAAGTTCTCTGAGCTCTGATATGGGTACAGACAAAAGTGGGCAGAGTCCAACTGAAGATAAGACTCGCCTTAAGTTACCAGAGGGCGGGATTTTCGGGGATTGTCTTTGATTTTAGAACTGTTTTGTTTGATCCCCACTTGTTTGGCAGCTTCCTGTCCCCAATTCCAGTAATGGGGATAGAAAAAAAAAACTCTTTTCATTCAGTGATTTGAGTATGTCAGTTTTCAGAATTTACATCTATTATATTTAAATTTTGCACAGTAGAGTGGAAAGCATCACTGTTTCTATTTCTTCTGTTGATTTGTCTGCTTGGAAGTGGCATTTCTGCTGCCATGGGATGGTGGGAACGTGGCAGAATAATGACTTCTCTTCCCTCCTTCACGCCTGATTGCTCAAACCTGGTATGAAGGTATCCCTTCCCCCTCCCCCCACTTTGGATAAGTGTCCCAGATTTGCCTGCAAAAAATCTGGTAACCGTAGGCCCCCCCTACCCAATGAGGCAACTCAGCAAGAAAATCATAACCCTAGAAACATTTGATATAAGAAGAGCAGAATAACTGGTGGGTGGGATGACCCCTGACTATCGACTGCCACCAACTGTTTAAGAATCACTGCCTTCTCTGAAATTTAGAAAAACAACAACTAGATTTACTGCAAACATACAACAGTTTGAAAATCAGGATTAATTTACTTATCCACTTCAGCCAGTCCAGCTGAATTGCCTGTCTGAAGAAATTGCAGGAATGTCTCAGAATCCGTTTACCCTTATTATACCTTACTATAAGTTACATGATAGGCCTAGACTCTGTAGATCTATTCATGTCTTCATAGCTTGCTTGCTGCAATTAATAAAGGAACCGCCTAATGACCTCGTATATTAAAGTCATAGAATGCACCCGAAAACACTACAGCTATTAAATATACGCCTTAAAGGTCACAATTTGAGGACCAAAGCCGCAGTTTCTTTATATTTTAGGACAATCTTTGAAACCTGACATCCAGTATTCTGCAAGACAGTCAACTAAAGGCAGGAGCTATCATCCAATCATGGGAACTTTCACACCATCAGCAGCCCTTTCTCATAGGACTAAAACAGAGAGCTTCAATACTTCTTCCTTTCGATTGTGATCTCTCAAAAACTCAACAAGAGCAAAATATTTGCCCAACCCTTCCTTTCCACGAGCAACTTCTCTCAAGACACAGATGTCACACAGTTTGTGCATCTCCTGCAACTTACATACAGGGGAGAGAGACAGAAGACCACTCCTTCTGAAATCTAGCTCCTTCTTTCCAGAATGGTCTAAGCAGGGCTGTCACAAGAGGTGGCTGTAAGGGTAACATGTTCAGTCTGTGAATGCATGGTCCCAAAAATAGAGGGAAGTGCCAAAAAAGCAACCTTTGCCCAGGTGGCCATTTATCCAGTGATTACCCTGACTACACTACAAGAATGATTCAAGTTGACAGCCTCCCAAAGGGGTGCCCTAGCACAGGAAATCATCTCATCCAGGTACTCTGCAAAATATATCCATTGCAAAAGGAACATTTTGATTACCTTATGATCTGGAACCATTGGTGATGAAAGAAGAAGTCGAAGCAGCATCGAAAGCCTTATCAAAGAACAAAGCACCAGGCATTGATAGCATTCCCATAGAGGTATTACAGCAATCTGATGCAGCTGTTAACGTACATACAAGGCTCTGCCAAGAAATATGGAAGACAACATCATGGCCAACTGACTGGAAAAGATCTGTGTTTATACCAATACTAAAGAAAGATGATCCAACTGACTGTGGAAATTATCGCACAATCGCTCTGATCCCACATGCCAGCAAGATTCTACTCAAGATTATTCAAAAGAGACTACAAACATACCTGGAACAAGAACTACCTGAAGTACAAGCAGGGTTCAGGAAAGGGCGAGGAATGAGAGACATCACTGTGGATGTGAGATGGATTCTTGAAAAGACTAAAGAATACTAAAAGGATATCTATTTGTGCTTTATTGACTATAGCAAGGCTTTTGACTGTGTAAACTATGAGAAACTCTGGGCCACATTAAGAAGCATGGGTATACCAGAACACCTGATCGTTCTCTTGCACAATCTGTACATTGATCAAGAAGCAACAGTTCGAACGGAACAAGGAGAAACAGAATGGTTTAAAATAAGCAAAGGTGTAAGACAAGGCTGCATACTTCCCCCCTACCTGTTTAATTTATATGCAGAACAAATCATCAGAGAAGCAGAATTGTATGAAGACAACAGAGGTGTGAAGATTGGTGGAAGACTCATCAACAACCTTCACTATGCTGATGATACCACATTACTGGCTGAAAGTGAAGATGATCTGAAACATTTGCTTCTCACAATCAAAGAACATAGTCTCAAAATGGGCCTGCACCTTAATGTAAAGAAGACAAAGATCATGACAAATGGCATAATCAACAGGTTCATCGTTGAAGGAGAAGAAATTGAAATTGTGAACAACTTTAACCTACTTGGATCAACTATCAATAAATAAGCAACAAGCAGACAAGAAATCAGATGACGCATTGCTCTTGGCAGAATGGCTATGAAAGACTTAGATAAGATTCTCAAGAACAGAGATGTCTCTCTCCATACAAAGATTCGACTTGTTCAAGCCATGGTATTTTCAATAACATCATATAGATGTGAAAGCTGGACAGTGAAAAAGATAGACAGGAAGAAAATTGATGCCTCTGAATTATGGTGCCGGCGGTGAATACTGTGTATACCATGGACTGCCCGAAGAACAAACCAGTCGGTATTAGATGAGATCAAACCTAAGCTTTCTTTAGAAGCTCAGATGAGAAGACTTCGAATTTCATACTTTGGACACATCATGCAAAGAGAGAGATCATTAAAGAAAGATATCATGCTTGGCAAGATAGAAGGTCAACGCAAAAGAGGAAGGCCAGCAATGAGATGGATCGATACAATAACAGCAGCTACGAGTACCAGTCTGTCAACAATGAGCCGCCTGACTGAAGACCAAACACAATTTAGGACAACTATCCAGAGGGTCGCCATGAGTCGACTCCGACTCGACGGCACTTAACAACAACAAGGAATCATATGTCTCCTTGGCTCCTTATTTCGTTATATTTAATTATATCTATGTAATGTCCATGGGGATGGAAATCTGGAGCTGGGAGCTGATCATTAGCTAAAATAATGTCCAATGCATTAAAAAATTGAGAACTTTCTTTAAAACCAATGCTAATAATTAGAATGACATTAATGCAGTTAGAAAAAGCAAAGATAAATAGTCATAGGGAAATGTAGAGGAGCTTTCTCAGGGTAAATATTATCATAAATCAGCGTCTGCATTTGTAATAGGTGACTGGCCACCAAAATTGCCATATAACTTATCTTTAGCTTTGAGTCTTTTGAATGCAGATAGATGCACTTCTGTATTTTGGTCAGCAAAGGGAATTGAAAGATGTCATTTCTTGTTTTATTTTGGAAGGAACAATGTTTCATAACAGCTCTGTGGTTAGCATGAAAACTTCCACTCAGCCTTCAGATGGGCCACAGCATATGTGCACACCTATTCCAGAACTGTGTATTCATTAAACTTAAGTGAACACTGCAGTACAGAAAGAAAAAATAATGGCCTGCTAAAAATAAGCTATAAGGTAGAAATTCACAGTCTGTTCAACAGTACAATTCAGCTTGTTAATATGGTACACTGGGTGCATTAGGTGTCAAAGGAAAAATTAGAGGTGGCATCCATTTGCTAGTCAGGGGCATAAGTAGGGAACGAGGAAAACTGGAAAACAGCGGTTTATGGGGAAACAGTATGGGGAGCATGCTGACAATTTGTTTAAAGTATGTTAAAAGTGGTATCCTTCTTACGCTATTTTATTAAAGAGAAAAGGTCCATCTCATCAACTGAAGCAGAACTACCTTGAACTTCTTCGTAAGAAAATAGAAGCTCAGCACTGGGTGGGGAGATAATGCTAGACGAGCAGTAGGTGTGTGAGGGTAAGAGACTATGGACAGGCAGGCGTGCATGGAGAGAACGTATGAATAGGATAGAGTCGGAAAGAAAAGCAGACCAGTGTAGAAAAGCAGACCACTGCTGCAGAGCAATTCTGAAAATAGACAGAAATGAACAGAATGTAAAAGAGATCCAGAAATCAAAGGAAAAGGTAAGGGAAAATACTTTGGATGCAGGCTCAGAAGAGGAAGGTTGACATCTGGATAAATCTGGAAAAGGGAAGGTTTGTGTATGACTTGTGCAGGGGATTCAATATTTATAAAATGCATGGATAATTTAATGAGTTGTTCAATGTGTGTTTGGAAATATTTTTATAAATGTAAAGTGAAACTATTCAGCATTTAGCACCATCCTCTCGTTCTGTGCAAAATATAAAGATATCAGAGAGCTACATTTCCCACAATGGAATGCACAAGAAAAACTGTATATCCTGGGGGAAACAGGGGAAATACAGTAATAGCTTTAGCAGTCAAATAAGTTACATTCCACCAACAGCAAGAAATGTGACTTGACCAGGGATACTACGGATCAGAACCAACTACTACAACCTTGTTTTCATAGGTCTGCCACTAAACCATCTTTCTCGGATACAGTTGATCCAAAATTCAACTGTGCTTCCTCTCGTGGCCCTGCTTTGGTTCACCATCAGCTGCACACTACCTCTCCTTTCCTATCTCTCTCTTTGCTACTTCGGTTGGCCAGTGTTTCTCATGTAAGCTGCTCTTATCTGTGCCCTTCTCCGCCATTTCTAGCTCTATGCTTTCTCTCTTGCAGCGCCTTCCTGAATGTGTGTTTTGTTCCACCTCTGGCCATGTTCAACTCCTGCTTGAAGACTCTTCTCTTTGAGACCACTTTTCAATCCCAAATCTCTCTTTCTTTCTGATCTTGACCCTTGGCTTTTATTGCATCATATGTTCAAACAGTGCTGCAATAGAAAAGAACTCATAACACAAATGAGAAAAACAATTCAGAAGTACAGTATACCTATGGGCCCTTCTACTTAAGTGAGCTGTGGTTTTGCACCTAATGCCCTCAAAATCAAGGTGTGTTAAGTGTAAAGCCATTGCGTTTAACTGTTGAGAGCATGGATAGCATGTTCCTGACAGTTAATACACTGCACTGTGCCCTAACGTGGGACATTATTAGCACAAGTGCACTTACTTCCATCATTTGAGTTGGAGGTAATTTCACCCATGTTAATTGCAAGTCTTACATTTAGCGTGGGGTGCGCGGACAGCAAAGCATGCACCATACCCACTCTCCTCTTCCAACCCATCTACTTATCCCCTAACGTGTCATGCACAGTTAGTGTGGAAATAGGCCCACAATGTGACGGCCCTGTTCTAGCAGTTACTGCGCACCGAAGTCCGTGTTAACTGCATAGTGCAGGGTAGTAAAAAAGTCCCTAAAAGATAAAATTATCTTAAATCAGTCACATAAAAATAAAACATGAAACCAACAAAATTAGCACAAGCTAAATATGAAGGATACTTTTATATATAAGTTCATCAAAATTGGATAAAGTGGGTAGCAGAAGTCCCAGAGTTTATAAAATAGGAGTAGCTTCACTCCCTAAAGTGTATCGGGCAAAAGTGTGTGTGTGGAAATTCGCTGGCACAGATTTGTACACATTTCTATGTGACATGCATGCTGATGTGTATACATGGGGGCATCTGCAAAATGACTCCTTAGCATGCAAGCCAACTTTGGCACTACAGGCATCCTCCTCTGGCCCAGCTTATGGTAGTGCAGCAGCACAAACTGTTCCCCAACCAGAGCCAGAAGATGGGCCATAAAGGGCCAAGCAGGCCCTAGGCATGCCTGGCAAATCATTATAACTGATGGGCATCATACCGAAGAGAGGAAAGAATCTACAGTGAGGTGCACTCAGAAGCCACAGTGTAGCCTTTGAGGAGGGGGGCATAGAGAATAATTGGAAGGAAAAGGCAGTGTAATAATGACCTTTTTTTATTCATATTTTTTAATTTTTATTGCTGATTTGAAAAGGTGGCTTCATAGCCTGCCAGTACTGAGTTCCTTTAAAGGGTTGTTTTCTGCAAAAGAAAAGAAACAGTAATTTAGTAAAGAAAAGTTAAAGAAAAGATTTGTATATGCTATTTTGAATGCTGTGTTTATGAGAAAAGATGTCAAAAGTGAAGTTTTAAGTAAGAGTTAAGAGAAAGGTTATACCTATCTTAAGTGAAGAACCTGTAAAGAGAAACAGAAGCAAAAGCTATTAAAGTGGTTTACATTGTAACTTAAACTTGGTAATATACATTGAACAGGGACTTTGATAATTTGGAATTTTCTAAGACAATGGAGGGTTAAGTGACTTGCCCAAGGCCACAAGGAGAGCTAGTGGGAATTAAACCCTGGCATTTTGGTTCCCAAGCCAGTGCTCTAACCATTAGGCTACTCCTCCACTCCATCAGAGATGGCTACCCCAATGGGGGTTAAGGAGGAGACTGGTAGCTGTGGGGTTAGTCACGATAGCTATAGCCAGCACTTCTCTCAAGCAATGTGGGTGTCTGTACTGGAATAAGACTGACAACACTTATAGCATTGGAAATGGTACTGAATGAAGGGCAACTCTCTGTAGAAGCAAGTCCTGTGGATTTCAGCCACTAGTCATCTATATGGGTATAGCCTCCTCTGAGAGAGTGCCAGCCCTACCTTTCCCTGTTGTGGGCTTTTATAAGAGTGGTCGTGGCCAAAGTCAACTAATGTTACCTTGGACATTCACGCTCCAGAGTGAAAAATAACTTTGTCCCCCAGCTGCTTCCATGAAGACCAAAGCTGAGAGCATAAATAAAAGGACTCTACAAATCACCTAGATGTTACAGATGCAGATGTTGTGCAGGTAAGTTTGGATTTTTAAATAATTTCTGTCCAACACTAGAATGTAAGTATTTTAAAATTCTTTACAGAAGAACTGCTAGATATTTCAATAGACCTTTCATTCTCTAATTGAAATGATAAAGCAATATAAAAGACCTGTTAAATAAATAAATAAATTTCAACCCTACCTAGTGTCATCAATCCCAATGAGTGCTCATATCTACCCAATATAGCCCTTCTTGCCAGGTTCTGGGGCATAGTCTGTAAGACTAATGCTGGGCAGAAGCAGCAATATTCAGCACTGTCCCTAGATGTGCAAGGTGGACAATGTTGCATAATAACTTATTTTCTAACCAAGCAAGTGTGACCACATGCTCACCTTAGATTAACAAAACAAGCTTTTAGTCCAGCGGAACATACATCGATGCATGCCAGTCTAACCCAGCCTAGCCATCAATGGAGTGCCAGTAATGAAATATGCGGGGTCTAGTTGGCCTCCACTTAGGAGCAATAGTTTTGATAAATACTGACAGTACTTATTAAGGAGGCCTGGCCTCTCTGTATCACAAGTTTATCTTGAAGAGCACTGACCTTTACTTTCTTCAATAGCACTGTCAAGCACGGGGTCTTACCTGACCTCAGGGTCACTGAGTAGTAGCCTGACTCTAGAACAGCATGACCTTGCTAAATGGTGACCTGTTGCTGAGTGGTGCACCGAACACTATGTTGAGTGTCAGCACCTGCCTAGTCTAGACAGCCTTGATGAGCCAGTGTCCGTGATAGGCACCTCTCACCAGCACCCAGCAAAAGCAACCCCATCTAGTATAGGCAGCGCCAGAAGCAGGCATCACAAGCGAGTGCTGGACTTCACCCAGCGCTGGCATCACAGGTGAGTGCTGGGTTTCACTGTGCACTGGCATCAGAACTTTGGCCAGAGCTCACCACGCAGGCCTGAACAGCACATGTTGGACACTGAGCACAGCTTCACTTGGAGGTGCTGGCATTTATCTGATATGCATAACCTCATGCAAGCTAGTTTTCCCAGGTTTAGCAGTCTCAATGACCACTTAATGAAGACAGTTTAAACTAGCACTTAGACCCTCAAGGTTAGCAACTTCTTATCACAGATCCTCCTGTATTTCCATTATCAGTAGTCCTTCTTGTCCAAAAGAGGTTAAATGATCTGCCTAAGGTCACAAGGAGCATCAAGGGGAACAGAATTCTGGCCTCCATGAACCAATACCGTTAATCTAAGCCGCTGATGAAGGATGTTTGGACTGACCACATTGCCCCTCACAGTGGCCTTAATATACTAGAGTGGCATCAGACCACAACTCTCCACTGAGATGTTCCCATCTGCTGTTAACATTATTAATATTATTACTAGGTTTTTTTTCTAACACAGCAGAGGTCTGTTCTTGCCTTTAATACACAGCTCGCTGCAAGATTACTACTACTACTCCGCATTTGTATAGTGTTACCAAGCATATGCAGCACTGTACATGTATACTTAAGAGATAGTCCATGATCCATAGATCTTACAGTCCATTCAAGACAGACAAACAGGAGCTAGGGAAATTCATTAAGGGAAATGAGGAAAGCACACATAATTGTTAAACAAGACAATAACGGGAACAGGATACAGAAATCTCAGAGATACCCAGTCCCAACCATTAAGAATATATCACACTCATTAAAAGGCCTTCTCATTCTCATACTCTTTGAGCACATTTTCTCAAGCATTACAGGCTCAGTCCTAGTTAGGGTTGCCAACTTTTTCACCGAGAAAAACCCGACACCTGTGGCTCGCTATGCTCCACCCATTCTCCGCCCCTAGTCCCACCTCTGCCCCTGTCCCGCCCCCCAGCCCCACCTATGCTGCACCCCAGCCCCACCCACAAAAGTTACCGAGGATAAGTGTAGGCTAACTCTCTTGGTCAGATAATAATTAAACTGGGAACCCCAAAAGCCAAACATGAAATGTACAACACTGGAGAAATAAAACTATAAAGTAATTTCCTCTTGCACTAAACAAAAACATAAAGATGTTAGCAATACACACTTCCCAGACCAGACATATTCCAGTTAATAAATTCAAAATAAAAAGTATTTTTCTGCCTTCTGTTTGGGCATTTTATTTTTCAGTTGCAATTGCTCCAGTCACTTTCTTCTGGTTTCTTTGTGTCTTCTGCGAGCTATCCATTTGTCCTTTCTTCTCTTTTAGATGTTTTCCATTCTCTATATATATCTGCTTTAACATACAGATCATTTCCCTTTTGCTCTTTCCCCCATTTCTTTCCTTATTCCTTTATCATCCACTCAAAATTCACCCTTCCGTTCTCAATCCCCTCTTACTCTCCCAGTACCCGGCCCATCGTAGACTTTTCTTCCACACAAAATATCTCTTCCCCTCTCCATTCTCATTCCCCATCCCTTCTAGTCCTCCCCCAAAATCATGTCCCTTATAGTTCTAGACCCACCCAGCATCCACTCCCTTCTAGTCCCATTCTCCCATGCCCCCACATCAGCCCATTTCCAGTCCTATTCTAGCCCATCACCCATTTTCAGCTCAAGCTCCCCCCATCAGTTCATTTCTAGTCCTATTCCAGCTCCTCATCAGCCCATTTCCAGTCCTAGCCCCACATATGCTCTTTTCTAGTTCCATTCCAGCCCCCCATTTCCACTCCAAGCTCCACTCCAAGCTCCCCCATCAGCCAATTTCCAATCCTAGCCCCCTCATCAGCCCACTTCCAGTCCTATTCCAGCCCCCATCAACCCATTTCCAGTCTTATTCCAGCTCTTCATCAGCCCATTTCCAGTGCTCCCATCACAGGCCATTTCCAGTCCAAATCCCCCCATCACAGCCTCTTTCCAGTCCTAGTCCCCCCCCCCATAACAGCGCATTTCCAGTCCTAGGCCCCCCCCACCATCACAGCCCATTTGCAGTCCTAGTCCCCCCATCACAGCCCATTTGCAGTCCTAGCCCCCCCCCCCCATCACAGCCCATTTCCAGCAAGTTCCTCCATCATAGCCCATTTCCAGTCCAGGTCCACCCCCATTACAGCCCATTTCCAGTCCAAGTTCCCCCCCCCCCATAGCCCATTTCCAGTCCAGGTCCCCCCCATCACAGCCCATTTGTAGTCCTAGCCCCCAGCCCATTCATTCCTTGGCCTCCCCCCCCCCCGACCAGCCCTGCGGCGGTCTGAGGGGCTTCAGAGGGAGCTGGGGAAACCCACGAGAGGCCCCAGCTCCCTCTGTACAACCGCCAGCGTGAAGATCCTTTTCCCTCACGCTGGCGGCTGTTTGTGTGAAGCCGCGATTGCTAGGACTCCTGGGAGAGGTTAAAAGCAATGCCCTTTAATCTTTCCCACCATTCGCGGCTTCACACAAACAGCCGCCAGCGTGAGGGAAAAGGATCTTCACACTGGCGGTTGTACAGATCCAATTCTTAACATCTTTGTTAGTGATATGGAAGGGCTGTTGGGTAAGTTTTGCCTCTTTGCGGATGATACCAAAATCTGCAATAGGGTAGAAATCCAGGAAGGAGTAGATAACACGAGGAGGGATCTAGCTAAGCTTGAAGAATGGTCGAGAATTTGGCAGCTGAGATTTAACACTAAAAAATGCAGGGTCATGCATTTAGGATGCAAAAATCCAAGGAAGGGAATACAGTATAAGAGGTGGAGTACTTCTGTCCATGAAAGAATGGTAAATGCGTGGAATAGTCTCCCAGTGGAGGTAATAGAGATGAGAACAGTATCTGAATTCAATTAAGCATGAGACAAACACAGAAGATCACTAAAGGTAAAAAAGAGACTATAATAGTTGATAGGCAGACTAGATAGGCCGTATGGTCTTTTTCTGCCATCATGCTTCAATGTTTCTTCTTCTTTCTAAATATTTTAACAATTTGTTAGACAAAACTTATCATTCCAGCCCAAAGATATTAATAACTTCACCAAAAACGAGAACAGAGTTACCACATTATGAATCTGAAAGTTTGATACTGAGACTACTCTTACAAAGGCCTATTTCTTTCCTCTAGAACCATGATCTTAGTCAATCTCAGGTTGTAAGTGTCAATGAAAAAAGAATGCTCTGGCTAGCAGGGTGAAGGAAGACTCCAAATGGTGTCTCATGAGTAAATCTACAGCTTTTTTTGTCAGCCTTATTTATTTTCAAAAGGAGATACCAACAGCACAACATGAATGTTGGCTAGAAGCAAGTGACCCCATCAAACATTCACACACCTTGGACTCATTAAGTCTTTGAGATCTCATTTAGAATATCATGTGCAATTCTGGAGATCATGACTTCAAAAGGATATAAACAGGATAGAGTCTGTGCAGAGGCTGGCTATCAAAATGGTCGGTGGGCTTCATCATAAAGCATATGGGGACAGACTTAAAGATCTCAGTAAGCATACTTTGGAGGAAAGGCAGATAAGAGAAGATACAATAGAGACATTAAAATACCACCATGGCATAAATGCACAGGAGGAGAGCCTCGTTCAATTGAAAGAAATGAGCAATCAGCAATGAGAGGGCATAAGATGAATGTGAAAGGGTATAGACTCAGGAGTAATATGTGGAAATATTTCTTTACAGAAAGAACGGTAGATGCAAGGAATAGTCTCCCAGTGGAGGCAGTAGAGACCATATCCAAAAAAGAATATAGAAGAATTAGAAAAGGTACAGAAAAGAGCCACCAAAATGGTAAAGGGGTTGGAAGGATACCCCTATGAGGAAAGGCTTAAAAGGTTTGAGCTTTTTGACTTGGAAAAGAGACAGCTGAGGGGAGATATGATAGAAGTCTATAAATTAATGAATGGAGTAGAACAGATAAATGTAGATCGGTTATTTACTGCATCATGTTGAAAATAGCCCAATGCTGTATTTCTTTCCTTTGCTTATTCTTTCTCTTTTTTTTGCTTAAAAATACTTTTTTCAGCTTACTTTCCAAAAACGTTATATAAATATATTTTTTCCACCTGAACTAACTCCCCATTAAATAAAAGGGCAACTGTCCCTCTCCCGCTTGAAAGAAAAGAATAGAAAAGAGAGGGAGAGAAAGAATACAGAACATACAGTACTCGAGTACAGAAAGAAATCTGCTGAAATTCTACTGCCCAGCTGTCGATTCAGCAGACCCTAAAAATGACTGTGCTAAAAATGACAACCAGCTCCCAGAGTGGGAATCGGGACTGAACTGGAGTTCCTCAAGGAACAACAATTAGCAGGTAAGTCTAATTTCTCTTTCCTTATCGTCCCTCCAGTTCAGTCCCTCACCTCTGGGATGTAAAAGAGCAGTAAATTACTGGGAGGGACCTGTCCACCCGGACCGCAACACCACAGACCGGAAGCAGGCATCTCCCGACGCTTGAACATCTAGACCAGTGATGGCTAACCTTTTTGAGCCCGAGTGCCCAAACTGCCGCACAAAACCAAAGAATTTCCTCAAAGTGCCAGCACGTCAATTAAACCTTAACAACAAGATTTTAGTATCTAAAAACTCTTTATAAAGTTGCCTGAACTATGTAACATCATTTGTAAAGGTTGGAATCTTTGTATTGTCAGAGAATCAATTTGATTCACAATCCTTTGGTTTTCATTTCAATTTATTGGCAATTTATAATGTTTTAATGATTTCATTCAATTTAGAAACAGGAAGGCAATAATTAAACTGGGAACCCCAAAAGCCAAACTTGGAATGTACAACAACACTGTAGAAATAAAACTATAAATTAATTTCCTCTTGTACCAAACAAAGCACAGACGTTAATGATGCACATTTCCCAGAGCTTTCATATTCCAGTTAATAAATTCAAAATAAAGAGATATTTCTACCTTTTGTGCATTTTTTTTTCAGTTGCAATTGCTCCAGCCACTTTCTTCTGGTTTCTTCATGTTTTCTGCTAACTGTCCATCGTCTGCTGTCCATTTGTTCTTTCTTCTCTCTTCTAGTTTTTTTTCCATTCTCTCTCTACATCTGCTTTAACATACTAATCTTTCTCCTTTTGCTCTTTCCTCATTCCTATTTCATCCACACAAATTTTACCCCTCCATCCTCAATCCCCACTTACTCTCCCAATACCAGGCCAATTGTAGATTTTTCATCCCTCCCACACAAAATATTTTTCCCCTCTCCATTTTACTCTCCCAGCCCCATCCCATTCTAATCCTCCCCCAACATCAGCTCCCTTCTAGTTCCAGTCTCACCCAGCATCCATTCCCTTCTAGTCCCTGCATCAGCCCATTTCCCGTCCTAGCCCACCATCAACCCATTTCCAGTCCTAGCTCCCCCATCCATTTTCAGTCTGAGTCCCTTCATCAGCTCATTTCCAATCCTAGCCCCCCATCAGCCCACTTCTAGTCATTTCCTAGCCCCATCATCAGCCCATGTCAAATCATAGCTCCCCTCCACTCAGTCCAATTCCAGTCCATGCCCCCTCCATGAGCCTACTTTCAGTTCTAGCCCCTCCATGAGTCCATTTCAATTCAAGCCCCCACCACAGCCCATTTCCAATCTTAGCTCCCCCCAACAGCCCATTTCCAGTCCTATCCTAGCTGCTCCATCAGCCCATTTTCAGTCCTAGCTCCCTTCCCTCACAGCCCATTTCCATTCCAAGCTCCCTCCCCATCAGCTATTTGCAATTCAAGCCTCCCCTTCCACTCAGCCCATTTCCAGTCATAGCAACCCCCCAACCCATTTCCAGTCCTAGCCCCCCATCAACCCACTTCCAGTCCTAACCCCCCCATCACCCCATTTTCAGTTTAAGCCCCCCCCCCCTATAACCCATTACCAGTCCTAACCCCCCCATCAGCCCACTTCCAGTCTTAACCCCATCAGCCCATTGCGAGTCTTAACCCCATCAGCCCATTGCCAGTCCTAACCCCCCCCCATCAGCCCACAGCCCATTACCAGTCCTAACCACATCAGCCCACCTCAAGTCCTAACCCCTCCCCATCAGCCCATTTCCTGTCCTAGCCCCCCCCCATAGCCCATTATCAGTCCTAACCACCCCCCATAGCCCATTAGCAGTTCTAACACCCCCATCACCCCATTTCCAGACAGCCCCCATCAGTCCACAGCCCATTAGCAGTCCTAACCCCCCCCAGCCCATTAGCAGTCCTAACAGCCCCCCCAGCCCATTAGCAGTCCTAACAGCCCCCCCCCTGCCCCAGCCCCAGCCCATTAGCAGTCCTAACAGCCCCCCAGCCCCAGCCCCAGCCCATTAGCAGTCCAAAAAAAAAGCTGGCTCTCTGGCTGATGCCGCTGCGGCAGAATGCAGTGTCCTGCGGGGCCCCCTCTGCGCCGGCTGAGCCCTCTGCCCGGCTTTCAGATTCGCGAAGGGAGAGTGTCTCTCCCTCGCGTCTCTGTTAAGCCCGCAGGGGCTAATGGGAAATTTCCCATCAACCCCTCGCGTCTAAAGGGGCTGATGGGAAATTTCCCATTACCCCCTGCGGGCTTAACAGAGACGCGAGGGAGAGACACTCTCCCTTCGCGAATCTGAAAGCCGGGCAGAGGGCTCAGCCGGCGCAGAGGGGCCCCGCGGGACACTGCATTCTGCCGCGGCGACGGCGACAGCGGCAGCAGCCAGAGAGCCAGCTTTTTTTTAAATGTAATTTTGAGGAAAGCACACTCACCTCCCGCCGCGCCGCATATTTTAATTGCGGACCTTCCCGCGTGCCAGCTGCAAGGCCTTCGCGTGCCATAGGTTCGCCATCGCTGATCTAGACGATAATGTTTACTGAAAGTATGCAAAGAAGACCAGGTAGCTGCTTTGCAAATCTCAACCAGAGGAGCTAAGCTATGTTCAGCCCAGGAAGTAGTCTGTGCTCTACTAGAATGAGCACGCAGCCCTACAGGCACCTGACGTCCTAGCAAAATATAAGCCAATGCTATTGCCTCACGGACCCATCTGGAAATCGAAGCTTTGGATGCCGCTTCACCCTTACGAGGACCTCCAAAGAGAACGAACAAACGCTCTGACTTGCGGAAAGACCTTGAAACCTTCAAGTATCGACAAAATGACCTCTTTATATCTAACTGATGCAAACAACGATCCGACTCATTCTCCTCCCAACATTGGCAAGGAGACAGACTGGTTGACATGAAACGGCGAAACTACATTTGGCAGGAAAGACGGAACAGGACGCAAACCTCTTTTACACATGTGAGACCTGACGCAAGTTATGAAATAACTGTTGTTTTTACCTTTTATTGCTTCTAGTACAGAGATATATTGCACAATAGTGGTTCTGAAAAAGGACTCTCACAGAGTGCGTAAGTGAATATAGCCAAAGATAGGTTTTCACTGTACCACCTCATCTCTTCTACCACACATGGTGTTTAGATTAAGAATTTTTAGTGTTTATGTATGTTTACACAGCCCTCTGCCTTATGTTTTGCATGAGTTATGTTTCTGCTGTTATGCAATTTTTATGGTTTTTTTTAATTCTATGTACCTGCCTGGCAATTAATTATTTATAATTGTCACGTCTGATTCTGTTTTTTAAAGTATTTATTTTAATTCTCATTATTTATTTATGTATTATTTAGTTATTCATTATTTTATTGATTATTAATAATTATTATTCTATTTTAATTCTATTTTAATTATTTTTATTACTGTCTTTATATTTTATTTATTTATTTATTTATTTAGCATATATTTGTATACCGCTACTTCCAGCGATCAGCAGCGGATTAGATTACATATTGGAAACTGTCAAATCAGAACAGAATAATTTGGAATATATACAAGGTGATTTGTAAGGTGAGCACAACACACAGTAGTTAGGTAACTGGGTTACTTTACATATGTATTTTTTTTTTTTTACATATATACATGCATGGTTCTTTTGGGTGGCATAGTTTGGTCCACGTGGACTAACTCAGATTGTACTGAATCTGAAAAAGGTGAGTTTTGAGTTTTTTTCTAAAGTTGATCAGGTCTATGCTAGCTCGCAGCTCCGGTGGCAGTTGGTTCCAGAGTGTCGGTTTGTTATACATATTTTGTTATGTATAAAGCTGCATACCCCCTGAAGAAGGCATCTGCCAAAACTCGTAGGGGACTTTTTTCCAATAAAGGCACCTGTGACCTCCATACGCCACTCGCTTGCTGTGTTGTGTTTCTGTACTGCAAGGGCTTCGCTCTCTTTTGTGGTTCTTAGATTCCCAAAAAGGTACACAGGTTCCACAATGCTTGACTAGGGGAAGCAGTGGATTTCCCAGGTCCACTTTATTTTATTTTATTTATTTATTTATTTAACAGTTTTTATATACCGCACTATTCATCATCAGTGAGGTTTACATTAAACAACATATACCTATCAAGATAACACTGACATAGGTTTACAGATAACAGGGAAAAGAAACTGGGTATGAACAGGGGAGAACTGTATACAATTAAACAGGTAACATTGTGGCTTGGTATTTACAGAGATGCAGCACTTTCCACATCTTTAATACCTCTGTTCTGGGTTGTAGTTATGTGGAAGGCAGTTAAGTGTGGCAGGCGGGAGGCAATTCTAAGGTATGTATGGTAGATTGAAGTGCAAAGTGAATAAGTAGTGCTTAATGGCCTTTCTAAAATGAGTGATGTCCCTGATAGATCTGATGCTGGGAGGGAGTTTGTTCCAGCATTTGGGAGCATAAGACACAAAAGCTCTGTTAGTGGTTAGTTGTGTTCATTTTGTGGAAATACTAGGAGTAACTAGTGTGTTTTCAGCTACTAGTCTCCTGGATCTATTGTTTGGTGCATGGGTGAGGAGATTTGCGATCGATGTTGGGGATATTTTATTAATGGCCTTGAATGTGATGAGGAGAGTTTTATATATTATTCTGCAACTTATCGGGAGCCAGTGTAAATCCATTAGTATTGGTGTTATATGATCTCTTTTTGAAGCTCCGGACAAGATGCAGGCTGCCGCATTCATCGCCAGTTGAAGTGGACTTAGTGTATTCTTGGGGAGGCCATGAAGAACGATATTCGCATAGTCAAAGTGAGGTGTGACTATTGCTTGGAAAATTGTACAGAAATCTTTGGTCTCCAGCATTGGTTTTAGATGGCGCAGTGTTTTTATCTTGTAGTAGATTGTCCTTACAGTGTTCTTTATGTGCTCCTTAAGATTGAGTTGTTGATCGAGTATCACACCGAGGTACCTTATGGTGGCCTTGATTGGGAGTTCTGCGTCTCTTACTATGAGGGTAGGTGGTGGAGAAAATTGCATGTTTCTTGTGGCTATGAGTACTTCAGTTTTCTTGAAATTTATTCTCATGTTCTGATTGAGGAGCCAGTCAGTTATTGCATTGAAGCAGTTGATTAGTCAGGATTCGAGACATTGATCGGTGTGAAAATTAGCCCATTATCTGCATATAATAGGCAAGATATACCAAAGTCTCTGGTGATTTGGCAGATTGGCTGTATATATATGTTAAAAAGCAGCACAGATAAAGAAGAGCCTTGGGGTACTCCTTGCTTCTGTCGGAAGGGCTCGGATGTATTGTTGCCTATACGGACCTGTTGCCATCGATCTTCTAGATATGATTTGCACCAGTCCCAGGCAAGGTCATGGATGCCTTTTTCGTGGAGTCTAGCTAGCAGAATCTTATGGTCAACTGAGTCAAATGCCACTGATATGTCCAGGAAAATCATTGCAATGGCCATCTGAAAGTTGTCAATCCCGCATATGAGTTTGTTGAATAGCGAAGTCATGAGTGTTTCAGTTCCATGAGCTTCTCGGAATCCGTGTTGGCATGGGTCCAACGGGGCTGCTGTGTCTATGTGATGTTGGATCTGCCTCTGAGTTGATTCCCAAAAAGGTACACAGGTTCCACAATGCTTGACCGGGGGAAGCAGTGGATTTCCTAGGTCCACTTTATTGATGATTTATGGACCTCTTCTCCAGGAACTTATCCAAACCTTTTTTAAACCCAACTACACTAAAAGGTAATTAGACCTTACCTGCTAATTAGTGTTCCTGAAGTCCAGTCCCTTTACTTCTGGGTTGCACAACCCTTCCAGCAGCTTGGAGGCTGAGCCCATCCTTTTTGGAGGATGGTGCGGTATAAATACCACTGGCACCACCCCCAGATTCCAGTAATCTAATGAAAAAGCAGACTTAACGAAAACCAGATTAATAGCCTATATAAACGTAATCACACAAGCCACACCACGAACTCTCCAAAGGGAACCTTTTTTTTTTTTTTTATTCGAGAGGGATAAAGAGAGTGGGGGGAAGGGAAGGAGGAGGTTTACCTGAGCCTGACCGAGACCTCCTTCATTCCGGCCACTGGACCTGCACCAAGGGACCCCTCCCTTTAGTCCTGGCCCTGCGCTTGGTCCGCTAATTCTTCCCTTAATAACAGTCCAAACTAAGAACCGGGTGGGATCAGGGACTGGACTGTCGTTCCTTCAGGAACACTAATTAGCAGGTAAGGTCTAATTACTTTTTCCTTATCGTCACTCCAGTCCAATCCCTTTACTTCTGGGAAGTACCAGAGCAGTTCAAGCTTGGGTGGGAGCCGTAATCCCGGACCGAAGTACCGCGTCCCCAAACCGAGAGTCGGCTGAACTCTGTACGTCCAATCGGTAGTGCTTGGTGAAGGTATGCAGAGAGGACCAGGTAGCCGCCCTACAAATGTCCAGCGGTGGAACTAAACTATATTCTGCCCAGGAGGTAGCCTGTGCCCGAGTAGAATGAGCGCGCAGTCCCCCTGGGACCTGCTTCCCTTTGAGAATATACGCGGAAGCAATAGCTTCCCTGATCCACCTGGAGATAGACACTTTGGCCGCCACCTCCCCTTTGTGAGGCCCTCCAAACTGAATGAACAGACGGTCGAACTTTCTAAAGGGGACCGTGCGGGAGAGATAGTGCTTCAAGGTTCTCTGAACGTCCAGGAAGCGCAGTTTCCTGTCCGTCCCCACTTGTCCCTCCGCTGAAAAGGACGGGAGAGTAACTGTCTGGTTCACATGAAAGGGGGAGAAGATCTTGGGCAAGAAGGAAGGCACCGTCCGTAAGACCACCTTATCCTTGAGGAACGAAAGAAAGGGGGGCTGGGAGGACAGTGCTTGCAGTTCGGAGACGCGTCTGGCGAGCAAATAGCAACCATAAAGACCGTCTTCAGTGTCAGATCCTTTAGGGAGGCATCCTTTGCCGGCTCGAAAGGTTCCTTGGTCAAGGCATTTAGTACCAGGTTGAGATCCCAAGGGGGGATGACCGATCTCCACTGAGGACGAAGATGCTTAATGGCTCTTAGAAACCTGGCCACGTCCGCATGGGCCCCTAATGGCTTCCCGCGTACCTTACCTCTGTAGCAAGAGATGGCTGCCAACTGGACCCGTAAGGAACTGTGCGCTAGGCCTTTGTCAAAACCCGCTTGCAGGAATTCCAGAACCTCTGGAACAGAGGCCAACAGCGGTTTCTTCCGGTGTTCCTTGCACCAAGACTTGAAGATGTGCCAAACTCTTACATAGGAAAGACAAGTCGATCGCTTCCTAGCACTCAAGAAGGTCGAGATTACAGAGCTCGAATAACCTCGCTTCAGGAGCCGCGCCCTTTCAATAGCCATGCCGTAAGCGAGAATCGATCCACATGAGGCTTCCGGACCGGGCCCTGCCTCAACAGATCCCTTTGGCAGGGAAGGCGCCATGGTCAGTCGGCGATCAACCTCAGCAGGTCCGCATACCAGGGGCGGCGAGGCCAATCCGGGGCTATGAGGATTACCAGTCCTTGGTGAGTCTCCACCCGCTGAAGGACCTTTCCGATAAGGGCCCATGGGGGAAACACATACAGGAGGCCCTCTGCCGGCCACTTCTGAGCTAGCGCATCTAAGCCTTCGGACATCCTTTCTTTCCTTCGACTGAAATATCGGCTTGCCTTGGCGGAAGAATACCGTGCCATGAGGTCCATGACAGGCGGTCCCCAGCGGGCTGCCGGCCACGTGCTGAGATGAGAGCGCTTCCAATCGGACCTCGGCCCATTGGAATAGGCCGTCCGCCTCCTTTTCCAAGGCGGGACTGCTCGTGCCGCCCTGGTGGTTGATGTACGCCACCGCGGTGACATTGTTGGAGAGGACGCGGATTGCCCTTTGCCACACTAAGGGCTCGAGAGCCTTGAGCGCCAGGGCTACAGCCCGTAACTCCAGTCTGTTGATGGCCCACTGTGATTCCAACGCCATCCAGCGACCCTGGACGAATTGATCCTCGCAATGAGCTCCCCAGCCCGTCAAACTGGCATCCGTCATCAATAGTAACCACTAAGAGGGATCGAGAGGCATCCCGCGATCCAGATTCTTTGGGCACCGCCACCACTGGAGGGCCTTCCTGGTTCGAGGGGCGCAGGGCAGCTGCATTGACAAAGGATGATGCTGATGGGACCAACGACGCAACAGGGCCCGCTGCAAGGGCCGCATGTGTGCCCTGGCCCACGGAACCACCTCTATTGCCGCCGCCATGGTTCCCAGCAATTGAAGGTAATGCCACGCAGTAGGACTTCGCCTGCTCAGAAATTCTTAGGTTCCTTGATCTTGTTCCGGACAGGAACACCCTGCCTCTGTTGATGTCGAATCACGCTCTGAGATACTCGAGCTCTTGGGAGGGCATCAGCTTGCTCTTTGCGCGATTGATGACCCACCCTAACTCCTCCAGAACTTCTACCACTCTGGCTGTGGACGAGAGACTTTCCTCTACTGACTTTGCCCGTATCAGCCAATCGTCCAGATAGGGATGCACTAGTATTCCCTCTCTCCGTAGGGCCGCAGCCACTACCACCATCACTTTGGTGAAAGTCCTTGGGGCCGTGGCTAGGCCGAAGGGCAGAGCCTGGAACTGAAAATGACCTCTTGGCACCGCGAATCTCAGGAACTGTTGGTGGGACTCTCTGACCGGTATATGCAAATAGGCTTCCTTCAAATCCAAGGACGTCAGGAACTCCCCGCTCCTTACGGCCACGATGACTGATCTTAGAGTTTCCATACGGAAATGAGGCACCTTGAGACAGCGATTGACTTGTTTGAGATCCAGGATCGGGCGATAGGCGCCTTCCTTCTTTGGCACCACAAAATAAATCGAGTACCGACCGGAACCGCATTGATCTGGCAGCACAGGGACCACTGCTACCAGCTCTAAGAGCCGTGAGAGAGTTTCCTCTATCGCCGCCCTCTTTACCGGAGAGCCGCAGGGGGACTGAATAAAGGCTGGGAGTATTTGCTTTGCAAATTCGAGAGAATAACCCTCTCGGATCACCTCCAGTACCCATTGATCGGACGTGACCTGGGACCAGGTGGGAAGAAACTGCCTTAACTGACCCCCCACCGGCAGACCGCCCTCCTGGACCCGCGTTATCTCATTGTGGTTTTCTAGATCCCGAGGAGGAAGAGGTTCCAAAGCCTCTACCTGCTCCTCGAAACCCTCTGAAGCTGTGACCCCTTGAAGGGAGGCGGCCCCTGGAAAAGGGGTTCGACCTAGCAGAGCGAAACCTCCGAGGCTCCCTTGATTGGTTCCGCACCGGCGCTAGGGGGCGCCCTTGTTTCGGCCTGTCTTCCGGGAGTCTGCCTCCCTTAGATTCGCCAAGGTACTTCACTAATTTCTCCAGGTCCTCCCCAAATAACAGCTTCCCTTTAAAAGGAAGACGACTCAGGCGTGCCTTAGAGGAGGCATCGGCCGCCCAATTACGCAGCCACAAATAACGCCTGGCCGCTACCACCGAGGCCATGTTCTTTGCCAGGCTTCTGATGAGGTCATACTGACTATCCGCCAGGTATGCCGCCCCGGACTCCAACCTCGCTGAGGTAGCTTGAGAGTCTTCTGCGGAAACCTCCGCTACCTGAAGTTGTTGGGACCACCTTAGACAGGCCCGAGCCACCCAAGCCCCCGCCACCGAGGCCTGTAAGGCTAGGGCGCTCACATCAAAGGCTTGTTTCAGCAGCGTATCCAATTTCCTATCTTGAGGGTCCCTCAGGGCCGTGCCGCCCTCGACGGGGATCGTTGTCTTCTTTGTCACAGCTGAAATGGCCGCATCCACTCTGGGGGACTTCAGCAGTTCTTTGTCCGGTTCCGGTAAGGGGTAAAGACGGGCCATAGACCGGCCACCCCTCAAACTTGACTCTGGTTGATCCCATTCCTCCTGGATCATCTGACGTACCACCCTGTGGACAGGAAAAACTTTCTGAGACCTCCTGATGGCTTGGATTAAAGGGTCCTCCAGTGCCTGCTCCTCTACTGGCGCGTCCGAGGTCACATTGAGCACTTTCAAGGATTCATCGATCAAAGCTGGGAGTTCCTCTTGCCGAAAAACTCGAATTATACGAGACTGATCCTCTTCTGGGATCTCCCCCTCTTCGAGCTCCTCCTCATCTTCCTCTAATTCTTTGTCCGAGCTCTCCTCTTCCGGGGTGCACTGGGACAGGGGCGTGAGAGGCTCTTCGCTCATCAGCCTCGCGCGCTTGAGCGGTAGCCCGGAGTCCTGGGTGCTTGCCCTAATGGGTCTGGGCAACCTGCTTTCCATCGCCTTGGCCGACTCCCCTACTGCAAGCCCCTGTTTGCGCATACAGTAGGCCTTATGAAGCAAGAGGACGAACTCGGGCGAGAAGAGGTCCCCTGCCCCCCCCTCCCCAAAGGCATTGGAGGGGGGGCAGAGACAGGGCGGGCAGATCCGAGGCTTCAGTAGGGGGGAGGGAAGGACCTCCCTCCTTCTCCAGAGGGTCCCCTTCCTGAGGAGCTTGAGCCATAGCCAAGTTAATTTCCTGTTCTACGGAAGTAGCCACTGCAGCACAACCCCTGCAGATCCCTGCTTCCGAGGACGTACCCCTGCGTGTGCCGCAGGAAGGACACCGTGGCTTGCCAGTCATGTCCCTTTGAAATAAGTTCTTAGAATAAATTGTATCCAAAAATAAAGGAAACTAGAATGAGGGGGGGGGGAGGGAGACAGCGTTCAATGTGCCCTCCCCTCTCCGAGTCTGCTAACAGATCCCCCCAGCAAGTATCCTAGGGAAAAAACGACTTAAATACAAAAATAAAGTAAAGTCAAAAAATAAATAACATGAAACCAAGTTAAAAAACCACCCCCCTGAACCAATTAGGTTCTCCCCAGTACTTGCTGTTGGGTGCTCCTTCTTGTTGTCCTGGGCAGCAGAAGGCGAGGCTCTCCGAAGGCTCAAACACGTGGTAGGCAGCAACCACGTGGAGCCCTCCCCGGGGAACGGCGACTCTGCGCTCCGTCGGCCTGTGCTATGCTATTGGTGCTGCCGCGCTAAGCCGCGCTGGATGCTGAGTCCCTGGAGCTGCCTACCACTCACCCCCGCTCCGGGAGTTGAGGCACGAGGTCCGACGCGGCGCTGTCTCACGCGCACTCAGCCGCCTATAGGGCTTCGGCGCGAGGCAGGGCCGGCCTTCTTCGCAGAGCCCCTGGGTGCCGGCCGGGTCAGCAGGCGAGAGGAGATCTCCACAGTCCTCCTCGCTGCTGCAGGAAACCGCCTCCTCCGGGAAGGAAGGGGGGGGGGGGGAAGGAGAGGAAGAGAGAAGAAAAATTTAAAGGCACAGCACAGAATGCTAATGCCTAGGAAATAAGGTAAACGATTAAAAATCAAATGAAATGTAAATTAAAGGTAAATTAAAAGTAAAGAAAAGTAAAGAAAAGTACACTGAAGACTCCAGTAAGCTCTTGGCTTACGGAACCCTCCAGCTGCTTGGAGGCTGAGAATACTGGAATCTGGGGGTGGTGCCAGTGGTATTTATACCGCACCATCCTCCAAAAAGGATGGGCTCAGCCTCCAAGCTGCTGGAAGGGTTGCGCAACCCAGAAGTAAAGGGACTGGACTGGAATGACGATAAGGAACAACTTTTACTACATCCTCTGGTAACTAATTCCAGAGTTTAAATACACATTGAGTGAAAAAATACTTTCTTTTATTACTCTTAAATGGGCTACATTGTAGCTTCATTGCATGTTCCCTCGTTGTTCTACTTTTTGATGCAGTAAATACCCGATCTACGTTTATCTGTTCTACTCCATTCATTAATTTATAGACCTCTATCATGTCTCCCCTCAGCTGTCTCTTTTCCAAGTCAAAAAGCCCTAACCTTTTAAGCCTTTCCTCATAGGAGTATCCTTCCATCCCCTTTACCATTTTGGTGGCTCTTCTCTGTACCTTTTCTTATTCTACTATTTTCTTTTTATGATATGGCGACCAGAATTGCACACAATATTCAAGGTGCAGTTGCACCATGGAATGATACAGAGGCACTAGAATATCCATGGTTTTATTTCCATTCCTTTCTTTATTATTACTAGCATTCTATTTGATTTTTTGGCCGTGGCTGCACACTGAGCAGATGGTTTCAACATATTATCCATAATGACGCCTAAATCAATTTTCTGAGTAGTGGTACCTAATGTGGAACTTTCCATCGTGTAACTGTAGTTTGCGTTGTTCTTTCCTATGTGCATAACTTTGCATTTGTCTACATTAAATTTCATCTGCTATTTGGAAGTCCAGTCTTTCATTTTATAAAGATCCTATTGCAATTTTTCACAATCATCTGGTGTTTTAAGAACTTTGAATAATTTTGTGTCATCTGCAAATTTGATCTTCTTCCTTGTTATTCCCATTTCCAGATAATTTATAAATATGTTAAAAAGCAGCAGGCCCAGCACAGATCCCTGGGGTACTCCACTATTCACCTTTTTCCATTGAGATAATTGGCCATTTAGCCCTACTCTCTGCTTTCTATCTTTTGAACAATTCCTGATCCACAGCAGTACACTACCTCCTATCCCATGGCATTTTAATTTGGCCAAGAGCCTCTCATGAGGGACCTGGTCAAAGGCTTTCAGAAAATCCAAATACATTATATTGACTGGCTCACCTTTGTCTACCTGTTTATTCACACCGTCAAAAAATTACAAAAGATTAGTAAGACAAGATTTTCATTGGCTAAATCCTTGTTGGCTTTCTGAAATTAAACCATGACTATCTGCATGTTCAATAATTTTTTTCTTTATAATGGTTTCTACCATTTTGCCCGGTACTGATGTCTGACTCATCAGTCTATAGTTTCCCGGATCAACCCTGGAACCCTTTTTTCAAAAGTGACGTTACATTGGACATTCTCCAGCCTTCAGGTTCTACAGATGATTTTAATGATAGTTTACAGACTATTAATAGTAGGTCTGCAATCTCATATTTCAGTTCTTTCAACCACCTCAGATGTATACCATCTGGTCTAAGTGATTTGCTACTCTTCAGTTTATCAAATAGTTGTAATATATCTTCCTGATTTATCAATATTTCTTTCAGTTCTTCCAATATCATCTTTAAATACCATTTCAGGCATGGGTAACCTCCCTACATCTTCTTCAGTCTCTCCACTATGGCCTTGCCCTCCCTTAGTGCACCTTTTATCCCTCTATCATTTTGGGACCAGCAGCTAAAAGATAGGCACTGGCCATGTGCTAGTGACACTTTACTCCACAGAAGCAGAATAACACAACCACAGGAGCTAACCGAGCAGCATGCAATATTGCTGTGCCCAGTTAGCTACTGCAGGTACTGGGCATATGCGGCAATCCCGGATAGTCAATGCTGGGGCTGCATATGACCCAGGCATTGAATATCCAAGGTTAAGGGTGGGCAGGTATGGTTATGCGCCGTAGTAGTGCATTGCCTGCCCAAATGAATATTGGACTCTTCCTTATTATGTAAATCAAATAATTCAGCTTGCATTAAATTTCACAAGCTGTGTTTATTCCAGGAAAAATAGTGCTAGCTCAAACTGATGTTATTTTTCCAGCTGGGAATACTGGGCCTCTAGCATGACCCCCCTCCCCCCATAGCCCACCCCAGGCCTATGTGAAACATTCCTTGGTGGCCTAGGGGATCCAGGTAGGAGAAATCCCCACTTGCTCTTCCCTGGCCAGTGCAAGGTTCATACCTGCAACCCCTAGCCCTAGGCTTGTATCCTTATATAGTAGCTTGAGCCCTAGCATTAGTAGTGCAAGAATGCTTCTAGGAGGCTATGGAGGCAGTTTTGAACTCAGCACTGTTCAGCATTGCAACAGCAAATGAGGATTACTACTGCCCAGATCCTCCAGACCACCAGGAAATGTTACAGGTTGGCCTGGAGTGGCCTAGATAGGCTGAGAGTTGTTTGGAGGTGGGGGGTTCCTGGTAGGGACATTTGGAATGGGTCTTTGGGATGGATGAGGGGTATCTTCGGGGGGGGAGAGAGGGGGGCATTTGGACAGCACGTTTTTACACATTGGCTCTTTAGGAAAGGCTCCTGGAAGCACTGGCCAGGTCCTAGTGACCCCATGTCCACAGAAGCAGAATAACACAGCTGTTTTTACTGCAGAAGTTACTAACATGGTACTGAGTTTCTGCAGGTTAGTGACTTCTGCAATAAACTAGGCTGTGGTAAAATATGGTATTTTACTGTGGCTTAGTAACTTCCCCCTTAATGTAGATAAGTTCAGAGTGATGCAGTTAGGGAAAAATAATTCCAGCTACCCTACCCCACCCCCTTCCCATCCCTTCTATTTGTTTCCCTTTTTCTTCCCTTTTATTTTCTTCCTTCTTTCCTCTTTCCTATTTACTAAATTGATAGTGTTCCTTTCTGTTTCATTCATAATAATTAATTATTTTTCATGTAAACCACATAGGTTATTTGATATACCACAAATCTGCAAGCAAAGTTAAAAATAAACATAATAGAAACACAGTGCTGTGCACCATGTTAAGAATCATCATTCAAGAAAAACATCTTGAAATCATTTTGGACAATACATTGAATTTTCCAGCAGTGTGCTGCAGATGCCAAAAAAAGCTAGAGACTAAAGAATAGGGCTTTTCAGCATGGAAAAGAGACCAGAGGCAGGCTGTGATAGAAGTTTAAAAAATCATGAGTGGGGTTGTTGTTGTTGCTGTTAAGTGCCGTCAAGTTGGTGTCGACTCATGGCGACCCTCTGGATAGTTGTCATAAATTGCGTTTGATCTTCAGTCAGGCGACTCATTGTTGACAGAGTGGCACCCATAGCTGATGTTGTATCGATCCATCTCATTGCCGGCCTTCCTCTTTTGCGTCGACCTTCTACCTGGCCAAGCATGATGTCTATCTCTAATGATCTCTCTCTTCGCATGATGTGTCCAAAGTATGAAAGTCGAAGTCTTGTCATCTGAGCTTCTAAAGAAAGCTTAGGTTTGATCTTCTCTAGTACTGACTGGTTTGTTCTTCGGGCAGTCCATGGTATACACCAGAGGTACTCAAATCCAGTCCTAGAGGGCCGCAAACCTGTCAGGTTTTTGGGATATCCCTAATGAATATGCATGAGATATATTTGCATGCACTTCCTCCATTGTATTTGAATCTATCTCATGCATATTCATTAGGGATATCCTGAAAACCCGACTGGTTTGCGGCCCTCCAGGACTGGATTTGAGTACCTCTGGTATACACAGTATTTGTCACCAGCACTGTAATTCAAAGGCATCAATTTTCTTCCTGTCTATCTTTGTCACTGTCCAAATTTTGCATCCGTATGACGTTAAATATGTGTATATGCCTTGTAAGAGCCTTGTAAGTATGGTAAAGGCTGCATCAGATTGCTGTAATACTTCTATGGGAATGCCATCAATGCCTGGTGCTTTCTGCTTTGATAAGGCCTTCAATACTGCTTCTTCTTTTATCACCAATAGTTCCAGATCATAAGGTACAGGTTGAAATGGCTGTTGGTCCACTTGATCTTTATCATATAAAAACTTTGTATATTCTTTCCACCTTTTCTTGATCTTCTCAGCATCATTCAACATAGATCTTTTAATATTCCAATTGGAGGCTGGAATTTTTTCTTTAACTCCCGTAGCTTTAGGAAAGCCGATCTTGTTCTTCCTCTAATTCTTTCTGCTTCTATTTCTTTGCAAGCATCATTGTAGTACTTCTCCTTAAGTTTAGTGCTGTTGCTGTTGTCACAGAAATGTGATCCTTTGCCGCCAACACTGTCCCATTCTGCTGCTGCCACCGAGATGGGTGGTTTGTCTTGGTCTGGCACCTCAACTGAAACCTGTTCATCTTTGGAGACCCTGCCAGTAGTTAAACCACCAAGAGCTTAGCCCTCAGCCTCACTGATGCACACAAGCTCTCAGCGCACAACAAGTTGCAAACCAAGTGAGGGATGAGTGGGGTAGAACAATAAAAAGCACCACCAATTACAGTATGCATCAATTTGACGCTTTAAATTTAAGTTGCATGTACATTTTGAAACCTATTTTTAAAATCATGTTTATTTATTTATTTAACAAGGTTTCATATACCGGCTCTTCCCATGATCAGAGGCGTTTTACATCGAACAGAAGTACTACTTTTACAATAAACATCAGAACTATATACATTTAACATATAACATGGTTGAACTATATACAGAGAACTATGTACAATATCACTGTAAAGGTAGTCTTAAGTGAAATAGTATATTTCATTTGTTGGAATCACTGATGGGCTTCTGTGTACTCGCTAGGTTTCTTGGGAGTTTATAATAACTGACAAATAATATGACTGTATTTATTGAACTGTATTTATATACCGCTTTTCACCAGGTCAAAGCGATTTCCATAGAACAGAACATTTTACATTGAATGCTTGTTGTACAAAAACCATTCTGACATTTGAACATTCTAATATAACCTTTTAAACATTTAATTATTATAAATAAGTAACTATTAACATTCTAACTGTTATATACATACTATTTACATTCATGGGTTATTGTGGTGAGTTGCATAGTTTGGGAGGTTAGGTAGGTGGTCCAAAATGTTCTGTGAATAGATAGGTCTTTAGGTGTTTGCGGAATGTAGGGAGGTTGGAGATGTTTCTTAGGGTATATGGGAGAGAGTTCCATAGAGATGGGGGATACAGCTCAAATGCTCTGCGATATGTTTGCTGATTTATTTATGTTTGGTTTGTGGTATGCTGAGTTTAGTGATTGTTGTTTGTCTTTGTGGTCTTGATGTTTGTGGTTTCTGTATTAGAGATATGAGACAAGTTTCTTGTTGGGAGTGAAGGGCTTTGTAAGTGAGGAGGATGCATTTGTAGTTTTTATTCTGTTGGTAAGAGGCAACCAGTGTACTTGCTTTAGGATGGGGGTGATGCGATTGTATTTATTTGCACCATGTATGATACATGCAGCAGTGTGTAGGGCAGTTTGTAGAGGGAGGAGTGTTGATTGACGTAATCCTTGAAATTTGTTGTTACAGAAGTCTGCGTGAGGAAGTGTGAGGGTTTGTAGTGTAGATCTGAAGTCTGTGTTATTTGGGTTTTGAAGAATAGTTGCAGGTCAATTGTGATGCTAAAGTATTTTAGCTCAGTTTTTACAGTTATTGGTATGTTGTTTAGTTTTATGGTAGGTGGGTGAATGAATGAACATAGCTTCTGTCTTCTTTAGGTTGATGGGTAGGTTGTTGGTTGAGAGCCAGTGCAAGACTTCTGTAAAACAGTCTTGTATTTGTTTGTAGTCAGGTTGATTGGAAAGCAGTGGACAATACAGAATGATATCATTGGCATATATGTGATAGTGGATGTTGTGTTTTCTGATTATTGAGCATAGGGGTCATAGGTATAGGTTAAAAAGGGGTGTGGAAAGGGTGGAGCCTTGAGGTACTCCTTGTGTTTCTTTGGAAGTCAGGGGCATCTGATAACCTTACCCCTATTCAATATTATCTGTCGCATAGCAAAGTCTGTACTGCTGGGCACAACCCTGATATCTCTGACTTCACATCACTGTCTATTGTCGGCAGGGTTGGCCCGTCCACTAGGTGAGCTAGGCAGCCACCTAGGCTGGCCGGCCTGGGTGGGCAGCAGCAGCAGCAGAACACATGACGGGCCACACCGCCCTCACCCCCAGCTGCCGCTGATTCTGTCTTGGAAGGGAGAGGCGGACAGCGGCATTTCCAAAAGCAGCAGCTTTTTGCCACCACTTTCTTGCCTACAGCAGGCCATGTCCTTCAGCACACATGGCCTGCCACGTCTGACCTCCCTCTGACAAGAAGTGTCGGAAGGGGATCAAAAGCGGCAGGCCATGTGTGCTGAAGGACATGGCCTGAAGCGGGCAAGAAATCGGTGGCAAAAAGCAGCTGCTTTTGAAAATATGGAATTGGCGGCAGCTGGTGGGGGGGAGTGGTGGCGAGGCCGGGGTTTCTGCCTAGGGTGGCAGAAACTCTTGGGCCAGCCCTGATTGTAGGAAATCAGGACAGAAACAGTTGAACTAGGAAGAATAAATCACAAGTTCCAATTCAGATTGCCTGTGTCTGCCGTTGCCTTCCTCTGACTGCATCTCCAGGTATGCATGTAATTTTGGGGGGAAAGGGAGCATTGCCCCCCTCCAGACACTACAGGCCTCTGCTGGAAAGGGAAAGGCCACATGGTCCTCTATCTAAGGTTACCAGACTTTTTGCAAGCAAATCTTGGGACGCTTATCTTTAGTATGTTGGGGATGGGAGGGAGTGGAGAGGAAGGAACTCCTTAGTTCCAGGTTTGAGCAACAAAGCATGAAGAAAGGAAGAGGAGTTATTACCTTGCCCCCTCCCCCATCCATCCCATGACACCAACCAAATCACTTGCAAGCAGACAAATCAACAGAGAAATAGAAACAGTGATGTATTTGCCCTGTACTATGCAAAATATAAAGATAATGGATGTAAATTCTAAAAACTGATATACTCAAATAATTGAAAATAATTTATTTTTCTATCCCCTCTATCCCCACTGCTGGAATTGGGGATAAGAGGCTGCCGAACAGGTGGAAATGGGGGACATCTGATAACCTTACCCCTATCTCATCTAAATTTTAAACTGCTCTTCTTACTGTTGTTGCCGCTGTTTTCTGTTCCCTTCTCTCCCGCTTATCTCCACAGTCCAGCATCTCTCCCTCAAACCTGTCTTCCTGCTGGGGCTGTTTCTTGAGTGGGGGCAGCAATGCAAAATTTAAAAAGAGGAACTAGCAGCACAGAGATTTATGCCCCCATACCGCTAAAGGCTTTGCCACATCCCGCCCCCATATGGCAACAGGAAGCAGGGCTGACCAAGGATATCTGATGACCTAGGCAAACCATCAGCCATGCACCCCTCTCTGCCTCCTGCCCCACCCGGAGTCCAGCATCTCCCCTTCCCTACTCCATCCCCAGGTCTCCAACATTTTTCTCCTTCCCTTCCCCCTCCTCCTGGTCTCTAGCATCCCTTTCCCTTCCCCCGCCCCCAAGGTATCCAGCATGTCTCCCTACTTTCCTTAGCCCTCAACCACCTCCTTCCCTTCCCCCACCAATGTTGCTCCTGCCCCAAAAATAGGACTTTGGGGGTGGCAGCACAGCGCCAGAAACACCCTTTAAAAACATTCTTAGCGGCAGACTTGTGAACATTTGTGTGTGCACATGCTCAAAGCCTGCCTGCAGGGCCGGTGCACGGAGATGAGGTGCCTTAGGCAATCATCATCATCCCCTGTGTCCCTCTCCCTCTCTCCGGTGCCCATTACTACTGCTGCTGCTGCTCCTCTGTGGGACCTGCAGCAGCCTCATGCTGTTTACCTTAAAAATTCAGCACCACGGGGTCATTTGCTTCCACTCTCTCAGACTGCTTGATGCCGACTTCCTGTTTCCAAACAGGAAGTGGGCATCAGGCATTTGAGGGGGTGGAACAATCAGCCCCATGATGCTGAAGCTTTAAGATAAGCACTGTGAGACTGTTTGTGGCTATTACTGCCGCTGGAGGTCCCGGAAAGGGGTGGTAGCGGTGGCTGCCTAGTTCACCTAATGATTGTGCTGGTCCTGACACTGGCAGGACTGGTCCTGATACTGTTATAGCAAACGCTGTGAAAAGCTCTTATTCAATCACTCACCCACAGAAGGAAGACTCACAGACAGGCTGGAATGCAATCAGGATCTTTAATGTGCACACAGGATCAGACAGAGATACCAGCAACCTCCACAAGGGTCTGAACCCCGAGGGACGGCCTACAATGCCTTATATACAGTACAGTTTTAAACTCATTCTACAATCCCATTTGCCACAGGTATTTCCTGCCCACCAATCAGCAGCCCCTGGGGAGGTACCTGGGTGACCTGTCCAAACCGGTATGCTCTGGTCTGTTGGTTTCAGGGCTAGGGAAATACTGTGCTCAGACCTGGAGTGGGGGAAGGGTGCCTACTGGAATCTCATTGTCTTTCTCTTAGCAGGCTGATTACCTCATGGCTTGCGGGGGAAGGGTCAGGCTGATCAGAGCCTCATGGCTTGCAGCATGGCTTGGGGGAAGGGCTATCTACAGCTCGCCGCATGGCTTGGGGAAAGGGCTACCTACAGCTACCTCATTCCCCCCTTTTTAAGTAAGACCTCAACCGCTAGAGGCGGTTGAGGGCTGTATTACTGGAGGCAAGCCGCAGAGGAGTATATTGGGTCAGGGCCATGACCGTGGCAGCCGCCTTGCGTTCTACCAGGGTGCCAAGGGTGGAAACAACCTGTAAGGAAAAAGGCACCTGGTTAAAATGTACGGTACAGCAATGGGACAAGTTAAGGTAGAGAGTTACGTATACAAAGGTCTGTCATGTTCAGAGCAGTTTGGGCAAATAATACTGCTGTGTTAGTAGTCTCTGCACTTGTTTGAAAGCAAGTCCGTATCAGGGATAGGAGTAAGGCTAAAGCACCTTTTTCTCAGTCTGATCCCGGTTTCAGGAAAGGTGTCTGTAAATCAGTCTCTCCGGTGGTCCAGAGTTCGTCGGCAGTCTGTTAGAACCCGTACTGGGCAGAAGTGTCAAAGCACAGGGGCTGGTTTGGAACTGTGACAGAAGTCCAGGCTGGAACAATTTCTGGTGCAGCGGCCTTGACACGAGAGTGATGGATCCTCGGAGCAACTTCACATCATTAAATTGCCTTCACCAGTTTACTGTCCATCAGTCCTTCCACATCATTAATTTCCTTCATCAGTTTACTGTCCATCAGAGTCCTTCCTCTCAATATATCACTTTATCCCTCACAACACTTTCCACCAACTACATACATAGGTCCTTCAATTTTTCTTTTTCTATACCATACTAATGTATCCTTATCTGGCAAGGCTGCTAAAACAATTGTTAGAAACATAGTATTGTTGTAAACAGTGTCCATTTTCCACTAACTTAATTGGTGCAGTTCTAGATTGGCATGGGTGCTCATTCTAAATAGCGACTGTCTAAACAATCTTCAATATAAAACTATACATCAATTCCAATAGAAAGAAATATGGCTCCTAACATGACAGCCACATATCTCTCATGTATGACTAGAGTCTATTGTATACCTGGTTCCCAGTGAGAGTACTGTAGGAAACTTAAAAATACTTGGACCGATCTTGAAAATGCAGTGTCCACAAGGATTTATGTAAGCTATCCATTAATTATGGTGTCAAAAGAGATCCTCTTGAGGTGAGAGACTAAGAGGGTACAAGGCATTGGTGGTTGGGCCTCATGGCGATACTCCTTCTGGTTCTTCTTGGCCGGCAAGGCATTTGTGAATAGGCCTCATGGCAGTACTTCCTCGGGTTCTTCTTGGCCTATTCCCCCTTGCCTATTCATGTCTCTTCAGAGGCATAAATGTACAAGGTTCATGTTTTCTCAGGCCTTGTGGGTCCTCAAGGTACTTAGAGCAGTCTGAATTCCGGTGGCCCAGATCATCACACTTGGAGTAGCACGTTTATTGCCTTTTTCCTAGGCTGTCGTCTCACCTTCTGCCCCTCTCTCTCTCTCTCATTCATTTTCTCAAAGCTCTCCTGGATCATTGCTGACAAGTAAGATTTAGTTTTTATCCAATCAACTCAAGTTAATGTTATCATTATATTTGTAAATAATTAAAAAACACAGTTCCATCTTTCCACTAAATTTGCTCTGATATACTTGGGAACAAAGCAATTTCAGATCAGCCCCTTTCCAAAATTTAATATTTACTCATCTTATTGCTGTGTATACTGGACCTCTACATAATGTACTCCTACCAGTATATTTGGTAACAAAGTACAAATGTATAAACTAAAAGATTTGTATCTCACAGTGCTATAATATATTGTGCTCTTGAACTCTGGACACCAACATGTAAAATTCAAATACAGAAGGACAGGTGAATTTATTCTAAATAGCACCTATGATGTTACTGTCCTGTTCATCATTCATCAGCACAGAGCTTAACAAGGCAAAGTGATTACCTTGTATCTTATAGTTCAAAACAGGCATGGAACTGATACTTTTATAAGAATTATATCTAAAGTGCTGTATATCTTGTAGCGCTATATAAATGTTTATAGCTCTACGAGGTGTTTGCCACAATATATAAAATCCCCTTTTAACTTTTTTTGGTTTGCTTGATAGCATATAGCATTTAAACACATGACTATTGGCAGCCTATCTGATTGGAATACAAAGGTTTTCTTGATAAATTTTAGTAACCCTCCCCATTCCCCGTTCGTTCCCAGCCCTCAGGAGACATACACATGGTACACAATCAAGATCAGACATCTGAGAATGTTCAAGGGAGCCACCCCTCATGGTTTTAGATGCTCAAAATTCTTCATTGGAGGCTAGGTGAATTTGTTCTTTTGTCCTCTCTAATGGGTCTCCATTCATCTGCTAGAAGAATGACTCCTCCCTGATCTCTAGTATCTTTCTGTAGCCATGCAAACTGATTGGACGTGCATTTAACAAAGCAATTGGGGCCTGAGGCAGAGGATGGACTCAGTCCACAGGACCCAGGAGTCTGTATGAGTGTAACACTGTGGGGTAGGAAAACTTGAAGCAGAGCTGGAATCTACAGAATCCTCTCTAAACCCAGATTTAAATTGTGAAGCATGCACTGTAGGGGCGTTTTCTCTTTAGACTCTCCCGACCCCATGCTCTAATTTAGTTCAATAACTAAGCACAGTATACAATGTAGATCAGATCTTCTAACCTAATCTCAATTTGGGAAAAAAAATGCAATTTACAGTAAGAGAGAGAAGTATGCAATTTACAATACAGATCCTATCTAGACTTAATCCAGGAAAAATAATACAATTTATAATACAGACCCTATCTAGTCTTAACTCAGGACAAGTAATACAACTTACAATATTTGGCAATTTACAAAATATATATATACACAAGCTAGCTATTCTTACAATGTCCACCAGATGGAGCTCCAGGATCACTTAAAACACAGGGAATAGTAGTAATTACAGCTAATGTCCACTAGATGGAGCTCCAGAGTCACTTTAAGTATATTGCAGTGTAGCTTACACGTGGTCTTTTCAAGATGGCCGCCTCCACGTGCGTCCCGATAGCTGCTCCTGGGTGCAGGGGAATTCGCACACGTGGTGTTCCCAAGATGGCTGCCACCCCACCGTGCTCCTTCACACCGGCTCACCCTCTACTCCACAGATGGAAAAAAAGAAAATGATGGACCTTCAAATGATCACTTCTCCCTCAATCGACCCAAAAAAGGTTAGCTTCTCATATTCTGGTTTAAGGGCAGGAAACCTCAGCGGGGGCTCAGGGGAAGGCCGGAACCTCAGCGGGGGCTCAGGGGAAGACAGGAAAATTCAGCGGGGGTCAGCGGTGCACCGGGACAGCACCGAGAGGCACAAAACCTCAGCGGAGGCCCAAGGGAAGGCAGGAACCTCAGCGGAGGCCCAAGGAAGGCAGAAATTCACATCGGAGCACATGGGGAGCATGGATTCACATCGGACAGCATGGGGGGGGGCAGAATTAACATCGGAGCACAACGGAGAGAGAAATTCACATCGGAGCAGAAATTAGCACAGCGGCAGCATGGGGGGGGGACAGAAATTTACATCGGAGCACAGAAATTACATCGGGGGTTCAGGGAAAGGCAGTAAATCCACACCGGAGCACATGGGGAAGCAGAAATTAACATCGGAGCAGAAATTAACACAGCGGCAGCATGGGGGGGGGGGGGACATAAATTTACAACGGAGCACAGAAATTACCTCGGGGGTTCAGGGAAAGGCAGTAAATCCACACCGGAGCACATGGGGAAGCAGAAATTAACATCGGAGCAGAAATTAACACAGCGGCAGCATGGGGGGGGGGGGACAGAAATTTACATCGGAGCACAGAAATTACATCGGGGGTTCAGGGAAAGGCAGTAAATCCACACCGGAGCACATTAGAGAGCTCTCTCCTTGCAGTCTATTTTTAGCTTATCAAGTGCTATATTTAGTTACTTTTTTTCTCAGATTACTGCAGTTACAGGACGAGCAATGGCTTCAGGGCCACTAAGGCCCCTACTAGGACTGCTTCTCAGATTACTGCAGTTACAGGACGAGCAATGGCTTCAGGGCCACTAAGGCCCTTACTAGGACTGCTCGTGCAGTTGATCAGGCTGCTACAGGTTCCCAGAAATTACCAGGACTCACAGATAGAGTACAGAACTAGCCCCAAACAGTAAGGTAGCAGTACTCACCAGAACTCTGATCAGACAGGAAGTTTGGATGCCAGTCTATCCAGCTGGTTTTTCAATCGGGGATTCAACCGCAGGGACCAGCTGTCCAGACAAATCAAGGTGTCCTTCCGAGCACAAAGTGGCCCGGGGGCGCCAAGGACCGTTAATCACCTGGAGGGGCCGGTCCCTGACTGGTGGAGGCCCAGATGCTGCAAAAGCAGAAGTCTTCCCACCGTGGGTGTGATGAGAGAGGCTTTTCTTTTAATATTTCCCGGCCAATGCACCAAAATGTTATAGCAAACGCTGTGAAAAGCTCTTATTCAATCACTCACCCACAGAAGGAAGACTCACAGACAGGCTGGAATGCAATCAGGATCTTTAATGTGCACACAGGATCAGACAGAGATACCAGCAACCTCCACAAGGGTCTGAACCCCGAGGGACGGCCTACAATGCCTTATATACAGTACAGTTTTAAACTCATTCTACAATCCCATTTGCCACAGGTATTTCCTGCCCACCAATCAGCAGCCCCTGGGGAGGTACCTGGGTGACCTGTCCAAACCGGTATGCTCTGGTCTGTTGGTTTCAGGGCTAGGGAAATACTGTGCTCAGACCTGGAGTGGGGGAAGGGTGCCTACTGGAATCTCATTGTCTTTCTCTTAGCAGGCTGATTACCTCATGGCTTGCGGGGGAAGGGTCAGGCTGATCAGAGCCTCATGGCTTGCAGCATGGCTTGGGGGAAGGGCTATCTACAGCTCGCCGCATGGCTTGGGGAAAGGGCTACCTACAGCTACCTCAATACGAAGTGCATGTCAGAGGGGGGACAGGCAGAGATTTCAGCAGCATGAGGGCACAACATCCCCAAGCTGTTCATTCCTGTTTTAGAAGGAACCCCGGTAGGAAGGAAGGTTTAAGAGGGGGACATGCTGGAGTGGACGGGGGGAGGGGAGGGAATAAAAGGGAATGATGCTGGACCTGGTTGGGGGGAGGGAAAGAAGAGGGAGAAGTGCTGGACCTGTGGAGGGTAAGGGAAAAAGAGTATGCCTAATGGGGAGAGAAGATAGAGGCAGCATCTGTGGGAAGGTTGAAAGGAGAGTGATCATGTACCAAGAAGGAGGAGAGTGTGCCAGGAAGGGTGAGAGTGAGTGCGTGCCAGGAGGGCTGGAGTTAGAGAGAGACGGTATGCTAGAAGGAAGGAAAGACTGTAGGGGGAGGGAGGATAAAAGAGAGGGGGGGAAGAGAGATGGGAGAGAGAAATATGATGAGAAGACTTGGAGCAGGGAAATAAAGGAGGGAAGGGGGATGTATAAAGGCAAAAGGAGATGGAGGGGGGAGAAGGGGGAAGGGGAGGAGAGAGATGAGAGGAAAGGAAAAAGAACAAGGGAAGGGTGAAGAGGAGAGAATGGGAAAGGGGCAGAAATGGGGTGAGAAGGAAGGAGATAGGCAAGGAAGGAGGGATGAAGGGCAGGAATTACAAAAAAGGTGAGAAATAAGTGAATTATGGAGAGGTGGGGAGAGTGGAGAGGGGAATAGCAAGGGGTGTGTGCAAATAAGAAGGAAGGAAGAGGAGAATGGAAGACTATAGATAGGATAAAGGGAAACAAAAAAAGATGCTACTACTACCTCTTAGGATTTGTATAGCGTTACAAGGCGTACACAGCGCTGTACAGACACATGCAAAAGATGGTCCCTGCTCATCAGAACTTAAAATCTAGTCAATACAGACAACACAACAGCTGAGGACAAGGATATATCTAGGGGAATGGTAAGGAACACATAGGAGACTAAGCGGCTTGGGAACTTATAAGAAAAATGAAAAAAAAAAAAAAGACAACAAAATGGAAAACTCTAGAGGAACTACAGAGAGAATAAAATGAGTAACAGAAGAAAAAATCTTAGAAATCAGAGGGGAAGGAAAAATGTAAAAAGATAACATGAATTTGGGACGTCCATCCACATTATTCACCCCCCTTCCATCCCTGGCAGAATCCTCCACATACGAACAAGGAGTTTGTACGGGGAGGCTTAGTCGGGGGTGGGAGAGGCATTCTGAAGGCGGCAAGGGTGGGGTATGGGCAGTCCATGACTCCAGAGATACAGGCCAAATTCAGAAGTTGGCCCTGTACGTCCAGGGTTGGCAGACTGGATGGGGGACTTAAGTCCCCCTGGACTTTGGGGGGGTGGCAGGCCTGGGCAGCACCATGGAAGGGCAGATCATGAGTCGGGTTGCGGGGAAAGGAAAGACTGGTTGGTAGCAGTGGGTCACCGCTCCTGAATGGAGCCGCGGTGCCATGGCATCACAGTTCCATTCAGGAGCCTGACTGAGTCAGCTGGGCATGGGTTTGTATGTGCATGCTGATCAGAAGTGGGTCCCAGCCTGCATGTACAGACCCTAGAACCGATTCCTAGCCCCCGCGGGATTGGAATCAGGTCTACTTCTAATCAGATGCACATAGAACGTGCCTCTATAAAAATAGATTAAGAAATACAAAGGTCTGAAAATATTTTGTGTCGCCCTGTAGCTACAACTGAACAGGTGAGAAGGGTGAGGCTAATGGCAACTTGTCTGGGAGGCGGGCGTGGGGCATGAGTGCTAGCATGCATGTGAATATTTACTGTATCTGTGCAAAAGAGGGTAAGGGGAGGGGAGAGGGAAGAAAGCTAATAGTTGCTAATGGGAGGAGAAGGCGACGCTCCTCTCCCTCCACTAATCTGAGCTCCCTATCCCTTGATCCTTCCCCCCTCAACCAAGCAAACTAGGCTTATTCTCCAGGGAAACTTATTCTGACATTTACTCAGTAAACCCCAGGCTGCCTAGAAAACAGCAATTATTTATAAAAACCCAAGAAACAGTGAATTTAGTTCGGTAACTCTCTTAGCCTTTTAAAGATGTGTTTTTCCTTTAAATTCTAACAGTTTCTGCTTTTGTATATTTTGTTTAATCGGGTTTCATATGACACCCGAGCTACTAGGCAGCCGGATATATGCAGAAATGGTTAACCGAAGCGCGCGGGCGAGGAGGACGAAACCGCAGCACCTGGGCAGGGCTGCAGCTTGCAGATTATGAACTGCGGGAGCGCAGAACTTCGTACTTTCTGTGGCAAGGAGAGGAATTAGCCTCGGGCATAAGAACCAAATCCATTCTAGAAGAAAACAAGTAAAGTACTGAAATCTCGAAGCTGTGCATATTATTCGATAGACGCATTTCCATGATCTCTCCCAGCCCTGTCTCCTTTTGGCGTCCAAAAGTTACAGGGAAGTAACTGATCAGTAACTGCACTGACGGAGTTCCAGGACGTAGGGAAGACGCGATCTGCTGAAGGACACACCGTTGTGATGTTTCGTTTCGTTTCTTTTCTTTCCCTTCCCATGATCGGAAAGGCATGGTAAGTTTTCTGGGCCCTCCTCCCCATGCCCCCTATAGAACACTAGATGGGAAAGGCGCGCTCCTATTGTATTTGTCACCGTGGTGGTGGGGAAGCCCTCTAGAGCTGACTTTGGGGGCGGTAATGAGAGGCGTAATGTTCTTTGTACCTGCCATGTGCAAGGTTTCAGAGTTCTATTTAACGTTCCACATGCCATAGATATATAAGTAATACTTCCGATTTTAGGTTATAACTGATAAAAGAAAAAAAATTGAAAATGGGTGTTGATTGGATGCATACTGGGAAAAACATCTCTTTTCCCTAGCACGTTCTCGCCCCTCTTGTATCCTCCACGAAGCCTTTGCGCCTTTTCCATGCTGACGACTCCTAAGTGACACAAATGTATATATTTGATTCCACTGAAAAAGTAGCTGCGGGCGGGCGGGCGGTCTCTGGCTGGCTCAGTCGGGGGTGAACAAGAGTTTAAAGGAAAGTACTGTACTGGGGGAGGATGGGTTAGAGTAAGAGAGGAAATGCAGGGACATGTAACACAGGGGAGGACAGCAGCCACTGACACCAGGAAGCGGAAAGGGGGAAACAAAGGGAAGATACTAACTAGACATAAGGGAGGGAGGAAATAGGGAGATGGAGGGGGGCCTGCTGGCCACAGATGGTCATAAGATGGAAGGGGTATACTTGACACAGGGGACAGGGAGAACAGATGCAGGGCACAGGGAAGGAACAGCAGGGATATGGAGGAGAAGTTGCTAGACAAAGGAGGTCACGGGGAGAGAAGGGACATGCTAGAGCAGGAGGGTGCAGTAAATAGGGGAAAGGAGATAGGAGAAAAAGGGTAGATGGATCCGAGATGGTGGACATGGGTGGAAATAAGGAGATAGGGAAGATGCTGGACATACAGGAATAAAGATGGGAGGGATGTGGATGAGGGATTGCTTGACAATAAGGTGAGAGAGGAGAATGCCAGACAGAGCAAGGAAGAGAGAATGACTGGGGAGTAAGAGACCAGGCAAGGAGAGAAAGATGGAGAATGTCAGATGTATGTAGGGGGTGGAAGCGAAGAAGACGAAGGCTGAAAAAGGTGGATTTGAGACCTTGGAAAGAATTCAGTGAAGGAAAGCAGAAACCAGAGACTGGAACCAACACAATTAGAAAAATAAAATGGCCAGACAGCAAAGGTAGAAGACAATAATTTAATTTTCAATGTAGTATTTGGAATGTGTCAGTTTTATCATTTACATGTGCTGTTTGTATATGCATCTCTTTCTGTTTTTCTGGTATTCCACTACATGCAGAGCGTCTTAGAATTTCAATTTAATATTTGTCTCTATATTTCTATTTTTAGTTTGTGATCACTTACTCTGTACTTGGTGAAGGTCTGCCTATGTTCTAAGTATGTGATTGAGGCCAGACATGGAGTTTCTATAGTAGTTTTCTTAGTAGGTGTTTGGATGTTCAGGGCCCATTGCAATATTTACACTACTGGCCTTGTCAGGTTAAGCTCCTTGTATGAGTTTTGGAAGTTAGTGCTATTATGGAATGGTGTGTGTGTATATATTAATACGTTCTCTCTGTTAATTATCTCAAAGTTCTATGTAAACTTGTTTAGTTTATGATCCTTGTAAACTTCCTTGATTCCAAGATAAGACGGTGTAGAAAAAAAAATATATATATACATACACCCACTGGGGCCATATCCAGCTAGCGGCCGGGCATGGCCTGTGCACTGAATATCTAGGTCCAAGGTACATTGGCTAGCCGCTTTTGATGATAAGGGGGGGGGGGGCTCATTCTAGGGTTTTTCTGCCCCTTCCTTTGTGGTAGGACTTGCTCCGTGTTTAGCAGACTGCCGTCTTTGTTATTCTTTGAGGTAATATTAAGATTGGGCCCATCTGTATGGGATGACAGGTTAGGAGAGGCTTCAAGGAGTTTTTGCCTTAGTCCTAGACAGCAAGCGGTCAGTCCTAGTTTCCAGGGTCACCTTCTGGAGGCCTCCTTGGCATGGAGCAACAGTTGGATCGCTACAGTCTTACCAACAGTCATTGTGGTCAAGCGTGTCTTCTGGCCTTCCTTCCCTTTAGGCCTCACTACATATCTCGTCCAATGTAGACACACTGTGTTGTCAACCACTTTGATTGAAGGATAAAGTGGTATACAAAACTGGTTAAATAAATAAATATTTCATTAGATCACCAGATTGTCGCTTAGGAGAGGTGGTATTTGATCTTCTTTCAACGATTTCACTGCCTTGTTCCCAGAAATGGACACTTCAGCTCATAGGTTCCTGGTAACTTACCCGGAGAGTGGCACGTTGGTCAGGTCCTGAGGATTTCTGGGTTGACAGGTCTTGTCTTAATTGCTTACCAGGTACTTCCTCATGATGGTTATAATACTACAAACTTCAGTAGGCTGCAGATATTTTGAGCCAGCTTTCTGGTTTGGTCTAGCATTGTTGTGCATGTTGAGTTGGGCACAGTGTAGCAAGACAGGTGCCGGAGTTCCTGTCCCTGATTTTTTTCGCCTCTTGGTATTTGCTTCTGACTTTCATATAGCTAAGTGCGGCAGAGGCGTTGCGAGCTTAGGTGAGGAAGATAGTATGGTCTGGAAGGCGTGCCGTCCAGTTGTGACCAACAATTTTTCTTTTTCTGTAGTGTTCCTAGGCTCACGCATTGTGATCACAATATGGGGAGGGGAGGGGGAAGTGGGGAAGGGGGAGACTACCTGAATTCATAATCATGAGAGCTTGTCTCTATGCTCAGCCAAAGAAGCCTCAGTTGAACCACACAATGCTCTGCATGCAAGCCTGGAATCGATGCTCTATTTGCACTTTAAATGGCGGAAGCTATGGTGGCTTGAGTGCCGATATAGCATCTCCCTTTTTGGCTTACTTGCTGATCTTACCTGTTGGACGGGATCGAACCTCTACTGTCCTTTTTATCTTGAAAAAAAAAGAAGGGAAGCTAAGACGAATCAAAGAAATCAGAAAGAGAAATTACACAGGTACACTACCAAAAAACTGCCTCCAGTTTTGCAACTGATTCCTATAGATTTTGGGGTGCTGAATCCAGGAAAAATAGCCAAAATGTTCCATCACGTCACGTTTTCTTGCAAAATTAGATTTCTTACCCATATAAGGAATGTTCACATAATTTCTTTTTAGCCGACTGCAGTTTATTTTCTTGGCCCAAAATAGAGGTTGTAATGGTTAACTAACTAGAAACACTCCCTCATGATATTTTAGAGTGTTTTGTATTCATTTTATACATTAACAGGACAATTGGGAGGCGGGGGGCTAAATCCAGTACTCGCGCTGGTGCATGTTCTTTCCTGTTCGCCTCGCCTCGTTCGCTCGCTCAAACACGGTGGTTGCGACATGAACGTTCCTGTCAAATTTCAGTTTCTTGCAAGTTCATTATTACCTTTTGTTTGCTCAGTCGTAATCCAGCTTTATTCCGAAGTGGTTCACTACAGTTGTAGTTTGCAGTGCTGTGTATTTGTGATGGCTCACAGAGCCAGAGGTTGCGTCAACTCTCCGGACAGTTTTTATTTGTGGGGAATATACCGTGAAAAAGCGGCAGAGGAACATTTCTGCATTTATTAGAAAAGTATATTTCGCCTATTTCGGTTTGAAGTTAGGCGATCAAGACAAACCGTGGGCTCCTCACAAAGTGTGCAAGACATGTGAGGAAGATCTACGCTTATGGATGAAAGGTAAAAAACAAGCATTTCGTTTCGGAATACCTATGATGTGGTGTGAACAAAGAGACCACAGCAGTGACTGCTATTTTTGCTCTTGCATTGTGAAGGGATACAACTTAAAAAATAAGAACGTAATAAGTTACCCCACCCTTCCCTCAGCAATTAGGCCTATGCCTCATAGCAACGAAGTACCTGTGCCTGAACCACCAAAATCTTTGGATCATATTTGTGTGGACGGTTCTGATCATGATGAGACTCATCAGATGGCTTTTTCCCGATGAGTCCAGTACTTCCGAGTTTGAAACTGAACCAGATCCGAAACCTGAACTTTTCTCTCAAGCTGAATTGAATGATTTAGTCCGGGATTTAGGACTCCCAAAAGATGCTGCCCAACTGCTAGGTTCTCGGCTTAAACAGAAAAATCTATTGTCACCAGGAACAACTTTTTATTGGTACCGCAACCGCGAGACACAATTTTTGAAGTATTTCAGCAAAGAGGAAGATTTGGTATTTTGCAACGATATATACGGAGTGATGGAAAAGTTTAAACTCAAGTATGATCCTGCTGAATGGCGGCTGTTCATTGATTCGTCAAAAGACAGCATAAAAGGTGTTCTTCTTCATAATGGCAACACATTCGCTTCAGTTCCTATTGCTCACTCTGTTATTCTCCAAGAAAAATACGAGAATTTGGCCCTGATTCTTCAGAAGATTCGTTATGATGAGCATAAGTGGATGATTTGTGGAGACTTTAAAATTCTATCCATGCTATTAGGGCAGCAATCCGGTTTCACCAAATATCCCTGCTTCCTTTGCTTGTGGGATAGCCGGGCCCGCGACCTACACTGGGGGAAAAAAGACTGGCCAATTCGGGAGTATTTGAGACCCGGTGAGAAAAATGTTCTTCATGAGAGCTTGGTACCTCGTGATAAAATTCTATTACCACCTCTCCACATTAAGTTGGGTCTCATTAAGCAATTCATCAAGTCCCTTCCAAAAGATGGTGAGTGCTTTCGGTACCTTTGCTCAAAGTTCCCCCGACTTTCTGAAGCAAAGCTAAAGGAAGGAGTGTTTGTTGGCCCTGATATAAGGAAACTCATTTCAGATGGAGCATTCGCTGAAACGATGTCTGAGAAGGAAAAAGAAGCCTGGGATTCCTTCAAGGATGTTGTTCTCAAATTCTTGGGGAACAGGCGGGATGAGAACTATAAGGATATTGTTGCCAGGATGCTCAATGCCTTCAAAGAACAAGGCTGTAACATGAGCCTGAAAGTCCATTTCTTGCACTCCCATGTGAACTACTTTCCCGAAAACTTGGGGGCGTACAGTGAAGAACAAGGTGAAAGGTTTCACCAGGACATCAAGGACGCAGAGAGAAGGTACCAAGGAAGATGGAACACCACTATGATGGCTGATTTCTGCTGGTTGCTGCTGCGGGAAACCCCAGATGAAAAATACGCCAAGCAGCGCACCAAGAGAAGCATTCGGGGGAAGAAGAAACGGGCCCACCAGGAGATTGATTGACCCAAGAATGACTTTAAAATCTAAACTGTGTTGACAAATATCGTGTTTTTACTAAACTTTGAAATAAAAATTTGCTAGTTATTACCACAGTGTCGGATCTCATTTATTAGAATTTTATTTTCACACCATCGGGTGTTTGTCTTCATGTATTGCAATGGTGCGGTTTGCGTTTTCTATTCTTACATACATACCTGTACAACATTTTTTGCACATTTCTTTGCTTTGCTTTGTGTCTAACCTCGCTCTTATATGCTCAATGTTTGTGCACATGTATGTGGCTGTTTTAAGTGCAGACAATTTTGCTACCATCACAGTGTGTTTTGTTGACATTACTCTATTCTTATGTGCTGCCTTGTTACAATTTTCTTTATTCTTATTTGAATAACTACTAAACAATTAGTATAAAGAATTCATCCAAGAAACTTTTATCTCGATCGCACTCAATCTGAAACGTTCACCTCAAACTGCTAACCCAATGTAGCAAAAAATCTGTACGTGATGGAGCAAATTGGTTACCAGATTTGGATTCAGCGCACCAAAAAACGTAAAAATCAATCGAAACATTAGAGGCAGTTTAAAAAAATTTTTTTTTAGTGTACCTGTGTTATTAAGTAAGAGGTGAGCGAAGCTAGCAGTCGTGAGCGGGTGTTCTCGGCTGTTTGGTGCTCTCAGTCACAGATCTGTGTCTTTGGGGAGGGACTGGTGTAGTTGCCTTCGGTTCTTCCCAGAATAGCATATTTGGTTTGCTGGGGTTTAGGTTCCTCTTCTCCTCGATGGGGTATGTGAGAAGTGCAGTAGGTCTCTGTTGCTGGGAAATATTGCCCAGCTTCCTCCTGATCATACGAGTAGTAGTTGTGTAGTCCATTCTTTTTGCTGCAGTGGGTGTTGGGCAGTTTCTTCTCCCACACTGAGTCGGGCTTACGTTGGCTTTCACCAATGAAGAGGGGCGGTTCGGCTTCGAGATGGCTTCAGACCTGAGGTTTCACAAATCCAGGTCGGAAAGACTATCAGGGGGCTATATTCCTGGGATTGATCGTTCAGGTACCCCCTACTGCTGCTGTTGTTTTTTCCTTTGGGGGGGGAGAGGGCGGGCTGCGGTTTCTATGTTCAATTGTTTTTTCATTTGATTTCCATCTTGGCGGAGGGCCTGCGGGCCCTAACATGGATGTCAGTCAGTGATTCACACCTCCCAGGTTTTCCTTTTTTGAGGTCTGACTTTTCAGAGATTTGGGCTCAGCCATGGCTACAGAGGGCTGTCAGTTGCTGGCTCTTTACGGTGGCAGTTGCCTGCTGGGAGTTGGGAAACCCCATCTTCCGGAGAGCTGGTTAGTTGGCTTGAGCTGCGTTCCTGCTCCGCTTCCTTTTTTCTGGTTGTCTTTGACCCTTTGGTGATCTTGCATGATTTGTCTCAATGGGCTCGGGGGGCTGTTGGTCAGTCGCTGGAGTGCACTTTTTCTCTCCACTTAGATTTGACTGTTCCAGCCTCAGGCTCTTCCTCTATCTCAATATGGAGGGTACTTGCGTGTGTCCTAGATGTCTTTCTCAAAGGTGGGAGTCCAGGTTCTTTCACAGTGTTTTTCCTTTGAGGTGTAGGGTAAATCATTAACATGCAAAAAGAAAAGGGGAAAAAACCCAAAGACAAAGAGCGAAAGACAAAAAAAAAGGCAAGCAAAAGAGAAAAATATAAGAAGGAGAGAATCAAGTCTACATATGGGGACAGCAGCACCCATAGTATGTAGAGCTGACTAAACTTTACCCTCTACTGCTCTGTTTTCACCTTACACCATGATTATTCTCATTGGCCATAGTGGAGTTGCCAGTTGTAGAGAGAGGGCTTCTACTTTCTTTCCTGATATTGAGCGTTCTTCGATCCTAGTCTGGTTCATGTTCTTGTTACTCTTCAAAGTCCTTAGGGTTTTTTTTTTCTCTTGGGGTCTCTTGGAGGTCAAGGTTGGGGTCTAGTTGGGCTTCTGTTTCTTGTCTCTCTGTCTTTTTGCCTTGGTGCAATCTGGTAGTCAGGTGCTCATGTTTCCCAGCAGGTGGTTTTTCCACGAGATTGTTTTTCTTTCCCTTTTTGTTTGTATGAGTTGTTCCTCTAGAGCAGTGGTTCCCAACCCAGTCCTCGGGTACCCCCAACCCAGTCACGTTTTCAGGATATCCACAATGAATATGCATGAGATCTGCATACCGTGGAAGCAGTGCATGCAGATCCTCCCATACATATTCATTGCGGATATCCTGAAAACCTGACTGGTCTGGGGGTACCCGAGGACTGGGTTGGGAACCACTGCTCTAGAGGATCCTTCTGCAAGGCAGGAAAGACCTGCTTTTTTGCTGAGGGTTACTGGGGCTCTGGTCCTGTAGTACTTGGCAGCAGCAGCGCACGTTATCACAAGTGTATATCTGTATCCTTCTTCTCCTTCCTCTTCCCCTTGTCTGAAAGTTGCCAACCTCTAGCTCTACTGGAGTTCCTTTATTAATTTTAGGCCAGGCTATTCTCTTTCCCTCACTATAAAGCTGTACTGCTTTGGTACATCCCACGCATCTGGACTGGACTGAAGGGATAGTTAGGAGGATGCAATTAGATCTTATCTGCTAATTGTCTTTCCTTGAGTCCAGTCCAGTCCATGACCTGCCTGCTGTTGTTGACATGAGCCCAGCAATATCCCTGGTATTCCTTATTTATTTATTTAACTTCTCTTATATACCATGCTATTACATATCAGTGTGGTGTACATTAAACAGAACAATATACCGTGCAGACGGGCCGCATAGTATTTACATTGAACAGGGATTGAAACTTGGATTTAACTGGGGTAACATTTCTACAGTTTATTTACAATGATGCCTATGTTTTCGGGGTATCGTCTATTCGGGACTGTCTAGCTTGAGTTGGCTATTCTTTAACTTGCTGGGAATGTTATTAGGGGGCTCTGGATGTTTGATGTGAGTGCTCGTTGGTTGGTTTCTATAGCTAGTTTCTGGGTAGTGCCTTATGAACAGATGATGCTTCAGTGCCTTCCTGAATTGAGTCAGGCTAGTAGTGACTCGTATGTCTGTTGGAAGGGCATTCCAGGCTCTGGGTGCGTAGATCGTGAAGGGTCTGTTGGATGTTGCTTTTGAGCACATAGTCATTTCTTAGTTCTATGTTCTATGATTTCTATGATTTTCTAAGTTCTATGATTTTCATTGTTTCCAATTCAGTACTGTGTAGATTGTTGGATTGCTAGTCTTCAGACTTTGGTTTTAGGTTTTCCTCTCCTTCACATTTTTGAGAGCAGAAGAGGCTGATGAGGGAAGTATTTGCTGTGCTCTGATTGGTTGGGTAAGCATTTAATACTTATGTCTTTACTAATTGTGCACTTAATATTTTCGAGTTCTTGCATCTGCTTTATTACAGATGGTGAGAGCGAGGCCTTTGTACTATGACTTCAAGATTACTACTACTGCTACTTGTTGTTTTTGTATAGTGCCACAAGGCATACACAGCACTGTACAGACACATGTAAAAGACTGTCCCTGTTCATCAGAGCTTACAAGCCAGTCAAGACAGACAATAGCTGAAGACAAGGACACATCTAGGGGAGTAGCAAGGAAACACATAGCAGACCAAGCAGATCAGGATCCAAAAGCAGACTTGAAGAGGTGAGTTTTTCAGCCTGGATTTGAAAAGAGCCAGAGATGAAGAATGATGCACAGACTTGGGTAGTTTATTCCAGGCATAAGGAGCAGCAAGGTGGAAGGATCGAAGTCTGGAGTTGGCAGTAGAAGAGAAGGGGTGCAGATAGAAGGGATCTGCCAGAAGAGCGGAGCACCTGAGGAGGGGTGCAGGGAGAGATAAGAGGAAAGGTAATGAAGAGCAGTAGAATGAGTGCACTTGTAGGTCAGTAGGAGAAGTTTGAACTAGATACGGAAATGGATAGGGAGCTAGTGAAGTGACTTAAGAAGGGGCGTTATGAGAGCATGTAGAGGCTGGCAGAACATTAGCTGCACAGGTGAGTTTTGAACAGATTGAAGGGAGAGAGATGATTGCGAGAGACCAGCAAAGAGGAGGTTGCAATAGTCTAGACGGGAAGTGACTAAAGAGTGGATAAGTGTCTTACTAATGTGTGTAGAAAGGAAGGGATGAATTTTGCCAATATTATGGCTAAAACCTGTCGCTTCTTTCTCTATCTGTTGGCTGTGTGCAGAGAAAGAGAGAGCAGAGTCAAAGATGACCCTAAGGTTGTGAGCTGAAGAAACAGGGAGGAGTGCAGTATTATCCACAGAAATAGAGAAAGGAGGAAGTGGGGAGGTGAGTATAGAGGGAAAGATAAGGAGCTTAGTTTTGGCCATGTTCAATTTCTTTCTTAATAAAAAAAAATTCTGTTGAATACAGCAGAAACATGTACAAAGAAATATGCGAAATACATCAAAAGAAGAAAAAAGGACCATATCCCAACGGATTACCCCCCAAAAATACAGTAACCTAGGGCAAATTACTTTGTCAAGCTCTAAATTCCCAGATCCCAATAACAAAACTAAATCACATATTATATATATATAAAAAAACTACCCTTAGGTACCACTACGTACCCCACCCTCCCTGCTCTTCAAAAAGCCCTCTAACTGTTGAGGGTCCATGTAAACATAACGGACACTCAGCAGAGATACCACACATTTACAAGAAAATCTCAAGTAAAAAGTGGCTATCACCCGGGGTTTTAACTGAAGAAAACTCTTATGTCGAATTTGAGTGGCCCTAGCCACATCTGGAAAAACCTGAACCAACTGACCACAAAATAAAACAGATTTATACTTAAAATATAACTTCATAACCTGAGATTTCTGAGTATCAATAGCAAAAGAAACTACCAAAGTGGCCCTCCCAGGGATATCGTCCACTGACTGTTCCAAAAATTGGGACAAATCAATGGAAACTGGAGAGGACCCCGCTGGTATTCTAACCGGCTTATCCGGCAAGTAATATAACTTAGTAACTTGTATCTTATCTGCATCTTCCATTTTTAAACATTCCTTAAAGTATTTCTGCAGCAAAATTAATGGTGAAAGATAGTGAGTTTTAGGAAAGTTAAGAAATCTTAAATTTGTACTATACATCACATTCTCCAACAGTTCAAGCCGCCCATGTAAAAGCAGGGCATCTCTCATCCCTTCCAAACTCGCTGCCTGAACATTGGAGAACTGACGATCCAATCTAGATAATCCATTGCTTAGTTGAGCAAGGACCACATCCTGTTGATCAAACTTAGCAACAATCTCTTTAGAAAAACTGGCTGTCTGATCAAAAATAGTTTTAAGATACTGATTTGTCTGAGCAACTATTGTCCAAATATCCATTAAAGTAACAGAAGCAGGGACAGATCCCAGCAAAGACTGAGGAGCCAAAGAAACATAAAAATTTAAACATGATGGCATAGGAACCGAAGAAACATCAGAAGGGGGAGACACAGAGGGATTAAACTTTGGGATAACCAGTCCCGAAGTCTGTTCCCTCTCACCCAGTGGCTTCAGGGCAGCTAACGGCTGTGGAGGTTGAGTTAGAGTAATGGGGCTTAAAGTAGCCCCAACCCAGAGGGTGAAGATAGCTGCGTGGGAGAACTTGCCTGGATTGTTACAACAGAAGAAGAAACATGTCTGTCCATAGGGCCCACAATTTTACTCACAGTTGCTGAGCTCCCAGAAGACATCTGTCCCTTGTTCTTCCTTTTATGCGGCATCCCAAAAAACACCCTCAATCCTCTACAATAAGCCATGAACGCCGCCGCCCGTGTCCTTTACGGTCTATCCAGTTCCGACCATATCACACCAGTACTTAAGGATCTACACTGGTTACCGATATGCTCCAGGCTAACATATAAGATTCTGCTAATAACTTTCAAGATTATTAACAACATCGCTCCCAACTCTCTCAAGGATCTTATCACTCCTACCCCAAAACCAGATCTAGAAGAACGACATCAGATAACACACTAGCGATCCCCAAAGACTCCATAAGGTGTTCACTATCAACCAGTAGAAGAACATTCGCCCACTACGCTCCAAAATGTTGGAACAACCTGCCTCCTGATATCAGAGCAATCCGAGACCTGCTACAATTCCGGAAAGCAATAAAGCACCATCTCTTTCTTCTCCACTTCTCTCAAGCTACCCCTCTACCACCAAGAAACCATCCCATATCCCCCATTAAATCCCTCCACACAACATAACGCTCAAATCCCAAGCTTCTGCCCCATCCTTGAAGCATCTTACATTCTCTCATACCAACAATTAGCGAATATACACACCATCATGTATATAGTTTATTATATTCCAATTCGTTTGATTTGTTATTCTATAAATTCCCCATGTTCCCCAAGTTCTATTCCCTGTTTTAATATAAACCCAATTAGTCTTCGCTGATCTGAGTATTCTTTGTTATATGTAAACCGCGCTGATAAAAATAGTGCGGTATATAAGAGCTGTTAAATAAATAAATAAATAAATAAAATCCCTCCAAATCAACTTCCTAACACCGAACTAACAATGAAAAGACAACAAAGGGACAAGTCCCTTTGTTTCGTGTCCTTTCATTGAAGTGTCTGTGGCTGAACGTCCGTGGCCGCACAGAAAAGCCTCAGTTTTTAAAGAGCAGGCAAATGACACCAGCAAATGGGCGGAGCTGCAACTCTCACGCCGATCTCTGGGCTTCAAGCAGGCTGGAACCAACACCCACTGCTCAGCTGCGACGTCCTCAGACGCCAGGCAGGCACCCTCTGCTCTCCTGGCCATGTTCAATTTCTAACCAGTGGTTCTCGGTCTCCATCCACCCATGCGTATGGACTGGACTGGAAGGACTCAAGGAAAGACAATTAGCAGCTAAGATCTAATTGTACCATGCCCCCTCTCATTAATAACACTCATTCCAATACTACCCCTCCCACAACAATTCTGCAAAAATGCGTAATTGGACCTCATAATGTAAATATTAAACTTTGTTTTGTATCATGGGTATACCACTCTCCCTGCAGGTAAATGCATATGCTGTAGGCTCTTTGAGATTGTTTGGTTATCGGAATCTATTGTTTTGTTTTGACTGAAGCTGCCCTTTACTGCCCCTCAGAAACTGCCAACGTAGGTGACTGCATTGTCTTGCCAAAAGGTTGAGCTGGCCCTGGTTCTGTCACAAAAATGAATCCAATAACTACACATTTTTGAACTATTATATTGGTGGCATCATAGAAAAATAAGATGTTGGGTCCGATTATTGAAAGTCTGTAAACCGTGTAAATGCTGCCGAATGGGATATTCAACAGCACTGAATATCCCTGGTTAACACCGCTATAGATCCCACTGTTAACTGCTTAGCATTAAGGTGTGTCATGGGTGTTCCAGGGACGGCGAGAGTTGGTAACTGGATAGCGACGATATTGCATCGCTACCCAGTTAGCAACTTGTGGTTAAAACTAGGCGCTGCAAACCCAGTTAGCTTCTGTGCAATCGGAGGCTGTGCAGTGACCCTGGATATTCAATTCCGGGGCCGCATATGACACTGCATTGAATATCCAGGGTTAGAGGTTGGCAGCAACAGCTATGCGCCATTTGCGGTGCATAACTGTGCTATTTGAATATCGGGTCTGATGTGACTAAGTGAAATGTACCAGTACAGTGAATAATGTACTCCATGAGACTTTAATGAAAAAGCAAGATGAAAAGTGCAGTTGGGGGATAATTTTATAAAGCATTTCCTGCATATAAGCAGGTTTTAAATGCAAGCATGCTTTACACACAGGAAATGGCTGTTATAAAAGTGCCTGGGTGTATGCACATGAATAGGTAGATGTAATGACAAAACGTTTACTCAAGGTGCATATTTGCTTTACCAGATCTGGCAGTAGGTGTGTAATTTGATATAATACACACATACCTGCCCTGACAACAACAAAAAAGGTTTTAGATAATACATTGTAGAATAGTGTGATACAAAGTAATTGAGTGTCACTTTTATCCGATATCTAGGAAAACCTCTTCACTTGCAGAAGTTGGGATTAGCCTAGACAAACAAGGAAGAAAGAGAGACATTGTTCATGTTAACCAGACACAATAAAATTGTTAATTTATTGAATGCTGTTGCTCCACTGAAATTGAATATTGGCTAATGTCGTGTATGAAAAATCTTACAGTACTTAAACTTGATTTTTAAGGAAAATAAATATAACTTTGGTGCACAAACTTTTTTACTTTAAAAGTGATCTTGGAACCATCCCAAACCAAATTCATTTATGTGGGTACCTTGGACTGGGAGGAGACCTGATGTAATCTTTGCACCGTAACTGGAGCAGAGTTAAAATTTGTGAGGAATCCTGGTGAAGGTGTGTTACAGTAAATACTTTTATTTGCTGATTACTTGTGCCTCTGCTTTAGTATAAAAAGCAGGTGATGAACAAACTTCATATATGGAAAAACAAAGTGCACCCAGCTCACAGCAGTCTCTTTGGTCTGGATATAGCAGCAACATTAGATAGTGAAAGCCATGAGCTGCTGCAAAGGCTCCGCATTTATGAGATTTGTCATATCCGTGTCTGCATGTTTATAAGTGTGTTTTGCCAAAGGCAAGAGCATGGATTTTTAAGATTGTTTTACCTGTCTCTCCACATTTGGTTGTCTGCATGCCTGAACATGTGCACTCAGTTTCATATGTCACCTTCCCCAAGCAGGATAGCAGAAGGTGGGAGTTGAAAGCAGCTTAAGAAGTTGCCGGTGACTGGGTATCCAGGCTCTGCCATCTGAAGAGGAAAACTGCGATAGTGGCTTAAGAGCCCCACCGGGTCATTTTTCTGCACCCACAGCCTTCACAGGGCAGGGGCAATCACCTTTCTAAAGCAGTAACAGACAATAGCATGGATCTACACAAGGCTGGCACCCACACTCTGGAACCAACTCCCACCTGAACTACGCTCTAACAACGACCTAACAGACTTCAGGAAAAAACTAAAGACATACCTTTTTCAACAATCCTACAACTTGACATAATCAGTAATAACCATCTATTACCATCTGCAGAAACAAAATGTACATGCCTGTAAAAATGTATATATGTAAAAACCTCCTCCCTTTCCCTTCCTTACTGTGTGTTGTGCTTATCCTGGAAATCACTTTGTACATATTTTGAAAATGTTTGTCCTTGATCTGACACCTTTCCGTCATATCATCCTGTAAATCACTTTGTACATATTTTTAAAATTGCTATGTCCTGATCTGACAGCTTCCTTCATATAATCAAACTGCTCCTGATTGCTGGAAGTAGCGGTATACAAATGTATGCTAAATAAATAAAATAAATTTCAGATAATTGCTGTACAACAAAGTGGAGCTAGCCAACTGTCAAGTGTGGTGGTGGAAGTATCATGATGTGGGACGGCTTTGCTGCATCAGGACCTGGGCAGTTCAAAGTCCTGCCCTAAACCCTACTAAAATGTTATGAAAATATCTGAAACAAGCTGTTCATACAAGGAAACCTTCAAATGTCACCAGAGGTCTGGTGAAGAATAAGTCAAAATTCCTCAAAGGGCAATGTGAAAAACTGATAAACAGTTATGAAGAATATTTAGTTCCATATCATCCTGCTAGACCAGTCCAGACAAGTAGGTTGTGTTCCCCTACCAACAGATTGATGAAGACAATGACATCACTCCTGTGACTCTGTCCACCTCAGCCACCAGAGGTCCGTTCAGTATTTCTTTATCTTCAGCAAATGGTGGATGGATTTTCTCTTCTCTGTAGAAAATCTGAAGATTGAGAGGAAAAGTGATTGATTAAATGCCCGTAAATGATCACCCTGTTGTTGTTGTTGTTGTTGTTGTTATAAAGTGCCGTCAAGTCGGTGTCGACTCATGGCAACCCTCTGGATAGTTGTCCTAAATTGCATTTGATCTTCAGTCAGGCGGCTTATTGTTGACAGACTGGCACCCACAGTTGCTGTTATTGTATCGATCCATCTCATTGCTGGCCTTTCTCTTTTGCGTTGACCTTCTACCTTCGCAAGCATGATGTCTTTCTCTAATGTTCTCTCTCTTTGCATAGTGTGTCCAAAGTATGAAAGTCAAAGTCATCTCAGTATGCGGAGTCTTGTCATCTGAGCTTCTAAAGAAAGCTTAGGTTTGATCTCCTCTAGTACTCATTGGTTTGTTCTTTGGGCAGTCCATGGAATACGCAGTATTCGTCGCCAGCACCATAATTCAAAGGCATCAATTTTCTTCCTGTCTATCTTTTTCACAGTCCAACTTTCACATCCATATGATGTTATTGAAAATGTCATGGCTTGAACAAGTCAAATCTTTGTATGGAGAGAGACATCTCTGCTCTTGAGAATCTTGTCTAAGTTCTTCATAGCCATTCTGCCAAGAGCAATGTGTCGTCGGACTGTTTGATTGCTTGTTGCTTCTTTATTGATAGTTGATCCAGGTTAAAGTGGTCAACTATTTTAATTTCTTATCCATCAATGAAGAAATTATTCATTTTGCCAGTTGTTAGGATCTTTGTCTTCTTAACATTAAGATGCAGGCTCATTTTAAGACTATATTCCTTGATCTTGAGAAGCAAATGTTTCAAATCGTCTTCACTTTCAGCCAGTAATGTGGTATCATCAGCATAGTGAAGGTTGTTGATGTGTCTTCTGCCAAGCTTCACGCCTCTATTCTCTTCATACAGTGCTGCTTCTCTGATGATTTGTTCTGCATATAAATTAAAGAGGTAAGGGGAAAGTATGCAGCCTTGTCGTACACCTTTGCTGATTTTAAACCATTTTCTTTCTCCTAGCTCCATTCAAACTGTTGCTTCTTGGTCAGTGTAAAGGTTATGCAAGAGAACGATCAGGTGTTCTGGTATACCCATGCTTCTTAATGTGGTCCAGAGTTTCTCATGGTTTACACAGTCAAAAGCCTCGCTGTAGTCAATAAAACACGTATAGATATCCTTTTGGTATTCTTGTCTTTTCAAGGATCCATCTCACATAAGAACATAAGATATGCCATACTGGGTCAGACCAAGGTCCATCAAGCCCAGTATTCTATTTCCAACAGTGGCCAATCTAGGTCATACGTACCTAGCATTTTCCCCAAGGGACACAGGTTCCACAATGCTTGAATTGGTTCAAGCATTGATATCCTGGGTCCCTTCTTAATAATGGTTTATGGACCTTTCCTCCAGGAACTTGTCCAAACCTTTTTTAAACCCTGCTACACTAACAGCCTTTACTACATCCTCCGGTAACAAATTCCAGAGTTTGATTACACGTTGAGTGAAAAAATATTTTCTTTTATTAGTCTTAAATAGTTTACCCTTTAGCTTCATTGCATGTCCCCTAGTCTTTCTATATTCTGATAACGTAAACAATCGATCTACGTTTACCCGTTCCACTCCGTTCATTAATTTATAGACTTCTATCTTATCTCCCCTCAGCCGTCTCTTTTCCAGGTTAAAGAGCCCCAACCTTTTTAGCCTTTCTTCATAGGAGTATCCTTCCATCCCCTTTACCATTTTGGTGGCTCTTCTCTGAACCTTTTCTAAAATCGCTATATCCTTTTTAAGATATGGCGACCAGAATTGCACACAATATTCAAGGTGCGGTCTCACCATGGAACGATATAGAGGCATTATAATATCTTTTGTTTTATTTTCCATTCCTTTCCTTATGATACCTTGTATTCTATTTGCTCTCTTGGCCGCTGCTGCACACTGGGCCGAGGGTTTTAACATAGTATCCACAATGACGCCTAAATCTTTTTCCTGGGTGGTGGTTCCTAATGTGGAACCTTGCATCGTGTAACCATAGTTTGGGTTGTTCTTCCCTAGGTGCATAACCTTGCACTTGTCCACATTAAATTTCATCTGCCATTTTGATGCCCAGTCTTCCAATTTATCAAGATCCTCTTGCAATTTTCCAAAATCCTCTTGGGTTTTAACAACTTTAAATAGTTTTGTGTCATCTGCAAATTTGATAACCTCACTCGTTATTCCACTTTCCAGGTCATTTATGAATGTCAAAAAGCAGCAGACCCAGCACAGATCCCTGGGGTACACCACTATTCACCTTTCTCCATTGGGAAAATTGGCCATTTAGCCCTACCCTCTGCTTTCTATCTTTTAACCAGTTCCTGATCCACAATAGTACAGTGCCTCCTATCCCATGACTCTTTAGTTTTGCCAAAAGTCTCTGATGAGGGGCCTTCTCAAAGGCTTTCTGAAAGTCCAGATACACAATATCAACCGACTCACCTTTGTCCACCTGATTATTCACTCCTTCAAAAAAACATAACAGATTAGTAAGACAAGATCTTCCTTGTCTAAAGCCATGTTGGCTGTCTCCCATTAGGTCATGACTATCTACATTAGGGTGGTCCATAAAAATGAATTCCTGAATTCCTTTGCTCCCTGGCCTGATTCTGGTTCCATTTAGGTAGAAAACACTGTGTACAAAGTTAGAAGCCAATCAAATAATATTTAGGGGTGGCTCAACAAGTCTTGAGATTTCCCCATGGGAGCAGATGACGAAATGTTGCATCATCTTGTATCATCCACTCAGTTCCACGCTGATTACATTTGATTGCGTCATATTTGAACTAATCTCATCTCTGAGAGGTGGCAAAGACATTGTACTATTATCTTTGTATCTTTATTCTTTTCAGATGGCGAAAAAACATGGGTTTTATCTCATTGAAGAAATGTCCACCACAATTCTGGGGGCCAAGCTCCCCAGCAAGGAGCAAGTGTTAAGTGTATTTTTACATCACCATATGACATTAAACAAAGGCATTTGTGAAAGTGCATCTATTGTAACAAGTGAAGTAGAAGCTTACTGGGAAAAGGCCAGGCTTCCTGTTCAAAGAAATGACAAAATTCAAGAAAAAGTAAAGAAATTGTTCAATCAGTGGAAACTTTTGAAGAAAAACAAAGGGAGAGGAGGGAAACGAGGCAAATATAAAAGAATTCCAGGTTGCAATGAAAAACCTATTTGATGTGGTGCATCCCAATGCAATGTCTTTAATTCATATTCAAGAAGACAAAGAATTCTTAATAGCGCAACGAGAACCAGGGCGCCGCGGCTCAATGTGCGCGATGGACAAGAAACTGGCCAACACGGAAGCAAGATCGCAACAGCGAGAAGAAGAACTGAAAAGGCGCAGACAAAAACATGTTGCCGAAGCCGAGGCAACTACAAGCCAAGTTCAGCTGGAAGGATCTTCTTCCTCAGCAGAGTCAGGTGAAGACTCGTCGACATCTGCGGATTCAGATAACGGACAGAAGAAAGCAACTCCACAAACGAAGCAGTTTCGACCTAACAATGTCTGGACCCCAGAGCTTACAGCAGCCGTGGATCGGACAGGGACAACGGATCGCAATGCTCTGTTTGTGGTAGCTGAAACCGCCAGAAGTCTGGGACATTATCCTGGGGAGCTCAATATCAGCCGCTCCAGCGTCAAGTACCATAGAGAAAAGCACCGTCAGCAACAATGGACGGACCTGCACAACGCATTCAAAGCCGAAGGCAAAACATGCATTGTGCATTGGGATAGCAAGTTATTGCCATCTCTCCTCTGTTCAACTACATCCGTTGACCGCCTTCCAGTTTTGATAACGGCTGTCTCCACTGGAGAAACACAACTTCTTGGTGTACCAAAACTGACATCAGGAACGGGCGAGAATCAAGCTGCAGCAGTTTATGAACTGTTACAGGAATGGTGTTTGGATGAAAAGGTTGCAGGCTTCTGCTTTGATACAACTGCATCAAACACGGGACGTCGATCAGGAGCGTGCATTCTTCTAGAACAGAGACTCCGTCGCACAGTCCTTCATTAGGCATGCCGCCATCACATTTACGAAATAATTCGTGGTGCAGTATTTCCAACTCTTTCACCGGTTCCAAAAGAATTGGGACTCCCTTGACAAGTCCAACTATCAAATTGGAAAAGACTTGGAGGTGCTGCAACCTGACAGGGATCGCATCATGAAGTTTGCGGAATCCAAGTTGGCACAGGGCAATCACCGAGATGATTGCCTGGAATTCTTGGAGTTAACGATTGTCTGCCTTGGAGGGAATCTTCCTAGTTTCAATTTCAAGAAACCCGGAGCTTTCCATCATGCCAGATGGATGGCAAAAGTCTTGTACTGTCTCAAGATTTGGATGTTCCGAGGACAACTCAAAGATCTTACCCAACGGGAGGAGTCCTGTGTTCGTGATGTGAGCATTTTCTCCATCCTGATTCATGTGGAAGCCTGGTTTTCTGCCCCTGATGCTGCAGCTGCTCCTCGAACAGATTTGGAGATGCTGAAGAAACTACACTCTTACCACAATGACCGTGTTGGAAGAGCGGCCAGAGACAAACTGCAACAGCATCTGTGGTATGTGTCAGAGGAGCTTGTGGCACTGTCACTGTTCGATGAAGCTGTTTCAGCACCGACAAAGCGGGCCATAGTGTCGGCCATGATCCCGGCAGAATCAGATGAAAGCGAAAGCGATGAGGATGATGACGAAGACGAAGATCCCCCAAAGCGGGTCAAATTGAAAAGTTCCATGATTCCACCACTTGAATCTTTTGCAACTCGCAAGTCAATCCGTTTCCTGAAACACCTCGACATCAACAGTGATTTTCTTAATGCAGACCCAGAAGACTGAGAAGAGAATGCATCAGTCAAAGACGGTCTGAAGAAAGTAAAAAATCTTCCAGTGATCAACGATGTGGCTGAGCGAGGGGTCAAACTCATTGAGGAGTTCAACGGCCGACACACCACAAAAGAAGAGCAACTCCAGTTCCTTCTGGGTGTTATCTTGCAACACCGTAAGATGTTCCCCATATCGTCAAAGTCCTTACTAGCATCTGGACCACATTGAGTGCTTGGCAAGCATGATACCCCCGTCTATGAGAGGATAATACCCAGTGGTCTGAGCCACCCGTAAATATTATTTGATTGGCTTCAAACTTTGCACACATTGTTTTCTACATAAATGGAACCAGAATCAGGCCAGGGAGCAAAGAAATTCCTACTTTTATTTTTTCTCCTATGGCAGTGGACCACCCTAATCTACATGCTGAGTAATTTTATTCTTTATGATGGTTTCTACCATTTTTCCTGGTACTGATGTCAGGCTCACCGGTCTGTAGTTTCCCGGATCACCCCTGGAAACCTTTTTAAAAATTGGTGTTACATTGGCGATCCTCCAATCTTCATATATTAGAGATGATTTTAATGATAGTTCACAGATTACTAATAGCAGGTCTGCAATCTCGTATTTCAGTTCTTTCAACACCCTTGGATGTATACCATCCGGCCCAGGTGATTTGCTACTCTTCAGTTTATCTAATAGTTGTAATACATCTTCAGTCATGGGTAACATCCTTACATCTTCCTCAGTAAAGACTGAAGCAAAGAATTCATTCAATCTCTCCGCTATCACCTTGTCGCCTCTTAGTGCTCCTTTAACCCCTTTATCATCTAATGGACCAACTGACTCTCTCACAGGTTTTTTGCTACGAATGTACTTGAAAAGGTCTTTACTTCACGTTTTTTGCTTCCGCAGCAAGCTTCTTCTAAAATTCTCCCTTTGCCTGCCTTATCAATGCCTTGCATTTGACTTGCCAGTGCTTGTGCTGTTTCCAGGTTTCATCGTTTGGCTCGTTTTTCCATTTCCTGAAAGATGCTTTTTTGGCAACAACAGCCTCTCTGACCTCACCTTTAAACCATGCTGGCAGTTTTTTTGGACTTCCTTCTACTTTTCTTAAAGCGTGGAATACAGCTGGTCTGGGCTTCCAAGATAGTATTTTTCAACAACAGCCAAGCCTGATGTACGTCTTTAACCTTTGCAACTGCTCCTTTTAGTTTTTTCTTAACTGTTTTCCTCATTTTATCATAGTTTCCCTTTCGAAAGTTAAAAGGTAGTACTGTGGATTTCCTTACTATCCCTCCTCCACTAATTTTAAATCAAAGGCGATCATGCTATGATCACTATTGCCAAGTGGCCCCAACAACCTTATCTCTTGCACTAGATCTGGTGTTCCACTAAGGACTAGGTCTAATATGGCTTCCCCTCTGGTTGGTTCATGAACCAGCTGCTCCAAGAAGCAGTCATTTATTTCATCTAGGAACTTTATCTCCCTAGCATGTCCTGACGTGACACTGACCCAGTCGATACCGGGGTAGTTGAAATCACCCATTATTATTACTGCACTGTAACTTTTGTTAGCTTCCTTGATTTCTTTGAGCATTTCACCATCCATTTGGTCATTCTGGCAAGGCGCTCGATAGTACACCCCCACTGCCATTGCCTTCCCCCTTTGTTTATTTATTTTATTTATTTATTTACATTCTCTTATATACCGCACTATTCTGCATCAGTGCGGTTTACATTGAACAAACTGAAATTACATTGAACAGGGCATTATAACTTGGAGATAACTATTTTACAGGGAACATGGGCTATGGAGGGTTAAGTGGCTTGCCCAAGACCACAAGGAGCACCTGTGGGACTAGAAACCCCAGTCCTTCCGGCCCAAGGTTGCTGTCCTTTAGTGGGATTTGAACCCCTGACCTTCCGGCCTGAAGTACCTTGCCCCAGCCACTAGGCCACTCCTCCATTTTTACATGGAATTTCAATCAATATAGATTCTACAGCAGATTTTGTTTCCTGCAAAACTTTAATCCTTTCTGACTCAATGCCCTCTCTAACATAGAGAGCAACCCCTCCACCAATTTGATCAGCTCTATCATTACGATATAGTTTGTACCCAGGTATCACAGTGTCCCACTGGTTGTCCTTCTTCCACCATGTCTCTGATATTCCAATCATATCTAACCTTTCATTTAGTGCTATATATTCTAACTCTCCCATCTTATTTTTTAGACTTCTAGCATTTGCATACAAGCATTTTAGAGAATGTATTTTACTCATATTAATTTGGCTATTGTTAGACATGGGTAATTTGGGATCTTTAAGCTCAGTCTGCTCCATACTTGAGGGCATTTGGGCTACTTTACTCTTTTGTGGAACCTCTCTGCTTTTGGTAGTATCCTTCAAGGATACATTCTTCCGAACCATCCGCTCTTGGGTGACTGTCGGCTTTCCCCTAATATCTAGTTTAAAAGCTGCTCTATCTCCTTTTTAAAGGTTAATGCCAGCAGCCTGGTTCCATCCTGGTTAAGGTGAAGCCCATCCCTTTGGAAGAGCCCCTCCTTTCCTCATAATGTTCCCCAGTTCCTAACAAATCCAAAACCCTCATCTCTGCACCATTGTCTCATCCACGCATTGAGACTCCGGAGCTCTGCCTGCCTTTTGGTTCCTGCGCGTGGAACAGGAAGCATTTCGGAGAATGCTGCCCTGGAAGTTCTGGATTTCAACTTCCTACCTAAAAGCCTAAATTTAGCCTCCAGAACCTCCCTACCACATTTTCCTATGTCATTGGTACCGACATGTACCAAGACAGCAGACTCCTCCCCAGCACTATCTAAGACCTTATCGAGGTGGCGCTTGAGGTCCGCTACCTTCGCACCAGGCAGGCATGTTACCAGGCGATCCTCACGTCCACCAGCCACCCAGCTATCTACATGCCTAATGATCGAATCACCAACTATAACGGCTGTCCTAACTCTTCCCTCATGGGCACATGGCCCTGGAGAAACTTCCTCGGTGCGAGAGGGTTTTACATCACCTGGAGGACAGGTCCTAGTTACAGGATCACTTCCTGCCACACCAGGGTGATGCTCTCCTGTCACGTGATCTCTCTCCTCCATGGCAACAGGGATGCTGCCAGACTGGAAGTGGGACTTCAGGACTATATCCCTGTAGGTCTCGTCTATGTACCTCTGTGTCTGTCTTATGCTTTCCAAGTCTGCTACTTTAACCTCTAGAGAACGGACTCGTTCCCTGAGAGCAAAGAGCTCCTTGCACCTAGTGTACACGTAAGACCTCTCACCAACTGGGAGAAAATCATACATGTGACACTCAATGCAAAAGACTGGAAAGCCCCCATCCCACTGCTGGACTGCTGTCTGCATCTTAGTTTTAAGTTTGTGTTGAGATCTAAGTTCTTTACTTACTAAGGGTTGCTATGGATATTTATACTAATAAAAACTGTACCTAATACGTGTAATATACCTTGTTCACCTGAAGCTTAACGAATCTCAGGTCCTTAGTGTATGACTGATTTGGGTAATGAGCTTCACCTGAGAGCACCTCCTGTCTTTTAAGATGTGTATGTACCTATAAAGCTACGATTATCCCAGGGGAGGGAGGGAAATAACACTTATTAAAAGAGGGCTGCTACACAGTACCCTGTCTTGTGCTGCTGGGGTAAGCTAAATTCTGATTTGATTTAAATTATAGCTCTTAGCGGCTGCTAGGCTCTAACTTCTTATGAAATTTAAACTACAAGCTCTCTGCTGGGTTCTAAATTTAACCAGAAAGCTCTCTTCTGTGTTTTAAATTTAAGCTAAAAGTACTTTGCTGATGCCAAGCCCTGAGTGACTATTAAATTTAGTCTACAAGCTCTCTGTTGGGTTCCAAATGTAACCAGAAAGCTCTCTTCTGTGTTATAAATTTAAACTAAAAGTACTTTGCTGTTACTAGGCCCTGAGTGACTATTAAATTTAAACTACGAGCTCTCTGCTGGGTATGAAATGTAACCAGAAAGTTCTCCTCTGTGTTTTATATTTAAACTTAAACTGCTGCTACTAGGCCCTGACTGATTTAACAAAAAATAGTGGGTTCACAGATTAATTAGCTTTAATACAAAGAATTCCTTTTAGAAAATTACCAGAAGTATATACTCACAGTTGCAGATCTCTCTTCAGAAGTAACAGTCCCTTTTTCTAGTCCTTCAAGACATCCATGATAATATCTCTCGTTCATCTCCCTTTCCTGAACCCTGCTTGCACTTCTGGCAGTTCTCATTCCAGGTGTGGTTGTAGTCTCTGCTGAATGATCTTGAGTAGAATCTTGTTGGCATGTGGGATCAGAGCGATTGTGCGATAATTTCCACAGTCAGTCGGGTCATCTTTCTTCAGTATTGGTATAAACACAGATCTTTTCCAGTCAGTTGGCCATGAATTTGTCTTCCAAATTTCCTGGCAGAGCCTTGTAAGTATGGCAACAGCTTCATCTAATTGCTGTAATAACTCAGTGGGGTTGCCATCAATGCCCGGTGCTTTGTTCTTTGCTAAGGCTTTCAATGCTGCTTTGACTTCTTCTTTCATCACTAGTGGTTCCTGAACATAAGGTATAGGTTGAAATGGCTGTTGGTCCACTTGATCTTTATCATATAATGACTCTGTATATTCTTTCCATCTTTTCTTGATCTTCTCAGCATCATTCAACATGGATCCTTGAGCATCTTGTAGCATTCCAATTCGAGGCTGGAATTTTTTCTTTTATTCTCGTAGTTTTAGAAAAGCTGATCTTGTTCTTCCTTTAATAGCTTCTGATTGTCCTTTAATAGCTTCTGATTCTAATTTCCCTGCATTTGTCAGTGTAGTATGTCTCCTTGTCTTGTTGCACGTTGGAAATCTCTGTTCAGTTCTGCAATTGCCTCTCTATCTCCTCTGGCTTTAGCTTCTCTGTTTCTGGACAATTTTCATAGTTTCTGCAGTCATCCATTTTGGCCGTTTTTGCTTTTTCACCTTATGTAGAGACTTATTGATTTCTTCTAATACAACCTTCTTGATGTCATCCCATAACTCTTCTGGAACCCTGTCATTTGTATCTAAAGCAGCAAATCGATTTCTCAGGCAGTCTTTAAATTCCAGTGGTATATTCTCAAGATCATATTTTGCTACATTCATGAATGGCTTGCTCTTTTTCAACTTTACCTTGAGTTTGCATACTAGTAGTTGGTGATCTGTACCACAGTCAGCTCCAGGTTTTGTCTTTGTTGATATTATAGAGCTTTTCCAACGTTGTCTTCCACAGATGTAGTCAATTTGATTTCTGAACAGCCCATTGGGTGAAGGCCACTTGTACTGTCGGCATTTATGTTGCTGGAAGAAGGTATTTGAGATGAACAGATCATTGGTCTTGCAGAATTCTATCAGTCTTTCTCCATCTTTGTTTCTGTTGCGAAGTCCATATTTTCCAACCACTTTGTCGCTTTCTTTGTCACCAACTTTTGCATTCCAGTCACCCATGACTATCAGGATATCCTATTTGCATGTTCTGTTAATTTCAGCTTGTACTTGTTCATAGAACTCATCAACGTCTTCCTCTTCTGCAGCTGTTGTTGGGGCATATACCTTAATTATAGTTGTGTTGATGGGCTTTCCTCAGACGAATAGAAATTAAGCGTTCACTGACTGCATTGTATTTCATTACAGTTCTTGCAAGTTTCTTCTTAACTATAAATGCAACACCATTTCTTCTTTGTCTTTCATTTCCAGAATAGTAAACCATATGATCGTCAGATGCAATGTGCCCAAAGCCATTCCATTTTAGTTCACTAACACTCAACAGATTGAGTTGTACACATTCCATTTCATTCTTGACCAACTTCCCTTGGTTCATGCTTTGTATGTTCCATGTCTCAATATATATCTTTGCAACCTCTGACTCTTTTCATGCACAGCTACATCAGTAGATCCAACCACATTATAAATGCTGTGTTTGTCCCATGCTTTCTTGAAGTCAGATACTGCCCTTGTCTCTACTTGCTCCACTGGGAGGCTATTCCACACATCTACCACTCTTTCCATAAAGAAATATTTATGCATATTACTCCTGAGTCCCTCCTCTCACCCTCGTTCTATGTCCCCTCATTGCAGAATTTACTTTCAATCAAAATAATCTCTCCTCTTATGCCATGGAAGTATTTAAACGTCTCTTATATCTCCTGTTTCCAGACTTAGCTCTAACGTATACATATTAAGATCTTTAAATCTGTTCCCATATGGTTTATAATGAAGACCGCTGACCATTTCAGTGGCCACCCTCTGCACAGACTCCATCCTTTTTCTATCCCTTTGAAGATGTAGTCTCCAGAATTGCACAGAGTACTCCAAATGAGGTTGCACCAGTGATTTCTACAGGAGCACTATTGCCTCCTTTTTTCTGCTGACAATTCTTCTCCCTATGCACCCAAGCATTCTGGCTTTCGCCTTCACCTTTTCTACCTGTTTAGCCACTTTGATATCATCAGAAACAATCACGCCAAAGTCCCGCTCTTCTTTCATGAACAGAAATACTTTGCCCCCTAAACTGTACTGCTCCCTTGGATTTTTGCAGCCCAAATGCATGACCCTACATTTTTTAGCATTAAATCTCAACTGCCAAATTCTCAACCATTCTTCAAGCTTAGCTAGATTCCTTCTAATGTTTCTACTCCTTCCTGGGTATTTATTGCAGATTTTGGTATCATCCGCAGAGTCAAACCTTAACCAACAGCCCTTCTGTAATATCACTAACAAAAGATATTAAAAAGAATTGGATCAAGGACAGATCCCTGCAGCACATCATTGGTAACAGTCTTCTCCTCAGTGATCTCCATTTACCTGTATACTTTGGGTTAAAAATTGGTTGAGTGAGAGGCAACAATCAGTCACTTTAGGCTCCATCCCTAGGGTGCTCAATTTATTTACAAGTTGCCTGAGCAGAACGGTGTTGAAGGTTTTACTGAAATACAAGTGCACCATATCTAGGGGTCTCCCTTGGTCTAACTCTCTGGTCACCCAGTCAAAGAAAACAGATTTGTCTGACAAGACCTACCTCTGGTAAACCCATGATGCCTTGGATCCTGCAATCTATTGGACTCCAGAAACCTCAGTATCCTCTGTTTTAGCAGCATTTTCCATATATTTACTCACCACAGAAGTCAGAGAAACCGGCCTGTAGTTCTCAACCTCATCCTTCTGGTTTTGTATAAAGGGGCCACATGTGTCTTTCTCCAGTCCTCTGGGACCACTCCTGATCCTAAAGAAGCATTGAAAAAGTCAATCAGTGGAGCTGCTAGAATGTCCCCGAGTTCCTTCAATATTCTGGGATGTATCCCATCTGGCCCCATCGCTTTGTCTACTTTTAGTTTAACTAGTTCCTCATGAACACAGTCTTCTGAAAATTGTTAGATCCCTGTTGCTTCTGTTCCCATTTATGGGTGTTTTCTGAGGTCCTGCTCCATGCTCTTCATCTGTTAATACAGAACAAAAATATTTGTTAAGCAATTCCGCTTTATTCTCATCAGCTTCTATATTTATTTATTTATTTATTTAACACTTATTTATATACCGCATCTTCCAGCGATCAGTTGCGGTGTACATTTAACAACAATTAACAATGCAGAGCTTGTTTTACATAGAACAGTTATAACTTTTTACAATGAACATCTTAACTTGAAACAACAAAGTGTATGTAAAAACTATGCGGAATAGTTCAATAAATCAACTAACACAGATTGTGTAACAATTTAAACTGAAGTACTGTCTCTAACTCAGTTGTAACTATATACAAGTGGGGTATCAATGCATTGGAATGGAATGATTATTCATTTAAGTTGTACTATTTATTGTATGCCTATATTTATTGTTGTACGTATTTATTGTATGCCTATATGTGCCTCCCCTTCCCTCTTGAGTCTGACAATACCACTTTTGCCCTTCCTCCTCTCACTAACATATCTGAAAAATGTCTTATTCCCCCCATTTTATTGCATTGGCTATTTCTTTTTGTATCTTTGCTTTCCTAACTACTTTCCTAGCTTCTCTTAAGTTTTCCCCCAAAATTTTTTAAACTGTTTTTTTATACTGTTTAATCATTTAGTCAAAGCAGTTTACATTGTAATGTAACCTTGATAATGTACATTAAACAGGGACATTGATAACTTGGATCCTTTGGAGGCAAATGAGAGTTAAGTGACTTGGCCAAGGCCACAAGGTGTGCTAGTGGGAAATGAACCCTGGTTTCTGGGTTCTCAAGCCAGTGCTATAACCTTTAGGCTACTCCTCCATTCCACTCTGCTGTGCCATAAACCATTGATGATTGTCTTCCTCTCTCTGTGATCTCTTGTATTTCATAAAGGTGTATTTTTCTGCACCTTTTGAGCTGCTTCCTTAGAGAGCCATAATGGCCTCCTTCTTTTACATTTATTTACCTTTCTAACAAAAAGATTTGTTGCCCTTAAAATATCCTTTCAGTTTTGCTCATTGCTTTTCTACATTCCCTAGCTGTTCCCATCCCAATAACGACTCCTTGAGGTATTGTCCCATCTTGGCAAAGTTAGTTTTCCTAAAGTCTAAGACCCTCGCTTTTGAATGGACTTTTAGTCTTAGTCCTAAGACTGAACCACTGCATCTGGTGTTCACTGGATGCAAGATGATCTCCCATAATGACATCAGAAACACTGTTCCCATTGGTAAGCACCAAATCCAGTATGGCCCCTTCACATGCGGGTTTTGTTACCAGTTGCCGGAATAGTTCTCCCTGTAGAGAATCCAGGATCTCCTTCTAGTTGACACTGCAGCAAGGATGTGCTAATCAACATCCAGCATTTTGAAATTACCTATCAGTAGCACTTCTCCTTTCATGGCAATACTGTGTCTCTCTTCTATTAAATCTCAATCTACTTCTCCCTGTGAAGAAGATCTATATATAACACTATTGCTCTGTGGGGGTTTCAACCCAGTATTGCTCATCTCCAAGTTCAGCAGGCATCTAATAGTCCTGGTTTAAACCACTCTAAGAAAACATCCAGGAACCACACTTTATAGCTGTGTGCGTGGCCCCCCCCCCTCCCTCTATCAGGGAGGTCTATCTCTGGGGTTCCCCTTTACATTAGGGTGAGTGATCCACTAGTCCCAAAGTCCACGTTTGGTTGGATCCCTTCCCACTCTAGTAGGGTCTGCCCTTCCCACACTGGGGTCTGCTCCCCTCCCCCCCATTCTGGGCGACTGTCCCCTCCCCGGGTCCAAGTAGCCCTCACTAAGGTCCATTGTATCAACACACAATGTGAATAATATGTAAATTAGGTCAGAATTGCAAATGATGTCTTCCCATCGTCCTTCAGTTTATACAAACATACATGTCCAGTATCACAATATATTCCCTGCCTTTGTAAGGCTCATATTCAGCCAGAGTGCATCCCAAGTGTGGAACTACCTAGACGCCCCACCATCTCCCACGTAGTTGCTTGCTACTGCTACCACCCCAAGTCTGGCAGGTTATCCACTGGCTGAATGTCCAAAGGTTTTTTTTTTTCCCCCAGGGACTAGCTGTTGTTCATTTCCCAGATCAGTCTCCTCCTACCTCCTGCTGGGGGGTCCTCTCGATTCTCCCTAAGAGAGCTATCTCCATGGAGGTCTGGGCTAAGTCTCTCACCTCGCTTTCCACCTTCTTATCCCAGGTGTTTGGGAGCCGGGACTTATGTCTCCTGGCTGGAGAGTAAGCAGGGGTTTGGGCTCTTCCTTGGCCCCTAGGTGTCCTCATCCACCACTCTAGCAGGCCCTTCCTAGATGGGTCCATACCCCTAGAGCATGGACTGGCCAGGGGATTTTGGCAGTGATGGGACTCCACCCTGTCACACACACCAATACAAATGGATTTCCCAATCCTTCTTTCTAGTTTAGCCCACAGTGCCTACTTGCTCCCTTTTAAGCCCTGTAATTCTATAGCTTTTATTTTTATTTTTTACATATAGTACCACTCCTCTTCCTCTTCTTCCTACCCTGTCCTTTCTGAATGAAGAATAGCCCGGTATAATTACATCCCAGTCATGGTTGTCCATGAACCATGTCTCCGTAACTGCCACTAAATCTAAGTCAATCTCTTCCATTAAAGCCTCAGCATTTGGGATCTTATTTCCCATCCTGCAAGCATTTATGCACACTGCTTTCCAGATGTATCCCCTTTAACCCATTTCAACAGAGGTATTTAATGTTTTACTTACCTGGGGGTTTTCTTCACCCATCCTCAACAAACCTAGTTTAAAGCTGTCTTCAGTAGGTTAGCCAATTTGTTGTGGAGGACATTTTTGCCCTTCTTGGATAAGTGGACACCATCTCTGTTATACAGCCCTGGGAAAATCATCCCATTGTCCAGGAAACCAAAACACTCTCAACACCATCCAACTCCAGGATGTGAGCTTCTCTGCTTCTGCCTTTACTCTCAACAGGGAGGATTGAAGAGAACACCACCTGTGCGTCTATCTGCTTTACCCTCTGTCCCAAAGCCATGAAGTCACTTTAGATATGATCGGAGGGATACCTAGCAGTAGCATTTGAACCAACATGGATGAGCAACATCAGATAATAGTCAGTAGGCTTGATGAGTCTCTGCAAACTCTCCATAACATCTTGGATTTTGACACCTGGAAGACAGCGTACCTCCTCTGTACATCAAATTTGTTACTGGATGGAGCCTCAGTATCTTTCAGTACCAACCACCACTATCCTTCATTTTCTTGTGGTCATCAATTCTGCAACTTTGGGGTGCTTGAGCTCTGGTTCTTTCCTTCCCTTGCCTTTCCTGTCACTGATAACAACAACAATAAATGGAAGAGACAGAACTACAGTATATTGTAAGCAATGTAACTACTTCTACTCCTCCCTTTGTGCTGAAAATTTATTCCAAGCTGTTCCACCCCTTTACCACTGGCCTCACTTTCTGTAGTTACCCTGAGGGAAACACATCTCATGCACTAACTTCTTATCAGCAAACCTTTGAACCAGTGGCTGCTGTAGATGCAGGTCCCTGGTACTACACTGTAATGGATCCTGACTCTGGCCTCATTGGGTATTATAGATGTTCCTCTGGAATTTACTTTTTTTTTCCTCCTTCTGTCTAGGTCTCATAGGTGTGCTGGTATTTTTCTCCTTTTTGTCTACGGCTCTCCTTTTGTGAGCTTTTGGGGCATGCTAGCAGGGTTTGCTCAGACACAATGGATTCTGGGTGCAGAGTTTAAGTGGCCTGGCTTGCCCTTCTACTCCTGTGCTCCCTCCTTGCTATAATATCTAATCAGAAGAATCCCTGGACACCTGACCCCTAGGGGCAGACTCCCCTATGTCCTCATGGCGCAGTGGATGTATGCCAAAGACAGGGTTCTGCCATTGGTTGAATTTTCCTTTCTGAATGATGACACTGGGCTAGAGTAACCTCCCCTGTTCTGGAAAATTATCAGGTCAAATACAGGTTACATTGCAGTATTTTAGTAGGAACACAGGAGGTCTCTGCTTAAAGGAGCAGAACGTAGGAGTCTCTATAGACAGAAATTGAATGTCTCCATGCTTTGCTAGTTGAATAATTGTTTGTTTTTCTTTATTAGGCAATTGCAATATGTTTGATTCAAACTATGTCACTGCCAGGCAAACAAGGATATGCAATGCTTAATTTACTCTGCAACTATATCCTATCTAATTTCTAATGTGCTTTTGTCTTGCTTTGCAGAAAAAAACCATGGCAAATTTTCTGCCGTCTAGGGTCAATGTGCTATTGGGACTCTTGACCTTCTGCCTGCTGTGCACATCTGCTGAGAACCAATGCAAGATTCAAAAAGAAACAGCTGACTGCAGTCACTTAAAACTATCTCAGATCCCTGCAGATCTGCCTAGTAACATAACAGCCTTGAACCTTTCCCATAACCAGTTAAAGGGACTGCCACCTGCCAACCTATCCAGATACAACCAGCTGATTAGTCTGGATGCTGGATACAATGTTATCACAAAGATAGACACAGCCTTGTGCCAAATTCTACCAGTACTGAAAGCGTTGAACCTGCAGCACAATGAGTTACATCAGCTGTCTGAAAAGTACTTCCAGTCCTGTGCCAGCCTGATTGAGCTAAGTTTAGCAAGCAACAGGATACAAAAAATCAATGGGGATCCTTTCTTAAACCTCAAGGTAAGGCCTCTGCGCATGTAGTTTTTATTTTTCTTGTGTTGGCACAGATGTGATTTCACAGCACTGCGCATGAATATCCCCTAACTGTTCGTGCCTTGTGTTCTTCCGTTTCGGGACCTTAACCCTTGCTTATTCTGGAAGAAAGACTGAATGTTTTTGAAAAATATTTTGTTTGAAGTTTTTTTAAATCCATAATTGATTATACAGAAATGATCCAAGGTGCTGATCACAATCAAAAAGGTGTCATTGACAGGATCTCTCCAGGTCCCTTTATTAGGTTTGTTTGTAGAATTTTAAAATGTGTATTAAATTAAATTAAAATTATATACATGCCAAAGTCGGACTCTAAGAAGTGCCTCCATTTTCTGCAGTCACTGTTGGTGTCTGGGTGTATTGCACAATATGAATCCTTTGTAAATTTTGGTCATTTTTTGTGGTTTGTGGCATTAAAGAAAATGGCATGACAGACTTGTTGAAATGCTGATACATGTATATCTTAACCATTGTGAATCCTCCCTCAATGCAATCAACATCAAGTAGGAAGTATTTTTTCTATTTCATGCCTGTAGAAAATAGGAATGTTTCTGTTTTCTAATAAGGGGAATTCTTTTGAAAATTTAGCCTTGAAGGTCAGCCTTCCCTGTTGTGTTCATATTTAAATTAAAGCTCTAAAAGTCTTTTTTTTCAGTCCAGTGTCAAAACCACAAGCTTAGTGAAGTTATTGACATATTGTTAAGGGGAGTGAACATGTCCCTGTAACAAAATACTGATGCAACTTAGGGGTATGTTTACTAAACCATAGTAAAGTCACCGGCGGTAAGGGCAGCGCTAAGGTTCCCGAAGCCATATAAGGCTATGGGCAGGTGGGGGCGGTCCATCATAAAGGGATCTATGGGTTATGTAATGCACAGAACAGAGCGCCCTGACCATTTAACTCGCGGTAATGGCATATCTCACATTAAGGTGACGAGCATTAAGGTGCTTAAGGGGTTTAAGGTGCTTCTACCTAAGGTGCCTGAGGTTAAAGCGCTCTGAGGGGTTAAGGCGCATGAAGTTAAGGTGCCCTGAGGGTTTTAAGGCGCTCAAACATAAGATGGCCAAGGGTTTTAAGGTGCTTCAAGTTGACAAGCATGCATCTAAAGGCAGGAAAAAAGCTGTTTTCCTAATGCTAGATAGTGCACCATGGAAAGTCAATGTAAATGTGATGGAAGGAAGGACGGACAGGTGGGAGTTGATGGACTTGCCATATTGGTGGGCACCCTATGTGGTGGCCTGTTAGGTGGACGAGCATGTGGGAGGCAGCTATACCAATGGACAGAGTGGTGCCTATGTAAAGTGCTGCAATGTCAGTGTGTGGCATAGGATGGGGAAGACGTCCCTCAGCCGAGCCAGAAGCGGCAAGATGTTTGCAGCCACAGGGGCACAGAGTGGGAGTGATGATGTGAAGATGAGGCACAGGAGAGCCCTGACTATCACAGGCATGAAAATGACCTGAGTAGCACACATTCACAAAAAGAGCAAGTAGGAATCAAACTCCTGTCTCCCGCTCATAGGGACATTGCACTAACCAGTATGCTACACTTCTTGAGCCTGCAAGGTCTGGAATTGAAGAACCTACAAGTCTCTGCCTAAACTTTCTGCTGTGTGTGCTGATATAGGTTAAGCCCTCCAGTACCCATGATGCACTGCACACACAGAACCGCAGTCTGCAGCTGATCATCAAACGGAGAATGGACAGATACATCACATCAGCACAGTACAATGCACTGGCAGTATGTACGGCAATCATGTAACAGCTACAAACTGTGTTACTGAGGGTGAGGATGGCTGCTCAGCACCTGGTCCCCAGGACTTGCAGTGCTAGAGATGGTCTCTGTTGCTTGTGCTGCAGATCCCCATCACTGCCAGTGTGTGTCAGCTATTGTCTGCAGTGTGTTCAGCTAGTCACCTTGCTGCACCAGTCACATCTGGCCCTGTGACCTGCCCCTGTTGGAGAGTGACTCTTCTAGAACAGTGCATGTTAATACCCAGTGTTAAACAGCTGATGCCACTTACAGTTGGGGTGTCAAAGCCTGCTGGGCCTACCATTACCACAGGGAGTAGGGTGGGAACATCTCTTCTCCCAACCACCTAGGTCTAACAATCACCAACAGCAAGCACAGTCAGACGGCACCTGCTGCCCATCACTGGGTTTTCCAGCCATGCACACACGAACTGCAGACAGTCTGCAGTGCACAGAACAACCTTATACACCCAGGCTTGGGATATACGACATGGACTCCAGCAGTTGGTTAAGCAATAAGGCCCCCAAGACAGGAGATGCATCCACATCACTAGAACCAGACACTACATGGCAGGGGTGTCAAACTCCATTCCTGGAGGGCCGCAAACCAGTCAGGTTTTCAGGGTGTCCCTAATGAATATGCATGAGATATATTTGCATGCACTGCCCCCATTGTATGCAAATATATCTAATGAATATTCATCAGGGGCATCCTGAAAACCAGACTGGTTTGTGGCCCTCCAGGACTGGTGTTTGACACCCATGCTATATGGCACTATGGATACATACCCGTACCATGGTCACTGCTTGGTCAGGGTGAGAGTGCCCTCTCAGCAGGACATGCTGTGGCCACCCAGGCCATGCACATGGCAGACGGGCACTTCAGTGTCTCAGCCATTGACCTTGCTTCCAATGCAGACCCATCCTGGCCTATCCACCCTATTTCAGACCATACCCCCACAATACTTTAATCCTCATCATGTACATTTGCAAATTATGGAAACAGCTTAGGCACTGCGAGGCTCGGTGAGGTGGAGAATGTCTATCCATTGTTTTGTGACTTACAAACACACACTCATATTGCCATGCCTTGCAAAAAAGGGGATGGTTGGCATTTCTGCCTGCCACCTTGGTCCCGATATCAGCTCAAACATTGTTATTTATTTATTTATATTCTCTTATATACCGTGCTATTCTGCATCAGTGCGGTTTACATTGAACAAACTGAAATTACACTGAACAGGGCATTATAACTTGGAGATAACTATTTTACAGGGAACATGGGCTATGGAGGGTTAAGTGGCTTGCCCAAGACCACAAGGAGCACCTGTGGGACTAGAAACCCCAGTCCTTCCAGTCCAAGGTTGCTGTCCTCTAGTGGGATTTGAACCCCCGACCTTCCAGCCTGAAGTACCTTGCCCCAACCACTAGGCCATTCCTCCATAAGAACATAAGAACATAAGATATGCCATACTGGGTCAGACCAAGGTCCATCAAGCCCAGTATTCTGTTTCCAACAGTGGCCAATCTAGGTCATATGTACCTAGCAGTTTCCCCAAGAGACACAAGTCCACAATGCTTGTACTGGGTCAAGCATTGATATCTTCGGTCACTTCTTAATAATGGTTTATGGACCTTTCTTCCAGGAACTTGTCCAAACCTTTTTTAAACCCAGCTACACTAACAGCCTTTACTACATCCTCCACTCCTTGTGCTTAATGTGTGCTCCTTGTGCAAGAGCTAGTAGCGTGCTCTGATGTTAATGCCCGCTCAGTGTGCCAGTGCTGTCAGCATGACTCTCCATCGACCTGAGGATAGTGGAGCCTGTCTGTGTGGCTGATGGGTGTTTGTGCTCTTGCTGGCCAATTCATTGGGGGTTGCACATGTTGGTGTTGTACCTGCACTGTGGGCTAAAGTTTAGCCACAGGGACATGCAGTGCATAACGCACAGCCTGGACCCAAACCTGTAATCCTCCACTCATATGCACACCAACTGTGTGCATGGAGCCACAGTGCTGCTATATGGTTACAACACTCCCTGGGGCTGACATACTTCGCATCAGACAGACCTTGGCACATGTTGCATTGTACACTGTGCACCGGACCAAGGCATGGCTTTGGTCTGCTGCAGGCGGGTGCTGCTGCCCCTTCTGCCAACACCCCATACCATGCTGACATTCCCGTGTGTTATCCGTGTTAGTGATGTGCGGTCCCAGCCCATCCACCATGTGGTTTGGTGAGTGCCTGGGATGCAGGATCCAGGGGGGGGGGGGCAGAGGCATACATGGACAGCCACATTTACCCCCACAACCATCTGCCTCTCCAGGGACCCCATCATTGCCTGCCAATGTTATGTCTCTTCAACCTGGGGAAGAGATGGCTGAGGTGTGTTAGGTTAGAGGTCTAGGAAATATTGCTTGGAGTGGAACAGGTAAACGTAGGTTGATTGTTTATACCATCAGAATGTTGAAAGACTAGGGGACATGCAGTGCGGCTACACCCATTTCAGACTACTATGTGAAAATACTTTTTCCTTCAACGCATAATCACACCCTGCAGTTCATTACCGGGGGATGCAGTAAAGGCTGTTAGTGTAGCTGGGTTTAATAAATGGACAGCTTCCTGGCAAAGGTCCATAAACCATTGTTTGAGAGGACCCAGGATATGCATGGCTTGCTCCATTACAAGCATTGTGGATCTTATGTGTCTTTTGGGGAAACTGCTAGATACTTGTGATCTAGATTGGACACTGTTGGACCCAGGATACTGGGCATGATGGGCCTTGGTCAGACATTCTTGCATATTTTCAATTCCTATGTTCTTCTGCACCACCTAGGCAACTGCCTGGTCCACCCTGTGCACCAGCAGCTCCCACTGCATGATCCACATGCACCCTCCTTTGCCCCATTTGCACCATCAACATAGTGCCCTTTCATACTTGGGCACTATGCTGTTGCTGCAAGTGGATCACTACTATCACTTTTTTGGGCTCACCTGTCTGTGCAGCACATTACAGATGTTTAAATAGACTCTCTCCCCTCAAAATGCACCCTTACCGACAGGTTTTGATATGAGTTAAGGTTCCTGACGTTAAGGTGCCGGCGTTAAGTGAGCGCACCTTGTTCCTTATCATCACTCCAGTCCAGTCCCTTTACTTCTGGGTTGCGCAACCCTTCCAGCAGCTTGGAGGCTGAGCCCATCCTTTTTAGAGGATGGTGCGGTATAAATACCACTGGCACCACCCCCAGATCCCAGTATTCTCAGCCTCCAAGCAGCTGGAGGGTTCCGTAAGCCAAGGGCTTACTGGAGTCTTCAGTTTACTTTACTTTACTTTAATTTACTTTAATTTTAATTTTTAATTTTAATTTTTAATCGCTTACTTTATTTCCTGGGCATTGGCAGTCCGTGCTGTGCCTTTAAATTTTTCTTTTCTCTTCCTCTCCTTCCCCCCCCCCCCGTCTTCCCGGAGGAGGCGATTTCCTGCAGCAGCGAGGAGGACCGTGAAGATCTCCTCTCGCGTGCTGAACCGGCCGGCACCCAGGGGCTCTAAGTCGAAGGCCGGCTCTGCCTCGCGTCGAAGCCCTACAGGCGGCTGAGCGCTTGAGGCAGCGCCACGTGGCTGAGCGCACTATGCGGCTGTGCGCCGCGTCTGACCTCGCGCTACAACTCCCGGAGCGGGGGTGAGTTGTAGGCAGCTCTGGGGACTCACGATCCAGCGTGGCTTAGCGCGGCAGCTCCATCAGCATAGCGCAGGCCGACGGAGCGCAGAGTCGCCGTTCCCCGGTGAGGGCTCCACGTGGTTGCGGCCTACCACGTGTTTGAGCCTACGGAGAGCCTTGCCTTCTGCTGCCCGGGACAACACGGAAGGAGCACCCAACAGCAAGTACTGGGGAGAACCTAATTGTTTTAGGGGGATGGTTTTTAATTTGGTTTAATGTTCTTTATTGTTCTTTATTTTTAGACTTACTTTAATTTTTTATTTAAGTCGTTTTTTCCCTATGATACTTGCTGGGGGGATTTGCTAGCAGTCTCGGAAAGGGGAGGGCACATTGAACGCTGTCTCCCTCCTCCCCCCCCTCCCCATTCTAGTTTCTTTTATTTGTTCTAAGTCTGTTCTTTAAGAAGTTATTTCATCGAAGGGACATGACTGGCAAGCCACGGTGCCCTTCCTGCGGCACCCGCAGGGGTACGTCCTCGGAAGCAGGGATCTGCAGGGGTTGTGCTGCAGTGGCTACTTCCGTAGAACAGGAAATTAACTTGGCTATGGCTCAAGCTTCTCAGGAAGGGGACCTTCTGGAGGAGAAGGGAGGACCTCTCCTCCCCCCTCCTGCGGCCTCGGATTTGCCCGCCCCGTCTCTGCCCCCCCCTCCAATTCCATTGGGGAGGGGGGGCAGGGGACCTTTTCTCACCCGAGTTCGTCCTGTTGCTTCATAGGGCCTATTGTATGCGCAAACAGGGGCTTGCGGCAGGGGAGTCAGGCACGACGATGGAAAGCAGGTTGCCCAGGCCCATTAGGGCAAACACTCAGGACTCTGGGCTACCGCTCAAGCGCGCAAGGCTGGTGAGCAAAGAGCCTCTCACGTCCCTGTCCCAGTGTACCCCGGAAGAGGAGTGCTCGGACAAAGAATTAGAGGAAGATGAGGAGGAGCTTGAAGAGGGGGAGATCCCAGAAGAGGATCAGTCTCGTATCGAGTTTTTCGTCGAGAGGAACTCCCAGCTTTGATCAATGAATCCCTGAAAGTGCTAAATGTGGCCTCGGACCCTCCAGTAGAGGAGGAGGCACTGGAGGACCCTTTAATCCAAGCCATCAGGAGGTCTCAGAAAGTTTTTCCTGTCCACAGGGTGGTACGTCAGATGATCCAGGAGGAATGGGATCAACCAGAGTCAGGTTTGAGGGGTGTCCGGTCTATGGCTCGTCTTTACCCCCTGCCGGAACCGGACAAAGAACTGCTGAAGTCCCCCGGAGTGGACGCGGCTGTATCAGCTGTGACAAAGAAGACAACGATCCCCGTCGAGGGCGGCGCGGCCCTGAGGGATTCTCAAGATAGAAAATTGGATACGCTACTGAAACAAGCCTTTGATATAAGTGCCCTGGCCTTGCAGGCCTCGGTGGCGGGGGCTTGGGTGGCTCGGGCCTGTCTGAGGTGGTCCCAACAACTTCAGTTAGCGGAGGGTTCCGCAGAAGACACACAAGCTACCTCGGCGAGGTTGGAGTCCGGGGCGGCATACCTGGCGGATAGTCAGTATGACCTCATCAGAAGCCTGGCAAAGAACATGGCCTCGGTGGTAGCAGCCAGGCATTATTTGTGGCTGCATAATTGGGCGGCCGATGCCTCCTCTAAGGCACGCCTGAGTCGTCTTCCTTTTAAAGGGAAGCTGTTATTTGGGGAGGACTTAGAGAAATTAGTGAAGGACCTTGGTGAAAATAAGGGAGGCAGGCTCCCGGAAGACAGACCGAAACAAGGGCGCTCCCTAGCTCCGGTGCGGAACCAACCAAGGGATCCTCGGAGGTTTCATTCAGCCAGGTCGAACCCCTTGTCCAGGGGCCGTTTCCCTTCAAGGGGTCACAGCTTCAGAGGGTTTTGAGGAGGAGGTAGAGGCTTTGGAACCTCTTCCTCCTCCTCGGGATCTAGAAAACCACAATGAGATAACGCGGGTCCAGGAGGGCGGTCTGCCGGTGGGGGGTCGGTTAAGGCAGTTTCTTCCCGCCTGGTCCCGGGTCACGTCCGATCAATGGGTGCTGGAGATGATCCGAGAGGCTTATTCTCTCGAATTTGCAAAGCAAATACTTCCAGCCATTATTCAGTCTCCCTGCGGCTCTCCTGTAAAGAGGGCAGCGATAGAGGCAACTCTCACGGCTCTTAGAGCTGGGAGCAGTGGTCCCTGTGCCACCAGAACAATGCGGTTCCGGTCAGTACTCGATTTATTTTGTGGTGCCAAAGAAGGAAGGCGCCTTTCGCCCGATCCTGGATCTCAAGCAAGTCAATCGCTGTCTCAAGGTGCCTCATTTCCGTATGGAAACCCTAAGATTGGTCATCGTGGCCGTAAGGAGCGGGGAGTTCCTGACGTCATTGGATTTGACAGAAGCCTATTTGCATATACCGGTCAGAAAGTCCCACCAACAGTTCCTGAGATTTGCGGTGCCAAGAGGTCATTTTCAGTTCCAAGCTCTGCCCTTCGGCCTAGCCACGGCCCCAAGGACTTTCACCAAGGTGATGGTGGTAGTGGCTGCGGCCCTACGGAGAGAGGGAATTCTAGTGCATCCCTATCTGGACGATTGGCTGATACGGGCAAAGTCAGTAGAGGAAAGTCTCACGACCACAGCCAGAGTGGAAGAAGTTCTGGAGGAGTTAGGGTGGGTCATCAATCGCGCAAAGAGCAAGCTGATGCCCTCCCAGGAGCTTGAGTATCTCGGAGCGGGATTTGACACCAACAGAGGCAGGGTGTTCCTGTCCGGAACAAGATCAAGGGCCCTAAGGATCTTGGTCACGCAATTTCTGAGCAGGCGAAGTCCTACTGCGTGGCATTACCTTCAATTGCTGGGAACCATGGCGTCGGCAATAGAGGTAGTTCCGTGGGCCAGGGCGCACATGCGGCCCTTGCAGCGGGCCCTGTTGCGACGTTGGTCCCATCAGCATCATCCTTTGTCCATGCAGCTGCCCTGCGCCCCTCGAACCAGGAAGGCCCTCCAGTGGTGGTGGTGCCCAAAGAATCTGGATCGCGGGATGCCTCTCGAACCCCCACAGTGGTTACTATTGATGACGGATGCCAGTTTGATGGACTGGGGAGCTCATTGCGAGGATCAATTCGTCCAGGGTCGCTGGACAGCGTTGGAGTCCCAATGGGCCATCAACAGACTGGAGTTACGGGCTGTAGCCCTGGCGCTCAAGGCTCTCGAGCCCTTAGTGCTGCGAAGGGCAATCCGCTTCCTCTCCGACAATGTCACTGCGGTGGCTTACATCAACCACCAGGGCGGCACGAGCAGTCCCGCCTTGGAAAAGGAGGCGGACGGCCTATTCCAATGGGCCGAAGTCCGGTTGGAAGCGCTCTCAGCTCTGCATGTGACTGGCGCAGACAACATCACTGCCGATTACCTCAGCAGATTCAAGATAGACCACGGGGAGTGGGAGCTGGAGCAGGAGGTCTTCGACCATATAGTAGCCCGCTGGGGCCCGCCTGTCATGGACCTCATGGTACGGTATTCTTCAGCCAAAGCAAACCGATTTTTCAGTCGAAGGAAGGAAAGGATGTCCGAAGGCTTAGATGCGCTAGCTCAGAAGTGGCCGGCGGAGGGCCTCTTGTATGTGTTTCCCCCATGGGCCCTTATCGGAAAGGTCCTTCAGCGGGTGGAGACTCACCAAGGGCTGGTAATCCTCATAGCCCCGGATTGGCCTCGCCGCCCCTGGTATGCGGACCTGGTGAGGTTGGTCGCCGACCGACCATGGCGCCTTCCCTGCCGAAGGGATCTGTTGAGGCAGGGCCCGGTTCGGATGCCTCACGTGGATCGATTCTCGCTTACGGCATGGCTATTGAAAGGGCACGGCTCCTGAAGCGAGGCTATTCGAGAGCTGTCATCTCAATCTTGTTGAGTGCTAGGAAGCGATCGACTTGTCTTTCCTATGTGAGAGTTTGGCGTATCTTCGAGTCTTGGTGCAAGGAGCAACGGATTAAACCGCTGTTGGCCTCTGTTCCAGAGGTTCTGGAATTCCTGCAAGCGGGTTTTGACAAAGGCCTAGCGCACAGTTCCTTATGGGTCCAGTTGGCAGCCATCTCTTGCTACAGAGGTAAGGTCCGCGGGAAACCATTAGGGACCCACGCGGACGTGTCCAGGTTTCTAAGAGCCATTAAGCGTCTTCGTCCTCAGCGGAGATCGGTCATCCCCCCTTGGGATCTCAACCTGGTACTAAATACCTTGACCAAGGAACCGTTTGAGCCGGCGAAGGATGCCTCTCTAAAGGATCTGACACTGAAGATGGTTTTTCTGGTCGCTATTTGCTCGGCCAGACGTGTCTCCGAACTGCAAGCTCTGTCCTCCCAGCCCCCCTTTCTTTCGTTCCTCAAGGGTAAGGTGGTCTTATGGACGGTACCTTCCTTCTTGCCCAAGATCATCTCCCCCTTTCATGTGAACCAGACAGTTACTCTCCCGTCCTTTTCAGTGGAGGGGCAAGGGGGGACGGACAGGAAGTTGCGCTTCCTGGACGTTCAGAGATCCTTGAAGCATTATCTCTCCCGCACGGCGCCCTTTAGAAAGTCCAACCATCTGTTCATTCAGTTTGGAGGGCCACACAAGGGGGAGGCGGCGGCCAATGCGTCCATCTCCAGGTGGATCAGGGAAGCTATTGCTTCCGCATATATTCTCAAAGGGAAGCAGGTCCCAGGGGGGCTGCGCGCTCATTCTACGCGGGCGCAGCTACCTCCTGGGCAGAATATAGTTTAGTTCTGCCGCTGGACATTTGTAGGGCGGCTACCTGGTCCTCACTGCATACCTTCACCAAGCACTACAGGCTGGACGTACAGAGTTCAGCTGACTCTCGGTTTGGGGACACGGTACTTCGGTCCGGGATAGCGGCTCCCACCCAAGCTTGAACTGCTCTGTTACATCCCAGAAGTAAAGGGACTGGACTGGAGTGACAATAAGGAAAAAGTAATTAGACCTTACCTGCTAATTAGTGTTCCTGAAGGAACGACAGTCCAGTCCCTGATCCCACCCGGTTCTTAGTTTGGCCTCTTAGTAAGGGATGGACTAGCGGACCGAGCGCAGGGCCAGGACTGAAGGGAGGGGTCTCTTGGTGCAGGTCCAGTGGCCGGAATGAAGGAGGACTCGGTCAGGCTCAGGTAAAACCTCCTCCTTCCCTTCCCCTCACTCCTTATCCCTCTTGATTAAAAAAAAAAGGGTTCCTTTTGGAGAATTGGTGGTGTGTCTTGTGGGATTACGTTTATATAGGCTATTAATCTGGTTTTTGTTAAGTCTGCTTTTTCATTAGATTACTGGGATCTGGGGGTGGTGCCAGTGGTATTTATACCGCACCATCCTCCAAAAAGGATGGGCTCAGCCTCCAAGCTGCTGGAAGGGTTGCGCAACCCAGAAGTAAAGGGACTGGACTGTCGTTCCTTCAGGAACACTAATTAGCAGGTAAGGTCTAATTACTTTTTCCTGACCAATGACCCCTACTCTCCGTCCATAGGACGCATTACACCGCCGGTACCGTTAGCACGTGCTAAGGTGACATTTAGGACAAGCTAAGGGCACAAGTGCGCCTTAGTGCACATTTAATGGCACACTTGCTCCTTTACCGACATTTAGTAAACATACCCCTTAATTTTCTTACGGATCTTTGTTGTGTTTTAGCTTTGTTCTTTTATTTTTTATTGTCTTGGCTGTTTCCTCCTGCTCTTTGAGGAATTCCACCTAAGTTGGAGTTGGCTTCCCATTCCTGTTTCCATGTGCAGGACCCAAAAGGCAGGCAGAGCTCCCTGGGAACTCCACTCTTCTGACAGATCCCTTCTATCTTCTCTTCTACTGCTAGCTGCAGAGTTCAATCCTTCCACCTTGCTGCTCCATATGCTGGACCAAACTACCTAAGTCTGTATGACACGCTTCAGCTCTGGCCCTTTTCAAATCTAGGCTGAAAACTCACCTCTTCAAGGCCTCTTTTGGATTCTGATCCGCTATGTGCTTCCTTACCATTTATGGTAGCATAGTACATGATGACAGATAAAGATCATCACGGTCCATCTAGTCTACCCAGTAAAGTGGCCAGAGTAGATGTACCCACTGCTCTGCACAGGTCACTCCTCTCTATTTGAGGTATAAGAAAGTTAGTTTGTTTTGATTTTATCCCCTTGCTATAAAGGGATCCACTGTCTGTCTCATGCTGTTTCGAATTCTGTCACTGTATTTGTCCCCACCACCTCCATTGGGAGGGCATTCCAAGCATCCACCACCCTTTCAGTGAAAAAATATTTCCAGATATTGCTTGTAAGTTTGCTTTCTTGCAGCTTCATTTTATGCCCTCTAGTTTTACAGCTACCCCTTCTTTGAAAAAAGTTTGTTTATTCATTAATACCCCTTAAGTATTTGAACATCTGTATCATATCTCCCCATCCCTGCTCTCCTCTAGGATATACATATTTATAGTCTCTTCTCATATATCTTCTAGTGCAGGCTCTAAATCATTTAGGTCTCCTTCCTCTGAACCGTTTCAACTCTTTTTATATCCTTTGTGAGATATGATCTCCAAAACTGAACACAATACTCCAAATGAGGCCTCACCAATGACTTGTACAGGGGCATTAATACCTCCTGCTTTCAGCTAGTTATCCCTCTATATGCAAGCTAGCATCCTTCTGGCTTTGGCCACTGCCTTGTCGCATTATTTCGCCAACTTGAGATCCTTAGAAACAATCACTCCGAGATCCTTCATCTGGTCTGTGCACATCAACCTCTCACCCCCTATCGCATACAATTATCTTGAATTTCTGTATCTCAAGTGCATGACTCTGCACTTCTTCACATTAAATCTTAACTGCCAATGTATTAGACCATTCTTCCAGCTTTTGTAGATCTTTCCTCATAATGTCGACTCCCTCAGAGGAGTCCACTCTATTGCAAATTTTTGTGTCACCTGCAAAAAGACAGACTTTCCCTTCAATCCTTCACCAGTATCACTCACAAATACATTGAACAGTACTGGTCCTAGGACCGATCCTTGGGGCACAGCACTAATCACCTTCCTTTCTTCTGAGTGAGTTCCGTTTACCACCACCTGTTAGTCAACCAATTTTTGATCCAGTTCACCGCCTTGGGTCCCAACCCCAGGCTGCTCAGTTTATTGATAAGCCTCCTATGAGGAGCAGTATCAGAGGCTTTGCTGAAATGTTGGTAGATCACATCCATCGCATGCCCTTGATCTATTTCTATGGTCACTCAATCAAAGTTTGGCATGATCATCCTTTGGTAAAACCACGTTGCCTCAGATCATGCAACCTATTGGTTTCTAGAAAGTTCACTATCCTCTTAGGAGTGCTTCCATTACTTTTACTTTTCCTACCACAGAGGTAAGGCTTACCAGCCTTTAGTTTGTCACCTCTTCCCTATGACCAGTTTTATGAAGAGATACCACATCAGCCCTTCCCCAATCCTATGGAACATCTTCCATCTCCAAGGATCTATTAAAAACGTCTTTTAAAAAGGCCCTGCCAGAAACTATCTAAACTCTTTCAGTATCCTGGGATGTATCCCATCCAGTCTGATGGCTTAGCTATACCTTTGTCCTCAGCCGTTGTGTTGTCTGTCTTGACTAGATTGTAAGCTCTGATGAGCAAGGACCGTCTTTTTTTTACATTCGTTTGTACAGTGCTATGTACATATTGTTGTGTTGTTGTTGTTAAGTACCGTCGAATCGGTGTTGACTCATAGCGACCTTCTGGATAGTTGTCCTAAACAGCATTTTGTATTCAGTCAGGCGGCTCATTGTTGACAGAGTGGCACCTATAGCTGCTGTTATTGTATCGATCCATCTCATTGCTGGCCTTCCTCTTTTGCGTTGACCTTCTACCTTGCCAAGCATGATCTCTCTCTCTTCGCATGATGTCCAAAGTATGAAAGTCAAAGTCTTTTCATCTGAGCTTCCAAAGAAAGCTTAGGTTTATCTCCTCTAGTACTGACTGACAAGGGCAGTAAATGGTATACACAGTATTTGTCACCAGCACCATAATTCAAAGGCATTGAATTTCTTCCTGTCTCTTTTTCACTGTCCAACTTTTGCATTCATATGACGTTATTGAAAATACCATGGCTTGAATGAGTCAAATCTTTGTATGAAAAGAGACATCTCTGCTCTTGAGAATCTTGTCTAATTCCTTCATAGCCATTCTGCTAAGAGCAGTACGTCATCGGATTTCTTGACTGCTGCTTGTTTCTGTATTGATAGTGGACAACTTTAACCTATTGGATCAACTATTTCAATTTCTTCTCCATCAATGATGAACTTATTGATTTTCCCAGTTGTCATGATCTTTGTCTTTACATTAAGGTGCAGGCCCATTTTAAGAGTGTTCCTTGATCTTGAGAAGCAAATGTTTCAAATCATCTTCACTTTCAGCCAGTAATGTGGTATCATCAGCACAGCAAAGGTTGTTGAGTCTTCACACCTCTGTTGTCTTCACACAGTCCTGCTTCTCTGATTTGTTCTGCATATAAATTAAACGGGTAGGGGGAAAGTATGCAGCCTTGTTGTACACCTTTGCTGATTTTAAACCATTCTGTTTCTTCTTGTTCAGTTTGAGCTGTTGCTTCTTGATCAATGCAAAGGTTATACAAGAGAACGATCAGGTGTTCTGGTATACCCATTCTTCTCAGTGTAGCCCAGAGTTTCTCATGGTTTACACAGTCAAAAGCCTTGCTGTAGTCTGTAAAACAAATAGAGATCTTTTTGGTTTTCTTTAGCTTTTTCAAGGATCTATCTCACATTCGTGATGATGTCTCTTGTTACTCGCCCTTTCCTAAACCCTGCTTGCACTTCAGACAGTTCCTGTTCCAGGTATGGTTGTAGTCTCTGCTGAATAATCTTGAATAGAGTCTTGCTGGCATGTGGGATCAGAGCAATTGTGTGATAACTTCCACAGTCGGTTGGCTTTTCTTTCTTTAGAATTGATATAAACGCAGATCTTTTCTAGTCAGTTGGTCATGATGATGTCTTCCAAATTTCTTGGCAGAGCCTTGTAAGTATGGTAACAGCTGCATCAGAATGCTGTAATACGTCTGTGGGAATGCCATCAATGGCTGGTGCTTTTTTCTTTAATAAGACTTTCAATGCTGCTTCGACTTCTTTTATGACCAGTGGTTCCAGTTCATGAGCTCCAGGTTGAAACAGCTGTTGGTGCATTTGATCTTTAGCATATAATGACTGTATATTCTTTCCACCTTTTCTTGATCTTCTTAGCATCATTCAACATGGATCCTTGAGCATCTTGTAACATTCCAATTCGAGGCTTAAATTTTTTCTTTAACTCTCGTACCTTTAGGAAAGCAGATTTTTGTTCTCTCTCTTATAGTTTCTGCTTCTATTTCCTTGCATGCATCATTGTAGTACTTCTCCTTGTCTTGTCTTGCTGCACATTGGAAATCTGAGTTCTGTGATTGCTTCTCTTTCTCCTCTGGCTTTAGCTTTTCTGCATTTCTGGGCAATTTTCAAAGTTTCTTTGGTCATCCATTTTGGTCATTTTTGCTTTTTCACCTTTTGTAGAGGCTTCCTTCTCACTTTCTTCCAACACAATCCATAACTCTTCTGGAGCTCTGTCATTAGTATCTAAAGCAGCAAATCAATTTTGCAGGCAATCTTTAAATTCCAGTGATGTATTCTCAAGGTCATATTTTGCTACATTCATGAGTGGCTTGCTCTTTTTCAACTTTAGCTTGAGTTTGCATACTAGTAGTTGGTGATCTGTATCACAGTCAGCTCCAGGTTTTGTCTCTGGTGTTATAGAGCTTTTCCATCGTTGACTTCCACAGATGTAGTCAATTTGATTTTTGTACAATCCATTGGGTGAAGTCCATATGCACAGTTGTCGCTTGTGTTGCTGGAAAAAGATGTTTGAGATGAATAGATCATTGATCTTGCAGAATTCTCAGACTTTCTCCAGCTTCATTTCTGTTATTTTATTTATTTTATTTAACAAGCATTTCTATACTGCACTTTCAATTGGATCAAGTGCGGTTTACAAAGAACAATGGTTTACAAGGTATGGTAAAGTACATCCCTAGTCATTTTACATAAAACAAGTGTAAACTTTTTACAGGTAACAATATAACTATATCCTTACAATACAGTCAAGTCCATATTTTCCAACCACTTTGCTTTCTTCTTTGTTGCCAACTTTTGCGTTCCGGTCACCCATCAGGATATCTTGTTTGCATGTTCTGTCAATTTCAGCTTGCACTTGTTTGTAGAACTCAGCAACTTCATCCTTTTCTGCAGCTGTTGTTGGGGCATATACTTGAATTATAGTTGTGTTGATGGCATTGCTCGTAGACAAATAAAAATGAAGTGTTCACTGAATGCATTGTATTTCATTACAGTTCTTGCAAGTTTTTTATTAATTATAAATGCAACACCATTTCTTCTTTGTCTTTCATTTCCAGCATAGTAGACCATGTGATCATCAGATGCAAAGTGCCCAATGCCAGTCCATTTCAATTTGCTGTCATCCAACAGATCACGTTATACAAGTTCCATTTCATTCTTGACTATCTCCAACTTCCCTTGGTTCATGCTTTGTATGTTCCATGTCCCAGTATGTAAGACATCTTTGCAGCTTCTGACTCTTATTACATGTGAAGCTACATCAGCAGTCAGACGTCCTGAGGGCTTTGAGCCATCCACGTCATACATGCTGGCTTTACTCTGAAACGTTTCAGCTCTATACAAATGATTAGTTGTAGTAGTAGTAGTAGTAGTAGTAGTTAGGGTACAATACCATTAATTTGCAACTACCTGGGATTTTTCGGATTTTATCTCCCTTCCAACTTGGTGGCTGATGTAATAAAGGGCGGGAGGCTTTGGCCATAGTTTAATGCAAGTTCTGTGCACATTTTCTACACTGCACATTTTCTATACTGAGTTTATCGTTTACATTTGAATATCATAGTTCATTGCTTGTTTTTTGCCCATTCTCTGTTGTGTCATTACACAACTAACCAGGGCCTGAAGACGTTTAGTTCCAAACAGGTGAATGAGTGCTCTGTACTGAGTCAATCAGCTGGTAGGTCTGCCATTTTTTGTTCTTGATATTTGCCCCATAATTTGCAGCATTTAACACATTTATAAGTCACTGTACTGATGCATTGTTCTGCTCCCACTGTAAGCCAAAATCCTTGGTGTTTGCTTTGCTCCTGGTAATGGTGCACATGCAAAGTAGAGATGTGGTGCTGCCTGGGAAATCAGGGGTTCTTTTCACTCTTATCTAATTCAGCATGTATGAGCCAACTCTTAGCAGGTCATCATTGCTGATGAAAGGGTTCAGTTTCCAAAGAGGGTTGTCTTTGGACATGTTTTCTGTTGATGTGCTTGAATATTTTGGCATACGTTTCTTGTTGCACACAGTGTAGAATGGTCTCCTTCACCCTGGAGAGATCATGGGTAATGTGGAACTTCATGCAGAGGCGCCAGTGGTGACAAGTGCATGATGCTCTGCGCTTTCATTCTATCAGATATTGAGTAATGTGGATGAGGTGCATTATGGATCTTTGGAGCATTGCCCATCTAGAGAAATGGCTGAAACGATGTGCACCTATGTTTCCTTCAAGTGTGATGCTAGTGGCAAGGGCAGTTATTTCTGGACAGACTTCTAAGTCAGAGTTAGGATTCACAAGCTCAAGAGGTCTCTGAAGCAACACAGGATGCATTCATGTTCTATGTGGAATTATGATCCTTTTATTCATGTTGTCTGCATCAGATGGGATTCTGTAGCACGAGTTCTGGTCAGTGGGCATGAAACATCATTGCTCTGGTTGTTTTGATGTCTAGATGTGCTGACATATACTGTACAGCTATAATAAATGAAATGATGGCAGATAGACCAGCATGGTCTATCTAGTCTGGATGATTAAGATGGCTAGCGTTGCAGAGTTGCACCTGCCGCCCTGTGCAGGTTACTTCCCCTCTATGCCTTTGCTTAAGATTGTACCTGCAACTCCAGGCAGGCTACCCCCTCTCTATTTATGAAGTCTGAAGGACTACTGAGAGAAGGCTCTCTTGCTGAGAAGGAAATCTGCACTTGTAAGCATTTACTTGTTGGGAATTTCTCAGACTCTGGGGTTAAAGAGAATTATTTCGGTTTAAACTGATAAAATCTGTGTCTACTTTAAAGTTCTGTGTTTTATAATATCAATTAGGGCAATGTGTAGCAAGCCAGCTTTCAGTTAAGTGTTTCTTTCCCATCCACTCTAGACATAATCTTAGGCTCTTAAATCTGTTAAGGGGAAAGAGGTGGTCAAATTCACTTTCAGGTTTAACTGGTCACCCTCATCAGGAATAGATGAATTAAGGTCCTGAAATTCATCTTGATGTGAACAAAGTCCCTTAAGCTTATTAGATATACAGTAGTTGTATTGGTACAACTATCCCTAGCAACTTTAAATAAGGAAACTTAAATAGCTAAACAAATTCTTAAAACTAAAATGCAGACAGCAGTCCAGAAGAGAGATGGGGGCTATTGAGTCTTTTGCTTGTGTATCAGATGTATGATTTTCTCCCAGTTAGTGCACATGTAAGACCTCACACTAAGTGCAAGGCTCTCTCTGCTCTCAGGAAATGAGTCTGATCTCTGGAGGCTAGAGCAGCAGATTTGGAGGAGCTGAGGCAGACAGAGGTATATAGATGAGACCTACATGGACATAGTGAAGTCCCACCTCGTCTGGCAGCCTGTCTGTTGCCATGGAGGAGAGACATCACATGAAAGGAGAACATCACCTCAAAAGTGATCTGTAACAATGACCTGTTCTCCAGGTGATATAAAACCCTCTCACACTGAGGAGGTTTCTCTAGGATCATGTTCCCATGAGGGAAGGGTAGGATGGCTGTTGTAGTTGGCTAGTCAGTCATTAGGCATGTAGATAGCTGGGTGGCTGGTGGCAGTGAGGACTGCCTGGTAATGCACTTGGTGTTTGATCTCCTTGCTGTTCATTGTTTCTTTCGATTTTCTTTTCCCTGTTGAAACATGGCTCTTGGATGCTTGTCTGAGTGCCTTTCCGATTATACTTTTTTATACCTTTACTGCCCGTAGCGCCATGTTGGTGGTCTTTCTATTCTTTCCTCCTCTTCCTTTTTTACTGTTTCTCTTGCCTTTAGTACTATTTTTCTTGCCTTTACTGTTTCCTCTTCCTTGGAACTGCTGGCTCTTAAAGTACTTGCCCCTCCCCGTTTCTCTTGGTACTGGTGTATCTTCCGCCTCTGGTTACTATACCTGCATTACATGGTTTCCCCATATTTTTTGGACCCTCACAGGTTCTACAATGCTTGTATTGGTTCAAGCAGCGATATCCTGGGTCCCTTTTAATAATGGTTTATGGACCTTGTGATAAAGAAGCTTATCATAGTTCAGGAAGGAGCTATAATAGAGGTGAATTGGCTCTGAACAAGCAACCTGTCTTTGCTGGTAGAAATAATAAAACAGAATGTTTTCATAAAAGACTACCAGTCCCAGAATGCACCAGGTTTCAAGCAGCCACTAGAAGAGCTGAAGTGGGGAAACGTGTGTTCAATCAGGAGAGCTATGAGGTAATCCCCAATCACTCATCTCCAAGGGCAGGGCTTGATTCAGCACAGCTGAGCTGTGCTAGGGTGGAGTATCCCTCTAAACAAGTTAAAAGTAAAACAGATTCTACACAGGATCAGTTGCAGTTGGAGTTGATGAGGAACCCAGAGCTCAAGGACAGAGAGAGCAAGAAGCAGCGTGGAAGAAAGAAGAGGAAAACATCTTGGAGGTCTAAAGAAGGAGCTCATAGCAGTACGTGTGTTGGGAGTCATTCCAGAGGCAAGCATACACCATTGGACTTGAGGAAGCCAGAGGAGTAGGGTTACAGAGCCAGGAATCCCCGGACGGCACCTGTAAAGGAGACGGCTGCATTTGGAAGGGGCCCTAAGTCCAGTGCAAGAAGGTATGTGAAGAGAGACCCAGTGTCCAGGGATCTGGATTGGAAGGCTGGACATAAAAGCTGGATTTCTTATTGGCCAGGATATCTGGAGAGGAAACCTAACAACAAAGGAAGCTCAGGTATGAACACTGATCTATGCCCTAGCTCTTCACTTGGAAGACAGCAGGGAAACAAGTATTGTCCTGAGAGTGCTCCATTAAGGAATTCCCCTGAGCCAGACCATGATATTGATTCTATGATAGTTGAAGAAGAAGGAGATATTTTAAATGATCAGAGTGATTACATGGATTGCTCTCTGTCTAGGCTGCTGTGGTTAAATACTTTCACAAATACAACAACCATCAAAAAGAAATATAACTTGTTCTTTTATCTACCCATAAAAGTTTAGAAGAAAGCTTTAGGATAGGATTTGAGCCACGTATAGAAAGTAAACCAGCCAAGAGGTTTGCAGCTGGTCAATTGTTGGCAATTAAGCCTTGCATAATTGCACGTGAGCTCTGAAAGGGAACTACTGTTTGTGTGTGAAAATACAAGAAAGTTATCCTTGGAAAAGAACAGTTTTTGATTACTTTTTGCGTTTTGTTTTGCTTTTGGAGCACTGCTAAAAGGTATTAGCAGGAGTCCTTAGAAAGACCTTTCTGTTCCCATCAAGGTCATTATTGTTTGATTGATTGCTTAAGAAGTTCAGTTGTTGATCATGATTTGTTTTTCCTAAGTACAATACTGAAAGCAAGTATCCTTTTGTGCTACCAAGTAAATCTGTGTGGGAGAAATAACCCCATAAATAAAATATATTTTCTTTGCTTACACTCGAGCAACACAACTCATTATTTTGTGAACGGCTGATTCTGGTATGAATGGACTACATTTCCCACAATCCTTTGCAAGTCATAATAGTATTTGCCTTGGTCAAGACTGTGGACATTCTCACCCAGCGCCCCGTTTACAACCTTTCCTCCAGGAACTTGTCAAATCCTTTTTTAAACCCAGCCATACTAACAGCTTTTACTACATCCTCCTGTAACAAATTCCAGAGTTTGATTATACGTTGAGTGAAAAAAATATTTTCTCTTATTTGTCTTAAATAGGTTACCCTGTAGCTTCATTGCATGTCCCCTAGTCTTTCTATATTTTGATGGCGTAAACAATCGATCTACGTTTACCCGTTCCACTCTATTCATTAATTTATAGACCTCTATCATATATTTATTTATTTATTTTTATTCTCTTATATACCGCGCTATTCTGCATCAGTGCGGTTTACATTACATATCCCCTCAGCTGTCTCTTTTCCAGGTTGAAGAGCCCCAACCTTTTTAGCCTCCCTTCATATGGGTATCATTCCATCCCCTTTACCATTTTGGTGGCTCTTCTCTGTATCTTTTCTAATAACCCTATATTCTTTTTAAGATACGGTGACCAGAATTGCACACAATATTCAAGGTGCGGTCTCACCATGGAACGATACAGAGGCATTATAATATCCTTTGTTTTATTTTCCATTCCTTTCCTTATGATACCTAGCATTATATTTGCTCTCTTCGCCGCAGCTGCACACTGGGCGGAGGGTTTTAACATGTTATCCATGATGACGCCTAAATCTTTTTCCTGGGTGGTGGTTCCTAATGTGCAACCTTCCATCGTGTAACCATAGTTTGGGTTGTTCTTTCCTAGGTGCATGTTCTTATGTTCTTATGCAAGGTGATAAGAGTGCTGTCAGACAATACTACGACGGTGGCTTACATCAACCAACAAGGCAGCACCCAGAGCACTTCGATGACAGCAGAGGAAATCCTATTGCTGCAGTGGGCAGAGACCCATTTGCTGGTGCTCTTGGTTTCCCCTGTGGCCGGGATGTACAATGTTCAAGCAGATTACCTGAGTCTCACCTCTCTGGATCCTAGGGAATGGGCACTGTTAGAGTCGATGTTTCAGCATGTGGTGGCTTGCTGGGGCAGCCGATGATGGACTTGATGGCGGCCCAGGTGAATGCAAAAGGTGAGTGCTTCTTCAGCTGGCACAAAATGTATGTCTGAAGGGCTGGACGCCTTGGTTCAACCTTGGCTGAGGGTGGCCTTGCTGAATGTTTTTTCCCCATGGCTGCTAATAGGTCACGTTCTGCAGTGGATAGAAACTCTAGGGAGAGTGGTGCTTATTGCTCTGGACTGGCATCGGCGTCCCTGATATGTGGACCTTGTGTGGCTCCTGGTAGTGGAGCCATTCCACCTGCCAGCAGAGGTGGACTTGCTCACCCAGGGGCCGATGCGGATGCTAGACATGGGTCAGTTCTTGCTTGTGGCTTGGCTCTTGAGAGGGCTCGGTTAAGGCAAAGAGGTTACTCATCCCGGATTATTGGTACCTTATTACAGTCCCATAGGTAGTTGATGTTCCTGGCCTATGTGCATGTTTGGCACATTTTTGAGAAGTGGCGTGGGGAGCGCAGCAGTCATACCCTGGGGGTCTCGCCCACTGATATACTAGCCTTCCTGCAGGTGGGCCTGGAGAAAGGGTTTGATGCTGGGCTCTTTGAAAGTCCAGGTGGCAGCCTTGGCATACTTCAGGGGCCATATTTAGGGCCAGTCCATTTCATGTGTGGAGTGAAACATCTCCACCCCCCCATGTCACTCAGTGGTCCCCTCATGGAATTTAAATTTGGTGCTGTCAGCCCTTGGGGTGCCTCCCTTTGAACCCCTTGCAGGTGCTATAGTGAAAGATTTAACCTTGAAAGTAGTATTCCTGGTGGTGATTTGCTCAGCTTGCCGCATTTCTGAACTTCAGGCTTTGTCGTGCAAGGCACCGTATTTGGTTCTTTCTAAGGAGAAGGTGGTCCTGCATCCAGTGCCTTCCTTTTTGCTCAAAGTCGCGTCCAGTTTACACATCAATCAGGTGGTGACTTTGCCATCCTTTTCTGAGTCGTGCAACTCTGAGGAGGATCATCTTCATAAGCTGGACATCTGCAGGGTGAGGCGGCTTCTAAGGCATCTATTTTCCGGTGGATCCGGGAGGCAATTTTATCAGCATATCTGTTGAAAGGGCACCAGGTGCCTTCAGGTTTGCGGGCACATTCCACACGGGCACAGGTATCGTCCTCAGCGGAGTTCATTGTGGTTCTCCTCTGGGACATTAAGGTGGCGACCTGGTTGTTCCTTCATTTCTTTGTGCAAAATTACCACCTGAACGTACAGGTCCGGCAGGATGCAGATTTGGGGGCCAGGGTCCTACAGTCCAGGGTCTCGGCTCTCTCCCATTATTAGAATGTTTATGATTGTTTTTTGAATTTGATATATTACCCTTCACATATGCAGCAGGGCAGTGTACAGTAAAAGCACATGATGGAGAGGAACACCGTTAATTGATAGGATTCATACAGGGAGAGGACCAGGGTCAAAGGAGTGAGCAGTCAGTGGGATGGTAAATCAAAGGCTTTCTGGAAGAAGTGGACTTTGAGTAATGACTTGAACCTAACGTAGGATGGCTCTAAATGGAGGTCATGGGGTAGCGAATTCCAAAGGGATGGACCAAGGAAATAATAAGCTGCATGGAGGTGGCCAAGGAGGAGGGAAAGAGAAATGGTCATATGGCTCAAATCTGGCAAAGGGAATGGAAACAGCAATGGATAATGGTAGAGAGGTGATCCTGAAACGTCAAAGAGGAGTCCAAGTAATGGAGTGAAGGAATTAGAGGGATGGAGGTATCCTGCAGCATTGGGAAGAGTGGAGGACAGGGGCTTCCATCAGTGAGCCAGATGACGGAGGTTTTCCTGGGGTTGAGGAGGAGGGAGTTTGATGACATTCAGCTGGAGATTTGGGCAAGACAGACATTGATCGACATGAAGAAGAATTATGATGTCGTTGGTATAGTAGTAAGCTGAGATCCCACATTGCTGTAACAAGAAAGTGAAGGGAACGAGGAAAATGTTGAATAGCAGAGGGGCTAAACTTGAACCTTGCGGGACACTGCTTTGCTATGTCCCACTTGTCTGTACTGGACTGGAAGGGGCGTATTGGAAGATGAAATTAGACCTTGCCTGCTAATTTTCTTTCCTGTCCAGTTCAGCTCCTACCCAGGGTATGGTTTCTGTGGTTGACTGTCTCACGTCTTGTTTTGCAGAGCTCTTTTTGGACAAATGTTAAGAATCAGCGTGAGCTTGTTTTCAGGTTTTTGTCCCAAATGTTGTCGGCTTCTGGGCTGTGCGTTTTTTCTTTCTTTTTGTTTACCTGGTTTAAGAAAAAAAAGAGACAAAACGTAACAAACCTTTGACACTATGGGGACCTGAGCTACTTGGAGTATTTTCTGTCAGATCTGATGATCTGACTCCCTTTGTGCAGAATGTTTGAGGAGCGCATAGCTGATGGGGAACTGGGGTTTGAACTCCTGTTTTTTCCCTGCTTTGTGACGTTCATACTGGCTTACTTGGCTAGCACAGGCTGCTTATAGCACACTTGAAGCTGTGTTCTCAGTCTCCACCTGCTGGTAGAGGAGCATAACCCACTTGACTGGAGGGACTCCAGAAGAGAAAATTAGCAGGTAAAGTCTAATTTCACCTTATACACAAGAAGAAAAAAAGTTTTCTCCTGTTTTTTTTAAATATATTACTTTGAGCTCCATGGCTTGACTTCTAGTCCTTGTATTTTTTGAGAGAGTAAACGATCGATTTGCATCTACTCGTTCCATTCCATTCCATTCAGGATTTTATAAACCTCTATTATATCTCTCCTCAGCCATCTCTTCTTCAGGCTGATGAGCCCTAACTTCTTTAGCCTTTCCTCACAGGAGAGTCTTTCCATCCGCTTTATCATTTTGGTCAACCTTTGCCAATGTTGCTATATCTTTTTTGAGATGCAGAGACCAGAACTGCACACAGTACTCAAGGTGTGGTTGTATCATGGAGCTACAACACAAAGGGGCATCTTTACTAAAGTTCACTAACTGTTAGCGCAGAATTTAGTACATGCCAAGCGTATTGTGGTAACCTTTGCTGCATGCCAAAAATGTGTCCATGCTAAATTTTCCCACTAACTCTTTAACGCACATTGGCTCAGAGTCTGGGAGCATGCACATTGTGGTTAGCATGGCCCAGTGGCATAAAGTTCACCCAAATCATCCTTGCAGTCCAGGGCGTCCCAGAGAAAAAAAGGGACCCAGTTATAGTCATTACCATATCATTTTTTTTATTGCGAATTTTATAGGTATACACATCAAACATAACACCATGAAAACACCTTTTAGTAAATATATAATCAAAAGAGAGAATAATAAAAGGAAAAAGAAAAGGTTTTCTAGCCCACATTAAGGGAGGACAATCACTTCTAACAAGCAGAAGCAAACAAAAACTTACAGGACAGTCCAAAACCAAACCACTAAACAAAGTTAAAAAAAATTACATACCATAACACATAACCTCTGTAAGACTTTACTTGTTGGTCAAAAGATTTTCCAAATGAAGAGGGTCAGTAAACACATACTTAACATTATTCAAAGTGATTAAATATTTACAAGGAAATCGCAAAAAAGTCCCCCCTGCAGCCAAGACATGAGGTCTAAGCTGTAGGAAGGACTTCCTCCATACCTGAGTTGACCTTGACACATCTGGGAAAACAGAAACCTTATATCCAAAATACAGGAAATCATTTTTCAAGAAATAAGCCCTCAAGATTTTAACCTTATCAGCCATAGCAGATAACAGGATTAACATTGCTCGAGCTGAGATCTTCTCATTAGAAGATTCCAAAAAAGCAGTAATATCCAAATCAGATTGTGTCTCAACATGGGCAGCATCATCATCCCGTGTCACTAATTGAGTTGGCAGATAATAAAAAATCAGAAACCCTAATAGACTCAAAATCAGAAATTAATAAAATCTCTTTGCACTATTTCCTAAATAAGATTAATGAAGACAACAATCGCGTCTTAGGAAAATTAAGTAACCTTAAATTCTTTGCCCGATGAGCGTTTTCTAGGGCTTCAATTTGTTTTAAGTAACACATCACTATTTTTCACTCCCACATGACCCCCCTCTTGCAATAAACCCAAAAGTTTATCCACATCATCCAATCGCTGGGAGCAAGCAGCAATCCTAGTATCCACCTCACAGGACTTAGTAACAACCTGTTGAGAACTTCAGTTTGATCAATAAAGCCAGATAACAAAGCATTGGTCTCAGAAACCACTTTCCAGATGTCACATAAGGAAACATCAGCAGAAGAGGCCGAAGGTAATAAACCTAAGGCCTCAGGCTTACCCAACTGAATAGGAGTTAACAATAAAGAGCCAACACTGAGGCAGTGGGGGGGGGGGGCCTCAGAAGCCACATTCACCAATGCAGTTATTGGCCCACCCCACCCACGCCACAGTTCAAAGAAGCAAGATTCAGAAGTGGTTTCCCATCGATGGAACTCAGGGAGACACCAGATAAAGATGTGTTAACAGAGGTAGATGTATCGAGCCACAGAAATTCTGACCCAAGCTTCAGTTCTTCCAACACTTGCACATGCTGGACCATTGGGCCGACGCAACCCTTCAGTGACAAAACTGCTCTCACAGAGTCTTTCTCCATCGCCTTACATTTCCTTTTACCGCGCCCTCTAGGCATCCCCAGCGGCAAAAATCAGGAGGGGCAAATGCCCCGAAATGGCAACAATGGGGCACCAAAGGGGCGTGCCCCTTTAGTCACACGCCCCTTCGGGTGGCCGTGGAACAGCAGTAGGAATTTAAATGCCAAAAAAAACAGCTCCCCTCTGACTCTGGAAAAGGGGAAGGATCCCAGAGCTTGCACTGACTGGCAGAATGAACTACTCCAGCAGACAGTCCCCCGCTTGCAGAGCAACGTCTTCCATTACCATATCTTTTGAGGTGGATTCACTCTATTCTGTAGGCCGTTTCAAATTGAGGGCCCCCATTCAAAATGTCTGAATTTCTGCCACTGGTGTGGGCATCTTTAATGCATGCTAACTAGCAATGTTGCACATGCCACCACCTCAATGGGCAGCATCAAGTTCTCTCGCATAAATTGCAGCAGCTAAGCACTTGTGGTGGCATAGAACCTATACTAGCTCATGGGGACATGCCAGGCATGCTTCCAGTTTTTTAGCATATGACCAGCGCTACCCCCATGCTAATTTTTGGGGCAGAATACATGGTCAGCAGCTGCTTTTTAAGCATGTTCCAGAATGAGTGTGGAGGCGTAGCCTAGTGGTTAGGGCAGCAACCTGGGATTAGAAAGATCAGGGTTCAAATCCCACTGACTTTGTGGCCTTGGGCAAGGCACTTGACCCTCCATGTCCTCAAGTACAATCTTAGATTGAAGACCCTCTGGTGAGAGGAAAATACCTGATTGTACCTCACCTGGATCTACTACTGCAAAGGTGTGAGCTAAATAATAAAAATAAATACAATCTGCAAAGAGAAGTTTGAGACACCCATAATTTGCCCACTGGAGGATAGATGAGATTACTGAATTCTGTCAAATATTTGAGTATTTCTGTCATACCTCCTCCCCCTCCCCCATCCAATAAAGTATGGAAAGGTGAAATTTCTATAGGTAGAAGAAATGAGAGAAGGGATGACTCAGAAATACAAGAACAAGCAGTCTACTTGCAATCGAGCATTTACACTATACGCCCCCACATTATAGAACTCTTTACCCCCAACCCAAAGAGGATGCTCAGATTTGACTGAATTCCAAAAGAAATTAAAAACTCATCTCTTCCAAGAGGACTACAACATAACCTTGGAACCAGAAACTAAACCGCCCTAGTCACAAACTATCAAAATAACCCTAGTTTCACCTTGATAATTGGACACAGTACTAAACAGATGTTGGATTTTTTATTACCACGCCCTACATTTTTTATTGTAAATAGTTCAGAGGGTTAATATGTTTCACTGTTATACTGTTTGTTTCACTGTTTAGTTCCTTGTAAAAAAGAGTGTTTCCTAAAGCCCTGTTGGTTATCTGTAAACCGCTTTGCATGGTAGAAAGGCAGTATAAAATAGGTTTAAATAAATAAATAACATGCTACCTTCACATTGGTGGGGAAAATTTAGATGGTGAAAGAAGGGAGAATACAAGCTAAGGGACGTAGAGTGGTTGCACATAGGAACAATAGAGCGATGGCAGATAAAAGACCATTCATCCTATCCAGTCTGCCCATCCAGAAGTATAACGTTCTAAAATCCCTTCCTCTCCCTCAGAGATCCTCTGTACTTGTGCCATGCTTTCTTGAATGCAGATACAGTTCTCATCACCATCACCTCCACTGTAATTATTTTTCTCCAGGACCAAGCAGGAAGTCAGTCCTCACATATGGGTGATGTCGGCGCCGACGGAGCCCCCGTGCGGAGCATTTCCCCAGCTTTCAATGAAAGCCTTTGGGAATGCAGCGCACATGCGCGGTCCCCTTCCTGCCCAAGGGTGCCATCTTGCTCAGTCTTTCTTTTTCCGCAGAGCCCAACGGACGTGAGTTTGTGTCACCCGGGAAAAGTTGATTTTTTTTCTGCGATTTTCACTGTGTCTTATCCAGTTCGATGCCGGTTCCCCTTCCCGCCTGGGCTCGGTACACCGGTATCGAGTCCGGAGTTTTGATTTTTGTTTTTTTGTCCTTCGTGACTAGCGTTCGCGCTCTTTTTGTGTTTTCACTGGCAGCCCGGTCTTTTAACCTTGCAGGAGCCCTTTTTCCCCGATGGCTGCCAGCGGGTTCAAAAAGTGTGATCGGTGCAAGAAACATATGTCTCTCACCGACACACATGACTGCTGCCTCCGTTGCCTTGGGCCCGACCATGACCCACTGGCCTGTGGCCCATGCGGCAAGATGTCGTTGAAGGCACTTTGGAGCCGTCAGCATCAACGTGAGCAAATTTTCTCTGGCTCCGCGTCCAGCCGGGCCCGGACTTCGTCAGAGGCCTCGACATCTCGGGAGTCTGACCCCGAGCACCGTCGGGGTTCCTCTGAGAGGTAGTCTCCCACCCGGGAGCACAGAAGGAAGAAGAAGCTCGCAAGGGCGGCGTCGGTGGAGGCTCCTGGTTCCTCGAGGGCCAGGTCGCATATCCCTGACTGCCGCCCCGGGCTCTCGGAGTCGGAGAGGCCGTCCAAGTTACCTCATGTGCAATGTTCCCTCTAATTTTCTGTAGGCTGTGTGCGCATAAAATATCAGCTGTGTGCAGCTTTGAAGGAAGGTTAAATTTTTGTGCGCCACATAACGACACTTGGAGTTATGTACTTTAAAATTTGACTACACGTCAGAATACAGTATGTACACCACATTGATTTTAATCAAATTAAATGAAAATAGACGATTACTAAATGAAGTGGGAAATTTCTAGTAATTACAATCATAACTTTTAAATTTTAAGACGTCTGTGTTGTTTTCTACAGAATCAGAGCCGTAATTTTTGTGCACTCTGTTGTAAAGTATGTGCGCTCGCTCGGCGAGGTGTGTGCGCGCTGTCAGACGGCTGCCTGGGTGAGAATCTTCACAGTCTTGACAATGCATATATTTATATAATTTTTGCAAGGTATTGTGGGTAATGTAGTTCATTCACACCAGACACAGCTGCTGACAATAATTTAGTTGTGCACAAGTGTTAAAGCCAATAAGATACTTCTTTATTTATGGGGTTATTTCTCCCAGCACAGATATGCTTGGTAGCACATAAATTAGATTACTTGCTTGCAGTGTTTAACTTGGTAAAACAAAGTCAAAAATCAAAATCAGGAAAACAACCTTCAAACTTGTCAGGCAATTAGCTAATGTTTTCTTAGCATATCTCTAACAAACAAAAAGCCACAAAGAAAGAAATAAACTGTTCTTGTAAGGTTAACTTCTGATTACTTTCCACACAGATCCAGAAGTAATTCTCTCCTAGCTCACAAGCAATTAGGTGCAGCTCAATTGCTATCAGTTATCCAGCTGAAACCCTTTAGCTGGCTGGTTTTCTACTGTGTGAGTCAAATCCTGCTTCAGGAGCTTTTCTTAGTGGAAATAAAGAACAAATTTATATTTCTTTGTGATGGCTGCTGTGCTTTATCACAGAAAGTTACCAACAGAGTTTGGATAGAGAGCAGTCCATATAAATAATATCTTGATCTGCTATTATTTCCCCTTCATCAACAAGCATAGGGTCACTATCATGAATTGGCACAGATGAATCTTTCAATGGAGCACTTTCAGGAGAACACTTATTTCCCTGCTGTCTTTCAAGGTTATAGCTAGGGCATAGATCAGTGTTCATACCTGAGCTTCCATTGTTGCTATAGTTCCTCTCTATATAGCCTGGCCAGTATGTAGTCCAGTTCTTATGTCCAGCCTTCCAGTCCTGATCCCTGGACACTGGATCTCTCTTCACATACCTTTTGGCATAGGTCTTAGAGTCCCTTCCACGTGCAGCCATCTCCCTCACAGGTAGCCTCTGGTGATTCCTTGTTCTGCAGCACCATTCCTTTGGCTTTCCCCAGTCCAATGGTCTAAGCTGGCCCTTGGAATACCTCCCAGTATACGTACTGCCTTGGACTCTTCTAGACCTCTCAAAGGCTTTTCTCCTCATCCTTCCAGAGGGTTTCTTTCCTTCTCTATCCGTCCGGTTTGGCTTCTGCTTCTGCTGATTCTTCAGATGAACCTGATGATCAAACTCAAGCTGATTCTCAGGATACTGAGGATAATTCTCTGGATATCCAAGGTGATCATGAAGCTGATCATGGAGAAGCTGATGCTTATGCTTGTCATCTGTAGAATGAACTCTATTCTTATTCTGCCTTGATGAGTGCTCCTCCCTAATACAGCGCAGCTGTGCTGAATCAGGCCCTGCCCTTTGAGATGAGTGCTTAGGGATTACCTCATAGCCCTCCTGATTGAACACACGTTTCCCCACTTCAGCTCCTCTAATGGCTGCTGGAAACCTGGTGCATTCTGGGACTGGTAGTCTTTTATGGCAAAATTCTGTTTTCTCATTTCTACCAGCACTGACAGGTTGCTTGTTCAGAGACACTTCACCTTTTCTATAGCTCCTTCCTGAGCTATGATAAGCTTCCTTATCACAGCGCGCACACGCGCACAGCTTAGAGGGAACAGTGCTCATGTGGAGACGGAGTCCCTGAGTCATGTAAGTGCAATTGTCCTCGTGGACTCTCCTGCGGGGGAGCCGACGTCGGGCCCGACGCTGTCGGCGACCCGAGGCGGGAGCTGCTGAGTCTCCTGAGCTTGGACTCAGGTTGACGGCCTTGGAGAGCAGCTTGGCTGCCTTCATGGAACAGCAGCACGTGCTGATCGCCGGTCTCACCGGTGCATCTGCCCCGACCACCGGGACCTCGACGTCTAAGTCGACCCTGGATATCCAGCCGATCCTCAAGTCAATGAAGTCTCAAGTCAATCCTCGGTCAAGGTCTCCCTCGACCTCCCGTGCAGGGCCGAGGTCATCGGGGTGGGTGGCATCGAGGCCCACATGGCCAGAGTTGCCCGATTCCTCCTCGTCGGAGGAGTCGGCATGGGAGACGGAGGATGAGGAGTCCCCGGACATCTTCCGGACCCGCTGCGTCCCTTCGGACTCACCGGAGACAGAGCCTCCGAGACGGTCCCGCCCGGAGGATATCCGGTTCTCGGACTTCGTGAGGGACATGGCCAAAGCCTTGGCCTTCCCTGCGGACGCCAAGGAGGAGCCTCGAGCCGAGGAGCTCAATGCCCTCCAGTATGACTTTCCTCCGAAGGAAGCCTTTACTGTACTGGTTCCTCCGATGCTGGAATGGCTGCTCTTCCTCATGTGGGAGGCACCGGCCTCGACGCCGGTTCTTAGAAAACGGGTTGATTCCATTTATCGAGTCCGTAAGAGCCCTGGGTTCCAAAAGGCGCAGCTACCGCACAACTCCATGGTTGTGGAATCGGCCATGCACCGTCTGAAGAGTCAGAAGATGCACTCCTCGGTGCCCCCCCCCCCCGGCTGGAAGGCCCGTAACCTGGATGCCCTCGGTAGAAAGTGCTTCCAGGGCTCTATGCTATCTTGCCGTGTCCAGACCTTCCAGCTGTACATGGGCATGTACCTACGAGACCTGGCAAAGGAGATTGCCGGGTTCTCAGCTGGCCTCTCTGAGGAACCTTTGCAGAGGTTCAAGGCTTTGTCAACAGGGATTCGAGAGTGCTCGAAGTTTGTCTCTCGAGCAGCCTATGATGGCTTTGAGGCTTCGGCCCGGGTAGCCGCAGCCGGCATCAGTGCACACCGTCAGGCCTGGCTGCAGTCATCAGACCTGGAGTCATGGGTGCAGGACAAGTTGGTCGATGTCCCTTGCCAAGGTGAAAACCTTTTCGGTAAGCCCATGAATGAAAAGGCTGCGGAAATCGAGACTGAGACTCTCACCAGGACAAGGCTGTCCAGGAAGACTTCTGCCCCTTCTCAGAAAAAGAAGGGCTCTGGAAAGAAGCCCTTTTACCCGAGGAAAGGTGCTGCCTACAAATCCTACCCTCAATATCAGGCCTCTCCAACTCCCCCACAGGGCCAGCAGGCCAAGGGACAGGGGCATAGGCCCTGTAGGCAGAAGACCCCCAAGCCGTCAGCTCCGGCTCCTGCACAGCAGGGAGCGGGGTTCTGACTCCCACAGCATAGCCTCTTCTCCACAGCTGGCTCTTTCTGCCCCCAGGGTCTTCACCAAATGCCTGGTGGTGGTGGCCTGTCTCAGGAATCAGGGAATTTTTGTCTTCCCATTCCTGGACGACTGGCTCATCAGGGGCCAGTCTCTCCAGGAGGCCAGACAAGCCACTCTGCGCACTGTCTCTCTTCTTCAACATCTGGGCTTTGTCATAAACTACGCAAAGTCCACTTTGCTCCCCTCACAGAACCTAGAGTTTATAGGGGCAAGATTAGACACTCTGCAGGCAAGAACTTACTTGCCCAAGGACAGGACCCACAGACTGATGGACTTGGCCAACCAATTCCAAAGCAATTCTTAGGTCTCCACCAGGCACTTCCCGCGGCTCCTGGGCCATATGGCATCCAGAGTACATGTGACCCTGAATGCTCATCTGCACATGCGGGCTGCTCAGTGGTGCCTCAGAGCTCAGTGGGCACAGGCCACAGGCGACCTCCGAGACAGAGTAAAGGTGTCCAAACCACTTTTGGACTCCTTGCAGTGGTGGCTACATCTCCCAAACCTTCTCAGAGGGGTACCTTTTCAGACCCCAGCACACACAAGTGTGCTGACGACCGTTGCTTCCTTAAAGGGCTGGGGTGCACATTTATTTTATTTATTTATTTATTTAACAGTATTTTTAAACCGCCTTATCTTATTAATCAAGGTGGTATCACAGCAAACAATCGGGTAAAGTGAGTGTGTTAATCATGCAGTGAGGGTGCAATTTAGTTGAGTGTGTGTTGTATCGTGTGCTAGATTGGGGTGAGCTATGTACAAGGGAACGTGCACTCAAGGCCTCTGGTCTCCTCGAGAGGCCACATAGCAGATCAATCTTTTGGAGCTGCGAGCAATCCGCTTGGCTCTACAGACTTTTTCTCATGCCCTCTCTCAACAGTCTGTCTTAGTTCAGACAGACAATAAGGTAGCAATGTTCTATGTGAACAAGCAAGGGGGCACAGGGTCCAGACTCCTATGTCAGGAGGCGCAGGCCCTTTGCTCCTTTGCAGTCAAGCAAGGCATGTTTCTCAAAGCAGTTTATCTACCTGGTCAGGAGAACTTGGCAGACAAACTAAGTAGGATTCTCCAGCCTCACAAATGGCAGTTGAATCCACTGGTGGTCCAGCAGATTTTTCTATGATGGGGACTTCTATCTATCGATCTCTTTGCAAGTCCGCTGAACTGTCATCTGCCCAGGTTTTGCTCCAGACAGCCGCATCCCCTGAGAATGGCAGCAGATGCTTTTCTGATCTCTTGGTCTACGGGCCTCCTGTATGCGTTTCCTCCCACGCCCCTGGTGGCCCGAACTCTGTTTAGGATTCTCCGGGACAAGGCCTCAGTGATTTCTGGTAGCCCCCAGATGGATGAGGCAACTGTGGTTTCCACTTCTGCTGCAGCTGGCGGTGGAAACTCCATTCCCTCTGGGGTTGCAACTCTATCTCCTGTCTCAGGATCAGAGTTCCCTTCTGCACCCCAATCTCAGATCCCTCAATCTGATGGCCTGGCTGCTGAAAGGATAGTGCTAGCTCCCTTACTTCTACCTAGGGAAGTTGAGGAGGTGGTCTTGGCCGCTAGGAGGCAGTCCACCAGAAAGTCCTATGTCCTCAAGTGGCGTAGGTTCACAATATGGTGTGCTCAGCACAATGAAGATCCTTTCTCCTACCTTGTGCCAGTAGTACTTCACCTGTCAGACCTAGGCCTTAAGTCCAACTCTGTTCAGGTCCACCTCAGTGCTGTATCAGCAAACCACTCACCGGTGGAGGGACAGACTGTCGGTTCACCCCTTGGTGTCCTGCTTCCTCAGAGGTCTGCTTATGCTCAAGCCTCAGGTTCATCCACCGGCCACTGAGTGGGATTTGAACGTGGTCTTGCAGCAACTTACTCGCCCACCGTTTGAGCTGATGGATACTTGCCATTTATGCTTCCTTTCTTGGAAGGCGCTCTTCCTGGTAGCTCTTACGTCGGCCAGACATGTGAGTGAACTACAAGCTCTGGTTTCTGATAGACCATACACACGGTTCTATAGGAACAGGGTGGTTCTACGGACCCATCCGAAGTTCCTTCCAAACGTTGTCTCCTCTTTCCACCTCAACCAGGAGGTGGTTCTTCTGACATTCTTTCCCAGGCCGCATACCAGCCGGGCTGAAACAGTCTTGTATGCCCTGGACTGTAAGAGGGCGTTGTCCTTTTACATAGAACGTACGCGGGGGCATCGAAGGGCCACTCAGCTCTTCGTCTCCTTTGACCCTAATAAGTTGGCGTTACCTGTCTCCAAGCATACATTGTCCACTTGGGTAGCAGATTGTATCGCCTGGGTGTATAAGGCAGCCAACCTCCCCTTGCAGGGTCGAGTCACGGCCCACCGTGTCAGGGCGAAAGCCGCGTCAGTAGCTCATTTCCGTTCTGTTCCTTTGGCAGACATCTGCCGGGCCGCTACTTGGTCTTCAAGCCAGACTTTTGCAGCCCACTACTGCCTCGAGAGAGAGTCCCGAAGGGACAGGGCTTTCGGACATGCGGTACTCTGTAATCTCCGTAATTTAGGCAACTCCTACCCTCTGGCCCTTGTGTTGGGCTACTGTACTGGAGCGTTCTCAGAGGATATTCTTATCACTATTGCTGAGGCTCTTGAGAGGGAGCCATTTTTTCAGCTTTGGGCTCCCGGTAGCCTAGAGCTGGGGCGTCCCATATGTGAGGACTGACTTCCTGCTTGGTTCTGGAGAAAGAGTAGTTACTCACCTGTAACAGGTGTTCTCCAGGAGCAGCAGGATTCAGTCCTCACGACCCTCCCTCCTCCCCTGGAGTTGCAGTCATATCCTTCATTTTGTTTTTTGCTGTTTTTTAGCTATGTCATCAGACTGAGCAAGATGGCACCATTGGGCGGGAAGGGGACCGCGCATGCACGCTGCATTCCCAAAGGCTTTCCTTGAAAGCTAGGGAAATGCTCCGCACGGGGGCTCCATCGGTGCCGACGTCACCCATATGTTAGGACTGATTCCTGCTGCTCCTGGAGAACACCTGTTACAGGTGAGTACTCTTTTTGGAGGGGAGGGGGCACAGGAGGCAGCCAGAATTAGGTAGGTATATTGGGGATCTTTACTTTTTTAGGTAATTAAATGCCTTCTTTCTAGTGAGGACTGGATGGTTGGGTCTCAGTGCTGGTAGGGTAGTATATTTATCTTGCTATTGTTGATGTATTTGTTTTTATATTTAATATAATATTGTTATATATCAATGCTGTGATGTATTATGTATTACTCTTCATGATTATGAAACGTGGAGTATGGCCTTTACTCACAGGAAGGCATAACCATGACTGAGATGAGATTAGGCTTCCAAGAAGGCTGGAGTAACTTGTCTAGAGTATCCATTTTATATACCTAACATAAAGTATGGGACAACCAGATGTTTAGACAAGATCCTCAGTAATTTTGGTGGCTATTTGGATTATTACAAAGCTTTATGATAAAACCCGAGGTGCGTGGGTATTGAATTAGGAATGGGATTTGTAAAAAGCATAATGAAGATAAGGTCCAAAACTAGCCTGTCAGCAGAAGTAACAGAATCAAAACATGTTTGGAGCAAATATGCAGTGCCTTGTAATACTTTTGTACGTTCTTCACAATCTGCTGTCTAAAGAATACAATTGAAATTGTAATAAAGTAGGAACTTGTTTCACTGATATGCACAACATGTTCTACACTTTCACTGTGAAAGAACAATTATAAAAGTATTGAAAATACATAAGAATAAGAAATCAAAAAGCCTTGATTGCATGTCTTCATGTTTTTTGCGTAACAAAACCATATTAGCTCCATTTCCAAAAATTGCTTCAGCAGGGCCCATATGTTTAAAAAAAAAAGTCCAATATTCAGTCACAGTAGCTGAGCTGTTTGTATTACCCCAGTATTGAGAATCAAGCTGTTTCTGTTGTATGACGTAAATTTTTTAAAAATTTTATATTTATTGCAATTTATACGATATGCGATAGGGGGCGAGAGATTGATGTGCATGGACCAGGAGAAGGACCTTGTTGTGATTGTTTCTGATGATTTCAAGATGGCCAAACAGTGTGACAAGGCGGTGGCCAAAGCCAGAAGGATGCTGGGTTGCATACAGAGAAGAATTACCAGCAGAAAGGAAGAGGTACTAATGCCACTGTTCAAGTCGCTGCTGAAGCCTCACTTGGAATATTGTGTTCAGTTTTGAAGACCGTATCTCGCAAAGGACATAAAAAGGCTGGAAGTGGTTCAGGGGAAGGCAACCAAAATGATTTGGAGCCTGCATTATAAGACTTTTGAGAAGAGACTTGAAGACCTAAATATGTACATTCTGGAGGAGAGGAGGGATAGGGGAGATATAATTCAGACCTTTAAATACTTAGAGAGTATTAATAGACAAACAAACCTCTTCCAAAGACAGGGAAGCTATAAAACTAGAAGGCATAACATGAAGCTGCAAGGAGGTAAACTGAAAGGCAATATCAGAAAATGCTTTTTCTTTTTTTTTTCTTTTTTTTTTAAATTCTCTATTTTCGTTTTATAACAACAAAGGAAAAGGAAGACATACAGCTAAAAGACAGATACATAAAGTGTAATACATACACCAAAGTAAACCCCTGCCACCCCCCTCCCCCCTGCTTCTTCTCTAGAAAACTAATCATTCCCGAAGCGGGCGTGTACGTACATTATTGTGTTACAAAACCTAACGGTGATCTGAAACATGATGAGTGCACATTAAACAGGCATGTCGGAACAATGAGCAGATTGTACATAATCATTGAGCATCTGCCATTTAGACAAGCGAGAGTGAGTTTGGGCATGGGGAATAGCTCTCCGAGGTATCTGCTCATATTTACTATATAAGCAGACGAGGTTCCACCATTCGTTGACAGTAAGCCGAGAGCTATCCTTCCAATTCCTCGTGATTAAGCATATGGCTATACCCAGCATGAAATCAAGGAGAAAGCGACCCTTCTTAGGAAGAGAGGGGACCTCCGCCACGGAGCGGAGTCCCATGATCTTCCAAGAGAGAGGTTCGTGAAGGTGTAAGATAAATTGAATACAACCCCAAACCCGCCTCCAATAAACCTGTAGTTGAGGACATTCATAAATAACATGAGCGAGGGTTCCCACAGCAGTATGGCAAGACCAACACTGGTCCCCAGCTGTTGTGTTCCATTTGGCTATTTTTTCTGGGGTATAAAAGCATCTGTGTGCAAAAAAGAAGAGAGTTTGGGTAACAGAGGCAGACCGGGAAACCCGCACTACTTTGCTCCAGAAAACGCTCCATTGCACAGGGGTTAAAGTGGTTTGCAGTTCGCGCTCCCAGGCTTGTTGGGCTCTAAAAGTGGCAGTGTCTGTACCCTGACATAATATTTTATAAAAGTTAGAGGCTACCCCATGTGTACTACTAATAGAGTGAACTATCTCTAATAGCCCGTCCTCAGTAGGGGCAGAGGGCGGCATGATTTGAGCACTTTTGAGGCAGTGTTGAAGCTGCATCAATTGAAAGTAGTGTTTCGCTGGTAACGCAAATTCCTTTTGTAAATCAGAAAAGGTTTTCCAACGAGCTGCAGAGAAAAGCTGTTGGGGTGTCCAGATCCCCCTTGAGTACCAGGGTTTCCATGCTATCGTTCTATTTAGGACTTGAATTCTGGGGTTATTCCATAGCGGGAGTCCGTCCTGAGGACATACGTTCGGACCCAGTGATAGAATGAGAGTGTTAAAGGCCGCAAGAGTATCGACAATCATTGGTGGATGGCGGGTGTCTACTTGATAGGACATACCGGGGAGATGGGTCAACGGAATTGGGCTACTAAGCTCCTCTTCTATGTCAAGCCAAACTGGTCTGCTGTCTGTTGAGGCATCTAGCCATCGGGCACCTTGCTTAAGTAGGAAGGCTTGATGATATCTAAGAAAATCAGGAAATCTGGTACCCCCTCTTTCCTTTGCAGACTGTAGTTTTTGTTTAGCTATCCTTGGTGGCTTGCCCTGCCAGAGATAACGGACGAGAAGGCCCTCAATATCTTTATAAGTATGTAGCGGGAGTAAGCATGGCAGCATTTCTAAAATGTAGTTCACTTTGGGGACTATCATCATTTTCACAGTTTCTAGGCGGCCCCACCATGTAAGAGATAAGGGAGACCAACGATTTGTGAGCTCACGGACTTTGGAGACTACCTCTTTGGCATTAAAACTGATAGTGTCTTCTAAAGGAGAACAGTAATGGACCCCGAGATACTTCACCATGCGGGATTGCCAAAGGAAGGGAAAGGCCTGCATGTCAGCCTCATGTACCCAGCGGTTCAGTGGGAATGCTACAGATTTGGTCCAGTTAATTTTATAGCCCGATAATTGCGAGTATTCGTCAATCAGATCCAAGACAGCTGGAACCGAATCAAGGGATACGAAAAGCATAAGGTCATCTGCATATGCAGAGAGTTTAATCTCTCTATGACTGAAGGGGACACCTCGAATACATGCGGACTGTCTAATAAGGAGGGCTAAGGGTTCAAGAGCTAGATCAAAGAGCATTGGTGATAGGGGGCAACCTTGACGCGTGCCTCTTTGGAGATTAAATGGCTGAGACTTGATGGCATTTACACAAATACTGGCGACGGGTTGAGTATACATGACTTGGAGATATCGGAGGAAGCACTCCCCAAAGCCATACCATCGGAGAACTGCAAATAAGAAGGGCCATTCTAGGCGATCAAAGGCTTTTTCGGCATCTAGGGAAAGACCCACCCATGGGTGATCTAGATTGGCAGCACTGGATAGCACATGGCACAAGGTCCGAGCATTGTCAGCGGTGGATCGGCCGGGTATAAAACCGCATTGGTCGGGGTGGATTAGGGTGGCCATCCTGTCAGATAGCCGGGTGGCCAAGATCGTTGCGAAGATCTTATAATCGGCATTAAGTAGGGAGATTGGACGGTAGTTGGCGGTTAGCAGCGGGTCTCTGCCTTCTTTCTCAAATACTACCACATTAGCTGCAGAAAAGGATCCCAAAGAGGATGTATCTACCGCAAGGGCAGTAAAATAGAGTTTTAAATAGGGAACTAAATCTGCACTGAACGTTCTGTAGAATTCGGTCGGGAGACCATCGGGCCCTGCGGCACGGCCCGAGGCTGTTCGTTTTAGGGCAGATTGGATCTCTGAAGTAGAGAAGGGTTCATCCATCGCATCCCTATCATCTTCAGAGAGGGTCGGCCGCTGAATGCCAGAAAGCAATCGCTCGAATGTCTCTGACGAGAACTCACATTCAGATTGATATAGGCGGGTATAGAAATCCCGAAAGAGTTCTACAATGTCGGAGTCTGTGGTCAATATGCCCCCTCCCTGTGGGCTCGAAGGGCCGCTACGCGTTTGGCTTCTTTTTGACCTTTCAAGGCGTTGGCTAAGAGTCGACCGGCTCGGTTATTTTCACGATAATATGTCCCTCGTTGAAGCTCAATACTCTTAGAAGCTGCAGTTGAGAGGATTGAATTATATTGAAAACGGAGACGCTGTAATCGAATTAATACACATGGATCAGTACGTGAAGTTAGAACTCGTTCGCCTGCTTTGATTTGTTGGTCTAGTATGAGTAGCTGCTGTTTGCGTTGTTTCCGCAGGCGGATTTGATAGCTAGTGATCGTTGCTCGAATGGCCGCTTTGAAGCCCTCCCACCAAGCCCAATTCGCAGTATCCTGGGGTAGATTAAAATGGAAGTAATCCTGTATGGCTGCTCGAATTTCTAACTGGAACTCTGGCTGAGTTAACAGGGCTCTATCAAAAAACCAGGCCCCCGAATTCCCTTGGGGTGCAGTAGTGTGTAATTGAAAGGAAATAGCAGCATGATCTGAAATATGTTGGGAGTGAATCTTTGCAGTGTCCACCTGAGGAACTAACAGTTTTGATATTAGAAAGAAATCTATGCGAGACTGGGATTTGTGAGGGGAAGAGAAGAAGGTGAAGTCAAGCTCATTGGGGTGTAGTAACCTCCATAGATCAACTAAAGCAAGATCTTTGATCAAAGAGGTAAGCGTGGTGTGACTCTTGTCCTAGGCGGCTGTTTGTCAATCAGGGGATCAAGGACTAAATTGAAATCCCCCCCAATTATCAATGAAGTATTAGCGGAGGCCTGCGCAACCTGAGCAATGGTAGCAAAAAAGGCAGGGTCATCCACATTAGGAGCGTAAAGGCATATACATGTAACTTCAAGGCTACCTATCTTGAGGTGAACTCTGGACCATCTACCTTCTGTATCTGAGCTAGTCGCAATAATAGTAGCATGCAAAGATTTCCTAACCAATATGGCAACCCCACATTTCTTAGAAACGGCTGGGGAATAGGCGGCCACCATGTAAGGTTTAATATTGAGTTTAAGAGTTTCCTTCGAATTTAAATGCGTTTCTTGGAGAAAAATCAGATCCGCAGCTTCCTGACTTAGGTAGCTTAGGATTTTCTTCCGTTTTATCGGATTATTGATTCCTTTTACGTTCAATGAGAAAATCTTACATGGTGCCATCAATCGGTAATAGACATTTTAGGTAAGGGCGCTTGAAAACATACAACATAATCAGAATCTGTGCAACAATGACATAATCACCGAGTATGCTGGCTAATACACCCCATATTGAAAAGTATGTACCAAAGTATCTTAGAGAAGAAGCAAAACCCCCAATGAATATGGCGACCATATGTCTGCGGGAGGAGGCCCTAGAGAGGGAATAGAAAGACATGAAAAAAGAAACACCAGAGTCCATAATTAACACTGTCTCTGATACTCATCGAGGCTACTGTGGGTAGATGGAGTCGGGTCACAGATATCATCAAAAGTAAGGCAAACAAACTGCCCTCGCCTGACTCTGTGCTGGGCTGCGGCAGATCCAGTATGGCAGGTACAGCGGATATGAGAATGCTTGCAGGAATATTCTGGAAGTCAGCGCATCAAGTCGGCTTCTTTGGAATCCAAAAACTCCGCTAGTAGATCAGGGTCCTCAAATGTTCTTGTCTGATTGTGAAGCGTGACTCGGAGCTTGGCCGGGTACATCAGGCCATAGCGTGCTTGTAGTTGTTGAAGCCTCGGCCGGAATTCCAGAAAGCGCTTTCGGCGGTCGACCGTGGGTTTAGCCAAGTCAGGATAGAAGGAGATCTTGTGGCTCTCAAACTCCATATGGCCCTTTGCCCGAGAGGCACTGAGAATTTGCTCCACGTGTTGATATCTCAAAAGTCGAAAAATGATAGGCCGCGGGGTCTTCCTGTTGAGCATTATGCTTGTGGGTACACGATGAGCGCGATCGATCTCCAAATCTTTGGTAAAGGTGATTTGGAGCAGGGAAGGGAGGATTTTGCATAAAAACTCTTTCATGTCTCCCGATTCCGCTCCCTCCGGTATGCCCACGAGTCGTATGTTGTTGCGGCGCGCTCTATTATTGCCATCTTCCACTTCTTTCTGCAAGGCCCGTACCTGACGTTCAACTTTGTCGAGTTTGGACAACCGGGCCGCATGGGAGTCCAATATGCTCTCCATTTTGTCCTGACGCGAAGAGAGCCCCTCTAGCTTGCCCTGCAGTACACCAAGATCTTCCCGCAGCGCTCGGAGTGCTTCACCGTTTGACTGCACGAGGTCCTTGACCCCTCTAATCTCTGCGAGGATTTCCTGCTGCATTTCGGGGCCCTCGCGCAAGGCCAGCCTCTTCTGCGGGGACGGGGGTTCAGTTTTGGAACGTTTGCCATGAGAAGCCGCTGGAGATCCAAATTCCAGGCGCGTGGGTTTGGTCCCCGCCATCTCACCAATGTGCCCCGGCAAGATCAGAGTAGAAGTTCCAAGTATGTACGGTGTTAATTCAGGATTCTGAGTAGGCCTCTCGGGAGCCTCAGCGTTATGCGACCATCCCGCTGGACATCAGGCTCCGCCCCCCAGAAAATGCTTTTTCACTGAAAGGGTGGTGGATGCTTGGAATGCCCTCCCGATGGAAGTGGTGAGGGCAAACACAGTGACTGAATTCAAAATGGCATGGGACAGACATAATGGATCCCTTTATAGCAACAGGATAACATCAAAATAAGCATAGCTATCTCTTATATCTGAACAAATAGGGGTAACCTTCACAGAGCGGTGGGTACACCCCTAAACAAAGGCATGGGGAGAGTTGACCTGCATGGAGCGGCAGGTGCCCCTATTCTTGCCGCCTTGCTGGGCAGACTAGATGGAGCATGCTGGTCTTTATCTGCCATCATATACTATGTTATTATGTTTATACAAATTACCAAGAAAACCTTTTTTACAGAAATGCAAGCAACCATGATGGGTACATTACATCATCATACAGGAAAATCATTATATATAATGTAATCAAAACAAAAATATAGTAACTTTTATTTACATGGTACGAACATAAAGTCCACCATAATGGGGAGAGGAGAATCCAGTATTCAGAGGCATTAAACTAAAGAAGAACAGCTTGAAACAGATTCCTAAAGTTGAAAAAAGAAGGAAAGAAAGGCAGTTGTCACTTATCATCTTACTATCAAAATTCAAAAAACACACTCCATATATAACAAACTTATTAAACTGTGTCAAGCTATAGTATATATCTTCATATCAGTATTCCTTTGTATTATTTAAAACATGTAACACGGAGGTCTCAGAACTCATGGGCAATTTATCAGTGCATAGAACTTCTATACACCAAACCCAGTTACATCAACGGCCATCCCTTAAAAAACAGATGGATCAACTACATGAAGAAGTGGAAAAAATTAAAACTAAGAAAGTAAAGCGTGACTATGACGACTATACAATTGGGTACGTTTACCCTTGGATGAACATCAATCATAAAGATAGGAAGAAAATGAAAAAAACGTGTGGAATTTGAGTTGTCTTTTGAATCTGCCACAGATTCAAACAAATCTTCAAAGGAGGATTTTTTAGAAGAAAGCACTGGCAGAAAAAAGAAGAGAGAGAATTTCTAGGGCCAATACAGAGGTCAAGAGAGACGTAAAAAAATTTAAAAATGATACCTTGAAATATTATTGTAGAACCCTCTTTAGTGGTGAATATTTCTTTGTACCCGTTAACTGCAAATCATCATCGGGTGCTTAATAGGGGCTTGTCGTTTGTTCCTTTAACTTTTTTTGATTTGTTTCAGTTCCAAGTGGATCTTGAAAGTCTCATCAGAAAATTACATATAAAGGCATTTTTTGCATTGCAACCTGCAATTGCGTTAGATTCGGGTGTAGAGACCTCCCGTAGAACAAAATTACCTTTGAAGTCTACTTGGAATCCACTGGGCCAGTTGCATTCGGCTCTGGTCATTTTTAAATGTCTGATTTTACAGGATGTGAAGCAGCTCGAAGATATACAGCAGCGATCATACTATGCCCTTCCTAAAGATGAGAGAATGGCCTTGGAAGATTTAATGTCTCGACCGGAACTAGTAATTTGCTGAGCTGATAAGGGAGGGACCATTGTTGTGCCTGCCCGTAATGATTATTTACAAGAAGCAGAACGACAGTTATCGGATGGGAATATTTATGAAAGATTGTCGCAAGATCCTACCATTCGATTACAAAAACGTATTAAAGAGATTACTTCTATAGCCCTACAGTCCAAGTTAATTTCAAATAAGGAATGGTCCTTTTTGAATGTGCTTTCTCCAGCAGTGGCAAAATTGTACTTATTACCTAAAATACCTAAAAATATGGAGCATTCCCCGGGGTAGACCTATAGTGTCCTCTAGAGGCACTATTCTTGAATCATTATCAATATTTATTGATTCCTTTCTATGACCCCTTTTGTTAGAGATCCCGTCTTACATTAAAGATGCCACTTATTTTTTGAAGATCTTAGAAAACCACTCTGAATGAGCATTGGCATCTGATGTATTGTTGGTTACGCTAGATGTCACTGCTCTGTATACTAGCATTCCACAACCTGCTGCATATGAAGTAGTTGATATAATTTTATGGCAGCGGGGAGATCCGTCTAACCATATGATGTTGTTCCTTTTGGAGCTTACTCAATTGGCTGTATTTCAAAACTATATTTGAAGGAGTGTTGTACCACCAAATTTCTGGGGTAGCTATGGGTGCCACGTTTGACCCCTCTGTGGCTAATTTTTTTATGAGTCTTTTTGAAGAAAAATGGTTGGGACCCTCTCCGTATTCATCTCATTTGAAGTTATGGTGCAGGTACATCGATTATGTGTTTTTGATTTGGCATGGTTCGGTGGATATTCTGACCGATTTTTTTTAACTGGTTGAATAGTTGTGATCTAAACATTCAATTTACACATGCCTACCATACTGATGAAGTGGTGTTTCTCGATGTAGTGGTGCAGAAAGGGATGAATGGATGGGTCACTTCTATATATCGTAAAAACACAGACAGAAATACTTTTCTCCATTATAAGAGTGCACATCCAGTATGGCTTCGGGATTGTCTGCCTTTCTCCCAGTTTAATAGGTATCGTAGAAATTGTTCGGACGACATGGATTTTAAACAACAGTCGAATGTGTTAATGACTAATTTTGTCGATAGGGGGTATCCTCCGTGGATTGTTAAACGGGCATATAGAAGGGCACTGTGTAATAATAGAGTGCTTCTTTTAAATCCTTGTAATAGGATGAATATGCATGAAGAAAGTGACCATGTGAATTTGATCACGAAATATTCTCCCGTGAGATCTCGGATTCAGCAAATTGTTAATAAACATATGAGTGTATTACGTATGGTTCCAGGTTTGGAGGGGAAAATGTTTAGGTGTGTATGGCAACGCCATCGTAACCTACATGAGAAATTAAATTCCACAGTGTTATGCTCAGTACCAGCAGCTGTTGAGATCAGAGGAGGACACAGTCGCTGTGGGGGATGTTTGATTTGTTCAATATCGTGTGATATTGCACATTTTGAGTACCATGGCAAATATGTTAAATTAAAGAAACAAACATCCTGTGAATCCTCCTATGTTGTCTATGGGATTTTATGTCCATGTGAACTGTTATATATTGGCAATACCATTAGACAATTTAGAAAACATGTGTTAGAACAGAAAAGTAGATTAAATTGCAAAGTGATTGAGGCCCCATTGGTACAACACTGTATGGATTTGGAGCATGTCTTTGCTGATTTAACCCTGGGAGTACCAATGGGGTCAAAAGTGATCCCATTGCAAGTTTCACAACGCATATCTCGGAAACTAGTTGTTCAAGAATGCAATCTTTTTGGCGACAGTGACTCTCTGATCCAGAATGCCGAAGCGAAAGGGCAAGCCCAGGACTTTCCCTGCAGAGTCGGAGCTTGCGGTGGAGGGCCCTATGGATCGTTTTGTTCAACTTACCAATGACCAGCGAAGGGCTTGGCAGTGTCAGCGGAGGAGGTTTTGGCGTCTACCGCCCTAGAATTGTCTCTCTCCCCCGAAGAACACACTCCTCCTGTTCCAACTGGTATCTCGAGTCTTCCTCAGGCGTCTGGCTCGTGTCTTCTGCCCAAAGAGGCGGGGGCTGCGGATTCTGTGCGGGTAGCGCCTGAGGTTTCTCTTGAAAGCCAACTGCTGGGTTTGGCGGTTAGAACCTCAGGAGGAGAGGACCAGATTGAGGCTGGTGCTGGGAGCCTCGAAGTGGTTGCGCATTCCTCTGGAGAGGTTGACCCCGCATTGCCTTTGGTCTTCAGTCTATCTCGCCCTTCTGTCGTTACCCTGGAAAGCATCTGGGAGGCGATTACTCAACTCTCGACTGTGGTGAATCAACAGCTTGCCGTATCCTCTGTGAAGATTACCTCCATTGAAGAGAAGGTGTTCTCTTTAGCTAATGAGGTGGGGCTAGCTAGTAACAGAATGGATTCTTTGGATCAGAAACTTTCACAAGTTTCTGACTTGACTTTTTCTTTAATGAAAGACAATATTGCTTTAAAAATGAAGTCCGAGACTTTGGAAAATGCCACCCGGGCAATGTGCGCTTATTAAATTTTCCTGTAATTCCACGGGTAGCTCCTTTGGATCTGTTTAAGAAATATCTGCAAGATTCTTTGTCTGTACCCTCAGAACTGATTCCACCGATTGTGAAAGCTTATTATATTCCTACTGGGAAGAAGGAGGGGAATGTGGTTATCGGTCAGTTAAAATTGGATTCCCTTGATGTCTCTGCTTTACTTCAGTCTCCTAAAGTAGATGAAATATCTGTTTCAACGTTGCTAGTTATGTTTGCTATTTCCTCTGATCGAGAGTGGTTACTTAAACTTTTTTATAAAAAAAAGGGCAAGTTTGTTTTTTGGTAAGAAGATATCTATCTTCCCCGATGTTTTAAGAGAAACGCAGAAGCGGCGTAAAGCCTTTTTGTTATTACACACTGGGGTGCTTCAGATGGGGGGTTCCTTTTATATTAAGGTTTCCATGTAGATGTATTATATTGTATCATTCTCAGAAGATTATTTTTTTTCAACCTAGTGAATTATCCTCTTTTATCACTATTAGTGCTGTAACATCTTCGCCCGCTTAATATTCCTGTCCTGATTCTAAATGTGAAGTGGGGTCGTCGGTTACTGAAGCTACCTTATTGCCTATAAATATTTCCTTTGTGGTATTGGGGATTCTCCTTCCCCCAGTTGTATTCTTTTTAACCCACCCCCTTGAGTGTGGACTAACGATGTAATTGTATTTTGATAATGAATTTTGTAACAGTTTTCTTCTAATTATTTCCCTACAAATTGCATCATTTCTGTACAAGTGTGTTTTGCTTGTTATAACTGTAAAATGATAAATATAAAATAAAAAAAAAGAATGCAATCTTTTTATGACTTTTCACATGTCAATATTCTCTTTATATTGCGCCATGAGAGGAATAATTTTCATCCGCTAGGTGATGCTAGTGATGAATTGCAGCACAGAGTACCAGTGGGGTCATTTTTGACCCCAGTTGCTTACGTCTGGTTTGGATCGTGATACAATTTGCAGTTTTGTGAATTTTTTTGATCTGGCAAAGGTATTTATCATTAATTATGCATCATTTATTTTTTGTACTCTTATTTTATGAAAATTACACATTTTCTGTAATTGATATCATACGTTCTCTCATTATTTCCGATGAAATCTAAAGGCTTTCAGCAAGTTCATCATGATTATTGTACACCTATAGTAAAACTGCTTTGCGTTTTATTCAACTTTATCTTTGTTTATTTATTTTAGTTTATTGTTTATGATGTCAAAACGAAAGTATTCAGCTGCCAAGTAAAGAGAAATATTGCAATGAGATGCTGACAGTGATGGCTCTGAGTCGTCTGATGATGCAGCATATTCAGCAAGTGAAGAAGCATATTAGCCAAGTTCGGGCGATAAATCTGATGATGACAGTCATGATTCAGATGGCGACAGCAGTTGGTCGCCAAGTGAATGTGAGACTGATGTTGAGCCGGTAACATCGCCTGCAGCAAAGAGTCAAGTTACAGGTCGAGGCTGTGCTGGACGGGGAAGAAGGCAGGAGTCCTCGGTGTCAGTATCATCTGTGAGGAATCTTAGTTGTTGTCGTAGAGGAGCTAAGAGGTCATCAACTATAAGCACAAGGTTGTTCTTAGGATTCATCCGCGCTTTATGCCAAAGGTGGTCTCACCTTTCCACTTAAACCAAGCGGTATTCTTTCCGAGGCCTCATGCCTCCAATGCAGAAAGGAACCTTCATACCTTAGATTGTAAAAGAGCCTTAGCCTTTCACCTGCAAAGAATGCAGCAACATAGAAAATCTTCTCAACTTTTTGTTGCTTTTGATTCTAGTCATTTGGGACTTCCAGTTTCCAAAAGAACTCTCTCTAACTGGATTGCACAGTGCATATTCTTTGCTTATGAGAGTAAGGGGTTTTCTCTCGAGGGCCATGTCACAGCTCACAATGTGAGAGCCATGGCAGCCTCTATGGCAAACCTTCATTCTGTGTTATAAACGACATCTGCAGAGCAGCTACTTGGGCTTCAGTGCACACTTTTACAGCCCACTACTGTTTAGACAAGGACTCCCGTCAGGATGCCTTGTTTGGCCAAGCTGTTCTTCAGCATCTCTTAAAACTTAATGTAACTCCTACCCACCATCCGGGTTTGGATGTCAAAGATCCATGGGAGGAATCATGACCCATCTCACCATGGGTTTGCAGCTTCCTGGGGCCATCTCCCTGGCATCTTTCAGCTGGGGAGTCCCCATATGTGAAGACTACATTCCTGCTTGTTCCTGGAGATAGTATAGTTACTCACCTATAACAGGTAATCACCGGGAACAGCAGGAATTTAGTCTTCACAACCCACCCACCTCCCCTAGGAGTTGTCTCTCTTTCTCTCTCTCCTTCTTCTCCTTTGTCTCAGCTATAAACTCAACTGAAGAGGGAGAGTTGGAATGGCGGGAAGGCAGCACGCAGGCGCTGTGGGATGCTCCCAAAAGCTTTCCTATTGGACGCTGGGGAGCGTTCCCGTGCAGGCTCCGTCAGTACCAACGATACCCATATGTGAAGACTAAATTCCTGCTGTTCCCGGAGATCACCTGTTACAGGTGAGTAACTACGCTTTAGCTGGGTCACGGAGATAAATCAGCATCATATCCGCATATAATTAAATGGAGTGCCATTCTGATCCTAACTGGATCCCGAATTTTTCTGCTCGTATCCTTATATGGGCCGCTAGCGGCTCCATCGCCAGGGCAAACAATAAAGGAGATAGCGGGCACCCTTGCCTCGTGCCTCTCCCCAGTAAGAAGAATGGAGAGTTGAAACCATTTATTGACACCGAGGCTCGAGGACCCGCATATAGTGATGCTATCCACCTACGAAAGGAGAACCCGAAGCCAAATACTTTGAGGACCTCCAAGAGATATGGTCATTCTAATTTATCGAAAGCTTTCTCTGCGTTCAACGAGAGGATCCCATAGGAACCGCTTTTAGATCTAATACCATGCAACAGATTGATTAGCCTTCGCACATTTTTTAAGCCATATCTGTTCTTTATGAAGCCCGTTTGGTTTGGATGAACAATATCTGGAATTAGAGAGGCTAGCCGATTAGCTAACAGCTTCGTAAAAATTTTGTAATCTATGTTTAACAAAGAAATCGGTCGATAATTAGAATATTGTAGGTGGTCTTTATTCGTTTTGGGAATCACTACAATTGAGGCTTGGCAAAAAGACGATGGTAGTGTTTGCATGGAAAGAATCTCATTAAAAACCGTCAGCAGAATCGGGGTGAACAGATCAGGAAACACACTATATACCTCTGCCGGCAGTAGATCTGGACCCGCTGCCTTTGCAGCCTTTAGGTTCTTGATTACAAAGAGCACCTCCTCTGAGGTTAAGGGATGATCTAAGCTTTCTCAGCCCTCAGGTGACAGTTGGGGCAACGAGGCCTCTCTAAGCCATTCTTGTATCATTGAGGTCTCTGCAGACGCCTTGCTAGTATATAACTGTTCATAAAACTTTGCAAAGGTTGCTGCAGTGTCTTTAGAGCCATACAGGCTTTAGAGCCTGTCCTCTGATGGTGCTACTGCATTTACTGCTGTTCCTATCTTCTCTGTGTTTTGTTCCTAGAGCCCGTCCTTCCTGCTCCTGCAGCCTGGTTCCCTCCAATTGCCTGGTCCCGCCTACCACAGTGACGCGACTGCGTTCCCGCGGCCGCGCCTGCAGAGAGCCCGTCCTTCCAGCTCCTGCAGCCTGGTTCCCTCCAATTGCCTGGTCCCGCCTACCACAGTGACGCGACCACGTTCCCGCGGCCGCGCCTGCAGAGGTACCCAGACCTCCTACTATAAATTTACAGCGCCTGCAATAGTAGTACCGTTTCTGTCCTCTGATGTTGCTACTGCATTTACTGCTGTTCCTATCTTCTCTGTGTTTTGTTCCTAGAGCCCGTCCTTCTAGCTCCTGCAGCCTGGTTCCCTCCAATTGCCTGGTCCCACCTATCACAGTGACGCGACTGCGTTCCCGCGGCCGCGCCTGCAGAGGTACCCAGACCTCCTACTATAAATTTACAGTGCCTGCGGCGCTCGTCGCCGCGGCGCGCGACAGCGGCCCGCGCCGAAGGAGCGCACCTAAGGAGCACGACGTGCTCCATAGGTGCGCTCCTTGGGGTCGCTCCGGAAGCGAAGGACGCCACTTTAACTTTGTTTCTCGTTTTTGTCTCTTTTCAATTGTTATCCTCTCTACCACAACCGGATTCGGAAGCGCAGCATTTCCACCTTCATCTGCTCCCTGCACTCCTCTTCGGCCCTTTCAGGTACCGAACACTTCTTATTCACTGACCTCTTCTGTTTCCTTTCTTCTCCGCTCTATGTCCCACATACCTGTTCACTGGGGCCACTGTCCAGCCGCGACGTTCCACCAAAGATTTCGTTGCCATGCCAACCTTCTCCCCTGCCCTCCCTCGCATTCTACCCTTTTGCCACCTTCTGTCACTCCTGCCCTCTCCCCGGCCACCTCCAGAATTGGCCTTATTAATTGCCGCTCCCTTAGGTCCAAGTCCTTACTCATCCAAGATCTCATCTCCCAGTCATCATTCGACCTTACCCTTCTCACCGAGACATGGCTAAGGGAGGGGGAGGATGCCCTCCTCAATCGCTGCCTCCCTGCCGGATTTTCAGCAGCCTCTGTCCCCTGCTTCGGCTGCGCTGGCGGCGGTGTAGCTGCCATTCTCGCCCCTTCCCTTTCCTTCACTCAGCTCTTTCCGCCCTCTCTCTTCTACCCCGAGGCCCTCCTCCTCCATCTTCACACCACACCTCTGACTCACATTCTCCTTGTCTATGCGCCCCCAGCCCTCCGTCCTGATTCTGGGACTCCCTCCTTCGATCCCTCTCTGATCTCTCCCTACTCTTTCCTCACCTTCTCATCGCCAGCGACTTTAATCTTCACCTCGATTTCCCCCTCTTCCCCCAGGGATCATGCTTTCCTCACCCTCCTCCACGATCTCTCTCTCCTTCAGCATGTCCCTTTTCCTACCCATTCTGCTGGCTACACCCTAGATCTTTTTCTGACCCTCTCGTCTTCCATGCTTTCACTCTCCGACCTGTCCTCCTTCCCTCTTCCCTGGTCAGATCACTTCTGCCTCTCAGTCTCCTGCTACCACTCTGGGGTTTCGACGCCTCTTCCTACGTCCCCCTCTGTCCCTCGTCTTTCCCGCTCTATCACACCCTCCTTAGCCCAGCATTTTCCCCCAGCCACAGACCTGCTTCCCTCTGATTTCCCCTCCTTGTCTCCCAGCTCTCAAGCATCCACCTGGTTCTCCTCCCTCTCGGCTGCCCTCAACCATGTGGCCCCTCTTCGTCCGCGTCTGATCACTCGTCGACCCTCACACCCCTGGTACCATCCCGGTCTCCTTCTACTCAGATCTCAGCTCCGCAGAGCCGAAAGATGCTGGCGCAAATCCCCGTCGCCAGCCACCCTTTCCCTTTTCAAGTCCCAACACTCCTACTATCGTTCCCAGGTTCACCTCGCTAAGGCCACCTTCTTCTCCGCTGCCATCGCCACTGCTCCCAATCAGACGCGTCATCTATATTCCACACTAAACTTTCTTACCTCTCTTCATCCTTCCGCTCCTGCTAAGCCCGCTCATCCTCTCCCCACCCCTTCTCTCCTAGCCTCAGCCTTTCACAACAAGATCTCCACCTTGAGGGCTTCCCTGCCCTCCCACCCCCGCCTCTTTCCTCTCCCCCTCCAGCTGCCTCTCCTCCCCCCACTGTCCCACACCTGGTCTTCCTTCTCCTTGACCACTACCACTGAACTTCACCACCTTATTGCCTCCTCTAACAAAACCTTCTGTCCCCTCGACCCCATCCCTTCTTCTTGGTTGCTTGTTCCTTCCCTGTCTTTCCTCCCCCACATTCAAACCATGCTGAACTCCAGTCTTTCCACGGGTTCTTTTCCCACCTCCTGGAAACACGCCCTTATCCGCCCAATTCTCAAGAAATCTACTCCCGACCCTCTTGACCCCAACAACTACCGTCCAGTCTCTAACCTTCACTTCCTTTCTAAACTGCTCGAAAAGTCATTTTTGCCCAACTTTCTCATCATCTGGACTCCACCAATCTCCTTTACCCCCGTCAATCCGGCTTCCGCTCTGGGCACAGCGTCAAAACTATCCTTCTTGCCTTCACTAACTCCCTGCACACCGCCCACGATCGTGGTGATATTTCGGTGGCGGTAGCCCTTGATCTTTCCGCTGCTTTTGACCTGGTTGACCACTCCCTCCTCCTGTCTCGTCTTCGTGATGCTGGCCTCCGCAGCACCATCTTACGGTGGTTTCACTCTTTCCTTTTCTCTCGCTCTGGTGCGTTCTCTCATCCTCTCCGTCCCTCTCCCCCTCTGACTCTTTCTCTCTGACCTGCGGGGTTCCTCAGGGTTCTGTACTGGCTCCTCTTCTTTTTAACCTTTTCCTCACCCCTCTTACACTACTAATACAGCAATTTGGAATTTCAGCCTTTTATTACGCAGACGACATTCTTCTCCTCTATCACACCTCCCCTGTCTCCCCTGACCTGGCTCCACTTAACTCCTGCCAAGCCGCTGTTTCTGACTGGATGACGCAAAACTGCCTACATCTTAACCTTTCAAAGACTACAGCTATCTGGTTCTCACATGGTCATCAGCCCCCCCCCCCCCGGCCCCATCTTTCCCTGGTGCGCCCATCTCGTTGGTTTCTACTTTCCGCTATCTAGGGGTTCTCTTCGACTCAGATCTCTCTTTTTCGGCTCATGTCTCCCACGTTTCTAAAATCTCTTTTTTCCATCTCCGTCAGATTCGTGCTATCCGCCCCTTCCTCTCTTCCTCTGCCCTCGCCACCCTGTTACTAGCCCTTGTTATCTCTCATCTCGACTTTTCTAATTCTATCCTTTCTGGCATCTCCAAACTGCAGCTTTCGCGACTGCAGAGAATTCAAAACACCGCCGCCCGACTTATCTCCCACTCTTCCTCTAGAGATCATGTCACCCCCCTTCTCTTTCATCTTCACTGGCTTCCTATACCCTTCCGCATTCAATTCAAACTCCTCACACTCGCTCACAAGGCACTGCACACCTCCACCCCTCAGTATCTGGCCGACCTAATCCACTTCCACACCCCTAGGCACACTCCCCGTTCCTTCCACCTCAACCGCCTTGCACTGCCTCCCCCCTCACGTGCTCACCTGCAATCCACACGCTCCTCAGCCTTCTTTTTCATAGGCCCTGCTCTATGGAACTCCCTCCCCTCCGCTCTCCGCCTCGAACCCCACCACCCTACATTCAAACGTTCCCTTAAGACTTATCTTTTTTCCCTTGCCTTTGACCTCCCTCTCCCTCTCCCCTAGCCCTAACCCTCCTCCCGCACCTGTTGTCTTCTCTTGTTCTCTTCCTTCTCTCTCCCCTATTGAATTGTAACTTCTTTTTCATCTTCCGGCTTCGTGCCACTCTGTTTTGAAGATTTTATTGTAAACCGCTCTGCTTATTATTGAAGGGCGGTCAAGCAAATAAATAAACATAAACATAAACATACAGGTTCTGACTTTGTGGGGCTTTGATCGCTCCATTTCTGTGCTGTTGGCATTGACACTTCAATTGCCACATCAGTAACTTCCCCACTTTATTCCCCTGCTCATAATATCGTTGTTTCATTCTCAGAAAAAGCGAGGTGATCATTTGAGATTCCAGGGCCTCCATCTACCCCCTATGGTGCGTCAGCTCTTTCCAGACTCGGGAATCCCCACCTCGTCTATGCTTTTTCTCCAGCTTCACAATCTCCCGCTGCAGTTCATCCTGCCTGGCCATCAATTTCTTCCTATGGGCGCTCGACAAAGAAATGAGCTGTCCCCTTAAAACTGCTTTTCCAGCCTCCCATAGGAGAGCCCTGGATATCTCTGGAGTGTTTTTGAATGTGAGATATTCCGCCCATCCTTTCCTAACCTCTGAGGCAAACTCTCGCTTGAGCAATAAACCCTGGGGTAGGGACCACCTGTGTGGTGGGGTCTCGCTCTCTCCAAAGGAGAGATCAATAGATAAAATAGCATGGTCTGAAGGGCCAATGGTTCCAATGGCCGCCTGCGTCAGCCTCGCAATTCCTGATCGTGACAAGAACCACATGTCAATTCGTGAATGACTGTTATATACCCTGGAATAAAAGGTATAGTCCCTTTCCTGGCCATGCAGCTGTCTCCACACATGACAGAGATCAAAATGCACGACCCATTCCTCTAGATCTTTCATCTGAGTGACCCCTGAGAACCAGGCCCCGGCTCTGTCCAGCTCAGATCTCACACAGTTAAAGTCCCCTCCTACTATTAATTCTCCTTGACAGTGCTTCTGAAGAGTTTTATAAAGCTCCTGTAAGAAGCTTCCCACTAAAGCTGGAGGGAGGCACACATTCACTAAGGTCACGATGACCTCCTGTATGGTACCAACCAAAATCAGAAACCGTCCATCTGGATCTGTAACTTTATTTAGAAGCTGAAAAGAGCAAGAAGGTGAGAATAGAATAGCAACCCCTCTCTTCCTGGAAGAGAAATTAGTGAGATGTATTTGTGGGAACTTACCTCTAGCAGCCTCAAAATGATCTAGCTAGGAGAGATGAGTTTCCTGCAGATAGATTATCTTGGCTTTCTCTCTGGACAGCTGAGCTAGAACCCTCTTTCGTTTGCAGGGATTATTGAGTCCATGCACATTCCACGAAATAGCTTTAATCATTTCTCAACTATAAATTAAGCTTTGTTTGTGCTTTCCCCCGCCCTTGAAAAACAAAACCTATCCATTTAAGAAAGAGAAAAGCTCTCCAGTAACGCCTGTCAATCCCTTCAAGCATTACATTAGAAACAAAGACAGTATCTTCCACTCGTAATGTTAGTTGTCTATATCAAGGGTCAGAATCCCCATCCCCGCCCTCCCTCCCCCACTTCCCCCCCCCCCCGAACATTCCTATATAAGCAGGAAGTAAACCAAACTTGTAAACATTCTCAAGCTTGTGATACTCTAAGGGGCTTGTTTACAAAGCTGCGGTAGCGGTTCGCGATCGCTATCGGAGCCGCGGCCCCATTGATTTCAATGGGGCCGCGACTCCGATAACGACCGCGAACCGCTACCGCAGCTTTGTAAACAAGCCCCTAAGTGTCCTAAAAGAAGGCAGTATGTGAAGATGTAGGAACTAACTCACAGCCCTCCCAACCTCCCACCATTACCATACTTGAATATGCAGGTTACCACACCTCTAACATGCCTTTATATTCTCCCTCTTTGGCTCTTTCTCTTGATAATCCCCCTCCCCTTATACCCTCTTTACCCTCCCCAAGTCCTTCTCTCCACATCTTCCATGTCTCTTATCGTCCAGATCTGCTCAATTACAGTATTCTTCTACCCCTCCTTTTAAAGTCCTTATCTCATACAACTTTGACATGCCTGAGAGGGTTAAGCTCTTTCAGAGATAAGCTACCTCCAGGGATTGGTCAACCTATAAACCTCAGGGAGGGGCTGTGATGTCCATTTCTTTTTGTGGAGTCTGTTCTTGCTCTGAACTAGAAGACCTGCTGTATCTAGGAACCTTGCGTTTCTTAGACACCGAGACCTCCCACTCTCCATTCTTGCTTCTCTGTCGTAAGGGTCGCTCACCATGCTCCAACATGTCCAAAAACTTCAATGCCTCCGGCAACTCTGAGAATCCTTTTGAAGTGTTGTGCCAATCAAAAATTAAGGCAAAGGGAAAACCCCAACAATACTGAATCGCCCATTTCTGCAATGCCTGTGTTAAGGGCTTGAAACGTCTGCGTCACTTCAAGGTGTATTGTGAGAGATCTTGGCATATTTGGATCTCCTGCCCTTTAAAGACCAAAGAGCGTTTGCCCCTCACACTGCGCATTAAAGATTTTTTGTCTTCAAAAAAGCTGAAGCAGATGATAATCGCGCGTGGCTGAGCATTAGATTTCCTTCGAGCCTCAGAACTCCAATGAGCTCTTTCCAATTGGACTGGGTTTGAGGCATTTGGCACGAAGAATGCATACAATTCCTGAATCAAAGCTGTGGTGTTCTCTGTCTTGCCTGGCCATTCTGCTAGCCCAAACACTCTGATGTTATTACGTCATTAGTGATTTTCCATTTCATCTTGCCTCTCCCTAAGATCTTTCGTGAGTTGGTCCAATTTCTGGAATTTCCATTGGAACGCAACAGTCGAGTCCATTTGCTCGCTGATATTAATCTTGTGTGTGACCCTGTCATCAAGTGATTTAAGATCCGTCCGAATATCATTCACTGCCTTAGTGAAGTCTTGCCGGACGAGCTTAAGCTCCTTTAGAATCTCCATAAAGTCTGCTTTCATGACGAGAGACACTGATCCCTCTGGATCGCTTTTAGAGGAGGAGGGCCTCCCTGGACAATCACTGGGGAAGTCGGTGTAGAGTCCACAGATCGGGCAAACTTCGATAACGAGGACGCATACGATTTGGAAGTGGCCATTATGCCGCTCACTGAAACTGCAGAAGGTGTGATTTTGCTAGCTCAGCACTGATTCTTCCCGGGGTAGCTTTAGCTTCGGGCATGATATTAGGTAGCGGTTTTGGTAAATCTGTGTTAAGCGCGGCACTGCCGGTATCCTCGCAGCTTATTTGCGATGCTTTGCGCCAAACTTTCCCGCCACCTCCTGCGTTCCAGCCTTTGCATTCCATTGCCACGAGGGGATCTTAATGGCCGCAGGTGCTTCACCATGCGGGTGCACTCGTCATGAACTCCCATCAGAGACTCCGATAGTGATAGACCCCTAAAGCAGCCTGTTCCCTCCCGAATGGCAGGGATCTCCCCTTTCTGGGGTCTTGACATCAACCCCCTCAGATCCAGTGGGATCCCTCTAATCTCCAGGGCTCTCGGGCTTCTGCTTCATCCCCTCCGGTGAGAATCAATGTGAGTAGGAATCGGAGTCCTCTTGCCCTTCGGCTTGAGCTTTTTTGGAGAGCCGGGAGCTCTTTTTTCCTTACCGTGGTTGTAATCTTGCTCCGTGAGGCAAAGTGGCATTGGCACTTCTTCAATATTCACTATAGCCGCCGGAGATGTGGCTGACTGATCTTTAATCCTGAGTTGCAGGCCTTCTCATATTGTTCTCGTCAGGGTGCCAGGACTATTTAGATTTCATGCAGGCATGATGAAACTTATTTCCCATCTCTCGGGACGCTCTCCATCCCCGCATCTGACATTGGAGGTTGGAGAGCTCTCTTACATCGTGGCCATGTTCAACGGGCTCACGAGCGCCCCCGCCTTTCTGGTCTCATGGTTGGTGGGTCTCCTGTATGCTTTTCCCCCAACACTTCTGATTGCCAAGACTCTGTTCAGGATTCTTCACGACAGAGCTTCAGTCATCCTGATAGCCCCACGGTGGCCCAGGCCACCGTGGTTCCCACTCCTCCTGTAGCTAGTGGTGGAGGCTCCCTTCCCCTTGGGGTCAGCTCCACGGCTCCTTTCCCAGAAGGGGGGCTCTCTTCTGCATCCCAGCCTCAGCTCTCTTTGGTTGACAGCATGGCTGCTGAGAGGGTGACACTAGCCCCACTCCTCCTTCCGAGGGATGTGGAGGATGTTTTGCTGGCCTCACGCAAAACGTCTACCAGGCGGGCTTACGCTTTTAAGTGATGCAGTTTTGCACTTTGGTACGCTGAGCGGGGGGGGGGTAGACCTCTTTTCTTGCCCAGTGGTTGTAGTCTTACAATACCTTCTCCACCTCTCTAGGACGGGGCTCAAGTCTAACTCCATCAGAGTGCATCTCAGTGCCCTGGCAGCGAACCACCATCAGGTGGACGGGAAGCTCCTCTCAGCTCATCCAGTGGTGTCCCATAAGAACATAAGATATGCCATACTGGGTCAGACCAAGGTCCATCAAGCCCAGTATCCTGTTTCCAACAGTGGCCAATCTAGGTCATACGTACCAAGCAGTTTCCCCAAAAGACACAGGTTCCACAATGCTTGTACTGGGTCAAGCATTGATATCCTGGGTCCCTTCTTAATAATGGTTTATGGACCTTTCCTCCAGGAACTTGTCCAAACCTTTTTTAAACCCAGCAACACTAACAGCATTTACCACATCCTCCGGTAACAAATTCCAGAGTTTGATTACACGTTGAGTGAAAAAATATTTTCTTTTATTAGTCTTAAATATTTACCCTGTAGCTTCACTGCATGTCCCCTAGTCTTTCTATATTCTGATAACGTAAACAATCGATCTACATTTACCTGTTCCACTCCGTTCATTAATTTATAGACTTCTATCATATCTCCCCTCAGCCGTCTCTTTTCCAGGTTAAAGAGCCCTAACCTTTTTAACCTTTCTTCATAGGAGTATTCTACCATCCCCTTTACCATTTTGGTGGCTCTTCTCTGAACCTTTTCTAATAACGCTATATCCTTTTTAAGATACGGCAACCAGAATTGCACACAATATTCAAGGTGCGGTCTCACCATGGAATGATATAGAGGCATTATAATATCTTTTGTTTTATTTTCCATTCCTTTCCTTATGATACCTAGCATTCTATTTGATCTCTTGGCCGCCGCTGCACACTGGGCCGAGGGTTTTAACATGTTATCCATAATGACACCTAAATCTTTTTCCTGGGTGTTGGTTCCTAATGTGGAACCTTGCATCGTGTAACCATAGTTTGGGTTGTTCTTCCCTAGATGCATAACTTTGCACGTCCACATTAAATTTCATATGCCATTTTGATGCCCAGTCTTCCAATTTATCAAGATTCTCTTGCAATTTTCCACAATTCTCTTGGGTTTTAACAACTTTAAATAGTTTTGTGTCATCTGCAAATTTGATAACCTCACTCGTTAGTCCACTTTCAAGGTCATTTATGAATATGTCAAAATGCAGCGGACCCAGCACAGATCCCTGGGGTACACCACTATTCACTTTTCTCCTTTGGGAAAATTGGCCATTTAGCCCTACCCTCTGCTTTCTAGCTTTTAACCAGTTCCTGATCCACAATAGTACACTGCCTCCTATCCCATGACTCTTTAGTTTTGCCAAAAGTCTCTGATGAGGGACCTTGTCAAAGGCTTTCTGAAAGTCCAGATACACTATATCAACCGACTCACCTTTGTCCACCTGTTTATTCACATCTTCAAAAAAACATAATAGATTAGTCTAAAGCCTTATTGGTTGTCTCCCATTAGGCCATTAAACTCAATAAGGACTCATTCAACAGTTCACTTATGTATTATCTTACAGTAATTCTGTCTTTGTCACTAACATAAGCCTCAGAAAAGACCCAATAGCACTACCAAGTCCAGGAATATTGTATAATCACCTGGACGTGTGCAGGGTATAATACATCAACGGCTTATGAATAATAAAGAACCAAGTCAACGGTCACTTTTAGTCTCTATGGTAGTGAATAAAAAACCCACTTAGCTCAATACTCGATGTGACCCATCTTGGTCTTCTTATTTTTTTATTTTTTTCAATTTTATAGTGTTCACTCGTTTTACTTCTTGCCGTTCCTAAGTAGTGAAAAGGAAGGCAATGTCCCAACGCCAATCTTATAAGGCGCCCGTGCGTTTCTCCTCTGGGGGTTTCTCAAGGGACTTGTTCTTCAACAGATTCTAAAAAAAAATGACATTCTCCATGACTGAATAATACCATCATAAAAAGAATCCACCATGCTATACAATGATATTAAAACTTATGCGAATAAACAGTGTTTAACCTGATACTGGCACAGCTTGTAATCTTGAACCATCAACCTCCCGTTACTCCTTCGGGAAAGCTGAGAACGCCGCTCATGCGCTCTAAAGACGGAAAATGGAATGAGACCTGCAATGAAGTTCACGCGTGAAGAATATAAGAACATTTGAAAAAAAATTTGATATTTGGAACAAGCAAAATGAGGACGAGTTTAGAAATCTTAGCCCCTGACGAAACAGCTTGGCAGTGAAACGTAGCAGCGCTGAAACTGGCGTTGGGCAAATCTAAGATAAGCACACATCCTTCTCTTTTTACAAGTTCCTTTTTTGAAGTTAAGTTAAAAGTTGATGAATAAGCAACAATAGGGGTCATTGATGCAAATTAGAGCATTAGGTCGAAGCCATATGAAGACCACAGCTCTTTGAAGTCTGAGACCCGTTGCTTTTAATAATAGTATTTAAATTACTTATTTAAGTACTGGGAACGTGTAATGGATTAGAGTTCTGGAGATTTTATTGGAGCAATAGTTTTCATTTATAGCTCAACAGTTAATCTGCTCCACTGAACTGACCATATAATTATGTCATTTGACTGAGCAAGATGACACCTTTGGGCAGGAAGGGGACCACGCATGTGTGGTAGCAACTCCCAAAGGCTTTCTTTGAAAGCTGGGGATTTGCTCCGTGCGGGCTCTGTCGGCATTGACGTCACCCATATGTGAGGACTGATTCCTTCTGTCCCCGGAGAACACCTGTTACAGGTGAGTAGCTACGCTTTTTTGGATATTTCTATAATTGTTCATATCTAAAGTATGTTGTATAGATCAGTGAAACAAATGTCAATGTTAATGCATTTAAAATTGTATTGTTTAGCGAGCAGAATATGAAAAATGTACAAGGGTATGAAGACTTACTAGATTCTGTAGAAGATGGTAGTAAAACCAGCTTGGAGATACTGGGCAAAAGACATGGGTGAGTTAGTGTTAGGGAGAATTTATGAGATAATTTTATAAAGATACACCTTGTCAACGCATATATTCATGTACACACTTTGTATATATTTTAAAAGTCAAGTACATGCACACGATTTTATAAAGAAAGAAGTGTGAAAATATGTGCATACATTTAAGGCCTGATCACTTTACACCAGCCATAGAGCTGGGGTAAATGACCACATCAACCTTTTACAAGTATGAATGTAAATTAAGGAATTGCTTGTACTGCCCATTCTCCACCCATTTGCATGCCCACAGTGAAAGTATGCACAATGTAAACAGTACGAGTACATTCAGACTAGTCAGTATTTTATAAGTACTCATTTATGAGAATAAATTACTAAAATACTGGCATTTGCACGTGTACTTGATGCTTAAATCTAGGCCGCTTCTTATAAAATTACCTTTTCTATGCCCATTGACTCAGTTACAAAGAGCATAAGAGGAAAACTGGACAAATTGAATGGATCACTTGGTCTTCATCTGTCATCATATATTTAGTGACTGTCTCACTATTATGAGACCATTTCTATTGAATGAATAACATCACAATCTCAATGGGGATTTTTTTAGGGGGGTGGGGGAATGAGGATAATAGTATGAAAAATGAAGACATGTGTTGTAATCTATATGAAATACAGTATGTGAATTCTATTTATCTAACCTTTCCTTCTTAGTCATCTATAAATTACTATTATTTTTCAGAATTTGACTAGATTGGATGTATCTCGCAATATTTTGATATCGATGAAATTAGGATCTCAGTCACAATTGGAAAATCTGCAGGAGCTTTTATTGGCTAACAATAAGATAACTCATTTAGAAAATGAGGAACTATATTTTCTAAACAAGACAACTTTAGAGGTACTTGACTTGTCATCAAACCCTCTGAAAAAGGTAAGTGAAATTTATCTGGAAAAAATCAGCTTAAAAATAAAAGCAAGGCTAGCACAGATAGGAGTACAAGTGCTGCCTCGCCATATGGCAAATCCTAGGAGGCAAAAAATTACATTGTGCTGTGACCTACCTTGTATGGTTTCCTTCTGTTCCATAAAACAGAGCCATTGAGTTAAACTACTGTGTGTTCAAAAGCAGATAGAGAAAGAGGTGCCTCAGCCCCCCACTTAGAGAGGTTTGCGAGACTGTGGATGCAGATTTGATGATGAGTAAGTTCTGGGCCAGGGGCCTGACTCACTGTTGGTGTGAAAAGTGAGATTCTGGGTGGTAAAGATCATCACTTTTTTGATAACCATTTGCCTCCTGTTGGGGATCTTGCAACCAGAGCCCACTGCTTATATAAGCAGAGTGAGGAGACTGTCTGACTAGCAGCCCTGGGCCACAGAGGGCTTTCAAGAGGAGTCAGGTTGGACTAGACCACAGTTGTTGTGGAACTGTACACATGGCTACAGCTGAACTGTTTCCTAGGAGTTATTCTTTTGCTGAATAAGAAGGTGCTTCCTTTTCTCTTGGATGGTGGTGGGTACTAAACAATCCTTGTGGACAAGAGCTGGAGAGAGGTAGCCATGTGACTGTGGGGATGGAGCAGCTGCTATTTGACACCCAACTCTAGGCTTGTGTTCCTGGTGAGGGCAATGTTGGCTTCAGTGGCTGCTCCTCTTTGGTCTTCATGGGGCCCATGTATGGGGCCCCATTTAGCTGTACAGGACCCATGTATGTCAACCTATTCATTACAACATCTGGGCGGAGGAGGGTGTTTGCCTACAGATAGAAAGCCAAAACCTAGTTCTATATCATCCTTCTAGACCAGTACAGATGAAAGGGTTATGCTCCCTTGCCAGCAGGTAGAGGCAGATTTGAGCATCTTTCAATGATGTCAGCAAAGGGTATAACCACTGGGTGCACTGAGAGAAGCCAGTAATTGTCTGCCTTCAGCAGGTGGCAATATATGTGGACTGGTGCAGTTGGCCCACTCTACAATGCAGTGACCTTAGGATTGAATCCTGAAGAGCCCAATGGTGCTTGGTGCCAGGGCCGACCCAAGGGCTTTTGCTGCCCTAGGCAGGCCTATTATGCCACCCTGTGCTGTGCCATGCCACTGCACCCCCCTCCCCACATCATCTCACCTGGGAGAGGGGGCAACATGATGATCCCTTAATGCAGCAGAAGTGCCGCATCAGGCCTTCAGTGTCCCCGTGCCCATGGGTGGCAGGTCCCAATGGGTGGCATGGTGACCTCTGATTCCCTGCCCCCCCCCCCAATTTTTTAAATTGGTGGCCACTTCAGCAGTGCGGCGGACTTTAAAGTGCCGCATGCATGTGCTCTCTTGGCCTGCCACTCTTGTCCTACTTGCCCTTCCAATGCAACTTCCTGTCCTCTCTGACACAAATTGTCGGAAGGGGGCAGGAGTGGCAGGCTGTGAGGGCACGTCTACACGCCACTTTAAAGGCCACCACATTGCTGAAGTGGCCGCTAATTAAAAATCTTGGGGGGGAGGGGTTTGGGGATTCGGGGATCACTGTGCTGCCCACTGGCACAGGCCGCCTAATTTGCCTAGCAGGCAGGCCATGCTTGGAGCAAGTGCCTTTAACTCCTCAAGCTGAAAGCTACCTAGGATCCAGTGCTGTTTCCCATAGGTTACTAGCACTTGGTGGGCCGAAGAGGATCAGGAGGAATCCCACAGGGCCTCTGAGGGGGACCAGTAATTTAGGCCCAGACCCCCCTTCCCTGTTGATCTCATGTCAGCTTGCTACATTTATTTTCTTAATTTGTTTTGTTTTTTTAATTTTGCACATAGATTTACATTAGAAGTATTTGGCTCTTTTTATCTGCTTTATAAAGCAGCTTTGATCAAAAAGAAAAAAAAAATTCCTACTCTGGTCTATAAACAACTGTCATACAATTGCCTTGCGATCGGTCTTATCTGATCAGTTGATCTGAAGACAATTTGCACTTAGGACAGTTTTTGAAAGCCATTTACATAGGAAACTAGCTATTTCCATATCATCCTGCTAGACCAATCCAGACAAGTGGGTTATGTTCTTCTACCAGCAGATTGGTGAAGACAAAGAACCAATGAAAAGCCCAAATTTCAATGACATCACTCTTATGCCTCTGTTCTCCTCAGCCACCAGAGGTCCCTTCAGTATTTATTTATCCCCAGCAAACAGTGGATGGATTTTCACCTCTCTGAAGGAAAAAGTCTGAAGATTTAGAGGAAAAGATTGATTCTCCAGGAACAAGCAGGAAGACAGTCCTCAAATATGGGAGATGTCGGCACCGACGGAATCCATGCGGAGCATTTTCTCAGCTTTCAAAGAAAGCCTTTGGGAATGCTACCACGTATGTGAGGTCCCCTTCCCGCCCAAGGTGCCATTTTGTTCAGACTCCTTTTTTCCGCAGAGCCCAATGAATGTGATCCTCTACTCTCACGGAAAAAGTCCTATAATTCCTTCCATTTGTCCAGTTTGCATGCCGGTTCCCTTCCCACCTTGAGTTGGCACCTCCAGTGCCGATCTCGGCTCCCCCTTTTTCTGTTTCCTCCAGCTTCCATCTCGACCGGCCTTCGTGCCATTTTTCGCCGGGGGGTCCTTGACCCCTGCCAGATGTTCTCCCACCATGTCCCCCAGTGGGCTTAAGAAATGCAACCACTGCAGTCAGACTATTTCATTCACTGATACTCATGATTGCTGCATCCGCTGCCTGGGCCCAGACCACGACAGTTCTACCGGTGCCAGGCCATGAACCCTATAGGAGACAGTCTGAGTTGCAGGGGAAGCTGTTTCCAAGGTCTGACTCCAGTCCAGCTTTCCCATCACCGAGTCCGAAGCCAGCCCTTCGCAAGAGGTCCAGGCATCCTTGGAGTTCCGTGGTGGCAGCTCCTCTGGTGTGGGCCCGGGCCCTCCTAAAAAGAAGAAGGTGGTCCTGAAGGAGGTGCCTTCGATCAAACCTGTCGATGTCCCTCCGATCAAACTGACTCTGAGCAGCACCCTCAGAAAATCTCGAGATAGGAATCCTCGGCCGGCGGAAACCGCGCCAAGACCCATGAGCCTATAGTCCTCCTCGAGAACGCACTCTCTGGAGTGCCAGCATCGGACGCAAGGGCCACAGTGTCCACGCCGGGAGCTGCGCAGCCATCGGGCCTCGGTCCCACATGGCAGCCATGGAGCAGAGCCACTCTTCCATCTTGGCCTTGCAGCAGGCATTGATGTTAGGCCCCCCCAGCATCATCAGCCCCAACACTGGGCCCCCCAGCCTCGGGAGATCCTCCGGGCATCAAACTTGGCAGTGAGTGCCACTGGCCTCGGGTAAGTCCTTGGTGTCGATCGTGGCCTTGATCACGCTCCTTAGGGATCCGGTCCTCTCTGGAGAGTTTCCGGGAGTCCGACCCCAGGTCGTCCAGGGGGGGGCCAGTTCCTTGGAGCTACCCCTGGGGCTGATCCTTCGATGCCCTTGGGCTCTGACTGGGAGACAGAGGACGAGGCCTCGCAGGAGACCTCCCGACACCGGGATGTTCTCTCCGAGCCCTCTCCCCCAGAACCTCGGCGCCACTCAATGCCTGAGGACGTAGCCTTTCATGACTTTGTTCGTGACATGACCCAAGTTCTCTCGATCCAGACTGAGTCGGAGGAGGACCCGCGCACCAAGGAGCTCGAGATCCTACAATATGAGTCCCCTCCCAAGGAAACTCTCACGGTGCCGGTTCCACCTATCCTCGAGAGATTGCTTCTCCGGATGTGGGAGTCCCTGGACTCGATGCCGGTGATCAGTCGGCACCTGGACGCCATCTGTTGCGTCTGGAAGGGCCCCGGGTTCCAAAAGCCACAACTTCCCCATAACTCGATGGTGGTTGAATCCTCTATACAAAAACTGAAGAGTTAAAAGACCTACTTTTCAGTTCCCCCCCAGCAGGGAAACCCGGGCCCTCGACGCCAAGGGGCGCAAGTGCTACCAGGGCACCGTGCTCAGGTGCCAAATACAGGCATACGAATAATACATTGGAATGTACCTTAAGTGCCTGATACAGGAACTCTCGGGGTTCATGGTGGGCCTCATCGGGGAACCACTGCAGTAGTTCCAGGCCCTAGTAGCAGGCATTCGGGATTGCTCCAAATTCCTCTCCTGGGCCGCCTATGACAGGTTTTGAGTCTGCAGCCAGGATTGCGGCCACGGGCATCGGTGCCCGATGAAAGGCATAGCTACAGATCTCAGACCTGGAGTAGTGGGTACAGGAAAAACTCCTGGATGTCTTCTGCAATGGTGAGAACCTCTTTGGGAAACCAATGTCTGATAAAGCTGCGGAGATTGAGGCTGAGGTAGTGACCCAGCAGAGGCCGTCCAAAAAGACCTCTGCTCTCCCCAGGAAAAAACCCTCAGGGAAAAAGCCACTACCAGCCTTACTCGGGCAGCCTCACCAGGCCTCACAGCCAAAAGGTCAGGGACATGGGCTTAGGAAGCCCAAGGCTCCCAAGCCCCAGACACCAGCTCCCGCCCAACCGGGGGGAAGCTTTTGACTCCCTGGGCTTCGCCTCCCTTCCCCCGGGAGTCCCACCTCAGCCCACAAGGAGTCAACTGGATGCTTTCCCCCACAGATGGATCAGCATCACCACAGACCAGTGGGTTCTGCGGTTGGTGCAAGAGGGGTACTTCGTCCGTCTACAGCAGAACCCTCTAGACTTCTTCCTAGGAAAGCCACTATAGCCTCTCCTCCACCAGGCCTTGCTCGCCACAGAACTCGCAGGCTTGCTCAGGGACAGGGCAGTGGAACCTGTACCCCACCTCACCATCCTTGTCCCAAAAAGAACAGGGGGGCCTCCGGCCCATACTGGACCTGCACAACTTCAACAAGTTCCTGGTGTGGGAGAGGTTCAAGATGCTCTCCCTTGGAACATTGTTGCTCTTCCTCCACCAGGGAGACTGGCTCTGCTCCTTGGATCTCAAGGATGCTTACATCCACATCCTGATCCACTCCTCCCACAGGCATTACCTGAGATTCGTGGTGGGGGGAGGGCAGCACTACCAGTACAGGGTGCTGCTGTTCAGCCTCGCCTCCTCTCCAAGGGTCTTTACAAAATGTCTGGCAGTCATAGCTGCCCATGTGCGCCTCCAAGGGGCCCATGTCTTTCCTTACCTGGACAACTGGCTCATCAGAGGTAGCACACCTCTTGAGGCCAGGCTGGCCACAGTGCTCATTATCCACACTCTGCAACATTTGGGGTTCATCATCAGCTACCCCAAGTTCAGCCTCTCTCCCAGCCCAAGACCTGGAATTTTTAGGGGCCCAGCTGGACAATCTATAGGTCAGGGCCTTTCTCCCTGTGGATAGTGTCCACTGCCTGTTGCAGCTGGCAAGGGACGTGCAGAGCTCCAGTTCGGTGCCAGCTCGCCTACTCCTCCACCTGTTAGGCCACATGGCCTCGACAGTTCACGTTATGCCTCTGGCCCACCTACATATGCTGGCAGCCCAGTGGTGCCTCCGTTCCCAGTAGACACAGGCAACATGCAGGCTGAGGGACAGAATGAAGGTCACCCACCAGCTGGCGGCCTCCCTCACCTGGTGGTAGTCCCTACATCATCTCAGGGCAGGATGCCCTTCCAGGCACCATCCCCTCAGACGGTCCTGACGACAGATGCCTCACTTGTAGGCTGGGGTGCACATTGTGAGGGCCAGTGCACCCAGGGCACCTGGTTCCCAGAGGAATCCCTCTTGCAAATCAATCTCCTTGAGCTCAGGGCCATCTTCATGGTCCTTCCGCCACTTCCTGAGCAACATTGCGGCCTCATACAGACATACAATCAGGTTGCCATATTCTATGTGAACAAACAGGGGGGGGGTACGGACTCGTACTCCCTCTGTCAGGAGGCAGTGACCTTCCACTTCTTTGCAGTGTGCAACCATATCCTTCTGAGGGCGGTGTACTAACCAGACCAGGACAACTGCCTGGCGGACAATCTCAGCATGGTCCTTTGGTCTCACGAGTGGCACCTGAACCCAAAGGTAGTCTGGAGGCTTTTCCACCTCTGGGGAAGACCCTGGCTGGACCTGTTTGCCTCCCCGGACAACTCACATCTGACCAAATTATGCTCCCCTCAGCCACAACACAGGAGGGTGGCGGCAGATGCGTTCCTGATCTCCTGGTCTCGGTGCTTGCTTTATGCATTCCCACCGACGCCTCTGATAGCCAAGTGCCTTTTCAAGAGCCAGAGTGAGCATGCCTCAGTAATCCTGATTGCGCCCAGGTGGCTTAGACAGCCTTGGTTCCCCCTGCTGTTCTCCCTATGGGTGGTAACCCCAGTACCACTGGACCTGGACCCGGACCTCCTGTCCCAGGGTGGAGGCTCCCTGCTATACCTCAACTTGGGGTCCCTAACACTGACAGTGTGGCTGCTGAAAGGGTGGCACTGGCCCCTTTCAACCTCCCAGGTGAGGTCAAGGAGATCCTCCTGGTCTCCAGGAAGCCATCCACCAGAAGGCTCTATTCCTTCAAGTGGAGGAGGTTCTCGTCTGGTGTGCAGAGGGGAATGAGAACCCATTCTCCTGTCAGGTTAAGCTTGTGCTACAGTACTTGCTGCACCTCTCTCATTCAGGCTTGAAATCTAACTCAGTGAGAGTGCATCTCAGCTCCGTAGCGGCTAACCATCTCCCTATAGAAGGGAAGCCCCTTTCAGGCCAGCCTCTGATCTCCAGATTCCTCAGGGGCCTCCTGCTATCTAAGCCCCCTCTCCGCCTTCCAACAGCGGAATGGGACCTTAATGTGGTGCTCTCCCAGCTCACTAGGCCATCTTTTGAGCCTTTGGCCACCTGCCACCTGAGGCACCTCTCCTGGAAGGTGGCCTTCATGGTAGAGTTGACATTCACTCGCAGAGTAAGTGAGTTGCAAGCTCTGGTGGAGGTCCCGCCCTATACCAGGTTCTATATAAACAGGGTGGTGCTTCTTACACATACTAAATTCCTCCCAAAGGTGGTGTCTGCTTTTCACTTCAATCAGGAAGTTGTTCTCCCCACCTTTTTCCCACGGCCACACACTGGCAGGAAGGAACTCTGGCTTACAAGAAGGCCCTGTTATCTACAGAGGACCCAGGCCCATCAAAAAGCTCCTCAGCTTTTTATCTCCTATGACCCCAGTAGACTGGGGCTACCTGTAACCAAGCAAACCCTGTCCACCTGTGTGGTGGACTGCATTGCCCTTGCTTATGTGCGAGCTGGCCTCTCTCTGAACCGTCGAATCACTGCTCAACACATGAGGACTATGGCCACGTCAGTGGCCAACCTACGCACAGTGCCGGTGCAAGAAATCTGTAAGGACGCCACGTGGTCTTCAGTTCATACGTTCGCAGCTCACTACTGCCTTGAGAGTGAGTACCGCAGGGACAGTGTCTTTGGCCAGGCAGTGATCAGAAGCATTCTTGATGTATAGGCAACTCCTGCCCTCCAACCCTTCAGTGTTCATGCTACCGGAGTTCTGGTGATGCTGGATGCTGGGGTCTGCAGAGTCTCTTGGTAGGGATTCCCCTGCTGCAACTCACAACCTCCCCTTGGTCACCGCTGCTGCTGTTGTGGTTTGGGCCCCGGCAGCCTGGAGCTAGGGCGTCCCATATGTGAGGACTGACTTCCTACTTGTTCCTGAAGAAAGCCTAGTTACTCACCTGTAACAGGTGTCTCCAGGGACAGCAGGAACGAGTCCTCACAACCCTCCCTCCTCCCCTTGGAGTTGCCTCCTTTAACTTTTTGTCTTTTGCCTAAGCTATGTCATCTGACTGAACAAGATGGCACCCTTGGGCAGGAAGGGAACCACGTATGGGTGGTAGCATTCCCAAAGGCTTTCTTTGAAAGCTGAGGAAATGCTCTGCGTGGGCTCCGTAGGTGCCGACATCACCCATATGTGAGGACTGATTCCTGCTGTTCCTGGAGAACACCTGTTACAGGTGACTAACTATGCTTTAAACGCTCGTGAATGACCACCTCGAGGGTGACTCTCTCTCTCACTTGAGCGCTATGTGAGAGGCTCCACTAGACTGCGGTCTTTTTGGTAGCCATAGGAGGACGGAAAATTGGTTCAGCTGCAAGCTCTTACCCTAGATAAGAGCCTGTTGAGCAGCCAGAAAATTGGAAGGTTGGAAGAATTCAGCAGCCCCCTCAACACCCCCTCCCCCCTTATGCCCCTTCCTCCTCCTTCCCACTTCCTCCTCCTCGTCTGTCCTCCTGCTCTCTCCCGAAGATTGCAGAAGAATCAGAGGAATCTGCCTTCCAGCCACCTTAAACACAATGCTGCCAAGTCAGAGAAACAGTTGGGGAGTAAAGCTGAGCCTGGCATGGATCCTTTGCCTGGACCTCTCAGGGGGTGAGTACCAAGGCTTGACCTCATCATTGTCTTTGTTGGGGGCTCCCAATTCCACCCATCTGGGGCGCAATTAGAGTGGACTGCTGGTGATTGTTGGCACAATGTGTGGGTTTCCTGTCGTTTGCACAAGTTAGTAATGTTTTTACCTATTGTGCACCTGGCAGTCGTGTGGTCCTAGCACACATTCTGCTTAATGGCTCCCAAATGCACTCCTTCCCTAGTGCCTGTAACATGCTGCAATGAAAGCGCAGTTAATGAGTTCCTTTGTATCACCACAGTCTTAGCACATGTTGTGATACTTGCCTTAAAGCTTTGTCGTCTTGCAGGAAACGTTGACCTATGGCAGTTGAGGTGCCTCATCTCTGGATTCTGGACTCTGCTCTGCTTGCATGGCAGCTTCTGAGTCATCCCTGAAGGGCCTGCTTTCCCTCTCCCAGCCAGGGGATGCAGTTAGTCCAGCCTTACCTGCCTTAGGGCAGGAGGTGATGGATGGCGCTATGAGTAAGAAAAACCAGCTAGCCAGTGACGGTGCTGTGAGCCACTCATCATCCTTTAGGGGGTCTGTGGAATCAGTGCCCCCTTGTGCTTGGAGGGTCATTTCAGAGAGAAGAGCTTCCAGACTTAGGATTGTCCTCCCCAGAGTCCTTTCTTTTTGCAGCAGGCCTGGTCCTTCTGTCATGGAAATTCAGACCCTGTGGCCCCAGTTGCAGTCTCATGCAGGGCAGGCTGAGAGTGGAAGCCATGTTGGATTAATCTTGGCTAAGGGTCCCTGGCAAGGGGTGGCCTCTGGAAATGGGGGAACATCTGGGAGCTGTCCGAGATTTTGACTGACTTAGATTCAGATGACTCACTACTGGTCTTTGACATGGATGAAGACGTGCTCTCGCCTTCAGAAGATTGTGAAGAGGCTGGAGTGATCCACCTATTCCGGAATGAGGAGCTGGCGGCGTTGATGGCCAAGGTCTCATCCACCTTTTGAACTTAACAGATGCTTCCAGCACGGAATAGGAGCCAAAGGTACACCCGCTCCATCAAGGGATGTGGAAATCCACTACTATTCCCAGATATGATCAAGGATATGATCCGGTCTGAGTGGAACTCTCCAAATTCCCTGGCTAAGGAGGGGTATAAAAGATCTTTGCTGTCCTGGAGAAGGAGTGCGTTGAGTTGTTTGGCATTCCCAAAGTGAATGCACAGGTCATTTATTTATTTACATTCTCTTATATACCGCGCTATTCTGCATCACTGCGGTTTACATTGAACAAACTGAAATTACATTGAACAGGGCATTATAACTTGGAGATAACTATTTACAGGGAACATGGGCTATGGAGGGTTAAGTGGCTTGCCCAAGACCACAAGGAGCACCTGTGGGACTAGAAACCCCAGTCCTTCCGGCCCAAGGTTGCTGTCCTCTAGTGGGATTTGAACTCCCGACCTTCCAGCCTGAAGTACCTTGCCCCAACCACTAGGCCACTCCTCCACTCCTATGGCAGTTACCAGACAGATCGCCATTCCTGTGGAAGGCGGATTGGCCTCAAACGATTTTCTGAACTGTAAGGTGGATTTGTTATTGTGGAGCCAGTTCGCTGTGGTGGTGGCTATTCTTCAGCTGGTGGTATGTACCAGTCTGATGTCCCGAGCCGTGCTCCAGTAGATTCAGTCTCCAGATGATACTACCCCTCTTTTGGAGTCAGCTGCAGCCTTCTTTTCTGATTCTAGTATGACTTGGTATGTTTGGCAGTCAGGGCTAGTGCCCTGAAGACTGTCATGGCTATCCTCTCTTCCTTTTCTGTGATCTCTGAATGGGAAACTGCACACCTTCTTTCTTCCTCCAAATTCACTACCTGCTTCTCTGATCTTATCCCCACCCGTCTCCTAAGTCTCATCTCCTCCACTGTTGTCCCTTCCATCTCTCATATTCTCAACCTATCGCTGTCCACTGCAACTGTCCCTGCAGCCTTCAAGCATGCTGTAGTTATACCTCTCCTCAAGAAACCCTCACTTGATCCTACCTGTCCTTCTAATTATTGACCCATCTCTCTTCTCTCCTTTGTTTCTAAACTACTTGAACATTTAGTTCACCACCATTGCCTTCACTTTCTCTCCTCTGAAGCCCTCATGGATTCTTTACAATATGGCTTTCAACATAAGAACATAAGATATGCCATACTGGGTCAGACCAAGGTCCATCAAGCCCAGTATCCTGTTTCCAACAGTGGCCAATCTAGGTCATACGTACCTAGCAGTTTCCCCAAAAGACACAGGTTCCACAATGCTTGTACTGGGTCAAGCATTGATATCCTGGGACCTTTCCTCCAGGAACTTGTCCAAACCTTTTTTAAACCCAGCTACACTAACAGCCTTTACTACATCCTCCGGTAACAAATTCCAGAGTTTGATTACGTGTTGAATGAAAAAATATTTTCTTTTATTAGTCTTAAATAGTTTACCCTGTAGCTTCATTGCATGTCCCCCCTAGTCTTTCTATATTCTGATAACGTAAACAATCGATCTACGTTTACCCGTTCCACTCCGTTCATTAATTTATAGACTTCTATCATATCTCCCCTCAGCCGTCTCCTTTCCAGGTTAAAGAGCCCTAACCTTTTTAGCCTTTCTTCATAAAGAGTATCCTTCCATTCCCTTTACCATTATGGTGGCTCTTCTCTGAACCTTTTCTAATAACCCTATATCCTTTTTAAGATACGGCGGCCAGAATTGCACACAATATTCAAGGTGCGGTCTCACCATGGAACGGTATAGAGGCATTATAATATCTTTTGTTTTATTTTCCATTCCTTTCCTTATGATACCTAGCATTCTATTTGCTCTCTTTGCCGCCGCTGCACACTGGGCTGAGGGTTTTAACATGTTATCCACAATGACGCCTAAATCTTTTTCCTGGGTAGTGGTTCCTAATGTGGAACCTTTCATCGTGTAACCATAGTTTGGGTTGTTCTTCCCTAGGTGCATAACATTGCACTTGTCCACATTAAATTTCATCTGCCATTTTGATGCCCAGTCTTCCAATGTATCAAGATCCTCTTGCAATTTTCCACAATCCTCTTGGGTTTTAACAACTTTAAATAATTTTGTGTCATCTGCAAATTTGATAACCTCACTCGTTATTCCCCTTTCCAGGTCATTTATGAATATGTCAAAAAACAATGGACTCAGCACAGATCCCTGGGGTACACTACTATTCACCTTTCTCCATTGGGAAAATTGGCCATTTAGCCCTATCCTCTGCTTTCTTTCTTTTAACCAGTTCCTGATCCACAATAGTACACTGCCTCCTATCCCATGACTCTTTAGTTTTGCCAGCAGTCTCTGATGAGGGACCTTTTCAAAGGCTTCCTTTACACTCTATTGAAACGGCTCTTGCCAAAGTCTTCATTGACTTGTTCCTGGCAAAATCCAAGGGCCTTTACTCTGTCCTCATCCTTCTTGACCTCTCTGCTCCTTTTGACACTATTGACCACAAACCTCTCCTTGATACCCTGTCCTCGCTTGGTTTTAAGGGTTCTGTATTATCCTAGTTCTCCTCTTATTTCTCCCATTGCTCTTTCAGTGTTTGTTCTGGTGGATCCTCCTCTGCTGCTATCCCGCTCCGCTCTCAGTTGGTATACCCCAAGGATCTGTTTTGGGTCCACTCCTTTTCTCTCCCTATACCCAGTTCCTTGGTGCGCTCATCTCTCCCATGACTTTTCATTGCCATCTTTATGCTGATGACTCCCAGATCTACCTCTCTACACCTGAAATCTCTCCGGCAATCGAGACCCGGATCTCTGCCTGCCTTTCTGACATTGCTGCTTGAATGTCTCACTGCCGCTTGAAATTGAACATGGCCAAAACTGAGTTTATTTTTCCCCCTAAAATCTGCTCTCCTCTTCCTCCTTTCTTGGTCTCTGTGGATATCTCTCTACTCCTCCCTGTTTCCTCAGCTCGCAACCTTGGGGTTGTCTTTGAATCCTCTCTCTCCTTCTCCACACACATCCATCTGATAGCTAAGACCTGCTGTTTCTTTTTCTATAACATCAACAAAATCCGCCCATTCCTTTCTGAACACATTACTAAGACTCTTATCCACTCCTTAATCACGGCCCGTCTTAACTATTGTAAACTACCCCTTGCTGGTTTCCCTTTGAATCACCTCTCTCCCCTTCAATCTGTTCAATAATCTGCTGTGCAGCTAATCTTCCACCAGCCTCGTCATGCTCATATTACGCCTCTTCTCAAGTCACTTCATTGGCTCCCTATCCATTTCTGCATCCAGTTCAAACTTCTCCTGCTGACCTATAAGTGCATTCCTCACTACCATTCATCTCTTCTATCTGTGCCCTTCTCTTCTGTTGCTAACTACAGACTTCACTCCTTTCACCTTGCTGCACCTTACACCTGCAACAAACTACCTGAGTCTGTACATCAGGCGCCTTTTCTGACATCTTCCAGGGCTTCGTCTTCCTCCCATGGATCTCAGGTAACTAAACATAAGTCCAGCCAGTCCTCAAAGGGTAGATCTCCTTCTAAGCATCAAGATGCCTCTGGCGTTGCCCTTGAGGATTCTGCACCAGCAAAATTGCCCCGGCGGGAGGCTTCGGCTTCCAAAGCATTATCGGGGCTCCAGGACGTTCTCAAGGCCTCGACCTCGGCAGAACTACTGGTGCCATGCTCTGGGGTACCGGCTGTATTTTCCGTTACCGATACCCAGGCATCGGCAGCGTCGATAGACCAGAGGTTCCTGGCTATTGAACGCAGTCTGGCGGCTCTCCTTGCGGCATCGATCCCCTCGGAACCACATCAGACAGTTCAACCGGTACCGGCGTCGACTCCGGCACCAGCATCGGTACCGGTACTGACAGCATCTGCATTGACATTGGGTTTCGCATTGTCGGCACCCAGTCAGCTTATGCCTTCCGGTACCGATACTCCGGTACCGATTCCCTCCGGTACCGACTTCGGTTGGTACAGGTATCGGGCTCTACAAGAGCATCCGGACAGAAGATACTTCGAGTCCTCAGAGGAATCTGAGGATTCTGATAGTTCTGTCGGTACCGGAATACTTCTGCCAGAGGAGCCTTCCTCCCCTAAACGCAGGATGTCTCCTCCAGAGGATATCTCCTTCCAAGACTTCATCAAGGAAGTGGCTCGAGGTCTCTCTATCACTATGGCTCCTGAAACAGAGCCCAGAGCAAAGGAGTTGGAAATTTTACAATATCCCAAAGCTCCTAAGGAGGCAGCCACTTTGCCTATCCATGAGATCTTGCATGATCTCATGTTGAGAATGTGGGAGACACCTCTTACCACCTCTCCTCACTCACGTAGACTGGACACCATGTACCGGGTGCCCCTGTGTCCTGGTTTCCAGAAAACTCAGCTTCCCCACCACTCTATTGAAGTGGAGCCAGCCATGAGAAGGATCAGAAGTGCAAAGAGACATGCCTCTAATCCTCCAGGACGTGAGTGTCGAACCCTGGATGCCTTTGGACGTCGTACCTTTCAGGCTTCCATGATTTCTGCTAGTTTCAGTTCCTATATCCTATATATGGGAATGTGCCTTAAGGAAGTCACAGGTGATTTAGAAGTTTTGAGCCCTCTTCTTCCTAAAGATAAGAGGCAAGACTTTCTCAAACTGGTTAAACATGCCCAGGATGTTTCCAAATTTGTCAACCATGCAGCTTTTGACTGTTTTGAGTGCATAAGCAGAACCTCTGCCATTGCCATAGATGCACATAGAATTGCCTGGCTCCAGGCATCTGATTTGGAGCTCTGGGTACAAGATAAATTGGGCAATATCCCTTGTACAGGTGAGAATCTGTTTGGCAAAGATTGGCAAGAAAAGGCCAATGAGATGGATGCTGATAATTCTACCTTGGTCAGACTGTCCAAGGCCACTGCTGATCCTGCAAGAAGGAAATCTTTCAAAAAACGATTCTTCTCTAAGAAGAAGAGGTTTTACCCTTCTTATTCCCAGCAGGGACGTTCGGCAAGTCAGCCTGCCCGAAAGGCTCAGCAACCACCCAAACAGAGAAAACCAAAGACTGCTAAGCCTCAACCGTCTCAGCAGTCTCAGCCTCCACAAAGCCTTTGACTTTCAGCTAGAGAACGTAGCCTTCCTGGCCCTCAATGGACCAGAGCCTTCCACCATTCCAGGAAGGTTGTCTCATTTAGCCCCCAGATGGGGGCAAATAACAGCAGAACATTGGACACTCTCCATTATAAAAGAGGGGTACAAACTTCACTTCCTGTGCATGCCCCCTCCCACAATGGTAAGACAGTTCAATTCCCAGACCTCTCTTGTCAAACTCTTAGATCAAGAGGTCACCATGCTTCTTGCCCAAGGGGCAATAGAAGAAGTACCCATCAACCAACAGGATACAGGGTTCTACTCCCCCTTTTTCCTTATCCCAAAGAAAACAGGGGGATACAGACCTATCTTAGACCTCAGAGAATTGAACAAATTCCTGTTCAAGGAGAAATTCAAGATGGTTTCTCTGGGAACTCTGCTGCCATACCTTCAGAGCCAGGATTGGCTTTGTTCTCTAGACCTCAAGGATGCGTACACTCATGTGCTCATCCATCCAACTCATAGAAAGTTCTTTTGGTTCCTTTTTCAAGGAAAGCACTACCAGTACAGGGTACTTCCTTTTGGCCTGGCCTCAGCACCAAGGGTGTTTACGAAATGCATGGCCGTGGTAGCTGCATTCCTTCGCACTCTGGGAATATTAGTCTTCCCTTACTTAGACGACTGGCTCATTCGAGCCCCATCAGAGTCAGAGGCCAGAATCGCTCTGTCTTGCACAATGCGTATCCTTCAGTATTTGGGTTTAGTCATAAACATCCCAAAATCCAATCTAACTCCTACTCAGTCTCTAGAGTTCATAGGAGCTTTATTGGACACCAGAAGGGCAGGGGCCTTTCTTCCTCAGGCCCGTTGCCTTCGCATGGTGCAGTTAGCTTCTCAAGCAGAACTAAAGACCCATCTCACTGCTCGGGAGATGTTACAACTGCTAGGCCACATGGCATCTACCGTACATGTGGTTCCTTATGCTCGCCTCCATATGAGGGCAGCCCAGTGGACTTTATCCACTCAATGGACCCAGGCATCAGGGTGCCTGTCAGACAAAATAGCAAACACAAATCGCCTTATTTTGTCCCTCCAATGGTGGCAGTCCATTCAAAATCTGTTGCTGGGGTCCCTTTTTCAACAACCTTTACCCCAAGCAACTCTCACAACAGATGCTTCTCCAATGGGTTGGGGAGCTCATCTACAGGACCTCTCCACCCAAGGTAGTTGGACTCCACAGGAGACTCATCTACATATCAGTTTCTTAGAGCTCAGAGCAATCTTCCTTGCTCTTCAGGTATTCCACACCCTACTCAGCTGCAAGACAGTCCTTATTCACACGGACAATCAAATAGCCATGTTCTATGTGAACAAGCAGGGGGGAACAGGCTCTCTGTCGCTTTGCAACGAAGCTTTGCGACTATGGGCCCTCGCCAGAGAGCATCAGATTAATCTCCTGGCAGTCTATCTTCCAGGCATACAAAACTCTTGGGCGGACAGACTCAGTCGAGTTCTGTTTCCACACAAATGGTCTCTACATGTAGACCAGGTGACCAAGATTTTCAAAATTTGGGAAACCCCGGACATAGACCTCTTTGCAAGGCCGTTGAATGCCAAACTTCCCCGGTTCTGTTCCAGAATCCTGGCTCAGGGTTCTCAGGCCAAGGATGCTTTCCTCCTTCACTGGGGACAAGACTTCCTTTTTGCCTTTCCTCCCATTCCCCTAATTCCCAAAACCCTGTTCAAGCTTCAGAGAAACAGAGGCCGCATGATTCTCATAGCTCCACATTGGCCACGGCAAGTGTGATACCCTCTGCTTCTACATCTCTCTCAAGCCCCCTCCCTGTAGTTAGGGTCTGCTCCAGATCTCCTATCTCAGGAGGGCGGAAGGTTATGGCATCCCAATCCCCAGTCTCTGCATCTCAGGGCTTGGTTGATGAAGGCCTAGATCTCCATGATCTTAACCTTCCTCAGCAGGTGAAGGATATTCTTTATGCTTCCAGGAAATTTTCCACAAGATGTTCCTATGCTTTCAAGTGGAAAAGGTTCTCCCTATGGTGTTCGCAGAAGAGTCTTGACCCCCTTGGGATACCTCTGGAATCATCTGGAGTATCTCCTTCATTTATCCAATGCAGGACTTAAAACTAACTCAGTAAGAGTCCATTTGAGTGTTATTGCAGCTTCTTTCAAGCCTCTGAATGGACAGCCTATTTCCTCCCATCCTCTTATAGCAAGATTTATGAGAGGCCTTCTCCTAACTAAGCCTCCCATTAGGCCACCACCGGTGGCATGGGACTTAAACTTGTTTCTTGGTCAGCTCATGAAGCCGCCTTTCGAACCCTTAGCTACTACCTCATTGAAATTCCTTTCTTGGAAAGTTATCTTTCTTATTGCAATCACATCAGCACGTCGCATCAGTGAATTGCAGGTTCTAGTGGCTAATCCACCTTATACAAGGTTCCATCATGACAAGGTAGTAGTCCTTAGGACTCATCCACACTTTATGCCAAAGGTGGTCTCGCCTTTTCATCTAAACTAAACGGTCTACCTACCTGTGTTTTTTCCTAGGCCTCATGCATCAAATGCAGAAAGGAATGTTCATACTTTGGACTGTAAAAGAGCTTTAGCTTTTTACATACAAAGAACGCAGCAATATAGAAAGTCTTCCCAACTCTTTGTTGCTTTTGATCTTCCAGTCTCCAAAAGAACATTGTCTAACTGGATTGCTCAGTGTATTTCCTTTGCCTTTCAGAGTAAGAATCTTCCTCTGGAGGGCCATGTCACAGCTCACAATGTGAGAGCCATGGCAGCTTCAATGGCTCATCTGCACTCTGTGTCTATCGACGACATCTGTCGAGCAGCCACCTGGGTCTCGGTTCATATCTTCACAGCCCATTACTGCTTGGACAAGGACTCCCGCCGGGATGCCTTGTTTGGTCAGGCTGTTCTCCAACACCTGTTCCATACCTAATCAACTCCTACCCACCATCCTTAATTGGATGCCAGAGATCCATGGGGGGAAGTGGAGCCCTGTCACAGGGACACACAACTTTTGGGGTCTCTCCCTGGCATCTAAAGCTAGTGAGTCCCCATATGTGAAGACTACCTTCCTGCGTGTTCCTGGAGATAGCATAGTTACTCACCTGTAACAGGTGATCTCCGGGAACAGCAGGAATTTAGTCTTCACAACCCACCCACCTCCCCTAGGAGTTGTCTCTCTCTCTCTATCTCTTTCCCTTTCCCTCTCTCTCTCTTTGTCTCAGCTTTAAAACTCAACTAGAGAGAGGTGGTTGGGAAAGGCGGGAAGGCAGCACGCAGGCGCTGTGGGATGCTCCCAAAAGCTTTCTAATTGGACGCTGGGGAGCGTTCCCACGCAGGCTCCGTCGGTACCGATGATACCCATATGTGAAGACTAAATTCCTGCTGTTCCCGGAGATCACCTGTTACAGGTGAGTAACTATGCTTTCCTCCTCAGTGATTTCAGAAAAGGAAGAAAGAGTGACCAAAGGTGAAGGTAGGATTTGGGATTGAAGAGAAGATGAGGTGGAGATGACCTTGCAGAGAATTCAAGGCTTATCATTGGGACTTTGTCAATGCCAAAGTTTGCTGCTTCTTCAATTGCCACACGGAGATTGGGTCCAAGGGCATAGTCACCCTGACTGAGCCTTGGCCAAGTCAGCACCTGCTGTGTTTCCTCCGTGGGGTGTGTGCTTCGATGTATAGAATACCTCCCAGGCAGGATTGTTCTGGTAGCGCCAGACTGGCCAAGGAGAGCATGGTTTAGAGACCTGATGTGGCTCCTGCAGGCGCCTCCTCTTCGGTTGCCTCCATCTTGGGGCCTATTGTGGCAGAGACCAATCGTCCTGGAGGATCAATTCCCTTCTTGCTTATGGCTTGACTTTTGAAAGGAAATGGCTAGCGCATACAGGCTACTCTCCAGCCGTGGTCTGTATTCTGCTCAGAGCCCAGAGGAGGTCTACTATGCTGGCATATGTGTGGGTCTTTTGCCTCTTTGAGCGATGGTGCGGCACTTGGCAGTTTGCTTCTAAGGTGGCCAGTGGGCAATCTCTGTTGGCCTTCTAAAGGATGGCCTGGAGAAGGGCCTTTCCCTTAGCTCCCTGAAAGTTCAGGTGGCAGCTTTGTCCTGTTTGCAAGGTTCGATGGCTGGTAAGTCTCTGGCCTTGCATCCAGACATCTCGTACTTTCTCCAGAGGGTTCAACGTCTGCGTCCTCCCCTTCGGTCTGTGATCCCTGCCTGAAATCTGTGGCTGGTGCTCAGGGTCCTGATGTTGGGTCCCCTTTGAGCCGTTGAAGCGCATTACTTTGAAGGATTTTACTTTCAAGGTGGTCTTCTTAGTTGCGATTTGTTCTGTAAGGTGGATTTCTGAGCTGCAGGCTGTCTTGCCAAGATCTTTATCTGTATTTTTCAAAGGAGGCTGTTTCCATTCAGCCTGTGCCTTCTTTCTTGCCTAAAGGTGCTTTCTCCCATCGTAACATAGTATGTGACAGCAAATGAAGATCAGTATGGTCTATCTAGTCTGACCAGTTAGGTGGCTAGAGTGGTTGTAACTGCAGCTCTGTGCAGGTCAGCCCCCCCTCTATCAAAAGATATTTGTTTGTTTCGATTTCATCCTCTTGCTATAAAGGGATCCACTGTGTCTGTCCCATGCCATTTTGAATTCCGTCACTGTATTTGCCCCCACCACTTCTATTGGGATGGCATTCCATGTATACATCATCCTTTCAGTGAAAAAGTTTTTCCTGATGTTGCTTTTAAGTTTGCTGCCTTGCAGTGTCATCGTATGCCCTTTAGTTTTACAGCTTCCCCTTCTTTGAAAATGGTTTGTTTGTTCATTGATACCCTTTAAGTATTGAAAAATCTGTATCCTTTCTCCCCTATCCCTCCTCTGCTGTAGGTTATATCTTCTGGCACAGGCTCCGAATCATTTTGGTCGACTTCCTCTGAATCTTTTCAAGTCTTTTTATGTCCTTTGTGAGATAGGATCTCTAAAACTGAACACAATACTCCAAGTGAGGCCTCACCAATGACTTGTACAGGGGCATTGACACCTCCTCCTTTCTGCTGGTTATTCCTCTCTGTCTTTGGTTACTGCCATGTCACATTGTTATGCCACCTTGAGATCCTCAGACTCTAGCACTCCAAGATCCCTCTCCTGGTCCATGCACACCAACCTCTCTCCACCTGCATACACATGTGTAATCTTTCGCCACTCTCTACTTTTGGTTACGCTCCATTTGGTCCTGGGTTCATTTCACAGAGACAGTAGAGTTAGTAGCACAATAAGACAACCAAAACTGGTGTGGCTTGGAAAAAGGGTTTTATATAGAAATAGGCTTATTACAAAGGTACAGAACAGATGTAAAAAGCTGTTATAAAGCTGCTTCGGTCAGAAGTGGGTGTTCAAAGAATAGGAAGAGAAGAGAAAGAAGGGTGTGTGTGGGGGGTAAGAAGTGGGTGTAAGGAGTGTCCGATGAAAAAAGAAGAGAGAGAAAGAAGGGTGGGGGGTAAGGAGTGTCCGATGAAAATAGGAAGAGAGCGAGATATTTTTGTCCTCTGTATTTTATAGTGAAATTCTTCAGCACCTCCCTTTGTCATAATTTGGTTTGTTTAAGGTCTGCTATCACTTGATTAGCAAGGAAGGGCTGTTTGTCCTTCAGACTACTCAGATAAAGTATGCTCATTAAGTCTGGAGACTGACATCACCAGGGGGTCAGAGCTAATCTCATCAGGTAAACTACGCTCATTAAGTCTGGAGACTGACATCACCAGAGTGTCAAAGCTGCTTGCAATCCAAGGTCTGGAAAAAGCCATGACACCTATGCTAGGCATAATGTCATGCTGATGTATGCTGACAACATGAACTAGGCGGTCTGCCTGTTCTCCTTCTCGAAGGAGCAGTGTTGGGGGAAGGATAAGGATCTACATCTTGTGGATGTCCTGTACTTGGCTGTTACAAATTCCTTTCATAAGTCTAACCATGGTTTTGTGGTTTTTGCTGGCCCACATAAGGGTGCCGCAGCGGCCAAGTCAACTTTTGGGCGCTGGATTAAGAAGGCCATTGCCTCAGCATATCTATTGCACAACCAGCCAGTTCCGGAGGGTTTGCATGCCCATTCTACCCGAGCATAAGCATCCTTGTGGGCAGAGCAGAGCTAGGTAGCCCCTGCAGACATTTCTCAGGGAGCAACATGGGCATCAGTTTCCACTTTTGCCAAGCATTACCGCTTGGATGTCCATGTGTAGGTGGACATGGCCTTTGACGCAAGAGTTTTGCAAGCTGCTGTGTCTTCCTCCTGCTCCGTGGAGTTGTAGCGTTGGTACATCCCACTTGTCTGGACTGGTCTAGCAGGACAATATGGAAGGTGATATTTTACTTACTAGTTAGTGTCCTTTCCTTAAATTCTGCTAGACGAGTCCAGGGCCCACTCTTAAAACTGTATTTGCTCTGTTCTGCTGCGGCAGTACCCTTGAGTCTGCTATGATTTTCTTTCATTTAGTTCTGCAGGTTCATCTTCTTCGGGCAGCTCTCTGTTTATGCTTTCCTGTTTCATAGTTCTTTACTGTTGATTACTGTCGCGTCCTCCCGCCCGGGCCAGTGGCCGATGAGCAAGAAGGCTCGCCTTAATTGCCCTTCTGAATACTGTCCCCAGTATGGCTGCCAGCATGGACTGCTGGGATATGTAGTTTCAGCTATTCTTTTGAGCAAGCAGTGTGACCACACGGTTTGTTTGGCAAAAACAGAGAAATTTATTTTTCAGGGTTTCCCCCTCGTATCAAATTCATTGCACTAAACACAGGTAAGGATAATTTCTCCCAAAGGCAAGGGATAAATAAACTCCAACAGGCTTAACTCAAACAGACAGGAATTTCTTCTTCACATTGTCAACTCTTAGCTTCTTTCTGGTAACTACCTTCTAAAGCTAAGGCTGTTGACCATATCCAAGTAACTTAAACTTTCAACAAGTTTCTTTTCTTTCACAACTTCCATAGAAAAGAGGTTATACCTGTTTTTAAACTTCCAGCAAGTTTCTTTTCTTTCACACCATGTAGAAATAAGCTTATAATTGCTTTAAACAAACCACTCCTTCACATGGGCTTGAGCTTAGCACATGTTCAGTTCATTTGCCGTGCAATAAGAGCATTGCAATTCTTCAGTATCACTTTCACAGGGGCTTTCACACAATTCTATTTCCATTTCATGCGGAGACTCACTAGAGCTATCTTCCTGTGGACGGGTATCATAGGATTTATGATTTACACCCTGCAGCAGCTCATCCAGCTTTAGCAGCAAACGTTCCCTCTGATCTGTAGCCACAGGCTTTAAAGACGGAGTTTCTCTCTCCCTTATCAGCCTTTCAATATCTCTCACTGCTGAGTCACGGCAGTCACTGGCACACTTCTTATTTCTGTCTGAAGCTTGCTTTACAGCTTTCTGGCTAACACAGCGTCTGGCACTTTTTCTTAGCTCTCTAACCACTTCTTCAGAAAGAGCTTTGCTAGGAACTTCAGGCAACTTATTCTCTCTACCTCCAGGGCTCAACTGGCTTCCCGAGCTGTTTCCCCACCTGGGAATTGACTCCTCCAGCTTCCTTTCTCTGAGGTACCTTGAGACACGTTTCTGCCTTGATTCCAGGGCTCTCTGCTGCTCAGCTCCCGGCTGCTCTGGACTCTCTTGCTGCGTGCTTTCCTGCAAGTTCTGCCGTGTCTGCTGCTGCCTGCTTTGCTTCTCACCTTTTTTCCTTCTATCAAACACTGAAGCAGTTTTAAACTGGTGCTTCTTAGGCACCACGCCTTTCTCCCTACACACGTGAGAGCTGTTAGGGCTCAACCTAGCTATAACGTCATTAAGTGGGCGGGGCTTAGTACTAGCTGTAGTCTGCTTCGGAGGCTTGTGGTTACTATGGGAGCTCTGTTGATCTCTGCTTTTAAAGGCACAGGTCTCACTTTCTTCCCATTCCATCCCTTCTATACAGCTCTCCTTACCACATTACTCATTGTTGCTCACAATTGAGGGTCATTTTCTCCAAATGGGTTGTTTTACGCATACCTGGCAGTCATGAACCTCGCTTCTAAGCCAGGGTATTTGGGGTTTGCTCTGGGTCTCTCAAATTTAATGCTAATGTTTGGCATAGTACTTGCATCATGCCAAAAAGAGCATCTTTCTGGAGTTCATAAGACGTAACAGGCATGGGTAATTTGTTAAGATGTGCTTGGAAATTCTTCTTTAATAGAGCCTGTGGCTCCCAAGACAATGGGAAATATTTCTGTGTCTTTGTGAGGTTGTATGAGGCTTGCCATGTTTCTCCCATATGCTTTGGGACAAATACTGAAGAGACCTCTGGTGGCTGAGGCAAATAGAGGCATAGGAGTGATGTCATTGAATCTGGGCTTTTCATTAGGTGTTTTTTTTGTCTCCATGAGTCTGCTGGTAGGGAAATATAACCCACTTGTCTAGATTGGTCTAGCAGGGCTCAAGGAAAAGACATTAGCTGGTTAGTAAAATGTCACCTTACCCAATTAATTAACTACCGAAAATTGCTTGCTGTCCCTACAGTTAAAAGTGGACACATTGATCCACATTCTGTGTAATTATACCCACATTGAGAGTGGGATTGAGGGGTGGGAGTGTTTGGAAGAGAGAAAACGTACATTTGTACTTTCTCTTCAAGAACTGGTGCAAACTCTAAAGGTTAGAGTACTTAATGAACTTCACAGATACCTGTTTTGGAAATGACCCCAATGGCATCTTGTAAACCTAACCTCTGTGTTTCTTTAGTTTCAAACAGGATGTTTTCGTATCATTGGAAATCTGCATGACCTCCTACTGGAAAAGGTACCTCTGGGTCCACACCTCTTAGAGGAGCTTTGTTCAGAATTATCTGGGACTGGAATCCAGACATTGTTACTGCGTAACATCCAGCTTTCACGTATTTTCAATACAACTTTCTCTGGATTGTTTATGACAAACTTAACCTCTTTAAATCTTGCCAGCAATGGTTTGTCTGTGATCAGTGATGACTCTTTCACCTGGCTTTCAAAGTTAGAAAACTTAAGCTTGGAGAATAATTGTATTTTTCATTTGACTCCATTGACATTTAAAGGTTTGTCAATTTTGAAAAGTCTGAACTTGAAAAAATCCCTCATAGGAAGCAACAGCTCTAGGTTTTCCAAAATTGATGATTTTTCCTTTCGTTGGCTTGGACACTTAGAACATCTTACCATGGATGATAATTGTTTTTCAGAAATTACTCCTAATACTTTTACAGGCCTCTCAAGTCTAAAATATTTGAGCCTGTGTAACTGCTCCATAGATTTAAAAACAGTAACTAATAAAACATTTTCATCGCTTTTCAACTCTTCCTTAATATCTCTTAACCTCACAAAATGTGGAATCACTAAATTGCAGGAAGGAGCCTTTTCCTGGTTGAGATCCCTACAAGTGTTAGATATGGGATTTAATGAAATTGACCAAGAGCTCAGAGGTTATGAGTTGAAAGGTCTGAACAATATTGAGATGATTTATTTATCCTTCAACAAACATCTGACATTAGTAAGTAATTCATTCAGTTTTGTTCCTAGTCTTAGAAAGCTGTTCCTGAGAAGAACACTACTTAGTAATCTGGAACTCACGCCTTCTCCATTTCATTCCCTACAAAATTTGACAGTCTTGGACCTCAGTAACAACAACATTGCTAATCTTGGAGAAAATTTGTTGGATGGCCTTCATAGCCTTGAAAATTTGAATTTACAGCACAATAACTTGGCTCGACTTTGGAAAAGTATTAATCCCGGAGGTCCTGTTTTGTTTTTAAAACAGTTAATTAGCTTGCAGATACTTCGTTTGGACTCCAATGGTTTGGATGAGATCCCTGTAAATGCTTTCAGGGGTTTGTCTAAATTAAAATACCTGGGATTAGGATTAAATAATTTGAATTTCTTTCCATGGTCTACATTTGATGATCAAATATCTCTTGATGCATTGAACCTGCATAAGAATCTTATAACATCTGTTGAAAAGCCAGTGTTTCAGAATATTTTTAACAGCCTTAAGATACTTGACATGAGCGCTAATCCTTTTGACTGTACCTGTGAAAGTATCTCTTGGTTTATTAATTGGATTAATGTGACTAACACAAGCATAACTGGCCTAAGTTCTGAATATATTTGTAACACACCACCTAAATATCACGGCTCTTTTGTAACACAGTTTGATAACTCAGCCTGCAAAGATATGGCCCCCTTCAGAGCACTGTTCATAATTAATACCAGCATTATCCTTGTTTTCATCTTTATTGTTATTCTGGTCAGATTTCAAGGATGGAGGATAGTATTTTACTGGAATATTTCAGTAAATCGAATTCTTGGGTTTAAAGAAATAGACAAAGTGGGAGAGCAGTTTGATTATGATGCCTACATTATTCATGCCAAGAAGGATATGAATTGGGTGATTAAACATTTGATTCCCCTAGAAGAAGCTAGCATCAGGTTTTGTATTGATGAAAGAGATATTGAAGCAGGCTTACCTATGCTTGAAGGGATCATTGACAATATGAAAAGGAGCAGAAAAATCATTTTTGTCATCACGCAACGTTTCTTAAAGGATCCTTGGTGCCATAGGTAGGTGTGATCATTCTTTGCTAATGTAGCCATTTTATTGACAAATATTATTTTGTAGAAATGAGGGGGCGATACTCAGCAGTGGCAGTCGGGACACTTAAAGTGGCTGGCTGTCGCCGCTTTAAATTAAGACTGGATATTTAATGCCGAGGTCATATCTGGCCAATGGCATTGAAATATCCAGTGTTCCCAGTTAGCATTTTAGTTAATCCTGGAGATATTCGGTTGCTGCTTGGCTACCTAAACTAGCTAAAGTTAGGAGAGCCAGTTTAAGTTAACTGGTTAATCGCTGAATATTGCCGCTGACCAGTTAACTTGAGCACCACCCCCGAAATGTCCCACATTTAGCATTGGGGAATGCAGGGGAGTTAGGAGGGGCTATTCAGCTGCACAAAATGACTATGTGCCACTGAACATCCCACTCACTGTGATTAACATGGTTAGCAGGTCTGCTAACCACATTAATCATTTTGAATATGTTCCCAATGCGTATTCAGATTATGAACCAATATATTAGTCTACTAAAAATTTAGGTTGCAAATAATTTAATAAAGTTAAGTGTGCTAAAGCAGTGGCATAAGTTCCAATGAGGGTCACCCCATTGCCATGGTGGTGCGCCGGCCCTCCCCCCCCCCCCCCCCGTGTCATGCCATCCTCCCCCTCCTCGTGTGGCGGCAGCAAATTGACTTTATCATATTTACCGCGTTGCCTCTGCTCTTTTAAGTTTGCGGCAGTTATCTGTTGAGCCAGTCTTGCGGTGTGGCTGTTATTGCAAGACTTCAGACTGGTAGGTAACAGTCACTGGTTCTGCTACAAACTTACAAGAGCAGAGGCAACGCGGCAAATATGATAAAGTAAGTTTGCGGCGCTGCCTTAACTCTGCTGTCTAGGCCCACTGTTTGCCGCCCTCCCCTCCCCCTGCATTGTGAGGACTGCTTGGGCAGAATTCACACCACTGTGCTAAGGCGATAGTGTATATTTGCATTGTAGACGATGGGTGGGGGGGCTTGAGTATACAGAGAGATCATTTTTGCTCCTATTTTGTTTTTCCCTTCAAGTTGATTTTTACAATGATGTTTTCAACCTGAAAAATGAATTTTAGGGACCTGTTTACTAAAGTGCAATAAGCACTTGCTATAGGAATTTGTATGCATTAACAGTTCTCCGGGAACAAGCTGGAAGTCAGTTTTCACATATGGGTGACGTCGGCACCGACTGAGCCCTCGTGGAAGCATCCCCCCAGCTTTCAAAGAAAGCCTTTGGGAGATGCCATCACAAATGCGTGGTCCACTTCCCGCCCAAGGGTGCCATCTTGCTCAGTCTCCTTTTTTCCGCGGAGCCCTTCAGAAGTTGTCTGGCTTGTCCCCGGAAAAAGTTGATTATTTCTCTCTCTGAGTTTTACACTCGCCTCCGGTATTGCACCGTTACTCTTCCCGCCTACCGACCTCGGTGCCTCGACGTCGGGTTCAGTTTAATTTTTGTAGTCTTTCATTATTTTCTTTTTCTGGCGTCTTCACACCCTTTTTTCTACCGCTGGCAGCCCGGAGAGTCTTTGACCTTGCAGGGGTACTTTTTTCCCCCATGGCTACCAGTGGCACTTTTTTCCCCCATGGCTACCAGTGGCTTTAAGAAGTGTGATTGGTGCTTTAAAATCATGTCTTTGACTGACACACACGACTGCTGTCTTTGCTGCCTTGGGCCAGACCATGGCCCAGCGGCCTGCAGTCTCTGCAAGAGGATGTCCAGCAAGGACCTAAAGAGCCACCAGCAGCAGCATGCTAAGTTTCCCCCGAGTTCCCAATGCCTCTGAAGGCCTCATCTGAGGCCCCGACATCTCGGGTGGAACTCTCTGAACCCATCCTCATTGTGGGTCCTCAGAAAGGGGATCTCCCTTGAGGGAACCTAGGAAGAAGAAGAAACCCTCGAAGGCAGCATCCTTGGATGGTTCCAACCGGCCAGGAGGTCCCTGGGCCCAGTCCCATAGTCCGAGGCATCGGAGGAGTGACCTGCAAAGGTCCCCCAGAAGGATCTGACCTTAGTCCCCAGACACCATCCTAGTTGAGGATTCCCCTTCAGGGGAGCCAGCGTCGGACCCGAGTCTCTCAGTGTCTGCGCCAAAGGGTGCAGAGCCTTCTGGTCTGGAATGGTGGCTCTGGAGCACAGATTGTCTGCCTTCATGGACCAGCAGTTGGCGCTGTTGTCCGGCATGACCGGTTCATCCTCCCCAACCACCAGGCCCTCGACGTCCCTGGAGCTGAGCCGATCCTCGAGGTCCTTGGCCGAGATCGCACTCTGAGTTCCGCTCGACAGGACCACGGTCATCCCCGGCAAGTTTACCGGGCGCCAGCCATAGGGCATCGGGGGCCCCGAGGGCCGTGGAGCAGCCCTTCTACGAGTCTTCAGCGGACTACTCCAAGTGGGAGACTCAGGACTAGGAGTCCCCTGATACCTGTCACCACCACAACGTCCCTTCTGACTCTCTCATCTTGGAACCTCTATGGCAGTCCCTGCCAGAGGACATGGACTTCCTGGATTTTGTCAAGGACATGTCTAAGGCCATGGCATTCCCGACCGAGTTGGAGTAGGACCATCGGACGGATAAGTTGGAAATCCTCCAGTACGAGGCCCCTCTGCGGGAATCACTCACGGTGCCCATTTCTCCCATCCTGGAATGGCTCATGCTCTGAATGTGGGAGACACCGGAATCGGTGCCAGTGGTGAGCAAATGACTCGACTCCATGTATCGAATCCACCGGAGCCTGAACTTCCAGAAGTCACAACTGCTGCATAACTCCATGGTGGTGGAGTCAGCCATGCATCAGCTGAAAAGCCAAAAGATGCACTTCTCGGTGCCCCCTGGCAGGGAGGACCGCACCTTGGACACCCTTGGCAGAAAGTGCTACCAGGGCTCAGTGCTCATCTGTCGCATCCAGGCCTACCAGCTGTACATGGGCATGTACCTGAGAGACCTGGAGAAGGAACTCACCGGGTTCTCAGCTAGTCTCTCCAAGGAATCTTTGCAGCGGTTCAAGAACCTGGCTAAGGCAGTCTGTGAGTGCTTAAAATTCATGTCTCGAGTGGCCTATAATTGGTTTGAGTCGGCGGCATCGGTAACCACAGCAGGTATTGGTGCACACAGCCAAGCTTTGGCTTCAGTCGTCCAACCTCGAGCAGGGGGTTCAGGACAAATTGGTCGATGTCCTATGCCAAGGAAAGAACCTCTTTGGCAAACCCCTGACCGATAAGGCTGCTGAGCTGGAGACAGAGTTCATGAAGAGGACCCGGGCGCTCTAAGAAGGGCTCGGGTAAAAAGTCCTTTTACCTGAGGAAGGGAGCTGCTTACCGAAACTTCTCACCTTATCAGGCCTCCCCGGCTTCTCAACAGGGTCAGCAGGCCAAGGGACATGGGCATGGCCCACGTAAGCAGAAGGCTCCAAAACCCCAGGCACCGGCTCCAGCCCAGCCAGGGGGGAGCTTTTGACTTCTTAAGCATAGCCTCTCTACCCCAAGAAGATCAGCAGTCCACGGGGAGACGTCTGACCCTCTGTGCCCAGAGGTGGGTGACCATCACCATCGATTCTTGGGCACTAAAGTTAGTCAGGGAGGGTTACCTCCTTCGCCTGACTCAGACACTGCCCCCTTTTTTCCCAGGAGAGCCCCTCAGGTCTCCCCTCCACCAGAACCTTCTGAAGGAGTTGGCAGGTCTTTTCGAGGACAAAGCGGTGGAACCGGTGCCCCACCACCTCAAGGGCAGGGGGTTCTATTCTAGATACTTCCTCATGCCAAAGAGAACAGGGGCCTAAGGCCCATCCTCAACCTGTGCAACCTCAACAAATTCCTGGTGAGGGAGAAGTTCAAGATGCTCTCTCTTAGAAGATTGCTGCCATACCTCCAGCAGGGAGACTGGCTATGCTCCTTAGACCTCAAGGATGCTTATATCCACATCTTCATCCACCCTAACCACAGACAATACCTGAAGTTCGCAGTGGGGGCAGGCACTTTCAATACAGGGTGCTCCCCTTTGGCCTAGCCTCTGCCCCAAGAGTTCGGCTCCAGGGGGTCTTCATCTTTCGCTACCTGGACTACTGGCTCATAAAGGGAGGCACAGCCTCAGAGGTGCAGCAGACCACTGCACGCACCATCCAGGTTCTGCAACACTTGGGATTTGTCATAAACTACCCCAAGTCTCACCTCCTCCCGACACAGTGCCTGGAGTTCATTGCGGCAAAGATCGACACTCTCCAGTCAAAGGTCTTCTTACCCAGGGACCGAGCTGATCGTTTCAGGTCTCTAGCTCGGGATGAACAGTACCGTCCCTTGGTGCCTGCCTGGCTTCATCTGCGCCTCCTCAGGCACATGGCCTCCAGGTCCACGTCACCCCAGACACTTACCGCCACATGAGGGCAGCGCAGTGGTGTCTCCGGGCCCAGTGGTCTCAGGCCACAGGCTGCCTCTGAGACTTTTCTGTGACCCGCCAATTGGCGGACTCCCTGGTCTGGTGGCAGTCACCCCAGCATCTCGAGGCAGGCATGCCCTTTCAGGCCCCAAGCCACTCGAGGGTCCTCACCACGGATGCCTCTCTGCTCAGCTGGGGAGCCCACTGTGGAGATCTCCACACTCAGAACAATTGGTCACCGGATGAGAGCACCCAGCAGATCAACCTCCTGGAGCTCCGAGCCATACAGATAGCCCTGAGGGTTTTCTGTCACCACCTGCATCACCAGCTGGTGCTAGTCCAGACGGACAACCAGGTGGTAATGTTCTACGTGAACAAGCAGGGCGTCACAGGGTCTCGTACCCTTTGTCAGGAGGCACTGCTCCTCTGCTCGTACCCAGTCCAACAGGGTATCCTCCTGCAGGCAGTGTACCTGCCAGGTCAGGACAACTTGCTGGCCGACAGACTCACGAGTGGCAGCTGGACCCCAGGGTAACCAGTTGGTTTTTCCAGCTCTTGGGGGAACCCATGATGGACCTGTTCGCCAGCCTGGACAACTTTCAGTTGCCCTGCTTCTGCTCCAGGGAGGACCACCCCTCTAGGGTAGCAGCGGACGCATTCCTGGTCTCATGGTCTAAAGGCCTCATGTATGCCTTCCCTCCAACGTCACTGATTGCCAAGACCTTGTTCAGGACCCTCCGCAACAGGGCCTCGCTCATCCTGATAGCTCCTCTGTGGCCCAGGCAGCCGTGGTTCCCGCTGCTTCTACAGTTGATGGTGGAGGCCCCCATCCCCTTGGGGATGGCCCAAGGGCTCCTATCTCAGGAGGGGGGCTCTCTCCTGCACCCCAACCTGGGGACTCTGTCTCTGATGGCCTGGCTGCTGAGAGGGTGACTCTGGCCCCTTTCAACCTTCCAGTTGAGGTGGAGGACATTCTGCTGGTCTCTCGCAAGGCCTCCACTAGAAAGGCTTACACCCTCAAATGGTGCAGGTTCTCTGTTTGATGAACCAAATACATGGCTGATCCTTTCTCCTGCCTGGTGGCTCTGGTGTTACTGTACCTTCTCCACCTCTCTCAGTCCGGGCTCAAGTCTAGCTCCGTCCGAGTTCACCTAAGTGCCCTGGCGGTGCACCCCCATCCGGTGGATGGTAAGCCCCTCTCTGTTCAACCATTGGTGACCCGTTTCCTTCAGAGCCTGCTCTTATCAAAGCCCCGGGTTTGCCCTCTGGCAACCAAATATGGCCTCAACGTAGTGCTGGGGCAGCTCACACTCTAGCTACCTGCCACCTTCGTTACCTCTCTTGGAAGGTGAATATTGTTGCTGTTGTTAAGAGCTGTCAAGTCGGTGTCGACTCCTGGCAACCCTCTGGATAGTTGACCTAAACTTTGTTTTGTGACTATCCATTGGGTTTTCATGGCAAGATATAGAAGTAGATACAGAAGTAGATTTGCCAGGCCTTTCTTCTGCACAGTTAATTCCAGTGTTGCATTTGTCACAGAAATGTGATCCTCTGCTTACAATACCGTCCCATTCTGCTGCTGCCCAGATGGGTGGTTTGTCTTGGTCTGGCACCTCAGCTGAGACCTATGTATCTTGAGAGACCCTGCCAGTAGCTAAGCTACTGATAGCTTTGCTCTCAGCATCACTGATGCACACAAGCCCTCACAGCATGACAAGCTGCAAACCAAGTGAGGGAGCAAAAATGTAAACCTGTTTTATTAATTGTTTGACAGTAAATGCTAGAAATATATGCAATCAATAAGTCCTGTTCCTTCTTGTGCATGTTAGTCTAGTGCTACTGCTGAACTAACTTCTCAACAAAAGAACACCAGTTAGACCACCATGTGGATATAGACTACATGGCTCCCTGAGTGTAGTAGTGAAGCAGGCATTCAACATGGGGACTGAAGCCCATTCCCTCTTACAGGCCCTGCCTCTTGCACAGTGACCAGGAGTGGGAAGGGCTAGTGAATATGCATGGGTTTGACTCTATCCTGACTGCTTGCTACAGGCGCTACTGCCTCTGTGTTCAGAATGGCTTTTAAGTTTGGCCCAATGTCGTTTAATTCATTGGAGGGGACAACAAGAACCATGAAGGGTAAAGAGTAGCCCGGGGAAGCCATGGTCCATGGTGGGGAAGAGAAAAGGAGCCATGAAGGCAGGAGAAGCAGGTGTACGGGGAAAGGAGGACAAGTGATTGGAGAAGGAGATGTGACTAGAAAATGGAGGGGGGGAGGGGAATTTCCATCCAAAGGGTAGAACCAGTGGCATAGCAAGGATAGGGTAGTGGGTGCAGTTCGCCTCAGGTGCCAGCTAGAAGGTTAGTGCCAAATGCTGGGCTCACACAGCAGAGGCGCATGCAGCAAACATACTTCATCTTTGCTGGCTTGCCACATTGCCTCCACTCCAGTCCCAGTGGCCATTGCCTCCCAGCCGAAGACTTGCAAACTGTGAGGCTTTGCCCCAGGAAGAAACAGCCACCGGGCCTGGAGCAGAGGCAGCATGACAAGCCTGAAAAGAGATTGAAGTATTTTTGCAATGCATGCTTCTGCCGTGTGGGCTCAGCAGAGGGGGGCACCGTGAAGAGGGGGGCATCTGCTCCGGGTGCCCAAAAGGCTTGAAACCCCACTGAGTGGAACCATGAAGTCTGAGGGCGAGCATAAAGAGATTTCAGGCCATGACACTAGTCCCCACCAAGATCTTCCAGCATTGTTTTCCCCAATTTAGAAAATTTCCAGCACCCTTACATTTTTATGGGATGGTGCTATAGCACCTGATTAGTGCTAGTGGCTGATGGATAGCTGTCCGTTCTTAACGAGAAATAGCACATAAGAATATCATTAAAAAGGAGGGAAAGAGAGTTAGGAATACTGTGAAATGCTATGTGTAGATTTACTTATGAAAAAATCCCAAACAAAGTAAGGTGGGTAAAAGCCAAAAATTAATCTATGCAAGAAATCTAAATACCTTTCAACACTACTTATGCAGAGCAGTCAGGTTTCTTGTATAAATTAGAGTAGATTTACCACAGTTTTATAGCTGCAATAGGTAGACAAATCTTTAGCTCTCAGAGAGGAAGGAGGGAAAGTGAAAAATAATTGATTCAGGGATTGGATAAGAACATAAGAAATGCCATTCTGGGTCAGAGCAAGGTCCATCAAGCCCTGTATTCCTGTTTCCAACAGTGGCTAGTCTAGGTCACAAGTACCTAGCAGTTTCCCCAAAAGATACACAGGTTCCATAATGCTTGTATTGGAGCAAGCAGTGGATCTGATCCCCTCTTAAGTTCAAGAATGCATATTCATCCATGGAACAGAAGACAAAAAGTTGAACTCAGGGGAATGGTTTCTTCCATCACCCAAACCAAACATATGTAGCAACAAATATAAACAAGAAATATATGTTGCCACTCAAGAACTCTAATGAAAGCATTAACAACCCCCATGTAAGAAATATAGAAATGCAGTAGTCCCAGTGCATTTGCACATCCATTAAATTAACTTGTAAAGGGGCCAGGATATGAAGATAAGAGTTTAAAAAAATAGATGAACAACTGACTCGAAGGCACACATTGCATTACCTTATGCAAGCTGCACAAGATAATTTGAGGATTCTACCATGAGAAATTACTACAGCAACAGAACTAAAACAAGTGGAGGAGTAGCCTAGTGGTTGGGTCAAGGTACTTCAGGCCAGAAGGTCAGGGGTTCAAATCCCACTAGAGGACAGCAACCTTGGGCCGGAAGGACTGGGGTTTCTAGTCCCACAGGTGCTCCTTGTGGTCTTGGGCAAGCCACTTAACCCTCCATAGCCCATGTTCCCTGTAAAATAGTTCTCTGTGTGCTGTGCTTTCCTGTCTAATCAATGTGTTTATACCTCAAAAATTTCCTGTCATGATTTGACAATTTCCAATCTGTAATCAAAAACCGCTGCTGATCGCTGGAAGTAGCGGTATACAAATGTATACTAAATAAAATAAAATAAAATAAAAGCCTATAGAATCAGGATATATAGTTAACAGGTTTTTTTATGCTGCTTTATCATTTTAACTTAAACTTGATAATGTATATTAAACAGGGGTGTTGATAACTTGGATTTTTCTGAGGCAATGGAGTGTTAAGTGATTTACACAAGGCCACAAGGAGTGCTAGTGGGATTGGAATGATCTTTCTTGATTCCCAAGCCAGTACTCTAACCATTAGGCTATTCCTCCACTCTGGTATAGCACTTTGTAGGCTATAGCTAGCTCACAGATGGTCTTATAGAATTAATGTCTTTACAAGAAACCATTCATTAATAGCTTTGCTAATGATTAATTATGTTCTCTGTTTAAGGTTCAAGGTGCATCATGCTGTACAGCAAGCTGTTGAACAAAGTCAGGATTCTATTATACTTATCTTCTTGGAGGATATTCCAGATTATAAACTGAACCAAACCTGTTTGCGAAGAGGAATGTTTAAATCCCACTGCATTTTGTCTTGGCCTGCTCAGCAAGAACAAGTGAATGCATTCCATCAGAAATTAAAAATTGCACTAGGCTCAAGCAACAAAATTAACTGAATTTTCAAAATGGCATTTTCTCCCTATTGTTGGATTGTACTGCTCGAATGAGCTGAAAGAAAAATCATTGCTAAAATTCAGTGCCATTCCCAATATGATAGTTATGTTCTCAGGGTAAGTGTTGGGAGGTGGCGAGCAAGGCAGTTGCCTGGTGCTCCAGGAGCAAACTGTTACGTCACCATATCTTAACAAGTGATAACTAGCCTTTGCTCTTCTTCCTCTTGGAGAATTGATTCTTTCCCTGTTATCAAGTGCTAACACCCAGCAGGAGGAGAGTGGCACACTGCCTCTTCAATATCCACCTCTTGTCAGCCTCTTGCTCGCACAGGACTAGTTTTGCAGTATGAACTGTACCAGCCCCATAGTCTTGTAGGACCGACCATATGTTTCATGCCATGAGAGAACTGAAGCAGCACAGGTACCACACCGTAGAGAAAGAGAGACTTGAAGCTGAAGGCAGGACTGAAGGTGATACATATGGTTTGAAGAGGTGGGAGATGCTCAAGGACTGCAAATAGAGAGGATGGAGATGGGGGGGGGGGGAAGAGTCTACAGCCAAGGATTGCAGTTTAAAAGGGTGCAGCCCCAGGCTGAAATGCAAAAATTCAGAATAGTGTCATGGTGGGGAAAGGACCACAACTGGGATGGGATGTTGGGGAGAGGTTAGCAGATGAGAGTGAATACCTAGGATCTGGGATGAGGAGGAGGCTGAAGCCTTAATAGGGTGGGAAGGAGGTAGGAGAGAGATGACTTGGGATGGGGGGGGATCCTGCAATTGGGTTAGGGGAGGAGGGGAGACTAGGATCAAGAGTTGGTAGGAGGAAGCAGAGGATGTCAGTTGGGAAGTGGGGTCCAGGATTTGGGGGTATGAGGTAGAGAGGAGAAATAGGGAGAAGACCCAGGATCAAGATGGGGAGAAAGAAGGAGATAGCAGACCTGGGTATGGCAGGGAACTAGTGAAGAATATCCAGGATGAGGTAGAGGGTTTGCTCCTTAGTTTCTGCCCTAGGCCCTAGATCAGTGATTCCATAACATTTTATTATAGCGTCCCCCTCCCCCACCCACCCAGTGAGGCTATTGCTCAAAACAAATCATTCAAAATGTCAGTGAAAGTTTGTATTTAATTAAGAAACATAGAAACATGATGACAGAAAAAGACCACATGGCCTATCTAGTCTGTCCTTCCATAACAACAACTACAACAGTCCACTTTTTACCTTTAGAGATCCTCTGTGTTGGTCCCATGCTTTTTTGAATTCAGTTACTGTCCTCATCTCTACCACCTCCACTGGGAGACTATTCCATGGATCCACTACTCTTTCCGTAAAGAAATATTTCCGCATATCACTCCTGAATCTATCTCCCTTCACCCTCATCCCATGTCCCCTCATAGCAGAATTTGCTTTCAATTGAAAGAGGCTCTCTCCCTGAACATTTATGCCACGGAGGTATTTAAACATCTCAATCATATCACCTCTATCCCGCCTTTCCTCTAAGGTGTACATATTAAGATCCTTAAGTCTGTCCTCATATGCTTTATAACGAAGCCCATTAATCATTTTAGTAGCAACCCTCTGCACCGACTCCATCCTGTTCACATCCTTTTGAAAGTGCGGTCTCCAGAATTGCACACCATACTCCAAATGAGGTCTCACCAAAGACTTATACAGAGGCATTATCACCTCCTTTTTTCTGCTAGCCATTCCTCTCCGTATGCACCCAAGCATCCTTCTAGCTTTTGCTGTCGCCTTTTCTACCTGTTTAGCTACTTTAAGATCATCAGAAACAACCACGCCTAGGTCCCGCTCTTCTTTAGTGGACAAAAGTACTTCATCTCCTATACTGTATTGCTCCCTTGGATTGCTGCAGCCCAAATGCATGACCTTACATTTTTTAACATTAAATCCCAGCTGCCAAATTCTAGACCATTCTTCAAGCTTAGCTAGATCCCTCCTCATGTTATCTACCCCTTCCTGGGTGTCTACTCTATTCCAGATTTTGGTATCATCCACAAAGAGGCAAACCTTACCCGACAGCCCTTCCACTATATCACTAACAAAGATGTTAAAAAGAATTGGACCAAGGACAGATCCCTGGGGCACACCACTGGTAACTTCCTTCTCCTCAGAGTGAGCTCCATTTACTTGTACTCTTTGTCGCCTCCCACCCAACCAATTTCTAACCCAAGCAGTAACTTTAGGGTCCATCCCTAGGGTGCTCAGTTTGTTTATAAGTCGCCTGTGAGGAACAGTGTCAAAGGCTTTACGGAAATCTAAATACACCACATCTAGAGCTCTCCCTCGGTCCAACTCCCTGGTCACCCAGTCAAAGAAATCAATCAGATTTGTCTGACAAGACCTGCCTCTGGTGAATCCATGCTGCCTCGGATCCTGTAATCCGCTGGACTCCAGAAACCTCACTATTTTCTCTTTCAGCAGCATTTCCAATAATTTACTCACCACCGAAGTTAAACTAACCGGCCTGTAGTTTTCAACCACATCCTTACTTCCGCTTTTGTGTAAAGGCACCACATGAGCCTCTCTCCAGTCCTTTGGCACCACTCCAGACTCCAATGAGGCATTGAAAAGGTTAGTCAGTGGAGTTGCTAGAACGTCCCCAAGTTCCCTCAGTATTCTAGGGTGTATCCCATCCGGTCCCATCGCTTTGTCTACTTTAAGTTGAGCTAGTTTCTCACGAACACAGTCTTCTGAAAATAGTTCAAGATGTCCCTCGCTTCTGTGCTTATTTGTGGGTGTTTTCTGAGGTCCTGCTCCTGGTTCTTCATCTGTGAACACAGAACAAAAATATTTGTTAAGCAATTCCGCTTTATCCTTATCAGCTTCTATATATTCCCCCCCTGCACCCTTGAATCTGACAATACCACTTTTGCCCTTCCTCTTCTCACTAATATATCTGAAAAATGTCTTATCCCCCCATTTTATTGCATTGGCGGTTTCCTCCTCCTTTTGAATCTTTGCCTTCTTGACTACTTTGCTAGCTTCTCTAAGTTTTTCCAAATACAGATGCCTGTCTTCCTCTCTCTGTGATCTCTTGTATTTCATGAAGGCCTCCCTCTTTTTCTTCACTTGTTCAGCTACTTCCTTCGAAAACCATAGCGGTCTCCTGTTCCTTTTGCCTTTATTTACCATTTTAACAAAAAGGTTGGTTGCCTTTAAAATACCCCCTTTCAGTTTTGACCACTGTTTTTCTACATCTCCCAGCTGTTCCCATCCCACTAACGACTCCCTGAGGTATTGGCCCATCTTCGCAAAGTTAGTCTTCCTAAAGTCTAAGATCCTCACCTTGGAATGGATTCTAACAGCCCTAGTCCTAATACTGAACCATACCATCTGGTGATCACTGGATGCAAAATGATCTCCCACTACAACATCAGAAACACTTTCACCATTGGTAAGCACCAAGTCCAGTATGGCCCCTTCACGTGTGGGGTCTGTTACCAATTGCCTGAATAGTTCTCCCTGTAGAGAATCCAGGATCTCCTTACTTCTAGATGATACTGCAGCAGGAATGTGCCAATCAACATCTGGCATATTGAAATCTCCTATCAGTAGCACTTCCCCTTTCCTAGCAATGCTGCGTATGTCTTCAATTAACTCTCTGTCCACCTCTTCCTCTTGTGAGGGAGGTCTGTATATCACTCCAATGCAAATAGATTTCTCTTTCCCTCTTTCTAGTTTAACCCACAATGCCTCCTCTCTCCCTTTTAAGCTCTGTAATTCCAAAGCTTTAATAGTAGTTTTTACATATAGTGCCACTCCTCCTCCCCTTCTTCCTACCCTGTCCTTTCTGAATAAAGTATAGCCAGGTATAGTTACATCCCAGTCATGGTTTTCTGTGAACCACGTTTCTGTAACTGCCACTAAATCCAAGTCAGCCACACCCACCAAAGCTTCAACTTCAGGGATCTTATTTCCCATTCTACGGGCATTAATACACACTGCTTTCCATATGTTACCCCTGTTACCCATTTCCATAAAGGTATTTAATGTATCACCTACCTGGGGGCTTTCTTCACCCATCCCCAACGAATCTAGTTTAAAGCCCTCTTCAGTAGATTAGCCAGTCGACTACCAAAGATGTGTTGACCTCTCTTGGACAGATGGATGCCATCTCTGCTTTGCAACCCTTGGAACAGCATCCCATGGTCTAGGAAACCAAAACGCTCTCGATGACACCATCCACGCAGCCATGCATTCATCTCCAGGATGCGAGCCTCTCTGCCTTGGCCTTTACCCTCAACAGGGAGGCTTGAAGAGAACACCACCTGTGCACCTAACTGCTTCACCCTCTGTCCCAGGGGGTGAAGCAGTTAGGTGCACAGGTGGTGTTCTCTTCAATCCTCCCTGTTTAATTGTTTAATAACATTAATGATGGAATTGAAATTTTTATTTCATTTACAACACAAAAGCAATTAACACTTTTCAAAAAACAATTTTAATAAAATAGTATACCTACTCTTATCTATTGAACATACTTGTTTAGACAATACATTGTTTAGTTAATTACTTCGTTCCAATACATATGCTGTTTTGTTATTCATTATACTTATAATATGACGTTCCTTGTAAAACAAACTTGCTTTGTTAATTGTTGTTCACTGTAAACCGCAACTGAGCTCTGGGAGATGCGGTATATAAATGTGTGTAAAATAAATAAATAAATAAAATCTCTCCCAATTCAAGAAGGAACTGAAGCATCACCTTTTTCTCCTTCACTACGATGTTGCAGTCCCCCCCCCCCCCACACTCACCTACCTCCACACCTCATGGTAGCTCCTCAAGCCCACGCATCTTACACTCCTAGTCTGAATACCCGCAACCACACCTTAACCGCCTCCATACTTAACCCACCTTAAGAAGCTCGTGCTGTGCACTTAACCATGTATATAGTTACATTAACTGGCTTGTATATAGTTATTGTTCTCCCTGTTAAGAAACTTGTTCATTGTACATCCGAGTTATTTTTACCTGTTTATTGTAAGCACAAATCACTAAACGGAGATGTGTAGATTTAATGTTTATTGTAAACCGCACTGATCTTAAATAGCGCGGTATAAAAGAAAATGTAATAAATAAAATAAATAAATAAAATAAAATACTTGATGAAGAAATACCAGTTTCTCAATGTCTGGTTTAAAGTTACTGAGTAGGAGCCTTAAATTTCCACGTTCAACTATTTGGAGTCTATTTCTTGTGCTTATCCCTCTGGCACCCTCCTAGGGCAGTGCAGCGCCCCCACATCACAACTTTGTCTTTCACTGCCCCCCTAGATTAGCCCAACGCCTCCCCCCCCCCCCCAGGGGGGCAGTGCTGCTCACTTTGGGAATCGCTGCCCTAGATTGTCTCAACATTGGCACTGTATTCTCTTATTTATTCTTAGTTTCTCTAAATATGTGTCCTTGGGCTGTTGTATTTTTTGATCCATTATGATGACTTATTATGCTGTTGTGGATATGACGGTAACATCACAAAGAGCAACTATTATGTCGGTGTGTGATCAAACATGCCTGGACAGTGGTTTGTAAAAGAGTAATGAGAAGTGTAATATTTTGGGGAAATTGACCTTATTCATCTTCCAAAACAGAATAATTGTTCATTTTTAACCAGTCACTTGCATTAGAAATACATTTATGCAGGCCTGGATTTAGACATAGGCAGCCCAGACAATCGCCTGGGGCTCCAGATTTTGAAGGCACCAAATACTCAGGCCAAAGAGGAGCCTGCTGCTGCTGCTGCCTACTCTAGGACCATCTGCAATCTTCCTCTGCTCCTCTTCAGACTCTCATCTTTGGGATTTCTGGCACAACCCAATCTCCTCTCGCTCTCTGGGGTCTGTTATCTGGTCTTGCCTGTGGGCGCTGAAATCTTAATTCTTAAATTCATGCTTTAAGTTGCTGGGCCATCAGTAAGGATAATCATGAGATTTTCAAGACAGGATAATAACTTCATAATTCAATAGATAATTCCAATGTCACTGCTATTTATTGAAGCAATTAATATAAGAAAAGGATAGCAAACTTTTTAAAATAAGCAGCTCCTTTATTTCCTGAAGTGCTGCAGTTTTTGAACAGCTAACTTTCACTGCCATATGAGTTTAAAGAAGCATAGAATTGTTATTGAATGAATCTAAGTCAGGCTTTCAGGATAAGCACAATGAATATGCATGAGAGAGATTTGCATACATGGCCTCCCAGGGCTGACCCGTCCATTGTGTGAGAATGTTCGCACAGGGCCCCACGCTTCAGGGGGCCCCGCGCCAACATCATCTCGCATTTGGCACCAGCAGGCAGGGCAACTTCAAAGAGAGCCAGAGAGGCCCCGGCTGTCATCCTGACAGCTACCGAAGTGAAGAGCGCCTTTTTTTCTTCACTTTGGCAGCTGTATTATAGTATAGGACGCTGGCGTGCCAGGTCAAAGGGGACCTCCTGTTTCCCGGCACTCAGTGCGCCAGTGCCCTATACTACAATACAGCTGCGAAAGTGAAGAAAAAAAGCACTCTTCACTTTGGCGGCTATCAGAGGTGAGCCAGGGCCTCTCCGGCTCCCTCTAAAACCTGTTAGACAACAGTGGGACTCTTCGGGGGGGGCAGCTAAGACTGGAAATAGCTGATGGGGGGCTTGGACAGGAAATGGGCTGAGTGGGTGGAGGGCTTGGACTGGAAATTGACTGAGTGGGGGGCTAGGACTGGAAATAGCTGATGGGGAGGGGGACTTGGATTGGAAATGGACTGAGTGGGGGAGGGGGCTTGGACTGGAAATGGGCTGATGGAGGGGCTGGACTAGGACTGGAAATGGGCTGATAGGGGGCTTGGATTGGAGATGGACTGATGGAGAGGCTAGGATAGGACTGGGATGGGCTGATTGGGGAGCTAGGACTGGAAATGGGCTGATGCAGGGCTAGGATAGGACTGGAAAAGCCTGATGGGCTAGGATTGGAAATGGGCTGATGGGGGAGGCTAGGATTGGAAATGGGTTGTTGCGGGGGGATGGGAGAACGGGACTAGAATGGAGTAGATGCTGGGTGGGGCTGGAGCTGGAACTAGAAGGGAGCTGATGTTGTGGGAGGACTAGAATGGGATGGGGCTGGGGGAGTGAGGATGGAGCGGGGAAAAATATTTTGTGTTGGAAGAAAAATCTACGATTGGCCAGGTATTGGGAGAATAAGTGGGAATTGAGGATGGATGGGTAACATTTGAGTGAATGAAAAAGGAATAAAGAAATAAATGGAAGAAAGAGCAAAAGGAGAAAGATCAGTATGTTAAAGCAGATGTAGAGAGAGAATGGAAAAAAACTAGGAGAGAAGAAAGGACAAATGGACAGCAGATAATGGAGAGTTAGCAGAAGACACAAAGAAACCAGAAGAAAGTGACTAGAGCAATTGCAACTGAAAAATAAAATGCCCAAACAGAAGGTAGAAAATACTTTATTTTGAATTTATTAACTGGAATATGTCAGCTCTGGAAAATGTGCATTGTTAACGTCTGCGTTTTGTTTAGTAAAGAGGAAATTAATTTATAGTTTTATTTCTCCAGTGGTGTTATACATTCCAAGTTTGGCTTTTGGGGCTCTCAGTTTAATTATTGCCTTCCTATTTCAAAATTGTGATCCCTTGTTCTTTCTTTGGTGATGGTCTATGTTCTGCATGTGTAACCGAGCTGAGGTATTCTGTTTATGTAGTTTCTATTTGACAGTGCCCCTTGTTCTCTTTCCCCAGTAGGAGATGTATTGCTATTCTCTGAGATGTATTTGTTTAATATTTGCAGTGTTGCTTTTTGATAGGTAGGGTATGGTGCTTTGTGAGTCCTGGTAGTGCTGTTATGATATGGTGGGTTTGCCATGGGTTCTAAATGTGTGCTCAAACTAAAACTCATAGAAATTCAGTGAAACCTTTTTTGTTTTTTTGTTGTTACTCGGGTCTCAGTATAAAACGTCGCAGCTGTTTTGTCTAATGTGAAAAATTCATAACAAAATTAGCTGCTGTTCACATCAACGACCCCATCATTGTACCTCATTCATTTTCTATTAATAATCAGTTATTATAATAAAACTGTTGGATTATTACTTTATCTTGTTTTCTCTTCTTTATAATGAATATTAAAACAACATATTCTCAGTCCTTATGTGCACGAAGATGCTCTAATGTCATTGAAAAATTCTTTTCTCACAAGCCTAGTAACAGGAGCTGTGATGTTCATAATCCCATAACACTTATCTTCTCTTGATCTCACTGCTCCTTCACTGGCAACTCATTTAGACATAGAGTTCTTTGTCTTGGCGGCTAGGGATGTGTGAAATAGCCGCCAAGACAAAGCCGCCAAGACAAAGAACTCTATGTCTAAATGAGTTGCCAGTGAAGGAGCAGTGAGATCAAGAGAAGATAAGTGTTATGGGATTATGAACATCACAGCTCCTGTTACTAGGCTTGTGAGAAAAGAATTTTTCAATGACATTAGAGCATCTTCGTGCACATAAGGACTGAGAATATGTTGTTTTAATATTCATTATAAAGAAGAGAAAACAAGATAAAGTAATAATCCAACAGTTTTATTATAATAACTGATTATTAATAGAAAATGAATGAGGTACAATGATGGGGTCGTTGATGTGAACAGCAGCTAATTTTGTTATGAATTTTTCACATTAGACAAAACAGCTGCGACGTTTTATACTGAGACCCGAGTAACAACAAAAAAACAAAAAAGGTTTCACTGAATTTCTATGAGTTTAATTTGAGCACAGAAGTAGAAGTGTTTTTCCAGTAGGGATTAGCTCAACATAGTCCACCCTAATTGAATAATGGGTTCTAAATGGGCAGTATTTATAGTATTTCCTAATGTGGAGTGGAGGAGTGGCCTAGTGGTTGGGGCAAGGTACTTCAGGCCGGAAGTTCAAATCCCACTAGAGGACAGCAACCTTGGGCCAGAAGGACTGGGGTTTCCAGTCCCACAGGTGCTCCTTGTGGTCTTGGGCAAGCCACTTAACCCTCCATAGCCCATGTTCCCTGTAAAATAGTTATCTCCAAGTTATAATGCCCTGTTCAATGTAATTTCAGTTTGTTCAATGTAAATCGCACTGATGCAGAATAGTGCGGTATATAAGAGAATGTAATAAATATTAATAAATAATGTGCTTGGTGGTTGGCACTGGAGTATAATAATGTAGAAATCTGGTAGTCTTTCTTTATCCATACACTGATTAATAGGCATGTTTACTAAAAATTAGTGCACATTAACATTATGCAAATATTTATGCAAATGAGGCCCAGGAAGGCGTCTCCGCACATGGTCCCGCACCTCCCTTGGGCTACCCCTGTGGCCTCCAGTATATGCAGAGCTCTCATACATATTCATTGTGGTTATCCTGAAAACCTGACTAGCTAAGTGTGTCCAGAGGACTGGATTGAGAACCCCTGCCTTAGAATGAATATGCACAATTATGTCTATTCCATTTTTGCCTTTGTTTATATATTATAGTTTGACTCAATATCCTGTTCTTCTTTACAGGGGTTATATTCAGCAGCGGCAGCCAGTGAAGTTAAGGGGGCTGGCCAGGGCCATATCCAGCCAACGGTGCTGAATATCTGGTTTCACCGGATAGCGACTTAGCTATCCAGTCAGTGGCGATATTTATTCGCTGAGTTAAACAAGCTAAAGTTCAGACAGCCTTTTTCTGCCTAATTTTAGCCAGTTTAAGTTAGTGGCTCAATATTGGCGCTGACTGGCTAACCTTTGTTGCCACCCCTTTTCTCCCCATGGAAGGCCCCGATGCTAATCGGTTAGAGTCAGGGAGTTTTACCAGGAAGTCTATGTGAGAATATTCAGCGACACAAACTGGGTATGTGCCACTGAATATTCCGCTAAGAAGCATTTATGCGGTTTGCAGGTCAACAAACCATATAATTGCTTTTGAATATGCTGCCCTATACTTTTATTTTCTTTGCCCTTCGAAGACATATTTTGTAATGTGTGAAAGTGCCAGCGACTTTGGCACTGTCCGTCCATAGCCACATTTGTGCTATTTTCTGCTTCAGTGATTTGCCTGCCTGAATTTTTATAACACATTCAAGAATTTGGAAACCAAAATGAGATCATTGATGTTCAGAGAGAATACCTTAAATGGTTTTTCTACCTGTTCTACCAAAAGCAGAGAGGTTCCACAAAAGAGTAAAGTAGCCCAAATGCCCTCAAGTATGGAGCAGACAGAGCTTAAAGATCCCAATTTACCCATGTCTAACAATAGCCAAATTAACATGAATAAAATACATTCTCTAAAATGCTTGTATGCAAATGCTAGAAGTCTAAAGAATAAGATGGGAGAGTTAGAATATATAGCACTAAATGAAAGGTTAGATATGATTGGAATATCAGAGATATGGTGGAAGGAGGACAACCAGTGGGACACTGTGATACCTGGGTACAAACTATATCGTAATGATAGAGCTGATCAAATTGGTGGAGGGGTTGCGCTCTATGTTAGAGAGGGCATTGACTCAGAAAGGATTAAAGTTTTGCAGGAAACAAAATCTGCTGTAGAATCTATATGGATTGAAATTCCATATAAAAGGGGGAAGGCAATGGCAGTGGGGGTGTACTATCAAGCACTTGGCCAGAATGACCAAATGGATGATGAAATGCTCAAAGAAATCAAGGAAGCTAACAAATGTTACAGCGCAGTAATAATAATGGGTGATTTCAATTACCCCGGTATCGACTGGGTCAGTGTCACGTCAGGACATGCTAAGGAGATAACGTTCCTAGATGAAATAAATGACTGCTTCTTGGAGCAGCTGGTTCATGAACCGACCAGAGGGGAAGCCATATTAGACCTAGTCCTTAGTGGAACACCAGATCTAGTGCAAGAGATAAGGGTGTTGGGGCCACTTGGCAATAGTGATCATAGCATGATCGCCTTTGATTTAATTAGTGGAGGAGGGATAGTAAGGAAATCCACAGTACTACCTTTTAACTTTCGAAAGGGAGACTATGATAAAAAGAGGAAAACAGTTAAGAAAAAACTAAAAGGAGCAGTTGCAAAGGTTAAAGACGTACATCAAGCTTGGGTGTTGTTGAAAAATACCGTCTTGGAAGCCCAGACCAGCTGTATTCCACGCTTTAAGAAAAGTGGAAGGAAGTCCAAAAAAATGCCAGCATGGTTTAAAGGTGAGGTCAGAGAGGCTGTTGTTGCCAAAAAAGCATCTTTCTGGAAATGGAAAAAAGAGCCAAACGACGAAACCTGGAAACAGCACAAGCACTGGCAAGTCAAATGCAAGGCATTGATAAGGCAGGCAAAGAGAGAATTTGAGAAGAAGCTTGCTGCGGAAGCAAAAACGCGAAATAAAGACCTTTTCAAGTACATTCGTAGCAAAAAACCTGTGAGAGAGTCATTTGTTCCATTAGATGATAATGGGGTTAAAGGAGCACTAAGAGGCGACAAGGCGATAGCGGAGAAACTGAATGAATTCTTTGCTTCGGTCTTTACTGAGGAAGATGTAGGGATGTTATCCATGACTGAAGTGGTATTTAAAGGTGCGGAAGAATTGAAGGAAATATCGATACATCGGGAAGATGTCTTACAACTATTAGATAAACTGAAGAGTAGCAAATCACCTGGGCCGGATGGTATACATCCAAGGGTGTTGAAAGAACTGAAATATGAGATTGCAAAACTGCTATCAATAATCTGTGAACTATCATTAAAATCATCTCTAATACCTGAAGATGGGAGGATCGCCAATGTAACACCAATTTTTAAAAAGGGTTCCAGGGGTGATCCGGGAAACTACAGACCAGTGAGCCTGACGTCAGTACCGGGAAAAATGGTAGAAAACCATCATAAAGAATAAAATTACTCAGCATGTAGATAGTCACAACCTAATGGGAGACAGCCAACATGGCTTTAGACAAGGAAGATCTTTTCTTACTAATCTGTTATGGTTTTTTGAAGGAGTGAATAAACATGTGGACAAAGGTGAGTCGGTTGATATTGTGTATCTGGACTTTCAGAAAGCCTTTGACAAGGTCCCTCATCAGAGACTTTTGGCAAAACTAAAGAGTCATGGGATAGGAGGCAGTGTACTATTGTGGATGAGGAACTGGTTAAAAGATAGAAAGCAGAGGGTAGGGCTAAATGGCCAATTTTCCCAATGGAGAAAGGTGAATAGTGGTGTACCCCAGGGATCTGTGCTGGGTCCGCTGCTTTTTGACATATTCATAAATGACCTGGAAAGTGGAATAATGAGTGAGGTTATCAAATTTGCAGATGACACAAAACTATTTAAAGTTGTTAAAACCCAAGAGGATTGTGAAAAATTGCAAGAGGATCTTGATAAATTGGAAGACTGGGCATCAAAATGGCAGATGAAATTTAATTTGGACAAGTGCAAGGTTATGCACCTAGGGAAGAACAACCCAAACTATGGTTACACGATGCAAGGTTCCACATTAGGAACCACCACCCAGGAAAAAGATTTAGGCGTCATTGTGGATACCATGTTAAAACCCTCGGCCCAGTGTGCAGCGGAGGCCAAGAGAGCAAATAGAATGCTAGTTATGATAAGGAAAGGAATGGAAAATAAAACAAAAGATATTATAATGCCTCTATATCGTTCCATGGTGAGACCGCACCTTGAATATTGTGTGCAATTCTGGTCGCCGTATCTTAAAAAGGATATAGCGATTTTAGAAAAGGTACAGAGAAGAGCCACCAAAATGGTAAAGGGGATAGACGGATACTCCTATGAAGAAAGGCTAAAAAGGTTAGGGCTCTTTAACCTGGAAAAGAGACGGCTGAGGAGAGATATGATAGAAGTCTATAAATTAATGAACGGAGTGGAACGGGTAAACGTAGATCGATTGTTTACCTTATCAGAATATAGAAAGACTAGGGGACATGCAATGAAGCTACAGGGTAAACTATTTAAGACTAATAAAAGAAAATATTTTTTCACTCAACGTGTAATCAAACTCTGGAATTTGTTACCGGAGGATGTAGTAAAGGCTGTTAGTGTAGCTGGGTTTAAAAAAGGTTTGGACAAGTTCCTGGAGGAAAGGTCCATAAACCATTATTAAGAAGTGACCGAAGATATCAATACTTGATCCAGTAAAAGTATTGTGGAACTTGTGTCTCTTGGGGAAACTGCTAGGTACATATGACCTAGATTGGCCACTGTTGGAAACAGAATACTGGGCTTGATGGACCTTGGTCTGACCCAGTATGGCATATCTTATGTTCTTATGTATTGACCAGCTTGAAGTATCTTCTTTTTTTTTTTTTTTTTTAATCTAGCCTGAGGTTGACACCCCTGCTTTATTGCATAGATGAGTTCTTGTAACTCACTGCTGCTCAAGCCTGCTAATGTCCTGTTGATATCACAATACTTGCTCCTCCCACTTAACCTCTGGCACTGCATTTACTGCACTGTTGAGCTTACATCCTTCTGATGTCACAGTGCTAGCATCAACTCGGGACCTGCACTGTTTTGAGCTGATGCTCTATTGATGATACAGTTATCCTTTCCCACTCATGCTGAGATCTCAACCACAACATGCTGTTTCATTCAAGCTTACCCACATAGTTTTTTTTTTGTATTTCAGCATTTTTATTGCTATGTTCCTAATTTGTACAATGCTGGCAGCATATACTGCTACAATTTTTGTGTTTTGTCTGCTTTTTTTCTTAACAAAACAGTTTATGAAATATGTATTAATAAATAATTGAAAACATGGTAGCTTTTTGTTCTTAAATCTGTTCTTGAAAAATAACACACAAAAGCTGTTTGCTTTTTAATCTGCTCATTGAATGCTTGTGGTTCAAGAAAGTACTGTTTTTCAGTCTAGGTGCTGCAAAGGATTAAAGAATGTACTGATATCCAGTGAAAGAAGTTTAAAGTAAATGCCTATCTAACCACTTGCATTCCTACTGCCTTAACTGTGGCAGGCTATGGCCTAGCATGGCCTGCTATTATGAAAGCCCTGTAAGTTAGGCCTGTAAGTTAGGCCTGGATCCTAAACTCCATTATAGCTAGAAAAGAACCAAAAATCTGTGAAAAATTAGAAAACTGTTTTAAACTGCTTAATAAGAAGTTTTACATGAATTCATAAGTCTTTCATTATTCTCTTGTGTGCGAAAGAAAGAAATGTTTCAATACATGCATTCCTGAAGCTAGGGTTAACCTTGCAATAGAGAAGTATCAAAATCAAGAACTGCACCATTGTTAGAACAATCCTAAGGGAGGGAGCTGGTTGCTAGGCCCCGGAGGGATTTCTGATTGGACAGGTGCAGGGAGCATGGAACCAATGAGAAGTTTGCATGTATCGAGCAAGAACCAATAGAAAGTTCTCATGTATCAAACTGAAAAAGAGGTATAAATGGTTATGTCTCTGTAAAAACTTTGCTCGGTTCCTTTTGATGCTTTGACTGACTGGGCTTGTGCACAATAAACTGGCTTGGACCCTGTCAATTGACTCCTGGATTTATTCATTGATTGCACTTTGCTGCAGCATATTCTTGGTGCGTTGGCCGGGAAGTGCGAGTAGTAGATGGTATTCAAGTGAATAATCTACGAAATTCGCCTCAAGGTTTGGCCCGGTTGGAACCGTGTCTGTCCGACCGCGGGGGAGAACTCAGGCGCCGCCGGCCCCTTTGTGTCGGAGAGGGTTCCGCCTGCCTCAGCGGGCCATCGGGTCCAGCTGGCCAACACCTCCGACCCGGGGGGAGTCCAGGATCCAACCCAGGAGCTGGTGTGGTATCGGGAACCGGATCCGGTGAGTAGACATTTCTGTGATTCGATAGCCAGAGAGTACAGCCTGGGACAACGTCTTGCATGCGCAGGACTGATTTGGTATAGACTAACTGGGAAAATCTCGCATGAGTGTGTGCGAGACAAGGGAGCCTGATCACCTCCCATAAAGGCGGTCCTAGAAAGCTCCGCATAAGAGAAAGCGGAAGCCGAAGCCATTGACCCTTCTTTTTTGAAATAGTTAGTCAGAAAACCTGGGCACTTGAAAAATGACTTCTTGTTGAAATATGATTGCGGGTGTGATTGAGAGGTCTTGAAATACAGACTGAGTGAGAGCGGACTCCTGAGTAGCGCAGTTCCTGGCCGGGCAACCGCGCCCAGGTCGCGAAAAGGAGGAAGCGAGTTGTGTTTGTCCCTCCCCAGTGTTCTGTGGGCTGTACGGACCCCTTACCTACAGCCATACTACCTATCCTTATTGTTCGTTGTCTTGTACGTCATCACGTGTACGTAGTTACGTTTAGATTATGGGAGGGGCGGAGTCCACGCAAACTCCGTTGGAATGTATGATCAAGAATTTCCGTAAAGGATTTTCAGGTGATTATGGTATGAAAAAGACTCCGTCTAGATTAAAAATGTTATGTGAAAGGGAGTGGCCCGCATTAGCTGCTTCATGGCCCCATAGGGGCACCTTTGATTTAGAAACAGTTTTTCGAGTCCATCAACTTGTACAAAGAGTGTACCCTGACCAGTTCCCCTATATAGATTCCTGGTTAAGCGCTTGTGAACAGCAACCCTCATGGATGAAGCGCTGCTATGAGGAGCGCTGTAGAATATTTGTAGCTACCACTAGGGGAACCAGAAAAGTTAAGGAGGAGAAGCCGCCTGTGTATTCTGCCCCAGAGTCCCCAGATATCCTGGCTAGGTTACCCCAGTACCCACAGAAGTTAGTTCCCCCAGCACCACGGCCTGAAGTGGAGCCAGACGAGGAGCCCCAGAAAATACCGCTGCAGCAGCCCAAGAAGCTCCCTACCCCAAGTGATAGTCCCGAGTCAGGCCCAAGCACGTCGGGGGGACTCGAGTCCTCTGACGAGGTAGAAAGCAGAGGCTCTCCTGCCAGTTCAGGGTCACCCATCAAGGAGATTTGTGCCCAGGAGCCTTATGATTTAAGAAGCATAACTCCCAAGAAGAAGAAGGAGAAAGTAGGGCACCTAATGCCATTACGCCAAGTGCCTGGAATACCTGTTTTAAATCATCAGGGCCAGATGACGCCAGGACCAACCAGCTTAGTTTACGTACCCTTTTCCACCACTGATTTATTAAACTGGAAAACACATTATGCATCCTATACAGCCAAGCCTCAGGAATTAACAGAATTAATGTCTAACATTATGCAAACCCATCAGCCTACTTGGGCCGATTGTCGCCAGCTCCTGTCCACCCTCTTTACTACTGAGGAGTGAGGGCGAATCGGGCAAGCAGCCCTCCGTTGGTTAGAAGAGAACCCTGTAGAAGGGGGAGGAATAAACCCCCCACAAGCAGCTGCTGCAGAATACACCCGAATGATGAAAGGGGGGGCGGCGGCCCTAACCAGATTTTGCCAGATCTTATTGCAGGGCCTGAAAAAGGGAGGCCAGAGGGCCATGAATATCGGGAAGGTATCGGAAGTTCTCCAGGATCCAGATGAGAGCCCAGCGGCCTTTTATGAGCGGTTGTCTGAAGCTTATAGATTATATACACCCTATGATCCCGCCACTCAGGAAAATTTACGCATGGTAAATGCGGCCTTTGTTAGTCAGTCCCAGAGAGACATAAAACGAAAATTGCAGAAATTGGACGGATTTGCGGGCATGAATACAGCACAGTTATTGGAAGTCGCTCAGAAAGTGTTTGTGAATCGTGAAAATGAACGTGACAGAGAAAGTGAACGGAAGATGGAAGAAGGCAGATCTTCTTGCTGCTGCCATAACCGAACAACGTGGAGGAGGTTTTCCTAATCAAAGGACCAGAGGACGTGGAAGAGGCCACGGAAGCGAAAGGCCTCAATTGGGTGTGAATCAGTGCGCTTACTGCAAGGAAGAAGGACATTGGAGAAGTGAATGCCTGCATCTGGACTCCGCCCCCGCGAGGGGAGGAGGGAGTCCCTGGAGGCCAGGAGGATGATTTCGAAGGAGGGGAGGAATGAACCGAGCACAGTTCTAGCAAGAGAGGGAGGAAGCTATCGAGGGAGTGGCAGTAGCAACGGGCTATGACGTGGATGAAGACTAGGCCAGACTGGGCTCCAAGTTCACCCTGGGTCCCCAGGAGCCTATGGTCAGTTTAAAGATAGGGGACTAATACATGGAGTTTATGGTAGATACAGGAGCAGAACATTCAGTAGTAGCCAAGCCAGTAGCTCCTCTTTCCTCTCGATCTGTTATCATTGTTGGAGCCACTGGAAATAAAGCCACAAAGTCATTCTTACAGAACCGCATGTGTGAACTAGGGGGACAGAAAATAACGCACCAGTTCTTGTATATGCCTAAGTGCCCTATCCCACTACTGGGCCGAGACATGCTTGCTAAGCTCCAGGCACAGATATCTTTTGCTGAAGGGGGAGAAATGAAAATGACTGTGAACCCAAAGCCTGCTGGATTAATGGTGCTCACTGTTCCCCCGAGAAGAAGAGTGGCGGTTCTATAGTGCACCTCCAATAAAGTCAACTAGTCCCTGTATACCTACCAACCTCATAGCCCCACCTGAAGTATGGGCAGAAGATAATCCACCTGGCCTAGCGAAGAACATAGCCCCTGTCATTGTCACCCTCAAGCCAGGAGTGGAACCAGTGCATGTGAAGCAGTATCCTCTCCCTCGACCAGCCATCGAAGGAATCCACTGCCACTTGATGAAACTGCTGAAGTATGGACTTCTCAAGGAATGCCAGTCACCTTGGAACACCCCCCTTCTCCCAGTTAAGAAACCGGGGACAGGAGACTATCGCCCAGTACAAGACCTAAGGCGAGTGAATGATGCAGTTGAAACCATACACCCTGTAGTACCAAACCCTTGTACTCTCTTGGGACTGATCCCCGCTGAGGCTACTCACTTCACCGTCCTGGACCTGAAAGATGCCTTTTTCTGTGTACGCCTAGCCCCCATTAGTCAACTTTTATTCACTTTTGAATGGCAAGACCCCACAACAGGAAGGCGGGGCCAGCTCACCTGGACCAGATTACCCCAAGGATTCAAGAATTCACCTACTCTCTTCAGTGCTGCCCTGAATCTAGATCTTTCAAGTTACCCAGTGGACCCAGGAAAGAGGGTTCTTCTTCAGTATGTAGATGACCTGCTCATTGCCACCAACTCAGAAAGTGAATGTCTACAAGCCACTAGTGAACTCTTGTACCTTCTCAAAGAGGCTGGATATAAAGTCTCAAGAGCCAAAGCACAATTATGCCGAACTGAAGTCAAGTATCCTTACTCTAACTATTACTGTTAATCACTCTACAACTATGCATTTCACATAGTATAAGCACAATATCTTGTATATAGTTGTACATAGTTGTAACACATTATAATGTTGCTTTGTTATTGAACCTAGACCCAGTTTCAAATGAAACTAAGCTTGTTTTGTTTTTAAGGTCCTGCCTCTGTACATAGTTTACTACGTTCCATGTAAAACAAACAGATTTTGCTCTGTCCATTAACTTGTTCTTTGTAAACCGCACCTGATCCATGGGAAGGTGCGGTATATAAGTGATTGTTAAATAAATAAATTAAATAAATAAAGTATCTAGGATTCCAGTTGTCCAGTGGGATCCAACGTCTGGGACCAGAATGCAAAGAAGCTGTATGTAGTATCCCTACTCCAACCACTAGGAGGCAAGTAAGAGCCTTCCTGGGGGTCGCGGGGTACTGTCGCATATGGATCCCCAATTTTGCGCTGATAGCAAAACCATTGTACCAAGTTACCAAGGGAATGGAAAAGTCTCCACTAGAATGGGGACCTGAACAAGATGCAGCATTCCAGTCTCTGAAAAATGCTCTGATGTCATCTCCAGCTTTAGGTCTTCCAGATGTTCAGAAGCCTTTCCATCTTTTTGTCCATGAGTCACAAGGAAATGCATTGGGAGTATTGACTCAATCTCTTGGATCTTGGCAACGACCAGTAGCCTATCTGTCAAAACAATTGGATGTAGTTGCAAAAGGATGGCCCCCTTGTTTGAGAGCTGTTGCAGCAACAGCCCTCCTAGTGGGCGAAGCAGATAAGCTCACACTGGGGCAAACTCTCCAAGTCACCGTACCACACTCTGTTCTGACTCTCATGGAACACAAAGGAAACTTCTGGCTGACCAATGCACGAATGTTGAAATATCAGAGCATGCTGTGCGAAAACCCCCAGATACAGTTAAAAGTCAGTCAAGCTTTGAACCCTGCTACATTGTTCCCAATTGGTCCTGGGCCCCCCCTGATCATAACTGTTTAGAAACCATGGACACTGTATTTTCAAGTCGCCCTGATTTGACCGATGTCCCTCTAGAGGACCCTGAACGGACTTTCTTTGTGGATGGAAGCAGTTTGGTCATCAATGGACATCGTTGTGCTGGATATGCAGTAGTGACCCTTGATCTGGTAGTTGAGTCCTCAGCCGTGACCCCAGGAACCTCTGCACAGAAAGCTGAATTGATAGCCCTCACTAGAGCCTTGACATTAAGAGAAGGACTCCGCTTAAATGTGTACACAGATTCCAAATATGCTTTCACCACTTTGCACGCACATGGAGCCTTGTATAAAGAGCGAGGGTTGATCACCTCAGGGGGTAAGGCCATTAGGTATGGGCCCGAGATATTGATGTTATTAGATGCTTTGTGGGCCCCCAAACAAGTGGCAGTCATGCACTGCCGAGGTCATCAGGCAGGAACAGGAGAAGTCACCCGAGGAAATAGATTTGCAGATGCCACAGCCCGGAAGGCAGCCACCACAGGACAAGTTAGGACCCAAGATACTGTAATGCAAGGAGCCCTATTCCCTGTGCCCCTTAGTTCCTGGGCACCCCGATACATTACAAGAGAGTTAGACTATTATTGTGAAAAGGAGGGAGGAGTCTTGACAGAACAAGGTTGGATAGTGTTGCCACCGCCAGAAGGTAGTCCACCTCCAGGTCCTACAGTCATTCCTGAAGCATTAGGGCCAGCCTTTGTTCAAGCATTTCACCAAACCACACATTATGGGAAAACAGCCATGGAAAAAGCTCTGAGACCCCATTTCTGCATTTCGCTACTAGGATCCCTGACTGCCTCGGTGGCCCAGCAATGTCTGATATGTGCCAAGAATAATGCTAAGCAAGGTCCCCTTCCACCCACAAGAGTTCAGTCAGTAGGGGTGACCCCAATGAGTGATATACAGGTAGACTTTGCTGAAATGCCCCGTACAAATGGATATCACTATATGTTAGTGTTAGTCTGTACATTTTCGGGATGGGTGGAAGCCTATCCCACCCGAACTGAGAAAGCCAGAGAAGTCACTAGGGTATTGCTTCATGAGATCATTCCTCGATTTGGAATACCATTGACTATAGGGTCAGATAATGGCCCATCATTTGTATCCCAAGTGACCCAACAGTTAGCTCGAGCTTTGCAAATACAATGGAAGTTACACACTGCTTACAGACCCCAGAGTTCAGGAAAAGTGGAACTTATGAATAGAACCTTGAAAACTCAGTTGTCCAAGCTTTGTCAAGAAACACACCTAAAGTGGCTCCAAGTTCTCCCTATAGCCCTTCTTAGGATACGTTCAGCTCCCACCAAGTCCCTAGGAGTCTCCCCTTTTGAGATTTTGTATGGGCGACCTCCACCCCTTGTGCAAGGAATAAAGGGAGACATGAGACAGATAAGATCTGAAATAACTAGACAAGAACTATTGGCTTTAGGTCCTGTTTTGCAGAATCTTCAGACGTGGGTGCAAGATCGACTACCCATCAACCTGACCAAGCCTCTGCATCCCTTCAAGCCAGGAACGTCCATGTGGGTGAAAGAGTGGAGAAAGACCCCGCTGGCGCCGCATTGGAAGGGACCATACGTCATCATCCTATCAACCCCCACTGCAGTGAAAGTTGCAGAATTTGAACCCTGGATCCACCACAGTCGAGTGAAGCCGGCAGCACTATAGAGAATCTTCAGAATCTATCTTCGTCGCGCAAGGGTGACCATCACAGCAGAGACAGAAGACTCAACAAGTTCATCATACCCAACTTTCCAGTTGACCTCCAAAGACTGTAATCACAATGTTCTTCCACTTTTGCTTTGTGGGAGTAGTGATCCTGGGATTCCTGGAAAAGACTTTTGCCTTACCCCCTTGTGCAGCCTGCATAACCACCACCCGAACGGGACAAAAGATTACTCGGACTTTATTCTATCATTCCTACTATACTTGCACTGGAACAGTCAGCCGGTGTATTTATAATGGCACCAAACTGAATATTTGTACAAAGGGGAAAAGTAAGACTTCTTATAACCCCCGACAAAACCCTTCATATTATACATTTGAAATCCGTTGGAATGATGAAGATGGAGCCATCATAAATGCGACAAAACCTCTTGCAGACCCCACAAAATCCATAATCCTGAACTTTGATGCCTGTGATGCAATTAACAGAAATTCTTACCACAGATGTGGGTCATGGGAGCGAGTATACTACCATGATGATAAATATATGTGTCCAGAAGGAGCCTACGGATGGGGACGGTGTACAGGAAAGAACTCTCCAACCACCACTTACACCACTGCCTCTAAACATGATTACTTCTGCCCAAAATGGGACTGCGTATATTTTGCTACGTGGAAGAATGCGCCTGTGGGACGAGATGGTGATAATCGCAAAGGCAGTCTGACGAAGATCAGCTTACCTGAGCCCAAGAAATGTCAGAAAGGTGCATGCAATCCTCTGCAACTTCTCATAATTAACCCTAGTCAATGGAAGCAAGGATACAAATTTGGATTGCGTATAGCAGGAGGAGGTATAGATCCTGGGACTATCCTGTATCTACAATTGAACACCAAGGCCCATGTATCCTCACCCTATCGTATACATCACTCCTTCTACGAGGCAATGAAAGCTGAGTTTAAAATTCCTCCTACCTCCCAGAACTTGTTCCTTGAGTTAGCGGGAGCAGTAGCATCTAGTCTCCACATTTCAGACTGTTTATTTTGTGGAGGAACTAAGATGGGAGACCAATGGCCTTGGGAGGCACAAGAATTAAACTATTCTGTTCCATATAATCAGACTGATATACATAATACCACATGTGAATGGGTATTGGCCCACTCCATTGTGGGTAACTTATGCTTTGCTAGCTATGGACCACAGTTTAATATGGAAGTGGGACAGCTGGTCTGTCTCAATCAGAAGTTCTACAACAGTACCACTAAGAAGACGTCTTGGTGGTCAGGAGTCAACGCTACAGAACCTTCCAATCCTCTAGTGCGTTTCCCCAAACTTGCCAGTATTTGGACTAACTTAGCAGCATATAATTCCTGGCAAGCACCACCTGGACTGTACTGGATTTGCGGGACCCGAGCCTATGCTAGACTCCCTCATCACTGGGGAGGCGCATGTGTATTGGGAACCATACGACCTTCCTTTTTCATTTTGCCTACATCCCAGGGAGAACAACTGGGATATCCTGTATACAGAAGTCGACAACTAAAGGAGGCCTTGAAAATAGGCCAATGGGACAAATGGGATGCGACATCTGAAGAATGGCCACCTGAGAGGATTATCTCATACTATGGACCTGCTACTTGGGAGCAGGATGGGGCATGGGGATATCGTACCCCTGTTTATATGATTAATCGAATAATACGTTTGCAAGCTGTTGTTGAAATAATAACTAATGAAACTAGTAAAGCACTAACCCTTTTAGCAAAGCAAAGTACGCAAATGCACACAGCCATTTATCAAAATCGTTTGGCTTTAGATTATTTGTTAGCAGTTGAAGGTGGGGTATGTGGAAAGTTGAATTTAAGTAATTGTTGTTTACAGATTGATAATAATGGGCATGTAGTTGAAGATCTAGCCACCCAGATGAGAGAGCAGACATTTGTGCCTGTCCAGACCTGGCACAGTTTGAAGCTGGATGGGTGGTTTGGTTCACTATTTTCATGGATCGGTGGTCTAAAAGCCCTTATGTTTATTGTATTATTCATATTAGCTATGTGCTTATTGCTCCCTTGTCTCCTACCCCTTTGCTTACGCATGGTAACTTCAGCAATTGATAACACTATAGAGCGGAAGGCAGCTGCGAAGGTATTAGCTTTGTGGCAATATTACCCTATGCCCCACGATGATGCTATTACACCAGTATAAAATGTTAAATGACTAATGAGTGATTGAATTCTCACCCTTTCTCACTTGCGGGTGAGAATAATCAAAGGGGGGAATGTGGCAGGCTATGGCCTAGCATGGCCTGCTATTATGAAAGGCCTGTAAGTTAGGCCTGGATTCTAAACCCCATTATAGCTAGAAAAGAACCAAAAATCTGTGAAAAATGAGAAAACTGTTTTAAACTGCTTAATAAGAAGTTTTACATGAATTCATAAGTCTTTCATTATTCTCTTGTGTGCGAAAGAAAGAAATGTTTCAATACATGCATTCCTGAAGCTAGGGATAACCTTGCAGTAGAGAAGTATCAAAATCAAGAACTGCACCATTGTTAGAACAATCCTAAGGGAGGGGGCTGGTTGCTAGGCCCCGGAGGGATTTCTGATTGGACAGGTGCAGGGAGCGTGGAACCAATGAGAAGTTTGCATGTATCGAGCAAGAACCAATAGAAAGTTCTCATGTATCAAACTGAAAAAGAGGTATAAATGGTTATGTCTCTGTAAAAACTTTGCTCAGTTCCTTTTGAAGCTTTGACTGACTGGGCTTGTGCACAATAAACTGGCTTGGACCCTGTCAATTGACTCCTGGATTTATTCATTGATTGCACTTTGCTGCAGCAAACGAGTTAGTATGTTCTCATGCACATTTTGCTATAGTACTCCTAAAGGGTCACTATGGAGCATAAGCTATCATGTGCATAAAACCCAACAGGATAATGTCTAAAAACATTTCTGCAAATAAAATGGTGTTTTACCTAAGGAAATAAGCTTCGGTAAAATTGCTTGGCAAATATACAGGTCGAAGAATGTATATACAAGCATGCACATGCTTTTTCCTGCATGCACATGCTTTTTCCTGCAGAGGTATTCCCTTGGGCAAGTTTAAGATTAGGGTGGCCTTTGCACTTTCTTGGATACCTTTGAAAATGAAACCATATGTGTGTGAAGTACCCCAGAAAATTTGTATGTGCTGAAGACCGGTTCAAATGTGAATGTATAGTTTTCCTGGGGTAATTTTAAAACAGAAAGTACGTGCATACTTTTGCCTTGAAAGGTACTATGTCGAGCATTAGCAGTAAATTTGAGTGACTAAGATCATACGCCACATATCCTGGCTTGGAAGTGAGGTTCATGACTGTCATAGTAGGCGCAAAGCTAGCCCATTTGGAGAAATTGCCCCAAAAGTATGCATGTACCTTTTTCCCCTGCACGCACAGTTCTACAGTTCTTTCCAAAATGAATATCATTAAAAAGAGTTAACACAGTAATCGATAAAATAATGCCAGCTTACATTACTCATGTAATTAAGTATTGCTAATCCCAAGTTTTCAAGAGCAAGTTAAAATCAAAAATTGTGATCATACTAATTAATTTAATTAACCTTATAGGGACTGATTCACTCAGTAATGCTCCAAATGTACAGCATGTGTGAAATGGTCCTTAAAAACAGATTTACTAAGATAATGATACCCAGCATATGGCTGTACTTTGCTTACAAGTATTTTTTACAGTCCCCCCTTTTTGGCTGCCCCACCATCAAAAGGCCCGTTAATGGGGGACAAAATCTGCCCTTTGCCTGATAAGGATAACAGTGGATCTCCAGGAGCAAGCAGGAATGTAGTCATCACATATGGGTATCGTCGGTACCGACGGAGCCTATGCGGGAACACTCCCCAGCGTCCAATTAGAAAGCTTTTGGGAGCATCCCACAGCACCTGCGTGCTGCCTTCCTGCCTTTCCCAACTGCCTCTCTCCAGTTCTTCTTTTTCCGCGGAGCCAGTTAGTCGTTGTTCCTGTCACCGCAGAAGAATTCTTCCTTATTTTTTCTTTTTGTGGTCGCGTCTGCCTTCTTGAACGCTTTACCGGTACTGCCGGTTTTTTCTTCTTCATTTCTGTCTTAAAAAAAAAAAAAAGTACTTAGTATTTTTTCCCATTTTCCTAAGGTGCACGTGCCATTTTGGGCCTTAGGCCCAGGAATTTTTCCTACAATGGAGAAACCTGCCTCAGGTTTCAAAAAGTGCACCAAGTGTGGCAGTACTATTTCCGTCACCAACACCCATGAATGGTGTCTAAAATGTTTAGGTCCTGACCACTCCATCACGGATTGTATGTCCTGTGCTATGATGTCCAAAAGAGGTCGGTAGAACCGAGCTGCTAAGCTCAGTACCCTGTTTCCCTCTGATGCAACTTCGGTGGCATCGACATCTTCCAGGGCTTCCTCTTCCTCCCATGGATTTCAGGTAAATAAACATAAGTCCAGCCGGTCCTCAAAGGGTAGATCTCCTTCTAAGCATCGAGATGCCTCTGGCGTTGCCCTTGAGGATTCTGCACCGGCGAAATTGCCCCGGCGGGAGGCTTCGGCTTCCAAAGCACTATCGGGGCTCCAGGATTTTCTCGAGGCCTCGACCTCGGCAGAACTACTGGTGCCATGCTCTGGGGTACCGGCTGTATCCTCTGGTACCGACATCCAGGCATCGGCAGCGTCGATAGACCAGAGGTTCCTGGCTTTTGAACACAGTCTGGTGGCTCTCCTTGCGGCATCAATGCCCTCGGAACCGCGTCAGACAGTTCAACCGGTACCGGTACCAATACCGATAGCATCGACATCGGTGTCCGCATTGCCGGCACCCAGTCATCCGATGCCCTCCGGTACCGATACACCGGTACCGATTCCCCCCGGTACCAACTTCGGTCAGTACGGGTATCTGGCTCTACAAGAGCATCCGTACAGGAGGTACTTCGAGTCCTCAGAGGAATCTGAGGATTCTGATAGTTCTGTCGATACCGGAGCACTTCTTCCAGAGGAGCCCTCCTCCCCTAAACGCAGGATGTCTCCTCCAGAGGATATCTCCTTCCAGGATTTTATCAGGAGGTGGCCCGGGGTCTCTCTATTACTGTGGCTCCTGAAACAGAGCCCAGAGCAAAGGAGTTGGAAATTTGCAATATCCCAAAGCTCCTAAAGAGGCAGCTACTTTGCCCATCCATGAGATCTTGCATGATCTCATGCTAAGAATGTGGGAGACCCCTCTTACCACCTCTCCTCATTCTCGTAGACTTGATACTATGTATCGAGTCCCTCCTTGTCCTGGTTTCCAGAAAACTCAGCTTCCTCACCACTCTATTGTAGTGGAATCAGCTATGAGAAGGATCAGGAGTGCATAGAGACATGCCTCTAATCCCCCAGGACGTGAGTGCAGAACTTTGGATGCTTTTGGACGTCGTACTTTCCAAGCTTCCATGCTTTCTGCCAGGATCAGTTCCTATATTTTATATATGGAAATGTTCCTGAAGGAAGTCACGGGAGATTTAGAGGTTTTGAGTCCTCTTCTTCCTGAGGAGAGGAGACAGGATTTTCTCACATTGGTCAAACATGCCCAGGATGTTTCCAAATTTGTCAACCGTGCAGCTTTTGACTGTTTTGAGTGCATAAGCAGAACCTCTGCCATTGCCGTAGGTGCACGCAGAATTGCCTGGCTCCAGGCATCTGATTTGGAGCTCTGGGTACAAGACAAACTGGGCAATATTCCTTGTACTGGTGAGAACCTGTTTGGTAAAGATTGGCATGAAAAAGCCAATGAGTTGGATTTTATTTATTTATTTATTTCCAGTCTCTCTTATACCGCGCTATTCAACATCAGTGCGGTTTACAATAAACAAAGAACTACACATTTCCTAGGGTACTCTGTGTTTACAATGAACAGGTGTTAAAACTTGGATAACATAGGGTTACTATATACAATCGTGCAACAGAGTTGGGTTCGCCACATTGATCTAGCCCTGGGTGTCTTGTGTGTTATACGTGGTTGGGGCTATATCATCATTATCTACCGGGTAGTAAAGGAGAAAAAGGGGTGTTTCAAGGCCTTCCTAAACTGGAATAGGTCGGGGATTGCAAGGATGTTGGGAGGTATGGCATTCCAGCATCTGGGCGCACAGAATTTGAAGGCCCTGCTTGCAGTTGACTGGGAGCATTGGGTTATTGATTTTGGGACTATCAGTGTGTTGAGTGCTATCGCTCTTCTGGACCTGTTGGTGGGGGTGGTCTGGATCAACTCAGAGATGAAGATGAAAGCCCATAAATGGCCTTGAATGTAAGCAGTAGGGTTTTGTACCTGAGTCTCATATGTATCGGGAGCCAGTGTGGATGCTGACAACTCCACCTTGGACAGATTATCCAAGGCCACAGCTGATCCTGCAAGAAAAAAATCTTTCAAAAAAAACTTTCTTTTCTAAAAAGAAAAGGTTTTATCCTGCTTATTCCCAGCAGGGACGTTCTGCAGGTCAGTTTGCCGGAAAGGTCAGCAACCACCCAAACAAAGAAAGACAAAGACTGCTAAGCCTCAACCGTCCCAGCAGTCTCAACCTTCACAAGGCCTTTGACTTTCAACTAGAGAACTTAGCCTTCCTGGCTCTCATCGGGCCAGAGCCTTCCACCATTCCAGGAAGGTTGTGTCACTTTGCCCCCAGATGGGGGCAGATAACAGCAGAGCATTGGACACTCTCCATCATAAAAGAGGGGTACAAGCTTCACTTTTTGAGCATGCCCCCTCCCACAATGATAAGGCAGTTCAATTCTCAGACCTCTCTCACCAACCTGTTAGATCAAGAGGTCACTATGCTTCTTGCCCAAGGGGCAATAGAAGAAGTACCCATTCTTCAGCAGGGTACAGGGTTTTACTCCCCCTATTTCCTTATCCCAAAGAAAACAGGAGGATACAGATCTATCTTAGACCTCAGAGAATTGAACAAATTTCTGTTCAAAGAGAAATTCAAGATGATTTCTCTGGGAACTCTGCTGCCATACCTTCAGAGTCAGGATTGGCTTTGTTCTCTAGATCTCAAGGATGCGTACACTCATGTTCTCATCCATCCAACTCACCGAAAGTTCCTTCGGTTCCTTTTTCAGGGAAAGCACTACCAATACAGGGTGCTTCCTTTTGGCCTGGCCTCAGCACCAAGAGTGTTCACAAAATGCATGGCTGTGGTAGCAGCATTTCTCCGCACTCTAGGAATATTCGTCTTCCCCTACTTAGACGACTGGCTCATTCGAGCCCAAACAGAGTCAGAGGCCAGGATTTCTCTAGCCTGCACAATGCGTATCCTTCAGTATTTGGGCCTGGTCATAAACATCCCAAAATCCAGCCTAACTCCCACTCAGTCTTTAGAGTTCATAGGAGCTGTATTGGATACCAGAAAGGCAAAGGCCTATCTTCCCCAGAACCGTTGCCTTCGCATGGTGCAGTTAGCTTCTCAAGCAGTGCTAAAGTCCCATCTCACTGCTCGAGAAATGTTACAGCTACTAGGCCACATGGCTTCTACTATGCATATGGTTCCTTATGCTCACCTCCATATGAGAGCAGCCCAGTGGAATTTATCCACTCAGTGGACACAGGCATCAGGGTGCCTGTCAGACAAAATAGCAAACACAGATCGCCTTATTTTGTCCCTTCAATGGTGGCAGTCCACTCAAAACCTGTTGCTGGGGTCTCCGTTTCAACAACCCTTACCCCAAGCAACTCTCACAACGGATAAGAACATAAGAACATAAGATATGCCATACTGGGTCAGACCAAGGTCCATCAAGCCCAGTATTCTGTTTCCAACAGTGGCCAATCTAGGTCATATGTACCTAGCAGTTTCCCCAAGAGACACAAGTTCAACAATGCTTGTACTGGGTCAAGAATTGATATCTTCGGTCACTTCTTAATAATGGTTTATGGACCTTTCCTCCAGGAACTTGTCCAAACCTTTTTTAAACCCAGCTACACTAACAGCCTTTACTACATCCTCTGGTAACAAATTCCAGAGTTTGATTACACGTTGAGTGAAAAAATATTTTCTTTTATTAGTCTTAAATAGTTTACCCTGTAGCTTCATTGCATGTCCCCTAATCTTTCTATATTCTGATAAGATAAACAATCGATCTACGTTTACCTGTTCCACTCCGTTCATTAATTTATAGACTTCTATCATATCTCCCCTCAGCCGTCTCTTTTCCAGGTTAAAGAGCCCTAACCTTTTTAGCCTTTCTTCATAGGAGTATCCTTCCATCCCCTTTACCATTTTGGTGGCTCTTCTCTGTACCTTTTCTAAAATCGCTATATCCTTTTTAAGATACGGCGACCAGAATTGCACACAATATTCAAGGTGCGGTCTCACCATGGAACGATATAGAGGCATTATAATATCTTTTGTTTTATTTTCCATTCCTTTCCTTATCATACCTAGCATTCTATTTGCTCTCTTGGCCGCCGCTGCACACTGGGCCGAGGGTTTTAACATGGTATCCACAATGACGCCTAAATCTTTTTCCTGGGTGGTGGTTCCTAATGTGGAACCTTGCATCGTGTAACCATAGTTTGGGTTGTTCTTCCCTAGGTGCATAACCTTGCACTTGTCCACATTAAATTTCATCTGCCATTTTGATGCCCAGTCTTCCAATTTATCAAGATCCTCTTGCAATTTTTCACAATCCTCTTGGGTTTTAACAACTTTAAATAGTTTTGTGTCATCTGCAAATTTGATAACCTCACTCGTTATTCCACTTTCCAGGTCATTTATGAATATGTCAAAAAGCAGCGGACCCAGCACAGATCCCTGGGGTACACCACTATTCACCTTTCTCCATTGGGAAAATTGGCCATTTAGCCCTACCCTCTGCTTTCTATCTTTTAACCAGTTCCTGATCCACAATAGTACACTGCCTCCTATCCCATGACTCTTTAGTTTTGCCAAAAGTCTCTGATGAGGGACCTTGTCAAAGGCTTTCTGAAAGTCCAGATACACAATATCAACCGACTCACCTTTGTCCACCTGTTTATTCACTCCTTCAAAAAAACATAACAGATTAGTAAGACAAGATCTTCCTTGTCTAAAGCCATGTTGGCTGTCTCCCATTAGGTTGTGACTATCTACATGCTGAGTAATTTTATTCTTTATGATGGTTTCTACCATTTTCCCCAGTACTGACGTTAGGCTCACCGGTCTGTAGTTTCCCGGATCACCCCTGGAACCCTTTTTAAAAATTGGTGTTACATTGGCGATCCTCCAATCTTCAGGTATTAGAGATGATTTTAATGATAGTTCACAGATTACTGATAGCAGTTCTGCAATCTCATATTTCAGTTCTTTCAACACCCTTGGATGTATACCATCCGGCCCAGGTGATTTGCTACTCTTCAGTTTATCTAATAGTTGCAAGACATCTTCCCGATGTATCGATATTTCCTTCAATTCTTCCGCACCTTTAAATACCACTTCAGTCATGGGTAACATCCCTACATCTTCCTCAGTAAAGACCGAAGCAAAGAATTCATTCAGTTTCTCCGCTATCGCCTTGTCGCCTCTTAGTGCTCCTTTAACCCCTTTATCATCTAATGGACCAACTGACTCTCTCACAGGTTTTTTGCTACGAATGTACTTGAAAAGGTCTTTATTTCGCGTTTTTGCTTCCACAGCAAGCTTCTTCTCAAATTCTCTCTTTGCCTGCCTTATCAATGCCTTGCATTTGACTTGCCAGTGCTTGTGCTGTTTCCAGGTTTCGTCGTTTGGCTCTTTTTTCCATTTCCTGAAAGATGATTTTTTGGCAACAACACCCTCTCTGACCTCTCCTTTAAACCATGCTGGCAGTTTTTTGGACTTCCTTCCACTTTTCTTAAAGCGTGGAATACAGCTGGTCTGGGCTTCCAAGACGGTATTTTTCAACAACACCCAAGCTTGATGTACGTCTTTAACCTTTGCAACTGCTCCTTTTAGTTTTTTCTTAACTGTTTTCCTCATTTTATCATAGTCTCCCTTTCGAAAGTTAAAAGGTAGTACTGTGGATTTCCTTACTATCCCTCCTCCACTAATTAAATCAAAGGCGATCATGCTATGATCACTATTGCCAAGTGGCCCCAACACCCTTATCTCTTGCACTAGATCTGGTGTTACACTAAGGACTAGGTTTAATATGGCTTCCCCTCTGGTCGGTTCATGAACCAGCTGCTTCAAGAAGCAGTCATTTATTTCATCTAGGAACTTTATCTCCCTAGCATGTCCTGACGTGACACTGACCCAGTCGATACCGGGGTAATTGAAATCACCCATTATTATTACTGTGCTGTAACTTTTGTTAGCTTCCTTGATTTCTTTTAGCATTTCATCATCCATTTGGTCATTCTGGCCAGGTGCTCGATAGTACACCCCCACTGCCATCGCCTTCCCCCTTTTATATGGAATTTCAATCCATATAGATTCTACAGCAGATTTTGTTTCCTGCAAAACTTTAATCCTTTCTGAGTCAATGCCCTCTCTAACATAGAGCGCAACCCCTCCACCTATTTGATCAGCTCTATCATTACGATATAGTTTGTACCCAGGTATCACAGTGTCCCACTGGTTGTCCTCCTTCCACCATGTCTCTGATATTCCAATCATATCTAACCTTTCATTTAGTGCTATATATTCTAACTCTCCCATCTTATTCTTTAGACTTCTAGCATTTGCATACAAGCATTTTAGAGAATGTATTTTATTCATGTTAATTTGGCTATTGTTAGACATGGGTAAATTGGGATCTTTAAGCTCTGTCTGCTCCATACTTGAGGGCATTTGGGCTACTTTACTCTTTTGTGGAACCTCTCTGCTTTTGGTAGTATCCTTCAAGGATACATTCTTCCGAACCATCCGCTCTTGGGCGACTGTCGGCTTTCCCCTAATATCTAGTTTAAAAGCTGCTCTATCTCCTTTTTAAAGGTTAATGCCAGCAGCCCCAGAATGTTCCCCATTTCCTAACAAATCCAAAACCCTCATCTCTGCACCATTGTCTCATCCACGCATTGAGACTCCGGAGCTCTGCCTGCCTTTTGGGTCCTGCGCGTGGAACAGGAAGCATTTCGGAGAATGCTACCCTGGAAGTTCTGGATTTCAACTTCCTACCTAAAAGCCTAAATTTTGCCTCCAGAACCTCCCTACCACATTTTCCTTTGTCATTGGTACCGACATGTACCAAGACAGCAGACTCCTCCCCAGCACTATCTAAGACCTTATCTAGGTGGCGCGTGAGGTCCGCTACCTTCGCACCAGGCAGGCATGTTACCAGGTGATCCTCACGTCCACCAGCCACTCAGCTATCTACATGCTTAATGATCGAATCACCAACTATAACGGCTGTCCTAACCCTTCCCTCATGGGCACATGGCCCTGGAGAAACTTACTCGGTGCGAGAGGGTTTTACATCACCTGGAGGACAGGTCCTAGTTACAGGATCACTTCCTGCCACACCAGGGTGATGCTCTCCTGTCACGTGACCTCTCTCCTCCATGGCAACAGGGGTGCTGCCAGACTGGAGGTGGGACTTCAGGACTATATCCCTGTAGGTCTCGTCTATGTACCTCTCTGTCTGTCTTATGTTTTCCAAGTCTGCTACTTTAGCCTCTAGAGAACGGACTTGTTCCCTGAGAGAAAAGAGCTCCTTGCACCTAGTGCACACGTAAGACCTCTCACCAACTGGGAGAAAATCATACATGTGACACTCAATGCAAAAGACTGGAAAGCCTCCATCCCGCTGCTTCTCCAATGGGTTGGGGAGCTCATCTACACGACCTCTCCACCCAAGGCACTTGAACTACACAGGAGACTCATCTACATATCAATCTCTTAGAGCTCAGAGCAATCTTCCTTGCTCTTTGAGTGTTCCACACCCTGCTCATCTGCAAGACAGTCCTCATTCACACGGACAACCAAGTAGCCATGTTCTATGTGAACAAGCAGGGAGGGACAGGCTCTCTGTCACTTTGCAACGAAGCTTTGCGACTATGGGCCCTCGCCAGAGAGCATCAGATTCATCTCCTGGCAGTCTATCTTCCAGGCATACAAAACTCTTGGGCAGACAGACTCAGTCGCGTTCTGCTTCCACACGAATGGTCTCTACATGTAGACTAGGTGACCAAGATTTTTCAGATTTGGGGAACCCCGGACATAGACCTCTTTGCAAGTCCGTTGAATGCCAAACTTCCCCGGTTCTGTTCCAGAATTCTGGCTCAGGGATCTCAGGCTAAGGATGCTTTCCTCCTTCACTGGGGCCAAGACTTCCTTTATGCCTTTCCCCTAATTCCCAAGACCCTATTCAAGCTTCAGAGAGACAGAGGCCGTATGATTCTCATAGCTCCACATTGGCCTTGGCAAGTGTGGTACCCTCTGCTTCTACATCTCTCTCAAGCTCCATCCCTGGAGTTAGGGTCTGCTCCAGATCTCCTATCTCAGGAGGACGGAATGTTATGGCATCCCAATCCCCAGTCTCTGCATCTCAGGGCTTGGTTGCTGAAAGCCTAGATCTCCATGATCTTAACCTTCCTCAGCAAGTAAAGGATATTCTTTTTGCTTCCAGGAAGCCTTCCACAAGACGCTCTTATGCTTTCAAGTGGAAAAGGTTTACCATATGGTGTTCGCAGAAGGATCTTAACCCCCTTGCGATACCTCTGGAATCATTACTGGAGTATCTCCTTCATTTATCCAATGCAGGACTTAAGACTAACTCATTAAGAGTCCATTTGAGTGCTATTGCAGCTTCTGTCAAGCCTCTAAATGGACAACCTATCTCCTCTCATCCTCTTATAGCAAGATTTATGAGAGGCCTTCTTCTAACTAAGCCTCCCATTAGGCCACTGCCGGTGGCATGGGACTTAAGCCTGGTCCTTGGGCAGCTCATGAAGCCACCTTTTGAACCCTTAGCTACTACCTCCTTGAAATTCCTTTCTTGGAAGGTTATCTTTCTCATTGCAATCACATCAGTACGTCTCGTTAGTGAATTGCAAGCACTAGTGGCTGATCCACCTTATACAAGGTTCCATCATGACAAGGTAGTCCTTAGGACACATCCACACTTTATGCCAAAGGTGGTCTCGCCTTTTCATCTAAACCAAGCAGTCTACCTACCTGTGTTCTTTCCAAGGCTTCATGCATCAAATGCAGAAAGGAATCTTCATACCTTGGACTGTAAAAGAGCTTTAGCCTTTTACTTACAAAGAACACAGCAACATAGAAAGTCCTCCCAACTCTTTGTTGCTTTTGATCCTTCTCATTTGGGACTTCCAGTCTCCAAAAGAACACTGTCTAACTGGATTGCTCAGTGTATTTCTTTTGCCTATCAGAGCAAGAATCTTCCTCTGGAGGGCCATGTCACAGCTCACAATGTGAGAGCCATGACAGCTTCAATGGCACATCTGCACTCTGTGTCTATCGACGACATCTGTCGAGCAGCCACCTGGGCCTCGGTTCATACCTTCACAGCCCATTACTGCTTGGACAAGGACTCCCGCCGGGATGCCTTGTTTGGTCAGGCTGTTCTCCAACACCTGTTCGATACCTAATCAACTCCTACCCACCATCCCTGGTAGGATGCCAGAGATCCATGGGGGGAAGTGGAGCCCTTCTCAGGGACGCACAACTTCTGGGGTCTCTCCCTGGCATCTAAAGCTAGGGAGTCCCCATATGTGATGACTACATTCCTGCTTGTTCCTGGAGATAGCATAGTTACTCACCTGTAACAGGTGATCTCCGGGAACAGCAGGAGTTTAGTCCTTACAACCCACCCACCTCCCCTAAGAGTTGTATCTCTCTATCTCTTTCCCTTTCCCCCTCTCTCTCTCTCTCTGTCTCAGCTTTAAAATGCAACTGGAGAGAGGCAGTTGGGAAAGGCGGGAAGGCAGCACGCAGGCGCTGTGAGATGCTCCCAAAAGCTTTCTAATTAGACGCTGAGGAGCGTTCCCACGCAGGCTCCGTCGGTACCGACGATACCCATATGTGAGGACTAAATTCCTGCTGTTCCCGGAGATCACCTGTTACAGGTGAGTAACTATGCTGTAGGGGGCAATGCCATTCTAGTACATCTCACTGTTTGCTGCTACTCTGTATCCCCTGGCACACACTCTACAGCCACCTTACTCCCTCTTCTCCCAACACACATTACCTAGCCTCCTCCGCCTTTCCATACAGGAACAAACCCTATCCAGCTGGTTCTACCATAAGAGGTCTCTTACTTTCAATCCCGAAGCCTACTTCTGCCCTCACCCTCCATCTTTCAGCCAGCAGGAAGGAAGGCTTTTACGTCCTTTGTGTTCCTCTGTTGGGCTGGAGTCTGTAGATGAATTAATGTTTATTTGATTAACCACTCTTCATCCTAGGATACCACCGTGGCTTACAATCATTTTGCATTTGAATCATGAATTAAGGGACTAACACAATAGCAACATAACAATAAATAATCTTGTACCCACCTGTTACATGTTCATAGAAGATGATGGCAGATAAAGACCATATGGCCTATCCAGTCTGCCGATCCAGAAGAAACGTTAAATTCTACAATCCCTTCCTCTCCCTCAAAGATCCACTGTATTTGTCCCAATACTTTATTGAATTCGGATACAGTTCTTATCTCCACCACCTCCATTGGGAGGATCTTCCATGCTTCCACTGCCCTTTCTGTAAAGAAATATTTCCTCGGATTACTTCTGAGTCTATCCTCTCCTTCATCCTATGACCCCCTTGTTTCAGTACTTCCTTTCAATTGGAAGAGAGACACTAATTTGTGCATTTATTCTACAGAAGTGTTTAAATGTTCATATCATATCACCCCTCTCCTGCCTTTCCTTCAAGGTATACATATTGAGATGTGTAAGTCTATCCTCATATGCCTTATGATGAAGGCCACTGACCATTTTTGTTTTGTATTCTTGGAGAAAGATTATGAACCTGCATTCATTTTGACTCCACCGTGTTTCCTGAACATGTTTAACACCGAGTTACCTGTATGTTGATTTGTGCCAAAGAAAGTTGATCCTCTTTCAAAAAGGAGGAATGATGTTCAATATGGGGATCATTTTGGAAGCCCTATTCATGCTTTGCACATCCAAAAATGGGCATAGAGCTGTCTCCAGAGCCATTTTAGAAGCCAGCCCTGGGGATATACCCAGTGTGGGGATGTCCAACTCTGAAAGGTGGTTAGGGGGAGGTGTGGTTGGGGAGTTCCTAGGAATCTGGACGTCCCACCTGATCTCAGATGGATGTCTGGTGTCACATCTTTTAGTCTGCTTTTCTCTGATCAGAGAAGAGCAGTGCTTTTTACAGTGCTCTGCTAGAGAAGTGGATATTGCCTCCTGTGACACCTTGCTGTGAGTTCTAGCTGTTTATTAATTATTTATTGTTTGTCTAACTGTTAATTTAATTATTTATTGTTTGTCTTAGTGGTGTGCTAGTTCAGCCTTCTCAGTTATAACTTACCTTGCCTCTCTCAACTAACTGGGCTTTGTGTGGTAGCCAGGTTAACTGTTCATTTTAAATTAAATCTCTCTCCCCAGAACCTGCTCTGTGTTAAACTTTTTTTTCCTGTCCTAGCCTGCCTGAGTGAATCCTCCCCCTCCCCCCCCCTGCTGAGGTATTGTGTAGCCTTCTTCCTGTTTCCTCCACGTGTGCATAGTCTGTTTTAGTCTGCTTTTCTCTGATCAGAGAAGAGCAGTGCTTTTTACAGTGCTCTGCTAGAGAAGTGAATATTGCCTCCTGTGACACCTTGCTGTGAGTTCTAGCTGTTTATTAATTATTTATTGTTTGTCTAACTGTTTATTTAATTATTTATTGTTTGTCTTAGTGGTGTGCTAGTTCAGTCTTCTCAGTTATAACTTACCTTGCCTCTCTCAACTAACTGGGCTTTGTGTGGTACCCCCCTCCCCCCTGCTGAGGGTTCAGGACAGGGTACCTTGTAACTGCCCTCTTTAATAGGACTTAGGCAGAGCTCCGGAGTCTCAATGCGTGGATGAGACAATGGTGCAAGGATGAGGGTTTTGGATTTGTTAGGAACTGAGGAACATTCTGGGGAAAGGGGGGGCTCTTCCGAAGGGATGGGCTTCACCTTAATCAGGATGGGACCAGACTGCTGGCATTAACCTTTAAAAAAGAGATAGAGAAGCTTTTAAACTAGAAAATAGGGGAAAGCCGACAGTCACCCAGGAGTGCATGGTTCGGACGAAGGTATCCTTGAAGGATACTACCAAAAGCAGTGAGGTTCCAAAAGGGAGTATAGTAGCCCAAATGCCCTTGAGTAAGGAGCAGACAGAGCATAAAGATTCCAAATTACCCCTGCCTACCAATAGCCAGATTAATATGAATAAAATACAGTCTCTAAAATGCTTGTATGCCAATGCTAGAAGTCTAAACAATAAGATGGGAGAGTTAAAATATATAGCACTAAATGAGAGGTTAGATATGATTGCACTCTCAGAGACATGGTGGAAGGAGGATAACCAGTGGGACACTGTGATACCTGGATACAAACTATATCGTAATGATAGAGCTGATCAAATTGGTGGAGGGGTTGCGCTCTATGTTAGAGAGGGCTTTGAGTCAGAAAGGATTAAAGTTTTGCAGGGAACAAAATTTGCTGTAGAATCTCTATGGATTGAAATTCCATTTATGAAGGGGAAGGTGATGGCAGTGGGAGTATACTATCGACCACCTGGCCAGAATGAACAAATGGATGATGAAATGCTCAAAGAAATCAAGGAAGCTAACAAAAGTCACAACAGAGTAGTAATAATGGGTGATTTCAATTACCCCGGTATCGACTGGGTCAATGACACAGCAGGACAAGCTAAAGAGATAAAGTTTCTAGATGGAATAAATGACTGCTTCTTGGAGCAGCTGGTTCATGAACCGACCAGAGGGGAAGCCATACTGGACCTAGTCCTTAGTGGAACACCAGATCTGGTGCAAGAAATAAGGGTGTTGGGACCACTTGGCAATAGTGATCATAGTATGATCATGTTTGATTTAATTAGTGGAGGACAGATAGTAAAGGCATCCACAGTACTACCTTTTAACTTTCAAAAGGGAGACTATGATAGAATGAGGAATATAGTTAGGAAAAAACTAAAAGGAGCAGTTCCAAAGGTTAAAGACTTACAGCAAGCTTGGGTGTTATTTAAAAATACTATCCTCGAAGCCCAGACCAGCTGTATTCCACGCATTAAGAAAAGTGGAAGAAAGTCCAAAAACTGCCAGCATGGTTTAAAGGTGAGGTCAGAGAGGCTGTTGCTGCCAAAAAAGCAACCTTCAGGAAATGGAAAAAAGAGCCAAATGATGAAAACTGGAAACAGCACAAGCACTGGCAAGTTAAATGCAAAGCATTGATAAGGCAGGCAAAGCGGGAATTTGAGAAGAAACTTGCTACGGAAGCAAAAACATGAAATAAAGACTTTTTCAAGTACATTCGTAGCAAAAGGCCTGTGAGAGAGTCAATTGGACCATTAGATGATAGAGGGGTAAAAGGGGTAGTAAGATGAAACAAGGCTATAGCAGAGAGACTGAATGAATTTTTTGCTTCGGTCTTTACTGAGGAAGATGTAGGGATGTTACCCAAGACTGAAGTGGTATTTAAAGGTGATACTGCAGAGGAATTGGGAGAAATATCGCTACACCGGGAAGATATATTACAACTATTTGATAAACTGAATAGTAGCAAATCACCTGGACCGGATGGTATACATCCCAGAGTGTTGAAAGAACTGAAATATGAGATTGCAGACCTGCTATTGGTAATCTGTGAACTTTCATTAAAATCATCTGTAATACCTGAAGATTGGAGGGTCGCCAACGTAACACCAATTTTTAAAAAGGGTTCCAGGGGTGACCCAGGAAATTACAGACCGGTGAGCCTGAAGTCAGTACCAGGGAAAATGGTAGAAACCATCATAAAGAACAAAATTACACAGCATGTAGATAGTCATGGCCTAATGGGAGACAGCCAACATGGCTTTAGACAAGGAAGATCTTGTCTTACTAATCTGATATGTTTTTTTGAAGGTGTGCATAAACAGGTAGACAAAGGTGAGTCGGTTGATATAGTGTATCTGGACTTTCAGAAAGCTTTTGACAAAGTCCCCCATCAGAGACTTTTGGCGAAGCTAAAAAGTCATGGGATAGGAGGCAGTGTACTATTGTGGATCGGGAACTGGTTAAAAGATAGAAAGCAGAGGGTAGGTCTAAATGGCCAATATTCCCAATGGAAAAAGGTGAATAGTGGAGTACCCCAGGGATCTGTGCTGGGTCCGCTGCTTTTTGACATATTCATAAATGACCTGGAAAAGGGAATAACTAGTGAGGTTATCAAATTTGCAGATGACACAAAACTGTTTAAAGTTGTTAAAACCCAAGAGGATTGCGGAAAACTGCAGGAGGATCTGGATAAATTCGAAGACTGGGCATCCAAATGGCAGATGAAATTTAATGTGGACAAGTGCAAAGTTCTCCTAGGACAAGCAGGATGAGTCAGCCACACTTGGTGACGTCATCCGACGGCGCCGAGACGGAAGTACTCTCTATAGCTCAGAAGGGCTTTTGCCCTTCTGAGCATGGGCCAACAGGCCCCACCCCCCCTGCCCGCCCCTAGCCGGCCAGTTTCACTTCTTCCGCCTTGCCAGCAAGACGGACCTCTCTACTCTCTACAAAGATTACCATCCAAAGAAAGAGGAAAATCCCTCTTATCCACTTCAATTAATACTGATGCTTCTGTCTACATTTCTACAGAAAGATGATTTTCTATCATTGGAAGCAGATTTCTTGAACTACTCGTGCTCCAGGAAGAAGCAGGAAGCTCCCAGACGGGAGTAGTCCTCGGCAGCCCAGGACGTGCCAAATTGGCCTCCGTTCCCGGCTAGCCTCCTCCTCTCTCCTTCCGTAGGGCAGAAGAAATCCAGACTACGGACTGGTGGGAAGATAGCCCTCGTGGCAGCCCAGGACGTGCCTGAAAGGCCTCCGTCCCCGGCCAGCCTCCTCTGCTCTGCCATCTCACCGGAGAAGGAAACTCGCGGAAAGCAGCCCTCGCGGCAGCCCGGGACGTGCCTGAGAAGGCCTCCGTCCCCGGCCAGCCTCCTCTGCTCTGCCATCACACCGGAGAAGGAAACTCGCGGAAAGCAGCCCTCGCGGCAGCCCGGGACGTGCCTGAGAAGGCCTCCGTCCCCGGCCAGCCTCCTCTGCTCTGCCATCACACCGGAGAAGGAAACTCGCGGAAAGCAGCCCTCGCGGCAGCCGGGACGTGCCTGAGAAGGCCTCCGTCCCCGGCCAGCCTCCTCTACTCGGCTCGCTCTGGGATTCCCCATCTCACGTGTGGACCATGGGGGCAGCCATCTTGACCAGCCAGAGGCGAGGTCAGCGATCCTCCCCACCTCACATCGCAACTAAATTGCACTATAGATCTAAACAACTAAAAGAGTGAGTCTCACCTTCCTAGGTATGTTAAACAGCTGCCCTTCGTGAGCCGCCTCCTCAGCCGCAAACTCCCGGTTGCCGTCGCAGTTCAGGGAGACTCGGCAGCCCAGGACGTGCCTGCGGGCCTCCGTCCCCGGCCAGCTGTAGCTCGGCGCCCCCCTCCTCTGCACGGGTCCACCTCACGTGGGGGACCATGGAGGCGGCCATCTTGCCCAGACCGGCAAGTCTCCGCCCACCCTTCTGCGGCCGCCAGGTTTCCTGCACGGCAGTCACCTGGCCTATGACATCACGGCCTCCGTCTTCCCCTGCGGCGCCATTGGCCTGATTGCCGTCTCCTTCCTGCAGCATTGGCGCCGCTCCGAGCAGGGAGTTTGCCTGATTGCTCGGCATCTGCCCTGCAACGTCGGCTCCTTCCGAGCATCAGCTCCGCCCAAGCTGTAGGAGGGTCCGCTTCCCTCTCCGGATGACGCGGGTAGGTGGGATGCACCAAGCCTTCTACTCTGAGAGCTCTGTACTAGGCTGCACTAAAGAAACCCGTTCCCTGCGTCAGAGCCTCCGCATCTGGCCAATCGGGGCGGTGTAGCATCGGGGGAAGGAGTTCTCAGCGCCTTGCTTCTAGCGGCGCCATGAGCCCGCGCCGGCAACAGATCACCCCTGTCAGCGCCGACGATTCCAGCACCCCCCCCCCCCTACACACACACAATTAATGCTTCGCTGCAATCCCTTGCCGTTGCGGCCAAGGATACATTCCATGCAGGTGTGGCAGCTTGGGCCGTTATCTAAAAGGAAAACCTTACAGGTGGTCAACCCCTGTTTAGTCTGCAAGTGGCAGCAAGGCTGCGGTCTGATGTTGTCCTGGCCAGCATGGGAGCGCCCTCGAGTCATCTGAGGGGTTTGAGACAGTGAGTCGCAGTGCCAGGATGTCGTGTTTGGCACCAGGATACCTTCTGCAGGATGGGGGCGAGCATACTCCTGACTAGAGATCAAGGACCAGCCGCTCTTACTAGGAGAATCCGCCTGGCATTGCCTGTTGCCGAACGTGGTGAAGGAGGTCGGCGGCAGCAGCGGCGGCCATACGTTCAAATTCTCCCTCTGGCGCAGGACTATTGCCCGAACCTCCCTGTCCTGCATATGTCATGGCGATGGACTCCTGCCCTGGACAGCAATTAGTGAAAGGAATCCCTAACAGAGCTGCAGCCCAATGGTTAATACACTGACCTGTGATACAAGGTCATGAGTTGATTCCCGAGTGGACCTGATGACTAACAATAATTTACTACCGAAGGGAAGCTCTTGCTGCAGGGGTAGCCTTGCATGGTGCAATAGCTACCACATTCCTGCTGGGCCAGATGGAGTGGAGGAATAGCCTAAGGTTTCGAACCCTGCCTTGGCAACTGAAACCAAGCTTGGATTCCACCACTCTCCATTAAGACCATCACCGTGCCTAACGGCCATGAGAGGAAGAGCTCACGCACCACCAGGTCCCTGGGTGAGACCCTCGGCATCAGTGCGGTCAGCCCTGTTATCGGAGAACAGGCCTGTGGCAATGATCCAACCGCCATTCTCCTCATACATTGTCAAACTAAAGCAGCAATCCGCTGTCGGCAGGTCCACAGGCTCTTCCTCCACGTGGAATTCCTTGGATCTTGGATCTCGCCCTTATGAGCGGTCTTGCCCCTTATAAGTGCTGGTGTCAGGCACAATCGGGGCCTAAACACAGCCTGCATTAAAATAAAATTTTAAAATTATTATATATATATATATATATACAAAAATGCTATGCAATGTGCGCCTTAGAGTCAGTCCTGACTCCTGGTGACCCAGAAGCTCCGGGGTTTTTCCTGGCAGTGTCACCGGAGGTAGATTGCCAGGCCTTTCTCCGAGGCAATGGAGGGTTGACTGACTTGCCCAAGGCCACAACGAGGACTAGTGGGAATCGAACCCTGGTTGCTTGTTTGCCGGGCCGGTGCTCCAGCCACTCGGCTACTCCTCCACTCCTATATATATATATGTATACATAGGGAATGTAAGACAACTGCCAGACTGGTCAAGACCCGTTCCATCAGGCCCACACCTCCGGCATTATTGCTTCACGAGGCATGAAGCTACTTAGGACAGTGGCAACACGGTGGTGCAGTGCACACAGACAGTGTGTGCAAGAACGGAAGGTCACAGGTTCAAAGCCCAGCTGGGGCTACTGCCAATCCAGTCCACATATTCCCACCTGTGAACTATGTCACGACTCACGGGCCTAAGCGTGGCTCTGCTCCTCGCTGGCCAGCAACTGCCGCACCTTCCTTATTACACGACAAGCTACCACTTAACAAAGAATAAGGTGATAGGGCACAAACGGTGCCATCTGATACAGAGCTCTTGGAGCCCCGTTTCACCAAGGGCCGCCTCTAGAGTGGCTACAGCGTGGTACAACTCATACAGGCCGGGGTGTTCAAGCAAGTCAAAGGCTCCCACAAAGGCGCTCATCTATCAAGGCTCTCACCACTGTCAACTGAACAGCCGCCTCCCTCTGACTAAGTGCTCAGGTCCCAGATGGGGCTCCTGTCACCACCCTGTCTCTCTGGTGTTGTCGGCTATGGCCACAAGGGGAAATACAATGCATCCCTGTTTTTCCCGGCATTGCCTATGGACAAAGCTTTGACCACCCCTTAATATCGCTCTGGACAACGCTTGGGACATTCCCAATGGGGGCACGTGCCTAGTGGTTAGGACCATGAGGCACGTCCCAAGCGGATAAGAGCACTGCTTTGGGCCTGTAAGTGGGCAGTCTCTTTGCTACATGCATCAGAAAGTGCACCAGCAATTGCACTCAGAAGCCATCCTGCCTTCTTCTATCCTCCCACCATCGTGTTCTGACAGCCTAGCGCCGTGTTCTGACAGCCTAGCGCCTACCGACAGGAGGCCTGGCACTTGACATAGCAACGCTTCGGCTCCCAAAGCACATGGCAGCAATTAGATGTCTTCTCCTTCCCAGGTTACTCCAAACGTAACCCTCCACGAGCCCTCCGGTGCCTCACCGCTGCTGTAAGCACCTACCGCTACAACTCTCCACCACCACGTCAAGGAGAGCCCATCAGGGAGAGCTACACGTCTCAGGAGGGACCTAACAAGAACTAACCAGCCTCAACTTCAGGTAGCTTAGCACCATCCTCAATTAACCAATGCCTGAGCCCTTGCCTGCTCATGTTACTGCTGAGATGAAGCTTAGTGGTTAAGTGCCGTCGAGTCGCAGTCTCTCCTTGACGACCCTCTGGATAGTTGTCCAAATCCAATTACTGTCTCCTGTAGGGCTGCTCACGGTGGCAAATGGGCAACCCCTGCTGCTGAGATTATCTGGACCCACTTTTACGCTAACCGATCTTGGCGGGACGCTCACCCACCAAGAGGCCCGGCACTCACCCAACACGCAGTTCTCCAGATATGAGCCATCTCCCCGGATCGGCTACGCACCACGCTCCCTGGGAGGTACAGAGCCCCACGGAGACAGGATGGCACACGGTCGGGTGATCACGCACCAGCGTCAAGGGACCCAACCCTGTTCCCTCCTACACAGTACTTGCATTCTCCAAGGAGGACCTGTCAATAACTAATTCCTGCCTAGACCAGACAGGAGCCTCAGCCAGGCAGGGATATTCTTACACTGGCTCCAGACTCAATACCTCCCATACATGCATACCGTGCCGGGGTCCAACGTGGGTGAAACCAACACCCGGTCTTCTGACAACACCTTATCTCAGATTGCCCCATAGGCAGGGCAGTTCTGGCCATGGTGCAGATGCCAGCAGCAATGCGTAAGCATGCAGGGAGTGGGACATGCACCCTGAAGGCAGGGTACCACTGGCAGTGCAGTATTCTGTCCCCAACAGTGGCCAATCCAGGTCACGTCTTCCGGTCCCTCTGATATCCTGCCATTCTATTGTTCTTAAAAAAAAAAAAAAAAAGAGGGAGGAGCCTCTCTTATTAGTGAGGTGTTAGATGATGTGAATGCTCAGTGTTACCGATGCCCTGCTTCGTCTTCATGGCAACTACTACTGCGAAGTACCTACATCTCTTATGGTGCAGGTGTGCCTCGTCCTCGCAACCTCTGCACATGCGTGCATCGCGACAGCGGTGACCCCGCAATACTACTGCTACGCGATGACAACTATGACTACTGCTAGATGGCATGCTTCACGACAGCGGTGAATCCCGCACCCTACTATTGCTCGATGGCTGAATATCGCACTACTACTGATCGATATGACTCATCTCCAGGTGTACCTCTATTTTCACCCTCTGCATATGTGTGTTCGCATCCGCAACCAGCATGCGGGTAACTTCACCTCCTGCACATGCGTGCATCACAATCACAAGCTCACACGGAAAGGGCCTTCCTACTGCACCCTCTCACAACGCTGCTACTTCACATGCGTGTTTCGCCACTGCAGTACGGCAGTTCCGTTGCAGCATCCTGCTTCACAAAGGCTCATACCAGCCCTGAAGTAGTGTCTCGGCCTTCCCCCATCCACCACAGCACGTGGCAGCTTGGGAGGCACCAAGTGTGGCTGACTCATCCTGCTTGTCCTAGGAGAAAACGGAGTTACTTACCTGTAACTGAGTTCTCCGGGGACAGCAGGATAAGTCAGCCACACATACCCGCCCACCTCCCCTGGGATGGGGTCCGCCTCTTCCTAGTGCCCGCCTCCTAGCGGGAAAAAGGCTCAGCTAGTGACGAACTGGCCGGCTAGGGGCGGGCAGGGGGGGTGGGGCCTGTTGGCCCATGCTCAGAAGGGCAAAAGCCCTTCTGAGCTATAGAGAGTACTTCCGTCTCGGCGCCGTCGGATGACGTCACCAAGTGTGGCTGACTTATCCTGCTGTCCCCGGAGAACTCAGTTACAGGTAAGTAACTCCGTTTTATGCACCTAGGAAAGAACAACCCACACTATAGTTACACGATGCAAAGCTCCACATTAGAAACCACCACCCAGGAAAAAGATTTAGGAGTCATTGTGGATAACATGTTAAAACCCTCCGCCCAGTGTGCAGCGGCGGCCAAGAAAGCAAATAGAATGCTAGGTATCATAAGGAAAGGGATGGAGAACAAAACAAAGGATATTATAATGCCTCTGTATCGCTCCATGGTACGACCGCACCTTGAATATTGTGTGCAATTCTGGTCACCGTATCTTAAAAAGGACATAGCGTTATTAGAAAAAGTACAGAGAAGAGCCACCAAATTGGTGAAGGGGATGGAAGGCTACTCCTATGAAGACAGGCTAAGAAGGTTAGGGCTCGTTAGCCTGGAGAAGAGACGGCTGAGGGGAGATATGATAGAGGTCTATAAATTAATGAATGGAGTGGAACGGATAAACGTGGATCAATTGTTTACGCTATCAGAGTATAGAAAGACTAGGGGACATGTAATGAAGCTACAGGGTAAACTATTTAAGACAAATAAGAGAAAATATTTTTTCACTCAACGTGTAATCAAACTCTGGAATCTGTTACCGGAGGATGTAGTAAGGGCTGTTAGTATAGCTGGGTTTAAAAAAGGTTTTGGACAAGTTCCTGGAGGAAAGGTCCATAAACCACTATTAAAAAGGGACCCAGGATATCAATGCTTGACCCAGTACAAGCATTGTGGAACCTGTGTCTTTTGGGGATATTGCTAGGTATGTATAACCTAGATTGGCCACTGTTGGCAACAGGATACTGGGCTTGATGGACCTCGGTCTGACCCAGTATGGCATGTCTTATGTTCTTATGTCTAAGTTTAGACCTGCTCCAGGCATGAGCAAACATCTGAAGCATGCTTATTTTGACTGAAAAACATCCAAAGGGTGTAAAGAAGGTGGCATTCCATCGTCCCCTGTACTCGACACAATATCAATAGCAGCAGTGGCATTTGAACCCTGTTTGCCCTGTTCCTAGCCTACTACTATAACCATCTAGCCTAGATGTCTAGGTTCTGATATATGGTTCTAGGGGCATTTCTACATTCAAATCGTGTCTGCACCTGGACATGACTGCATTTTTTTCCAGACATTTTGGCTTAGATGTCCCAAATTGCATTGGATAGCCCTTCAAAAATTCCCCTCCACATGTTCAGAAATTTGTCTCCATTAACCAGTGTTTGTCATGCAAAAGCACGTTTTTGAAAGATTTGTTAGTTGATGCTGTTCAACTAGCAAATTTCTATCAACATTTTTTGATTTGATGACTTGTCATGTGAAGATATTTGATCTTTCTCCAACCTGATGAATCAGTACTGAAGATCTTCCATTGTTACTGGATACGTAGTAAATAGATTTCTTTTCCACACTCCAGCAAAGCCAGTCCTTTTACAGATTTTGCCATGTGGGAGAGCTGCTGTCAACGTGTGTAGGCAAAGCAGAATTCTTCTGGAACAAGCAGGAAGTCAGTTCTCACATATGGGTGACGTTGGCACCAATGGAGCCCTCGTGGAAGCATCCCCCCAGCTTTCAAAGAAACCCTATGGGTGATGCCACCATGCATGCGCGGTCCCCTTCCCGCACAAAGGTGCCATCTTGCTCAGTCTCATTTTTTCCACTGAGCCCTTCAGATGTTCGTCTGGCTTGCCCCCAGAAAAAGTTGATTTTTCTCTCAGAGTTTCATACTCTCCTCTGGTAATGCACCAGTACTCTTCCTGCCTGCCAACCTTGCTGCCTCGGCATATAGTTTGGTCTATTTGTGTAGTTTTTGTTCTTTTCTTTTACTGGCGTCTTTGTGCGTTTTTTCAGCCCAGAGTCTCTTCGACCTTGTAGGGGTACTTTTTTCCCCCATGGCTACCAGTGGCTTTAAGAAGTGTGATCGGTGCTCCAAAATTATGTCTTTGATCGACACACACGACTGCTGTCTCCGCTGCCTGAGGCCAGACCACAACCCGGCAGCCTGCGGTCTCTGCAAGAGGATGTCCAGTAAGGCCCTAAAGAGCCGCCAGAAGCAGCACGATAAGTTTTTCTCTGAGTTCCTGGTGCCTCCGAAGGCCAGGGCCTCGTCTGAGGCCCTGATGTCTCGGGTAGAGCCTTCCAAACCCAAGCCTCATCATAGGTCCTCAGAAAGGGGGTCTCCGTCGAGGAAACCCAAGAAGAAGAAGAAAACCTCGAAGGCAGCATCCTTGGACAGTTCTGACCAGCCAGGTGCTCCCCGGGCCCGGTCCGGCAGTCCAAGATGTTTGTCCGAGGCATCGGAAAAGGAACGGCCTGTGAATGTTCCCCAGAAGGATCCGACCACGGACCGGCCCCTGTCCCCAGAAACTATCCTCATCAAGGATTTCCCTTCAGGAGAGCCGGCGTCGGGCGTCTGGCCCAAGTCCTTTGGTGCCTGCGCCGAAGGCTGCAGAGCTTCTGGTCTGGAGTCCAGAATGGCGGCCCTGGAACGCAATTTGTTTGCTTTCATGGACCAGCAGCAGGCGTTGTTGTCTGGCACGACCGGTTTATCCGTCCCAACCACTGGGCCCTCGACTTCCAAGACATCCCCAGTGTCTGAGCCGATCCTCGAGGTCCTTAGGCCTCGAGTCGATCCTTGGTCCCGCTCGACAGGACTGTGGTCATCCCCTGCAGGTTTACCGGGCACCGGCTGCAGGGCATCGGGGGCCTCGACGGACTACTCCAAGTGGGAGACGGAAGACGAGGTGTCCCACAATACTCGTCGCCACAGCGACATCCCATCTGACTCTTCCATCTCGGAACCTCGATGGCAGTCCCCACCCAAGGATGTGGGTTTCCTTGATTTTGTCAAGGACATGTCCAAGGCCCTGGCATTCCCTACCAAGTCGGAGGAGGACCCTTGGGCGAATGATTTGGAAATCCTCCAATACGAGACCCCTCCACGGGAATCGTTCATGGTGCCCATCCCTCCCATCCTGGAACGGCTGATGCTCCAAATGTGGTGAGCAAGCGGCTCAACTCGATGTATCGAGTCCGCCGGAGCCCAGGCTTCCAAAAGTCACAGCTGCTGCTTAACTCCATGGTGGTAGAGTTGGCCCTGCGTCAGCTGAAAAGCCTGAAGACACACTCCTCGGTGCCCCCGGGCAGGGAGGCCCGCACCCTGGATGCCCTCAGCAGAAAGTGCTACCAGAGCTCAATGCTCATCGGCCGCATCCAGGCCTACCAGCTGTACATGGGCATGTACCTGAGAGACCTGGCAAAGGAATTTGCCAGGTTCTCGACTGGTCTCTCCGAGGATCCTTTGCAGCGATTCAAGAAGCTGGCCAAAGCAGTCCGTGAATGCTCCAAATTCATGTCTCGGGCGGCCTATGACTGGTTCAAGTCGGCGGCTCGAGTAGCAGCAGCTGGCATCAGTGCACGCCACCAAGCTTGGCTACAGTTGTCTGATCTCGAGCAGTGGGTTCAGGACAAATTGATCACTATCCCCTTCCAAGGAGAGAACCTCTTTGGCAAACCCATGACTGACAAGGCTGCCGAGCTGGAGACCGAGTTCATGACGAGAACCAAGCTCTCTAAAAAGACTGCTGCCCCTCCCCGACGGAAGGGCTTGGGTAAAAAGCCCTTCTACACAAGGAAGGGAGCTGCTTATAGAAACTACCCACCTTATCAGGCCTCCCCAGCTCCCCAACAGGGTCAGCAGGACAAGGGACATCGGCATGGCCCATGTAAGCAGAAGGCTCCAAAACACCAGGCACCGGCTCCAGCCCAGCCAGGGGTAAATTTTTGACTCCTTGAGTATAGCCATTCTGCCCCAAGGAGATCAGCAGCCCACAGGGGGATGTCTGGCCCTCTATGCCCAGAGGTGAGTGACCATCACCACCAATTCCTGAGCACTAAGGGTAGTTGGGGAGGGTTACCATCTCCACCTGAATCAGGCACCTTCCCCTTATTTCCTGGGAGAGCCCCTCAGGTCTCCCCTCCACTGGGACCTTCTTCTGAAGGAGTTGGCAGGTCTTCTCGAGGACAAAGCCCCACCACCTCAAGGGGTTCTACTCCAGATACTTCCTCATGCCAAAGAGGACAGGGGGCCTAAGGCCATCCTCAACCTGCGCAACCTCAACAAATTCCTGGTGACGGAGAAGTTCAAGATGCTCTCCCTTAGAACATTGTTGCCATACCTCCAGCAGGGAGACTGGCTATGCTCCTTAGACCTCAAGGATGCTTATATCCACATCCTTATCCACCCCAACCACAGGCAGTACCTGTGGTTCATAGTAGGGGGCAGGCATTTTCAATGCAGGGTGCTCCCCTTCAGCCTAGCCTCTGCCCCAAGACTTTTCACAAAATGCCTGGCAGTCATGACCGCCTTCCTCCGGCTCCAGGGAGTTTTCGTCTTTCCCTACCTGGATGACTGGCTCATAAAGGGAGGCACGGCCTTGGAGGTGCAGCACTGCATGCTCCATCCAGTTTCTGCAACACTTAGGCTTTGTCATAAACTACCCCAAGTCTCACCTCCTCCCAACACAGTGTCTAGAGTTCATTGGGACAGGGATTGATCGTCTCCAGTCAAAGGCTTTCTTGCCCAGGGACCAAGCCTATTATCTCAGGTCTCTAGCTCGGGATGTACAGTACCATCCCTCGGTACCCACCCAGCTTCTCCTGTGCCTCCTCGGGCACATGGCCTCCACAGTCCACATCACCCCAGATGCTCCACATGAGGGCAGCGCAGTGGTGTCTCTGGGACCAGTGGTCTCAGGCCACAAGCCACCTCCCAGACAGAGTTTCTGTGACCCACCAATTGGTGGACTCCCTGATTTAATGGCAGTTGCCCCAGCATTTCAAGGCGGGCATGCCCTTTCCTGTCCCAAACCCTCAAGGATCCTCACCACAGATGCCTCCCTGCTTGTCTGGGGAGCCCACTGCGGAAATCTCCGCACCCAGGGCAACTGGTCACCGGACGAGAGCACCCAGCAGATCAGCCTCCTGGAGCTCCGAGCCATACACCTAGCCCTGAGGGTCTTCTGTCAACACCTGCGTCCCCAGCTGGTTCTGGTCCAGACAGACAACCAGGTGGTGATGTTCTACATGAACAAACAAGGCGGCACGGGGTCTCGTACCCTTTGTCAGGAGTCTCTAGCCCTCTGCTCATACGTAATCCAACAAGGTATCCTCCTGCGGGCAGTGTACCTGCCAGGCCAAGACAGCCTGCTGGCTGACAGACTCTTCAGAGTTCTCCAGCCACACAAATGGCAGCTGTACCCCAGGGTAGCCGTTGGCTTTTCCGGTACTGGGGGGAACCTGTGATGGACCTGTTCGCCAGCCCAGACAACTTTCGGTTGCCCTGCTTCTGCTCCCAGCAGGCCCACTACTCCAGGGTGGCAGCAGATGCGTTCCTGGTCTCATGGTTGGAATGCCTCATGTACGCCTTCCCTCAGACGCCGCTGATCGCCAAGACCTTGTTCAGGACCCTCCATGACAGGACCTCGCTCATCCTGATAGCCACTCGGTGGCTCAGGCAACTGTGATTCCTGTTGACGGAGGAGGCCCCCATCCCCTTGGGGACTGCCCCTGGACTCCTGTCTCGAGGGGGGCTCTCTCCTGCATCCCAACCTGGGGTCCCTGTCACTGACAGCGTGGCTGCTGAGAGAGTGACTCTGGCCCCTTTCAGCCTTCCAGTTGAGGTGGAGGACATTCTGTTGGCCTTTCACAAGGCTTCTACTAGGAAGGCTTATGCCCTCAAATGGCACAGGTTCTCTGTTTGGTGTGCCAAACATGGGGCTGATCCTTTCTCCTGCCTGGTGGCTCTGGTGTTACAGTACCTTCTCCAACTCTTTCAGTCCAGGCTCAAGTCTAACTCCGTCCGTGTGCAACTTAGTGCCCTGGTGGCGCACTACCATCCAGTGGATGGTAAGCCCCTCTCAGTCAACCGTTGGTGACCCGTTTCCTTCAGGGTTTGCTCTTATCGAAGCCCCTGGTTCACCCTTCTGCAACCGAATGGGACCTCAACGTAGTGTTGGGGCAGCTCTGTCGCCCATCCTTCGAGCCTCTCGCTACCTGCCATCTTTGTTACCTTTCTTGGAAGGTGTTTTTCCTGGTTGCACTCACCTCCACTCGTAGGGTTAGTGTGCTTCAGGACCTTATGGCGGAACCGCCTTATACTAGGTTCTACAAGAACAGAGTGATGCTTCGCACACACCCCAAATTCCTGTCGAAGGTAGTGTTGCCCTTCTATCTCAACCAGGAAGTGGTGCTCCCTATCTTCTTTCCAAGACCTCACTGCAATCGGACTCTGGACTGTAAGAGGGCCTTGTCCTTCTATATCCAATGCACTCAGGGCCACCGCAAAGCTTTTCAGCTTTTCATCTCCTACAACCCCAGTAGACTGGGGGAGATGGTGACCAAATGTACATTGTCTGCTTGGGTGGCAGACTATATTGCCCTCACTTATGAACAGGTGAGGCTCCCGCTGTAAGGCTACGTCATTGCGCACCGTGCCAGGGCCATGGCGACCTTGGTGGTAAACTTGCACTCTGTTCCGATGGTGGACATCTGCCGGGCTGCCACCTGGTCTTCAGTCCATAACTTTGCAACCCATTACTGCCTGGAAAGAGAGTCCCGACGGAACAGTGCCTTCGGCCATGCTGTGCTCTGTAATCTTTTCAGGGTTTAGGCAACTCATATCCTCGACCCTTCTGTGTTCAGGCTACCGGAGTGCTGGTTTCATTGGACACAGGGGTCCTACTGTGGTCTGTGGGCACAGACTCAATTGCTGCTGCTTGCGGCTCCCCATGAGGGAGCCCTGTTTTGCTATGGGCTTTCAGTAGCCTGTAGCTGGTGAGTCCCATATGTGAGGACTGACTTCCTGCTTGTTCCTGGAAAAAACGTAGTTACTCACCTGTAACAGGTATTCTCTGGAGACAGCAGGAATCAGGCCTCACAACCTTCCCTCCTCCCCTTGGAGTTACTCCTTTACCATCTTTTATTTTTGCCATCTTTTAGCTATGCCATCTGACTGAGCAAGATGGCATCCTTGGGTGGAAAGGGGACCACACATGCGTGGTGGCATCTCTCAAAGGCTTTCTGAGCGAGGGCTCAGTCGGTGCCGATGTCACCCATATGTGAGGACTGATTCCTGTTGTCCCCGGAGAACACCTGTTACAGGTGAGTAACTACACTTTTTCACCATCTTTTAGAATGTTATTTGAAATTGAAAAGGAACTTTCCTTCAGAAATGATTTCATCTGTGAAGCACTGTTCTTATCAAGAAGTCCCTTATGAGGCTTCACTGAAGAGATAGCTAAATCCATATCATTAATCTTTTCCTGGTTCTGTAAAAATGCAGGATCTTCAATCTCGTTCTCCTCTTGGTTTATTTGACAATCGGATAAAGAAGTCTGAGAAATGACAGTATGTATTGTACCTGCTGCAGTTTCCTTGTCCATATTAGTGACTTCCTGATGCTAATGCTGAAGCTCATAAACTGAAGCCCCTCGTGTTCTCTCGAGAGACTCATCATCAGGAGGATAATTAACTACCATCCAAAGGATCAGGAGTCTTTTCCACAAGGAATGAATTGCCACCTCATTTAGGCTTCTTTGACATCTCTTTACTTGCACCACTTTTGAATCTTCTCTTCATTATGGACAAATGAATAAACATAGGCCTAGTCTGAAAATTGTCCTCGACCACTAAATACATTTACAGAATGGTTCTTACTGAGTCACAGTTGCTCTTTTCATACAATGATTTCTTATTCAGAATTCTGAAAACAGTTTGAAATTTCACGTCAGTCTACAAGTCTTTGGTTGTGAAAGGTGAGTTCAGATACTAATGGTTCTGAAAGTCATTCAAGCAAGGCTACAGAGATAAACCAAAACTTCCACAAGAGGAGATGTCAAGTGTATTGACTTGCTGAAACAAGTTGTATAATCGCTTCTCTGTGGACAAGCAGGAATGAGTCCTCACATATGGGTGGCGTCCCTGACAGAGACCCATCAGAGAAAGCTCTCCAGCTTCTATTGGAAGCTTTTGGGAGGCTCCACTGTGTCTGTGTGCCTCCTTCCAACCTTCTGCCACAGCACCATCATGCATCAGTCTTTGGTTTTCTGCGGAGCCCCACAAATACATTCCAGACATCCTCTGCTTTGTGAACTTCTTTTTCTCCTAACACAGATTTTTCACCTTCAGGTTTTCATCCTAGTCATCTGCCGTCATGGTTTACTCGTCCCTTTAGTTTTTTTCCCATCTGATCATGTGTTTTATTCTTTGATGTGACGTCTCGGCCCTCCCCATCACCGGTGCTCCAGCTGGGCCTCAATCTTCGTGACTGAGTCGTTTGACTTCCGCACATTTCCCAGAAAACAGTCAGTGGGTTCAAGGAGTTTTCCAAGTGTAGAAGGGTCATATCCACCATGGATACCCATAAGTGGTGCCAGCGGTGCCTGGGACCCAATCATCAGGCCTCTTCTTGTAATTTGTGTTTGCAGATGACAAAAAGAGGACTCAAAGGTCATGAGAGGCAGTGCAAATCACCTTTGGTGCTCACACGTCCGATCCATCGCCTTTGGCATAGGCTGCATTGATCTCGTTGGTTTCCAAGGCTGCATCGAGCTCAATCAAGGCTGCTTTTGGTTCCTGATCCCTTACCTTCCTTATGTCTCCTTACCTTCATTATTCTAGCCTTATTTTCATCTTTTGTCTTATCTGTCTTAACTAGGTTGTAAGCTCTGAAGAGCAGGGATTGTCTTTATATGTATCTGTACTGCACTGTGTATGCCTTGTAGCGCTATATAAATGATTAATAGTAGTAGTAGTGCCCCGGAGCATCGACTATCGATCAATCTCCACACGATGGTGAGGAAGGATTCAGCCTTGTCGTCTTTGACATCGAGGGGTGATCACACCGAACATCGGGTAAAGACTCTGGTGCATCAGTGTCGGAGCCCATCGAGACATGGCATTGAGAGTGATGGGGGTCCACATGAGTGCCCCTCAAAGGACATTGGAGGGGCATCGACAGCCAAGACCAAGCTGCCAATATCCCCATACAGATATCGAGTACATCAGTCAAAGTTGCTCAGGCCCCTCAGCCTTCGGAATTGACAGTCATGAAGAAGTGCCTTCTGCAAGTGCTCGAGGAATGCATCATTGTGCTGCTAATGATGCAACATGCTAGGGCCTTGACGTCAGCTGCATCGACACTGGCCATCGTACAGCTGTTCCTAAAGACGCACGCATTGCCTATGGGAGATGCACTAACATTGGGGCATTGAAGGATCCTGGCACTGATGCTTGCCCAGCCGAGTTTCCTCTCTAGTGTCTCTGGGTCCAATGTGCCCTTGAATTCTAGAAGGGTATTGGTGCATCATTGCTCCTGATAGAGATTCCGATTCTCTCAAAGCAGGAGGGAGATCCAGACAGAGACTCGGAAGGCTGGGTGACCAATGTGGAATCAAAGGACTTGTCGGAGGGCAGGTCTCCTGAGCTCCCGTCAGACCCATCTCTACCTCATGAGCGGCGCAAGTCCCCTTCTGAGGACATGACCTTCCAGGAGTTTGAGAAGGCCCATTTCCTTTGGAGACTGAGGATTATCCCAGGGCTGAAAATTTGAAGGTCCTGCAGTATTCCTCAGCACCTAAGGAGGTGGTGACAGTGCCTGTGCACCATATCCTCCAGAGGTGCAGAAGAGAATGTGGGAGAACCCCCTCACTATACCTTCAGTTCGTAGAAGGCTTGATTCTATATACAGATTCAAAAGGCTCCCGAGTTTGAGAAGTCTCAGCTTCCACATCATTCCTTGGTGGTCAAATCCACCCTAAAGAGGATCAAAAGTACCAGACTCATTCCTCGGTGTCCCTGGGGAGGGAGGCTAAGACTCTGGACTCTTTAAGGAGAAGGTGTTTTCAGAGTTCCACGTTCATCACCTATGTGGCCTCTTACCAGCTCTACATGGACATGTTCTTGAAGAACATCAAGTGCATCCTAGCTGACCTGGCCCAGTTTATGCCCCCGGACAAGTTGGAGCAATATCATTCCCTGATGACCCATGTCAAGGACTACTCTAAGTTCATGATATGGGCTACCTATAACACCTTCGAAACGGCATCTAGAAATGCTGTCTTTGGCATTGGAGCCCAGCGGCCCGCCTGGCTCCAGTTATCAGACCTAGAGTAATCCATGCAGAACAAGTTGGCAGATGTCCCATGCCGGGGAGAAAATCTTTGGTGAGCAGGTCAAAGAGAAAGCTGACTTCATAGAAAAATAGCATGTCACTCTCACTCGGCTCTCCAGGCATACATCTGAGCAAGACTCCTATCGGAGGAGGTACTGTATCAGGGTGAGGGCCATAAAAAAAAAAACATTACTCTCATAGGTGTAGGTACTTCCCTGGGCACCAACCCAAATAGAACCCTCGCCAGCTACAGCGCTGGGAGAAGCCTCATAAGGCCCAACCAGTCCCTCAGCTGAAACCGAGAGTGGGGTTTTGACTGGTTCCTTCGGAGCATAGCCATCCTTCCAGTAATTGCAGTAGGAAACCCTCTAGTCAGGGGAAGGCTTACTCTTTTTTGTACAAAAATGGCCCCTCATAACCTTACACTCACGGGTTCTACAGATCATCCAAAGTGACTACAAAACTACATTGGAAATACCACCAAATTGCCCACCCAAGGGTGCATCACCTCGACCCTCTGTATCAGGAACTGCTTCAGAGAGAAATCACTGTCCTCTTGTCAGATCTCGCATTCGAGCTGATACCACCAGAGCAAAGAAGGTGTGTGTGGGGGGGGGGGGGGTTATTCCAAGTACTTCCTGATACCCAAGAAAATGGGAGGATACTGTCCTATCCTAGAACTTAGAGACTTGAACACATACTTGGTACCAGAAAAGTTCAGGATGATTTCTCTAGGCACCCTGCTTCCATATCTTGAAAAAGCAGATTGGCTATGCTGCCTGGATCTAAAGGATGCATATACCCATATACCAATACACCTTGCTCACAGAAAGTTTCTCAGATTTGTCCTGGGAGGACATCACTTCCAGTACCAAGTGTTGCCTTTTGGCCTAGCCTCAGCACATCGCATTTTCATTAAATGGCTCCAGGTAGTAGGGCCTGCCTCCGGACGCTGGGAGTATTTGTCTTCCCATATCTGAACAATTGGCTGATCAAGTGTACCACTCCAGAAGGAGTTAAGGAATCAACATGATTGACCATTTAGGTGTTGGAACTACTAGGTTTTATGATAAATTACCCCAAGTCCCACCTTCAACCCACCCAACAGTTGGAATTCATAGGAGCCCTGCTCGACATAACTCAAGCAAGAGCTTTTCTTCTGCACGACGAGCAGCAGAGGTTGACGGCACTGGTGCAGGAGACTCATCTGAGTCAGCAAGTCACAGCTCACAAGATGTTGACTGTACTAGGCCACATGGCCTCTACAGTGCATGTCACACTCTTGGCATGCCTCCAGATGTAGCAGTCTTGATGGACTTTGAGGACTCAGTGGACCAAGGCCATGGGTCACCTCAGGGATCATCTGTTGGTCACTGCCCCTCTCGTTCAGTCATTGCATTGGTGGACAGTACACCACAATTTGCTCAAAGGTCTTCCTTTCCAAATTGCTCTATCTCAAAAGGTTCTGATAACAGACACATCCAAGCTGGGATGAGGAGCTTATCTCAAAGGGTTGCACACCCAGGTTAATTGGTCTATCCAAGAAGGTCTCCACCAGATAAAATTTCTTGGAGTTAAGAGCCGTAGCAAATGTTCTAAAGGCTTTCTGACATCGACTGTCCAACCAAATTGTTCTACTTTAAAATGGCAATCAGGTCACCATGTTCTACATCAACAAGCAAGGAGGAACCAGTGCTCGTGGGATCGACCTGAAAGCCACATACTTGCCAGGGCAGCCAGGCGAACAAAACACTTTGGCAGACAGAGTTGAGTACTCCAGCCACACGAATAAACACTGGACAGGGATTAATAAACAGAGTTTCAAAAAAAAACAAACCACTGGACAGGGAAATAGCATCTCACATCTTTTGGGAGTGGGGCACCTCCTCAATAGATCTGTTCATGATGCTGCACAATGCCCAGGTGAATCAGTTCTGCTCCAGAGTAGGATCACACAGCAGTCTAGCATCGGATGCTTTCCCCCTCCAGTGGAGGGAGGGTCTTTTGTTATCGTATCCTCCAATACCTTTCATTCTGAAGACCCTCCTGAAATTCAGAATAGATGAGGATGCAATGATTCTCATCACTCCTTACTGGCCCAGAGAGCCGTGGTTTCCTGTCTTGCTGCAGCTCTCCAGTCAGGAGCTGCCCCAGTTTGGCCATGCACCTACTACTACTACTACTATTTAGCACTTATATAGCGCCGAGCACGCAGCGCTGTACAGGTATGACATGCATATAAAAGATATACATGTAATAAATAGTCCCTGCTCATCAGAGTCATGCTCATCCGAGCTTACAATCGAATACTCATCCGAGTTTACAATCTAAAACAACAACACAAAGCGATAGTCAGTTCAGTGCAAAGCAGTGTATTTTGGTCATGGGAGATTGATGAGAATCGGGTTAGGATATGGGTGGAAGTCAGGATCTGAAGGCGACAGTGAAGATGTGGGTTTTCAACTTGGATTTGAAGAGGGCCAGTGAGGGTGCTTGGTGTATAGACATAGGTAGGTTGTTCCAGGCGTAGGGTGCAGCGAGGTGAAAGGAGCGAAGGCGTGAGTTAGCTGTGTGAGTGAAAGGCCTAAATAGAAGTAGTTTGTTAGTGGAGCGAAGTTCCCGAGAGGGGATGTAGGGAGAGATAAGGGATGAGAGGTATTGAGGTGCCACAGAGTGAATGCATTTATAGGTCAGTATGAGAAGTTTGAACTGTATGCGGAACTGGACGGAGAGCCAATGAAGTGATTTGAGAAGAGGAGTAATGTGGGCATGGCAAGACTGGCGGAATATTAGTCGAGCAACATGATTTTGTATATATTGAAGGGGAAAGAGATGATTCGCGGGGAGACCGGCAAGGAGCCGGGTTGCAGTAATTTAGGCGAGAGGAAATTAAGGAGTGGATAAGCGTTTTGGTAGTGTGTTCAGAAAGGAAGGGGCAGATTTTGATAATGTTGAAGAAGAAGAAGCACCAGATCGGATATCACAGGATCGCAGGACGATATTGAATCTGATCCTTGGCTCACACAGCATGGATATTGAGAGGCTAGTGTTGTCAGAGCTTAATCTGCCAGACCGGGTGCCCGAGGTCCTTCTGGCATCTAAGAGGGCCTCTATGAGAAAATCTTACTCTTGCAAATGGAAGAGGTTTGCTGTCTGGTGGGAGGGCCAGGCCATAGATCCATCCATCTGTTCCATACAAAAACTGCTTGAGTATCTCCTATACCTCTCAGAGTCTGGACTCAAGTGCAACTCTGTCAGAATCCACCTAAGTGCGGGGGGGCGGAGCTAGCCACTGAACAGAATGGACGCCTGAATTTTTGCTCCCGTTGCTGCCCAAGAATCCTGAACATATCCCGGTATTACATTGAAGTTTGTACCCCCTACCTACATCAATAACACCGCAATACAGCTGGATGGCATCCCTGAAGCCTGCCCGGCTGGAATTTCCACAGGGATCCGGCTCAGCAGCGAAACGATCCAAACCCGAAGTGGGTTCCCCGCAGAAAATGGCCGCGGGAGAGAAGGAGGGAGTGACTGCCGGTGGCCTACGTGAAGTGCTACAGGAATTGAAATGCGTTAAAGAAATGATTGCAGCCAATTCTAGTTCACTGAACATGATTCAAGAAGACTTGCTGGAGGTAAAAGAGAAACTCCTCGCCATTACCACTCGACTTAATGCAGTTGAATTACAAACCCAGAAGCATGGCGTTGCATTAGAACAGCTGGGCCCTTTGGTCAAACGAGTCCGGCACATAGAAAATCTGATTGAAGATCAAAATAACCATACCCGTAGAAATAATATCCGCCTTGTTGGAGTCCCTGAAGGCGCTGAAGGTACCGATCCGATTGGATTTCTGGGAAAAACCATACCGGAGATGCTGCAGCTTGTCTTTGCAAGGCCTTTTGAACTAGAACGGGCCCATCGAATCCCAACACACAAAGCTGAAAACACACGATACCCGCGCCCACTCATAATGAAGGTACTGAGATACCCACAGGTCCTACAGATCTTTCAAGCTGCACGGAAGGCCGGATCACTGCATATCCAGGGACACAAAGTGGCACTCTATCCGGATTTGAGCAAGCAAACGGTAGATCGGCGAAAAGCGTTGCTGGCCTGCAGACCCATGCTACAAAGTGCACAGGCAAGATACGGGCTATACTACCCAGGAACCATGCGGGTCACGCTGCATAATGAAACGAGGAATTTTGTTGACTCTGAAAAACTGAAAACTTTCCTACAAGAAAAATGCGGTATGGAAACCTGAGGTCAATATTCTGATCTCTCACGCAGTATAGAGAACTCAGCATATACTCAGGGGGTGCGGCCGTGCGTTCTCACAAATTTTAGAACGCCTTAAGCCTTGTTAAACACCTCATTGATTGTATTTCTGTTGTTCTAAATAGTTTTAATTAAACAGATATTTCTGCTTGAAATGTAGGGGTGGCAACGGGAGGTCGGGGTTGGTTACTGTTTCAGTGGATTGTGTTCACCTTAGCGATACAATGTTTGCCAGTTATGCAGTTGTTTGTGTCAGTCCAGTCCAGTACAAAACCCTCCACATACATGCAAAATGCAAGTACGCGGCAGGCCTATCCATAGGATAGCTTTCACCTATAAGACAGCTTATTCCAACGTTGATGTCTAGTGATCTTTTAATACTTTCGTTAAATGTAAAAGGTATTACTGGCCCTGTCAAGCGAAAGAAGATTTTAGCGTACTGCCAGCAAAAAAAAGCAGATATTGCCCTCTTACAAGAGACACATTTAACAGATACTGAATCGCAGAAAGTAACCTCTAAATATTTCCTGGTGGCGGCCTCGGCCTCTGCCACTCAACGCAAAGGGGGGGGGGTAATAATATTAGTGCGCAACTTCCTGCAATCCGCCATTACCGACACACAGATTGATCCGCTAGGTCGATGGGCCAGAGTGACGCTGAAAATAAATCAACAGCTTTACACAGTCTTCAATATTTACGCGCCCAACCTCGATGACCCTAACTTTTTCAAACTGATAGCTAAAGAAGTTACAGCCGCAGCTCACACCAATATCATATTAGGGGGCGATTTCAATGTCATCTTGGATCCACTGCTAGATCGCACGCCCTATCGGGCTGTAGACAAAGTCAAATCGCAGGCGATTCTTAAAGGCATCATAACAGAGCTACACTTGGTAGACCCATGGCGCCTACTTCATCCCCAAGAAAGAGACTACACATTTTATTCCATCCCACACAATACCCAAACAAGAATCGATTTCTTCCTACTGTCCACAGAGCTGATGCCCCAAGTGTTGTCCGCAGAGATATATGCTACAACGGTATCGGATCACGCCGCTGTCTCCCTAGTGTTGAACACCACCGTTACACAGCATGTTCCGCCAAGATGGACATTTGATAAATCCCTACTAGCAGATGACTCCTTTGTACAGCTACTGTCAGGGGAAATTGAGACCTACTTTAAATACAATACACCCACTGATACCTCCATCTGGAGCTGGTGGGAAGGTTTTAAAGCGACCATACGAGCTCATATTACCACCTACACCATTAGACGGCGTAAAGCCAGGAAAAAGAAAAAGATGAATTGGAACTCCAAATAAAAGCTGGGGAAAGGTTACTAGCCAAAAGAGCTGACTCAATGATATTGATTAGACTCCAAAAATTGCGCTACCAATATAATGCTCTCCTCAACAAAGAAGCACTGAGTAGTATCCAGCTACAACGTAGTATATACTACTATGAAAGCAACCGCTCTGGATCCCTTTTAGCTCGGCAGCTCAGACCAAAAACCAGCAAGACCGCTATAGCGGCGTTGCAGGACAATTCCGGGGGTCTTCTACTGAGATCTGACAAAATACTAGACCGCTGCAAAGAATTTTATGAGGAACTATATCGCTCAGATACCCAATGTAGTGACAGAGCCTTTGAAGATTTTGTCTCCAAGATAGTAGGACCCACATTAACCAGTCATCAAAGTCGAACGCTGGAACAAGAGATCTCAGTAACTGAAATACAAGATGCGATCAAACAGATGGCTCGTGGCAAAGCCGCCGGTCCAGATGGTATCCCACTGGAATTCTATACTAAATATTGCATTCAATTGGCTCCCATGCTACAGATCTATTACAGTGGCCTGCAAGATGAATCTCCAGAGATTGGAGCCCTGGCAGAGGCTGTGGTGGTAATTCACCCGAAACCTGGCAGGGATACACAAAAGATAGAGAATTACAGACCCATCTCTCTCCTAAACTCTGATTATAAAATCTATGCTAAAGTGCTTGCTAACCGATTAGGACGGATCTTAAAAGATTTGATACATGAGGATCAATGTGGATTTATACAAAACAGATCCACTACAGATAATGGAAGATTATTGGCACATGTACTGGCATCTGCCAAGACCAAGGCCGAGCCCCTGATAGGGCTAGCATTGGATGCCGAAAAAGCCTTCGATCAACTGGAATGGTCCTTTCTATTTTGATCCCTACGGTGGTTTGGGATAGGAGAAAAGTTCCTAAAACGCGTTGAATTGTTATATACCAAACCCACAGCTCGAATAGCGGTCAACTCACACCTCTCAGCCCCTTTTCAGTTGCAAAGAGGGACCAGACAGGGTTGCCCCCTGTCACCAATGCTTTTTAATTTAGCCCTGGAACCCTTATTAATAGCGCTCCGACAGAAGGAAAACATAAAAGGAATTGAGTTGGCTGATGGTCCCTGTAAATTGTCAGCATATGCCGATGACCTGCTCATTTTTCTACAACCATCAGACCTTCCTGAAACACTGCAACTCATAGATGCATACTCAGCGATATCCGGATATAAAGTAAATCTGAATAAAACAACAATTATTCCTCTGAATGAACAGGTCAGCGAAGAAATGATGCGTGGATACCCCTTTCAATCTGAGAAGTCATCCTTTAGATACCTGGGCGTGACCTATGGCACCACCTTGGAAGAGACTGTCGCAATCAACATTAAGATGTGTCAAGAAATTGTACATGATAACATCTGCAAGTGGACCCCCCTTCATTTGAGCTGGTGGGGCAGGCTAGAAACGATAAAAATGATGTTGGTACCAAAACTCAGCTATATATTAAGCATGATACCCTTACGTTTCCCGTCAGCCTTCTATAAGAAAATGAATAGTCAACTGATAGCCTTTCTATGGAACAACCGAGTACCTCGAATAGCTGCCTGGAAACTGAAGTTACCTAATACACAAGGAGGTGTCCATTTCCCAGATCTCGGCTGGCTGCACACTGCCTCTCTTTTAAAGCAGGGTGCTCAATGGGTCGACTCTGACGACACGGATAAAGGACCTAGATGGCTGAGTGTGGAGCGGGCCCTACATTCCCCCCTACCTACATGGCTACTGGTAGGCACAGTAGTAGACCAGACGGCACCACATAATGCTATTATCCGAGAAACACAGCATGCCTGTCGATTATTGGCCTCATGTATCGATGGAGGGGATGACTTCGCCGCAGATATGCCCATATGGCTGAACCCGCGCCTCATCATCGGAGGGAAGCCTGTCTTATGGAAAAAATGGGTGGAACATGATCTTATCACCATTGGACAACTGATCAATGGAAGTGCATTTAAAACCTTTGACAGATTAAGAACGGAATTCCGATTGCCTAATACATGCTATTTCCAATGGTGTCAGCTCCGATACTGTATGAGCAAAGCGGGTGTGTCACCTGTCTTGATACGTACAGGATGGCCGCTGCGACAGAAACTTCAAGAATTACAAACAGATGCCAAAGCTGTTTCGAGATGTGTTGCGATTCTCCGATCCAAAAGTGACAAGACATGTTCTAAGACACAGTCGGTGTGGGCTACTGAAACCGGTCAAGATCTACCTCCGAAAAATTGGGACACTTTTTGGGGAACTCAAATGCGTGCCACGAGAGCAGCGTCTCTCACACAATCTATGTACTTTATAGCACATCGAGCGCATATTACACCGGCTAAGGAAATGAAATGGACACTACAGGAGGGGAATTGATGTTGGTCCTGCAACATGGAAATTGGGACACTGGCACATATGTTGTTCCATTGTAAATCCCTGGAAATATATTGGAACAGAGTTTGGGAACGCATATCACAGATCCTCAACTTACAAACTCCTATCACTTATCGGATAGTGATCTATAAATCCATAGCTCTGGAACCTACTCTGATGAAATGGGATAGTAAACTGCTGGACTTAATGCTCGGGATAGCGCTTAAAATAGTTCTAATACACTGGAAGAATCTCGACAAAGCTTGTTTCGAGCATTGGTGGAGTCTCTTAATCCTACATAAGACCTACGAAGAGATTTATATAGCCAAGAACCCATGGTCTGGTAAACTCAGTAAGAAATGGTCAGCTTTACAAAATTACGTTTGATGAAAGTGATTGCTGGAGGCTGCCTTGTGGAATGGTCTCTGCTGTAACCACATTGAACGGAGAAAGGGAGGGTGGCGTGCTGGCATGGACTGATACTAGTTCTTGTTAACGTTATTGTACTGTCTTGTTCAAGTTATTATATTCTTTTGCTATTTTGATCAATAGCATCTGCTTGTATCCTGCTATATCACGATCGTTTGTATTGTTATTTTATATGTTAAAACTGAATAAAAACTACTATTAAAAAAAAAAAAAGAATCCACCTAAGTGCAATTGGAGCTTATCAAGGTGTGGAAGGAAAGTCCATCTCTCTACATCCTTTAGTTGTTCACTTGATGTGGGGGCTACTTCTCCCACGGTGTCTTGGGACCTTTAATGTGATTCTTGCGCAATACATGAAAGCTCCCTTTGAGTTGCTCAATTCCTGTCTTCTGAAGTTCTTGCCCTAGAACATACTGTATATAGTAACATAGTATATGATGGCAGATAAAGACCAGTATGGTCCATCTAGTCTGCCCAGCAAGGCGGCAAGAGTAGGTGCACCTGCCGCTCCATTAAGGTCATCCCCCCATGCCTTTGTTTAGGGGTGTATCCATCGCTCCGTGTAGGTATTGTTTCTGGAGGCAGTCACTTCAGCTTGCAGAGTGAGCGAGCTTCAGGCCCTAGTAGTTCATCCACCTTATACTAAATTCCACCACAATAGAGTGGTCCTCCAGACTCCTCTTAAATTCTTGCCAAAGGTGGTATTGGATTTCCACCTTAATCAGTCAGCTGTTCTTCCAACATTTTTCACAAGGCCCCCTGCCCACAAAGGGGAAGCTGCATTGCACATGTTGGACTGCAAGCGAGCCTTAGCGTTCTACTTGGAGAAGACAAAAGCCTATAGAAAGTCCATCCAGCTTTTTGTTTCTTCTGACCCCAGCAAGCTAGGGGCTGCCATTTCCAAATGCTCTCTTTCAAACTGGCTAGTGGCCTGTATCTATTTCGCTTATGATCAGGCAGGCCTGAGCCTTGATGTTCATGTCACAATGTCCATGCTATGGCCGCATCGGTGGCTAACTTGCAATCAGTCTCATAAAAGAGATCAGCAGGGCTGCAACGTGGTCTTCAGTCCACATATTCACATCTCACTACTGTCTGGATGGGGATTCCCAATGTGACAGCAACTTTGGCCAATTTCTACTCCAGTATCATTCTGTCCAGGCTACCAAAAAAATAGTGGGGCAGAGAGAAATTCACTTATTTTATACATAGCTGGTGGTTGAGTTCTGGCCTCTTGCCATTTCGCAGTTGAGTTACCTCTGTTTGGCTTTATGGTGGCCTCTGTTTTCGGTAGCCTATAGCTTGGGAGTCCCATACATAAAGACTCATTCCTGCATGTCCAGGAGAAAAGGAAGTTATTCGCCTGTAGCAGGTGTTCTCCGTAGACAGCAAGAATGAGTCCACACAACCTTCCCACTTCTCCGAGGAGTTGTCTTCTGCTACAGCTATGTTGTCAGACTGATATATGATAGTGCTGTGACAGCAGGTATGCAAGCGTAGTGGAGGCTCCCAAAAGCTTCCAGTAGAAGCTGCTGAGTGTTCTTGTGCAGGGCTAAAGCGGGGCTGTTACCCATACATGAGGACTAATTCCTGCTGTCCACGGAAAACAGCTGCTACAGGTGAGTAACTATGTTTTTACAGCATGTATACTGATAACTTCTTCAGTTTATTGACCTTTCCATTAAACTAAACCTGTTCGAGCACTCTTAGAAGTTAATTTTATAAATTTGCTCCTAGTTAACGACAATGTGCACTAATTGCACCTATTTTATAAAATCAAGTATGCAAGTACTTTATAAAATAGGGACATAAGTGGTCAGATATATGCAGCAAATCCAATCAGGGTCTTTCATATACCCTTTTGTGGCACCTGATCTGATGAACAGTGAGAAAATAAATCCATCAATTCCACGGTGCTCTTCCCTGTTGAAGCCTGGAGAATAACCCTTTGTTGGCAAGGAATAGTGACATTCTGGACAACTGGATATTGGTTAAACCTGAACTGATAGGTTGTGAAGGTCTTGATGTTGTCTTCAAAGGCAAAAAAATCGTGATGGAACCAGGCTGCTGGCATTAAACTTTAAAAAGGAGATAGAGCAGCTTTTAAACTAGATAATAGGGGAAAGCCGACAGTCGCTCGAGCACATGGTTTAGAAGGATGTATCCTTGAAGGATACTAACAAAAGACTGAAGTTAGGGCATATCAACAGAGAGGTTCCAATAAAGACAAAATGATCTTGTGTTCAGAGCATACAGAATTTAGATTCCATATAGCCCCTGCCTACCAGTAACCAGATTAATATGAATAAAATACAGCCTCTAAAATGCTTATATGCAAATGCTAGAAGTCTAAAAAATAAGATGGGAGAGTTAAAATATATAGCACTAAATGAGAAGTTAGATATGATTGGTATCTCAGAGACATGGTGGAAGGAGGACAACGCAGGAGCCGTGGTTGCCAGTGGAAGGAGGGTGGCAGGAACAGAGATGACTCGGGGGGGAAGGAGGGGGACGGAACAGAGCTTACATCAGGGGAGGGGGGGGCAGGAATTGAACTGACACGGGGGGAAGAGGGAGGCAGAGAAGAAGGGGGAGAGGAATGGAGCTGACATGGGGGGGGAAGGAGAGGACAGCAACAGAACTGACACGGAGGAAGGAGGGGGCTGGAAGGGAAGAGAGGGCTGGAAGGGAGCTGATGAGGAAAGAGAGGGCTGAAAGGGAGCTGCAGAGGAGGAAAGAGATGGCTGGAAGGGAGTTGACATAGGAGAAAGGGGGCTGAAAGTGAGTTGACATGGGGGAAAGAGGGGTGTTGGAAGGAAGTTGACATGGGGGAAAGAGGGGGCTGGAAGGGAACTGACAAAGTGGAGGAGTGGTTGGGGCAAGGTACTTCAGACTGGAAGTTCAGGGGTTCAAATCCCACTAGAGGACAGCAACCTTGGGATGGAAGGACTGGGGTTTCTAGTCCCACAGGTGCTCCTTGTGGTCTTGGGCAAGCCACTTAACCCTCCATAGCCCATGTTCCCTGTAAAGTAGTTATCTCCAAGTTATAATGCCCTGTTCAATGTAATTTCAGTTTGTTCAATGTAAACCACACTGATGCAGAATAGCACAGTATATAAGAGAATATAAACAAATTGAACTTCTTATCTTTCCCCCTAAAACCTCCCCTTCTCTTCCTCCTTTCTCAGTCTCTGTGGATAACTCTGTACTCCTTCCTGTTTCCTCAGCCCGCAATCTGGGGGTTGTCTTTGACTCCTCTCTCTCTTTCTCCACACATATCCATCTGATAGCTAAGACCTGCCGTTTCTTTCTCTATAACATCAGCAAAATCCACCCTTTCCTTTCTGAACACACTACTAAAACGTTTGAATCATCTCTCTCCCCTTCAATCTATTCAACACTCTGCTGCACGGCTAATCTTCCGCCAGCTTCATCATGCCCATATTACTCCTCTTCTCAAGTCACTTCACTGGCTCCCTATCCATTTCCGCATCCAGTTCAAACTTCTCCTGCTGACCTATAAATGCATTCTCTCTGCGGCTCCTCACTACCTTTCTTCTCTTATCTCTCCTTACAACCCCCCTCGGGAACTCCGCTCTTCTAGCAAACTGCTTCTATCTGTGCCCTTCTCTTCTACTGCTAACTCCAGACTTCACTCCTTTCACCTTGCTGCAGCTTACGCCTGGAACAAACCTGTGTCTGTACGCCAAGCACCTTCTTTAACCCTCTTCAAATCCAGGCTGAAAACTCACCTCTTCGCTGCTGCTTTTGGATCTTGATTCACCTGATCTCCTTTTTATTTCCCCCTGTTTTATCCCTGCCTACACCTTCTGTGTTTGTCTTGACTAGATTGTAAGCTCTGATGAGCAGGGACTGTCTCTTATATGTCTGTGCAGTGCTGTGTATAACTTGTAGTGCTATACAAATGCTCAGTAGTAGTAGTAGTAGCTATGTTAGGGTTTCCAAGTCCTTCTTGGTATTTATGTTGCAGTGGGAGGTGGTGTGTTGGGGTCACAAAGTTCCTCTTGTTTTTCAGAAAGTAGGAAATGCTATGATGGGGCGCCAAGTGTCTCTTGTTTTTGTGGAAGTGGGAGATGCTGCATGAGTGCTGTTCCACCCATCTTGTTTGGCATATTTAGCAGCATGTTTCCTAGGCTCCGCCCTGAAAACATGTGAACATAAGAAGAAAAGAAATGCCATACTTGGTCAAACTAAGGTCTATCAAGCCCAATATCCTCTTTCAAACAGTGGCCAATCCAGGTCATAAGTACCTAGCAGGTTCCCAAAAAAGGCACACAGGTTCCACAGTGCTTATCCTGGGTCCTCTTTAATAATAGTTTATGGACCTTTCCTCCAAGAACTTGTCCAAACCTTTTTTAAACCCAGCTACACTAACAGCTTTTACTACATCCTCTGGTAACTAATTCCAGAGTTTGATTACGCAGGGTTGTAGGCCAACTGCAGGGATGAAGTTATATCTCCCTGCAGTTACCACATTTCAGCATGGCAAAACAGCTGTCGGTGCAACTAAGGCCACCCAATGAGGTGGTATTAGTTGCCTCACGCTACTTGCACTGAGCCATTATGCTAGTTTCTGCTGCATGCGTGTGAGAATTCTTTCTCTTGCCTCACTCTGCAGTAAAGTATAATTTTGGAAAAGAAATCCTGTAAACCTAATAGTAATGGGTAAAAACATTTTTATTTACTACATATGTCTGTTTTTAGTTTGTACTTATATATTCCCTACTTAGTGAAGATCCATCTCTGTTCTGCATATGTGTGACTGAGGCTACATGTTCTGAAAGCATGGAGTTTCTATGTAGGGAGCTGTAGTAATCCTGCTTGTTCTCCAGGAACAAGCAGGAAGTCGGTCCTCACATATGGGTAACATCAGCGCCAACGAAGCCTGTGCAGATCCACTCCCCAGGTTTCTTTTTTTTTAATATATATTTTTATTTAAGTTTTCTTGAATAACAAAACATATGTCCAAAGAAACATAACAAGATAAACAAAATACCAATATCCAAGGAAAAATATACACATCAAAAACCCACATCAAGCTCATAAAACACATAACTTAATGGATTCAGAGCCAAAAGTAACCACAAGGGTATTACGTTTGGGAATGACATCTGCAGAATCTTCCAAAAAAAGCTGTAAGATCCTGACCAACTGAGAGATCCGAGGAAAGCAAGGGACCCTCATCCTTAGCTAAAGGAGAGGATCCCAAAGAGAGATAATACATATGGATAATGTCTAAATTCACATCAATTTTTAACACCTCAGTGAAATACTTTTTCAACAAAATATCAGAGAATAACAAATGAGTGATGGGAAAGTTCAAAAAACGTAAGTTCTTAGCCCTGGACTGATTCTCAAGAACCTCCAGCCGATAAGAAAAAGAAAGAGAATCACGAATTAAGGCAATATCATTATCAGAACAGGACTGGAGCCGAGAATCTGTCCGGGCTAGAGACTTTGCAAACAAAACCAATTGTTTATCAGTATGTTGCATTTTACTGACTATACATTATGAGTAAACTGGCAAAGGGAAGACACAGTAGAAGATAAACACATATCAAAATTGTGAATAGCAGTCCAAATATCCATTAGAGTTACCTTTCCTGATACCGGAGTCATGGCCGTCCCATCACAGGCAACTGGAGAGACAGGTTGTGGAATTGGAGGGGAAACTTCAGGAGACAAATCCAACAAAGTAGACAAAAAAGGAGGGAGAGGAAACGGCGGTGGCGATCTAGAATGAGAGCTCAACGAAGCCCCTTCCGGTGACGATGCAGCAGGTAGCAGGGAAGTCAAATGTTTGTCCATGGGACCCACCATCTTACCTCCTTGCACTTTGGCTCCAGATTTAGTAGACAATTTCACTTTCTGTTTACCCATGGAAAAGCTCTGACCGCAAGCTCCTCAGCAGTGCCGAAGGGGCATGGCCCCTTAGGTTGCGCCATGCAGGCTGCAATATGTGGCCGCGTGTAGGAGTCGCCGGATTAAGTAGAGGGATGGAGAGGGGTCTTCAACAGCCGGGAACGTCCTCCTTATGCCTGCCTGTTGAGAGCAGGACCTCCAGGCACCCGCTACACTGCTCCCGCCGTGAAAGGCAACTGCCGCGTCTGCTCCCCCGATTGAGATCACTCTCCACGAACCTCCTGCAGCCGCCAGATTAAGTAGAGGGATGGGGAGGGGTCCTCAACAGCCGGGACAATCCAGTTTCGGGTGGTAAGTCTGCTGCAACCCGACCACGGAGCCCTCAACTCAACATGGGAGACGGCAAATGGGAGCACCTGTTGAAGAAGCCCTGGAGAGATGAATCGCCTGTGGCATTGAGGAATCGACGTGGTCGCATCAACTCCATCACTATTCAGGATTCCACAGCCAGGGACTAAACACCGGCCTCAACATCCTCCGCCAGTGCAGGCAGTAGAGCCATTTAGCATTGAGGCCAGGATAACAGCCCTTGATCGTAGTTTCTCTGTGTTCTTGGAGGTGCAATGGGGCCCAACTCCTGTTCATTCTGGGTCATCGGTGCCCCACACAGGGACTTCCTTGACGAGAACCCCCCTGGAGGATGCTTCCCTTCCCCCCCAATCTTTGAGAGGTTGTCATGGTCTGTGTCAAAGCCAGGTCGGTCCGTAGGGGCTCTTGCCAACTCCTCCGGCTCTGAGTCGGCTTGGGAGATGGATGAAGAGTCCCCCAACACTGTACTCCACCGGGATGTCCCCTCCGACCTCTCTCTGCCACATCACTGGTGGAGGTCCCCTCCAGGGGATCTTGCCTTTCTGGAGTTTGTGAGGGAGATGTCCCTGGTTCCCAAAGATGAACCGCGTGCTGAGGATCTCATGATCCTCCAGTATGACGGCCCTCTTCGGGAGGCGCTGACGGTGCCTGTGCCCCCAATCCTGGAGTGACTGTGTTCAGGATGTGGGAGACCCTGGTGACAGTGCCAATTGTGAATCATCAACTTGATTCACAGTATCGAGTTGGCAGGAGCCCTGAGTTCCAAAAAACACAACTGCCACACAATTCCATGGTGGTGGAGTCGGCTATGTGTCCTATCAAGAGCCAGAAGACTCACTCCTCAGTGCCTTCTGGCAGGAAGGCCCGTACCATGGGTGTTTCGCAGGAAATGTTTCCAGGGCTCTATGCTCATAGCCTGGATCTAGGCTTACCAGCTCTACATGGGCATGTACTGTACCTGACGGACCTGGCGAAGGAGCTCGCTGGGTTCTTGACTGGTTTAGCAGGTGAGCCCCTTGAGCGCTTTAGGACCCTGGTATCATTGATCAAAGAGTACTCCAAATTTCAGACTTGGGCAGCCTTCAATGGCTTCAAGGAGAACACCTATTACAGGTGAGTAACTACACTTTCAATTTTCTGAATAGGAATATGGATTTTCTAGGGCCCACTGCAATATTTATGGTGCTGCCTTTTCTGGGTACGCTCCATGTTATGTGAGTTTTGGAAGTTAGTGCTGTTTTAGATAGATTTGCTCTATGGGTCCTGTACTCTGGGTTCTTGGTGGGGTCAACTGTAGGGTGTTGGTTGGGGGGAAGCACTGGAATATGCAGAGTGGCCCAAAAAAGTGAGAGCATCTCGTAGCATATAAGTTATTTAAAAATTCAAAAAGAAGGATGTAAACAATTGACAAATTTAAAGGAAAAAAAATGGTGACCGGAAATTGTCAAAATAAAGATGTTATATAGCTAAAAAAGGTAAATAAGTAAATTATTTAAGCTTTTAATTTACAAGATGTTCTCACTTTTTTGGGCCACCCTGTATATTGTTTTTGAGATTTGCAGTTTTGCATTCTTTATGCTGCTAGACATCATGCTTGGCAAGATAGAAGGTCAACGCAAAAGAGGAAGGCCAGCAATGAGATGGATCGATACAATAACAGCAGCTACGGGTACCAGTCTGTCAACAATAAGCCGCCTGACTGAAGACCGAACACAATTTAGGATAGCTATCCAGAGGGTCGCCATGAGTCGACTCCGACTCGACGGCACTTAACAACAACACAACAACATGCTGCTAGACTGAAATTTAAAATATTTTGTTGGTTCAGATTCAAGGAAATTTCAAATTTTAAGGGAACGTCTTAGTTTAATTTTGTTTAGTAGCCTGATAGCTTCACCGCTGCTGAGTTCCGGACTTTTCCAACTCTAGCACAAACCAATTCAGCATTTGAATTCATGGTTACCAGGATTAGTTTATCTCATTTTATATCTTCCCTCTTCATCAATAATCTGGTCATAGCAAAATAAATCTAATGTGCAGATATTTATAATGATTTGATTGGGGGAGGGGCTATGTAAGTGGCTTTTCGTTAATCAAATGTAATGTTTTTTTGGGGGGGGTTATTTAATATTTATAAGTCAGCCTAGCTGGGTTCAAACTGTGCTGAATCAGTTCCAACTGAGGGCACCATCCACCAGGGACTTTCCTCCCAAAAAGAAAGATACCTGGGTCCCAAGGGACAGCCAGTCCAACCATTTGCTTCAGGCAGTACTGTATCTCCCTCCAAAAAACTTGGACTCGTGGGCAAAGCCACCACATGTGTGCTAAGGTTCCTTTCTCGCCACAGTTCCACCAGCACCTATCGGATACCCCCGGGAATGCTCAAGCCACTCACACTGGTGCCATATACCACCCATAGACTAGCTTATAATTAGTTTCTCAAGCATTCACAGCTACCGAACTTCTCCAAAGCCTACCCTCAACCTTCTCCCACTTTTGCTCTGTGTATGAGAGATGCAACTCCTGTGCGCACTGGGCCCTGTGTTTGCCCTCTCCAAAATGTTGTTTCTGCATGCATGCATACAGGGCTGCAATGAGGCCCTTAGTATTTGTGCATTCCTCACATAAGCTTTCAACCTCTGTCAGCTCGCGAACAACTTGCTGTAGAACACCTTGATTCCCCACCCACTGTGCCACTTGTGCATACTGGTATGCATGATGAGCTGGGATATCAAATTCCTCTTTCAATTCGGAAAAGGAACGGAGTGCTCCATCCGCAAATAGCTGGCCTATTCGACTAAGTCCCTTATGCCCCCATTGTCGAAAAATTAAATCACTCATATCCAGAGGGAATGAAGTGTTATTAACTATGGGTGCCAACGGCATCAACATTGCCCCTCGTGGCCAAAAAAATTGGTCCCAGCAATGAAGAGTATGAGCTATATATGGATTGAAAGCTCGCGCACTGCATCACAACTTGTAGCAGAGCCAGAGGTGGTCTCCCAAACCAGCTCCACCCGCCAAATCCATTTCCATTTGCACCCAACATTTAGTACTAGTAGAGTTCATCCACTCCACCCCTTCCCGACTCTGCACCACTGCTTAGTACCAACTAAGATTAGGAACCCCCCATGCCTCCCCGCCGCTTATGATCATACAGAATCCTGCGGGCTATTCGAGGGCATTTGAACTTCCATATGAACTTCATAATCTGCGCTTGCCAGGACTCCAAGACCCCACGTGGCAAGGGTATAGGGAGCACCTGGAAAAAGATACAAAAAACGTGGGACTGCTACCATTTTGACTACAGCAATGTGCCCAAACCATGACAGCATCAGGCCCATCCAAGATTCCAAGTCCCGTTTAACTTGCTGTATTAAGGGTCCATAGTTCACCACATATAGTGTGGCCTATCTACCGTTAGATTCACGCCCAAATAACAAAGGGCTTTGTCTACCCACCAAAAAGGGAAGTGCATCTTCAATGGCACACATATCGCTTCCGGGACTCCCATATTCAAAATCTGTGACTTAGCATAGTTAATTTTAAACCCCAAGACCTGCGAGAAGACCGCAAAGAGCCACATTGCCCTGGAGAGGGAGGCCTCAGGATTAGGCAATGAAAGTATTATATCATCTGCAAAGAGTGCTATTTTATATTCATGAGCACCCACCCTCACTCCAGCTACGCCTGGGCGCTCGCGAAAACTTAGCACCAGAGGCTCCATCACCAGCGCGAACAGTAGCGGGGACAGTGGACACCCCTGCTGAGTTCCCCTCTCCAGTTCGAAACTCTTCAATTGGCCCCCATTAACTCGTACACTAGCTCTGAGCCCCTGATACAGACTATGCACCCATCTCATAAAGTTAGGTCCAAACCCCATTGCACCCAACAGGAGGACAAATGCTGGACAACACAGAGGGGAAGAAGAGCTGGGGAATGGAAGGACTGGGGTGAAGGTTGAAAAGCGGTAGGTAGATGGCGTAAAAAAGAGGGAGATTGAGAACTGGATAGTAAGGAGTAATGAAATCTGGGTGGCCAGAGAGAGAGAAATAAATGGAAGAAAGGTGGAAAGAAAAAACATCGATATCCAAGAAGGAAGGAAGTGAAGAAAACAAAAGGAGAGGCAGATGGAGTCGAGACCGTAGAAAGAGAGCTAAGAGAAGAAGTTTCAGATTGGGACCAGCATGATCAGAATATAAAATGTTCAGACAACAAAGGTAGAAAAAATAATTTTATTTTCAAATGAGGGATTGGACTTTGAACTATTTTAATATTTTACACAGTACAGGGAAATGAGTCTCTTTTATTTCTCTGGTATTGCATTGCATGCATAGTCTGTTTTCTTGGGCTTTCAGTTTAATTTTTGTCTATATATTTTTATTTTCACTTTAGGTTATCCTCACTTATTCTGTCCTTGGTGAGGGTCTGCGTTCTGAGTGTGTGACTGAGACCAGGAGTACTGTTAACGTGGAGTTTGTTCGAAGGGACCTGTATTGTAGTAATCTGACTTGTTTAGCTTTTCAATCGGTCTATGGATGTATAGTGCTGCTTTTATCTGTTGTATAAGTTTTGGAAGTTTATGCTGGTATGATATGGTTGATTTGGCCTTGTAGATCATCAGTGACTTTTGTAGGGTTTTGTATTAGTTCACAATATGCCTGGTACTGGAGAATGTTTGTTAGTGAGATGACTAGAATCAGATTTTTTTAAATTAGATATTGAATTTTGTGGGTAGATGTCATAGTTCTGTTCTGCACCCATTGTTTGGGGGGGGGGGGGTGTTCTGTGAATGCAAAATATTTGTTCAAAAAGAAAAAGCAACAACCATAATACAGTTTATAACAACAAAATAAAAATGAGTTATTTAATTTGGTGTTATAAACTGTACAGTGGTTCTCACTCTCTCTTTCAGTTCTGTAGTGTGTGAAAATATTTTTTATTTCCTCTACATTATCTAATTAACTTCTTGATTTGGTTCAGTACCTGACTGCAGTTTTGAGAAAGCCTCCCCCCACCCACGATTCAGGGTAGGGGGGTACCATCTCATCTTGCGCCTCAGGCAGCAGATTGCCTTGAGCCGCCCCTGTGTATCTGCCCCACCTTGTGGCACTTTTGTATTTTTCTGCTAGGCCAAAATCTACTGATGAATTAGGAGTTTACATTGCTTAAACATCAGGGTGGCAGCTTTTGAGGGGAGGCAAAAAGCAGCAGCCGTCAAAGGAACACAATAGATTCTGACAGCCACACAAATTTGTAAATCATCAGCACATTTTTACCTGCAGAGAGCGGGCACACACATATATACAAAGCAAAGTTTAATATTTTAAAAGTGTGATGTTCCTAAGCATTTTAAAGGATTGTTAGAGGGGTGGGAATGCGATGATTATAGTTGAGTTTAATTATCAAAATCTGAAGGGTATGGGCGTTAGGGTGAAGGTTGCCTAGGTTATTCAATATCCTTGCACTGGCCCAGTTAAAACACTCACCTTTTATTTTTACAAAAAGCAAAAGCAAACAAAACACAATCACACATCACACTCTAAATTTTTTAATAGCTCCCTCACACCCGGTGTAAACTGCACCAACTACCTTGTTTGGAGCATTTTCTGAGTCCCTGGGTTTCCTTAAAAGGGGCATTACAACCTCCTACTTGTCCACCAGTATTGTAACAGTGATGTTCAGCACCGCCAAGTGCAAACATTACAACAACAACTACAAGACCATGTGATCTTACATGCCCCACTGGACCTTCTCCATTGCGGTTTTAAACCCAACCACAGCGTGGAAACCCTACTGACATCTCTCCTGGACAGTTTTATCAAGGGCATAGACAACATAAATACGGCTTCATCCTTCTTTTCCTAGACATATCTGCAGCCTTCAACACTGTCTTTCCACCATATACTACTGCAATGACTAAAAGAAATAGACCTCCATAACTCTACTATCAAATGGTTCCAATCATATCTGGACAGCCGATAGCAGCATGTCAAAGACGGACAAAACAAATTGACACCATTCACAATACACCTGGGCATCCCACAAGGCTCATCCATCTCCTCGCTACTTTTCAACTTATACATACAGCACATCTGTACATTATAGCAAAACACAACATCCAATACCAACTATATGCTGATGATATCATGATATACACCCCAATCAACATAGACAAACCTGATTGTTTCTAAGCATTCGGTTATGGATGAATAATGACTACATGGCTCAATGACAACAACCTAAAAATAAATTACAAGAAGTCAGAAGCTCTCTTCACATCACAAGAAACACATCATTTGCCCCCCCCCCCCCACCTCCCTTCCTGCAATAAAACTATCACACTAAATTTAACAGTAAAAAAATGAAGTAAGGTATCCGGGAGTCACGCTAGATCAAATCTCAACCTCCAATCACATATAAACAAGACCACAAAAAATGCCACTATAAGATGAAGATCATCAAAAAAAACCTGAAACGACTGCTTAACCAAAACAATTTCCAGACCATTTGCCAAGCCATCATAACACCAATCCTGGATTATTGAAATTCAGTTTACCAAGGGCCTCCCAAAGCATACCATTCACCCACTGCAAATGACACAAAACACGGCAGCCGTATCATCTCAAGATCAGCATGCCACAACCACATAACACCCCTTCTGAACCACCTACACTGGCCCCCAATACACTCATCCACCAAGTTCAAGACAATGCCATATTTAAAATACTACAGCATATCTCAGCAGATGTGCTACAAACATTGGTCACAAAAGACTCTGACAGCCAACCAAGAAGAATCAACAAGAACCTGATCATCACACTCAATGCTCATACAAAAGCTAAATAAATCACCTGCAAGACAGCTTTCTCCTTCACGGTGTCAGCGCTATTGAGCTCTCTCCCAGAGGACATCAGAGCCACTAAGGATAGCAAAAATCTTTCTGTACATTGAACATTTCAGAACCATCACATAGCGCACCATAAACTTATTGCATCTACCCATCAATTTTCTATTTCCCCCAACCACCTTACACTATGTTCATAGCCAAGTTATACTCCCTGTTCACCCATTCCACCAATAAGTTACCATGTATAAAGTTATGTATATAAGTTGCCATGTAGTTTCCTAACCTGTTTCTCATGCTATAATGTTAGAATTGAATCCGTTACCTGTTATAACAGAAACCACTTTGACTGAAGGATAAAGCGGTATAAAAAACCCCTCGTTAAATAAATAAAGTAAATGCAGGTCAAAGTGTAAAGCAATGCTGTGAACCACCATTGTAAGGCTAAACGAGGAAGTGGCAGCAGATTAAAACCTTTCATTTCAGCACATTATAGTGGTGAGTGGACAATGGAAAGGAGCTGGATAGGGAGGTCTTCTGGAGACATATGGAGCCTGACCCAAGAAGGGGTACATCCAGGCCGTCCAGACGTCTCAGACCAGGATGGGCTCCACTGTACCTGTTTCTGCACTGTGGGAGCCAGATGTTCCCATGGGTGCAGCCCAGTTTGCCCCTGCTACCCCATGGGAGACATCCCTCCCACATCATGGCCAGCCCACTGCAGTGCCAACCCCTGTTTCCCTGCCACCTGACACACTGTGGGGGCAGCCAAGGCCCGGATTGGGTGGAGGGGACTCACCTGCCCCTCTGCTGGCCGTGTGGTGGGATTGTGTGGGCCACCAGCTGCCGCCCCTGGAGCTTATACCACCTCCAAGGTGGTAGAAACCCCACGTTCTGGATGCACCCGGTGGATGTACAGGGCCATGACCAGAATCGGCCCTGTATATCCGGGTGCCTTCCTCCTTCCACCCCACCCACTCTCCATCCCCATCCAGATCTCCCCACACTGAGGCAGTGTGCATGTGGGGAGATCGCTTTCCTGCATACGGGATAGCAGGGCACTACTTGTGTTTCTGGATCAGGCCCATGGTAATGAAGGAGAGTTATAAAGGAAGGTCATTCAGAATCCAGGTGGCCTGGCAGGGTAATTGGCAGGGGGGGGGGGGGGAGGGATGGATCTGCAGCGTCTGGTGCAAGACTTCAATCTGTTTGTTGTTGCATACCTTTTTTACATATTCACTCTGTACTTGATCAGTCATGGTCATGGGCTGTGCATCTCAGCTGTGGATGCCTCCTGTCTTCTCCAAGTCATCCCCATGTTAATGTGTTATTGGCCAAGCCAATTGTCAGTACATGTATCTAAGTCTGTTTTTCTCTAACTTCTAGCTCATTCCTGTTTTCAGAGATACCAGTCTGCTTACTTATTAATTGGCTAATGCTCCTTGTTCAATGTATTCTTTTTGATGGGTCAGCAGTTGTTCTCAGTAGATTTGTAAGGTCAGCAACTATCTTCAACAAGCAGGATGTTTACCAGCTGTCTGCATGTAACCACAATTTATGATATGGAGCTTGCACCATGGGCATCTCTGTATACAACTAATAGGCCAATAAGAAGCAAAAGCTGATTCTTCTTTATATTGACGTAATCTCTATCTATCACAGCTACTATCTGCTCAAACACTACCTATTGTAAACTGATACTAATAAGCTACTGTAATGCCATGTATTACATGCATTATTTGCATACACACAGTGAAAAATACAGTTCGGTTCCTCCTCTTGCTTCCTGCAAATATCTTTAGAAGAGTTTACAAAAAGCTTGAATAATGGCCAAACGTTTCCTTTTGCAACAGATAATAATCAAGAAGACCTGACATTTTGCTGCTATTTGCCACCAGGAGATCAAAATTACCATGGGTAAATTAACGTGATGGTAGATGACGAGGTCTGCATATAAAAAGAATTTAGTGCACTTTTTGGACAAATGGAGGAGAATTTTAGGAGAGCCGTCCAAGTGCAATCTGAGATGTCTAAGCCAGAACATCTGGGAAAAAAAGCAGGCACTTCCAGGTGCAGATATGATTTCATAAACATGGATGTGCCTGATATGAATGTTTGCAGGGGCATCTATATAGGCATCCCCAGAACAGTATCTCAGAATCTGGATGTCTAGGATAGCCTTTGTTTAGAGTAGTAGGTTAGAGCAGCAAGTTTTCAAATCCCGCTACTGCTGCTGTTGACATTGGACTGAGTACTGAGGTTGATGGAGTGCTTTCTTCTCTACACCCTCTGGATGTTTTCAGTTAAAATGAGCATTTTTCAGATGCTTATTCATGCCTGGAGCAGGTCTAACATTAGACGTGATGCCAGACGTCCAAAACCTGTGATCAGGCAGGGAAGACCTGGATCCTGAGAGTGTCTCTATTCAGACTTGGATGTCCCCAGAGTCAGCTTCTAAAATGCCTCTGGAGATGTCTCTGTGCTTTGTATGTCCAAAGCACAAATAATAGTCAGGATGTATGTTGATGTAATGTGTCATACTTTATTCCATAAAGCCATGGCCAGTATTTTTCTCCAAGATTGTCTTTTGACTCTTATTGAATAGTAGGTATAAAAGGGGTATTAGGTCAAGAAAGGAAATACAGTAGAGGTAAATTCTAGGCTGAAGCCAGAGCCATACATAGGATGCCTACTGTCAAAGATAGGGGGCGCTGTGAACACTTGTGGGGAATGATCTCCCCAGAGCCTTGCCATCTTTGAGCAGGCCCCTTTCAACACCACACAAACTGCAGTTCCAAACAGTATGAACAGTTAAACTTTTATTCCTCCAGACTAAACCCAAACAAAGCACTTCTTATGCAGGTTATATTATCAGTGAGCACTTCAGAAATGAAAGTAATATCTCTCTACCACAGTCCAAATGAAAGTCTCTATGGTTTTCAATCCACTACAAGTCTTTCTTTCAGATTTCTTCACTCAGTGGACAAAAGGTACAATGAACCATGCTTCTGTGCACTTTTAAAGGTTCCAAAGCAGGCTTATCTGTGGGCTGCTTCTTCCCTGCTTTCTTTCTCTCTCAGAGATTATGGAGTACTATCTTTCTTTCTGCTTCCAGGAGGTTTCTCCTTGCTCTGCCCCTGCCACCAAGACTAAGAGAAACACTCCCCCTCTGGCCACTGCCTGGAGGTTTCTCCCCAGTTCACCTTGTGGCTCTGCTTGTTCAAAACCTGACAGGACTTTGCAGCTTGCAACCGCTTCCTTCCCAAAGTGGCAACTTTTTGAAAAATAAAAACCCATCAACTGTGACTAGTCATGCTTTGCCCCTGCCCAGTGCCCCACTCCCTGCCCCTGTCCCACCCATAAAAATAATTGCACAGAGGGCAAGTGTGCAGGCTTTAGCATCTGCAGGCTATATCAAGGGGAAGGGAGGGAGGGGAAGTACAAGAGGTTGGACTCTTAACCTGTTCAACCACAGTACCCTTCTCAGGCCCCTCCAACACATATATGCTCTCCCATATGGCACTAATCCAAACATATAGTCTGCATCCACCGAATCCAGCCCCTTCCCCCAACAATCTGTGCATAGCAGAGCAGAGCAGAGCTAGAACCTTCCCCATAAAACTTACCATACGAGAAAGAAATCTGTCTCAATTGCAAGGATATTATGAATTAATCAAGGTGAGCCCCAGAGTTGATTTAAAGCAGTGGTTCTCAACCTTTTTTGTACCGTGACTAGGGTTACCAACTTTTTCACCGAGAAAAACCCGACACCTGTGGCTCACCATGCTCCACCCATTCTCCGCCCCTAGTCCCACCCCTGCCCCGCCCCCAGCCCCACCCACAAAAATTACCGAGGATACTTGTAGGCTAACTTCCTTGGTCAGATAATAATTAATCTGGGAACCCCAAAATCAAAACATGAAATGTACAACACTGGAGAAATAAAACTATAAAGTCATTTCCTCTTGCACTAAAGAAAAACACAAAGATGTTAGCAATACACACTTCCCAGACCAGACATATTCCAGTTAATAAATTCAAAATAAAAAGTATTTTTCTACCTTCTGTTTGGGCATTTTATTTTTCAGTTGCAATTGCTCCAGTCACTTTCTTCTGGTTTCTTTGTGTCTTCTGCAAGCTATCCATTTGTCCTTCCTTCTCTTTTCCATTCTCTCTCTATTTCTGCTTTAACATACTGATTGTTTCCCTTTTGCTCTTTCCCCCAATTCTTTCCTTATTCCTTTATCATCCATTTAAATTTCACCCTTCCATTCTCAAGCCCCTCTTACTCTCCCAATACCCAGTCCATCATAGACTTTTCTTCCACACAAAATATTTTTCCCCTCTCCATTCTCATTCCCCATCTATTCTAGTCCTCCCCCAAAATCAGTTCCCTTATAGTTCTAGACCCACCCAGCATCCACTCCCTTCTAGTCCCATTCTCCCATGCCCCACATCAGCCCATTTCCAGTCCTATTCCAGCTCTTCATCAGCCCATTTCCAGTGCTAGCCCTCACATCACAGACCATTTCCAGTCCTAGCCCCCCCCCCCCCCATCACAGCCCATTTCCAGTCCAAGTCCCCCATCACAGCCTATTTCCAGTCCTGGGCCCCTCACCCTCACATCCCATTTGCAGTCCGAGTCCCCCCGCACCATCACAGCCCATTTGCAGTCCGCGCCCCCCCCCCCCCCCACCATCACAGTCCATTTTCAGTCCTAGCCCCCCTAATCACAGCCTATTTCCAGTCCAAGTTCCCCTTCCCTCCACCATAGCCCATTTCCAGTCCTAGTTCCTCCCCCCCCCCAGCCCTTTTCCAGTCCAGGTCCCCCTCCGCATCACAACCCCTTTCCTGTCCATTTCCCCCCCCCCCCCATAGCCCTTTTCCAGTCCAGGTCCCCATCACAACCCATTTCCAGTCCATGTCCACCCCCCCCATAGCCCTTTTCTAGTCCAGGTCCCCCTCCCCATCACAACCCAGTTCCAGTCCATGTCCCCCCCCCATAGCCCTTTTCCAGTCCAGGTCCCCCTCCCCATCACAACCAATTTCCAGTCCATGTCCCCTCCCCCCCCATAGCCCTTTTACAGTCCAGGTCCCCCCATCACAGCCCATTTCTTTCCAGTCCAAGTCCCCCCCCCCCCATAGCCCTTTTCGGGTCCAGGTCCCCCCCATCACAACCCATTTCCAGTCCAAGTCCACCTACTAACTGCCTATTTCCAGTGAATGGTCCCCCTCCCTCCACCATAGCCCATTTCCAGTCCATGTTCCCCCGCCCATAGCCCTTTTCTAGTCCAGGTCCCCCTCCCCATCACAACCCATTTCCAGTCCATGTCCCCGCCCCCATAGCCCTTTTCTAGTCCAGGTCCCCCTCCCCATCATAACCCATTTCCAGTCCATGTCCCCCCCATAGACCTTTCCCAGTCCAGGTCCCCCTCCCCATCACAACCCATTTCCAGTCCATGTCCCCTCCCCCCCCCCCCCCCATAGCCCTTTTACAGTCCAGGTCCCCCCCCCATCACAGCCCATTTCTTTCCAGTCCAAGTCCCCCCCCCCCCATAGCTCTTTTCCGGTCCAGGTCCACCCCCATCACAACCCATTTCCAGTCAAAGTCCCCCCCCCCCAGCCCTTTTCCAGTCCAGGTCCCCTCCCCCCATCACAGCCCATGCAGTCCTTGGCCTCCCCCCCCCCACCAAAACCGCGGCTGTCTGAGGCTTTAGAGGGAGCCGGGGAAGCCCGCGCGAGGCCCCGGCTCCCTCTGTACAGCCGCCAGCGTGAAGAGCCTTTTCCTTCACGCTGGCGGCTGTTTCTGTGAAGCCGCGAATGCTGGGAAAGGTTAAAGGGTAAGGGTTAACATGGTGTAGCAGCAATGGCAAGCCCTCGGAGCCATGGAGGTTCATGGGTCCTGGTAGGGGGCGGCGCTCTGTCCGTTCCCATCAGTTAATCCCCCAGCAGCCGTGGAGAGGACCGCCTGACCGAATGCTTGGAGTTCACTGATGCACTGATGCTGCGATGGTGGAGAGGTGCATTCTGATGGAATCCCTCTTGAGGCTTTGGTAAAAGAGGGCAGTGAGGTACTGCAGAATCATGTTCACCGGGCAGGAGATCAGGTTCACCCTTTTTTTGGCACACCATAAACTGAATCTTTTCCATTTGAGGCCATAAGACTTTCTGGTGGATGGGCGCCTGGCACTAGAATGACGCGCTAGACCTCTTTTGGTATGCTGAGTGAGGAGAAGGTCAGCTGCTGTAAACAGGGGCGCTGGTCGTGAATGTCCACAGTCTTAGCAAAGGCAAAATATTAATATGACTTGCAAAGGATTGTGGGGAATGTAGTTCATTCATACCAGAATCAGCCGTTCACAAAATAATGCGTTGTGATGCTCGAGTGTAAGCAAAGAAAAACAGATTTTATTCATGGAGTTAATTCTCCCACACAGATTTACTTGGTAACACAAAAAGGACACTTGCTTCAAGTATTGTACTCAGGAAAAACAAAACATGATATAAGGTAACTGAACTTCTTAAGCAATAAATCAATAAAGACCTTGATAGGAAACAGAAAAGGTCTTTTTGATGGCTCCTGCTAATGACCTTCTTAGCAGTGCTCCAAAAAGGCAAAAACAAAACCCAAAAGTAACAAAAAAACAGTTCTTTATCAAGGATAACTTTCTTCTATTCACACACACAAAAAGAAGTTTCCTTCCAGAGCTCACGTGCACTTGTGCCTGGCTCAATTACCAATAATTAGCCAGCTGCAAACCCCTTTGCTGGTTCACTCTCTCTACGTGGCTCAATCCTACCCTAAAGCTTTCTTGCAGAGACTTTTCTGGGTAGATAAAAGAACAAGTTACAGTTCCTTTTGGTGGTTGTTGTATTAGTGAGAAAGTACTTTAAAACAGCAGCCTAGACAGAGAGCAATCCATGTATTCATTCTGATCATTTGATATATCTCCTTCTTCCTCAAATATCATGGAATCAATATAATGGTCTGGCTCAGAGGAATTCCTTAATTGATCACTCTCAGGATAATATTTGTTTCCCTGCTGTCTTCCTGGAGAAGAGCTAGGGCATAGATCAAAGTTCATACCTGAGCTTCCTTTGCTGTTAGGTTTCCTCTCCAGGTATCCTGGCCAGTAAGTAGTCCAGCTTTTATGTCCAGCCTTCCAATCAAGATCCCTGGACACTGGGTCTCTCTTCACATACCTTCTTGCACCGGTCTTAGGGCCCCTTCCAAATGCAGCCGTCTCCTTCAAAGGTGCCGTCTGGGAATTCCTGGCTTTATAACCCCACTCCTCTGGCTTCCTCCAGTCCAATGGAGTATGCTTGCCTCTGGAATCACTCCTAACACACGTACTGCTGTGGGCTCCTTCTTTAGACCTCCAAGATGTCTTTCTCTTCTTCCTTCCACGTTGCTTCTGCTGTTGTAGTCCTCTCTCTTCTTTCTCTAATGGCTTCTGCTTCTGTCTCTCCTTGTTCTCCTGGTTCTGTCTGCTCTCTCTCTGTGTAGAATATGTTTTACTTTTAACGTGCTTAGAGGGACACTCCACCCTAGCACAGCCCAGCTGTACTGAATCAAGCCCTGCCCTTGGAGATGAGTGATTTGGGATTACCTCATAGCTCTCCTGATTGAACACACGTTTCCCCACTTCAGCCCTCCTAGAGGCTGTTTGTAACCTGGTGCATTCTGGGACTGGTAGTCTTTTATGAAAACATTCTGTTTTAGTATTTCTACCAGCAAAGACAGGCTGCTTGTTCGGAGCCAATTCACCTCTTTTATAGCTCCCTCCTGAACTATGATAAGCTTCCTTATCACATACCCCCCTGCTTAAGTTATTACGGACTGGTGCAACTGGTGAAACTTCTTCCTTACAGTCCGTAATACGGGAAAGGGCTTCCGCATTTTTGTGTAACTTCCCAGCATGATGTTCCACTTGAAAATCAAATGCCTGTAAGGCCATGTACCAGCGTGTCAACCTGGCATTGTGGTTCTTCATTTGTTGCAACCACTTAAGTGGGGCATGGTCTGTAACCAGTTGGAACTTCCTCCCTGTAAGGTAAAACCTTAATGCCTCCACTGACCACTTTATAGCTAAACATTCCTTTTCTATTGTGGAATACTTCTGTTCAGCCGGTGACAATTTCCTGCTCAGGTACATCACAGGATGCTCCTCCCCTTCATGACATTGGGATAAAACAGCTCCTAGCCCTACATCCGAGGCATCTGTTTGAACCAAGAAGGGTTTCCTGAAATCCACCCCTTTCAGTACTGGTCCTGTACACAACTTCCCTTTTAGGACTGAAAATGCTTTTTCAGCTTCAGGAGTCCATTTCAGCTGGTTTGGGCAATTCTTCCGCAGCATATCAGTAAAAATTGCACTTTTCTCTACAAACTGTGGTATAAATCTGCGGTAGTATCCAATAAGTCCTAAGAAACTCCTCAGCTGTTTCTTTGTTGTTGGAGGAGGAAAATTTCTGATGCTATCCACCTTGCTCATTAGAGGTTTAATTTTCCCTCTTCCCACCAGGTGGCCTAGGTATTTTACCTCTCTATTAGCAAAGGCACACTTCTTTGGGTTCAAAGTGATTCCCGCTTGCTTCATGGAGCATAAGACTGCCCTGATTCTCTTTAGATGTTCTGCCCAAGTGTTACTATGGATTATGACATCATCCATATAGGCAAAGGCATAATTTTGATGGGGTCGAAGTACCTGGTCCACTAACCTTTGGCAGGTAGCTGCTGCTCCATGCAGTCCGAAAGGCATCCTTTTGAACTGGAAAAGGCCAACAGGGGTGCTGAACGCAGTCTTCGGCTTCGACTCCCTGGTTAGAGGGATTTGCCAATAGCCTTTTGTCATATCAAGGGTGGTTAAATATTGAGCTTGTCCAAGCTGGTCCAACAGCTCTTCAATTCTTGGCATTGGATATGCATCAAAAACTGATATTGCGTTTACCTGCCGGAAGTCAATACAGAATCTTAAAGAGCCATCAGGCTTTGGCACCAAGACTATGGGACTATTCCAGGGACTCTTCGTCTCCTCTATTACTCCCATGTCTAACATTTCCTGAACTTGTGCCACTACTTCCTGTCTCTTTGCCTCAGGCAAGCGGTATGGCCTTTGATGAATTAATTTCCCAGGTTGAGTTATTATCTCATGGGCAACCAAATGTGTCTCCCCAGGTATGGGAGTCAAAACATCTGGGAATTCTTTAAGCAATTTCCTTATTTCTTCCTGTTGTACCACTGTCAGGTCCTCACCTATTTGGGGTTCTGAACTTTCTTTACAGTCAGATACTTGGGGTCCCAAATCCTCCTCTTCATGCACCTCCCTTTCACGGGCACAGGTGGCAGCTAGGCTCTTAACCCCTGTGTCTTCAGTAGAACCAAAGCCTTTGGTTCCACGCTCAGAACTTGACAAGGATGTGACTTCCTCCACAGGTGGGAAACCCAGTCTCTCACATATCAATTGAGCGATTCTGTCTCCTGTCTTTACATGGTAATCGTTCTGTCCAAAATTAAATAACAGAACTTTAAGATTGCCCCTGTAATCGGGATCAATCACTCCCGCTCCCACATCAATGAAATACTTCAGGGCTAATCCTGATCTTGGGGCTACTCGCCCATAGCACCCAATGGGTATTTCTACTTGGAGTCCAGTGTCAACCAGGGCTTTCCCTTGGCTAGGTACAGTCACATTTTCTACACTGCACAGGTCAAACCCAGCAGCTTGAGGGGTTGCCCGCTTAGGAGCTCGGGCCTTCTCTGTGACCCTATGATACTTCAAGATAAATATCTGCTTCTTGGTAGTTTGGTCTTCTGGAAGCTTAACCATCTTTTTAGCTGGGGTCTGAGGACTTCCAAACAAAGGCCCGGGAGCTATTACCATCATTCCTTCTCCCTCCTTCTTTCCTAGTCCTTTCACTAGTCCCTGCTTAAATCTTGGCCAGTCCCTTCCTAGAACCAAATCAAATGGAAGCCTAGGCACCACCGCTAAAAGAATTTCCTCTTGTTCCCCCAGGCACTTAACCATTAGCCAATAGGTGGGATATGATGTTGCAGCACCATGAATGCATCTGATGTGAACCTGGCTTTCAGGGGTTCTAGGCACAAATCCTTCTTGGGCCTCTATCCTCTTCCAAAGCCTCTTTGACAGCATACTCTGGTCTGCCCCAGAGTTTAACAGAGCATTTGTGGTAATTCCCTGCACATCAACCACCAAAAGGAATCCTTCTTTGGGCTGTTTTAAATCAACACCCATCAAGCTAGTGTGTATCTGGCATCCCCTTTCCAAATGTCCCCATTTTCCACATTTCTTTTTACTCCACTTTGTAATCTGGGTTTTCAGAGAACAATTATTCACAGAAACATTTTTAACCATTTTCTTTTCTGATACAGCACAGCTTGCCTCAGCACCAACCTTCAGAGGGCCACCCATTCTATGGCAAGCCTGCGTGGCTTCCAAGAATCTCTCTGCTAGCATGGTTGCCTCTCCAAGGTTCTGGCAATTTTGCTGTATAAGGAAAGTGTGCAGATCTTTAGGCACAGCAGACATAAATTGTTCAAGCATAATAATGTCTAATAACATTTCCACAGACTTTCCCTCAGGCTCCAACCATTTTACAGCCAATCCTCTGATTCTCTGACTCAGAGCCCTGGGTGTTTCACCCACTCTTAATGCAGTAGCTCTAAACATTCGCCTATACTCTGAAATAGACAACCCTAGGTGATCTCTTATAGCAGCCTTTACATCTCTATAATTCAAAGCTTGAGCTGCTGGCATTGCCCTATAAGCTGCAAGCGCCTCCCCAGTTAATGAGGCTGCCAGCCTTACTGCCCACTGGGTCTCTGGCCATGCTAATGCTTGTGCCACTCTCTCAAAAGATTCAAGGAAATCATCAACATTATCATCTGGAGTCAGCTTCCCAAAACTAAATGCCCCAATTCCCTGATTGAGTCCCACATTGTCCACATGTGGTATACCAGTTGTTACTGCTGGTCTTGCATCCGGTCCACTTTGGTTATGAAGAGCAATTGCCCTCCTATTCAACTTATACCTGCAACCTATCACAAACATATTTAGAAAACACAGGATTAATCACTTTATATATGCTGACGATATCATGCTCGCTATCCCCATAACCACAAAAAACCACACCTACGATAACCTAGCTGAATGCATGGCTGAAACCACCTCTTGGATGGAAACCAATCACCTCAGCATTAACCTCAAAAAAACGGAAGCAATGTTCGTCACAAGAACACCCGTGACTGAGGATACTTTCCCAACAAAAATCTCAATCAGCAATACATCTATACCTGTTAAAAAAGAGGTAAAATACCTGGGTGTAATAATAGATCATACTCTCACCATGCTACCACACATAAAGCAGACAGTAAGAACCATATTTCATAAACTCAAAACCATACAACACCTAAGGCCCCTCCTAGACACACATGATTTTAGATCAGTTGTCAATACACTCATCACACCCCATTTTGACTATTGCAACAGTCTACTAATTGGCCTACCACAGAAAAACACATACCTATTACAAAGAGCCCAGAACATCTGTGCAAAAGTAATTACTAAAGCTCGTCTAACAGACCATGTGACCCCTATACTCCTAGAACTACATTGGCTCCCTATAAACAGCCGTATCAGATACGGCTGTTTATAGGGAGCCGTATCTGATACGGCTCCCTATAAACGGTATGTGGGAGGAGTGGCCTAGTGGTTAGGACAAGGTACTTCGGGCCGGAGGGCCGGGGGTTCAAGTCCCACCTGGGGACAGCAATCTCAGGCCGGAGGGACTGGGATTTCTAGTCCTATAGGCACTCCTTGTGGTCTTGGGCAAGCCACTTAACCCTCCAATGCCCATGTTCCCTGTAAGTATTAGCGTATGTGTGTCATATCCCCTCGTGTTAAATGTATCTCCCAATTGACCGCTTTGACCCGGTGAAAAGCGGGATATAAATACAGCTAAATAAATAAATAAATAAAGATACAAAATTCTCCTAACAACTTTCAAGCTCCTAAATGACATCGCCCCATCACATCTATCAACACTACTACAGACCCCATCCGAATCAAGAGCTCGCAGACAAAATGCAGCCCACTCACTTGATATGCCAAAATCATTCACGAAGACTAAAAAATCCTCATGTGACAGAGCCTTCAAATTCACTGCCCCCATGCTATGGAATGATCTCCCACTAGACCTCTGCACCATAAAAGACCTCTCCCAATTTCGGAAGGAACTTAAAACATACCTATTCTCCGAACATTTCCAAATTCCCTACCCCCCAAGCCCTGTCCCACAACATCCACAGACACACCAACTCAGAACTCCCAAAACCACAATTAAATAACCCCACACAGTCCCCCCCCACCCACAAAACCTATGATAATAATGGAAATAAATTCCACCACCTACACATGACACACGATTATTCTGTAACACATTGTACGATTACTCTGTAACACATTTGTATAGAACCACTTGTAAATAACTTATGTAAATAGTTTGGACAGTTTTTATTTCTACATCTGTTATTTGTAAAGAGTTAGAAAGTTTCTTTCTGTTCAATGTAATGTATACGGAAGTATACATAATTTGTTAACTTGTTCCATGTAAACCGCCCTTGATCACTGGAAGGGGCGGTATAGAAGAAATAAATAAATAAATAAATAAATTAAGGCTTCCACCAGATCAAACACTGGCTTCTGCTGGTCCCTTAATGCTTTAATTGCAGTGTCCTGAGCCTGCTGCACTAGCTCCTGTTACCTGCTAAATTGGGCTGCCATCCAGCTGGCCAGTGCCTTCGGATCCATCTTGTCTCCCTGCAAGAAAACAAAAGAAAAAAAACACAGAGCAGCACCCTCCAAACAGGTGTTTTTCTCCTATTTTTTTTCCAATTACCCCTGTGTCTTACTCCCATCCACCACTAGACATGCCCAGGTACTTATTACCTTATGCCAGTGATGAATCCAGCTTACACACGGTCTTTTCCTCCTTGGAACAGCTCCTGGAACAGCCACCTCTTTTTTTCTCCAAAGTGTTGTTAAGGGAAAAATCCACTTTCCAGCTTTTAACTTGAACTTTTTTTTTTTCAGATTTCAGTTGTAATCCTTATAAATCCTGTAAATCCTTTGTGTAAAAGCAATCCGAACTACTACGCCACTGTAAACGGGGGCGCTGGTCGTGAATGTCCACAGTCTTAGCAAAGGCAAAATATTATTATAACTTGCAAAGGATTGTGGGGAATGTAGTTCATTCATACCAGAATCAGCCGTTCACAAAATAATGCGTTGTGATGCTCGAGTGTAAGCAAAGAAAAACAGATTTTATTCATGGAGTTAATTCTCCCACACAGATTTACTTGGTAACACAAAAAGGACACTTGCTTCAAGTATTGTACTCAGGAAAAACAAAACATGATATTGTTGGGAAATTTGAGTTAGGTCTGCTTATATATTGGCTTTATATGACTGAACTCTTGCCTGGTGAAACTACACAGGAGGATGGATGGCACAGAAGACAAGAAGACAATAGCTATATGAGAGTATATGCTTGCCATAAGATAATGGATGCGGCCTGCTATAGAGGACTCTGGGAAACCATATTCTGGATAGAAGTATGCAGAATGTTGGGGCCTAGCAAAAATAGAGGTCAAGCAAAGAATTCAAACTAATGAGCACAAAAGCACTCTCTTTAGCTTTGCACGGTTTCAATTAGTGCTAAAGAGGAAAAACACAGGAAGGGTCAGAGGTCACTGGCCATGCATAGATGAGCAAACCTAAAAGCATGTCCAGATGTATAGAGGTCATAGGCCAGGGGTGTCAAACTCAAATACACAGTGGGCCAAAATGTAAAACTTGAACAAAGTCGCGGGCCAGCATTGAACAAATGAACCTTTTAATATGGACCCAAACAAGATTTGCTTTAACATTGAATATGAAGCAACACTTATTACTATACAATTTATAACTTAATAGTTCAGATATGCAAAAACCAATTTCAAATAAAAAAAAACATCAATGACATTCATTTATTAAATAAGATTTAAATAATAATAAATAATAATTTTTAAAATAAAATAACAATAATAAAATTAATCAACCATTCAAGCCCATGTCTTGGAGTAGCAAGAAAAAGTGCATAAAGAAAACGTTAATTATTGCTCAGTTTGCTGCACACTGATCTAATCTGATGTGCCCAAGCCAGATACCTGGCATCTCTTCTTGGATGATAGTTCATCAATGTCTGGGCTCAGGCTTTGAGCTGAGGAAATCCTCAGTATCGAGCGAAGGTGTTCATCAGTCAGACGTCTCCTGTGAGATGTTTTGGTCATCTTCATCGAGGAGAAAAGTTGCTCACATAGATAAGTGCTGCCGAACATGGAGAGCATCTGAGCAGCTTGGGTGCGGAGCTGAGGCATTGTGTCAGGGATGAACTGTGGAAACTGGGCGGTGCCCACAGCATCATACTTTGACTTCAGCGTGTCATTACACTGGAGTTCAATTAGCTCCATTTGGAGGTTGGTTGGTGCGTTTTCCACATTAACTGCAAAGGGATTACTGAGCAGTTCAAACCTACATTTCTGGACATCAAAGTCGGCAAATCGCCAGCTAAACTCAGTGCCGAGTACACTGAGTTTTTCAGCAAACTGTGCGCATGGGAACAAGTTGGTAAAGAACTGCGTTTTCATGGTTTGGCAGCAGGGAAAATGGCCAAGGTTTCCTTGCAGCATCTGATTCTCCCACAGGCACAGTTTAGTTTTAAAAGCCCTCACTGCAGCGTACATGTCTGTGATGATGCGCCCCCGCCCCTGAAGCTGCAGGTTCAGCGCATCGAGATGGCTCGAGATGTCACACAGAAAGGCCAGCTCACACAGAAACGTTTTCTCCCGAAGCTCTGCTGTGTCCTTCCCTTTGCTTTCCAGAAACTGACATATTTCCTCATGCAGCTCAAAACATCTATTCAGTACTTTTCCTCGGCTTAACCATCTCACCTCTGTGTGATACGGCACGTCTGCGTATTCCGAACCACACTCCTCCAGAAAAGACTTAAACTGGCGGTGATTCAGACCTTTGGCTCTTATAAAGTTAACTACTTGTGTTACTGTGGTCATAACATGTTCCATCTTTAGGGCTTTGCCACACAATGATTCCTGATGTATGATGCAGTGATAAACAGTTAGTTCACCTGCACAGTTCTCTTCCTGCATCTTCTCCCGGACCCTGCCCACCAGTCCACTTGTTTTACCGCACATCGCTGGCGCACCATCTGTCATTAATCCCACGAGTTTATCCCACGGCAGCTTTATTTCAGTTACGCATTTGGAAACCTCCTCAAAAATTTCCTTTCCTGTGGTTGTGCCATGCATTGATTTGAATCCCAATAACTCCTCCGTAACACACATATTTGAGTCCACTCCATGGATGAAGACTGACAGCTGAGCAGTATCAGATGCATCGCTGCTCTCATCCACAGCAAGGGAGAATGCAACAAAATCTTTTCCCTTTTCCAAAAGCTGGTCATACAGATTGGTGGCAAGATCACATGTGCGATCAGCTACTGTGTTTCTGCTCAGGCTCACGTTTGAAAAGGCTTGCTTTTTCTCTGGGCACACGATGTCACAAACTTTCAACATGCACTTTTTCACAAACTCTCCCTCATTAAAAGGCCGGGCTGATTTTGCGATCTCTGCTGCCACAATATAACTAGCCTTTACAGCAGCCTCACTTTGTGATGTGGCTTTTTTGAACATATTCTGTTGTGAAACCAAACTTCTTTTCATCTCCTCCACTTTCTGGCTCCTTTGAGTCATGTCCAGGTCCTTGTACTTGTCATGGTGTTTTGTTTCATAGTGTCGTCGAATGTTATACTCCTTAGTTATAGCCACATTGACTCCACAAATCAGACAAACAGGTCTGTCTTTTACATATGTAAACAAATATTCTGTCTCCCACCTGTCCAGAAAGTTCCTGTTGTCTGCCTTTCTTTTTGCCATTTTTGGGAAGGGGTTCCACAGTGACAGTTGTAGCTTGAGATCGCTATGACTTCTGTCACACAGGAGAGGGCGTTTCTGGGACCTGTCCTGATTGACGCGCCAAAACAACAGCAAGGCATTATGGGATTTGTAGTATTAGCGATGAATGAATGCGCTGTATAATACCGGCGGGCTAGCTCTAGTAGTCATTTGGTATAGCCTCGCGGGCCAAATATAATTACACTACGGGCCAAATTTGGCCCGCGGGCCAGAGTTTGACACCTATGTCATAGGCCATGTATAAATAAGCAGGTCTAAGAGCAAGTCCAGATGTACACATGTAAAGAGATTCTCCTCTGGGAAAAGTGTTGCAGAACCCTGAGGTCCTGCTGACATCTACGTAGTTATGATGGATTCACTGAGGTTAATTTGAAGCAGACATTTGATACAGGGAGAAATGTATATAAGGTGGTTATTTTGGAGGAAGGGGGGGCAGTGTTTTCTTCCCCTTCATAGAGAGAGGAAGAAAATGCTGTCTGCCATTTCTATAGACAGACCTTGCTGTTCTGCATGATGCTGGAAATAAAAGTCTTTGTAGATAAAGCAACTGCTGTCTAAGTAATTCTTTGATTGGTGATATTTGGGCAACCGTTGTGGGAACCAGAAGCTACAATTATTGGTGCCGAAGCCCCTCTAAATTTTCTAAATTGCCCAAGGACTCCTCTGACTGCAGTTTTACTTGTCAGAGGGACTACCTCCTGTTTTTCACAGTAAAAAAAAAACAGGGGATGAGAATACCTTCTCATCAGGAGAAGAGGATTCCTTCTGCTGGTACAGAAGATGGGAATACCGCTCTGAGTGACGTCGAGAGAGATTTTGATACCCTAGGATGACTTTATTGGTGAGTGTTCAGTTTCCCTGTCTGTATGAAAGGACAGAAGACTTGCCCGGGTTCGAGTGGTGGGTAAGTATGTAATTAATATTTTGTTATGTAAGAGAACTGTTAGAGTGTCTCTGTATTTAGTTGTAACATTAGGGAATGATTAGGGAAAGGAAGTTTTGCCCAGACATTATGTCTCTTTTCCAGGATTGATTGATGTACGATTGAGACTGTACATATCATTGATATGAAGCGACTGTGTGTCTTTATCCACGTTTTCATACCTCCGCGAGGGGATTGGCTGGGTTTAGATGAAGCACAAGAGTTGTTTGTTTTGTATGAGTCCTGGATAAGTAACTTCTAACCTTTGTAAATAAAAAGGTCTGAATTTTCCATCTGTAAAAGCGAAGTTACCCCCTTGTGAATAAAGAGGGGTTTGCCCCTGTCCCCGAACAGTGAAAACACCAGGTTTACAGATTTTAGAAAGAGGGACAGCTAAGGAGAATATTTATAGCAAAACAGGGATGATCACTTTATCTGGGGTGCTCACAGACCAGAGAGGGTGACAATTAGATCTATTGAAGAATAGCTTTCTAAGTATCTTTTTGAAATGAATTACTTTGCAAGTTCTAGATCAAGGTGAATGACGGAGCTGACTGCAGCTACATTAAATAACCAAGGAGGAGTGGGTCTAGTTCAGTTTCAGTATTCTGATCAGATAGGCTGTTAGGTATAATGCATTTAACTCTGTCCTGTGTTTTTAGTTTTAATCTTTAGTAAACACTGTCCTGTCATTACTGGCTACTCCAGTAGATTTTATGTTCCCTGGAACTGAACTGATTAGAATTATTTTCTTAAGTTGAACTAAGTGTGGAATTCCTGGAGAGCGTATCTGTTTGCTTTTATTTTCTTTCACAATATTCATGTGCTTGTAAGATGCCCCAGTCTCTGGAGAGGGTAAAACCGTTGGCCCAGAGTCCCTTGAATGCAAGTGACAAGTGGTGTTTGTTTATCTGTCTCTATTCTTCCAAGTCCTTCCTGTCTTCTTTAGAACATTGAAAATAACGAAAAATCTTCTAGTGTCTGCTGTAGTAATTGATGTGCTGAGACAGCTAGTTTTTTTTCCCCTTCTGTCTGTCTGAATATATTGTAACATGGAATGGATTTTCTGAGTTAGTGGATTGGGATCTGAATGTATTGTACACTGAAGTGAGAATCTTAGAAGCAGACCGCACAGATAATTGACAGTGTTTTATTCTGAACTGCCAGCTATTGTGTGCAGTGATCTGACTGGTAGAAAAACAAAGAAAAATAGTTTATAGTTACAAGTACAGCCTGAAAATTCCCCTGTGCATATTTGTGTGCAGTAAATAAATCTGATCCATATGTGTAAGTTTTATTTTTTAAATTTGGGATCTTATATCCTGGTTAAGAAAAATTTGTCTGCTGTTCTCTGTGTGTCAGAAGATTAAATAGCTCTGCCTGGGTCTGTGATAGGTCATAGGGCAGTTGTACACAATGCAGAACGAATTTCTATGAATGTGTTATTTTTTGAGAAGCTTATTTTGATTTTTCTAACAAATGTGGAAGATCCTAATTAACTTGAGATTAATGAAAAAATTGTTGTGATGCTAAGAAATTCTGTTTAATTAGTTTTGACTCAGTGATACAAGATCAGTTTTGTCATGTTCTTATGACTTTTACAAATTTAAGATCAAATTAATAAAGGAAAAAGATTACAGCTGGATTTTGTAACCAAGGAAAAATAGCTCTAAAAGTTAAGAAAATATGTAACCCAAGCTGAAAGGTATATTGCTTTTTGGGATTTCCCAAGGGGGAATGCTTTAATGAAGTTTCTCAGGAAAGCCTCTCTACTCTGATCAGATGGGCTGCTGTGTTTAAGTGCTCCCAGATGTTAGATCAAATAATCAAGGCATGAAATTGTTGTCCTTTGCCCTTTAGAGTGGGGGTTTGACGGCCCTGACAGGACAATGCTACTTAGAAGTGATTTGAATACCGAGTGAATGAGAAGTTATATGTTTGGTTTTGATCAAGCAAAATTAAAAGTAAAACTGAATTTTATATATTGAGGACATACTTATTGTTCATACATCCAAAAGAGCTGTAACTGTTTTATTTTAACTTTTGTTTAAAGGACGGAAGAGAGATCTACTGTTTAGTTTGCAGTTCCGTTTGACACCAGTTTCATTCAATTTAAATGTGAAAAGGAGTGTTTGTATTCTTAAGCTCAGTGCTAATGACTAATGACTAAGGACAGTAACATGGGAGTTGCTGAATTTTAGGATAAATTCATCTGTTTTTCTGTATTTAAATTTTATATGTTGGGGTCCAGAGAACACAGTGTACTTTGTTTTGAAAGATTTTTTTTAAGTTTCAATTTTAGGAATACACTATATTGTAGCACTATGACATACAAATTTACTTTAGTATACACACTTGCAAAACAAATTTGGTGAAAAATGGAGCTTAGTTCCCAGAAAAATATGAGAATATTTGTAAAGTTATTTACACATAAAACAATAACATTAAGTTGAATTGATTAGACAAAGTCTCCTACAGCACTTTCTCTGATACAGAGGTTTGTTTTTTTAACATGTCTGTCTAGTTCTGTTGTTCATTTGCATTTCTTGAGATAGCATGCCGGTAAGGTGAAGCTAGCCCAAGCACTGACTTGAAGTCTCCCCCTGACATGCAACAGTATCAGTGTCATGAATGACTCAGGATAATTACTTTGCCTTGTTCAGCACTCTCACTGAAAACAGTATATACAATGGATTCTAGTCATACGTGAGAGAGAGAGACATGTGGCTTTCTTGTTAAAAACCATACTTTGTCCTAATGGGACCACTGTTATAAAAATGTTACAAAAATAATATTTTTATACTGTAGGGACTTTATTCAGATTGTTTAAGACAATTGCTATTTTGAATGAGCACATATGTCCATTTTTGAACCATACCAATTAAGTTGGTGAAAAAAAAGACACTGTTTACTCATGTTGTTATATTCATTAAGAAGAATCCAAGTTTATATTTTCTATATACTATTTGTTTACCATAATACTAAGTTTTTCTAACAATTGTTTGATGTTCTTAGCATGCCAATTAAGAGGTGGTACTCTGATGGACATTAAACTGATGAAGGTTATTTAAAGTGACATATTTGCCTAATGAACATGTAAGCAAATTTTATTCAACTATGCTGTCTCCAGAATCTTTAATTCAGGAAGTCATTTAAGCCCCGACACATATTCAACAATTGGAAATAGACACCTGGAGACAGGCTAGGTGCATTTTGCACTCTGATATGCTTTGGAACATCCACACTGGCCATGTGGTACTTCCAGATGCTTTTTGCCTCATTTTGCCTTTGTATGTCCTGGCCAGACATGCAGGGGTAAAAAAAAAGAGGGATGATTTGATGACAAATTTTCACAAATAAAAATTGGAGTAATTCTGAAACTTGCCAAACTTGCAGAATATGTGCTTGCAACTTGTCTAATCTATTAATATGTAAAGATCAGTTAAAAGTATGGTGGAGTATTTTCTACCAGCAAATGAATCTTCAGTGATGGAGAGATAAGAAGTTTATCAAACTGAGAGACACAGTTGATACCATATGAGATAGTTATGATCTTAAGTAAATGTGGATGAAATGATGTTTATCACATCACATTGCATTGTCTCATTGTAAAATCTAATCTAGAATATTTTAGTCTTTTCATTTAATATTGGTTGCTGCTCTTCTGAATGGGACCTGGAGCCATGTCACCAATTGAAATCCATAGATTCCAGCAGAGGGAGTTGGCCATAGTCCAGATGGAGCAGACCACCCCAAGACCTCTGAACTCAACTATACTTAAACTTCAGAGACAGGCGAAGCGCACGACGCAGTCCTGAAAAAAAACTGCTGGGAAGCAGGCCCAAATTATCTGAAAATAAAGACTATTAAGACTGATTGGGACTTTTGGGAAAATCTACAAGCCATTTGGGCTACAGCAATTGCAATACCCACACCAGCTCAAGTTTTGCTGTAACATTTTCAAAGCTTTCTTCATCACTTTGTTGAATATTTGATGTGTTCAGTATTATTGCAAGCTGTATGTCTTCCATTCTCTTAGAATGTTGCCTGCTGGTATTCCGAACTCGGAGGAGGCCTAAAAGCTTTCATTCTTATTCTTTTAAGTATGGCTTGTTTTGCAATTATTGCCTGTTGTGTATTATCCATTCTGTTTGCTTGTTGTCAAAGAATGATAAGTCAAGCACCGATACCATGTATGTTGTATCTCGAGAACTGTACCAGAAGCTGCCCCTTTGGATCATCCCTCCCTGTCTCAAATGGTTATTGTTATCAATGCCCCTTAGTGGGATTACTTTTGCCCCTCCACATAAAAAAGAAAAAGGAATAGAAAAAGTGGAGAATGTTGGGAAATTTGAGTTAGGTCTGCTTATATATTGGCTTTATATGACTGAACTCTTGCCTGGTGAAACTACACAGGAGGATGGATGGCACAGAAGACAAGAAGACAGACAAGAAGACAATAGCTATATGAGAGTATATGCTTGCCATAAGATAATGGATGCGGCCTGCTATAGAGGACTCTGGGAAACCATATTCTGGATAGAAGTATGCAGAATGTTGGGGCCTAGCAAAAATAGAGGTCAAGCAAAGAATTCAAACTAATGAGCACAAAAGCACTCTCTTTAGCTTTGCACGGTTTCAATTAGTGCCAAGGAGGAAAAACACAGGAAGGGTCAGAGGTCACTGGCCATGCATAGATGAGCAAACCTAAAAGCATGTCCAGATGTATAGAGGTCATAGGCCATGTATAAATAAGCAGGTCTAAGAGCAAGTCCAGATGTACACATGTAAAGAGATTCTCCCCTGGGAAAAGTGTTGCAGAACCCTGAGGTCCTGCTGACATCTACGTAGTTATGATGGATTCACTGAGGTTAATTTGAAGCAGACATTTGATACAGGGAGAAATGTATATAAGGTGGTTATTTTGGAGGAAGGGGGGGCAGTGTTTTCTTCCCCTTCATAGAGAGAGGAAGAAAATGCTGTCTGCCATTTCTATAGACAGACCTTGCTGTTCTGCATGATGCTGGAAATAAAAGTCTTTGTAGATAAAGCAACTGCTGTCTAAGTAATTCTTTGATTGGTGATATTTGGGCAACCGTTGTGGGAACCAGAAGCTACAATATAAGGTAACTGAACTTCTTAAGCAATAAATCAATAAAGACCTTGATGGGAAACAGAAAAGGTCTTTTTGATGGCTCCTGCTAATGACCTTCTTAGCAGTGCTCCAAAAAGGCAAAAACAAATCCCAAAAGTAACAAAAAAACAGTTCTTTATCAAGGATAACTTTCTTCTATTCACACACACAAAAAGAAGTTTCCTTCCAGAGCTCACGTGCACTTGTGCCTGGCTCAATTACCAATAATTAGCCAGCTGCAAACCCCTTTTGCTGGTTCACTCTCTCTACGTTGCTCAATCCTACCCTAAAGCTTTCTTGCAGAGACTTTTCTGGGTAGATAAAAGAACAAGTTACAGTTCCTTTTGATGGTTGTTGTATTAGTGAGAAAGTACTTTAAAACAGTAGCCTAGACAGAGAGCAATCCATGTATTCATTCTGATCATTTGATATATCTCCTTCTTCCTCAAATATCATGGAATCAATATAATGGTCTGGCTCAGAGGAATTCCTTAATTGATCACTCTCAGGATAATATTTGTTTCCCTGCTGTCTTCCTGGAGAAGAGCTAGGGCATAGATCAAAGTTCATACCTGAGCTTCCTTTGCTGTTAGGTTTCCTCTCCAGGTATCCTGGCCAGTAAGTAGTCCAGCTTTTATGTCCAGCCTTCCAATCAAGATCCCTGGACACTGGGTCTCTCTTCACATACCTTCTTGCACCGGTCTTAGGGCCCCTTCCAAATGCAGCTGTCTCCTTCAAAGGTGCCGTCTGGGAATTCCTGGCTTTATAACCCCACTCCTCTGGCTTCCTCCAGTCCAATGGAGTATGCTTGCCTCTGGAATCACTCCTAACACACGTACTGCTGTGGACTCCTTCTTTAGACCTCCAAGATGTCTTTCTCTTCTTCCTTCCACGTTGCTTCTGCTGTTGTAGTCCTCTCTCTTCTTTCTCCAATGGCTTCTGCTTCTGTCTCTCCTTGTTCTCCTGGTTGTGTCTGCTCTCTCTCTGTGTAGAATATGTTTTACTTTTAACGTGCTTAGAGGGACACTCCACCCTAGCACAGCCCAGCTGTGCTGAATCAAGCACTGCCCTTGGAGATGAGTGATTTGGGATTACCTCATAGCTCTCCTGATTGAACACACGTTTCCCCACTTCAGCCCTCCTAGAGGCTGTTTGTAACCTGGTGCATTCTGGGACTGGTAGTCTTTTATGAAAACATTCTGTTTTAGTATTTCTACCAGCAAAGACAGGCTGCTTGTTCGGAGCTAATTCACCTCTTTTATAGCTCCCTCCTGAAATATGATAAGCTTCCTTATCACACCGCTCAACCTCCAAGCTGTCAGTGCTAGTGTTCTCAGGTTGGGGTGGAGTGTGTGTCCGTTGTCCTGGGTGAGGAGGAATGGGCGGAGTGGAAGGCAGAGCGGCTTGTCCCATGAGAAACTGTGGAGGGTTGGGAACCACATCTGATGAGGCCAGTGTGGGGCCACAAGAATGATCTGAGTCTTGTCCTGGACCACCTTCTGAAGTGTCTTGGAGATCAGAGGGGTGGGCGGGAAGGTGTACACAAGAGACCACTCCCCCCAGCACACGTCAAAGGCATCCATGCCTATGCTGTGGGCGACACTTCTTGTTCTGTTCTGTGGTGAACAGGTTGATTTGAGGGTGACCCCAACGTAGGAAGATTGTCTCTGCAACTTCGGGGTCCAGTGTCCCATTGTGTGGGCTCAGTTGGCAGCTCAGCTTGTCCTCTTAGTGAGTTCTGTTCATCGGGGAGATAGGAAGCTTGCAGCCAGCAATGGCTCGTGAGGGCTAAGGACCAAATTGTGAGTGTCTCCCTGCAGAGGGTCCGGGACCCGGTTCCCCCCTGCTTGTTGATATAGAACATGGCCATCTGGTTGTCTGTCTGTATAAGAATCATTTTGTGTTTGATGTATTATTGGAAGGCTTGTAGGGCATATCGGATAGCTCTGAGTTCCAATAGATTTGCGTTGATCTGACTCCGATGTTGTCAAGGCTCCTTGTTGGCAGAGGTGTAGCAGGTGGGCTCCCCATCCAGACCTGGATGCTTCGGTGGTGATAGTGATCTGGTAGCAGGGTTGTTGGAGGCTTCTGTCAACTGTGATAGTCCTTTTGGTGATCCACCAGTGGAGGCTCCACCTGGTTTTTTCGTCAAGCATGACACGCGTGGACAGGTGCTGTGAGCTTTAATTCCAGCATGACCATAGGTGCCACTGCAGGGAACGCATGTATAGCCGCGCTAGATGTAGCACCTGTGTGGTTGCGGCCATGTTACCCAGAAGCTGCAGGAGAGTCTGAGCCATTGTGACTGTTTGCGAGGTGACCTCCCGGACTAATGTGGAAATCTTTTCTGCCTATTGGATGGGGAGGAAGGCCTTCACTGCTACGGTGTCTATTTTGGCACCGATGAACTCCAGGCATCGAGATGGGGAGAGGCGTAACTTCTGGTAGTTCAACAAGAACCTGAGTGAGGTGAGAAGGCGGATTGTCTCTCTGACTGCCAGCTGAGTTTCCAGTGCAGAGGGTGGAGATAGAAGCCAATTGTCCATGTATGGGAAGACGTGGATGCCCTGTTTCCACAGGTGTGCCGCTGCAACTGCTATACATTTTGTGAACACATGTGCTGCCAGGAAGAGGCCAAATGGGAGGACCCGGTACTGGTAGTGGTTTCCCAGAGCTTCAAATCATAGATATTTCCTGTGGGAAAGGTGGATTGGAATATGAGTGTAAGCGTCCTGCAGGTCCAGGGAGGCTAGCCAGTTTCCGGTTTGGAGGAGAGGAAGGATGGTGCCCAGAGTACATACAGAACCTCTCCTTGTAGATGGATTTGTTCAGTTTCCAGAGATCAAGGTTGGGGTGCATCCCGTCTGATTTCTTGGGGACCAGGAAGAACCTGGAATAGAAGTTGCTGTTGATTTGGTCAGTGGGAACAGATTTGATTGCCTGCGCTGTCAGGAGGTATATTAGCTCCGTGTTCATTTGTAGGATTGTATCCATGGGGGTAACATGAGTTGGTGTCAAGTGTTGGTGGGGTGGGCAGAGGAACCGGATGTGGTACCCCCTCATATAATCTACAAGACCCATTAGTCTGTAGAGATGAGTCACCAGGACTTCCAGAAGGCCGAAAATCTGCCCCCCACTGGGAACAATGCCTGTGCAACTGAGGGCTGTTTGTCAAAAGGATAGGCCACTCTTCCCGGAAGCAGTGGGGGCCTGTTTCTTTTGTTTCCTGTCCCTCTGATACAACATTTCATATGAAGACTGGTACGTAGTCTGCTTGTACTGTGGAGGCTGCCACTTGCGATAGGAGTTATATTTCCTATGCATGGAGTAGGGCTTGTGGTTGTAGTTTCCTTTCTGTGTGCTGGAGCCACACTCTAAACCATCCTCAGCGAGGGTCTGGAGGGTGGTGCAGTGATCCTTCATGTCATTCACTGTATCTGTGATCTTTTCGCCAAACAGAGACTCGCTATTGCAAGGGGCATCAGTGATGCACTCGTAGGTATCCTTCCGCAGTCCCAATGCACGTAGCCATGCCAGGCACCTCGTGGAGATAGCTGTACCAGCAGGGCATGTGGCAGTCTCAAAGGCATCAAACGCTGTACTGATCAAGTGTTTTCCACATTCTTTGAAGTCTCCCAGCGTGACCATGGCTGCCGCTTGAGCCTCTTGCGGCAAAGAGGCGACGGTGTCCTTTAGGGTTCCCAGCAAGGTGTCCTGAAAGAGGATATGTTGGAACTGATGTGCTGCAATCCTTGCATTGAGCATCGCCCCTTGGAACACCTTTTTCCCTACATTGTCTAAGTTTTGGGTCTCTCCCTGGTGGAGAGTTGGCATGGGTGAGCAATGATTTGACTCGATTCAGCGCAGAAGACACAATGCTAGAGTGGTATGGAAGCTGGCTATTAGCGAAGCCTGAGGTCTGTTGGACTTGGTATTTGATGGCCAGCTTGCGTGGGCATGCTAGTGCCAATGCTGGTATCTGCCAGAGCTTGGATTGGACGTCCAGAAGGTGCTGGTGAATCGGTAGGGTTAATGGTGCTTTCGGTGTGTCCAAGTACTTGAGGACCTCTGGTCCTGCTTGGTCTGGTGGATCGGAGGGTGTAAGGACTAAAACAGCTGCCACCTTGGACAAAAACTTCGGGTACGTGAGGTCTTCAGGAGGCAGAACAGGCACGGGCAGATCAGAGCTGGATTCTGTGATGGATTCCCTTCATGAATCCCTAGAAATGATAGAGTCTGGTTCTTTAGCTGGGGATGCCAAACCCAGTGGATGTATCCCTTCCTCCTCCTCTCCCTCGCTGATGAGTCCAGTGCCAAGTCATCCGCGGTGTCGATATTATGCTGGCTGGTCTTGTTGCTAGAGGTCCTGTTCTGGCAGGGGCTCTCGGACAGGCGGCATGGGACATTGTGTCAGTAGAGGGAGGGGCAGGGCTTGGAGATCATCCTGCAAAAGGCTGGTGAGGTTAGAGAGTAGTTGCAGGATGACTTCTTGGTTGGGGAGGACTCCTGCAGTGGTTTGACTGTCTGTCACATCTCCCACCTTTCCTCCTTTACTGGCAGTGGATGCAGGGCGAGAGGGGTTAAGGCTTGGAGCAGGGCTGGGGCTTGAGCTTTGCCTACCCCTTTTGTTTTGGTACTGCCTGCTACTTTCTCTGGAGTGGGAGCTGCTCGATCTGTGCCTCATCCTTCTCTGATGGTGCCTGCTGCTGGAGCATTTCTGGTGCCACTTGTGCCCCTTTCTCGGCTCCAGTTGCGGCTCTGGTGACTATGAGAGGATCGAGGAGCCAGTGCTGAGGACAAATCCCTCCTGCTGCATTGAGGAGTAGTCCCAGCTTCAGTGTGGAGAGAGAGTGTCTGCACAGCGCTGCTGCATTGAGGGGAGGTCCCAATGACTCTCTGGTGACTATTCCAGTGTCGGCCAATCACAGTAGAGTGGGCGGAGCTTGGAACAATCACAGTCGAATGGGAGGAGCAGACGACTCAGCAAGATGGCAGTCCCTAGGGGAAGCATGCTTCTTGGAGAGGGAGGAAGCAGCAGCCAGAAAAGAAGTCTGCCGGGTTTCTGAAGCACTGCAGGCGGTGTTCTCTGCAGTAGTAGCAGCAGCATCAGGTACAGCCAGAGCCACGCGACTGGGGATGGAGGCCTCGGGGGTGGGGGGGGGCACATGCTGGGTCGCAACCTGATCCGTAACCATGTGCGACGTCTCTGAAGGGGAAAAAGCATAGAGAAAGTCCTGCAAGGCATGGCTCCTCGATCTGAGGGACATTTTTGCGTAGTTCTGGCAGTCAGCAACTTGGTGATTTGCCCCCAGGCATCGCACGCACAGATCGTGGGCATCTGTGCAGTTCGTCTTTCCGGTGCAAAGAGAACACTTTATAAACCCCGGCTTTACGGATTTAGGCATCTTCTGACCTGTAAGCATTCCGTTCTTGTTATTGAAGGTTTCTTTCAGTTTCTTCCTTCCAGATGGTAGATCATTGGTAAGGAGAGCAAGAATTTGTGTTGAAGGCACGGCGGAAGAAAAAAGACTGGCTAACTAGGGGCGGGCCGGTGGTTTGGGCTACTGACTCATGCTCAGAAAGGTCTACCTTTCTGAGCTCAGGAGAGCAATTCCGTACGGCGCCATCGGAGGACGTCACCAAGTGTGGCTGACGAATTCTGCTTGTCCATGGAGAAAGTGGTAGTGGGTTTAAAAAAAATAAATCCTAATCACATTATTTTTAAAAGGTGTTTTGCCCCAATATTCAGAATAGCTAGGATTTTCACTTATTAATTTCTTTAAGTTAGGGAATAGGTTCCAGCTTAAAGAAGCATCGACAGGAACAAAGGACCAAGAAGGATCTGCACTTCTGAAGAATCCAGGAGGAACTCCAATCCAGTAACAAGGGATTCAGCATTCTGGGGCCCCACGCAAGAGAGAGGACAGGAAGAGATACCTGTACACCCTGTACAAAAAACAAAAACACCCATTTGAGCTCAAATAACAAACTCTTAAAGGAGCTTAAAGGGTTTTGACATTTAACTTACCTGTTAGAAAGTGAAAAGTGTTGAAGATTCCTGTAAAAGGAGATAAGAATTCCTAAGCAGAATTTGAATTGGTTTGATAAATAGAGTCTGATTTGAATACTAATTTAATTTACCTGAGAAACTGGTTCTACTCAACAGAAAGAAAAAAATAGTATTTTGAGAAGCCTGGTAATTTTAAGAGTGAAACAAGAACAGTTATTTGGTGTGTGGGTTTATACTCACCTGAATTGCTGCCACCTCATTGTTAGAAAACATTATTATGGGATAACAAGAATATTTCTGGATGTAATCCATGTTAATGTCACCTGATCAACGGAGAAAGGATTTTCAGAATAAATCAAATTCTAACTAGCATATACAATTCTGGAGTACCCAGTTTTAAAAGAATTCAGTTAATAATTTATTCTAGACACATAAAATTACTGGAAATTTAAATTCATAGAATTTTGTGGTTTTGTTTAATTCATTTGTGGAATTCTTCTAACGACAACATCAAGTCTGTAACATCACATTGACTTTGGGCTTATCCTAATTTAGATTTTATTTTCCTCCTAAACCTTTCTCTACATACCTGTAGAGGAATTTAGGATGTGGATAGTGTATTCTTGGCAACCCCACCTGAGTGAGTGTCAGACTTTGAGGTACCCACTTGTTCTGGTTTGACTACACTTATACACTTTAATATTTGCTGTAGAAGTCTGACAATGTCTCTCTAGGGACAGGGCTACATTAAGTTTATATAATTTTTATTGTATTGAATGTTTTGTATTGTGTGTAAAATTTATGGTATCAATGATTTTATGTGTGTATTATCGTATTCTGCCCTGGGCTCTTTGTAAGGGCAGGTGAAATGAATGAATGAACGTTGCTTGGTTTTAGAGCTAGTTGATTGTTGGTATGCTGAAAACCAGCAAGCATTACATAGGATTGCCCAAACTGAAGAACACTAATTTAGTACAAGTACATTGCATTGCAGAAAATCGGTTCCATGGTATTCAATTGAATTGAGAAAGTTCGAAACACAAAGCAGGGCTTTAGAGACAGCATGGCTGAAATCCAAAAGTACTGATATTTTAGTGCTTTATAGACAGCATATGATATCATGTGATGCTGAAATCAAAGCGGCTGAAAGGATCCATTTTTCAAATAAGATATATATAGCAGGTGATAGTTTTAAAATATTATTTCAAATCGTGAATGATTTGCAATTGGATATTGGTTCTTTAATCTTCAGATTCTTCCTTTTAGTGTTTCTGATTTTCCTGTTATTCATATCCAAAACTGATGATTTGGAAAGGGGATATGATGGTTTGCATTATACTGCATGTGACATGACAATAGATGAGATTCCAGAGTCCAGTATAACAGAATTTGAATGGCTTCAGAAATGTTCAAGGACCTCAGGAATTTGTTTAGACCTTTGTCTACTGCGGTTTATTCAAAACAATTGGTCAAACCTGGCTTCTGTGTTAGAATGTCTTATCAATTTATCTGAATAGAAGGGTTCTTCCCTCCTAGGCTTAAGGAAGCAAATTTAGACCTTTCACTGCTGCACAATTGTAGCATATGTTGATAGAGTGAGCAATAGCTGCACAATTTGAGGAATGATTAGAAAAAAGTGCTTTCTACACCTTTGCCAAACTGGGCTTTTCCTCAGTTATGACCCTGAGATTGACTGACTTGATGAGAAATTTAGATTACTAGAAAGACTTGGTGGTAATTCTGCTGGATCTTTCATCTATCTTTGATACAGTTGACCATGGTATTCTGTTTAATTTGTTTATCTTCTGCTAGAGGCAGGATGTATAATTGATTTTGTTCTTTACTGAGTTCTCTGAATTATAGGATCTGTAGTGTGGAGCAAAACCATACAAAGCTAGTAATGCACCTTGTGCAGCTGGTAATCCTGCTGCCCCCCCCCCCCCCCCCCCACTGCACTCACCCAGTTGTATGCAGGAACATGCTTTTGTTAAGCTTCCTAGAAGCCCAGTGATGGCATCAGTGCCCCTTCCATACTTGCTCCCTGTGCGGTGCACCACTTGCACAGCCTTGGTATGGGCCTGGTGTGAAGTTCCACAGGGCCTAGTCTGTTCTTTGTTACTTAACATATATCTGCAGCTACTGGGTTCCTTAATCAATGATATAGGTGTGAAGGAGCATATAGGAGAGATCCCCGGTCTACCTTAAGAGACACAATAACCCTGGCCCATCCTTCGCTAAGGGAATCCAGACAGAGGGTGGTTCCTAAGGGTGAGGGTTAAAACCCAAGCCCAGAGTGAATTCTACAAAGTGGACCACACTAGAGTACACACCTCATAGATATGTAAACACATTTTGTAGTCTGAAGGAATAAAATAAACAAGCACATGGGAATGAACACAGGGGATCAAAGTGTGGAGTGTGAGTTTTCACAGAAAAGTGGCTAGCTGATTATACTTGTAGAACAGCTAAGAAAATGATTTGGGGCATTGGTAGATCTTTTTGTTTTTTATCATTTCTTTTAACAGGTACTAAAGCTCTTAACAACAGAAAGATGGCTGGGAGACTTCACGTTGCCAAATTTGACACCACTGTTACTACTTCTGCTTCTGTCCAGACAGATAGCCCAATCGACAGTGAGGAACTGATGCCATCTAAAAGATACCTGCAGATCACTGAACAGAGAGATGAGGTAGCTAGGCTGAAAAGCATCCATGACCATGAGAAGTATAACGATGAAACACTTCCCACAGAGTCCCACAGAGTGATGATGAAACAGGACTGCAAAATTATAGCAGCACAAAGATTAACAAAGCCAGTAAAATCGATACCCCTATTCCACCTTCACTTAAGCTGTAGTCCTGTACCATCCACGTTGCTACAAATGCCAGTGCTAGGTATTGCCAGGACCACTGTTACCTAACGTCAAAAGGGGAAGCTGTCCCAGGCCATTCTTAGAAGAGAGCCCATATTCATTCCATTGGTTATATTTTTATATCACAATACATCATTAATATTTATGTAGTTTACATAAATAAAAGCAATCCTGAGTACAAGGCTCACTCCTGCTACTCATAATACAGGCACTGTGCCAAAGTTTAAAGGGGCTACAGCATGTGCAGTGCCAATTCTAGGCAGCTGACTTGTTTCCTCCCATTTGACAGGCATGGAAATGGACTTACCACTACTACTACTCATTTGTATAGCACTACAAGGTGTACGCAGTGCTGTACATATTTATTTATTTATTTTATTTATTTAGACAGATTTGTATGCCACCTTATCCTTCAATCAAGGTGGTCACGTCACATCACAATTGGAGGGGTTACTTTTAACATTAGGGTACGTGTAAACATTCAGACAGTACAATTACATAACAGCATTTAGACAGTATAATTAAAGGTAACATATAACATGAAGGTATTTAGTAACGTGGTATGATAAACTTGTGTGTGGATAGGATGGGTGAGTGCTTAGTTGGCGGCGTAAGTGGTATTTCAGTATGGGTATGGGATGTTGCCTGGATGCTCATATGTTTCTATAAATAGAAATGTTTTAAGGTCTGCGGAATTCTGTAAGGTCATCTAATGCCCTCAGGCTCGTTGGGAGGGAGTTCCATAGTGTGGATGCCAGTAGTGATGGTGCTCTTTTTGAAGTTGATTGTTTGGTTTTGTGATAGCCTGCAGGAGTGCCGATCATGTTGTCGTTATTGGTTCTTCTTGGTCTATTGCTGATATCCCTTGTTATGACGTTTTGGAGTGCGTCTGCTGAGAGATGGTGAATGACTTTGAAGATGATCATGATTGTTTTGTATTTAGCTCTTGTAACCATTGGGAGCCAGTGCAGTTGCTGTAGGACGAGAGTGATGTGCTCGGTCCTTGGTGTGTCTGTAATGATGCGTGCTGTGGTGTTTGTACCATCTGCAGTGGGTGGAGTGTCTGCTGAGGTAGGCCTTGATATAGTGAGTTTCTGTAATCAAGCAGCGGTGTAATGAGTGCTTGGCACACTGTACAGAAGTGGTCCTGATGGAGCATTGGTTTGATTTGTCTGACTATTTTCAATCTTTGATTGGCCTTGTTTGCGGTTTTGGTGATGTGGGATTTCAGGTTTACAGCTCTGTCTAGTGTGATGCCCATATACTTGACTTCTTCTTTGACTACTATGTGTTTGTCTAGGATGCTGATAGTTTGTGGAGGTATGAAGATGGGGTTCCTGGTGACGAAAATTGCCTCAGTTTTATCATAGTTGACCGTTAAGTTGTTGGCTGTGAGCCAGTCATTCATGTCTTCGAGGCATTTGGTTATTGTTGTGGTGTTTAATGCTAGTAGGTTGATTGGAGCGTACACCATAATATCGTCAGCATAAATGTGATAGTGAAGTTTGTGGTGCTTGATGATGTTGCATATGGGCTGATAGATGAAAGACACAGCCCCTGCTCATCAGAACTTACAATCTAATGAAGATGAAAAAAACATCTCAAAACTGGGGACTAGAGTATGGCAAGATACACATAAATAGTGGACAAGTGAACGAGGAGCATCAGGATCCAAAATCAGCCCCAAAGAGGTAGGTCTTCAGCCTGGATTTGAATAGGACCAGAAAAGGAACCCAACACACCAACTCAGTTAGTTTGTTCCAGGCATATGGAGCAGCAAGATGGAATGAATGAAGTCTGGAGTTGGTAGTGGCAGAGAAGGGCATAGATAAAAGGGATCTGCCAGAGGAGCAGACTTCCCAAGGAGGAGTGTAGAGTGAGATAAGAGAGGAAAGGTAGTGTGGAGCTGCAGAATGAATGCACTTCTAGTTAAGTAGGAGAAGTTTAAACTGGATGTGAAAATGGATAGGAAGCCAATGATGTAATTTGAGAAGAGGGGTAACATGAGCATAGCAACACTGGTGGAAGATAAGCCGTGCAGCTGAGTTTTGAACAGATTGAAGGGGAGAAAGATGATTCGGAGGGAGAGCAGCGAGGAGCAGGTTACAACAGTCAAGACGAGAGGTGACTAGTGAGTGGATAAGGGTCTTAGTAGTGTGTGTGTAGAAAGAAAGGGACAAATTTTGCCAATGTTATAGAGAAAGAAGCGACAGGTTTTACAGTAGCTATCTGTTGGATGTGTACAGAGATAGAGAGTAGAGTCAAAGATGACCCAAGGTTATAAGCTTAGGAAACGGGGAGGAGTGAAGTGTTATCCACAGAAATAGAGGAAGGGGGGAGGTAGGTTTAGGGGGGAAAGAAAGGAGCTCAGTTTTGGCCATGTTCAGTTTCAGATGATGGTGAGACATCCAGGCAGCAATGTCGCATAAGCTGGAGGAGATCCAGGACTGGATTCCTGGAGAGATGTCAGGCACAGAAAGGTAGATCTGAGAATCATCAGCATAAAGATGGTACTGAAAACCATGGGAGGAAATAAGTGCATCCAAGGTCTGAGTGTAGAGAGAGAAAATGAGAGGTCCCAAGACAGAGCCCTGAGGTACACCAACTGAAAGCAGGATGGCAGTAGAGGAGGATCCACCAGAACATATACTAAAAGTTTGATGGGAGAGAGAAGAAGAAAACCAGGACAGAACAGAGCCCCTAAATCAAGTGAGGACAGGGCATCGAGGAGAAGGTGGTGATCAACAGCATCAAAGGTGGCAGAAATGTCAAGAAAGATGAGAATCGAGTAGAGGCCTTTGGATTTGGCACTACTACTACTACTGAGCATATGTATAGTGCTACAAGCCATATGCAGCACTTCCCAGACACCATGTAAAAGACTGTTCCTGCTCATCAGAGCTTACAATCTAGTCAAGACAGACAACAGAGTACGTAGCTGTAGACATAGGATACATCTAGAGGGAATGGTAAGGCAAGAGTCATTTCTGTGGAATGTAGAGAACGAAAGCCAGATTGCAGTGGATCCAGAAGGGCTTCAGAGAAAAAAAAGTAAGGGGTTGGCTACCATGGTCCCAGTGCAAGAGGAAGATTGCTGGCTGAGGCATCGTCAACTACTCCCTTCCCCTCCACACTGAATCCTTGGCACTGACCTTATTGGCAAGTCCTGTGCACTGTAGTGCTGCTGGTCAGTACATTTCCTTTTTATTGTGGCCTGGCCCATACTTCTAATTTTAAGGAACCAGACATAGGCAGCTTCTGAAAGCAAGAGACGCACACACAGGATGTGAGCTGTTTCCTGCCTGCTCTTCTAAGGAACTGCTGCTTCAGATCCCGAGTCCTCCTAAGGTTCATGGCTGTACAAAGGTCAATGCAATCCATGCTGCTTTGCTAGTTTAGCCCCATTCGCTGTCTACATCCCAAACATTTTCCAAGCTGCACCACATTCAGACAGTTCACTTTGCTAATCTCGATCATGGCAAGCTCAGTATCAGGAATATGTCTGTGCCCTTGTTTTGACCATGCTCATAGTGCTGTTAGGAAATGGGGCTGAGTTTGGGCAGTAGGCAGTACAGATTGCAGCTAGGATGACCCACTACCCAATTTTTGACTGGACAGTCCCGTTTTGTAACTTCTTATACAGTGTCTTGTTTCCTGATGCAAAAATATTATACTCAAATTTTTATGTCTCTTCATCCATTCACTATGAAGTAACATAAAGCCATGCAAAAAAGAGCCATTCAGAACTTTACCTTAGCATACCATAAAAGCACTAACTCTCAGTAATCAAACAGCAACAACCCTACCTAGGAAAAGGCAGCACTGTAGAACTACACCAGGTTCTACATCACCAACACACCTCCTATTGGAAATTCAGAGCAAGCTGGATTGCCAGATCCTCACACATAAACTACATTTTAGAATAATACCTCAAACACAGAGCATAGACAGACTTTTACCAAATACAGAATAAGAAACTACACATTAGACACAGAAACACACAAACAAAATGGAAAACCCAAGAAAGTAGACTCTTTCAGCAGTAGAATACTGAAGAAAAATAGAAATGCACTTTATGCTATATTAAGCAAAATATAACTATATAAGAAACATTCCTAAGCTGATTTTCCCAGTCACTAAAAACTCCAAATAAAATGCTGCATTTTTGTTGTCTAATCCTTTTATTTTTCTAACTGAATGATCCTAGCCTTTTTTTCCATTTTTACTTTGTTTTCCTAAGTCCTTTTCCAGATGCTTTTTCCATTTTCTATTTCTTCTCCCTCTATCTTCTTTCCTTCCTTGTTTCCATCTCTCTCTGACAGTGATACAAACAAACATCCAAGTCTCTACATCTCCTCCTTCTGGGGCAATTTCTCCAAATGGGTTACCCCATTTGGTTTGGAAGTGCAGTCAAAATAGGTTCTATGGACTTTTTCTGCTGTGATTTTCTCTTGAAGAAAATGGGCTCAAACTGGGAGGAGAAAACCCTAGAGGAATACGCCAGGACTATTTATGTGTAATCCTACCCTTTTTTTCCTTTGAAGCCTGCCAAGGTAAGTCAGATTCTACTTGTGTTTCTGTTCTTGAATAGCTTTGTGTGTTAAATTGAACTCAGTCGGCTTTTCGTCACAAGACGCTTTGCCACAGGCCCCATAACCCAGACCACTTGTTCATGCTATCACAAAGGGCTGATGTGCAAATTTATTGCGTATTAGGAAATGACCGATTGTCTTCAAGTGTGCACAAGTAGACGGTGCAAAACAAGTTGATCCTGAATGTGCACGTGACCCGCTACTAAAGTTCACTTTGGGGCAATAGGTTGCCATTGCCAGATATGCACATGCCCCAGAAATTAATTTAGCCTCTGCTAACCTTTTTTTATTTATGTTTTCAGGGATATTCCTGTTCCCTGTGGAATCTATTGAGTCTTATTGAGTTTAAATGTTTCTGGAAAGTGTGTTCCCCATTAGGAAAATAGGAGTGAATTGTCTAAATCATTTGCGAGGGCAGTGTCCAGTATAAGAATTTTTATTGGTAGGGATATTTTTTTTTGTCTTTACTTGCCATCTTTTCTGCCACTCTAGCAGATTGTCAGGTACTCAAGTGTGTAGTATCTTGACTTCTGGAAGTAGCATCCTAATCAGGCATGGAATTTAAGCATAGACAGCAAGGACAACTGCCTAGGGTGCAAAATGTTGAGGGTGCCAAGTATCCAAGCCAAAAAGGAGTCTTCTCCCACTTATTTTGATGCAATGCATCATTGCCACATCAAAGAGACATCAGTATAGCATTCTGGCCCAACACTCACACCCCCGCTTTCCAGTCTCCGAGGAGTATACTCTTGACTCTCCAAGCTTGAAGGGAGGATCCTGCCCTCATCCTCCAGTCCTGCCTATGGGCATCGAAATCTTAAATCCAGCCCCAACCCTGGTCCAAATTGGTTAACATATACCTTCCTATGTTCAGGATACTACTCATTTCCTGAACAAACTGGAAGAGATGAGGGAGGCATGCACATAGACTGGTGTCCTGCTTGTTACATTAGATGTATCCTCGCTCTATACGAGCATACCACAAGATGTTGCTAAGAAAGTGATATTGGCATCTCTAGCCCAGGCCAAAGATTTGGTGCAACCCCATGCAACATATTCAAATGTGGCGCCAGTATACTGATCAACAAAGGAAACCACAAAATATGAACCAGACCCATAAACAAACAAAAAAACGCATTCCCTATTGAGGGAACGGTTAGAAGGCTCAGAGCGGGAAGAATCTATGTCTTGTTACTGAGGAGCAGAATCTATGTCTTGTTACTGAGGAGCATTTCAATAGCATATTTACTATTCTTAATCCATCTCTACAACGCTTGAGACAGGGTCTTTGGATCCAAAACACGGTGCTGTGTCACAAACTTTGGATGCTGCGTTATCAGCCGCTGCTTAAGCTATTTTACGGTGGAGTTCTACATCTGCTCTTCATTTTTATCATCATGGATTTTCGGCTCCGGTTGCCAACTAAGTACACTTTTGCAAACCTTGTTGGTTTTTAAGTATTGTTCTTGGCAAGTTGGCTCTGGATGGCCATTTTTGAAAGTTTCCACTGATTACACATTTCACTAAAAAGATTAAAAAGGAGCAGTTCGCTGTATGGAGGGGTTTTCCCTTTCCCCTACATAGCGAGCATTCCAACATATGAATTTATTATAGTGTTTTTTTCCCTTAATTTTTGGCCAGTATATTGATGACATCTTTGTTGTGGAAAGGGCCTGTTGACCTTTTATTGCAATTCCATCAATGGTTAAATGGTAGGGATGCTAATATCCAATTCTCTATGGTATATGATAATAAACAGATACCCTTCCTCACCAAAACAGCAAGAAAGGTAGAGGACACATGGATCACAACTGTATTTAAAAAGCCGACTGATAGAAACACACTTTTGCACTTCTCTAGCGTCTATCCGCTGTGCCTTAAGGAGAGTCTGCCATATTCCCAATTCATTAGATACCATAGAAATTATTCCTCCCTTCATGAGTACCAATCCAAAGCTAAGAGACTGAGCACTGAGTTCCTAGCCAGGGACATCCTCAGGTAGTTATAAGACGGGCATACCTCCAGGCTCAATATAACGACTGGGAGAGGTTGCTTGAGACACGCATTATGTTGAAGTCTGACTATATGCATTTTGTGACCCCCTATTCCCCTTTCAGTTGAGGGGTACAGAATATTATTAATAAACATTTTTCTATCATTCAGACAATCCCGGATGGTTTGGTCTCAAGGGCGGAACCTAAAAGAAATCTTATGTCCCTCTCGTTTGAAACCCATTGAATGTCAGCGGATGGAGGAAGGGGTGTTCTTTTTCCATGCGGTACATATTCTATATGCATTGAGTCTTGTCCTGTTAGGGGTTTTGAACATAATGGAAGATGGTATTCCATTAAGAAATTCTGTACGTGTACCACTACTTATGTTGTCTGTGCTGTTTGATATCTATGTAAACTCTCATGCATTAGGAAAACAGTTCGGCCTTTCAAGGTTCAAATGGGAGAACATCAGAGCAGACTGAATAGAATGTGTTTGGAAGCTCCGATTGTAGCCCATTGGCAAGTCCTATGCACTGTAGTGCTGCTGGCCAGTACATTTCCTTTTTATTGTGACCTGGCCCATACTTCTAATTGTAAGGAACCAGACCTAGGCAATTTCTGAAAGCAGGAGGCACACATAAGATGCGAGCTGTTTCCTGCCTGCTCTTCTAAGGAACTGTTTTTTTTTCAGATTTAGAATATTTTTGTATAAACAAGTTGGATACAGCATTGTCTGACCGTGCCAAACTGCTGTCCATTTGTGAACAGTGGTGGTGGATTTTCAGATTTGACACAGTTACTCCAAGAGGCCTTAATGCTATGATCGAATGGGGCCTATGCATGTAGATGGGTGGGTTGTAAAGAAGTTTGGAATAGATGTAACAACTTGTATGGGGGATCTTTGAATCTTAAAAAACAGTTTGGACACTATGAGGTTTTAGAAGTGAATGGAGTTCTGGTGCCCCAGTGGATATATATGTATGCCAGAACATGTATGTAGGGTGGGAGGGTGGTGTGTTAATATGAGCTGGCACACAGTATGGGTTTGAAATTTTATTTGAGGTGTGCTATTTTGTGTGAACAAATCTGTTTTAGTCATGGGTGGATGTTTAAGTGGTCTGATGGATACAATTGGTCTCTGCATGTGTTTGTCTAAGGTGAGCAATTGTGGTTGGTTGTTGGGACTTTTTAAACTGCACATATGGGTGGGTGCGGTCCATTTAATAGTTGTGGCAGTTTGAGCAGAATGTTCCTGCTGTTAAGTCTTTATAATGGTGCGATTGAGGGTGGTGGATTTTGTTCTACTGTTGGTTAGAGTTAAGAAGAGCTTATTGGGTGGGTACTGTATCTAAGTGTATGTGATTTTTAACACTTTAGGAATGGATTGTTTTTGGGTGAAACTTTAGAGTGTGGTATGTAAAAGGGGTTAGGTTACACTAGTATTAAGGGCAATTTTAATGTTTTCTTTTTCTGTCCTGCAGTTTGTGTAAATCCTGATGTTTGTGTTATTGGTGTGGATTTTCAACGTGATAGAGAAAATTGACCCTTGACAAGGCAATTGTGGACTGTCTTACAAAATTACCCCATTCAAAAAGTATTCACGCTTGGTGTAGGCATATTTTGAGGTGTAGTTTGGGTAAAGCTTATGTGAGTACTTTATTAAATAGGCATATTTACTGTGGTAGTGTGGTGGGAAGGGGTTTTCTTCAAACACAGGCCAGACAGCACCTCAGGGAAAACAAAAACAGTTTTTATTCTATCCCAGTTTGTTCATCTTCCACAAATCAAAACCCAGAATACTGTAGACAGCAGTTCAGGGAAAACAGTCAGCTTACTTCTGTCCCAGCTTTTAAAATTACTACTACTATTATTATTAATCATTTATATAGCGCTACAAGGTATACGCAGCACTGTACAACCATATAAAGAAGACAGACCCTGCTCGTAGAACTTACAATCTAATCAAGACAGAATACAAGAGAAACAAAGGGGGTTCAAATAGGGAAGGAGACAGCCCCAGTTAAAGTTCCTACCTCAGAACTCCTTTTCAAGGCTTGCCTTGGAAGGACTTCTCACTCCACGGGCCTCTCTTCCTCCTGCAGTCTGCTGGGTTTTTAACCTTTCCCTGTGAGCCATGCCCTCCCAGCCCTGAACTCTGGGCTCTAGACTTTCTTAAAGGGGACAGCTGATAATCCCCATGGAGAGAGATGGGTAGCATTCTATATACCCCATCACAAGCACACCTTCAAAATAAACAAGCACACCTTCAGATTTGTTCCACACATCACCACTCATACTCCCAGCTCCTTGTTTCACATTCTCTGAATTCACACCCTAGTTGCACCAATGCCCAAACTCAAACCCACCCTCCAATCCTCTGCACCTGCTCTCTTCACCTCTATCTGCCCATTTCCTAGTTGCCACTCATTTCAGTCCCTGCTTATTGAGCTCCCCAGTTGCTCCTCTCCCTACCCACCCATTCCAAATGTACCAGTCCCTTTCCCCCACCACCCAATCTCCCATTCCCTCCACAAACCCCCACACCCAAACTTTCTGACCCTTAGACTCCCCCCACTGCCTCTGATGATGCTTTCCCCTAAATTCCCCATTCCCTATCTATCCTGCCTACCCATGCCTAGTTCCCACTTTCACTATTCCCAGCCTTTGCTCACACAGTCTCCAGTTATTGTGTTCCCCACTCACCCCAATTTCAGAGTCCCCACTCATGTTCTCCAACCCCTAATCTCCAAATCCCCATGCTGCCCCCCCCCCCCAAATGTTCCAGGGCATGGATCTTCCTTACACTCCCTGGACCCCAGAGACCAGCTCAAGTTAGAAAAAGAGTAGAGCAATGCCTTGCTTTACCTCTTCCCCTCGTGACTCAAAGTTTGAGAAGCTGCACCTTAGATTTCTAAGGCAGCCCCACATGGTTCAAACAGCTTTTCAGAAAGAACCATGTGAGAGAGAGGGAGAGCTCTGCCAGCAAGCAAAGTCCCGTGTGCAGTGATGTCCAATCCTCAGTTTGTTCTAAGGCTCAAGAATGTAGACAACTCTTGAGGAAGTGGGAAGGACTGTGTGCTTATCAATCCTGCTGTCTACAGAAAACATTTGTTACAGGTGAGCAACGCTGTTTTTCTATTGTCAAGCAGGACTGAGGGTTGCTCTTGTTATATGCAGAGTTTCCAATTTTCACGTATAACCAGAAAACCTCAATAGCCCTCCCCCCCCCCAAAGTTCCCATTTATAACTGAAAAATACCAAAACTCGCTGCCCCTTCAGGGATCTGATGGCATTCATCTTGTAGCTGCTGTTGCAGCCAGATGTCGTCAGGTCGGGCTGCTGCCATTAAAGTGTCTCTGCAGTAGTGAGAGCTTGTATCTTGGATCCCGCCACTCTCTGCTGCTACATTCACTTACCTGACAAAGAGGTTGATGTAAGACATTTTCCATTCTTGAGAGAGGGAACACTGAAAAACTGGATCTGGGGATCATGTGCAAGGAAGAAGCACTGGGCTGAGTTGGTCAGCTAACTAGTTCTGTGGGCTGACTATGTCGGTAGCCTGAATCTGAATTTGATCAGCTACAGGAAAATCTCAGATCTTGGCAGAGGCATAGAGAGCCTGTGTCCCATTATTTGTTTGCAGAAAACAATGCAACTTGATTGTCTGGATGAGTACAGAGGAATTGTGAAGCCAGCAAAGGAAGACCTACAGGACATAGAAGATTTCTCTGAGTTTTAGATGGCTAATATGGAGGAGTTTTGCATCTTGGCCACACTCCCTGTGAAAGTTGATTTTCAAGTGAGGACAAACTGATGTTGCTATGGAACAAAAGGTACCCCAACAGATAGGTTGAGTTTGTGAATCCACCACTATAACATGAGGCAAAAGGAAGAGGCAGATAACATTTTGAGGAAAGTGGTTGAGAGCACTGATTTCTACAGTAATTTGAGATCCCACCATGGACTTCATATTTTTAAACTGGCTATCGCTGCTGTCATGGATCCCAGCATCAATACATAAGCTCTGGTGGTGATTCTGGGTGCTGACTGTTTGGCATGCACATGAGACATCAGTCTGAATCCTGTCTTCTGGAAGAAAGGCTTTGGACTAAAGAGTGTCCAAGACTACTCCTATAAAGAAAGTGATGTTGCTTAGATGTGCTGTGGACTTCTGAAAGTTGATAAGAATGCCCAGAGACTGTATAAGAGCAATTGTTTTTCATTAGGAGCATTAGGGTCTGTGATTCTCACAGAGCTACTGTCAGGTAGGGGAATACCAGATATTCCTGTTTGTGGAGATGGGCAGTTGCTACCAGGAGGCATTTTGGGAGAAAAAAACCCCTGGGTGCCAACAACAAGCCAAAAAGGAGGACTTCATACTGGAAATGACTGGCTCGAAGGATGAACCTGAGGATTCTTGAATTGCAGGTGTATCAGGATATGTAAGCATGGATAGGGGACAAAGAAGCTGATACACAAACTGGAGGTCAAAACAGGTCTTAATACTATGCTGCAGGTAGCTGTGCTCTACTTTTGGTTGGTTCTATGTAAGCATGGATACTTGAGGGCCAGAGTACACATCCAATACTCTTTGTCAAGCAAGGGAAAGATGGAGAAAATAGTGGTCAATCTGAACTTTTCCGTTTAGAGGAAGCGGTTGAAGTCTCTTGATCTAGTATCAGGCACAAGTGTCCGGTCTTTTCTGGAATGAGAAAGTATCTGGAGTAAAAAATGCAAAATCCTCTCCTGCAGTGGGACTAGTTCTATAACTTTGGCCTGGAGGAGAAAAATACTTCCTCTTGCAAGAAAGTTAGATGGTCAGAAAGTTTGGTCCAAGATAGTGGATGAACCAAGGGACAGCTGAGAAATCTGAAGTGGTAAACATTTCAGATTATGGACAGAACTCATGTGTCCATGGTAATGCCTTTCCAGGCTGGAAGGAAAAATCAAACCCGACCTTCACAGGTAGGGCAGGATGAGTATTCTGCAGAGATTGGAGACTTGGAAAATAGTCATATAAGTGGCTGCCTTTTCTCATTGTCTCAACTTTAAGGCAACAGGTCATTGACTTTGCTGGGGTTGTTTTTTGGTAGTAATATCTTGTGTGGTAATAACAGCCATGTGCAACTAGAAGATGAAGTAGGTTGAAATACTGAGAGATATTCATGTAATACAGTGATCATTAGTCATACCCACAGCAAATTTCCTGTGCAAGGGGCATCCACCAACTTGGAACGGACATCCTCATACAATCCTGAATTTCGCAACCACACCAGGTGTCACACTGTAATGGCAAAAGTGAAAATTCTGGTTGAGGTTTCAAAGATGTTAGCTGATCTGTGAAGATGAGTGTCTTTGTTAATATGGTAGCTAGCTGGGAGTGATCATATTTGGAAAGAGCAGGAGAAAAAACTTGCACCTTCTTAAAGATGGTATATATGTATTGAAATAGCTGATGGGCAGCAGTTTTAGCAGAGAGCATGATGCCCTGAAAAACCTTTTTTCCTAAATGGTCTAACATGCAGGGCTCCTTTCCTAGAGTTGTGTATAAGAAATTTCTGCAATGTTTTGCTTTTCTTATGGCTGCTTAAACCACCACTGAAAAGTATGACAATTAGACTTTGTTGAAACCTGAAGAGGGTTGGACTTTGTATTTCATATCCCAGCATTTTTGAAACAGTCTGGACAGGAAGTGGATTTTGCTGTAGAGGGGAATTTTAGAAGGGACGCCAAAGTTCAATCTGTGACATCTAAGCCAGAACGTCTGGAAAAAAGAAACTGGCATGTCCAGGTGCAGACATGATTTCGAAAAAACGAACATGCCCAATATGGATGTCTGTAGGGGCATCTACATAGACATCCCCAGAACTGTATTTCAGAACCTGGATATCTAGGATAGTCTAATGGTTAGAATAGTGGGCTAGGATTCAAATACCACTGCTGCTATTGATATTGTACTGAGTACGGGGGATGACGGAGTGTCTCCTTTTCTACACCGTCTGGACCAAACCTTTTCAAAAGCCTATTTGTGCCTGTAACAGGTCTCAACTTAGACACAAAAAGGAATATCCATAATGTTTGAGATGAGGCAGGGAGGCACAGGTTCCTGGGAACACCCTGGCCATACCTCCACCATGCCCTCTTTACACTTGGATGTCCTCATACTGGGAGATCCCCAGAGCCAGCTTCTAAAATGGCTCTGTAGACGTCTCTGTGCTTGGGACATCTCTATGCCTGTTTTTGGTTCTTTAAAGCATGATCAGGGCTTCCAAAATTATCCCCAAAGCCAATATTGCTGTTCTTTGAGACAAGTATGTGTGATTCGCTACCTGGAGGGTGCATCAAAGCTGGCACAAAGTATTTATACACACTGGCATATCCTTGCCCTGCTCCAGAAGAAGGTCCCTGCATTGCCTATACTAGTGGCAAAAACACATGTGATTATGTGGTACATTATGATTTTTCATGGTCTACAGCACCTTCATCTTCCAAGGGTAGCCACACTCCTTTTTTCCAATGTGTGATAATTCTTTCATACTGGAATGTTGGACGGATTTCAGAACAGGATAACAATATCATCTTAGACATGTAACAAGTTGCTGCACCTCCTGGGCTATCTATGTGATAATGTGCCCTTCTGACAAGATATATGTGGGCAGGACATAACGTATGGTGAAGATGCAGTTAACTGAACACAAATTGCGTTTAACAACACGTTTGTTGACAGCAACTTTAATACAATATTGCATTGATCAGGTATGCCTTTGGCAAGATTTCAAATACTTTATCATTGACTGTATTCCTTCCTATGTTCAGGGTGATAAAGAGCACCAGATGACACGTTTAGAGCAATGCTGGATCTTTAAATTGGATTGTTTACAACTAGCTGTACTCAATGAAAGAGATGAAGTGTTCTCCGCTTTGTGATGTTTCACTTACTTATTTATGTCAAGTTGTTTGTATACTGCACGCTCCTTTTAAATAGTTTGTGAGTGTTGGGGTATTCATTCACTCTGGCTGTTACTCCCTTACTCACTACTGCAGCTCTCCTGAAGCAGCCAGTTTTACTTTGTACTGCGAAACTTGAGTCGAGTGCATATTGGTCTCACAGTGGGACTTTTTTTTTTGGTTCTTTGGGATTTCATGTTTCAGCTAAGTATTCTTTTAAAGTTTTTGTATACATTAAAAATTGAAATATATAGACTATTCGTGGGTTAGCACCAATGAATGATAAAGGGTGGGGAAAGAACCCTTTGCCTTGTGATGTATGTGTGGTGGGGCTCCTCCAGCTGAGGTCCCTTCTTTCCTATTCAAATGTATATCCATTCTGAAGACCAAGGATGAAGTTTCTTCAGCTACCATAACCAATGCTAGTACAGCAGGTGGAAATGATTGTGCAAGAGGCTATGCAGAGACAGGGGAGCCAATGCTGAAGAGAACTTTAGTAGTGTCAAGAGGGTCTATGGAAAACATATTATCACTGCACTGCTAGTGCTGCATTGAAGACTAGTCTAAGTGCTTTCTCTTTTGTAGCTTCTGCACTATAAAACTTATGCTTCATCGGTGCTTTTATTGGACTGGTTGAAAATAAGCTCCCTCTGATTTTTCCAGGAATGGCTGCACAATTAGCCTGGAAACCTCAGGGGCTATTTGCCCTGATTTGACTGACATCTAGTGGTCTTCTTGGGTGACTGAACTGTTAAGGTTACTAGGCCTGGAGGTCGATGGCTTCTCCATAAACGCTTCTCAGCTACTATGTGCAGGTGTAGAAATCTGCACAGATGTCCTTTTTTAGATACTTTTTCTCAGTTTTGAAATGTTCTTGAAGGTGATTCAGATGATTGAGAAGAGCCACCAAAATGGTAAAGGGGATGGAAGGCTACTCCTATGAAGAGAGGCTACAAAGGTTAGGGCTTTTCAACCTGGAAAAGAGACGGCTGAGGGGAGATATGATAGAGGAATATAAATTAATGAATGGAGTGGAACGGGTAAACGTAGATTGATTGTTTACGCTATCAGAATATAGAAAGGCTAGGGGACATGTAATGAAGCTACAGGGTAAACTATTTAAGACAAATAAGAGAAAATATTTTTTCACTCGACGTGTAATCAAACTCTGGAATTTGTTACCAGAGGATGTAGTAAGAGCTGTTAGTGTAGCTGGGTTTAAAAAAGGTTTGGACAAGTTCCTGGAGGAAAGGTCCATAAACCATTATTAAAAAGGGACCCAGGATATCAATGCTTGACCCAATACAAGCATTGTGGAACCTGTGTCTTTTGGGGATACTGCTAGGTACGTGTGACCTAGATTGGCCACTGTTGGAAACAGGATACTGGGCTTGATGGACCTTGGTCTGACCCAGTATGGCATATCTTATGTTCTTATTTCTTCAAGCTTTTGGAGACATTCAAGCACAATGTTTGCAGTCTATTTTAGTAATGATCAGGACCCAGGTATTAGAGGCACTTGGAATGCATATTGAAATTTTGAATCTTCCTATTGCATTTCAGACAAAGTTTGAAACATGACTTCAGCTATGTTAGGAATGTCCTTTTGTCTGCTTTGGACTCTTTTTTTTTTAGAGAATGATGAAAAACATTAAAGAAATTAAATTGAGACCTTTATTTTGCATCTGTTTGGAAGGGTGGAAAACAAAACAAAACTGAAGAGCAGAGGAGACTGCTGCATATGGGAAGGGCCACACATGCTGAGAACTTTACATCAAGCTTGGAGCTCTGAGAGAGCAGTTCCATCCCTGTGCTCTTAGATGATGTCAACCTCTTGTGTGTCTGATTCAGTACTGCTTGTTGATGAAAAATGAAGGGTAGAATTTTTTTTTTAATATATAGGAAGTTGATGAGGGAGGATAATTGTAGAAGCATCAGGCTTTCAGGACACATTAGAACATTAATGGGAAGGAACATTCAAGTCACAGGTTAGGATAGATGAACTCTGGCAGGGCAGATTTAGCCTGCTATTGCAGCACTTACATTTGGCTAGACAAATTAAGTGCTAGCACAGTAAATCAGCACTTGCCACCTTTCTCTTCCCCAACCTACTCCACTCATAGATGCACCCAGAATTTAGCTGGCTAAATGTAGCTGCCAAGTGAAACTAGGAGACGATATTCAAAGTGTTTTAGCTGGTTAGCAGGACTGTTAACCAGCTAAAATACACTGATGCCAATACTCATCAGTATTAACCAGTTAGTGCCAATGAATGTCTCCACAGACTGCATAATAAACACCTGGTTAAAACTGGATTGGTCTGTGGGTGGATCAGGGGCAGTGCCAATCGCCATCTACTTAGAGCGATATTCAGCCACTAACTGAATAGCTTAACTAGTTAAAGTTAGGTCATCAATAACAAACCACGTGAGCTGTTTGATATTGTCAAGAGGTTAATGAAAACCCCTAACACTGTGAGCCAACTTCCAAGCTTGCAACCACAACAACTAGCGACACAATACAAGCAGCTTCAACAACAACCCAGCCCACAACCTGTAACAGTAAGAAGTGACCTTACTATAACAACAAACACTGAATGGGGAACATTCGCGAAGATTTCTAAAGAAAGAATCGAAACCACCATATCAGGACTAAAAGCCATGGAGTCACTAAAATACTGCCAGACAATTCACGCCCCAATGCACCAGCATGGCACAACTCCGGACATGGTCTTCATGCCAATGCAACTAGTGGAACAGAACAAGACCACAAAACTAACAATCACGCCAGTCCCTTGGTCAGACCACCATGTGATTAAATTCACAATGACCCTGAATAACCCTGCCCAATGCAAAAAAGATGAAAGAATAACTAGACGGTTCAAAACATTTAACAGAGACTCATTCATAAACAAAATCACTCCACAACTTCAACAGGAACACAACACCCTCGACCTAAACATAGAAGAATGGAACACAATAATATCCAATGCAGCATCTGCCCCAGCCATCAAAGAACCACAAACACACAAGAGACCCAATGCCCCATGGTACTCATATGAAATCAGAGTTGCAAAACACACACTCAGAAGACTGGAAAGAAAATGGAGATGGAACAAATCACACAACCTCCTAACCCAATACAGAGACAAACAACTGGAATATAACAATCTAAATGAGCGTAGACAGAAACACCATACCAACCTAATCATGAAATCTACTAATAGACCAAGAGAACTCTTTAGCCTTGTCCAAAAGCTCACCAAGGACGCCACGCAACAAAGCAACCACCATCTTGACCCACAAAAATATGCAGGCTACATGAAGTCAAAAAACACCAACCAAACATGCTCTACTACACTACAAACAAATCACACGATAAAAAAGCAACATCAGACATGGAAGAGCTTCAACATACCAACAAAGCAGCAAGTAGGAGACATTATATCTGGACTAAACACAACAACTTCACCGTCAGACCCATGCCCAGTGACATGGCTCAAAGCTACAAAAAGCCAACTCTCTGATCACATTAAAAAAATCGTCAAAGATTCACTCCAACAAGGATACATGCCCCAACCCCTAAAGCACGCAATGATATGACCAATAATTAAAAGTAGCAATCTGAGCCCCTCCAAACCAAAATCATATTGTCCCATCTCCTGCCTGCCATTCCTTGCTAAAATCGTGGAAAAGGCAGTGCAAAGGCAACTTCAGAACCATATTGACATAAATGCCCCACTGGACATCCATCAGCATGGATTTAAACCCCAACACGGCGTGGAAACACTACTCACCTCCCTCTTTGACAATCTATTAAGAGGCATGGACAACACAAAAAATGGCTTCCTGCTAGTGTTCATGGACATCTCGGTAGCCTTCGACACTGTGTCCCACACTAAACTATTGCAACACTTACAACAGATAGGACTATGTAAGAATACCCTGAAGTGGTTTACATCATACTTGGAAGGGCGAACACAACAAGTCAAATGTGACCAAAAGAAATCACTACAATTCCCCGTCACGCAGGGAACACGTCAAGGCTCAGCCCTATCATCAATGCTCTTCAACATCTACATACAGCCCATATGCAACATCATCAAGCACCACAAACATCACTATCACATTTATGCTGACGACATCATAGTGTATGCTCCAATCAAACTACTAGCACTAAACACCACAACAATAACCAAATGCCTTGAAGACATGAATGACTGGCTCATAGCCAACAACTTAACGGTCAACTACGATAAAACTGAGGCAATGTTCGTCACCAGGAACCCCATCTTCATACCTCCAAAAACTATCAGCATCCTAGACAAACACATAGTAGTCAAAGAAAAAGTTAAGTATCTGGGCATCACACTAGACAGAACTCTGAGCCTGAAATCCCACATCACCAAAACCACAAACAAGGCCTATCAACGACTGAAAACAATCAGACAAATCAAACCAATGCTCCGTCAGGACCACTTCCGCACAGTGTGCCAAGCACTCATTACACCACTGCTTGATTACGGAAACTCACTATATCAAGGCCTTCCTGAACAGACACTACACCCACTACAGATGGTACAAAACACCACAGCATGCATCATTACAGACACTCCAAGGACTGAGCACATCACTCCCGTCCTACAACAACTGCACTGGCTCCCAATAGTGGCAAGAGCAAAATACAAAACAATCATGATCATCTTCAAAATCATTCACCATCTCTCAGCAGACGTACTCCAAAATATTATAACAAGGGATATCAGCAATAGACCAAGAAGAACCAATAACTACAACATGATCAGCACACCTGCAGGCTATCACAAAACCAAACAAACAACTTCAAAAAGAGCACCATCACTACTGGCATCCACACTATGGAACTCCCTCCCAATGAGCCTGAGGGCACTAGATGACCTCACAGACTTCCGCAAAGACCTCAAAATATTGTTATTCATAGAAACATATGAGCACTCAGGCAACATCCCCTATCCAAACATAAATACTACTACCTCCACCAACTAAGCACGCACGCATCCTATCTATACACACACAAGCTTATCATACCACGTTATTAAATACCCTTATGTTAAATGTTACCCTTCAATTGTACTTTCTAAATGCTGTTAAGTAACTGTACTGTCTAGGAGGGAGGAGTGGCTCAGTGGTTGGGACAGGTTACCTCAGGCCAGAGGGCCAGGGGTTCAATTCCCGCATGGGGACAAGTAACCTCAGGCCAGAGGGATTGGGGTCTCTAGTCCCATGACTGCTCCTTGTGGCCTTGGGCAAGCCACTTAACCCTCTATTGCCTCAGGTACACTTAGATTGTGAGCCCTGCAGGGACAAGGGAATAAAAAGTACCTGTTAATATATACATGTAAACCGCTCTGATGCATAAGTAAAGGGTGGTATATCAAATGCCTTAACCATAAACCATAAATGTTTACACGTACCCTAATAGTTGCTTCAGGCCACTCCACAGTTTTGATGTTGCCTTTTCCATTACCCAATTGATTTAGGGCTCTTTCTGTACATTTCAAGGCAATGGGTAGCAAGTCTGCTTGTCTGTGCTCTGCAGGATTCTCATATGAGATCCCCAAAAGTCTGTTACAGCTTTAGTTAGTGGTGGTTTAACTTTTCTAATAGTCTTCCTCAATTCTTTGTAGAATTGCATTGGGTTCTGCAACTCTTTTTCTAGTTGTTTTTCCTCTATGTAGTCTTAAAAGATTACTGCTAATCCAAAACACCGTAGTGAAACTTCTGTACCATGCCTAATGCTACAACCATCAGTGAGCGCTTTGCTTTTATTTTTTTCTTCTATATGTTTTTTTTCAAGGAGACATTTATTATATTTCTCCTTTTTTTCTGGCCTTTATCCTTATTGATTAGACTTTTAGTAATGATTTTTCTGTGCAATGTTGTATACAATTTTTTACAGTGATCAGAAGTGACTCTGTCGTTAGACAAAACGTCAAGTGGCTACCTCAAATGGAAAGTTTTGAGGGGTGGCAGCAAGTACCCCTAAAATGCCTCTGCTATGGCTGCCTCACTCTGCTGTCCTCCACCTGGGCTAGAAAGCAGGGTACCATTAAGAAGAGAATCGAGCAAATGCTGCAAATCTAAAAGAGCTACATACTGAGTCCGTGTGCAGGCTCAATGTTTGCTGCTCCTGCTCCTTCTGACACAGGAAGTCGGAGTTAGAATTGGAGGGGTTGGGAGCAGAAGACACTCAACACATTCATGAACTCCATTTCCCCATGCTGCCCCACCCTTTTTTTTTTAAACTTCTGGACAGATCCGGGAGAACAATGGCAGTGGCAGCAATGGTGTGGGAAAGAGAAGTGATGCTGGATTGAGGGGGAAGGGATCAGACAAGTGAAAGGGGAAGTAAGCAAGAGATACTGGATGGGGAATGGGATTATGGACACGGGGAAAAGGAAAAAACAGAGACTCTCTAAAGGTAGTGGTTGATATGGAAGGCCATGTGATCTTTTAGATAGGCCATGTGGTCTTTTTTTGCCATCATGTTTCTTTGTTTCTATTCTGGAGCTTGGAGGGTGAAAGGGAAGGGAGGGCGAGATGTTGGACTTGGAGGGCAGAAGGGAAGAGAGGCTGTAGAGAAGCAAGAGAAAGGGGAGATGCCGGCCATGGGCGTGGGGAAGGGAAGCAAAAGATGCTGGCCATAGATGTCAGGAAGAAAAAAGAAAGGGGAGATGCTGGACATGGTGGGGATGGAAAGCTAGAGAGAGATGCAGTAAAGAGAATTTGAAGACTGCACGGTGAAAAGGAGGGGTAAAAGTTGAGTGGACAGAAAAGCAGAAAAAAATAAACGGAAGAAAGCTGGAAGGAAAAGATCACTGATCGCTGTTAGAGATGGATGCAGGGAAGGAAGTGAAGAAGGCAGGAGGAGAGAAAGAAACAGCAAATGGACAGGAGGCCCTGGAAACCGAGTTAAGAGGAAAGACAGAGCAAAGAAGAACCAGAAACTGGGACCAGCATGATTAGAAAAATAAAATCACCAGATAGCAAAGGTAGAAAAAATAATTGTATTTTCAGTTTGGTAACTGGAATGCATCAGTGCTTGGAATTTACATCTCTAGCTCTATTTTGCATAGGACAGGGGAAAATGCATGGTCCTTTCTATTTGTCTGCTATTGCAATGCATGCAGAATCTGGCTTCTTGGGGTTTCAGTTTAATTTTTCTCTGAATATTTCCATTTTTAGCTTGTGGTAATTTATTCTGTACTTGATGAGTTTGTGTGTTGAGCATGGGTGTCAGAGGCCAGTTATTCCGTTAGCTTTGAATGTTTGTAAAGGGATCTGTAGCAATCCATCTTATTCAAGATGCTCTTACCACTGCAGCATGCTGTACATAGTTAGCCTGCAATCCCCCTTCCCCCTCCCAACTACTGTTCAATGTAAAAGAGCACAACTATTACAATTTTGCTGTTTCAGTCACATTGTTATATGTAAACTGCCTTGCCTTTTAGAAAGGCGGTATATAAAAACTGTTAAATAATTCAATTTTGCCAATAGCTGTATTGATGTCAGTGTATAAGGCTCACTGTAGTATTGACAGTGCTGTCTTTTCCTTGTTGGTGCTGTTATAGAATGGTAGATGTATTATATCCTGAGTAACTTTTATAGAGTTTTGTATTACTTCACAATATGCCTGACACTGGAGAGTGTTTATATTGCTGTTACTGAGATGAAACCAGTATCAGACTTTTTTGTATGGTGAGTTATACAGGGAAATGTCCTACTTCTGCTTTGCACCCATTGTTGGGAAAGAGACTTCCCTGGATGCAGAATATATGTTTGTGTTTAACACACAGAAATGATCGACTGTGCAGGGTCAGGGTCAACATTTTTTATATATGCATTTCAGGCTAAGTCCACTAACCAGCTAAAATGCTTTGAATATGCCCCCCTAGAAGTTGATTTCAAAGAGAAAAAGAAATGCAGTTTTTCTCCCAAACAATAAATAATTAATTTCAGCACTTTTAACAGAATGTTACAGATAACACAGTTGAATTCTTAAATAATTCTTCCCCTTCGATGGCAATAGCCACAAACAACCCCACGATGCTTAGCTTGAGACTTTGGTGCTGTGGGACTGCCTTCTGCTCTTCCTGTACAGGCTGCAAACTGCAACAGCTTCATGGTTCCATACTCGCTGCATCCTGCATGGATCTCCTGGCCCAGACTGTATTTTTTTATACTTCATATACTGCTACAGCCCCCACCAGCATAGTTGTACCCCCTGCCATGGAGGCCTTAGCCTGCTGCGCTCTCACAGGACTCAGCACCCCAGGAAATTAAATTTAAAAAATGTATTTTTAATGTTTAACCATTTGGCTACCTTTCTCTCTGTCAACCTTCTTCTGGGGAGTTCGTTCAGATCCCCTCTTTCTTCCGGAGCTGCTTTCCATACCCCCTCTTCCAGCTCTCTTCACCAGATTTCTCTTCTCATCTTCCCTTCTGAGACTCCTCTTTCTTTTTCTACATTACCTTTCTTCTGATACTTCTACCTAGATCTTCTCTTTCTCTATTTCTCTTTCTACTGAAGCCCTCAATTTTGTTAAAATGTTATCGCTTACCAGTGGCGTAAGTTACAATGAGGGGCCTCCAGCAAAGTTTTGCTGAGGGCCCCCCATTGTCACAGCAGTGGCGTGGTCCCCTCCTTATGCAGTGGCCCTCTCCCATGCAGTGATGGTGGTGGGAGCAGTGCACCAAGCTTTGTCATGTTTGCCACGCTGCTCCGCTCTTGTAAGTTCGCTGCAGGCCTGGTGGCTGTTCCCTGGCAGGCCGATGTCTTGTTATCATGAGACTTCGGCCTGGTGAGGAACAACCACAGAGCCTGTGGCAGACTTACAAGAGCAGAGCAGCATGGCAAACATGATACAGTAAATTTGCTGCTCTGCTGCCACCACCGCTGTGTGGGTCCCCTTTCTGTCAGGCTCCCCCCCTGGCAGGATTTACACCAGTGTCATTTACATATGTTTTTCCTTTGATCTTTAAAATTAGGTGTTTTAAATTTGCATCAGTTGCTTTGTTTCAGTTTTTCCTGTGTCTTCTTTCTTGTTTTGGGTCCTCTTAATTTTTCATTTACTTCTATGGTCTATCTATGAACAAATTCACCATGGCCTATATCTGCAGCAGAGATGTTATCATCTGCAGTGTCTGCACTATTGATACCACCAACACTAGCCCTAGTGCTTAAGCTAGGACTGGCATCTTTTTTTTTTTTTTTGTCAGTTGTTGCCTTACTGAGATTTGGTATATATTTTATACAATGAGGTTACCAGGTAAGGCATTCAGCGAGACTTGGCAAGAGCAACTTGTTCTCTCCCCCTCAAAAAGGCAGAGCAAGTCGTCAGCCTTCCTGTTACTACTACTATTACTTCTTATCAATTATATATCACTACTAGGCATACAAGGCACTGTGCGCATATACATAAAAGACAATCCCTGCTCAAGAGAGCTTACAGTCTGCTAAAACCGACAAACAAAACAACAGGGGACTAGGGAATTCTTAAGGAAAATGATTAAAATACACATGGGCATACAGAGGAGAATGAGGGACTCAGGAATTACTGCCTGAATGTTAAGCTGTGTACTTGTAGGTCCAGACAATAGGCCTCCTTTGTCTTCCTCTCTTAGTGCCCTTTTGGTTGATGACAGATAATCCACACTGAAAATAAAAGGTTTCATTTACAGATGATATGATATGTGATGATTCCCTAATTACAGTAATAGGATTGTTCTCATTGTGATGCATTCAGCTCATCTTTTGTTTCTCCTTTAAATCTGCATGACAGATGTTTTCTGGTTTAAACCACTAAAGCTGAAGAAACACAGGGCTTCAAAAATGAGGCACCTGCAAGCTAAGCACTATGGGGTCTATTCTGTCCCGCAAATAGCGGGGATGGACGTTCCTTTGGGACATCCATCCCCACTTTTCATCACCCTTGCTGACCCCGATTAAGCCTCCCCATATGAACAAGGAGTTTGTATGGAGAGGTTTATATGGGGGTGGGAGGGGGCGGTGAAGAGGAGGAGTTAGGGCAGGCAGTGGACAGTCCGTGGCCCCAGACTTACAGGGCCGATTCTGAAGTCTGCCATGTACATCCGGGGCTGGTAGACTGGATGGGGGACTTAGTCCGCCTCGGAAGTGGAATAAGTCCTCCTAGATGTTGAGGGACAGGAGGCCCGGCCGGGAGCAAGAATGTGAGGAGTGCAGGAGATTCCCCGCAGCCTGATCCTGACCATGGGAGGCAAGATCGGGGGTCGGGCTGCGGGGAAAGGCAAATGTGGTCAGCGACCGGGGATCGTGGCTTCTGAATAGAATGGTGGTGCCATGGCAACCGGACACCATGGCATCACAGCTCCATTCAGGAGCCTGATTTAGTTAGCCTGCACATATAGACCTAGATGCAATTCTGATCCTGCGGGGGCTAGGTGTGCCCCGCGGGATCAGAATCTGGTCTATCTCTGTGCATCTGGTTCCAACCGGATGCACAGAGGCCAGAACGCGCAGAATGGAATATGCATCCATGCTTTTCTATTTGAAGATTGATGCTCTATGTATGTCTTGCCCCTGAGTATGCATATGCTGATGTTTTAAAGTTCATCCTACCATTATAGAATATGAACAAACCCTTATAGTTCTGTGATCTAGTGTAATTTTAAGAATAAAAAAACATTTACATTTGGAAGCAAAATGCATACATTACAATTAGGTTACTCCTCTACTCCTATATTTCTAATAGTTAGAGCAGCAGGCTGAAAACAAGGGAAGACAGTCCTGCTCCTCACTGACGCTCTTTGTGACCTTGGGAAAGTCACTTAAGATACAACTTAAACCAGGCTTGTACCAAGAGCTGTGTGGCTGCACAGGGTACAAGTACAGAAAAGGCACTGATATCAGCCCTGGGCTCTCAGAAAGCTCAAAAAGAATGAGTTACTGTATGTGGCTGGGACAGAGGGGGGCACCAGCTTAGTTAGTCGCACAGGACATGTTTCTAGCTTGGTACGTTGTGATTTAGATTCTGCGCCTACTTGAGCAGAGCGCATTAACTTCCTTGAGTTCAGAGATATTCATTGGAAATTCACAAGGAAATTTAAAGTTGCTTTCACATCTTTATTAATGTGCAATAAGCAGTTAAGGAGGGAATTTGCATGCACTGTTAACACATACTTATACTAACGGTTAAAGCAGTGGTTTGACAGATGAAGTAAGGACTAACAAACTGAACTCCCTATCTTCCTAATACAAACAGCAGGAAGGAAAACCTCATACCCACAGTCCCCATGTAATCGAAACGTGTACCATAGACTAAGGAGAAATAAGTCTCAGATGGGGGGTTCCTGGCAATGCGGAGCAGATGCCCTGCTAACAGCTCATAGGAAACCCATTCATAGGCTTATAGTGCAAAGTCAGTTTTTTCAATTTTTCAAATGCATTTAAAATGACTGAAAAACCATGAACAGAGCGCTTATCTGGCGAACACAAGCCCGCTCTCTTTGCAGGTATCAGTAATGCCAACCACACTGAAAACAAACGACGATTTGAGTTTTGCCCATCTCATTCATTAGGGCTGCATCAGGACTTGCTAACGGTAACAGTGGTAGAATTATCCAGGGAATTTTAAATGCATTTAAAAAATATATATTGTGTGAACTGTCTTTTTATTCTCGAAGAGACTTAAAAATTACTGATGCAATTCAGTTTGTCAACCCCAAGTACTAAAGAAATCTATGGTTTCTCAAAAAACCCCAAGTGGCATATTGACAGTACATATAAAAAAGTGTGCTCATGTAAACATCCATTAAAACTAATATAAAATAGATGATCTCATAAATTAAATTTGTTATTCACTATTGGATGTTAATAACATAATCCGCACCTCCTTAAAACATTTATGTATCTTCTTCGATAACATAGAGCAAATTTAAAAGTGAAAGATCACACAATGGAAAAAAGGGGAATACCACATTTCGGCAGCAATACGCTCAGGTCAGAAGTGTTCACATCGAACCAGCCTGGTTTTTAAAAAGCTGACTTGGTGTTAAAAAACAGGACTGAGAGGATGATAATGCTGCACAAAGTATGTCAATTTTTGTGACCAAGTGTCTAAATAAACCTACAAATTATTTTTCTAAGGAAATGTTTTAAAAGTTTTAAGCAAATCATCTTTTTTAATCTCCAAGGGAAATAAAAATACTGTTATACTCCTAGGGGTATGTTTACTAAAGGGCATTAAGGGAGAAAATGTGCCGTTAATGCCTGTTATTGGCACCCTTGCGCCTTTAACGTAGCAAAAAAGCTTTAACGGGCTTTAAAGGCTCCAGCAGCATAAAGAGCGCTGTATCAGGGCAAGCAGTGGATATCCCAGGTCCTCTTTAATAATGGTCTATGGACCGTTTCCCCGGAACCTGTCCAAACCTTTTTAAAACCCAGCTACACTAACAGCTTTTACTACATCCTCTGGTAATGAATTCCAGAGTTTGATTACGCATTGACTGAAAAAATATTTTCTCTTAGTAGTCTTAAATGGGTTACATTATAGCCTCATTGCGTGTCCCCTAGTCTTTCTACGTTTTGATGGTGTAAACAATCGATTGGTGGAAAACCGTACAGATTCTATTGATTGGTGATGCGATCGCCTCTATTCCTCTTTTTGATGTTTAGAGTGCGTTCATGTGCCTCCATGTTTTTCAGTCTGGTAGGTACATCTTGTAAGTAGATCTCTAATATTCCAGTTTGGTTACTTTAGTTATTAATTAGCTTTTTATGATTCTTTGTAGTGACCCTGCTGTGATGTTATGTGATGAAGATAGTTTCTAGGAGACATTTCCATTTGCCAAGATTTTGTAATGAACTGCTAATGAGGCTGTGACATCGCACAGACATATTCAATAGTTCCGAGATAACATCACCATAATCGATGGTTGGATTGGATTTGCATATGTATTTGAGGGGGTCTATATATGTTTTTGAGAATTTTAGTTACTGAAAATTGTCCAGCTGATTGGAGCTGAATACACTCAGATTATGTTTATGGTTGAGACATGATTATAATGAAAATTAAATGTATACAAGGAATAGAGATAATTGAGAATTATCAGTGCAACTTTTGGGTTATTTGGAAACTTAAGTGAAATTTAGATTTATGTATTGGCATGCCATTATTCTTTAAATAGGTATTATTGTGACATTGTGATATTGTATCCATTGGTTTGTAAAGTGATAGTGATATTAGTATGTTATATGGATTTTGAGAATAGTAATAAAATGTATTTTTACAGCACACTGTTAGTTTTGTGCTATATGTAAACATATAGATTTTTGATATATATATTATATGAGATATTATTTTCATATTCTAAATTAGTTAATGTATTAGTAAAAAGAAATTTTTTGCATTGTGGTTTGTTTGATTGTTTGATTGTTTTGCAAAATAGTGGTGATAATTTATGTGATTGTAAACAATCGATCTACATTTACCCATTCCAGTCCATTCATTAATTTATAGACCTCCATCATATCTCCCCTCAGCTGTCTCTTCCCCAGGTTGAAGAAACCCAATCTTTTTAGCTTCTCCTCATAGGGTATGCTGCCATCCACATTACCCTCAGTGATATCCTTCATGATTCCAGCAGTGACAATGGTGGCACACAGACATGCTACTTCTGCAGAAAGGAGATGCGCTACATGGGGCAGTCCAAGGGTCCTGGCACCCCAGACAGAGATCCCAGCTGGCCCCCCTGCTGCCACTGAATCAAGCTGTGGGAGAAGAGGCCAATAGTGCTAGCAGCTCTAACCCTCCAGGTAACTGCAACATGCAGGTACCCAGGAAACTACCATAGCAGTGGCTGTCATCCTCTCCTCGAGACATATTGTTGGCAGGCAGTGATGGGGTCCCTGCAGAGGCAGATGGTTGGGGGGGGGCTGTGTGGCCATCCATGTATGCCTCTGTCATCCCCCCCCCCTTCTGGCCCTTTCACCCTAGGCACTTGCAACCCACATGTTGGATGAGCTGGGACTACGCACCACCAACACTGACAGCACACAGACATGTTAGCATGGTGTGGGGGTGTTGGCAGAGGGGGCAGTGGCACCCGCCTGCAGCAGAGCAAAGCCACATCCTGGTCCTGTGCACCATGCGCACTGCAACATGTGCCAAGGTCTGTCTGATGGGAAGCATGTCAGCCCCAGGGACTGTTGTAACCATATGACAGCACTGTGCCTCAATGCACACAGTTGGTGTGTATATGAGCAGAGGGTCACAGATTCAGGTCCCGGCTGTGGATCATGCATTGATGTCCCTGTTGCTAAACCTTAGCCTACAGTGAAGGTACAATACCAGCATGTGCACCCCCAGTGAATCGGCCAACAAGGATACAAATACCCATCAGCCACACAGATATGCTCCACTATCCACAGCTGGATGGAGAGTCAGGCTAATAGTACAAGTACACTGAGCGGGTGTTAACATCAGAGCACGCTACTAGCTCCTGCACAATGAGCACACATTAACAATGCTTGAGCTGATATTGAGACCAAAGTGGCAGGCAGCAATGCCAACCAACCCCATTTTTGCACAGCACGGCGATGTGTGTGTGTATGTGTGTCTCTCCATTGTTTTGTGGCTTTCTATACCTCACTGAGCCTCACATTGCCTAAACTGTTCCCATCATTAGTCTGCAAATGTGCATGATGTGGAGCATAGTATTGTGGGTATGGCCTGAAACAGAGCAGATTGGCCAGGATGTGTCTGCATCAGAGGTAGGGTCAATGGTTGAGACATCATAGTGCCCATCTGCCATGTGCATGGATTAGGTGGCCACAGCATGTCATGCTGGTAGGGTACTCTCACTCTGACCAAGCAGTAACCACGGCATGGCTATGTATCCACATAGTGCTATATAGTATTTGGCTCCAGTGATGTGGGTGCACTTCCTGTCCTGGGGGGCCCAATCATTGAACTAAATGTTGGATGTCTATGCCATTTATCCCAAGCCTGGGTTCACATGCAATGTGTGCTGACCAGCAGACTGTCCGCAGGTGGTGTATGCGTGGCTGGAAAGCCCAGTGGTGCACAGCAAGTGTAGTCTGACTGTGCTTGCTGTGGGTGATTGTTAGTCATAAGTGGTTGGGAAAGGAGGTGTTCCAGACCTACTCCCTATAGTAATGGTAGGACCAGCAGGACTCTAGTAACAACCCCGTGCAAGCCAAGATGCCCCCACAGCAGTTGGCATTCATGGCATTAGCAGTTTAACACTGGGTATTGACATGCACTGTTCTAGCAGGGTCCCTGTCCAACATGGGCAGGACACAGGGCCAGAGACGACTGGCATATGCTGCAATTGTGCAGGAAACAAGGTGACTAGCATAACACACTGCAAACAATACTTGCCACACACTGGCAGTGATAAGGATCTGCAGCAGAGATCATCTCTAGCACTGCATGTTCTGGGGACCAGGTGCTGGGCACCCATTCTCACCCTCAGGGTGACCGCTGAAACTGCACAATAATACGGTTTGTAGCTGTTATGTAATTGAAGCACACACTGTCAGTGTGTCGTACTGAGCTGATGTGATGGATCAGTCCATTCTCCATTTGGTGATCAGCTGCAGACTGCTGTTCTGCTTATTCAGTGCATCATGAGTACTAGAGGGGTTAACCTATACTGGCACACACAGTAGACAGTTTAGGCAGAGGCCTGCAGGCTCTTTGACTCCAGACATTGCAGACTAGAGAGGTGTAGAGGTGTAGCATACTGGTTAGTGCAAAATCCCCATAAACAGGGGACAAGAGTTTGATTCTCATTTGTTCATTTTGTGCCTATGTGTTACTCAGGTCATTTCCCCAGCTGTAATAGTCCAGGCTCTGCTGTGACTTGCAGACACTCATCCTTCTATTTTGTTATGCATTCTGGCTACACTTTGGGTCAGCAAACATTCTATTCCCCATCATGGCCTACTGAGAGCATGACTTTATTGAATTTATTTATTTAACAGCTTTTATATACCGCACTTTTGATATCAGCGCGGTTTACATTTTAACAATTTTGTACTTAAACATAGAACAAATGTTAAGTTTACAAGGAACAGGGAATAAAAACATGGATAACAGGGATTAACAATTAATTATTTGCAGGGGGTCAGACATGTTCACCCTGCAGATGTCAGGCCCCTGCTTCGAGGCATGGTGTGATGGTCATTGCAATGGCTTGGGGGCCAGGATACCAGGGTTTGAGGCCCACTACCACTCCTTATGTGATATTTTGGAATGTGTTTGTTGCGTTTTATGTCTACCAAAACCTTCGTGGACTGACAACACCTCCTTGTGGCCTTGAGCTGATCATTTAACCCACCAATGGCTCAGCTGAACACAGGTCCGTAAAGTCCCTGTTTATCATCAGACATTACCAACTGACGGTAAGATGTACCCTGATGTGACTGCACTGCTACAGCGGTATACTAACAGGCAGTTACATGCATACAGCTGTAACCTACTTGGGCAACATGAGTCATGTATGACATCATTACTGTTACTGTACAGCTTTGGCTCCATTACATTTCCGCAGTACATGTGGACACATCCTACCCCTCGGATAGCCACCTGCAATTATCGCCTCATGTCCTATACATACCCCATTTGCCCAGTTTGGATGACACCTGTGCAGTTATCTGCATATTTGTATGAGCTATTGTATGGTGGCTGTGTGGCTGGGACAGATATGAGTCCCACATGTCTGGTATCAAGCCTTCCAAGTGGCACTGGTGCACATTTTCACGCACAGTACAAATACAATGGGGATGGCACCTATGGCACATCAGTGCTGCCAGCCCATACTAACCTCTCCTCAGCCACCATCCTTCCTTCAGCCCATCCATCTGCCTCTGTCAGCTGTGTGCAGTCATGTCTTGTGCAAGCTGCTACACCATGGCCTACACTGGTACTCTTTTCTGCATTTTGGCTCTTCAGGCACGCCTCCTGTACCTGATCTGCACGTCACCACTCCTACTCTGTCTTCCTTTTGCTGCACACATCCTGCCACTTCTGACTGTGCTATGGGACAAGTCTTCTCCATCCTATGCCACACATTGACAAACGTATTCAGTACTAGGTTGGAGTTTGTTGGAGGGAGCCATGTAGAAGGATTCTTAATAATGGGCAAGCAGTTCTTAAATGGTCTTCTTTTTAAATTGGTTTTGGTTTTTATAACCTAATTTTTAGAGAGAACCGTAGCTTTACATATTATAATTTTACTTTGGATATTTGATAGCACCTGGGGTAATATCAAATCTTTTTTTTGTTATACATAGCTGTCATTGTTCTATATAATAACAGTACTTTTGTTTTAGATTGGGTTATCCCTGTCTTGCCCCCTGCTCTTATTTAATTTTTTATTTTTTTACTTTAAAAATTCCCCCATATCACCGAAGAAAACACATAAATGTTTTGATAAGATGTAGTTTACATCTTTAACAACTGATAGTGTATAATAGATATAATTTATGTGATCTTCTTCATATTATTTGGTTTTAGTGGATGCCCATATGACCAGCCTTCTTTTTATATACACCGCTGATATCCCAGGATCAACAAACTGGAGCACAATAGCCCTTAGTATAACAGTATTTTTATTTCCCTTTGAGATTAAAAAGATGGTATAGTTATAAATTATATTTCTAAGGAAATGTTTAAGTTTATTTAGATACTTTGGTCATAACAATTTACACTTTTTATGTGGTATTATCATCCTCTCGGTCCTGTTTTTGGTACCAAGTCAGCCCTTTAAAAACCAGGCTGGTCTGACATGAACACTTCTGACGAGCGTACCGTGGCCAAATTGCGGTAAGGAAATATATGCTTTACATTCCCCCTTCTTCCACTGTGTGATCTTTCACTTTTAAATTTGCTCCATTACCGAAGAAGATAACATAAACTGCAACTTCTTAAAACATTTATTAACATCCGATAGTGAATAACCGATTTAATTTATGAGATCTTCTATTTTATATTAGTTTTAATAGACGTTTACATAAACACACTTCTTTCTTTCTTTTTTTTTTAATGTACTGCTGATATGCCACATGGGGCAGACTTTTAAAAGTACATCAGTACGTTTTACTTCTCTTCAAGAATAAAAAGACAGGACACACAATATATAAAAATAATTTGCCGGTATATTTGGACAGAATTCAACAGTTTTATGAGGCATTATCTTCCCCTCTGTTCTCCTTTCGGCACCGTTTTTTAAAAAAACATGCTGGCTCGGGGTGAACATTTTAAACTTGAGCCAGTTGCTGCCAAAATGCACAGTTCCATTCCCCTCTTTTCTACTATGTAATCTTTTATGTGCCTAGCTCAAAGGTCTTTAAGTACCAACAGTAAATTGATAGTATTCAGAGTCCAGTGTTTATGTAAACATTAATCTTCAATGTTTCCTGTGTTCCATAGTGACTCTTTCTAGCACATCAACAAGCTCACATACCATATCCATTTGAAGTGGAAGACAGTGAGTCTATGTTCATTGCATGTAATTGTACTTCTCTCTTCCCTTCTCCCCTTCCCTTTTCCTTCCTTCCCCTTTCCCCTTTTCCTTTCCATCTCCTTCCTGGTTACCCTCTTATGCCATTTTGTATAGTTCCTACGTCCTTTAATAATTATCAAGATATAAACTTAAATTTCTATTTTTGTAAATTTGAGTAACTGTCCGCTTATTTTAATTTCATTTTTATAGATGAAAGTATTCTTATTTATGTATTTTGATTGTTCATCATTTTATTGTTTCTTTATTATTTCACTAGAGTTTTAAAAAAATCTTTTTCAGTATGTGATTATTTATGATTAGTTTTAGCTTGTTATTGATAATAGCAACAGTATTTGTTTTAATCCTTTCATTTTTAAGATATGTTGTATATAGATAGATTTCTATATGGTTTGATTCTTATTTATTTTTGTTGAAGGTTTGGATACACATACTCCTTGATGAAGGTTCACAGGGCCGAAACACTGTCTGTGTAGGGGTCATTCAATAAAGTCTGATCCACATATAGAAGGTCTGACCTCCTTCCTTGCTCTTTAGTGTCCTTGGTGTTTCATTGTGCCTTTGTTGAATTCCTCATGGCCCGTCCAGCCTTGGACATCCTCGCGCAGGGGATGTCTTTTAGAGAGCTTTCTAAAATGGCTCTGAGGATGTCTCAATGCTTTGGACATCTCTATACCCATTTTCAGGCATCCAAAGCACAAATGTGGCTTCTAAAACGACCCCCATAAGGAACACGTATACTAAGCTGGGCTAAAAGCATGCATGATTTGTAATTAGGTCCCATTCAATTAGGGCCGGCCCCAGAGTTGATTCAAAGTGTTGGTGCCCTAGGCAAATCTCAAGCCTTACATCCCCTATGGCTGTCAAAATCTACTATTTAGCTTTGAATGCCCTACTCTTTGCCATCTGCCAGAAGTTGCTGAACTAGGCAATCACCTAATTTGCCTAGTGGTTGGTCCGGCCCTGCTTTGAATAACATGAAAGCTAGTTACAAATAGTGCATGCTAACCATAGCCCAGTTTAGTAAACATACCCTTTAGCATGTGCTAATTCGTGAGTTAATTGATAAATGTGGAATTGGACAGAGACTGTGCCATATACTTAAATAGGGTTAGAATGTGCTGCACTTGAATTTATTCACCTCACCCCTAGCATTCTAGATCCAAATGTTAGAGGTAAGCACCTACCTCTGTGCAGATAATATTTAACTGTTCATAGCCCATGATAGGTGGGAATAGCTGCCTTCACCTTCTTGTGAAAATCGAGCATATCAGAAAGTAGCCTGGGCAAATCATTTTGAAGCTTAGGTCCGGCACAAGACAAAATTATTTCTAAGATTTTCATTCCAAAATTCTGCGGAAAGGAGAGATAACTGATAAATCCCTGACTCTGAGACCTTAACGACCATGTTGGAATATAAAAAGCCAGGGGCTGCTCAACAGATGAAAAATAGCCCCAACCATAATGGCTTAAAAAGCAATATTACCTAAAGCAAATTTAGCAGATCAGCAAGCAGTTCGAAGAACACAAAACAGGCATGAGCAACTGCACTATGCACTATTTACAGTGGTTAGTGCATCACTCGCTATTCTCAGCCTAAAGGCCAAGAAGAGACTGTCTTCAGTTCATAGTTCAAACCATATGTTTGACTCTTACAGAGCCAGCCCAACCACCAGGCAAATTAAACTCTGAGCCAGGAGGGAGCCTAAGGCCTAAGGTTTGCCTGGGGAACCAACACCTTGAACCAACTTTGGACCTCCTCTACTACCTTAGAATCTTAGTGAAAAGATCAAGAAGTGTGCAATATGTGTGTGCACTCAATGAAAATTTTAACGAGGGAATCTAAAACATTGAGCAGACACCAAATCTCTTGTAACAGAAAAGATTACCAGCAAGTAGTCCTTCTGATAACTTGAAGCTACTTGCCTCTGCCTGGATGGAAGCAATTTGATTGAAAACCAATTCTAAAATATTTCACAATCTAAAACAGATTCAAGTCTAGTCAAATTACCAGCAGATGGCGATAGGAATCTAACAATTCACAGGTGCTGTTTTCAGCAAATGCCATAGAGGTTGCATATGATGTTATAACTTGGAATAGGTGAAGAGAGGATAGCTATAAAAAGCTTGTCAAAGATACATTTTTATTGTAGTAAGAATGTATCATCTGCAGTTTGCTTGTTGACCTTTATTTGCACGTACCTCAACTAGCAATGTTATAAGATTTACTCCACCTAACATAATCTGTTTTATTCATCGAGCTCCCATTTGAGATGCTCTCACTGATCATTTAAAAACACTTAGCTGATCAAAAGAACATGTTGCAGAATGGGCAAAATGTGTGGCATGTCCTTTTTCAGAGGCTGAAGAATCAATCAAGTCAGCTATCAATTTCTAAGGACTTAACAAATTCGTTTGGGTTCTACCTTATATTTACTTTAGGATCCACTGAACAGAGTCGTCATTGGGCCATAAATCAAAATAATTTTTTAATTAGAACTTTCTTTTGATACTTTTTCCCACTACAAAAGCTAACCTTAAAAATCCAAAGAATGTGGGCAGTGTCATGGACAGGTTCCATAACCATCTGAGAAATAGATACAACGTTCTCCTTCTGATTAATCATCGTTGAAGGCTGGCAAAGTACCACTGTAACACATGAATCACAAAGCCATAAGAAAAGTATGGTATCTGTTTTCTTCCTAAATGAGCCATGAGAATAAATTTATTATCTAGTAGACAGCTATTATATATTCTTTTTACATATTTACTTAAAATGTAGTTATGTAATGAAGTGACATGACTGAACAAGGATCCCACGGCTTGCATTTTCTTAGCATTGCGTACTCTACAGTATACTAAATGGGAATGGCATTTGTTTACAGATCATGTTCAAATAATTCCTGTCATTGCTAAATATCTTGACAGCTATCTTTGCCTGCTTTTGTGTCCCTTCGATAGGGCTATATTGGGCCTTAAGCAAACATATAGATGCGGACCCCCATTTGCTTCTTTCATCAACTAGCCATTTGTCCCCCCACAGTCACATTCACTCATTCCTTGCCCTCCTGTCCACTGAAATCTTCACTCAGATTTTCATCCCAGGCTGCCACGCTTCACCTCTCCAGCAGTAGCGTGGGGAAAACTGCAGGGGCTGGTTTCGGATGTTGTGGCAGCAGCAGGTTGTGAGTGAGTAGCACGGGATCTGTGCCAGCGCATACTTGGAATGAAGGAGCTTAGGGTTAGATCAGTGGCTGAGAGCCAGGCTGGGCAAGTCATTGTCAGCCTCCATTGCCTTTCGTTCAACCAAAGATGCCAAGGGTGGGCTGCCTCAAAGAGAGAAAATTAAGAGCAATGGGGGTTATTTTGAGCTACGAATAGCGGAGATGGATGGCCCGATGGGACTGCCATCCCTGCTATTTGTGCGCTTGTCTGCCCCCGACTAACTTCCCCACCAGTTGTGTGGGGAAGTTAGATAGGGGCGGGGAAGGGGCGGAGTCTGGGTGGACAGTGGGCGGTCACCGGTCCTGGACATACATGTCCAATTCTAATGTCGGCCCTGTATGTCCAGGGAGGTGGAATAACTTCCCTGGATGGTTTTATTTTAAATTTTTTGATGGCCTTGGGCGCAGATGGGGCAGGGGTGGCCAGGGTTTATTCCCCATACCCCGACCCTGGCCTTAGGAGGCCAGATAGGGGGTCAGGCTGCGGGGAATAAACCCTTTTTGTTGGCAACTAGCATTGTGGCTTTTAAATGGAGCCGTGGTGCCATAGCAACATGATACCATTGCTCTGTGGCTCCAATTAAATGTCTTGACTGAGTTAGCCAGTTGCCGTCCTGCATGTGCTGGCTGGACAGAATTGCTGTCCCAACCTGCACATCCGGGACAGAATCTGGCCCAATGTGTCTGAGGTATGCATTTAGAACGTTTTAAGTATCAAAAAGGCTTCACCAAAGAAAAATACAAATTAAATTGTGTACCTTTTTATGGTGCCTCTGAAAGGATATAGACTGAATGGAGGTAGTACTGGGCAGTTTTCAAAGGAATTTGTCCAGGTAACTTCCCTCCACTTACTACATGCACAGTGGACTTCTCTAGTCCAGCCCAAATTTTCAAAGGCAAACTATTTATATGAAGTTGTCCCTACCAGAGAAAGACATAGAATAACACACACAGACACACACACACACACACAGAGACATATGTGCAGTCTTTAGACATACAAACACATAAGCACTCTTTTTGTTCGGAGACAAAGATATACACTCCTCTCTCTTGCTCTTCAGATACACACATGCCCCCTCTCTTGTTCTTCAGGCATACCCACATACAGACTCTTGCTCTTCAGTAGATACACATACACACGCTCTCGCTCTTCACTCTTGTGCAGGCACGCACATACCCACATACAGACTCTTGCTGTTCAGTAGATACACATACACACGCTCTCGCTCTTCACTCTTGTGCAGGCATGCACATACACACACTCAGTCTTGCTCTTCAGACACACGCACTCTGTCACTCTTCACACATGCTCTTCTGCTGCAGTGTTGCTCATGTGCTCAGCTAGTGAGTCTGACCTCCCCTGCCCGTCTCATGGTTTGTTCTTATCATGTAAATCTCTTGCAGTTGCTGCCAGCTCTTTTCCTCAGCCTGCAACAGACCCCTCATACTTTTCCCCCATCCCTCTCCCATTATGTCTACAAATCCCCCATCCTCATCCACGTCACTCACTGGTTCTACTGGCTTTTGCCATGGTCAGCCCAGGATAGAGCTCAGTTCCCCCATCTCACAGCACAAGAACTGCCCGATGGTTCATTTTCTCCCTTCCTGTGACTAAAACTGGCTTTCTGTTGCCTGGAACCTACTCACAGCCTCTGCATCACCGCTCTCCACTGGCTACTCTGATAGTATTGTGAAATGATGCAGTGAATGGGATTTAATTACATGCATAAAGGTGATGTGGAACTCAGCATCAACAGGAGCAGCAGGCAACAGAGGAGCAATAACAATGTGTGCTTGGAGAGAAGAGCTGCCAGCCTGGATTGGAGGCAGCATGGCAAGCCACCCCTCTTTGAGGTAAATTTGCTGGGCTGCCTGCAAAGGGTGGGTCTAGCAGGCTTCCACCCACTCCTGGACAGCACCTGGGGTGTGCTTCCCCCACCGCCTTGCCCTTGGTATTCTACTTTATATGACTAATATCACAGAGTTGCCAAGTTACTCAGTTCCAGGAGTGAGATTTTAAGCCAGTCCTGGATTTCTGACAATCTCATCCTGATGCATTATGAGACCAGTAGCTAGGGTTCCCATATTTTTAGCAGGCAAATCTGGGACGCCTATCCAAAGTGGGGAGGGGGCTGGGGAAAGAAGGGATGCCTTAGTTTCAGGTTGGTGCAACAAAGCATGGAAGAGGGAAGAAGGAAGAGGAATCTTTACCCAACCCCCCCCCCCCCCGATCCATCCCATGACAGCAACAATAGCACTTTCAAGCAGATAAATCGACATAAATAGAAACAGTGATGTATTTCTCCTGTACTACGCAAAATATAAGGATAATGGATACATATTCATTGGAGGGGAGGAGTAACCTAATGAAACCAAGAAAACGAGCCTTCAATTCCCCCTCACACTCGTTGCGGCCTTCAGCAAGTCACTTAACCCTCCATCTTCTCAGAAAGATCCAAGTTATTAATGTCCCTGTTTAATGTGCATTACCAGGTTTAACTTACAATGTAAACCACTTTGACTGAAATAATAAAATGGCATAAAAAACCTGTTAAATATTCTAAAATCTTGATATATTTAAATCACTAAATTAGAAATAGAAATGTCCCCTCTCCTCCCCCCCCCCCCCCTTTCTCCCCATTGCTGGAATCGGAGACAGGAGGCCTCCAAAAAGGTGGGAGGCAGAGACAGAGCTCTAAAATCAGGGACAATTCCTGAAAATTGGGGACATCTGGTAACCTTACCTGTAGCACTGATTGCAATGAGCAAAATTAGGAGCTACAAATGTCATATTGCACTGCAATGCAAATTTAAAATTAGAGCTGGAAAAAAATCTCTATGGAACTAGGTAACTTGGAAACTCTGATAACAGTCAGATAGTATCCATATATTTGTGAACTATGTTAGGCAAGGAGGAAGGTTGACCAGAAAATTATCAAAATAGTGGAGATATTCAGCCACTATTCAACTAAGTTATACATTTAGTTTAAGCCTACCAAATAACAGGTTTCAATTAAATAGTGCTAAGAACATAAGAAATGATGTACTGGGTCAGACCAAGGTCCATCAAGCCCAGTATCCTGTTTCCAACCGTGGCCAACCTAGGTCACAAATACCTAGTAGTTTCCCCAAAAGACACAGGTTCCACAATGCTTGTATTGGGGCAAGCAGTGATATCTTGGGTCCCTTTTAATAATGTTTATGGACCATTCATCCAGGAACTTGTCCAAACCTTTTCTAAACCCGGCTACACTAACAGCTTTTACTACATCCTCTGGTAATGAGTTCCAGAGTTTGATTAAACATTGAGTGAAAAAATATTTTATTTTATTAGTCTTAAATAGGTTACACTGTAGCTTCATTGCATGCTTCCTAGTCTATCTATATTTTGATGGCATAAACAATTGATCTATGTTTACCCGTTCCACTCCGTTCATTAATTTATAGACGTCTATTATATCTCCCCTCAGCTGTCTCTTTTCCAGGTTGAAGAGCACAGACCTTTATAGTCTCTCCTCATAGGGGTATACATCCATCCCCTTTACCATTTTGGTGGCTCTTCTTTGTACTTTTTCTAATTCCGCTGTATACTTTTTAAGATAGGGCGACCAGAACTGCAACCAATATTCAAAGTGCAGTCACACCATGGAATGATACAGAGGCATTATACTATCCTTTGTTTTATTCTCCATTCCTTTCCTTATGATACCTAGCATTCTATTTGCTTTCTTGGCCACCGCTGCACACTGGGCGGAGGGTTTTAACATGTTATCCATGATGACGCCTAAATCGTTTTCCTGGGTGGTGGTTCCTAATGGGGAACTTTGCATCATGTAACCATAGTTTGGGTTGTTCTTTCCTGGATGCATAACTTTGCACTTGTCCACATTAAATTTCTTCTGTTGGCTTGGTCACCACACTATATGTATATTCAGCATCACTATGTAGATAGTGGTGCTGAATGCACAAATTAGTTAAATGGCAGTACTAGAATTTAATTATGTCAGTGACTGCCAGTGCTACAAAAACAGTAAGATTATTTGGCCCCAAGGGGGGGGGGCAGAGATATAGAAGCCCACAGTCCCTTGAGCTGGCCTGGTGCTTGGAAACTACTTTTAATCAGGTTAATGACACCCTAGTGATTAGAGCAACTATCTAATCAATGGTTTGATTTCCACTAGCACTCCTTGTGACCTTGGGCAACTCATTTTACCCTCCATTGTCTTGGAAGAAAAGCTGGCAATCCACTTCCAGTGACTGGAAGTGGATATATGTATATAAATGGAAGTGGAGGAGTGGCCTAGTGGTTGGGGCAAGGTACTTCAGGTCAGAAGATTGGGGGTTCAAATCCCACTAGAGGACAGCAACCTTGGGCTGGAAGGACTGGGGTTTCTAGTCCCACAGGTGCTCCTTGTGGTCTTGGGCAAGCCCCTTAACCCTCCATAGCCCATGTTCCCTGTAAAATAGTTATCTCCAAGTTATAATGCCCTATTCAATGTAATTTCAGTTTGCTCACTGTAAACCACACTGATGCAGAATAGCACAGTATATAAGAGAATTTAAATAAAATATTGCCAAGAAAATCCAGAGATAACTGGAACTCAAGAGTCAGTACTGATTTGACAGCACTAAAAAAAAGATACTTAGCATGATAGGAAATGTTTCTGCCACGTTTTCTTGATCTCTGATTGCATTTTGAGAATATTCCCTCTCTCCACCGAATGCACAGAATAGTCATTCTGGTGTTTTTCTACTTTAGTACCATGTCCGGTTTCCTTGGATCTTTTGGAACAGGAATGTCACAGGTCATCAAGTATCTTAGGGTCGTGATTCCACTTTTATGAAGTAGGGATATTACAGTGTTTAGAAAGTTTCCAAACGTTTTTGCTATGGTCTTTTATGTTACTTTGTTGTTTTATGCGTTTACATTTTGTGATATTGTATTCATGTTGCAAGTTTCATTTGGCTTTGGGAAAGGCAGCTTATCAAAATGACTTGTAAGCTCTAAAAAAAAAACCCTTGTGCTTGAGACAGAATCGACTGCCGCCCGTTTAACATTCCCAGGTCCTCGGAGTGAAGGGAAGTAATTGACAGTTTTGCTGCGGCGCCTCCTCGGGCGCTCCAGGCCCGGGCCGCCCTCCCACGCTGCGTCCAATAGTCTGCGCTCCCCGCCTCTCCTCCCCCTTTTTGTTTAACTTAGCAACCCCCCGCCCCCAGCTCCTCCGCCCCTCCCGTGTACTGAAAAGCAAAGCGAAACGTCCGAGAGAAGTCCCTCCCGGTGCAACGAGTGCGTTCTTGCGGCTTGCTGGAGGATTTCGGGGGAAAGAAACCAGAGCTCGCCTGCCCCCCACCCCTATCCCGGGACCGCCTGCCCTCCAGTTCTTTCGCTAGCCCCCCCCCCCCCTTTCCATCCTCCCTGGTCAGAACTTTCGTGCCCGGCCGCTGGCGGGCGATGTGACGGGGGTCGGGGCGCTGCTCTAGGGTCCGAGACAGAGTCTGTCCCGGGGGCCCCTCGCGGCTCATGGGGCCCCGCTCCACGATCGCCCCCGCGCCCTGAGCCTTCTGCAGCTATGAAGGTGGCCGTGCTGGACCTGGGCACCATTTTTGCCAGGATCTTCAAGACCTCGGCACCCCCCCAGCCCGCGGCGCCTCCGAGCGGCAGCGGCATCTTCCCACCCGCGCCCCCTCTCGGCAAGGGGGCCCCGCTGCTTGCGCTCCCGCCGCCGTCCCCGCTCCTCTCTCCCCTACCGCGGATCTGCATCTCCTCCTCCGCGGCGGGCGGCTCCTCTCTCCCCAGCAGCCCGGGGCTGTCCGCCTCCTCCAGAGCCCCGACCCCCGCCGCCGCTCCCCCCATCCCGATCCTTGTGCGGCCCGCGCACCCCTCCGCGGCGAGAAGCGCGCCGTCCCCCGGCTCCGCGCTCTTCCCTCTGCACGCCAGTCCCAACCGTTCGCCGCGGCTGCAGCCCGACTCCCCCGGGCCGAGCTGGAGCGGTCCCGGCAGCAGAGCGCTGCTCATCACCCTGCCCGACATCGGCGAGGAGTGGCTGCCCGAGAGCGGCTCGGACGAGTGCCCCGAAGACGGGTGAGTGCCAGCCCCTAAGCTCCCAAAGGTGGCTGCTTGCTCTTCACTGCGAAGCCTAGGGTTCTGCAGGTTGTATTCGAGTTCTTATTAGGTCAAGAGCATATAGGCAGCTGCGCTTCTTCCTTGCCCTTTTCCTCCCAAAGCAGAAGAGGAGCGAAATGATAACCGCTGCCGTTCTTAGTTCCCTCTAGGACGGTGATGTCCCGGAGGTAGTAGGTTCTACTGGCACTTAATTGCCTGCCCCTTATCCTTATTTCCCAGAGAGCTAAGAACAATTATTCCAGTACAACTGTCTGTCAAAAGTTGCCTGATCACAAGTCTATGGTTTTTGTCATTTTTAGTTCTAAAAATGGATACTCTCCTCCAAATTTATCTTTTTCTTCCTCCCTGCAAGTTGAAATTAGGGCTCACTTTGCATTCAAGGTCATTCTACTAACAGAAATACACATGTAAATAAAAGTCTTTCATAGTTAGCTGAGTTGCTTACCTGTAATGGAGTGTTCTTCATGCACCACGGAGGAATGCTACCACACTGTTGGTGATGTACTCTAGGTAGAGCCTGCATGTGCAGTTCACTCCCTTAGCCCATGTGAACTTGCTTTCTTCTTTCTTACAGGTGCACTGGCATTGACCCTTTAACTGAGAGCTCTCCTCATCTTCTCTTAGTCTATCTCTCAGATGGAGTAGCTATCCTGAAGGAAGTGGGGGTAGGCAAGGAGAAGGGAGTGGTCTGTATTCCCGCTTTTCACGGAGAACCTCCATTACATTGGAGAGTTCTCATATACGATCTTGAAAAGGGGATTATATAGACTGTGGAGTCCATATGGCCCAGAAAATTGAGGATGGTGTGAGTTGTTGCCACTGGCTGGCAGCAAAGCTTGGCACTGAAGCAGATACAATTTTATAGCCTTTCCAATGATAGGAATACCTTGGCTGCTACTGCATCCAGCCAAGCAGTGATGTAGAAGAGGTGCTGAGTTGGGTCAAATTTGAATTTTTGCTGGATATGAGGAAGGCCTATGGAGTGGAGGAGTAGTCTAGTGGTTAGAGCACTGGCTTGGTAACTAAGAGACTAGAATTCAATTCCCATTAATACTCCTTGTGGTCTTGGGCAAGTCACTTAAAATATCCATTGCCTTGGAAGAAAGGCCTGGCAATCTATTTCTAGTCACACTACCAAGAAAATGCAGGCGTTAGCACTGACTTGTAGGCATGCATTGCATGATGAAGTCCACATTTAATGGGGTATAAATTCTTAGTGTGATTTCCAGACTTGTCAGTGTGGGCTGAGATAGCCTGGGGGAGGATGACATTCTAAGGGGAAGAACTGGTACTGATAGTGTCGATCCATGAAAGTAAAATGTAGATATCACCAATGAATGTGATGTATAGGAATGTGGACACAGATATCCTTGAGATCCAGGGTGGCTAGCCAGTCGTTCTGCTCAAATTCTTCCCTTTTTGGACCAGAATATTCATCTTGAATTTTTCTTTCTTGATGAAATGGTTGAGTTGTTTCAGGTGGAGGATGGGTTGCTGAGTTCTGCAATAGCAAATTTGCTGCTCTACCAGTTGTGAAGAGGACTCCCTGACAGTAGAACAGTTATCCTTTATCTGGGACACTGCATCTTGCACCTTATCCCTGAAAAGGTTCTCTTCCACGAAAAACACTTCTGCTAACTGTTTATGGAGGTCCTCTCCTGGCCCGTCTTTTGCCAGTGTGAGGCCCCTGGCGGCCTGCATGGGCCCCAGATGGGCCGGATCCCACATGATGAGCCCAGCTGCCCATGTCATGGACTCCTCACTCAAGTCACTCGTGACATCATTTCGTTACAAATCATTGAAATCAACTTTAATCAATTACTGACAAACTGACCGACAAAGCTGACAATTATATGTCCACATCACTATTCACAAACAGCTGTCAGCCTGTCAAACACTAAGCAATCAAATTGGAAATTTACAGTTTCAAGCATTCTAACTTTGCAATGCATTCATGCACATTCCACGTGCTGACTGCTGACAGCTAAGAAACAACATGTCGAAGTTCGAGCATGTGTTAATGCAAAGTCACGTATAATGCACTCAGTCGACTTCTCTCAGAAGGTCCTGCTCGATACTCAACAAGCTAAGCATGTTCAGATGCTCATGCGATATCGTTGATCTGAGATGATTCTTAATCAGCTTCAGCTTGCTGAATGACCGCTCACCTGAGCAGTTCGTCACCATGAGGCAGAGGAAAATGCGCAGCGTGATCTCTGTGTTTGCAAACGTGCTATGGAGGCCATTATCAACAATGAAGCGATGCAACTGAATTTCGATCTTGCTGCAGATTGTAGCATTATCTGGATAGTCATTCTCATCTTCCTGCAGATCGTCCGACTCCGACTCCTGCAATGCTTCCTTGGCCAACTTTGCAGAGCTGCCTTAAATTGTACTAACTCTTCTGCCAGTTCAGGCTGCAGATCGGAGGCATAGCGCTTAACTAATTTGCTTGCACCTTCTCGAATTTCTGCATCAGAAAGTGATGAAATTTTACGCAGGAAAGCAAATTGGTCGGCTAATTCAGCATATGCTTCCTTGCGCTTCAACAGTGCAGCAGCAAGGCTGTCGATGATAACGATGAATGTGTTAGTACGGAATTTATCACGTGGTTGCAAACGAATCTGTGTCCGTGCCGGATTCATCGTATCTGCGATTTCATCTGTGTACTCACTTGCTGAGATCAGCCTGATAGTTCTCACAGCATGACAGGTCTTTGCCGTGTGCTTCAAAGTGGTCGAACTGTTCACGAAGGCTTTGGATGTACATCTGCAGTGAGTCATAAATCACAGCAACAGAATTCAAGTTTTGATCAGCTGACTGCAATGACACGCTGTTCGCTTGGAATCTTGCGAGAACCTTCTGCCAGAAAGCAGCCATTATGCCCGTCTCAAGGCACTGCATTAGATCGTGCAATCCTCTGGCTTCTTCACACGTCTCTGCCTTGTGTTCACCCACTTTGTCATCTATAATGTCCTCCAGAGCTTCGACAATCTCATCATAGTCTCTCACCAGAGCATTTGCCGTATTGAATCGTGCTGACCACCTTGTGTCGAACAGTCTCTTTAGTGTTAGCCAGCCTGCAGTCTGTTCCAGCTTGTCCTTGAGGATGGCCCAGCGTGCTGTCGAACCAACAAAAAACACATACAGCCGTTGGACAAAGTCAAAGAATGATACGGCATTGGCACAACAGGCTGCTGTGCACTGACCAACGAGGTTCAAGGAATGGCCTGCACAGAGTATGTAGGTGGCATGAGGATTTACCTGCCATGTAAGAGCCTGCATACCTCTGTATTTGCTGCTCATGTTGCTGGTGTTATCATACGACTGTCCTCGACAATCGTCAGTGTTGATCCTCCAGCTGTGCAGAAACTGAAGCAAGCTATCTGCAAGCTGTTCACCTTTTGTGACCTTGCTGAGGTAGAAATGTAAGGAACCACTCAACAGGGCCAGATGGCAACACTTAACGAATAATCACTGTCAGCTGATCCTGGTGTGTTTTATATCAGGTGTCCGAATCAACTGAGATTGAGAAGTACTTGGCAGACTGAACTTCGGCCTTAATCCGATCGACAACTGACTGGCCAATCAGCTGAATTAGTTGATTGCAGATGTTGGCAGACAGGTATGAAGTGTATCCTTTTCCCTTGTTAGCATGCATCTGCAGGTGTTGCACCATGAAGGGATCAAATTTTGATATAAGTTCAAGGATTCCCAAATAATTGCCATTATGGGCAGAGCCAATGATCTGGTTGTCACCTCTAAAGGCCAGGCCACGTTCAAGTAAAAAGGAAATAGTTTCAAACAACCGCTCGAGAACAGCACACCAATACTTATGTTGTTTGTCACGTTGCTTTACTAGTGCCTGATCAACATGTTTTGCTGTGTCACGTCACGTTAGCAGTTTAATCACGGATGCTCGATGAATAGAACTGACCTCGTGCTCCATGATTTGTTGCTTCTTATGCTTCCAGTTGCAAAAACCTTTTGTGCCGAAGGCTACAACTTCTGGTGACATTAGCTTGCATGGAAAGAAAAATAGACGAAGCTTAGATGGTGAATAGCAAAGCCAGTCATGATCGATAGGTTCCTTCGACAGCGGATGAGTTGTTTTGAACAGGTCCGAGAGCATTTCCTTGGTTTTCCATTGACTGCATAGACAGTTCTGGTTGTAGTGAAATCCAAGTCCCAGTGGGCACGTTGCGCACTACCTGCTGTTGCCCAGTACTCACACATGTCACTGACAATCTCGACGGGCCATTCGCCGAGGTCTTTAGAGGTGCAGACAGCAGATAGCCACCGAACTGGAACATCATCACGTTCTAGAAACTCGGTAACGTCCGTTGCAGCGTCTTCTGCCTGCTGGAATGGAGGACAGTCCACTTCCATTTTCTCTTCAGTTTTAACTGCTGTCTCATTTACGTTAGTAGTCGCAGTCATTGAAGCTTCGATATCTACTCCTACCTCAGCCTCCTGAGCTGGAGTGGTCCTGCAGGGCTGAGTTGTCTGCCCAAAGTACGTCATAATCGACTGCGTTCCAGTTATAGTGGCAGCATCTCGCTGCTCCTGTTCATGGCGTTTTTGCCAACTGGACTTATACTTGTGGTTTATGTTGCGCTCCTTGAAGTCATGCCGTTATATTAACTGTAGTTTTGTTATATAATCTGTAATATAAAATATATAAGCAAGTTAATATTACGGTAACCAGTAAAACTACCCACACAGACATGGTTAAATTAAACCAGCAAAACTTAGTAATAGTAGACGACCGTGACATAACTTGTGTTTACATTACATTACATTACAAAGAATAACAAACATATATATTATATAACATATCAGATTTTCAGACTTCTTTGTAGTTTAATACTATTTAATATTTAAATTAAATGTTACACTGTCAGGTGAGGTGTGTGATGCAGCGGAGGCTGATGAAAGCCCTGATCAGAGAAATGAACCTGTTTGTCAGCAAGGAAAAGATGTGCACAGAGTGCAATATTTACAGGGACCAGCTAGAGGGAGCAGGAGTGCAGTCAGGGAGACTGAAGGGCCACACCTAGCTGGTCAGAAGCACATGACAAACATTTCACAAGCCTCAAAGAGAGGAGTCCTTTATAAGGAAGGACTGCCTCAAGGGACACAGAAAGGAGGAGGTCCGGCTCAGACACAGAAAGAGCGAGGACTGGGGCAGAAGGAGAAAGAGAAAGAGAAAGCTGTTTGCTGACAGAGGAGAAAGACTTATACGGATTGCAAGCAAGAAGCACGTAGGAATTAGCCGGGAAGGAAAAGCCAGGCTGAGCAAGGAAGCCAGGATTTGGGCTGTTGCAAGAGCAGGCATTTACCCGAAGAGCTGTTCCCACGGGTGAGAGAGGAACCAAACTCTCAGAGAAAAGCTTGGCACAAAGCTTCTGAAGGGAAGAAGCCAACCCAAGGAGAAAACCTTTCCTCATCGTGCTGCTGCAATAAGAGGTATGAGAATTATATTCCTACAAAGAAACCTTTGCCCTGTAAAACTTCCTGTGAAGGAAGTGTGGAATCTCTAAGAAGAGAAAGCCCAGTTAATACTAAGGGGACACGTGGCCAGCGCTCCAGGCTAGGCCTGAGGCACTGGAAAGTATTAAGGGAAATATACAAAGCTCCAGAATACAATATTCCAGAGACTGTTAACACAGAATTAGACATACCAATTCCTGAGCCGATGCAAGTGGAACTGGTGGAACAGTTGCCAGACCCAGAGGAGATGGATTGCTCTCTCTGCATGTCCCCATAGCACAGAGTCTTTGGTGGATGTATGAACTGCTTGTGGTATCTGTAGAATGTCTATTATGTGCTGAGCAGAAGAATTGTACAAATTTGCTTTAAACTAGAAGCTATGTTTGTGACCTGCTACTACTGTGAAGTTAACAGTTTTCCTTAAACCTTGCGTTTTCTTTTGTGCCTGAAGTTAAGGACATTATTTTCAGTTGTGACCAATTTATGACCCCATGCGTAAAGGGCATAAAAGCCTTTTTCATCCCTACCACTCTGCTTTAATTGATTGCTTTAAAAGGATTGGAGTTTAAAACCAGTAGACCAAGTTTCCTTGGTTCTTAAAAGGGACTCTCCTATCTAATAATAATAATTTTTATGCCACTGTGTGACAGGTGTCAGCATCTTTCAGTGTTTTCAAGTTAAACCGGAAGTAGATTATGATAACCTGGTTCCCGGTCTATAGTCTACTGTTCAGGAACACTGAACAAGCTGAACGAAGGACCAAAACATTTAAAAATAACTTTAAAAAACTTTAAGAGTGTAAAATAAAAACTAAATTGAAACTAGAATAAGTAAAGAAATAACAAAATTAAAAAAATTAAACTTTAAATGTCTTAAACGTAAAAAGGACTTATAAAACTAAAACATTACAACAAGCAGCTGCTGGCGTGCTCGGGCCCCTTAGATGCGCAAGGCCCCTGGCACAGTGCCATAGTGTCAACCCATAAAGACGGGTCAGGTCCTCTCGAAGCCTGGACATTTGTAATTAACCTGTCCTGTGTGCTTCACGTGGGAGGCCACATCATAGGCATCATAAGTCTTGAGTCTTGAAGGACTAGAAAAAGGGACTGCTACTTCTGGAGAGAGATCTGCAATTGTGAGTATATACTTCTGGGAATTTTCTGAAAGGACTTCTTTGTATTAAAGCTAATTAATCTGTGAACCCAGTGTTTTTTGTTAAATCAGTCAGGGCCTAGTAGCAGCAGTTTAAGTTCACATTTAAAACACAGAAGAGAACTTTCTGGTTACATTTCATACCCAGCAGAGAGCTTGTAGTTTAAATTTAATAGTCACTCGGGGCCTAGTATCAGCAAAGTACTTTTAGTTTAAATTTCAAACACAGAAGAGAGCTTTCTGGTTAACCCAGCAGAGAGCTTGTAGTTTAACTTTCATAATAAGTTCCTCCCTCCCCAACACCCACCCACCCACGGGATAATCGTAGCTTTATGGGTACTTACACATCTTAAAGGAAAGGAGGTGCTCTCGGGTGAAGCTCGTTATCCAAATCACTCATACACTAAGGACCTAAGATTAATTAAGCTTCAGGTGAACAAGGTATATTAAATGTATTGGCTAGTTTTATTAGTATAAATATCCATAGCAACCCTTAGTAAGTAAAGAACTTAAAGATCTAAACACAAGCTTAAAACAAAGATGCAGACAGCAGTCCAGCAGCAAGATGGGGGCTTTCCAGTCTTTTGCATTAAGTGTCACATGTATGATTTTCTCCCAGTTAGTGAGCGGTCTTACATGTGCACTAGGTGCAAGGAGCTCTTTGCTCTCAGGGAACGAGTCCGTTCTCTAGAGGCTTAGATTAGCAGACTTGGAAGACATATGAAAGACAGAGGTACACAGATGAGACCTACAGGGATATAGTCCTGAAGTCCCACCTCCAGTCTGGTAGCATCCCTGTTGCCATGGAAGAGAGAGGTCACGTGACAGGAGAGCATCACCCTGGTGTGGCAGGAAGTGATTCTGTAACTAGGACCTGTCCTCCAGGTGATGTAAAACCCTCTCGCACCGAGGAAGTTTCTCCCGGGTCATGTGCACATGAGGGAAGGGTTAGGACAGCCATTATAGTTGGTGATTCGATCATTAGGCATGTAGATAGCTGGGTGGCCGGTGGACGTGAGGATTGCCTGGTAACATTACTGCTTGATGTGAAGGTAGCGGACCTCACGCGCCACCTAGATAAGGTCTTAGATAGTGCTGGGGAGGAGTCTGCTTCTTGGTACATGTCGGTACCAATGACATAGGAAAATGTGGTAGGGAGGTTCTGGAGGCTAAATTTAGGCTTTTAGGTAGGAAGTTGAAATCCAGATCTTCCAGGGTAGCATTCTCCAAAATGCTTCCCGTTCCACGCGCAGGACCCAAAAGGAAGGCAGAGCTCCTGAGTTTCAATGCATGAATGAGACAGTGGTGCAGAGATGAGGGTTTTGGATTTGTTAGGACCTGGGGAACATTCTGGGGAAAGGAGGGGCTCTTCCGAAGGGATGGGCTTCACCTTAACTGGGATGGAACCAGTTTAAAGGATACTACCAAAAGCAGAGAGGTTCCACAAAAGAGTAAAGTAGCCCAAATGCCCTCAAGTATGGAGCAGACAGAGCTTAAAGATCCCAATTTACCCATGTCTATCAATAGCCAAATTAACATGAATAAAATACATTCTCTAAAATGCTTGTATGCAAATGCTAGAAGTCTAAAGAATAAGATGGGAGAGTTAGAATATATAGCACTAAATGAAAGGTTAGATATGATTGGAATATCAGAGACATGGTGGAAGGAGGACAACCAGTGGGACACTGTGATACCTGGGTACAAACTATATCGTAATGATAGAGCTGATCAATTTGGTGGAGGGGTTGCGCTCTGTTAGAGAGGGCATTGACTCAGAAAGGATTAAAGTTTTGCAGGAAACAAAATCTGCTGTAGAATCTATATGGATTGAAATTCCATATAAAAGGGGGAAGGCGATGGCAGTGGGGGTGTACTATCGAACACCTGGCCAGAATGACCAAATGGATGATGAAATGCTCAAAGAAATCAAGGAAGCTAACAAAAGTTACAGCGCAGTAATAATAATGGGTGATTTCAATTACCCCGGTATCGACTGGGTCAGTGTCACGTCAGGACATGCTAGGGAGATAAAGTTCCTAGATGGAATAAATGACTGCTTCTTGGAGCAGTTGGTTCATGAACCGACCAGAGGGGAAGCCATATTAGACCTAGTCCTTAGTGGAATACCAGATCTAGTGCAAGAGATAAGGGTGTTGGGGCCACTTGGCAATAGTGATCATAGCATGATCGCGTTTGATTTAATTAGTCGAGGAGGGATAGTAAGGAAATCCACAGTACTACCTTTTAACTTTCGAAAGGGAGACTATGATAAAATAGTTAAGAAAAAGCTAAAAGGAGCAGTTGCAAAGGTTAAAGACTTACATCAAGCTTGGGTGTTGAAAAATACTATCTTGAAAGCCCAGACCAGCTGTATTCCACGCTTTAAGAAAAGTGGAAGGAAGTCCAAAAAACTGCCAGCATGGTTTAAAGGTGAGGTCAGAGAGGCTGTTGTTGCCAAAAAAGCATCTTTCAGGAAATGGAAAAAAGAGCCAAACGACGAAACCTGGAAACAGCACAAGCACTGGCAAGGCATTGATAAGGCAGGCAAAGAGAGAATATGAGAAGAAGCTTGCTGCGGAAGCAAAAACGCGAAATAAAGACCTTTTCAAGTACATTCGTAGCAAAAAACCTGTGAGAGAGTCAGTTGGTCCATTAGATGATAAATGGGTTAAAGGAGCACTAAGAGGCGACAAGGTGATAGCGGAGAGACTGAATGAATTCTTTGCTTCGGTCTTTACTGAGGAAGATGTAGGGATGCTACCCATGACTGAAGTGGTATTTAAAGGTGCGGAAGAATTGAAGGAAATATCGATACATCGGGAAGATGTCTTACAACTATTAGATAAACTCAAGAGTAGCAAATCACCTGGGCCGGATGGTATACATCCAAGGGTATTGAAAGAACTGAAATATGAGATTGCAGAACTGCTATCAGTAATCTGTGAACTATCATTAAAATCATCTCTAATACCTGAAGATTGGAGGATCGCCAATGTAACACCAATTTTTAAAAAGGGTTCCAGGGGTGATCCGGGAAACTACAGACCGGTGAGCCTGACGTCAGTACCGGGAAAAATGGTAGAAACCATCATAAAGAATAAAATTACTCAGCATGTAGATAGTCACAACCTAATGGGAGACAGCCAACATGGCTTTAGACAAGGAAGATCTTCTCTTACTAATCTGTTATGTTTTTTTGAAGGAGTGAATAAACAGGTGGACAAAGGTGAGTCGGTTGATATTGTGTATCTGGACTTTCAGAAAGCCTTTGACAAGGTCCCTCATCAGAGACTTTTGGCAAAACTAGAGTCATGGGATAGGAGGCAGTGTACTATTGTGGATCAGGAACTGGTTAAAAGATAGAAAGCAGAGGGTAGGGCTAAATGGCCAATTTTCCCAATGGAGAAAGGTGAATAGTGGTGTACCCCAGGGATCTGTGCTGGGTCTGCTGCTTTTTGACATATTCATAAATGACCTGGAAAGTGGAATAACAAGTGAGGTTATCAAATTTGCAGATGACACAAAACTATTTAAAGTTGTTAAAACCCAAGAGGATTGTGAAAAATTGCAAGAGGATCTTGATAAATTGGAAGACGGCATCAAAATGGCAGATGAAATTTAATGTGGACAAGTGCAAGGTTATGCACCTAGGGAAGAACAACCCAATCTATGGTTACACGATGCAAGGTTCCACATTAGGAACCACCACCCAGGAAAAAGATTTAGGCGTCATTGTGGATACCATGTTAAATCCCTCGGCCCAGTGTGCAGCGGCGGCCAAGAGAGCAAATAGAATGCTAGGTATGATAAGGAAAGGAATGGAAAATAAAACAAAAGATATTATAATGCCTCTATATCGTTCCATGGTGCAACCGCACCTTGAATATTGTGTGCAATTCTGGTCACCGTATCTTAAAAAGGATATAGCGTTTATTAGAAAAGGTTCAGAGAAAAGCCACCAAAATGGTAAAGGGGATGGAAGGATACTCCTATGAAGAAAGGCTAAAAAGGTTAGGGCTTTTAACCTGGAAAAGAGACGGCTGAGGGGAGATATGATAGAAGTCTATAAATTAATGAATGGAGTGGAACGAGTAAATGTAGATCGATTGTTTACATTATCAGAATATAGAAAGACTAGGGGACATGCAATGAAGCTACAGGGTAAACTATTTAAGACTAATAAAAGGAAATACCTTTTTCACTCAACGTGTAATCAAACTCTGGAATTTGTTACCTGAGGATGTAGTAAAGGCTGTTAGTGTAGCTGGGTTTAAAAAAGGTTTGGACAAGTTCCTGGAGGAAAGGTCCATAAACCATTATTAAGAAGGGACCCAGGATATCAATGCTTGACCCAGTACAAGCATTGTGGAACCTGTGTCTTTTGGGGAAACTGCTAGGTACATATGACCTAGATTGGCCACTGTTGGAAACAGGATACTGGGCTTGATGGACCTTGGTCTGACCCAGTATGGCATATCTTATATTAGTACACCACCGAATGAAAGGTACAGTTATGAATGACTACGTGGGTTTGTCCCAGCATGATCCTGGTGCCTCCTTCCCGTTTCTTTGTTGCTTCTGTAGCTTACTGCACCAGGTCTTGGTGATGATTGAGCATTGCATCTGGTAGTCAAGGATCTTCATTGTTAGCATTACCCTTTGCTAGGCTTTCCTGCCCACTACCTCTAGGATCTTCAAGTCTTTGCCTAGTGGATAATTGATCCTGGGTTTGGTGGACTTTGAACTCTAGAAGGTTACTGCTAAGAACACTAGCAGATGGAGCTGTGCCAGGCCATGGCTCAGTACAGGACCAACTTAATATTTAACCTGAAAGTGCTTAGGGGCCACTTGCATGAAGATGGGCATGTACCAATTGTTGAGTTGCAGCTGCTGCAAGACTTCATGTATCAGGAGTACCAAGTCCTCTTGGGATGTCTTCATGGATTGCAGAATGGACTGAAAATCCTTCTTCAGCTTTGGCACCACCATTGCTCCCAGGCCCAGAGACTTGAACACTTTTACCATAAACCTTGGGTAGGACATATCTTCAGACTAATCATCCACCAATGAACCCTTTATGGAGGTGTCTTTGTCAGTAATGTGGGAGTCTTGATGGCCATGCTCTTTCTGTGCCAGTATATAGCCAAGACTTCTTCTTGTTCCGGGTCTTGGAGAGTGGTGGCCAAATTAGAGGATGACTCATCTGCTTCATCTGAAGAGGAGGAATGGGCTAGACTGTGAGTTGCTTCCCATGAATCCACACAGAAAATCGGGGAAGTGGGACATTCAGATTCTCTCCTGGAGCCTGGAGTAGTTTGGAACTCTCACTCACAAACATTTACATGCGGTGCCAGAAATCAGCATTTCATCCACTCTTGGAATACTGGGCTGCAAAGAGCATGGAGAGGAGAAAGATTCGCCCACACATGCAATCCTTTTGCAAGGAATGCCCTCCCCTGGGGTATCCTGGTGCCCCTTACCTCTAATGGGGGTGCTGCCATAATGGAAACCTAAACTAGGTCCAAGATTACTGATGCTGCCGCTGCTGTGGGATTTTGTTCTTGTGCATCTTGTGGAGCCCTTCTTCTGGGGCAGAAGCTGAGACTTAAGGTGGTGCTGGAGTGGAGGAGTGGTCCCTGATCTTTGGGCCACCAGCTCCCTTGGTCTGAAATGTCCCCAGTATGAAAGATTGCCCACATGGGCAGATGTTTTGTGTTTCTGCTTTGCTGCCTCTCCTGACTGTATCACCTCATGGCCCAGAGCGGGCGAAAATCTAGAAGCAAATATCATTCCGTCCTAGCAGGCAGCTGTCATGGAGGGAGGGAGGATAAGCCATTTCGGAGAAAAAAGAACTCTTGCAGAATTGCCTACCAAGGAAGAGAAGAGCGGTAGTGACGCTGCACCATGGAGAGAACTAGAAGAAGGCAAGTTTGTAGGCGCTGAAGGAGAGCACAGCACGTGCAGGCTCTGTCTAGAGGACGTCACCAGTAGTGTGCCTGCATATACCATGCTATCGGTGGAGAACTAAATGCTTCCTTTGTGAGTTCCCTTATCTTTACCATAGGCTGATTGCTGGGGAAAAAATGTTTTCATTTCAAATTTAGGAACTGTAATTCTGAAAATGTTAAATTCTGTGCTGCTTTGTGTGAATAGTTTTATGGTGATTCCATAAGCATGGATAGTCCCTCAACTGATTGGTACATTAATGCTTCTCAACCAGTGTTTTGGGACACTGGTGTGTCACCAAAAGGTTGACAGACAGCAGTACTGTCCTTTCCTTAAAAACTAGGGGTGTGTGTATTAGCATGCATTTGGTTTGTTTGAAATTGTATGCTTGTTGCTTTTGTGCACATATACATACGAATTAATGTATGTGCAATTGATCTGCTTGCTTAAACATTTTTTAGTGCATATACAAAACTAATAGGTGACGTGAATGCAAAAAATGACCAAAAATCAGGAAATATTTGTTTAAAACTGAGTGCAAATTGAACTTTTTTTTTCTGTCTTGCAACGCCCCCCTCCCCCCTGCCCCCTCCCCCCCCCCCCCCATATTAACAACGTGGCTGGAGAGAGCACAAAAGAGGGAGCCGGGTACTTGAAATCTCCTTAACAGCTCCCTCATTTTGCCTCCCCCCTTCCGCAGATCACTATTACTGCTAGCCCAAATTGAAAATGATGCAGGTACGCTTCCATCCTTTCTATTGGCAATCGGCATCACTGCTTTCACAGCCTAGATCTGCTTTCAGTGATCACTGCTTTTACAGGTTGGGCTGGACATGTGGCATCCTGGGGTAGAGCATGATGAAACTGGTACTTATCAGTAGCAGCCACTATCAGTACCAGCTGATGCTTATCAGTGATATTCAGCCACTGTCTGGAGAAGTTACCTGGATACATTTAGGACATTTGGAAGGCTTGAAAGGCTGTCCTACATTTATCATGGTTTTTTGAGGTTTCATACATATAACAAGACATACAGATATTTTATATTAAATCACGAGGGCCATAAGTCAGTTCTAACAGGCAGTGAAAAATAAACCAGTACTCAGCACCACTGAATACCCCCTCAAAAAAGCCCCGTGGTGGGATATATAGATATAGATACACATAAATGTCTCATTCTATAGATAATGCAGCCTATATGCAGTCTATAATGCAGTCTATATGCAGTCTATAATGCAGTCTAATGCAGTCTATATGCAGCCTATCTGCGATATCATCAGGTCCTTCAATGTGAAATGCATGATATACGCCGACGATATCCTACTCTACATGCCATTTTCCACAATGCAAATGGACTTACTGCCTATAACAAACTGCTTCGATGCAGTATCACAATGGCTCCTGTCACAGAACCTCCGCATTCAGCATAAGAAAACTGAGGTTCTCTTTATCACAAGAGACCCCAACTTCACCCCACCACCACATATAAGTGTCAAGGGAGCTGACCTAGGCACCAAGGATACAATAAAATACCTCGGAGTCACACTAGACCATAGGCTCGACATGAAATCACACATAAACAATATCGTAAAATCTGTATACTTCAAGATACGCACTCTTAGACACCTGCGTCCCCTACTAGACCACGAAGACTTCAGAACCATCTACCAAGCACTGATACTGCCGCACTTCGACTTCGCCAATTCCATTCTACAAGGACTCCCACAATCCACAATAAGCTCCTTGCAACTCGCAATGAACACCGCTGCCAGGGTTCTTCTAGGAGCGGCCAGAAGTGAACACATCACACCGATCCTCAAAGAGCTCCATTGGCTCCCTATACACGGAAGACTTACATTCAAAACCCTCCTTCTCACATTTAAGGCCTTAAATGGTTTATCGTCCACATCACTTACCAAACTCATCCAATCCGTCCCATCAAATAGAAATAGGAGACATGCAGCATTAAACTCACTAACAACCCCAAAGGCTATAACAACGTGCAGCCTATCAACATCAAACAGAGCTTTCATGTTTAGCGCACCAAAATACTGGAATGCTCTCCCACCTGATCTCCGCGCCATAACCGACCTAACCCAGTTCAGAAAGGCCCTTAAACTGCACCTTTTCATCAAATACTACCTTACATGAACCGTAACATAACAGCCTCACCCTAGTATAATCCACAATATCCCTCTTGTTCCAAGCATCACTGCTAATTTTATGTAAATAGTTCGAGCATGCTATCTAGCTAATAGATTATATACTCCATGTAAATAGTTCTCCCATGTTATCCAAGTTGATACTCCTGTTATATGTAATACCAAACAGCCTGTTGTTCTGGTTCCTTTCTGTTATTTGTAAACCGCGCTGATGTCAAAGAGTGCGGTATATAAGAAGTTGAAATAAATAAATAAATAAATAAATAAAATAATCTCCAAAAAATGGGGGAAACAACATAGCATCACTGATATTTTTTCTATACGGGCAGTGTAGAGCAGTCTGTGTGTGTGTGTGTGTGATCTAGGAATAAAATATTTTATATAACGAAGGAATTGTTTGTAGAGCCATGTAGTCACTTGATATTAGGACCATTTCTTTTTAGGATCTCTTATCGAGGGACTGGAAGGCAGATGGTAAAAAATCTGTAATAATGTAGAAACGTTAGAAGTGATAAAAGGAGGGGGCTATGGAAGAATAGTAAAAGGTTTGGAAACCGAGCTTTAATTCGTGAGTGTTTAGTAAAATCTGTGGTGCAATAATCCATTAACCACTTATGGAGGTTCTCAGGTTCAAACTTGGGGTCTTTTGGGGCTGTGGATGATGACCCTGGTAAGGGGGACACTGGATAGAAGGTTCCAGAAGGAGCCCTGATGCTTGGCTTCGAGTCTTGGGACTGTTGCTAGGAACCCTTTGTGGTGAAGGAGAATGGGGAGAAATGAAGAGCGTCTATTAAAAAGGCAGAAATCTCCAGGTAGTTGCATATGAAGGCTTCTGTTGTCAGACTTTCAGCACTCGTTCTGACTCAGCTAGATGAAAGGAGAAAAGAGGAACTGCTGGGACATTAAAAAAAATACACAAACTGGAAAATGTTGAACAGGAAAGAGACCTAAGAGTAATCATCTTGGATTATGTGAAAGATGCTGGTCAATGTAGTTAAGCAACAGGGAATGTTACCAGCCAACATGGGTACATGCATAGAGGTGTCATTGGCAGGAAAAGGAGGTGAGATTGGTTTCATATAGGTCACTAGTGAAACCCCACTTTAAATACTACATTTAAATTCTTCAGACTGTGCATAGATAACATAGAAGTGGCAACTCATTCCCCTTCACTGATGGCAGGTCTGGCACAATACCCCTTCCTTTGGTATGGTCAGTCACTCCAGCAGTATGATACAGGAATAGCAAAATGCTACAGGATTTTTATACTGAAAATACACTAGCTGGAAGAAAGAAGAAGGAAGGAGAGATTTGATAGAAACATTCTAATATTTAGCAGGCTTCAGCAAGGTACAGGAAGGTGAAATTTCTATAGAAACCGGAAGTTGCAGACTAAACAGAATGAAACTGTGACGCAGCCCTGGAGATGGAGGGTAAATATCGTGGCATGGTTTCAGGGGCAATTGTCACTGCTCTCGACCCTGGAGAAGGGTGCCAGCAGTGGCAGTGGGCACGGGGGGGGGGGGGGCAGCAGCAGCAACGGGTGCTGGGAGGGGGAGTGACCTAGATTGGCCTCTGTTGGAAACAGGGTATTGGGCTTCATGGACCCTTGGTCTTACCTAGTATGGCATATCTTATGTTCTTATGTTCGCTTCACCCTTGAGTCTCACAATTCCACCTTTGCATTTCCTCCTGTCACTTGCATGCAGGACCTAAAAATAGTCTTGCCCCCATTTTTACTGTATTGGCTATTTTTTCTTCCATTTGCATTTTTGCTTCCCTGACTACTTTACAAGGTTTCCTTGGCTTTTGCAGATACTATTTGTCTTCCTCTTTCTGTGATCTCTTATAGTTATGAAGGCTAACCTCTTTTCCCTTACCTTTTCAGCTACTAATTTTGAAAAACATAGTAACTTCCTTTTCCTCTTACTTTACTTTCCTAACAAAAAGATTTTTTGTCATTAAAATATCTCCCTTCAGTTTTGCCCACTGCTCTTCTTCCCCTAGATGTTCCCATCTAGCTGCTGAAAATGTAGACAAACAGTAAACAACATAAAATCTCTAAGAATTCAGAATTCCGGTGTAGACAAAACGTCCAAACATAATATTTTCAGGAAGCTCTCACTGTGTAAGGGCTTCCCCAGTATCTTCTTTCTGTAATTTTATTTATTTATTTATTTATCCATTCTTATATACCGCGCTATTCAAAGTCAGTGCGGTTTACATAAAACATAACATTTGCATTACATCAGAACAGTGATATCAATGCTTACATTGTAACAGGGAAATAAACTTGGGTTAAACGGGGAAGAGGAGACTAATAAACTATTAACAGGGTTAAATAGCAGAGTTAAAATAGGAGTATAAACTATTTACATATTTACAGGATGGAATTAAATAGTGTAGGAATGTGGAGACCGTGAAATGTAATAGTTTGCACTTCCTCTGCGGGAGCTCATCCTCTACTGTAGGAAGACTTCTCACCAACTGAAGGCAGGGAATCCATCTTTAGGGCACCGCCTTACAGCATGGCATGCGATAGGATGACATGGACTCCCCAGATGTTTAGGTCCATGACTACTTGTTGCCGCCCTTCTCTGCTTTCTCCTGCACTCATCTTCCAAACTACTTGGGTTTCCTGAAACTCTGTGACTCCTTAGTTCTCCAAGCTGTCCTCCAGGGTGTTTTTAGGAGATGGCTCCCAATACTAGTGGATCTATTTCCCTAGCCTCAGATCTTCTGACCTGAAGACTAAATCCCTGTAGCCCACGTACTCCCTCTTAGATCCCTTGGATTTACAAAGACAAGTGAAGATGACGACAAAGCCCCCTCCCACACAATTGGTTTTATGCTCACACACTGCATCACTAATCCCTCCCTTGTAGAGCAGGTTATTTAAATATACAAAAACCACCATTGCTCACTGCTATCAGATATGATGTCTTTGAAGCTATAGTACACATTACCCACAGAGCCTTTGTAAACTCTGCAGCCACAATTACTAGTGAGGGGAATATAAGAGACTGTCACACACAACCTGCTTTAAGAAAGAAGGGTTAGTGGTGCAGCATGTGAGTATAAAGTCCATTTGTATGGAAGGTGGTTTGTCTTTCCACCTGTTGAGAGTATCTAGACTAAGGGAGTGGGTTCTTGGGCCATGAGGCCCGAAGCTACAGGGATGAGTCTGTTATTGAAGTCTGTTCCTAATAGATCCCTGAAAGAAGACTCATGGAGCCAAGGAGTCATAGGGGCTCAGGGCTCATAGAGAGGAGGTGTGTGTGATGGGAGAAGAGGCTAATCACAGGAGGTTGGTTACTAGCCAAATGAGAAGACAGGGGAGCCCACAAGGGGACTAGGTGCCTATCCATCTTGTGTGTGAGAAAGATTTAAGAGTTTGTGGAGAGGCATGAGAAGGATTCAGGATGCCAAAGAATCATCTTTGTTTTTATTTTTTCTGCTTATAAACTATTTTGATTCTGGGCTTTGTGTGCTGAATAATAAATTTTGTACCTGTTATGACAGATTTAATCAGTAAAGAACCCCTTTTCCTTTGAAAAGCCACTATGACTAGATATTTGCATTTTTTTGTACTGATTGGTGATCAGTGTCAGAAGAAGAATTCAGAGGTAGGACCTTGGAAAATCTTTTGTTGCCCAGCCCAACGTGGCCTCAGATAGAGGAAGAGAGTGCCTTCTCCTACTCGGATGCTCTAGAATCTGCTCAGGTCTCTATTGGCCTTAGTAGAACTTGATGAGTAATGCTTCTTATCTTGTTCCAGTTGGCACTCAAGCTGCAAAATTGCCATTGTTACTACTTTTGTATGCTTGCACATATAGGGGGTCATTTTAGAAAGCTTTATTCATACTTTGAACATCCAAAGCATAGAGATGTCTCCAGAGCCATTTTAGAAGCCAGGTCTGTGGACATCCCCAGCATGAGGACTAAGTCTGAATAGGGTCATTGTGGAGGTGTGGCTGAGGCGTTCCCAAGAAGTTGGATGTTCCCACCTGATCTCAGAAATGTCTTGGATGTCTGGAGTCATGTCTAAGTTCAGACCTGCTCCAGGCATGAACAGGCAGGTGAAAAGTGATTTTTTTTTGGCTGAAAAAAAATCCAGAGGGTGTAGAGAAGAAAGCATTTCATCATCCCCAGTACTCAGCACAATTTAATGATAGCAGCAGTGGGATTTAAAATCTAGTTTCCTTGTTCCTAGTCCACTACTTTAACCATTATACTATTCCTAGACTTCCAGGTTCTGAAATACTATTCTGGGGACAACTATGTAGATGCCCCCATGGACATCCATATGGGGCACTTCCACATTTGTGAAATCATGTCCTCACCTGGACGTGCCTGTTTTTCTTTTTCAGATGTTATGACTTAGGGGCTTGTTTACAAAGCCACGGTAGCGGCTTCTGCCCGATATCGGAGCTGTGGCCCCATTGAATTCAATGGGGCCGCGGCTCTGATATCGGGTGGAAGCCGCTACCACGGCTTGGTAAACAAGCCCCTTAGACATCCCTGGTTACACTTGGACGTCCTTTCTAAAGTCCCCTTCATGGGCTATTATGTCTCCCTGAAAAACTGCCTTCACCACTTTCTAAAACAAGAGTATCCACATGCTGCCATTTAAAAATGCGGTGTTCATCCCACTTCTTGATTAAGTGCTTTCTAAACTTCTGATCAGTATACAAGTAAATGAGGAACCACCAAACAGTGCCATGTTAATGTGACCCCTTTTGGGATCCTGACTCCATGTTTGGGAACTCTGAAATAGAAACAAGGCATTGTAGCATCTCCTTTGAGATCTCCTAAACCCATCTCTCCTACCTCAAATTACTGGAATCAAGGAATCCATGCTTGTCTCCATCATTCCACTTCCATCTTCCCAAATGAAATCCTTAAGAATAAACAAAACTGCTCCAAACTCTATAATCACTTAGTCCCCCCTTCCCACACTAACAACCTTCACATTCAAAAGGATAAAATGAGGCAACTAACAACCCACAGCTAAGTCGAAACTTAAATATCTCTCCAAAATTCCACCTGAAATTATAAATGGAATTACTTACCAAAATAACATTGACTAGCACATGGAGGGATACAATAAAGGGGATGTACGCCCTTGGGCTTGCTCCTTTATCAGTGCGCCTCACAGCCAGCATGCTTTCACTTGATAGGCATTACACACAGATGACATATATCAGGAAGGAGCTCACTGTCCTGAGTGCCCCTTATGGCAGAAATAACAGCTGGGCAAGCCCCATAATAACGGGGGGTGCAGTATCTCTTCCAACAAATAAATCTCACTGCAGTGTAATGGAGCAACAAACTGCTCAATTGAAGCAGTCCCTCCCCTCTCCTTTCTAGTCAGAGACACACAGAGGTGGAACACGCGCACACACACACAGAGCGATTGCAAAGAATTCCATGAGCCATACTGTGCTTCTTTTCCCCACTTGCTATTAAATGGGGACCTGGCAGAAAGGGTCAATATGCCAAAGTAGCAAAGGGGAAAAAAACCCTGTCTTGATTTTGTTCAGTGCTCAAATTATAAAAAACTGAAAGTAGGGCTGGAATAATTACAGTTCAAACTCTTGGAATCTAAGAATTCATACAACTTTTTTTCTTCTAATTATGTCATCTTGTGAAGAGGACCAGGGAAATCCACTGCTTCTCACTGGGGCAATCAACATGGAATCTGTCTATCTTTTGGGAATCTAACAAGTACTTGTGCCCTGGATTGTTACTGGGCTTGATGGACCCTTGGTCTGAACCATTATGGCATATCTTATGTCCCATGACTTAAGAGTGGATTATGTTCTTGAAGTACCTCCTCCTCCTCTGTAAGTGCACAGCCTTGGTTTTGTCATTTCTGATGATAATTGAACAATTTCACCCCTATTCGTATTTGTTTTGTCTGAATGTGATTTTTTTTAAAAAAAATTTATACTTAATTTATTGATCCTCCTGAAAGTCCACCTCTTTTTTTTTTTCTCATTGACTTTCACTCCTGGTTTTCCTTCTTTCTTGAACCTTCTTCCCCTTCCCTCATTCTTAGGGATTTTAACATTCATGTTGATGACCCTTCTGACTCTTTTATGCCTCAAAGCTGCTTGCCTTAACCACCTCATTTAGCCTCCTACTGTATTCTACTGCCCCTACTCACCAGCATGGCCACTGCCTTGGCCTTGTCTTTTTGTCCAGCTGCTCACCCTCAAACCTCTCCACTTCAGTTTGTCCCCTATCTGACCATTATTTACTAGCTTGCACTCTTACCCATACCCTTCCATAGTCTCAATCAATCTCAACTATTATATTTAGGAATCTGGAGACTATTGATCCTTCAGCACTCTACATTGCTGTCTTCATCTCCTCTCTAATCCTCTATGTCATCAGAATCTGTCAATGAGGCAGTTTTGTCCTGTAACACTATACTCTCCTCTACTTTGGGTTCTCTTGCTCCTCCCATTCCAGGCCCTATGAGGCATACTGTACCTCAGCATTGGCTGACTTTCTGTATCCATTACCTACATTCCTGTGTCTGCTCCACTGAGTACCTCTGCCTTAAATCACATGTCCATGCTGACTTCATACATTTCAGATTCATGTTAATCTCCTTCTAGACTGCTGTAGTCCTCCCCAGACAAGAGTACCATGTCCATTTGACAAACTCCCTTGCCTCTGACTTTTTGCAATGCTCAACTGTCATCTTAAAGTGCCTACACCCCCGACCCCTTCTTCGCTTTCTGCCCAGATTTTGGCTGACTATTTCCATGACAAGGTTCACAGGATTAATCTTGAGTTCTCCACTGGGTCACCTCTATCTCCTCTTCACTCTGTGATCCTTCCTTTAACTTCTGTCACCTTTTCTTCCGTCATTACTAAAATCACAAAGGGAGGAGACTGCACATCATCTCTCCTCCTCCAAACTCACTACCTGCTCGTCTGATCTACTCAGCTCTATTTCCCCAGTGTCATCTATTCCATCTATCATATCCTCAACCTACAGTGTCTTGTGAAAGTATTCATCCCCTCGGTTTTTGTCCTGTTCTGTCGCATTACAACCTGGGATGAAAATGGAGATTCATTTGGATGTTAAGTAATGAACCTAACAATATAGTCCAAATTGGTGAAGTGGAATAACAAAAAATACCTTGTGTATATATTTTAAAAAAAAAGTAAAAACTGAAAAGTTGTGAGTGTATATGTATTCATCCCTTTTGCTATGAAACCCCTAAATAAGATCTGATCCAACCAATTAACCTCAGAAGTCACATAATTAGTTGATTAGGGGCCTCCTGTGTGCAATCTGTCACATGATCTGTCAACAATACCTGTATAAATATACCTGTTCTGAAAGTCCCCTGATTCTGCAACACCAGTAAGCAAGCAACATGAAGACCAACGAGCAATCCAAACAGGTCAGAGACAAAGTTGTGGAGAAGTGTAGATCTGGGTTGGGTTATAAAAAAAATAAAAAATCCCAAATTCTGAATATTCCATGGAGCACCACTATATCCATTATAACAAAATGAAAAGAATATGGCATCACTATAAACTTGACAAGAGAAAGCCGCCCACCAAAACTTAGAAACCTGGCAAGGAGGGCATTAATCAGAGATGCCACAAAGACACCAAGGATAACACTGAAGGAGCTGCAAACACTGTTCCCTCTAAGCTGTGCACGTGTGCGCGCGCACACACCTCGCAGAGTGAGCGCACGTACTTTACAGCAGAGCGCACAAAAATTACGGTTCTGATTCTGATAGAAAACAACATAGATGTCTTAAAATTTAAAAGTTGTTGTGTATTTACGGTTTTCACAAGTTCTACAATATTTTCTAGTGCAATCAATGTGGTGTACATACTGTATTCTGACGTGTAGTCAAATTTTAAAGTATATAACTTTGAGTGTCGTTATGTAGCACACAAAAATTTAACCTTCCTTCAAAAGCTGCACAGCTGATATTTTATGCGCACACAGCCTACAGAAAATTAGAGGGAACATTGGCTGCAAAGATCCACAGTGGAGATGGGAGTATCTATCCATAGGACCACTTTAAGCCGTACACTCCGCAGAGTGGGGGCTTTATGGAAGAGTGGCCAGAAATAAGCCATTACTTTATTTATTTTTATTTATTTATTTATTTAACACTTATTTCTATACCGCACTTTCCCAAGTATCAAGTGCGGTTTACAATGAACAGTAAATTATATGGTATGTGGAAGTACATACCTAGTCATTTTACATAGAACAGGTAGAACTATTTACAAGTAACAATATAACATACTTAAGGAAAGAAATAAGAAAACATGTTTGGAGTTTGCACAACAGTATGTGGCGGACTCCCCAAACACATGGAAGAAAGTTCTCTGATCAGATGAGACGAAAATTGAACTTTTTGGCCATCATGGGAAACACCATGTGCGACACAAACTCAACACTTCCCATCACCCTGAACACCATTACCACAGTGAAACATGGTGGTGGCAGCATCATGCTGTGGGGATGTTTTTCATCGGCAGGAACAGGAAAACTGGTCAGGATTGAAAGAACAATGTATAGCACTAAATACAGGGCAATTCTTGAGACAATATAGGGCAATTCTTGTTTCAGTCTGCCAGAGATTTGAGACTGGGACAAAAATTCACCTTCCAGCAGGACAATGACCCTAAGCATACCGCTAAAGCTACACTGGAATGGTTTAAAGGGAAACATTTAAATGTCTTGGAATGGTCTAGTCAAAGCCCAGACTTCAATCTAATTGAGAATCTGTGGCATGACTGGAAGATAGCTGTACACCAATATAACCCATATAACTTGAAAGAGTTGGAGTAATTTTGCCATGAGGAATGGGTAAAAAGCCCAGTGGCTAGATGTGCTAAGCTAATAGAGACATACAGCTGAAAATCTCTTGGGGTAATTGCAGCAAAAGGTGTCTCTACAAAGTATTGACTCGGGGGGGGGGAGGGAATATCTGTGCACACTCCTGATTTCTGGCTTATTTTTTTTTAAATTATTGTTTGTGTCACAATAAAGGATATTTTGCACCTTCAAAGTGGTAGGGATGGTGTGTAAATCACATGGTAATAACCCCTAAATCTCTATTTTAATTCCAGGTTGTAATGCGACAAAACAGGACAAACACTGAGGGGATGAATACTTTCACAAGGCACTGTATCCCTTTCCACTGCAACTGTTCCTGCTGCCTTCAAAAATGCTGTAGTCACACCACTCCTAAAAGGATTTTCACCACATCCTATCTGCCCTTCCAATTATCAGCCCATCTCCCTCCTCCTTTTTGCATCCAAACTACTTGAACCTATGGTTCACTGCTGCTCTCAACTTTATTTCCTATCAAGCCATTCATCATCCTTTGCAATCTGGCTTTCATCTTCTAAATTCTACAGAAGTGGTCTTTACCAAAGTTTCCAATGATATTTTCTTGGCCCAATTCAAGGACCTTTTCTTGACCCTCATCCTTCTTCACCTATCTGCTGCTTTTTACACTATCGGTCACCACCTTCTTCTTGATACGCTGTTCTCACTTGAATTTCAGGGTTCTCATCTCTCTTGGCTTTCTTCTTATCTCTCCTATTACACTTTCATCGTATGTTCTGGTGGAGCCTCATCTAGTGCTATCCCACTTTCAGTTGGTGTACCTCTGGGTTCTGTCTTGGGACTTTTTTTTCTTTTCTCTCAATACTCATTCTCTTGGTACCCTGATCTTCTCTCATGGTTTTCTTTACCATCTAATGTTGCTGCCTGGATGACCTGTCACTGTCTGAAACTGAACATGATCAAGATGGAACTTTTTATCTTTCATCTTAAAGTCACCCTTATCCTTCCTCCTTTCTGTATTTCTGTGGATAATACTGTCATCCTCCCTGTCTCCTCAGCTCACAACCTTGGGGTCATTTTTTACTCTTCTCCCTCCTCCTCTGCATATATCCAACAGCTAGCTAAAACCTGACACTTCTTTCCTTATAACATCCGCAAACTTCGTCCCTTCTCAGAATATCCTTCCAAGAATTTTTTAAATTTTGCATTTATGCAGTTTTCCAAAATTTACAAGAACAAATCTTACACAGAAAAAGGCAAACATGTCAAGATAACCATACAATAGCATACATAGAAATCAAATAATTCGGTCTCTCACGACTATCTTGTTTGACTTTAGTACAGTCTGCTTCATCTAGATACAGAACTGACAATAAGACTCCATACCTGTCTTAATCAAATGATCCTCCAACCAAATCATTACCCATCCAAGAACCCTTTCTACTAAATACCACCTCACAATATACACAGAACTATGTATCTTAAGTTTATGTAAATAATTTATACCTGTTCTACTTCCATTGTTAAATACACCTTTCCAAGTTAACACTCCCTGATCAATGTAACTTTAACTATTAATTGTTTCATGTAAACCGCATGACCTTTGGAAATGTGGTATATAAAAAATGCTAAATACATAAATCAAAAGAAAAATGAACAGACCTTCACTCACAATCCCTCATTATGGTGGGGAGGAAGAGCATAAATCAAAGGAAAAATCCAAAATGGATTATAATAAACAAGAATACAGGTGGACTATAAGGGGAACTATGTTTCATGTCAAGACAAAAGCCCTACTCCACTGCAGGGCTAGTGTTAGGGGCATCTATAGGGGCAGACTGAACAACAGCCACCCTAGAAGAGAGAAAGGTGGACAGGTGCTGCGGGTCAAGGAAAAGAAAGCTGGAACTAGCTAACTGAACTAAACATTTACAGGGAAAATACAAAAAAAAACAACAACCCTCGCCCAACCCAGCATAAATTAATAAACATTGCTTTCTTCTTTTCTAGAAACATCTGGTAAAATCCTGATATGGAAATCCATAAACACCTTTTTGAAAGAACAAAAATACATTTTCAGGAGCCAGTTCCGGTCAGCCAAGGTGACCAACAAAGTAGCAGTCAACTTGTATCCAGATTCAGACTTCTCTAAAAAAACTGTTAAATCCAAACTATCACAAGACACGACTGAAGACTGATCATGGCCCTCCACATTTTAACCTTAGCAGTAGGCAAGAAAAAGCTTTAGATACCGGTGGCAAAGATTCAACAGATATCATCTGAAACCATAAATTCTTAAGCAATTACAAGGCCGAAACAGAAGGACCCTTAGGAAAATTACAAATCCTTAAATGTCTATTTCTGGAAGAGTTTCCAAGAGATTCAAGCTTTCTATGTATAACCTCAGAGTCCTTAATAATTGCCGAAATGTCCAAGAACATAATCCACTTTCTCATCTAGACTACTGCATCTTGCTCCTTACTGGTTTCCCAATGAATCTTCCATCTCCTTTTCAATCTATTCAAAACTCGGCTGCACAGCTAATCTTCTGCCAGTGTTGCTATACTCATAAGAACATAAGAACATAAGATATGCCATACTGGGTCAGACCAAGGTCCATCAAGCCCAGTATTCTGTTTCCAACAGTGGCCAATCTAGGTCATATGTACCTAGCAGTTTCCCCAAGAGACACAAGTTCCACAATGCTTGTACTGGGTCAAGCATTGATATCTTCGGTTACTTCTTAATAATGGTTTATGGACCTTTCCTCCAGGAACTTGTCCAAACCTTTTTTAAACCCAGCTACACTAACAGCCTTTACTACATCCTCCGGTAACAAATTCCAGAGTTTGATTACACGTTGAGTGAAAAAATATTTTCTTTTATTAGTCTTAAATAGTTTACCCTGTAGCTTCATTGCATGTCCCCTAGTCTTTCTATATTCTGATAACGTAAACAATCGATCTACGTTTACCCGTTCCACTCCGTTCATTAATTTATAGACTTCTATCATATCTCCCCTCAGCCGTCTCTTTTCCAGGTTAAAGAGCCCTAACCTTTTTAGCCTTTCTTCATAGGAGTATCCTTCCATCCCCTTTACCATTTTGGTGGCTCTTCATGTAACTCCTCTTCTCAAATCACGCCACTGGCTCCTCATCCATTTCTGCATACAATTCAGACTTCTACTGACCTACAAAAGCATTCATTCTGCAGTTCCTCATTACCTCTCCTCTCTTATCTCTCCCTATTCCCCTCTTTGGCAACTCCCCTCATGAAACAAATCACTTTTATGTAATCTCTAGACTCCCTTCTTTCCACCTTGCTGCACCGTATGCCTGGAATAGACTACCCGAGAATAGTATATCAGGCTCCATCTCTGGTCCTCTTCAAATCTAGACTTAAAAAGTATCTCTTTTGAGGCTGCTTTTGGATCCTGACCTCTTATTCTCCTGTCTGTGTGTATTAACCATTTCCCTTAAAGAATTACTCTAGTCCTGTTTGTTTGTCCGTCTTTAACAGACAGTAAGCTCTGTAGAGAAGGGACTTTATGTCTATGTGTACGTTGCTGCATACAGTATGCCTAGTAGAGCTATATGAATAAGTAGTAGCATTAGTAAACCTATACAATATCAAAACTGTGATCCAGGCAAGTCTCGTTTTCATTGCTTTTTGACTATTGTAAACAGAAACTTGGTTGATCTATAAACATTTGCAAAATAATATCTTCAAGTGACATTTCTTTCCTTGCTCAGCATTAGCAGCATACGCATGCAGGGATGTGTTTATAATTTTAATTGTTACTCAGTCCTCCGCTAACTGCAGAGTAAATTAGGAATAATAAACATAGCTCCCATGGGTTGAAGCTAGTCTGCAGTGTAGTTCAATTGCTCCACCTGTGAATAGTTTAATTCAACGTGCCAAACTTCTTTTACTATTGGGAGGTTACCTCATTCTAGTTGTACTGAATCAACAGTGCAAAATAGTGGTCACAGGTAACCTTGTAGCTTTGGAAAATGAGTGCTGAAAAAATAAGAAAAGCATTCAGACCCCAGTCTGAAAAGGAAATTTCCTTTTCTTTGAGATTCAAGCAGTGTGCGATTGCAAGGCTTTGCCACCCTCTTTAGGAGGTACACCCAGTCAATTGGGTTTACACAATTACTACAATGAATATGTATGAGATTGGAGACCTACACTTGCAGACTTGTCTTATGAATATTGATTAGGGTAATCTTTTAAATCTGACCATCTAGGTGTGCCTACAGGCAGGGCCGGCCCGTCCATTGAGCAAGAATGTTTTTTGCACAGGGCCCCGCGTTTCAGGGGGCCCCGCGCAAAGAACATTCTGCTTTTTTTTTTTTTTTAATTACATTTTTAAAAAAAACCTGTCTCTGGCTGCTGCCGCTGCCGCGTCCGTCGCAGCAGCGGCAGAATGGAGTGTCCCGCGGGGCCCCTTCTCCTCGTTGAGCCCTCTGCAAGGGCTTTCAGATTCGCGAAGGGAGAGTGCTCCCTCGCGTCTCTGTAAAGCCCGCAGGGGCTAATGGAAAATTTCCCATCAGCCCCAAAGGGGCAGATGGGAAATTTCCCATTAGCCCCTGCGGGCTTTACAGAGACGCGAGGGAGCACTCTCCCTTCGCGAATCTGAAAGCCCTTACAGAGGGCTCAACGAGGAGAGGGGGCCCCGCGGGACACTCCATTCTGCCGCTGCTGCGACGGACGCGGCAGCGGCAGCGGCAGCGGCAGCAGCTAGAGCCAGGTTGTTGTTTTTTTTAAATTTGCCAGAAGGGAAGGGAAGGGAAGGGGGGGGTTAAGACTGGTAATGGGCTGGGGGGCTGATGGAGGCTGTCTGGAAATGGGGTGATGGGGGGTTAGGACTGGAAATGTGCTTGGGGGGGGTTAGGACTGGAAATGTGCTGGGGGGGGTTAGGACTGGAAATGTGCTGGTGGGGGTTAGGACTGGAAATGTGCTGGGGGGGGGGGTTAGGACTGGAAATGGGCTAGGGGGGGTTAGGACTGCTAATGGGCTGGGGCTGATGGAGGCTGACTGGAAATGGGGTGAGGGGGGGGGTTAGGACTGGAAATGGGCTAGGGGGGGTTAGGACTGGAAATGGGCTGGGGGGGGTTAAGACTGCTAATGGGCTGGGGCTGATGGAGGCTGACTGGAAATGGGGTGGGGGGGGGGGTTAGGACTGGAAATGGGCTAGGGGGGGTTAAGACTGGTAATGGGCTGGGGGTTGATGGAGGCTGACTGGAAATGGGGTGATGGGGGGTTAGGACTGGAAATGGGCTGGGGGGGGTGGTTAAGACTGGTAATGGGCTGTGGGCTGATGGGGGCTGTCTGGAAATAGGGTGATGGGGGGTTAGGATTGCTAATGGGCTATGGGGGGGTTAGGACTGCTAATGGGCTATGGGGCGCTAGGACAGGAAATGGGCTGATGGGGAGGGTTAGGACTTGAGGTGGGCTGATGTGGTTAGGACTGGTAATGGGCTGTGGGCTGATGGGGGGGTTAGGACTGGCAATGGGCTATGGGGGGCTGACTGGAAATGGGCTGATGGGGTTAAGACTGGAAGTGGGCTGATGGGGGGGTTAGGACTGGTAATGGGTTATAGGGGGGGCTTAAACTGAAAATGGGTTGATGGGGGGCTAGGACTGGTAATGGGTTGGGGGATTGCTATGACTGGAAATGGACTGAGTGGATGGGGAGGCTTGAACTGCAAATAGCTGATGGGGAGGGAGCTTGGAATGGAAATGGGCTGTGAGGGAAGGGAGCTAGGACTGAAAATGGGCTGATGGAGCAGCTAGGATAGGACTGGAAATGGGCTGTTGGGGGGAAGCTAAGATTGGAAATGGGCTGTGGTGGGGGCTTGAATTGAAATGGACTCATGGAGGGGCTAGAACTGGAAGTAGGCTCATGGGGGGGCTTGGACTGGAATTGGGCTGAGTGGAGGGGAGCTAGGATTTGACATGGGCTGATGGTGGGGCTAGGAAATGACTAGAAATGGGCTGATGGGGGGCTAGGATTGGAAATGAGCTGATGAAGGGACTCAGACTGAAAATGGATGGGGGAGCTAGGACTGGAAATGGGTTGATGGGGGGCTAGGACTGGAAATGGGCTGATGCAGGGACTAGAAGGGAATGGATGCTGGGTGAGACTGGAACTAGAAGGGAGCTGATGTTGGGGGAGGATTAGAATGGGATGGGGCTGGGAGAGTAAAATGGAGAGGGGAAAAATATTTTGTGTGGGAGGGATGAAAAATCTACAATTGGCCGGGTATTGGGAGAGTAAGTGGGGATTGAGGATGGAGGGGTAAAATTTGTGTGGATGAAATAAGAATGAGGAAAGAGCAAAAAGAGAAAGATTAGTATGTTAAAGCAGATGTAGAGAGAGAGGATGGAAAGAAAACTAGAAGAGAGAAGAAAGGACAAATGGACAGCAGACGATGGAGAGTTAGCAGAAAACATGAAGAAACCAGAAGAAAGTGGCTGGAGCAATTGCAACTGAAAAAAAATGCACAAAAGGTAGAAAGATATCTCTTTATTTTGAATTTATTAACTGGAATATGAAAGCTCTGGGAAATGTGCATCATTAACGTCTGCGCTTTGTTTAGTACAAGAGGAAATTAATTTATAGTTTTATTTCTACAATGTTGTTGCACATTCCGAGTTTGACTTTTGGGGTTCCCAGTTTAATTATTGCCTTCCTGTTTCTAAATTGCGATTCCTTGTTTGGTGATGGTCTATGTTCTGCATGTGTAACTGAGCTGAGGTATTCTGTTTATGTAATTCCTATTTGACATTGCCACTTGTTCTCTTTCCCCAGTATTCTCTGAAATGTACTGGTTTAATATTTGCAGTGTTTCCTTTTGATAGGTAGGGTCTGGTGCTTTGTGAGTCCTGGTAATGCTGTAAGGATACAGCGGGTTTGCTATGGGTTCTAAATGGGCAGCGTTTGTAGTAGTTCCTAATGTGCCTGGCGGTTGGCACTGGATTATAGTAATGTAGAAATCTTTTAGTCTTTCTTTATCCATACACTCATTAAGAGACATGTTTACTAAAAGTTAGTGAATGGTAACATTATGCAAATAAGACCACTTATGCAAATGAGGCCCCGCACCGAGTCTCCGCACATCGCCCCGCACCCCCCTTGGGCCACCCCTGCCTACAGGAGGAGGTTGAACTAGTAAATTGACTTCAATTACAGGAAGTTGCAATGCAGTGTGTTCCTCTGAGTCAATGCTGACTCCTGGCGACCCAGAAGCTCCTGGGTTTTCTTGGCAGTGTGACTGGAAGTAGATTGGCAGGCCTTTCTTCCAAGGCAGTGGAGGGTAAAGTGACTTGCCCAAGGCCACAAGGAGCGTTAGTGGGAATTGAACCCTGGTTGCTTGGTTACCAAGCCAGTGCTCTAACCACTAGGCTACTCCTCCACTCCTTACAGAAAGTTATGGAATTACAAAACTAGTACTACTTGCAAAATGCTGTAACATGCTCAGGGCTGACGTGACTGTCAGGCAAACTAGGCTGCTGCTTAGAGTGCCAATGTTCAGAGAGCACCCATTGCTGCCCCCATCTGGGCCATGAAGCAGTGGCAATATTTTTAAAACTGCATTGAAACACTGGAGTTGCCTTCTCCTCCGGCACTGTAGTGTCATTCCTGCCTCCTCCCTCCTCTAATTCTGCTTCATTTTGCAAACAGGAAGTGAAATCGGAAAGGGTGGAAGCACAAACAGCACCGCAGCGCTGGAGGAGAAGGCAACTCCAGAGCTTCGGTGCCTTTTTTAAAGTATTGCAACCGCTGCACATCCTGGAGCGTGGCAACAGCACTAGCAAATAGAAGGTTGGCGGTGCTGGGCACCTAATATCCTCACACCAGCCCTGGCACTGCTTTCTTATTGATGTGAGTTGGGTGAGACAAGAGATGTTTTATGTTTAACTTCAAGGCCGGCTCTAGGTTTTCTTCTGTTCCTCTTCATGACTCTCTTGTTTTTACTCATGCTTGTACTTTGCAGTGTTTTTAAAATGTGCATTAGAACATTTTAAAATATTCAAATAGATCATGGACATGTTAATTGATAGGGTAATGTGCGTTAAATTGCTATCTCCACGAACAAGCAGGAATGTAGTCTTCACATATGGGTATCGTCAGTACCGACGGAGCCTGTGCGGGAAAGCTTTTGGGAGCATCCCACAGCGCCTGTGTGCTGCCTTCCCGCCTTTCCCAACTGTCCCTCTCCAATTCTTCGTTTTCCGCGGAGCCGACAGGTCGCACATCCTGTCACCGCAGAAAATTCCCTTCGTATATCTCTTTTTTTGTGGTCGCGTCTGCCTTCCCTCGATGCTATACCGGTACCGCTGGTTCTTTTCTTTTTTCTAAAAAACAACAAAAAAACCCCCTTTTGTTTCTGAAGTCTTTCTCCAGTAATTTTCTTCTCGGGTGCCACAAACCATTTTGGGCACTAGGCCCAACTTTTTCCCTTAAAATGGAAAAACCCGCTTCGGGTTTTAAAAAGTGTTCTAAGTGTGGCGGTACCATCTCCGTCACCGACACCCATGAGTGGTTACCTCAGATGTTTAGGTCCTGACCACTCTATTTCAGAGTGTGTTGCTTGTGGAATGATGTCAAACAGGTGACGGCAAAACTGAGCTGCTAAGCTCAGCACCCTTTTTCCATCCGATGCAGCCTCCGTGGCATCGACATCCTCCAGGGATTCATCCTCCTCCCATGGATCTCAGGTAACTAAACATAAATCTAGCCGGTTCTCAAAGGGTAGATCTCCTTCTAAACATCGAGATGCCTCTGGCGTTGCCCTTGAGGGACTTTCACTGGCAAAACTGCCCCAGCGGGAGGCTTCGGCTTCTAAAGCACTAACGGGGCTCCAGGATGTTCTCGAGGCTTTAACCTCGGCAGAACTACTCGGGGGGTTCCGGTCGCTTTAACCGGCACTGATACCCAAGCATCGGCAGCATCGATAGACCAGAGATTCTTGGCTATTGAACGCAGTCTGGCTGCACTTCTCACGGCCTCGATGCCCCTGAAACCTCTTCAGACAATTCAACAGGTACCGGCACCGACTGCATCGGCATCAGCAGGTATTCTACCGGGGCCGAGTCATGCGTCTCTATCCGGCATTGACAAGTCAGTACTGGACCACTCCTATGCCGACTTCGATCGGTACCGGTACCGTGCCTTGCATAATCACCCAGATCGGAGATACTTTGAATCCTCGAATGAGTCTGAAGGCTCTGCCGATACCAGAGTACTTCTTCCCGAGGATTCCTTTTCTCCCCAGCGTAGGATGTCTCCACCAGAGGATATGTCCTTTCAGGATTTTATCCGAGATGTGGCCGAGGTCTTTCCATCACAGTGGCTCCTGAAAAAGAGCCTAGGGCAAAGGAATTAGAAATCCTACAATACCCTAAAGCTCCCAAGGAGGCAGCTACCTTACCTAATCATGAGATCTTGCATGATCTTATGTTAAGGATGTGGGAAACACCTCTAACCACATCTCCTCCTCATTCTCGAAGACTCGACACCATGTATCAAATTCCTCCTTGTCCTGGGTTTCAGAAGACTCAATTACCACACCATTCCATGGTGGTGGAATCAGCCATGAGACGGATGAAGAGTGCAAAAAGGCATGCATCTAATCCTCCAGGACATGAGTGTAGGACTATTGACGCCTTTGGACGTCGATCCTTCCAGGCTTCCATGCTTTCTGCTAGGATCAGTTCCTATATCTTGTATATGGGAATGTTCCTTAAGGAAGTCACAGGAGACTTAGAGCTTATGAGCCCTCTCCTTCCTGATGATAAAAGGCAAGATTATCTTGCTCTTGTTAAACATGCTCAGGATGTTTCCAAGTTTGTGAATCGTGCAGCCTTTGACTGCTTTGAATGCATAAGCAGAACCCCTGCTATTGCCATAGGTGCACGTATAATTGCCTGGTTCCAGGCATCTGACTTAGAAATCTGGGTACAGGACAAACTGGGGAATATACCTTGCACAGGAGAGAATCTCTTTGGCACGAATTGGCAGGAAAAAGCTAATGAGATAGATGCTGACAATATCACTTTGGATAGACTGTCCAAATCTACAGCTGATCCTGCGAGGAAAAGATCCTCTAAGAAACCTTTCTTCAGTAAGAAGTAGTTTTATCTCTCCTATACCCAGCAGGGACATCGTTCAGGTCAGTCTGCCCAAAAGGGACAGCAGCAACAACTTAGGCAACAAAGGAAGCCAAAAGCAGCTAAGCCTTAACCGGCTCAGCAGACTCAGCCTCCACAGTGGCTTTGACTCCTATCTAGAGAACTTTGCCTTCCTGGCCCTGAACGGCCCAGAACCCTCCACCATCCCAGTAAGGTTATGTCATTTTGCCCCCGGATGGTGTCAGATAACAGCAGAAAATTGGACTCTGTCTATTGTACGAGAGGGGTACAAGCTTCATTTCCTCGGCATGCCTCCTCCTACAATAGTAAGACAGTTCAGTTCTCAGACCTCTCCCAATGACCGGTTAGGTCAAGAAGTCACAATGTTCCTTGCTCAAGGAGCAATAGAAGAAGTGCCCATTCCCCAATGGAGTACAGGGTTTTACTCCCCCTGTTTCCTTATTCCAAAGAAAACAGGAGGACACAGACCCATTCTAGACCTCAGAGACTTGAACAAATTCCTGTTCAGAGAGAAGTTCAAAATGATTTCTCTAGGAACTCTTCTGCCATACCTTTGGAGTCAGGATTGGCTTTGTTCTCTAGATCTCAAGGATGCGTACACTCATGTTCTCATCCATCCAACTCATCGAAAGTTCCTTCGCTTTCTGTTTCAAGGGAAGCACTACCAATACAGGGTTCTTCCTTTTGGCCTGGCATCTGCACCAAGGGTGTTCACAAAATGCATGGCTGTGGTAGCAGCATTTCTCCGCACCCTGGGAATATTCGTCTTCCCTTACTTGGACGACTGGCTCATTCGAGCCCCTTCAGAGCCAGAGGCCAGGGTTGCTCTGTCTCGCACAGTGCGCATCCTTAAGTATTTGGGACTTGTCATAAACTTCCCAAAGTCCAACCTTGCTCCCACTCAATCCCTAGAGTTTATAGGAGCTCTTCTGGATACCAGACAGACAAGGACCTTCCTTCCACAGCCCCGCTGCCTTCGCATTGTGCAGTTAGCTTCCGAAGCAGTGCTAAAACCTCACCTCACTGCTTGGGAAATGTTACAGTTGCTAGGCTACATGGCATCCACCGTGCATGTGGTTCCTTATGCTCGCCTCCATATGAGGGCAGCCCAGTGGACCTTATCCACTCAGTGGACTCAGGCGTCAGGTTGCCTGTCAGACAAAATAGCAAACTCAGATCGCCTTATTTTGTCCCTCCAATGGTGGCAGTCACCCAAAAACCTTCTGGTGGGGTCTCCTTTTCAGCAACCTCCACCCCAAGCCACTCTAACAACAGATGCTTCTCAGGTGGGTTGGGGAGCCCACCTGCAAGGCCTCTCTACCCAGGGTACCTGGACTCCACAGGAGGCCTATCTCCATATCAACCTCCTGGAGCTCAGAGCAATCTTCCTTGCTCTCCGAGTATTTCACACCCAACTCAGCTACAAGACAGTCCTAGTTCAAACGGACAATCAGGTAGCCATGTTCTATGTGAACAAGAAGGGCGGAACAGGCTATCTGTCGCTGTGCAACGAAGCTTTGCCACCATGGACCCTTGCCAGAGAGCATCAGATTCATCTCCTTGCAGTGTATCTTCCAGGCATTCAAAACTCTTGGGCAGACAGACTCAGTCGAGTTCTGCTTCAACACGAATGGTCTCTCCATGCAGATTTTCAAATTTTTCAAATTTGGGGAACCCCGGACATAGACCTCTTTGCAAGTCCGCTGAATGCCAAACTTCCCTGGTTCTGTTCCAGAATTCCGGCTCGAGGTTGTCAGGCCAGGGATGCTTTCCTCCTTCATTGGGGTCAGGACTTCCTTTATGCCTTTCCACCCATTCCCCTAATTCCCAAAACCCTGTTCAAGCTTCAGAGAGACAGAGGTCATATGATCCTCATAGCTCTATCTTGGCCACGGCAAATGTGGTACCCTCTGCTCCTACATCTCTCTCAAGCTCCACCTCTGCAGTTAGGATCTGCTCCAGATCTTCTTTCTCAGGAGGACGGGATGCTGTGGCAAACCCAGTCCCCAGTCTCTGCATCTCAGAGCCTAGTTGCTGAAAGCCTAGAACTTCACGATCTTAACCTTTCCCAGCAGGTAAAGGATATCCTTCATGCTTCCAGGAAACCTTCCACAAGACGCTCTTATGCATTTAAGTGGAAAAGGTTTACCATAAGGTGCTTGCAGAAGGGTCTTAACCCTCTTGCGATACCTCTGGAATGACTACTGGAGTACCTTCTTCATTTATTAAATGCAGGGCTTAAAACCAATTCAGTGAGAGTCCATTTGAGTGCTATTGCAGCTTCTTTCAAGCCTCTAAATGGACAACCTATTTCCTCTCATCCTCTCATAGCGAGATTTATGAGAGGCCTTCTGTTAATGAAGCCTCCCATTAAGCCACTACCGGTGGCATGGGATTTAAATCTGGTACTTGGGTAGCTCACAAAACCGCCCTTTGAACCATTAGCCACTACCTCTTTGAAATTCCTTTCCTGGAAAGTTATCTTTCTCATTGCAATCACATCAGCACATCGCATCAGTGAATTGCAAGGGTTGGTGGCTGATCCTCCTTATACAAGGTTCCATCATGATAAGGTAGTCCTTAGGACTCATCCACACTTGATGCCAAAGGTGGTTTTGCCCTTTCATTTAAACCAAGTGGTCTACCTACCTGTGTTCTTTCCAAGGCCTCATGCCTCAAATGCAGAAAGAAACCTTCATACTTTGGACTGTAAAAGAGCTTTGGCCTTTTACTTGCAAAGGACACAGCAACATAGAAAATCCTCTCAACTCTTCGTTGCTTTTGATCCTAGTCATTTGGGATTTCCAGTCTGCAAAAGGACACTGACCAGCTGGATTGCACAGTGTATATCTTTTGCCTATGAGAGTAAGAACCTTCCTCTTGAAGGCTATGTCACAGCTCACAATGTGAGAGCCATGGCAGCCTCAATGGCTCATTTTCACTCTGTGTCTATCGATGACATCTGTCGAGCAGCTACTTGGGCTTCGGTACATACCTTCACAGCCCATTACTGCTTAGACAAGGACTCCCACCGGGATGCCTTGTTTGGTCAGGCTGTTCTTCAACACCTGTTCCAGACTTAATCAACTCCTACCCACCATCCCTGGTAGGATGCCAGAGATCAATGGGGGGAAGTGGAGCCCTTTCACAAGGGCATACAACTTTCTGGGGCTATCTCCCTGGCATCTTCAGCTAGGGAGTCCCCATATATGAAGACTACATTCCTGCTTGTTCCTGGAGATAGCGTAGTTACTCACCTGTAACAGGTGATCTCCGGGAACAGCAGGAATTTAGGGGCTTGTTTACAAAGCCACGGTAGTGGTTCACGGTCGTTATCGGAGCTGCGGCCCTATTGAAATCAATGGGGCAGCGGCTCCGATAACGATCGTGAACCGCTACCGCAGTTTTGTAAACAAGCCCCTTAGTCTTCGCAACCCACCCACCTCCCCTAGGAGTTGTATCTTTCTGTCTCTCTCTCTCTTTCTCTCTTTCTCTCTTTCCCTCTCTTTTGTCTTAGCTTTAAACTCAACTGGAAAGGGACAGTTGGGAAAGGCGGGAAGGCAGCACTCAGGCGCTGTGGGATGCTCCCAAAAGCTTTCCTATTGGATGCTGGGGAGCATTCCCGCGCAGGCTCCGTCGGTACCTACGATACCCATTTGTGAAGACTAAATTCCTATTGTTCCCAGAGATCACCTGTTACAGGTGAGTAACTATGCTTTTGTGCACACTGAAATTTTTAAAGCACGCTAATCAACTGAGTGCATGCTAACAACAAATGTGTAATCAAAATGATATCCAAAGTGCCGCTCTAAGGATGTGCTAGTTTAGCATATAGCTGGCACTATTGAACTTCCATGCTTTTTCATGTAGTGCCATCAGATCTTTAATATCAATGTGGTAAAGAGGACTTTGTCTTAAACCAGAAGACAACAAACAAACTAACGTCACTTTTCTGGGCTTTATGCTGTACAGCTACTAATTAAGATATAAGCACCAATACCTAACCAAAGACTAACGTCATTAAATTAGCATGCTTTAGCGATCAGGTCCTTAGAGTCAAACATGGCTATACACTAGACCTACTTGTATGGTGCAGTGGAGCGCCCTTAACACATCAATGACCTGTATATATCGCTATATTTCAGAAACATTCATATATTGCTTAATCTTTTTCTCCCATTCATATATTGCTTAATCTTTTTCTCCATTTCTCCATTTTCTTAAAAAATAACACCAACTACAACTCCACTAAAATGTAACCGATGCTCTGGAAAAGGTAACTTAGTAAATTGAAAATATCCTCGGAACTGCTTGTTCCATAAAAAGATAATATTTAAATCGTTTAAATCGTTACTCTTCCATGTCTGGGGATATGACTTCAACTGAGCTCTTAATCCCCACCATGCATTGAGTAGCTTTTGCTCTCGAATTAAATATGAAGCTCAGAACTTCCCAGAGTCGGTTTGCATAACGCTAGCCGGTGTATTGACTTCTGTTCTCAGGCACTCTGCTCTTTAGTGGCGTTTACTATTTATATTCCCAACGCATATCCAAGGCGCCGTAGCGTTTCACATCCTGCGTTTCATCAGGGGAATATCTTGAGTAGAAATTAAAAATTAAAGCAATTAGCTTAGATTTAAATGTACCGCATTTAAAAGAAAGGAAAAGTTAGTCAAATTCCTCAGTGAAGTACTCACGGCTCTTCATTAATGTTGATCCTGTGCTTGGAAAACGCCACGCATGCGGAATCAGGGTCACTTCTGAAATTTAACTTTCTCTCAAGGGACTGAATGAAAATTACCCTCATATTGTTAAGCGGTAAGTATCACTGACATATGTTCCATTCAATGGATGAATTGAGACCCTTCGGGGACACAGTATTCAGCTGGAAAATCCATTCTTGTTCACGGCGCAAGAGGGTCTGTTCTTGAGACTTTCCCCGTTCACCTCGTGTAACTTGATCAATGCCAGAAACATTTAAGTGTGGTAAAGAGGTGATGCCTTTCAATGCAATGAGATACCATAGGAGCCTGTAGCACCTTACAGTGTATTCTGCTACGGTGTTCTCTCATTCGAACATGAAAAGCCCGATTGGTCTTACCAATGTAGAGCAACGGGCATGGACAGAGAACCCCATAAACCACATGAGTGGAATTACATGTAGTTCTATGTTTTAAATAGTAAACATTTCCTTGATGTACAAACTGTTGTGTTTCTAATGTGATGTCACATATGGTGCATTGACCACATTTGTAATGACCCATGGGTTCTGTTTGATGTTCCTGTACAGATGTCCGCAACACCGTGGGAGATAGAATTTCCTTCAAGTTTCTATGTCTTTGCCATACGCATCTAATGTTTAAAGTCTCCAATCCTGGGGTACTGCGTAAAACGTTGTTGTGTTTCTTAAGGATCTTTTGGATCTTTTGACTAAATGGAGAATATTTTGTTACCAAATGTATTGTCTCTCCAGAAACAGGCTTCTCTTTTTTTTGATTGCAACAGTAACTCTCTGTTTATATACAGCGCCCGTTTATACGCCCCATCTACTACCGATTGAGGATATCCCCGAGATAAAAATTTACTTTTTAATAACCTGGCCTGTTGTTTGTAAGTTCTAACGTCTGAACAATTCCTTCGATAACGAAAAAATTGAGAAAGGGGAAGACTATCTCGGAGTCTGCGTGGATGGGCACTTGTATAATGTAAAAGACTATTTCGATCGGTAGGTTTCTGAAATACTGTGGTTTCCCACGTATCCTGGGTCCGTTGAATGCAGACATCTAAATATGTAATGGTTGAGGTGTTGTGCATCAAGGTAAATTGAATATTGACGTTACAATTATTAATCCAGTTAACAAACTGCTGTATATGAAGTTCTTCTCCTTCCCATATCATAAAAACATCATCGATGTAACGAAGCCACACTTTGATATTAATGTAGTATGGGGAAACTGGAGAGATCCAGTGTTGTTCAAATTTGGCCATATACAGATTAGCTATCGACGGGGCGGATGTCGCGCCCATAGCCACTCCAGCAATCTGTAAATAGATGACATTTTCAAAGATGAAATAATTGTGAAACAATACCAATTTTAATAAATCAAGAAGAAAATGTAATTGTGTGTCGGTCAAGTCTCCCCTGTTGGTCAAAGCTTCTTCTACGACTTCAAAGGCTGCTTTTTGGGAGATGCTGGTGTAGAGGGCGGCCACATCTAAAGTGACTAAATGTGTATTTTGGGTCATTGCCCAATGATTGTTATTAGTCAAAATAGTCAAGAAATGCGTGGTATCTCGAACATAGGACGGAGTTTTTGGAATCAAAGGGCGTAAGTATGAGTCCACAAAGATTGAAAGTGGTTCCAAAACCGCCCCTCTTGTGGAGACTATAGGTCTTCCAGGGGTTTGAGTTAAATTCTTGTGCACTTTAGGCACCAGGTAGAATTTAGCTATGGTAGGACTCTGTTCATTTAGAAAACGCCATTCCTTATATGAAATAAGTTTTGATTCCTTGGCTTGCGTTGTTAGTTCCTTAATTTGTTTTCTGTAATTGCGCTGTAGGATCAGTTTCTAAAACTTGATATGTCCTGGTGTCTAATAACTGCCTAGCTGCTTCCTGTAAATACTGTTCTTTTTTAAGTATTACAATGCCTCCTCCCTTATCTGCTCGTCTTATTACTAAATCTTCTCTGGACCGAAGTTCTGCTAAAGCTTGAGATTCTTCATGTGAAAGGGTGTTATATTTTCGAAGCTTTCGTTGTTGCATCATATGAGCTATATCTTTTAACACCAGATCTTTATAAACTGACACTCCTGGAGGTAGAGGGCCAGGTGGTGTCCACTCCGATTTTTAAAGGCAGCGCTATACGATTCAATTCTGGCGTTTGTTCTACTGGCGAGGGGTTGATTGCAAAAAAGGCTTTCAATGATAATTTTCGGATGAACTTTGAAAAATCAATATGAAATTGGAAGTCATCAAAGAAAACCATAGGAACAAATGAGAGACCTTTGGCCAATAACATAGATTGGGACCCAGTGATCTCTAGCCCAGAAATATTTATAATAGGTGTGAGATCCGTTACTGATTTTTCTGGCGAGCGGACGTGCGGCGTGGTAACGGTTCTTTCTGTTTCTTCATTTTCCTGTCTTTTCCTTCTTCCAAAAAATCCTCCCGTGATCGTTTGCTGGAATCTGAGGAAATCGAATCCTCAGAAAGATCAGAAAACTCCACGTGTCTACATCTAGTCTGGGATTTTTCTTTCCTTTTAGGATTTTGCCAAGGATATACGTATCCTGTCGTGTAATCCTCATGGTCACATTGTAACTTTTTTGCTTTCACTTTTCTGACCTCTTCTTTGATGGTATCTATTTGCTGTTGATGATCTTTTAATGTAGCTGTTAATTGTTCTGCGGTGTAGAGGTCTTTCATTTTAATCAAAGAATCGTCTACATCTTGTTTTAACTTATCTGTAGTTTGTTTAGTTGTATCAGCAATAAGGACCATGAGATCCAATGAACATTTGTTTAAAATGGACACCCATTTTTCCATAGAGGATCTGATGTGTACATCTTTGGCTCTTTATAGATGCGGAGTCCACGAGGTATATGTTGACGACGGATATATTCTATCATAGACAAACGATGTAAATCCAACCGGACTATTTTTTTCTGGAGTTTCAAAAGATCAACCCCAGTTGTACTGTGGTCAGTGATGTCTTCATCCATTGTAAAAGGAGTAGTTTCTTTACTCAAATTTGTTATATAATCCTCTGTAAAGCTCAAAGTATTTTTCCATATTGGGTGACTCGCCATAATTGTCTGCTACAAACAAACTAACGTCACTTTTCTGGGCTTTATGCTGTACAGCTACTAATTAAGATATAAGCACCACCTAACCAAAGACTAACTTGTCATTAAATTAGCATGCTTTAGCGATCAGGTCTCAGAGTCAAACATGGCTATACACTGGACCTACTTGTATGGTGCAGTGAAGTGCCCTTAACACATCAATGACCTGTATATATCGCTATATTTCAGAAACATTCATATATTGCTTAATCTTTTTCTCCATTTCTCCATTTTCTTAAAAAATAACACCAACTACAACTCCACTAAAATGTAACCGATGCTCTGGAAAAGGTAACTTGGTAAATTGAAAATATCCTCGGAACTGCTTGTTCCATAAAAAGATAATATTTAAATCATTTAAATCGTTACTCTTCCATGTCTGGGGATATGACTTCAACTGAGCTCTTAATCCCCACCATGCATTGAGTAGCTTTTGCTCTCGAATTAAATATGAAGCTCAGAACTTCCCAGCGTCGGTTTGCATAATGCTAGCCGGTGTATTGACTTCCGTTCTCAGGCACTCTGCTCTTCAGTGGCGTTTACTATTTATATTCCCAACGCATATCCAAGGCGCCGTAGCGTTTCACATCCTGCATTTCATTTTTAAGAAAATGGAGAAATGGAGAAAAAGATTAAGCAATATATGAATGGGAGAAAAAGATTAAGCAATATATGAATGTTTCTGAAATATAGCGATATATAAGGTCATTGATGTGTTAAGGGCGCTTCATTGCACCATACAAGTAGGTCCAGTGTATAGCCATGTTTGACTCTGAGACCTGATCGCTAAAGCATGCTAATTTAATGACAAGTTAGTCTTTGGTTAGGTATTGGTGCTTATATCTTAAACCAGAAGACAGCATCTGAGAGATGGTGTCTTCAGAAACATAGGACTCTGTAGATGATCTTGGCTCTGTACTGGTTCAAACAGTACATGATGAAGTTCTGATTATGTCTGCCCGTGCTTAGCCTCTGAGATCCTCTAAGGCAGGGATTCTCAACCCAGTCCTCAAGACACGTTTTGTATGATAACCACAATGTATATGCACTGCCTGCATCGCACATCTCTCTCATGCATATTCATTGTGATTATCCAAAAAAACTGATTGGCTAAGTTTGTCTCAAAGACTGGGTTGAGAATCTCTGCTCTAAGGTATCAACCTAAGATAGCAGCATGGTTGCCCTCCATTTTTCATTTCTCCATTTGAATGTGAAGATCCTACTCTGTCTTTTAGCTGCTTCAGAATCTGATTTGTAGAATATTCCTATTACAATTGAAAGCAAGTCTAAAAAAGTTGAAATAGAAGCCATTTTCATTTTTAGAGAATAACAATGGTCTACACAATTTGAAAGAGAGAAGAAATCAGTTTACATTTAAGCCTCTTTCAACTAGCTGGATTTGGAAAATTGTTTTTAGTCCATATTATACCAGAGGATTGTCAAGATTAGTGGAGTATGGGTCATTCATAAAATTATGCACTAATGTTCAGGAGTCAGTTTGGGATACACATTAATAGAATACTGACTCATGAGACAGTTACATTTTTTAGACTAAATCATTCTTCATAACTGATTAAATCATATTGAAATGAGTTTGGCCTTTGTGGAAGGAGCTGTCTTAACAGTGAACTAATATTCTTCTAAACCCTTTTCAACCTTCAGTGCTCTCATGAACCACTATTTAATAGTATAGTATGGCTAGTGGTACTCATTTTATCAAGCTCTCACATTGTCATAAATCAGTGATGAGATATACAATAGAATTTAGATTTTTAGGAATATGATAAGAGTCTATGATGTTAATACTTCTGCAAGTGAGCTAAAGCCATCAGTTAATTTGATGTAGGGCACCATTTACTGTAAATCTCTACCCTCCTAAGTGGGATTTGAATTGGTGACATAGATGTAAAAAACTGTAATACTGAGACATTTCCTTTAAGCCACCCAACTCTCACCTTTTAAAAACAAAACAAAACAAAACATTTTAGAGGCCTATTCCGATCTGTACGCCCCGGGGCACTGTGCGTCCGGTTGGAACCGGATGCACAGTGGCAGATGCAATTCTGATCCCGCGGGGCACGTCTAGCCCCCGTGGGAACAGAATCACATCTAAACCTGTATATGCAGGCCGGGACCCGATTCCAGTCGGCCTGCATGTACAGGCTGCTGCCCAGCTAACTCAGTCAGGCTTCTGAATGGAGCTGCAGCACCATGACGCCCGGTTGCCATGGCATCGCGGCTCCATTCAGGAGCCATGATCCCTGGCCGCCGACCACTTCTTTCATTCCCTGCAGCTCAACCCCCCAAAGCGGGGAATTTCCTGCACCCCTCCACCCTTTGCCATGGCCCGGGCCTACCATCAGCCAATGTCTAGGGGAATTTATTCCATCTCAGAGGTGGAATAAGTTCCCCGTCTAGTTTGCCGGCACCGGACCTACAGGGCCGACATCAGAATTACCCCTGTATGTCCAGGGCTGCGGACCACCCACTGTCCACTCTAACTCCGCCTCCACACCGCCCCTTTCCCATGCCATCTAGCCTCCCTGTACAAACTCCTTCATATGGAGAGGTTTGGCGGGGGCGGGAAAGGCGGATGAATAGTGGACATCCATCCCTGCTATTCGTGTTACAGAATAGACCCCTTAGTTTATATGCACATTTCAAACATGTATATGAATGAAGAAAAATTGTATATTATAATAAGAAAACTTCTTGAAGATAACCCAGAAATAAAAAACAATGCCGCCACCAAAGAGAGGAGAAAACAAGCCATCAATTATTGTCATAAAAACATTTGATCAACATTTTTGGTGGATGCAGAGTAGAAAAGAATAGATATAAAATATACATTGAAAGGAAACGAATTGTAAAGAACAAATTTCTAATGTGACAGAATAGTGTGTTTCCTCTTCTTCCATTCACAAATCCATGCATGGTCTATGTGGGGAACTTGATGAAAAAAGGCATGTCTTGTTAGTGTGCCGGGGCGGTGGGGGGTGAGGGGTGGGTGACTGAGGCTGCAAAAGGCATGTCTGTGAGCGATATTGTGTGTATATTTGTACCTATCTTAGAGAGAGAGAGTGTGTGTGTGTGTGTGTGTGTGTGTGTGTGTGTGTGTGTGTGTTGGGGGCATGTGTATGTATGCATGTCTTGCTATATAGGCATCCTTTTCCCCTCACCCCATGCACGCTCCTCTGCCATCTCTGCACTCATTTCCTCAGTCTCCCACCCCCTTGCATGGTGGTCTACCTCTATGCCCCACTCTCTCCTCTTTCAACTCACAGCCTGGGTCACTTTTGCCTATGAGCTAAAGAGGTAGCCGCCCCAGGCCCCTGCACAATTGGGGCCTAGCTGCCCATGGAAACATTTAGCCCTGAGTGCACAGAGTTTCCAAGCTATCGGGTTCCAGGAGTGAGATTTTTTGCCAGTTCTGGTTTTAAATTTTCATTGCATTGCAGTATGGTATTTATAGTCCCGCATGTAACCCATGGAAATCATTGCTGCAGGTCCCATATGAGCTTGTCTGAAATCCAGGACTGGCTTAAAATTTCACTCCTGGAATTGGGTAACTTGGCAACTCTGAGAGCCCTCAGCGTTGTTCAGCCTTGGTGTTAGGTTGTGGAAAAGAGCCCTACTTTGGAGGTATAGCAGCGAGGAATTCTTTTGTAAAAACCTATGTTTGCTGCATCTAGCAGCAGGAGAGGAGAGAGTCTGCTGTGTCCACAGACCACACAGAGTTGTCAAGTTACCCAGTTCCAGGAGTGAGATTTTTTGCCAATTCTGGTTTTAAATTTGCAATAAATGCAATATGGTATTTGTAGTCCATGATTTTAACCACTGGAATCAGTGCTTCAGGTCCCATAATATATTTGCTTTCTTGGCTGCCACTGCGCGCTGGACAGAGGGTTTCAGTGTATTATCCACAATGTTGCCTAGATCCTTTTCATGGGTGGTGATTCCTAATGTGGAACCTTGCATCCCTAAGTGCATAGTTTTGCACGTGTCTACATTAAATTTCTTCTGCCATTTGGATGTCCAGTCTCCCGATTTCTCAAGGTCCTCTTGCAATTTTTCACAATCCTCTGTGTTTTAACCACTTTGAATAGTTTTGTGTCATCTGCAGATCTGTTCACCTCGCTCATTGTTCCTATTTCCAGGTCATTAATGAATATGTTAAAAAGCAGCAGGCCCAGCACAGATCCCTGGGGTACTCCACTATTTACCGTTCTCCATGGTGAAAATTGCCAATTTTTATAAAGGGTTCCAGGGGTGATCCGGGAAACTACAGACCAGTGAGCCTGATATCTACTGGGAAAAATGGTAGAACAAAATTACTGAACATATAGATAGTCATGGTTTAATGGGACAAAGCCATCATGGATTTTGGCAAGGAGGTCATTTTAGAAGTAAAGTAATTTTTTGGAAGGTGTGAATAAACAGGTAGATAAAGGTGAGCCGGTTGATAGAGTATCTGGATTTTCAGAAAGAGTTTGCAAGGTCCCTCATGAGAGACTCTTGAGGAAATTAAAAACTGATGGGATAGGAAACTGTGTACTATTGTGGACTGGGAACCGGTTAAAAGATAGAAAACAGAGAGTAGAACTAAATGGCCATTATATTGGCTAATCTCCAATCTTCAGGTACTACATATTATTTTAAAGAGAGTTCACAGATAATTAATAGTGGGCTGGCTGTGTACATTAGATGGCCACATAGTGGTCATAGTTTTTTTTTTTTTTTTTTATGCCATGGGGAAGGCATGTTATGGGCGTCGTCATGTGAGATACACTATGGGCACAGTTTCAAATACTCTAAAAGAACATTCTGATTGCCATTCTTCCTAACATGTAAATGAACCCTGATCAGTGCAGACTTGATGACTCCACCACCTGCTTTTTGAAGTGGTCGCCCAGATACAGTGGAAACAGGATAAGTGGAATGGCTTGGCGAGAGATTTCACATACAGTGTATGTTTGTTTAGGGTTACAGTATTTCTCTTGGGATCAGATAAAGATCATCGGTATTTAATTGTCTCAGAGTAGGAGCCGAATTATAATACAATTGTATAAGAGCTTGATGCCTGACAGAGGGAATTGCTTTTATTTGCCCAGGCTGATTGAGTACGATCTGTTAGTTTCATACAATAGAAATTGGTATTACATAACATTTGTGTGTTCTGAGTATTTGTCTTCATTTAGAAATAAAGTAATTTTGTTTGCTGATGTTTGTTGCTAGGGAATAAGACCTTTAAAGATAAAGTAAGTTTGTTTCAGTTGCATTGCTCAACAGTATGTAAAGCCTGCACTGTTCATGAATAGTAAATATATTTACGCTTGTTTGACAGTGGCCTCAGCATCTTAAGATTAGCTGAAATTTAAAATCTATTTTCATGTGGGAAGGGAAGGGGAATTTGTTTTTTTGGCCTGCCTTTTCCAAGTAAGGTTCAAGGTGTCTTTTATGGTTGGAAGGAAAGTTACATTTCACTAATGGTAAATTGTTCAACGGAACAAAAGTGAAGTATCAAAATAAAATTAGTCTACTAATAAACGCATTAAATGATTGGTTTTAAGCCCTTGTCAACCAGAGCTGAAAGCGTTACACCAGTGGTTCAATCTATCCACCAGTTGGAGGAGGGGATATGATAAATTCCATAAAGGATGATCAGTGGGGTTCATACTTAGGAGAGCATTATAGAGGTAGCGCATGGGTCTGAAATATACTGAAAATTACCTTCCTCTGATAAAGGTAAGGTAATTGTCAAAGTTGAAAATGCACTTGAAAATTCTCACATAAGCATGATTTTTCTCTTCTTTCTTTGGTGTGGCCTTATTGGAGTAAATCAGATTTGCATATAATTACTTATGCATCTGATACATTGCTTCTGGACTAGTGCAAATTGGTTTATGGTTTACTGATGAAAAAGCGGCTTCAGTCCACAATACGGTGGCATGGATTCTTTCAATGACAAAACCATATTCAGCCCGTATTAGAAACCTCACACTGATTCCCGATCCGTCAAAGAATATTACTACTACTATTCAACATTTATATAGCGCCACGCACGCAGCACTGCACAGTTAACCTACAGGAGGTAGCCAACATATAAGAGACAGTCCCTGCCCGTCAGAGTCAAGCTCATCAGAGCTTACAATCTAATCAAAAGAACACAGTACAGTCATAAGTTAGGTCTAAATGCAACGGTGAAGAGGTGAGTCTTCAACCTGGATTTGAAGAGGGCCAGGGAGGATGCCTGACACACACAGATGCAGGTAAGCTGTTCCAGGCGTATGGAACAGCAAGGCGAAGGGAGCGCAGTCGGGAGTTCGCGGTGCGTGTAAAGGGCATTGATAGGAGCAATTTGTTAGCGGAGCGCAGATTACGAATGGGGACATAGGGAGAGATAAGAGATGAAAGGTATTGAGAGGCCATAGAGTGAATGCATTTATAGGTCAGCAGGAGAAGTTTGAATTGAATGCAGAATTGGACAGGAAGCCAGTGAAGTGACTTGAGAAAAAGAGTAACGTGTGCGTGGTGAGGCTGGCAGAGGATTAGTTGAGCAGCGTGATTTTGTATGGATTGAAGAGGGAGGAGGTGGCTTATGGGGAGACCAGCGAGGAGGATGTTGCAGTAGTCGAGGCGCGAGGCGATCAAGGAACTTCTTAATGGTTTATAAGTGTGTCGATACCATTGCACCTTCTTATTTAGGGTCCATACCAAGGGCACTCAGTTTATTTATAAATTGCTGATGCAGAAAGGTATCAAAGGCCTTGCTGAAATCTAAGTATGTCACATCTACTACATAAGAACATAAGAACATAAGATATGCCATACTGGGTCAGACCAAGGTCCATCAAGCCCAGTATTCTGTTTCCAACAGTGGCCAATCTAGATCATACGTACCTAGCAGTTTCCCCAAGGGACACAGGTTCCACAACGCTTGTATTGGTTCAAGCATTGATATCGTGGGTCCCTTCTTAATAATGGTTTATGGACCTTTCCTCCAGGAACTTGTCCAAACCTTTTTTAAACCCAACTACACTAACAGCCTTTACTACATCCTCCGGTAACAAATTCCAGAGTTTGATTACATGTTGAGTGAAAAAATATTTTCTTTTATTAGTCTTAAATAGTTTACCCTGTAGCTTCATTGCATGTCCCCTAGTGTTTCTATATTCTGATAAGGTAAACAATCGATCTACGTTTACCCGTTCCACTCCGTTCATTAATTTATAGACTTCTATCATATCTCCCCTCAGCCGTCTCTTTTCCAGGTTAAAGAGCCCTAACCTTTTTAGCCTTTCTTCATAGGAGTATCCTTCCATCCCCTTTACCATTTTGGTGGCTCTTCTCTGAACCTTTTCTAAAATCACTATATCCTTTTTAAGATACGGCGACCAGAATTGCTCACAATATTCAAGGTGTGGTCTCACCATGGAACGATATAGAGGCATTATAATATCTTTTGTTTTATTTTCCATTCCTTTCCTTATCATACCTAGCATTCTATTTACTCTCTTGGCCGCCGCTGCACACTGGGCCAAGGGTTTTAACATGGTATCCAGAATGATGCCTAAATCTTTTTCCTGGGTGGTGGTTCCTAATGTGGAACCTTGCATTGTGTAACCATAGTTTGGGTTGTTCTTCCCTAGGTGCATAACCTTGCACTTGTCCACATTAAATTTCATCTGCCATTTTGATGCACAGTCTTCCAATTTATCAAGATCCTCTTGCAATTTTCCACAATCCTCTTGGGTTTTAACAACTTTAAATAGCTTTGTGTCATCTGCAAATTTGATAACCTCACTCGTTATTCCACTTTCCAGGTCATTTATGAATATGTCAAAAAGCAGCGGACCCAGCACAGATCCCTGGGGTACACCACTATTCACCTTTCTTCATTGGGAAAATTGGCCATTTAGCCCTACCCTCTGCTTTCTATCTTAATCAGTTCCTGATCCACAATAGTACACTGCCTCCTATCCCATGACTCTTTAGTTATGCCAAAAGTCTCTGATGAGGGACCTTGTCAAAGGCTTTCTGAAAGTCCAGATACACAATATCAACTGACTCACCTTTGTCCACCTGATTATTCACTCCTTCAAAAAAACATAACAGATTAGTAAGACAAGATCTTCCTTATCTAAAGCCATGTTGGCTGTCTCCCATTAGGTCATGACTATCTACATGCTGAGTAATTTTATTCTTTATGATGGTTTCTACCATTTTTCCCGGTACTGATGTCAGGCTCACCGGTCTGTACTATTCTTCCCTTAACCAATTCTTTGGTCAACCATTTAAAGAAATCAATTAGATTAGTCTGACAAAAACTACATCTAATAAAGCTTGATTTCCCTATTCTTCTCCTTAAAATATTCCCTGCCTCCCTAGCTTCTTATACGTCCTCTCACCATTGCCTTCTTTTCAAGGGCTTTGAATACAGGGCAGAAGGATTCCTCAGACTCCCTGGCATCTCTCCATTCAGTACGAGAGGAAACAGTAAAATAAATCTCTGGGGGATGGTCGAAAGACAATCAGCCAGTTGCATGTTTTGCTGCTATGCTGCTAATAAGCAGCCTTGATTCCTAACAATAACATCTAGGGACATATTTACTACGCTGCACTAGTTGTCAATGTGGGCTTAAGCGTACATAAATGGGCCATGATAACTGTGGCCCGTAATAGCTAAACACAGCGCGGGGGTTAATTCTGTGCTATCTGCTTCCTATGCAACAGGAAGGGAAATGGATGGCATAGGGGTGGCATATGGGCATGTCCACACATCGTAGTTAGCGCGGGGATTGACAACACACGTTCTTCGCCGGTGTTGCCAATAGCGCACGGTTGCACTTAACACTACCACAATGGTTGCAATCAGGTGTATCCATGTTACTGCTGGCTCATATTAGAGTTTAAATCAGTCTGGTATCTGCTGGGGGCCATGCTGTACATGCCCCCAACAGGTAACACACAACATTTGCATATACTGCATGTTGATTTGTACCCTAGATGTGTGAAAGATGCAAAATCCTAAATAACCCTAAGAGATGTTGTTGTGCATGTGTTGTGTTGTGTTGTGTGCCGTTGAGTCAATGCTGACTCCTGTGTAACCTATTAAAAATGGCCTTATTCAAGTGGCTTAGCCAGGTATTCTGAAAAGGAGGGTCAGCTGGTCCACTGTATGAATATTAGGGTTCTGCAGGAGAAGTAATTTACATTTTTGGTTCAGTTTCTTTTTAGTCCATCTTAACACAGAATAGTGCATCCTATCATGAAATATAAATCAGCAACATGAAAATACACATCTAATTATTATGCATGTGTGTGTGCTAATACAAAAGCTATTGTTAGGCAGACATTGGTTCCTTCCATGAATGGAGAATGAGACTGACTGACTGCAAGAAGTAAATTGTGCCTTTCACTATACTGTACATTTGCGTAGATAGCATGTTGCTATGCCAGAGAAAAGGAGCACTTCTTCTGTGACTTCATTCACCATGTACTAAACGCAGGGATGTTTTCTATTCTAAACATTTGCTCTGACGTAGCTGATGCAGAAACCTTGTGTTAGGGCCATACGCTAAAGCACAGCACGTGGTTTCCTAACACAGGTGTAATGCAAGCTTTTTCTCCCCGTGCAGTAACCAAAGAACAGGAGGCCGATTCCATACTGGCCATCCAGCCCCTGTGTGGCCGATCAGAATCGGGGCATACAGAGGTAGACCTGATTCTGATCCCGCAGGGGCTAGACGTGCCCACGGGATCAGAATCAGATCTACGGCCTGAATGTGCAGGCCAGGCCCTGATTCTGAACAGCCGCACGCCCAGCTCTCATACCCGGCTAACTCAGCCAGGCTCCTGAATGGAGCTGCAGTGCCCGAATAGCGGGTTTGTATGTCTGGCTTGGATACAACCTATGAATAGGCCTGGGATGCTATTCCAGTCCCTGTGCTTCATGCACATACAGAGAGTTTGAGCGGAGAGTGCTGGATGGGGGTGAGAAGGGGATGGACGGAGGCAGAGTGGGGGCGGATTGGGGGCTGCCAAACACACCTGTATCTACATAAACCATTCAGGTCCAGCCTCTATACGTCCCCTGGTGCAGTGATGGATGCCCCGAAGGTTGAATAAGTCCCAGGGGTCCCCACTGCACGGCACCCATGGGGACATCCGGTGCCTGCAGGATCACTGTCTGCAGATGCAAACAAGGGAAATGGCATTCCGAGACATAGGTTAGATGGCTCATTGCCATGGTGCCAGAACACCACGGTTCCCTTGCCCCAGCCGTGCCAGTATGTCATCTGGATGGGCAGCTCCCTGTACGCCGATCTCATCGACATACGGGGAGCACCTGGATGTCCACGTCCTTGATTCTGCCACTATGGGTACATCCAGGCACCATGGCGGCAGAATAAGGTCCATTTCCCACACATCCGGTTTTTGCACTGCCTATGTGGCCAGACGTGCAGGAAACTGAATCGGCTTCCACCCTTTTACTTCTCACAGAATTGGCATTAAAGCTCCAGTGTTTAAAAATAAAACAAAACAAACCAAAAAATCTTCAGGCTTCCTATGCACTTCTTTCCATCTGGGTTTAATAGCTAATGCTTTTATTACCTTGGCATTTAAACGAGCTGTGCATTGCCGTCAGCGCAAGTGCTTGCCAATAGTTATCTTTTGTGTACACCTTTTCGCATTGGGTGGTGGCAGTAGTGCAGAAAATTGTGCACTGAAGCTGCACTAAACGTTTTGCAAAGTCTCCCATACTTTATTGTGCTGGCCCCAGAATGTCAGTGGTTCCTCTTTTGCTAAGCAAGCTCTGCACAGCTGCTTCTGTCCTGTTTCAAAAGGCACCAGGGATCCCTAAAGAGGAAAATGCAACAAATATACCACACCGCGTTGTTCTCTGCTACTTGTCCAGAGGAACTGCTGACTTGACTCTGGTTCACAGTGGCATCTTTCAGTTTATTGCGCTACTGCCTTAAAAGGCATGTTTACTAAAGTGCAGTATTATTTATCAAGGCTTTTAAGTAGTTAGCATAGATCATGATAATCGCTACTGTGTGCTCAAACAGCATGGAAAAATGCCACTCTAACTGCTTAGCACACAATGGGGCAGAGGCTGGATGAGTTAAGGCTGTAGAGTGGGCATTGATTGCACATTGCAGTTAACACGGGTTCATTAGTTTGCACTGTTCATCCGTGTTGCAGTTAGTGCTGATACACTTAACACCTTCTCAGTGGGTAATGTTCAGTGCACCTGCGTTAATTGTGGTAACTGCAGGCGGTCATCCCAAGCACAAGGGGTAAGTGCTTCACCTTCCTTGCTAATTGTCAGCACTTAATGTGCGCTAAGGTGCTGAACCTTAGTGCACTTTAGTAAACATGTCCCTGAATTTTTTAGGAACCATAAATGTCCTTTGATTCTGTCTCTTAAATTGATGAAGACCTGCTTGCAGAGCACAACAGCAAAGGAGAACATACATTTACCACCTCAGTCTGTAAGGGGAAAAAGGATAAACTTCCTATCCTGTTGCCTGAGTTAAATAACTGGCTAAACAAATATTTCTATAAGTCAAGGGACAGCATTAATTTTAATGAAGCAAATTCCCTGCATATAAGTAAGAAATGTTTCAGTTTATATAGACCTAGCAAGAGGCATCTTGTTCTCTTCACTGAGTATAAATCATGGACATAAGGATCAATAAACAAACTGGGGGCAATACTGATTAACTTAATTTATCTTTGACAAGGTTATGATAGTCGGCCACTCTTCATGAGGTCACTGAAGATGCACTGCACTTACACTGGGTGTAAATATTACAAATTCATCTAGGGCTTGGGTTTTCTGAATATGTTTATTACATTTCAATGAAAGGAAGGGGGTGGATTGGACAGAGGTGATAAGACAATGAAGATGAGATTTGGTGCTGGAAATCTTGGGTCGATCTGCTCTTCCAGTATTGAGAACTGTGTACAGGGAGGAGTGATACGAGATGGACATGGAAGAACTGCAGCTGTGTGTGATGGCAGTAGAAAACGCTCTCTGCTAAGCTAACAGCACCAAAGGCTGGGAAACGACAATGCATCCATAAATTGAACAACAAAGTACAGCACAAAAGAAGATTACTTAAGAACTGGGAAGACGTTTACATCCTTTAAAACCAAAGAACGACTTCCGGTGATGTCATCGGGACACATGGTGGTGTAGAGATTAAGCTCCATCACCTGAGCCTGCAATAAGGGGGAAAATGAACCCCTAAAAGCGTAAATTGCGAGGGGCAAAGGAGAGGAGGCATTGGTGAACGGCCCAGTAAAGGGGAGCTGTAAAAATTGAGACGGTGTACCCCTGCAAGAGCACCGTTACAAGTGGAGACCTATGGCGAGCCGACGGATCAGCAGACCACGTGGCAGGCCGGAGCAGAGGAGGAGAGAGTGGCGGATCTGAGAATACACCACTGAGGGCAGTGAAGATCATAGAGGCACCACACGAAGTGGTAAAGGGGAGCTGTGAGCTGGAGCAGGTGTCTCCCCACATGTGTGATGGTGCCGGAGGAGCTTTGCAGTAAGCCGTTAGATCGGAGGACCGCGTGGCAGGCCGACAGCTCAGAGTGAAGCACGGAAGGCAGAGAAGGCAGTGGAGGTACTGCCTGGACTTGTAAAGGGGAGCCGCGAATAGGGGAAGTGCACCCCAGCCAGCGCGTCACTGCCAGCGTTCAAAGGTGAGCTGTCGGATCGGTGGGTAGTCGGGCAGGCCGGCGCAGCGGCCAGGGGAGTGGACTTGTGAGGAGCAAATGTTAGCGGGAAAAGCAGCAGAAGCATTGTCAGGAAGATTTGGAGGGTGCGTGCAGGAGCCCAGTGCGAGCCAGCAGCAGTGGGGTCAGACAACGGGGCTGAGGAGCAGAGGCGAGCAGCGGACAAGAGCTCTGGTGAAAGTGGAGAGAGTTCCAGAGGACCGGGGGTGCTGGCAGGGTAAGAGCACCGAGTGTCTCAGAGAGAAGTGGTGGAATAACACATAAAGGGAGCATAGCAAGTGCCTGGTGGGCTAGAGGAGCTGAGTCTACAGCAGACTGGAAGACAAGATCTAGAATACGGGAACAGGGTTCAGTGCTGTCCTGGATGAACACCTCTGACTAAGATAGAGAGGCCTGATAGAAACCCCGGAGGAAGGAAGAGAAATACAATGAAAGCGGTCTCGGTGGCGAGAGTCACCCCAGGGAAAATCTTAAAAACCTGATATCAGCTTGGCGGCACTAAGCAAAAGTATGGAAAAAAATAAAGGAGGTCTGTCCGCACAGAAGAAATTGGTGGACTTCCGCTCCCCATATGCAGCAGTTAAAGGATGAAGAGAGGGGGAGAAGGAGGGCAGAATACAGCCTGAAGAACCAAACAATTTGGCAGAGGAGTTGGAGCAGGGCTGTAGCCCAGGAGGGGTAGCTAAGTTAAACGAATGGCTAACTGAGCTGAAAGATGAGATTAAGATGGAAATCGGTGGGGTGAAACATGAACTCAAGGAGTCCATACAATCTTTGAAACAAGATATTGTGGACATAGGAAACCAAGTGGAAGAAATGGAGACCCAGATGGAGCAGCAAGGGGAGGAAATCGAGGATTTACAAAAAGGATGGGAGGACTTAAAGCACGTTCAAGAGGAACAGCAGGTGAAAGTAGAAGACTTGGAGGATAGATCCCGGAGATGTAATCTAAGAGTACGGGGCCTCCCAGAGGAACCTAAATACAGAAATTGTGAAGACGTGATTGTTAAAATCTTCAGATCTTTAGTAGCAACCGCAGACCTGGAGGTGGACGATACAATAGAACCTTCGCAAATATAGCGAGCACATAGAGGCTTAGGCCCTGTAAGAGACAATAAACCAAGAGATATAGTTGTGTTCCTAAGCTCCTTTAAAATTAAAGAACGGCTGCTGAGCGCAGCGAGGAAGGTGAGACAGTTCACCTGGGATGAGCATTCACTGGAGCTATTTCAAGATCTCTCCATGGGAACACTGCAGCGCAGACGAAACCTTAAGGAGGTGACGGTATATCTGAGAAGAGAGGACATAAAGTATAAATGGTTGTTCCCATTCGGTTTACTGATAACAGCCAAGGGGAAGTCGTGATGGGTGCAGACAAGAGAGGAAGCTTGGAGTGTGCTTAAAGAAATGGGACTCCCCAATCTACTGGAGGGGGAGAGACCACCGGCAGGAGCACCAGCAACAACTGCAATGCCATCCAACCCAAAAAGGAATGCCCAGCGCTGGCACAGAGTCCCAGCGACGGGCTGACGATTGAGACTGAACAGAGAGAGCCAAGGAGCGCAATAGGCAGAGAAAGGAGGTGGCTGAAATAGAGGACTGTGTATTCAGTGCTGTGTTGTAATGTATTTCTATGATAATGAAGTAGAATTTAGATAGGTGGGAGGAAGTGAGATGTTAATAAATAGGAGTAAGGGGGATGGGAAGGGGGTGGATGGAATAGGTAGGATACAGATAAGATAAGGCAGTTAGGGGGATGGGAGGGAAGGGCAGAGGGGGTGGGAGGTAGGGGTTGGGTTAGGGAACAGGAGGAATGGGTAGAGTTAGAAGGGGCTTTTTGGGGGGAGGTGTAGCGATTGAGGGGGGATGTGGAATGGAGTGGTAGAGACAGGCATGGCCTGATGATTAGTCGTCATCATAGAAGACAAATCTCTCTATATGAGAGGGGGGAAGGGTAAGGGAGGTGGGTAGGATGGGGACGATAAGGGGAGAGGGTGGGGGGATAGGGGTATATTTGGCAGGGCTCAGAGAGTAGGGAGGAAGCGGAAGAAAGGGTGAGTTAAAAATAGTCACATTAAATGTAAAGGGGCTTAACTCACCATTCAAACGACAAAAACTGTCTACAGAGCTTGCCCGCCAGAAGGCGGCGATAGTGATGATACAGGAAACGCATCTGACAAGAGCAACAGAGTACCTGGTCAAGCTCAGGGGATATGGGATGTGTATCCATGCATCTAACACCGTAGAAAAGAAAAAAGGGGGAGTTGCTATATTGTTTGCTACCAGGTTAAAGATGCAGTTGCAATCTATTGTAAGGGATAAAGCGGGGAGATATGTATTAGTGCGTTTGAAGGTGGGGAATCTATAGTACTGTATAGTGAATGTATATGCGCCAACAGGAGCTCAGCGTGAATTCTGGACAAAACTGAATGAGGACGTGGGGAAATTGGGGGAGGCTATCCTTATATGCGGAGGGGACTTTAATCTAACATGGAATCCAGCTCGGGACGCCACGGGAACAAGAGTGGGTAAACGGGCGGACAGGAATAAATATCGTAATTTTGTCTTGCAGCATTGTTTGATAGATGCATGGAGACTACAGCATCCAGGGAAGAGACAATTCTCATACTTTTCACCAGTGCATGGATCCTACTCAAGAATAGATGCTATTTGGGTCTCAAATACATGGCTCCAGACCTGGTGCAAACAAGGATTCAGATTTATTGGCAACTGGGGCAACAGATGGACCAACAAGAGACTGTACTGTGCTGATGGACTACATCTCTCTGTCGCAGGGAAAAGAAACCTAAGTGAAAAATTCAGGCAGTATGTGGATATGCATTTAAACTAGGAAAAGGGGGTGACTGTTGTGGAAGGTCAACATCTGCATGCCACCCCCTGCAAAAGCAGAACATCAGAAACAGCCACACTCTTAAACCACACATCAAAAACAAGTGGGAAGACGTGGGCAGAATAAAATTAATGCAAAATACACACAAGCCAGGTAAATGCTGGAAAGCAATGAGCACAAATGCTCGAAGCTTAGCCAAAAAAATTCCAGACCTGGAAGCCCTAATGGTGGAAACGGATTTGGACATCGTGGCCATTACAGAAACATGGTTTAATGAATCACATGATTGGGATATAGCCATAGCTGGCTATAATCTATTCAGAAGAGACAGAGAAAATGGAAAAGGAGGAGGAGTAGCCTTGTATGTCAAAAGCAGTATTAAAGCTACTGAAATGTAGGGAACATGGGGAAAAGAAGAAGCGCTCTGGATTGTGTTGGAAAGAGGAGATGGCACTGTCATCCATATTGCTGTAGACTACAGACCTCTGACTCAAATTGAAGAGAGAGATAACGAATTGATTATAGATATTGCCAAGATAGCAACAAAGGGGGAAGCGATCATATTAGGTGACTTTAATCTACCTGATGTGGATTGGATTACTCCTTCTGCACATCTGGAAAGAAGCAAAAAAATTGTGGATGCTCTCCAAGATGCATTACTTAGACAAATGGTGATGGAACCAACCAGGGAAAGCTCAACACTGGATGTCGTGCTCACCAACAGTGATAACGTGTCGAATGTCTGCGTGAGTGCCCCTGTGAGCAACAATGACCATCACACAGTGTGATTTGAGATAAAAGCCTTGATACAGGCCAATCATAGCAAGCTCAAAGTCCTAAACTTCAAAAACGCTGACTTCAATAAAATGGCCGAGTACTTAAAGAAGTAGATAAGGGAAGTGGAATTGCAATGGACTAAACTAAAGGCGGCAATAAAAGGGCAACAGATAAATATGTAAGAAAAGTAAATAAAAACAAGAGGAGAAGGAAACCTATTTGGTTTTCCAAAGAGGTGGCTGCTCAAAGGCAAAAAACACAGCTTTCGCAAAATTCAAAAGCTTGCAAACAGAAGAACACAGAAATGAATACAGGATCAAGCTCAAAGAATCTAAAAGAGAAATAAGGATAGCAAAATCAAAGGCAGAGGAAAAGATGGCTAAAGATGTTAAAGGTGGCGACAAAACTTTCTTCAGGTATATTCGGGAAAGGAAGAAGATCAGAGTTGGAGTTACAGGATTCAGAAGTGCTGGGAAAGGACTCGTGGAAAGTGACACTGAAAAAGCAAAATTGCTAAACAAATACTTCTGCTCTGTTTTTACTAAAGATCCTGGAGATGGACCAGCTGTGACTCCCAAATATAAAAATAGCAATGAAGTAGATACCACACCATTCATAGAAGATGAGGTGTTAGAACAACTTGCTAAACTGAAAGTGGACAAAGCCATGGGACCGGATGGGATACATACCAGGATACTGAAAGAGCTCAGAGAGGTTCTTGCAGGACCGTTAAAGGATGTCTTCAACAGATCCTTGGAAACAGGAGTGGTTCCTCAGGACTGGAGAATAGCTAATGTTGTACCTCTACACAAAAGTGGTGACAGGGAAGAAGTGTCAAACTACAGGCCCGTGAGCCTTACCTCAGTGGCAGGAAAAGTAATGGAGGCGCTCCTGAAAGAGCGAATAGTGAACTTTCTCAAAACCAACAGGTTGCAAGATCCAAGGCAACATGGTTTTACCGAAGGACGGTCTTGCCAAACAAATCTGATTGAGTTCTTTGATTGGGTGACCAAGGAACTAGATCTGGGGCATGCAATGGATGTCATCTATCTGGATTTCAGCAAAGCCTTTGATACTGTTCCTCATAGGAGGCTTGTCAATAAACTCAGTAGCTTGGGGATGGGTCCCAAGATAGTAAACGGGATTAGAAATTGGTTGACTGACAGACAACAGAAGGTGATGGTACATGGAGCTCACTCGGATGAGAGGAAGGTGATTAGCGGGGTGCCTCAGGGTTCGGTCCTGGGCCCGGCACTGTTCAATATATTTGAGAGTGATATTGCTGAAGGACTGAATGGAAAAGTCTGTCTTTTTGCAGATGACACAAACATTTGCAACAGAGTGGACTTCCCCGAGGGAGTGGTTAACATGAGGAAAGATCTACAAAAGCTGGAAGACTGGTCTAATGCTTGGCAACTACGATTTAATGTGAAAAAGTGCAGTGTCATGCATTTGGGTAGCAGAAATCCAAGGTAAAAGTACACGATAGGGGGTGAGAGGTTGGTATGCACGGTTCAGGAGAAAGACCTTGGTGTGATTATCTCTGATGATCTCAAGGTGGCAAAACAGTGCGACAAGGCGGTGGCAAAAGCCAGGAGGATGTTGGGCTGCATACAAAGAGGGATTACCAGCAGAAAGGAAGAGGTACTTATGCCACTGTACAAGTCATTGGTGAGGCCTCACTTGGAATACTGTGTTCAGTTTTGGAGACCATATCTTGCAAAAGATGTAAAAAGACTGGAAACTGTTCAGAGAAAGGTGACCAAAATGATTTGGAGCCTGCATCAGAAGCCTTATGAGAAGAGACTTGAAGACCTAAATATGTACACTTTGGAGGAGAGGAGGGACAGGAGAGATATGATTCAGACCTTTAAATACTTAAAGAGAAATGAAGAACAAACAAACCTCTTCCAAAGACGGGGAAGCTGTAAAAGTAGAGGGCATAACATAAAGCTGCAAGGTGGTAAATTGAAAGGCAATGTCAGGAAATATTTCTTCACTGAAAGGGTGGTGGATACTTGGAATGCCCTCCCGATGGACGCGGTGGGGGCAAACATGGTGATGGAATTCAAAACGGCATGGGACAAACACAGTGGATCCCTTTACAGCAACAGGATAAAAGCAAAATAAACAGTACCATCTAACTTCTGAACTATCTAGCGTCTCAACAAATAGGGGTGTCGTACATGGAGTGGTGGGTTCACCCCTAAACAAAAACAAAAACATGGGGAGGGGTGGCCTGCACAGAGCGACAGGTGCACCTACTCTTGCCATCTTGCTGGGCAGACTAGATGGACCATGCTGGTCTTTATCTGCCGTCACTTACTATGTTACTATGTTACAAAGGAGGTGGGGGGTCAGATCAAGGGGGCAGAAATGGAGTCCATTACTTGGTCTGGCCATGCTCCAGTAGTGGTAAGCTTGACAGTGGAAGATGAGGGGAAAGGAATACAGTTCTGGAGGCTTAATGAGTCATTATTGGAAGATGGGAGAGTCCGGGAAGACATTGAGAGGGAAACCCGGGAATATTTTAAATCTAACGATAATGGAGAGGTCGCGTGGGGAGGAGTATGGGATGGGTATAAGGCAGTGGTGAGGGGAATATTAATTAAATGGGGGGCACGGAACAAGAAGGAAAGAGAGAGAAGGGGGCGGGCCCTGAGAGAACAATTGATGGAATTGGAGGATCTGGATGGGCAAGGGCGGACGAGAACCTACAGAGGGCAGGTAATGGCAGTGCGAGTGCAGTTAAACGAGCTGCAGGCAGAAAAGATATGGTATCAGATGCAGCTTTTGAGGCAGGAGGCTTTTGAGGGGAGGAATAAAGCCGGGAGATATCTGGTGCAGAAGCTGAAACAGAGGAAGCTGCGCTCGCATATAATGCGAGTCCGAAAGAGGGGAGGGGAGATGGTAACTAAAGATGGGGAGATCAGAGACGCGTTTTGGGAAAATTATCAGGAACTGTATAAAACAAAGGACTCCCCACAGGATGAGCGAGTAAAGAGCTACATTGATTCCATAGACTTACCTAAACTAGAGGAGGGGGAGCAAGAGGAAATTAATCAGCCCATACGAGGAAAGGAGGTGCAGAGGGCAATTAAACAGTTAAAATTAGAGAAGGCACCAGGGTTGGATGGGCTAACGGCGCAACTTTATAGATAATTCAGAGATCTCCTAATTGAGCCCCTGGTGAGGTTATTTAATCTACCAAGGGAGGGAGGGAAATTAGCGGGTACAATGAGTTGGGCGGGTATTACTGTAATACACAAAGAGGGGAAGGACCCGCAAGAGTGCGCATCCTGTAGACCTAACTCACTGCTCAATTTGGACGCTAAATTGCTAGCTAAGATACTTGCCACGCAGTTAAATAAGGTCATAGGGAAATTGATACACCAAGATCAAGTGGGCTTTATCCCCGGTAGACAAGTTGTGGATAATATTAGAAAGATCCTTAATATCATCTGGTCCATTGAGCAAAGCGGGGAAGAGGCCTTACTCTTGTCATTGAATGCGGAAAAGCCCTTCGATCAGGTGCTGTGGCCTTTTCTCTTTCAGGTATTGGAGAAATTGGGGTTGGGGAAAGAGTTTCTAACCTGGGTGAAGGCACTTTACGATCAACCCAAAGCTTGTGTGAGGGTAAATGGGGTCCACTCGGGTTTTTTTGAGCAGGGGAGGGGAACGAGGCAGGAATGTCCCCTATCACTGCTGCTTTTCGCAAAAGCATTGGAACCTTTTGCACCGAGGGTGAGAGAACGGGCGGATATAGTAGGAATAAGAGTTGGGAGGCGTGCATATAAAATCTCTGTTTGCAGATGATATCAACTTAAGCATGGCCAGGCCCCCGGGTAAGGATCCCCATAATAATGTGGGAGCTGGAAGAATATGGTAAATTATCGGGCTTCACAATCAACTGGACAAAATCGGAAATTCTAAATTTAGCGGTGCCAGGGGATGTAAAAGATCATCTGAATAAGAAGTATCCCTTTAAGTGGGCTAGGGAGAGCATTCGGTACCTCGGTATCCGTATAAGCAATAAGACGGAAGCACTATATAAATTAAACTATATGAAGGTATTCGGGCAGATAGAGAGCTGGCTGGACGGGTGGGGGAGGGGATATCTTTCATGGTTTGGACGAATAGCAACTGTAAAAATGATGCTAGTGCCGTGATTGCTGTTTTTGTTCCAGACACTCCCAATACTGGTACCGCAGAATAGACTAAACCGGGTACAAAGACTTGTCAACAGATTTGTATGGGTACAGAGGCACCCAAGAGTGGCGGCGATGGTCATGTAAAGGGAGAGGGGGGTTAGGCGTGCCCAGCTTATGAAAATATTATGAGGCAGCGCAATTGAAAATGATTTATGAGTGGCAAAGAGGAACACAGAAACAGTGGGTCCAAATGGAGCATGAGTTGGTAGGAGGTTTGGGTTTGGAAAGAGTGATCTGGAGGGGGAGTAAAGGTCCCGATACTTATCTTCTCAACCCCATGGTAGTGAATAGTTTGAAAATTTGGAAACAAAATAGGACATTGCTGGTTCAGGATAAAGGTTATATACAGGGAATGACACTCAAGGCTTGTTTTGAGAAGGGACAGGGGCCCGGGGTGCACATTTTACGCAGATGGGCCAGAGCGGGGCTGACACATATACACCACTTGCTATATTCACAGGGGGTTTATGAGTTTGAGGGCATTAAGGACCTCTATCAGTTGAAGGAGAGTGATTATTTTGCATATCTGCAACTTAGCCACTTTATACGACAACCGAATGTATGGAGAGATCTATGGAAAAATAGAGGCTGGTTTGAGGCTCTATGTTCTGGCCTTCTGGGTCAAAAGGGGGTTTTGTCCAGAATTTACAAAGGTTTGATGGAAGCTGGGGAGAGTGAACTGAGCTATATGTTGAAATGGGAGGAAGACCTGGGGGAGTTGGAATGACGAGGTATGGAATAAGTAAATCCAGATGATAGCAAATATATCAATTGCTACACAAATAAAAGAAAATGCCTATAAAGTATTATTTAGATGGAACTGGACGCCAGTACGTAGGAAACAAGCTGGAAAGGGACAGGATGAATTATGCTGGCGGGGATGTCATGAGAGGGGGGATTGGATGCATAAGTGGTGGAAGTGTGATCGGATACAGGCCTATTGGGTACATATTACTGATGTGATAAATGGTATGACTGGCTATCGATTGCAAAGAAGACCAGAGACATGTTTGCTGCACCAACTTATTAAATCGGTTCATATAACTACCTGGGTCTCGTACTGCACTCCGAAGGCTTCCATGTAACACTTCCAGAAGATAAAAACAAGAAGATGCAAAGGAGGCAAGAACTTCTTCAAGAAATACCCCAAACTATCAAAAAGTAAGGATTAAACTTTCCAGACAGCAGGAAGCTATACTAGTCTCCAAAAGAGGAGTGAAATCTATCAGATCGAATATCCTGAAAACATAAAAAATGAAAAGAAAAAGACTGTAAAAGTGATTTTAAAAAGTAATACAGAAATGCTGTTTTCAGATCTCTGCCTGCCTTTCTGCCATTGCTGCTTGGATGTCTCACCGCCGCTTGAAATTGAACATGGCCAAAACAGAGCTGCTTCTTTTTCCTCCTAAAACCTCCTTTCCTCTTCCTCCTTTCTCAGTCTCTGTGGATAACTCTCTACTCCTCCCTGTTTCCTCAGCTCGCAATCTTGGGATTGTCATTGACTGCTGTCTATCCTTCACACACATCCATCTGATAGCTAAGACCTGCCCTTTTTTTCTCTATCAACAAAATCCGCCCATTTCTTTCTGAACACACTTCTCAGACACTTATCCACTCCTTAATCACCTCCCGTCTTGACTATTGTAATCTACTCCTTGCTGGTCTCCCTTTGAATCATCTCTCTCCACTTCAGTCTGTTCAACACTCTCCTGCATGGCTAATCTTCTGCCGGCCTTGTCATGCTCATATTACCCCTCTCCTCTAGTAATTTCATTGGCTCCTTACCCATTTTTGCATCCAGTTTAAATTTCTCCTGCTGACCTATAAGTGCATTCACTCTGTAGCTCCTCACTACCTTTCCTCTCTTATCTCTCCTTACTCCCCCCTCTCGGGAACTCCGCTCTTCTGGCAAATCGCTTCTATCTGTGCCCTTCTTTTCTATTGCTAACTTCAGATTCGCTCCTTTCACCTTGCTGCACTTTACGCCTGGAACAAACTACCTGAGTCTGTATGTCAGGCGCCTTCTCTAACCCTCTTCAAATCCAGGCTGAAAACTCACCTCTTTGCTGCTGCTTTCAGTTCTTGGTTCACCTGATCTCCTTGTTTTCCCTTGACTAGATTGTAAGCTCTGATGAGCAGGGACTGTATCTTACATGTCTGTGCAGCTCTGCGTATGTCTTGTAGCTATACAAATGCTCAGTAATAGTAGTAGTAGTAGTAGACAGCTCTTTCAACGGAAATAAGACCAGAACCAACCCCATATTTTATACAGAAGATGCAAAAGCCTGGCAAAAGACCCTCCAGGAATTTGATACCAATATCAGAAAAAAGGCCAGCGACAAAGACAAATACAAACAGATCATCATACAAAGTGATGAGGGCAGCGACGAAACTACAAGCACCATAAATATATACCACACTGCAAAAGTGATGATCCAGGGAAGTGAAGCCAGCTTGGAAAAGTTTGAGCAATAATTTAAAACCCTCAGAGAAGCTATGGTGGCCAATAAAACCTCTGACATGACAAATGGGAGAGACCTGGATAAAGCACAAACTGCCATCCCTGATAACCTACCACAAAATACAGCAACGACCATACAAGAGCAGGAGACCACAGCAAGGAAAACCAGTCTTCAGCAAAAAAAGCACCACAACATGATAAAATCCTGAAGGAATGCCTGGTTTCCCTAGAAATGGAATTTGCCTAGTTCCGAGAACAAACAAAAAGCTAATGGAAACTGAACCCTTGAAATACTTGAATAACAAATGAAACTGTGAAAGCATGTGAATTAAAATCACAGTCTCAGACCGAGCAGAAAGATCAGATAAAAACATCAAAAACCACAAAGAAGAATTTTGAAAGATGAAACAAGAATTTGAAGCATTCTGAAAAGATTTAAACTTGACCCAAGAATGCCTGTAAAAACTGTATGACAGTGTAAGAATCGGAGAGAAAAAGAGTGAATGAAAAAAGAAGATGTGGAATTACCAAAATTGTAGCAAGTAAATCAGTCTCTGGACCCACATGAGACTCAAACACTGAAGCCTGCTAGAGAGCATATAATTCTATCTCATGGAACAGAAATGGCTTGCCTGAAACACAACAAGCTGATCCTGTGAAAGAGCACATAACCCAGTCTCAGGGTACAGAGCAGAACCCACCAGAGACTCAGCAGGCAAGTCCTGTGACAGTTCATTTATAAGACACAGAATGACCTGAGACCCAGCAAACCTGCACTGCAAGAGAGCAGGTAACCGAGCCTCTGAGTCAGGACTAGTGGAAGGGGCGAGCCAGAGAGGCACTGACTCGGGACACTGAAAGCCTGCCTCGCTGCTCATCCCTGTACAAGCATAGGAGCATTTCCCTTCATTCCAACGGCTGGGCTGTCCTTCAGCCACATGCAATGCAGCATTTCTGAAAGGTAAACAAGCACTTAAGAACATAAGAACATAAGAACATAAGAAATGCCATACTGGGTCAGACCGAGGTCCATCAAGCCCAGTATCCTGTTTCCAACAGTGGCCAATCTAGGTCATACGTACCTAGCAGTTTCCCCAAAAGACACAGGTTCTGCAGTGCTTGTACTAGGCCAAGCATTGATATCCTGGGTCCCTTTTTAATAGTGGTTTATGGACCTTTCCTCCAGGAACTTGTCCAAACCTTTTTTAAACCCAGCTATACTAACAGCCCTTACTACATCCTCCGGTAACAGATTCCAGAGTTTGATTACACGTTGAGAGAAGAAATATTTTCTCCTATTTGTCTTAAATAGTTTACCCTGTAGCTTCATTACATGCCCCCTAGTCCTTCTATATTCTGATAGCGTAAACAATTTATCCACGTTTATCCGTTCCACTCCATTCATTAATTTATACACCTCTATCATATCTCCCCTCAGCCGCCTCTTTTCTAGGTTAAAGAGCCCTAACCTTTTTAGCCTCTCTTCATAGGAGTAGCCTTCCATCCCCTTCACCAATTTGGTGGCTCTTCTCTGTACTTTTTCTAATAACTCTATGTCCTTTTTAAGATACGGTGACCAGAATTGCACACAATATTCAAGGTGCGGTCGTACCATGGAGCGATACAGAGGCATTATAATATCCTTTGTTTTATTCTCCATCCCTTTCCTTAGGATACCTAGCATTCTATTTGCTTTCTTGGCCGCCGCTGCACACTGGGCGGAGGGTTTTAACATGTTATCCACGATGACTCCTAAATCTTTTTCCTGGGTGGTGGTTTCTAATGTGGAGCCTTGCATCTTGTAACTATAGTGTGGGTTGTTCTTTCCTAGGTGCATAACTTTGCACTTGTCCACATTAAATTTCATCTGCCATTTGGATGCCCAGTCTTCCAATTTATGCAGATCCTCCTGCAGTTTTCCACAATCCTCTTGGGTTTTAACAACTTTAAACAGTTTTGTGTCATCTGCAAATTTGATTACCTCACTAGTTATTCCCTTTTCCAGGTCATTTATGAATATGTCAAAAAGTAGCGGACCCAGTACAGATCCCTGGGGTACTCCACTATTCACCTTTTTCCATTGGGAATATTGGCCATTTAGCCCTACCCTCTGCTTTCTATCTTTTAACCAGTTCCCGATCCACAATAGTACACTGCCTCCTATCCCATGACTTTTTAGCTTCGCCAAAAGTCTCTGATGGGGGACCTTGTCAAAAGCTTTCTGAAAGTCCAGATACACTATATCAAACCGACTCACCTTTGTCTACCTGTTTATGCACACCTTCAAAAAAACAGATCAGATTAGTAAGACAAGATCTGCCTTGTCTAAAGCCATGTTGGCTGTCTCCCATTAGGCCATGACTATCTACATGCTGTGTAATTTTGTTCTTTACGATGGCTTCTACCATTTTCCCTGGTACTGACGTCAGGCTCACCGGTCTGTAATTTCCCGGGTCACCCCTGGAACCCTTTTTAAAAATTGGTGTTACGTTGGCGACCCTCCAATCTTCAGGTATTACAGATGATTTTAATGAAAGTTCACAGATTACCAATAACAGGTCTGCAATCTCATATTTCAGTTCTTTCAACACTCTGGGATGTATACCATCCGGTCCAGGTGATTTGCTACTATTCAGTTTATCAAATAGTTGTAATATATCTTCCCGGTGTAGCGATATTTCTCTCAATTCCTCTGCAGTATCACCTTTAAATACCACTTCAGTCTTGGGTAACACCCCTACATCTTCCTCAGTAAAGACCGAAGCAAAGAATTCATTCAGTCTCTCCGCTATAGCCTTGTCTCCTCTTACTGCCCCTTTTACCCCTCTATCATCTAATGGTCCAATTGACTCTCTCACAGGCCTTTTGCTACGAATGTACTTGAAAAAGTCTTTATTTCGTGTTTTTGCTTCCGTAGCAAGTTTCTTCTCAAATTCCCGCTTTGCCTGCCTTATCAATGCTTTGCATTTAACTTGCCAGTGCTTGTGCTGTTTCCAGTTTTCATCATTTGGCTCTTTTTTCCATTTTCTGAAGGTTGCTCTTTTGGCAGCAACAGCCTCTCTGACCTCACCTTTAAACCATGCTGGCAGTTTTTTGGACTTTCTTCCACTTTTCTTAATGCGTGGAATACAGCTGGTCTGGGCTTCGAGGATAGTATTTTTAAATAACACCCAAGCTTGCTGTAAGTCTTTAACCTTTGGAACCGCTCCTTTTAGTTTTTTTCCGAACTATATTCCTCATTCTATCATAGTCACCCTTTTGAAAGTTAAAAGGTAGTACTGTGGATTCCTTTACTATCTGTCCTCCACTGATTAAATCAAACATGATCATACTATGATCACTATTGCCAAGTGGTCCCAACACCCTTATTTCTTGCACCAGATCTGGCGTTCCACTAAGGACTAGGTCCAGTATGGCTTCCCCTCTGGTCGGTTCATGAACCAGCTGCTCCAAGAAGCAGTCATTTATTTCATCTAGAAACTTTATCTCTTTAGCTTGTCCTGCTGTGACACTGTCCCAGTCGATACCGGGGTAATTGAAATCACCCATTATTACTACTCTGTTGTGGCTTTTGTTAGCTTCCTTGATTTCTTTGAGCATTTCATCATCCATTTGTTCATTCTGGCCAGGTGGTCGATAGTATACTCCCACTGCCATCACCTTCCCCTTCATAAATGGAATTTCAATCCATAGAGATTCTACAGCATATTTTGTTCCCTGCAAAACTTTAATCCTTTCTGACTCAATGCCCTCTCTAACATAGAGCGCAACCCCTCCACCAATTTGTTCAGCTCTATCATTACGATATAGTTTGTATCCAGGTATCACAGTGTCCCACTGGTTATCCTCCTTCCACCATGTCTCTGAGAGTGCAATCATATCTAACCTCTCATTTAATGCTATATATTCTAATTCTCCCATCTTATTGTTTAGACTTCTAGCATTGGCATACAAGCATTTTAGAGACTGCATTTTATTAATATTAATCTGGCTATTGGTAGGCATGGGTAATTGGGAATCTTTATGCTCTGTCTGCTCCTTACTCAAGGGCATTTGGGCTACTATACTCTCTTTTGGAACCTCACTGCTTTTGGTAGTATCCTTCAAGGATACCTTTGTCCGAACCGTGCGCTCCTGGGTGACTGTCGGCTTTCCCCTATTTTCTAGTTTAAAAGCTTCTCTATCTCTTTTTTAAAGGTTAATGCCAGCAGTCTGTTTGTTTGCCAGCAGTCTGGTCCCATCCTGATTAAGGTGAAGCCCATCCCTTCGGAAGAGCCCCCCCTTTCCCCAGAATGTTCCCCAGTTCCTAACAAATCCAAAACCCTCATCCTTGCACCATTGTCTCATCCACGCATTGAGACTCCGGAGCTCTGCCTGTCTTTTGGGTCCTGCACGTGGAACAGGAAGCATTTCGGAGAACGCTATCCTGGAAGTTCTGGATTTCAACTTCCTACCTAAAAGCTTAAATTTAGCCTCCAGAACTTCCCTACCACATTTTCCTATGTCATTGGTACCAACATGTACCAAGACAGCAGACTCCCCCCCAGCACTATCTATGATCCTATCTAGGCGGTGCGTGAGATCTGCTACCTTCGCACCAGGCAGGCATGTTACCAGGCGATCCTCACGTCCACCAGCCACCCAGCTATCTACATTCCTAATGATTGAATCACCAACTATAACAGCTGTCCTGACCCTCCCCTCATGGGGACATGGCCCTGGAGAAACGTCCTCGGTGCGAGAGGGTTTTACATCACCTGGAGGACAGGTCCTAATTACAGGATCACTTCCTGCCACACCAGGGTGATGCTCTCCTGTCACGTGACCTCTCTCCTCCATGGCAACAGGGATGCTGCCAGACTGGAGGTGGGACTTCAGGACTATATCCCTGTAGGTCTCGTCCATGTACTTCTCTGTCTTTCTTATGTCTTCCAGGTCTGCTACTCTAGCCTCTAGAGAACGGACTCGTTCCCTGAGAGCAAAGAGCTCCCTGCACTTAGTGCATATGTAGGACCTCTCACCAACTGGGAGATAATCATACATGTGACACTCGATGCAAAAGACTGGAGAACCCCCATCTCGTTGCTGGACCTCTGACTGCATCTTAGTTTAAAGCTTGTGTTTAGGTCTTTTAAAGCGGTATATAATAAGGATTGGTGTAGATGCTTATACTAATAAAAGTGTATCTAATACCCCTAATACACCCTGTGTACCTGAAACTAATTAATCACAGGTCCTCTGTGTATGACTGATTTGGATTAAGAGCTGCACCTGAGAGCAGCCCCTTTCCTCTAAGATGTCCAAGTACCTATAAAACTACAATTTCCCCAGGGGTGGGTGGGTGCTGGGGAGGGAGGGGGGGAGATAAGTCCTATTAAAGAGGGCAGTTACAAGGTACCCTGTCCTGAACCCTCAGCAGGGGGATGGGGGTACCACACAAGGCCCAGTTAATTGAGAGAGGCAAGGTAAGTACAGCTGAGAAGGCTGAATTAGCACACCACTAAGACAAACACTAAATAATTAAACAAACAACAGTTAGACAAACAGTAAATAATTAAATAAACAGCTAGAACTCACAGTAAGATGTCCCAGGAGGCAAAAATCCACTCACTAGCAGAGCTCTGTAAAAGTTCAGCCTTTCTCTGATCAGAGAAAAGCAAACTAAAACAGCCTATGCACACGTGGAGAAAACAGGAACAAGGTTACAGGATACCTCAGGGGGAGGGGGTCAGGGGGAGGAGTCACTCAGGCAGGCAAGGACAGGAAAAAGCTTAACAACAGCAGGCTCTGGGGAGAGAGATTAATTCAAAATGGCTACCACACACACAGGGGGAGGAGTCACTCAGGCAGGCAAGGACAGGAAAAGCTTAACAGCAGGCTCTGGGGAGAGAGATTAATTCAAAATGGCTACCACACAAGGCCCAGTTAATTGAGAGAGGCAAGGTAAGTACAGCTGAGAAGGCTGAATTAGCACACCACTAAGACAAACACTAAATAATTAAACAAACAACAGTTAGACAAACAGTAAATAATTAAATAAACAGCTAGAACTCACAGTAAGATGTCCCAGGAGGCAAAAATCCACTCACTAGCAGAGCTCTGTAAAAGTTCAGCCTTTCTCTGATCAGAGAAAAGCAAACTAAAACAGCCTATGCACACGTGGAGAAAACAGGAACAAGGTTACAGGATACCTCAGGGGGAGGGGGTCAGGGGGAGGAGTCACTCAGGCAGGCAAGGACAGGAAAAAGCTTAACAACAGCAGGCTCTGGGGAGAGAGATTAATTCAAAATGGCTACCACACACACAGGGGGAGGAGTCACTCAGGCAGGCAAGGACAGGAAAAGCTTAACAGCAGGCTCTGGGAGAGAGATTAATTCAAAATGGCTACCACACAAGGCCCAGTTAATTGAGAGAGGCAAGGTAAGTACAGCTGAGAAGGCTGAATTAGCACACCACTAAGACAAACACTAAATAATTAAACAAACAACAGTTAGACAAACAGTAAATAATTAAATAAACAGCTAGAACTCACAGTAAGATGTCCCAGGAGGCAAAAATCCACTCACTAGCAGAGCTCTGTAAAAGTTCAGCCTTTCTCTGATCAGAGAAAAGCAAACTAAAACAGCCTATGCACACGTGGAGAAAACAGGAACAAGGTTACAGGATACCTCAGGGGGAGGGGGTCAGGGGGAGGAGTCACTCAGGCAGGCAAGGACAGGAAAAAGCTTAACAACAGCAGGCTCTGGGGAGAGAGATTAATTCAAAATGGCTACCACACACACAGGGGGAGGAGTCACTCAGGCAGGCAAGGACAGGAAAAGCTTAACAGCAGGCTCTGGGGAGAGAGATTAATTCAAAATGGCTACCACACAAGGCCCAGTTAATTGAGAGAGGCAAGGTAAGTACAGCTGAGAAGGCTGAATTAGCACACCACTAAGACAAACACTAAATAATTAAACAAACAACAGTTAGACAAACAGTAAATAATTAAATAAACAGCTAGAACTCACAGTAAGATGTCCCAGGAGGCAAAAATCCACTCACTAGCAGAGCTCTGTAAAAGTTCAGCCTTTCTCTGATCAGAGAAAAGCAAACTAAAACAGCCTATGCACACGTGGAGAAAACAGGAACAAGGTTACAGGATACCTCAGGGGGAGGGGGTCAGGGGGAGGAGTCACTCAGGCAGGCAAGGACAGGAAAAAGCTTAACAACAGCAGGCTCTGGGGAGAGAGATTAATTCAAAATGGCTACCACACACACAGGGGGAGGAGTCACTCAGGCAGGCAAGGACAGGAAAAGCTTAACAGCAGGCTCTGGGGAGAGAGATTAATTCAAAATGGCTACCACACAAGGCCCAGTTAATTGAGAGAGGCAAGGTAAGTACAGCTGAGAAGGCTGAATTAGCACACCACTAAGACAAACACTAAATAATTAAACAAACAACAGTTAGACAAACAGTAAATAATTAAATAAACAGCTAGAACTCACAGTAAGATGTCCCAGGAGGCAAAAATCCACTCACTAGCAGAGCTCTGTAAAAGTTCAGCCTTTCTCTGATCAGAGAAAAGCAAACTAAAACAGCCTATGCACACGTGGAGAAAACAGGAACAAGGTTACAGGATACCTCAGGGGGAGGGGGTCAGGGGGAGGAGTCACTCAGGCAGGCAAGGACAGGAAAAAGCTTAACAACAGCAGGCTCTGGGGAGAGAGATTAATTCAAAATGGCTACCACACACACAGGGGGAGGAGTCACTCAGGCAGGCAAGGACAGGAAAAGCTTAACAGCAGGCTCTGGGGAGAGAGACTAATTCAAAATGGCTACCACACAAGGCCCAGTTAATTGAGAGAGGCAAGGTAAGTACAGCTGAGAAGGCTGAATTAGCACACCACTAAGACAAACACTAAATAATTAAACAAACAACAGTTTAGACAAACAGTAAATAATTAAATAAACAGCTAGAACTCACAGTAAGATGTCCCAGGAGGCAAAAATCCACTCACTAGCAGAGCTCTGTAAAAGTTCAGCCTTTCTCTGATCAGAGAAAAGCAAACTAAAACAGCCTATGCACACGTGGAGAAAACAGGAACAAGGTTACAGGATACCTCAGGATACCTTCTTGTCTCCAAAACCGGAAGTGCCCATATTTGCCATCAAAAACACAGTGGTGCCAGTGGCTGCAGCACAGCACAGCCACGGGAGCAAAGGGGAATGCTCCCACAGCTGTGTAAAAAAAAAAAATGCATGCAGCTGTGGGCAATGGTGGAGGGGGAGGGGGATAGAGGAGAGAATATGACTAGCTGGAATAATGCCTGGTTGTGGGGGAGCAGAAGAGGTGAATGACAGATACTAATGCTGGAAGGGGACTGGAAATTGGCTGAGGGTGGGACTGAGACTGGAAGAGAGTTGATGCTGCAGAGTCAGGGGTGGGGCCTGGGCAGAAGGGGAGTGAAGGTATGGCAACTGTGAATGAAAGAGAGCTGATATTGAAGAGGCAGGAACCAGAAGGGGGCTAATGATGGGACTGGAAATGGCCCGGTACTGGTTCTCAGGGGGGGGCAGCACTGGAAATGAGCTGATGCTAGGTCTGGGGAGGGGCTGGCACTGGAAATGGGGTGATGCTGGGGTGGGGCTGGGGATGTTGGGACTGGAAATGGGCTGATGCTTGGTTTGGGAAGGGGCTCTTACTGGATAAGGGCTGATGCTGGTTTTGGGACTAGAAATGCTGGAGCCGGGAAGGAAAGTTGGACCAGAAATGGTCTGAAGCTAGAGGGGGCTGGGACTGGAAAGGGCTGAAGGCTTGGACAAGAAAGGGGGCTGATGCTAGGGGGCGGGAGACTAGGACTGGAAGGGGACTAATCCTGGCAGATGCTGGGGCCAGGCTGGGAACAGGTGGCATAGCTGGGAAGTGTGAAGGGGATAGATCATTTGGGGAGGGATAAAATAAGATAATATATATGGGAAAATTGAGACGGTGGGATGTAAGTATGGATGTTGAGGTAAGAAGGAGGGAATAGATGGATGTTGAAGAAGGAGATTAGAAGGCAGGAGGGTAAGTTCTAAGGACATGGGGATGTGGGAGAGCAGGGATTGGACTTAGGTGAGGACTCAGACTAAAATTGGCTGCATATTGAGAGTACAAGTGGGCACTCAGGGATTGGGTAGGGTGGAAGACTGGGGACTCGGGGATTAGCTAGGGGTAATATGGGAGTTAAAATTCACTAGAGATTAGGAGGACTATGGGGACAAGGTGACTGGGTGAGGGTATGAGTAGGTCTGTGAGATTGAATTTAGAAATATGGGTATGGGAGAGTGTTTGAAGGGCCTGGAGGGCTTTTGGAAGGGGTAGGGAGGTAGTTGTAATGGAGAGAGGGTTATGGAGTAAATGAGAGACAAATGAAGAGGATAGGTCTTTAAAGGAGATGAGAGAGGATAGAAATGGGGGAGCTGAAAAAGGCAATGGAAGCTTGGTTAAAGAGCAAGACTAAGAATGGGGCTGGAGGCAAAGAAGGGATGGAGCTGGGACTGATTAGGGAATGAGAGACAGAAGAAAGTAGGTGAAGTTGGGGAGATGATGAGTACAGAAGGAGGAAATGGGAGACTGGAAAGTGGGTGAAAGATGGGGAAACAGGAGGCTTGAGAAGGAATGGAACAGAGTTGGGGACAGAGGAGTACCATGGAGTAGGAAATAGAAAGCTGGTAAGTAGGTGAAAGGTGAAAAGGAGGAACCGAAGACCAGATGGGGGAGACAAAAAGGGATGAAATCTAGCTATAGTTAGGTAAAAAAGCAGATGAGAGAAATGGAGAGAAAAAGATGAACTAGAAGGATCAACTTTACACAACGATACAATGAAAAACGGGAAGAAGATAGGAAGCGTGAAGAAACAGAAAATGGAAATGAGATCTTGGAAAAGGACTTGAGAGAAAACCAACAAAAAGAAGTGATAGACACCGACTCAATGGCTCTTAACAACAACAACAACAACAGAGACCAGGGCCAATCAAATTGGAAAAATAAAATGATCAACAACAAAGGTATAAAAAATGTCTGTTAGGTTTTAAAGAATGAAATATATCAGCTTTGTAAATGTGCATTGCTTATAGTTCAGGAAGAATGGAGACGTTTTAATCTTACCCGATAATCTCCTTCCCTTAAATCTTGCTAGACCAATCCAGACGAGTGAGTTATACTCCCTAACCAGCAGGTGGAGGCAGATTTGAACATCTTTCAGTAATGTTATCACTTGGTGTATCCTCTAGTACAGCACTGAGAGAAGTCAGTATGACACTTCCAAAGCAGTAAGCAAGACTGAAAAACTCAGAAAAAAAAACCAGAAAATGTTAATAAACACAAATAACTTGTCACAGGGGAGTATGAGCAAGTACTTGGTTCTCTTATCATGAGGAAATTGGCATCAGACCCCCAAGACTGACTAGGCCTTTCATGGTAGTTGGAACCCACAGAACTGCAGAAAGAATCTCTCGGACACATATCGCTAATGTGACCAAAAGATGACAAGCATTTTTCAGCTTGCAAAAGGAGTCTTCCAGGATTCAAGGAAAAGAGACAGGTATGATTAAAATCTCTCCGTCCTTATCATCCAGTTAGACCAGTCCAGATGAGTGTGATGTACCCAGTCAGTCAGGATCCAGGGTAGAAGGAAGATGACAATCAAGACTGACTACCTTGTCAAAGATGCCATCTGAATAACCTCTACAAGTGCCCTCTAGGGCTTCACAAGAAAGCAATGAAGACCAAGATACCTTGGAAATGTCCTCTGTGGAAACCAAAGCAGACTCCACCCAAGAGGCTCACATGTCGTGAACTGACTTACTCCTGAATGCACTTACCAGGCAGGATGCATTCTACTCCCAGTGGCCTCCATAGGTAAACAGACAGTAGAGGACTTGACCTCTGCCAGCACTTCCCTTGAACTGCTGAGGTGGATGGAGAAGGTCTGATTGGCAAGAGGAATGGGCAAATACTGTGAACCCGAACAAGACCCTCTGCCTATCCATCAGATACAGTGGTGGCATTCGTTTGAAGATTCTTCTGTACGAAGGAAGGCAGGACTATAGTCCGGCCAGGGTGATAAAGCATTGGTAGCAGCCCCCTTGAAGGAATGATGATATAGGTTTCAAAGCAAAAGAGGCCGTCAAAAGAACCAGAATGGTCTACTGCAAGCCAAGAGCTGCAGCATAGACATCACTCAGCAGATGCAGGAGTTTCCTGGAATGGAATGGAAGGAACCATAGACCAAAAGAAGAGTACTTCCAGGGCCGCCTATCATAGGAGCCCACTGAGACCACACAGGATCCTCAGATGGACAGAACTGATTCCCTCCTGCTGAAGGGGCCACGCTGAGATACACCCCAAGGAATCTCTTGAAGATGATTCCTGTAACAGAACAGGAATGCCACGTGAACCATAAGAGTTCACGTCCAAGTCCCAGTCCAGGACAATCTGCTAAAAAAGCTCTAACATCTGCCAAGAGCTTAATGGCTCAACAGGTTACTACCATTCCCAAACATCTCAAACTGACAGGCATGTACCTGCAAGGGACAGGCCTTAAGCAAGAAGGCACTGGGAAGTTGCCTTACCAGGAGCCTCTGCCATATTTCTTACTGTAGGCCTTTTAAGTGTCTAAACCAAATCACCACCAAAAGTTACATAATCATGAAAACTCAAAACATAAATACAATGTAACCATACTTAAAAGGCTATTTCCTCTTAATTTCCTCTGTCCAATAATATAGGATTCCTGTAAAGATACAAAACTACAACGCAAAACTACCTATCTCTGTATATGTTTTTTATATATTTCCTGCACATATATCCTAATATGCTAATTGAAATTTTCAGAAGTTATGTAAATATTTTATTACACATCATACATCTTTATCATAAATACTGAATGTGCATCGATTGTCTATACATAATCCAGTACACTAAGGGCCTGACTTTTCATCTGGGCGGAGCTGTGCCACGTCAGCGCATAGCCTGCCCACCATCTGTCTAACCTGGATTTTCAATGCCAGGACCATATGTGGCTCTGGCATTGAAAATCTGGGTCTTGCCACACAACCCAGAAGCCGCAGGAACTAGCTGAGTAGCACCGATGTTCGATGCTACCCACTTAGCCCCTGTGCCTGAAGATAGGCAAGGTTTTTCATCACCTATCTTTAAGGTGCAGAGGGCTAAGTGGGTAGCATCAAAAATTGGTGCTACCCATTTAGTCCTTTCCTCAGCCCTTGTTCTGCCCCGGAACGCCCTTAACATGCCCCGATGCTAACCACATAGCATCTAGGTGGGTTAGGGACTTATCTGGGATTTTCAAAGGACACTACCCATGTAGGTGCCTTTCAAAAATCCTGAATAAAGCATTTACATGAGTAACTAGGGCAGTTATCCTTGTAAATGCCTTTGAAAATCGGGCTCTAATTTAAAACACATCACCAGCCCAACCCAGTCTTCATTCATACACTCATTTATCACTCATACACATACACACATTATTTTCACACTTACACATATATATGAGCAAGAGAGCCACAAATATTCACTTAGATAACACCAAACTATACATCAAAATTAACTACCCCACCTATCCCACCAAGAGCCATTGTTATCTCTCATAATAAGAACAACCATATCTTAAAGTATCTCAGAGCAGTTGAAACACAGGCATTGTTCCAGGGATGTCTGATAACGGCTCTCAAATGTCTTCCTGACATTCCTCTCAACATGAAGATATCATATCTCCTTTACTCTTCTCTTTCTTCCAAAGTATGTTCCAACAACCCAAAATCCACAGTCCCTCTCAATGCCCAAACTTTAAACTACATACAGCTCCAGTGGGAACCCCAACGGGGCTGATATTTTATTGTCTCCTCTCAGCTAAACGATTTAGAGTACTTCAAAAGTATCTCAAAGATCACATCAAGCTCACATCAAGCAAGTGTTATATTCAGCATGTTCAGATCACACTCCGTACTGCAACAAACCACATTGCCCAGCTTCACTTCTACCTTAATTCTCCATGATCACTCCATATTCCATGCTCTGCGCTCCATAACCACTATCATTCCAACTATGGACCACTGTTTTGCCTCACCGGCTTCTTCAGGGAATCTATAACAATGAACATATCGCAAACAGACTGGGAACAGACTCGAAATAAAAAATACCCTTTAAAAACTGCAAACCACTGACCTGTTACAACACTCCCACACTGTTCTGAAGGCATCAAGCTCTGTCAAAAATGTCAATGCATGTGCCATACAACCTCCCCTTTATACTCTTCGAACCAATCAATAGAAACAACACCATTCTATTTGTGTATTTAAACCATGTGGTGCTAAAGTGTCCCACCTAAAAATATACTGTTATTCACAGCAACATAATCGTTGTTGCATATCACCACCATCCTCCCCACTTACTCTCTCTAGGACGAAGCATCAAAAATCCTGCAGAATATGGCCTATCACCCGCCAATGAGGAACCAGCCCCCACATCGAATAGCTGATAAATGTTCTATCATTCGAGCTTTCAATGGACATGATGTTTTTCCAATATATAATGAACATAGACAGATCATCACATAAATCAACCCACTCATGTGACAAGTGATGGAATCCCATAGTCTATGGATGCTAGAGTTTAAAACTAGTAAGTTCCAGGCTAACGGGACACACCACAGATCAGCCGCACTGCCTGTGTCCCCCAGATTCAATCATCATCCCAGATCTACTTCAAGAATGGGAATGCACCAAAAGATCCCATAAATTCCTACCTCTACGGAATGAAAACATAGGAGGATCCCTAAGTATTGTATGCACTCACAAAATGTCCTGTTGACGTAAAATCAAATCCCTAATATACCGGGATTGCATTGAATAGGGTTAGACATGGTGCCACCTTCCTCTGAGAATTAAGAAACAATAGGTCATGATTTACATTAGAAGCCCGCTTTCTAGCTCGATGTATCACCTGGTCTGTGCACCCACGATTCCAGAATTTCAATGTCATCCCATATGCTTAGGACTGAAACTCCTGCTATGTAGAACATAACTTGTAAAGGCACAAAAACTGTCTTGTGGGAATATTATCACGGATGTGTCGTGGATGAAAGCTATAATAAGAAAGTAAACTATTCTGGTCCATCGCCTTACAAAAAATTGAAGTGGACAAACCATCCTCTCCAAGAGGTATCCTGATTATCTAAAAAATGGGTCACATTCCGAGACACCTCCGGGGTAAATTACACTGGTGATCTCTTGGGCAGAATCTAGGGGGGGGGGGGGCGGGTAACATAATGAATTGAATTTGATTATTGAATTTATTTATTTAATAAACACTTATATACCGCACTTTCCAATAGATCAGGTGCGGTTTACAGAGAACAATTTGAATAAACAGAGGCAAATATAGAGTCTGTTCTTTTTACATGGAACATCAACAAACTATGTGCAGTAGGCTTGTGCCTTAATACATAAAACAAGATCAAAAAGGTCGAACTACTATATACAAGATACTTTTGGTAGAGTACATTGAAACTATGTACATGACATCAGAAACATTGTATTTGGGTTATATACATTGTAGTGCCATAGCAGAAAAGCCATCATGTAGACTTATTGATACCGTATGGGGGAGAGATTAATTAACTTTTCATGTGTTGTTGCTTGGTTTGATATATAATCCTTCTGTTATCCATTGTCATTAAGGGAGAAGGAAGTAGCCTGTAAGCCATAGTGTGACATGTATAGATGGGTTTTTATTTTCTTACGAAATTCTTTGATATCCGTGAATGTGTGAAAATGCTGTGGGAGTAGTAGAATGGCACCTGCAACCTGTGCCTGGCACCTGCACCTCTCTGTCTTTTTCCTGTAATGCTCGTTATTCAACTAAGCTTATTGATTCTCTTTTTCTTCCTTTCCTTTTCTTTTGGTTTGTAGATCTTTTCCATTATTTTCAAGCCAATGCTTTATTGTCAACCACCCTGCTGTTGGTTCGAAGGGCAGTATATTAAAATGAAATAAACCATAAACCACCTTCAGTTACTACTTGTGGTGATCTCGTGCAAAGCTGTATTTTCAGACCATAACTAGTATAACTGGTGGTCCGAGTCCAGAATTTCCATAGCCAGCATGCTGACCTGCCCCCTCCCTCCAAAGAACTCAAATAGCTTTAGATGGGTAGTTCATTGCATTCTGAATTGAAGTGAATGACAGTTCTTGGCAAACAGTCAGGGTCCCAGCCCTGGTACCTTTGTTTTGGAACACTTTTAGCACCGTCCTTCCCCAGAGTGAAAAGGACCCAGGCTTATTCAGAGTCTGCTGATTTCAGAACCATCCTAATGCCGGTCTTTCCTCAAGAGGTATAATGAAAGTCGGTCAAGTCTGGTTCTAGTCAGAATGTCAGTAATCTAATCCACCTCTAGCTTCAGAGTAGAATACCTGTATGTTTAAGGGCAGTAGTGATCTCAGTTACGAGAGTGGGGCCAGGAAGTCCAACTGGCAGCCTCTCAGTTGCCAAGATGGAGAGGGGTCACGTGAAAGTAGAGCATTTCTTTGGTGTGGCAGGAAGTGATCCTGTAGCTAGGACCTATCTGCCATGAGATGTAAAACCCTCTTGCACTGAGGAGATTTCTCCAGGGCCAAGTGCCCATTAGGGAAGGGTTAGGATGGCCGTTATAGTTGGTGATTCGATCATTAGATAGCTGGGAGGATGGTGGCTGTGAGGATTGCATGGTAACATGCCTGCCTGATGCAAGGGTAGTGAACCTCACGCACCACCTAGACAAGGTTTTAGATAGTGCTGGGGAGGAATCTGCTGTCTTGATACCTGTTGGCACCAAAGCCATAGGAAAGGGTGGGAAGGAGGTTTTGGAGGTCAAATTTAGGCCTTTAGGTAGAAAGTTGAAATCCAGAACTTCTAGGGTAGCATTCTCTGAAATGCTTCTCATTCTACATGCAGGAGCCAGAAGGCAGGCAGAGCTCTGAAATCTCAATGTGTGGATGAGATAATGGTGCAAGGAAAAGGGTTTGGGGTTTGTTAGGAACTTGGCAACATTCTGGGGAAGGGAGGGGCTTTTACAAAAGGAGGGGCTTCACCTTAACTGGGATGGAATCAGGCTGCTGGCATTAATCTTTAAAAAGGAGATAGAGCAGCTTTTAAACTAGATAATAGGGGAAAGCCGACAGTCTCCCGGGAGTGCATGGTTCAGAAGGATGTATCCTTGAAGGCTACTAGCAAGAGGGAAGTTACTGCATTTGTTAGGAACTGGGCAACATTCTGGATTCTATAGATAAATTATTGTATATAACTCACAATTTAAATAAGTTAAGCTTCAAAGCAATTCCTACATGTCTCCCTCACCTACATTTCACTGCAATCTGTTTAAGCTGACCTGTAAACCACTTTGATTAAAGGATAAGGCAGTATAGAATACCTGTTAAATAATTACAAAATAAATAAATCCCAACAGAGAGGTTCCAATAAAGATAAAAGTAACCCAGATGCCCTTAAGTACAGAGCTGAAATATTCCAGATTACCCCTGTCAACTGATAACCATATTAATATGAATAAAATACAACCTCTAAAATGCCTGTATGCAAATGCTAGAAGTCTAAAAAATAAGATGGAAGATCTAGAATATATAGCACTAAATGAAAGGTAATATATGACTGGCATCTCAAAGACCTGGTGGAAGGAGGACAACCAGTGGGACACTGTGATACCTGGGTACAAACTATATTGCAATGATAGGGTGGATCAAATTGGTGGAGAGGTTGTCCTCATGTTAGAGAGGGTAGAGCCACATAGGATTGAGGTTTTGCAGGAAACAAAATACACTAGAATCTCTATGGATAGAAATTCCATGTAAAAAGGGGAAGGCGATGGTAGTGGGGATATATTACTCACTGCCTGGCCAGAATGAACAGATGGATGATGAAATGCTGAAAGAAATCATGGAAACTAACTAAAGTTACAAAACAGTAATAATGGATGATTTCAATTATCCCAGTGTTGACTGGGTCAGTGTCACAGCAGGACATACTAGAGAGAAAAAGTTTCTAGATGAAATAAATGACTGCTTCTTGGAGCAGCTGTTTCATGAACCAACAACAGTCCATAGGGAAACACAGGATCTGGTGCAAGAGATAAGGGTTTTGGGGCCACTTGGCAATAGTGATTATAGCATGATCACATTTGATTTAATAAATGGAAGGAGGATGGCAAGGAAATCCACAGTATTACCTTTTAACTTTCAAAAGGGAGACTATGATAAAATTAGGTCAGTAGTTAAGAAAAAACTAAAAGGAGCAACAGCAAAGGTTAAAGATTTACATCAAGCATGAGCGTTATTTAGAAGTACTATCTTGTAAGCCCTGACTGGATGTATTCCATGCTTTAAGAAAAGTGGAAGGAAGGCCAAAAAACGTCTAGCATGGTTTAAGGGCAAGGTCACAGATGCTGTTGACAAAAAAGCATCTTTCAGGAAATGGAAAAAGGAGTCAAATGATGAACACGGGAAACATAAGCATTTGCAAGTTAGAGCAAGGCAAAGAGAAGATTTGAAAAGAAGCTTGCCATAGAAGGAAAAACATAAAATAATTTTTTCAAGTACATTTTTGACAAAAAACCTGTGAGAGAGTCAGTTGGACAATTGGACGATAAAAGGAGTGCTAAGTGAGGACAAGGCTATAGCACAGAGACTGAATTCTTTGCTTCAGTCTTTACTGAAGATGTAGGGAAGTTACCCATGTCTAAAATGATACGGTATATAAAGTGATGTATCAGAAGAATTGAAAGAAATATCCAGGAAGAACCAGGAAGATGTTTTGCAACTATTTGATAAACTGAAGGATAGCAAATCAACTGGACCAGCTGACTTATATCCAAGGTTGTTGCAAGAACTGTACTATGAGATGGCAGACCTTCTATTAGTAATCTGTGAACTATCATTAAAATCATCAGTAATCCTGGAAGACTGGAGAATGACCAATGAAATCTCAGTTTTTAAAAATTGTTTCAGGGGTGCTCCGGGAAACTACAGATTGGTCAGCCTAATGTCAGTACCAGGCAAAATCTTAGAAACCATTATAAGAAATAAAATTACTGAACATGTAGATAGACTTCTCCCATTAAACTATGACTAACATGGATTTAGCCAAGGCAAGTCTTGTCTTGTCTTATTAATCTGTTATATTTTTTTGAAGGTGTGGATAAATAATGGTGAGCTGGTTGATGTGGAGGCCAATTCAGTGATGATTATCCCTGGGCCTTCTAGATGTCCAGACATCTGGACGGCCCGGAGATGCACTCGATTCTGCTCTCACTGGGGGCTGGAGGAACCACAATCCCCGGCAGACCGTGAAAATATGCTTTCCCCACAGCCTGACCTTTTTGGGAATCTGCCAGGTACTTCTGACCTAGATTGACCACTGTTGGAAACAGGACGCTGGGCTTGATGGATCTTGGTCTGACCCAGTATGGCATATCTTTTATGTTCTTATTTACTTTCACAATTCTGAAATCCTGGTTCTACTGGGTGTGCTAGGAGCGAGGTGAAAGGAATCTCTCATCTCTTAATTAATGAGTAAACAGCTTTATTTTCTTTTTTAAACTTTTTATATATACACCTATTTTCAAAATGAAATACAAGAATTAGATCTAGCAAGAAAGAAGGCACAGTAAAGGTATACAATGTAAATACTACTACTAATAAACAAAACAAAAAATAGCTTTTAGCCCACAATAAGGGTGTGTGGGGGGGGAGGGGCACTTCACCAAAGAAAGGAAATAAAACCAAAAAAGTAATACAAGTATTACGGCAGAGACAACATCATGTTAACCTAACAGTGGCCCTTCTAGATTGGAGTCATCTCCATTCCACAACTACGGAAGGCCGAGCAGAAACAACTTTAGAGGCTGTAAAAGCAGATTACAGGCATTATTACTAAGAAAATATAACTGAACTCCTCCCCCCCCCCCCAACTTAATCAAACATTTAGACGGGAAAAGAAGAAAAAAAACAGTCCAACCGAATGAGATGTAGCAGGCTCTAACAAAAGAAATTGCTTTCTTTTCTGAATTGCCCTAGAGACATTAGGAAACATTCTAATATTACATTCCATGAACTTAGTATCTTTACATCTAAAGAACATTTTAAGTAACCAATCACTGTCCAGTTCCAGAGCCAGAGTGTAGCAGCCACTCGAGGTTCCAAATTGGATTGTTCCAAAACAGCCATTAAGTCCAAACTGTTTCGCCTTATATCATTATTCCTCAGTGTGTTGTGATTTCATCTGGTCTGCAAGGCTGAGGTCGGGCTAGTCCATCCATGGTTTTAGATTATTGGCTGACCTCCCTGCTATCCGCCCACAGGAAGGGTTACTATCATCTGTTATGTTTCCATCTTTGTGCATCTGTTCTCTTGATTAGCAGGGAATTTTTCAGTATAGTTTTATTTATTTATTTAAAGGGTATTTATATCCCACCTTATCCTTCAATCAAGGCAAGCAATCAATTTAAATTGGCATTTGTGTTCTCATGTGTTCTTATACTGTACAGTGAATGTGTGTGAGTGTGGTAGGTTGATTGGGGTGCGCTAATTACAGCATGAGCTTTTATACAGTGTTATGTGCAATGAGCATGCACATAAGTCATTAGTCCGGGGTTGGTGATCCCATTATGTGTTCAGGCCGTAGTACTCCATGAAGAGCAAAGTCTTTAGTTGCTTTCGAAAGTTCTTAGTGTCATCTGTCGATCGAAGTTCATCGGGGAGTGCGTTCCACATTGTAGGTGCCGCCATTGATAGTGCTCTTCGTGCGGTAGACTTGCGCGCCTTTGTGTAGTCTTTTGGCGTGTTGATTGTGTCCGATGTGGCTCTCCTCCTAGGTCTTGCGCTGGTGACGGGTTGTATGAGAGGTTGGAGGCTGAGTGCTGAGTTCCTGTGTTTGATTCTGAATATGTTTAGGATTGTTTTGTATTTGATGTGGGAGCTGATTGGGAGCTAGTGGAGGTCTTTTAGTATGGGGGTATGTGGGTCTTGTTTTGATGATCCGGATATTATTTATGCCGCCGTGTTTTGGGCTATTTGTAGTGGTTTGAGTGACTGTTTAGGCATGCCGATATAGATCGGGTTGCAGAAGTCAAGGATGGGAGTTATTAGGGCTTGACAGACTGTGCGGAAATGATCTTGCATGAGGAGGGGCTTGAGGCGTGTTTGGTTCACCGGCAAAGTAATCAAACATAATAGTAAAGATAAAAGTTTAGGCTGTGAGCAAATTTATTGATTAGAAAAATGAGTTTTACAGGATTTGAACTTCAGATGCCTGCATTGGTGCAATAATTTATTACAATGTAACAAAAGCATAATGATACAGGGGGTGTAAACAATAAGTCTCCTCCTGTTGCCTTTACATCCTCAATGCAGCCCGAGGCTAATGCATTTCATCTCCATTATTATTACAAGCTGTGTAAGTCTTGTTGAACGCGTCTGCTGCTGTATCATAGAGAGCCTTCCTTAATCTATGATGTTACTGAACAAGTAAACAGACTAAGGGCTTTTAGTACCGTATTAGCCTCAAAGACATAGAATGGCTTAGTGGTTAGAGTAGTACACTAGGAGCCAAGGAAACCAAAGTTCAAATGTTGCTTTGCCCTCTAACTTTCATTGTGATGTTTGGCAGTTGCTTTATCTGTGCTTGCCTTTGGTGCCTATTTAGATGGTCAGGTTGCAGTTTCTCCAAATGGATTAGTTTTGTGCATACCATGACAGTCGTGAACCTTACTTATAAGCCAGGGCATGGGGAGTATGATCTCCGTCTTCAAATTTACTGCTAAAGCTCGGCTAATAACGTAAGAGCCTAAGAAATGCCATACTGGGTCAGACCAAGGTCCATCAAGCCCAGTATCCTGTTTCTGACAGTGGCCAATCCAGGTCACAAGTACATAGCAATTTCCCAAAAAGACACACAGGTTCCATAATGCTTGAATTGGGGCAAGCAGTGGATTACGTGGGTCATCTTTAATTATGGTTCATGGACCTTTCATCCAGGAACTTGTCCAAACCTTTTTTAAACCCAGCTACACTCACAGCTTTTACTACATCCTCCGGTAATGAATTCCAGAGTTTGATTACACATTGAGTGAAAAAATATTTTCTCTTCTTAGTCTTAAACGGATTACACTGTTGCTTCATTGCATGTCCCGTAGTCTTTCTTTTTTTTGATGCCATAAAGAATCGATCTATGTTTACCCGTTCCACTCCATTCGTTAATTTATAGACCTCTATCATATCTCTCCTCAGTTGTCTCTTTTCCAGGTTGAAGATCCCTAACCTTATAAGCCTCTCCTCATAGGGCTATCCTTCCATCCCCTTTACCATTTTGGTGGCTCTTCTCTGTACCTTTTCTAATAGCGCTATATCCTTTTTACGATACGGCGACCAGAAGTGCACACAATATTCAAGGTGCGGTCACACTGTCGAACGATACAGATCTTTTGTTTCTGATTAGAAGGCCTCTTTGTAAAGGTCACTAGAAACAAGTTTAATTCTTTGTACTCAGACTATTTATTACCATTTTCCCCAAAATTTAGAATATATTCCAGAAGTTAAATATTTACAAATGCAGATCTATTAACAGTTGTAATAGTCTCTCTGGGTAGTCCTTCAAGTACTTGCATCATGCCAGAGAGCCTCGTGCTGGAGTTTGTAAGATGTAACATGTATGGATAGCTTGACAAGTTGTGCTTGGAAATTCTTTTTTATCCAGCCTATGGCACCCAACATGATGGGAAATACTTCTGTATCTTTCTGCCATATTTTCTTGTCTCTGACTGACTGCATTTCCTGGTATTTCAGGGTCTTCTGCCTCCTCACTTGATTCACAGAGTAGTCGCTTGGAACTGACACCTCTATCAATGCCGTTCTGGTGGTTTTCTCCTTAACCACTATACCCGGCTTCCTCGCATCCAGCTTGTTACCGGTCAGAATGGGAGTATTCCAGGTGGTCATAACCTCCTCATTCTCTTAGGGTCATGATCCCAGTGTTTTCGGGCACAGTGATGTTGTATTGCTTATAGAGTTTCCAGTGGATAAGGGGAGCTACTTTATTATGTCTTTCTGTATAGAAATTTTCTGCCATCAGAACTTCACAGACAGCTATGAGGTGAGTCACCATTTCCAGATCTTTCTTACAGAATCGACAGACGTCTGTGTTGCCAGTTTTTTCAATGCTTGCTGTAAACCATCTTGTCCATAAGCTGCTGTCCTGGGTTGCAACTATCAGCCTCTCATCCTTCAGTTTCAGTTCACCTCTCCTTAACCATTCATGTGTCCATTCCTGATAAACAAAGGGTTCCTGGAGTAACACTCTGTATTTCCACTGCATTTGTGCATCTGCCACTTGTTTGTTCTTGTTTGTTGAACTAATTCCTTGAAGAGTTTTTTCTCTTGTTTTGCAAATTCTGTTACTTGCTTTCCTGTGCATGCCTGTGGATTCTCACTCATTCCTTCTAATCGTCGGAACGCTTGTCCAAGTTCAATGATGGAGACAGATTCTGGACGTTTACTTTCATATTTCAGCACTTTTTGTGTATGGTCAGCTCTTTGGGGATGGAAATTATTGTTCTTGGATGCTTATCACCATTACAATGTGCTGCATTTATCTAGTAACGCTAAATCCTGTCATATGTTGTGAGTATTTGAAATCAAGTGAAGGGCAAATGCAATGTGTGCCTACGAGTCAGTCCTGACTCCTGGCGACCCAGAAGCTCCTGGGTTTTCTTGGCAGTGTCACCGGAAGTAGATTGCCAGGCCTTTCTTCCGAGGCAATGGAGGGTTAAGTGACTTGCCCAAGGCCACAAGGAGTGCTAGTGAGAATTGAACCCTGGTTGCTTGGTTACCAAGCCAGTGTCCTAACCACTAGGCTACTCCTCCACTTGAAGGGAGGAGGTGAAATTTGGTGTGTGAGATAGATACCTTAATCTTCATTAGCAGAACTGCACAGCTTTAGTCCTTGACGGCCCCAAGGAAGTCAAGTTTCCAGCTATTCCTAATGAATGCATGAAAGAGATTCAAATGCAATGGAAGCTGTACACATGCAGATCTGGCTTATGCATATTCATCAGGGATATCCTGAAAACCTGGCCTTTTAGTGCCCCTTGAGGCTGAACTTGCACACGCCTGTTTTATAGGAATAAGGCAGCTTTTAGTGAGGTAAAAAAAAGAACAATCATCAATTTTATGAAAAATGTTTCCTCCCAAAAAGAGTTGGCGGCTCTAGCACAGCATGTGCTTACATTTTCTTTCTGCTGCTTTTCATTCCACTATGCAAAGCTTCTTAGTCTTCTGTTGCCATTCAGAGCAGCGCTGCTGAAGTGGTTTTCAGTTTGCTTCTTATCCATGTAAAGAGCAAACAAACATATTGAGTAAACCTTAGACTTTGATAAATTGTTTTTCTAGATTTCTATAGCACCAGTGCATTCATTATTATTCATTTATCTGTCTTTGTATTCTGCCAGTCCAGTGTGGCATGTTCTCAGGAGATTACAAAGTATTACATAAAAAATAGTACATTAACAATGTAGAAACAATCAGCACAAGACAAGCTAGTGGCACGGCACTCACAAGGCATAAAAGGAGTAGCCTAGTAGTTAGAACAGCTGCCTGCTGACAAAAGAGACCAGGGTTTGAATCCTCATGACATTTGTGGCCTTGGTCAAGTCACTGAACCCTCTATTGCCTCAAGTGCAAACTTAGGAGCCTTTGCAAAAAGTCTTAACAAAGTGATTTTCCCAAGCTAGGCCTGCTCTCCGATGCAGAAAGCAAGCTAGCATGGGAAAATTGCCAGAAAAACTACTGTGCTAAACCGAAGCACACATAGTATGCTAATCACATGCAAAGTGATGCATAATTAATTGTGCCCGATGTTAACCTGGAAAAGAGACGGCTGAGGGGAGATATGATAAAAGTCTATAAATTAATGAACGGAGTGGAACGGGTAAACGTAGATCGATTGTTTATGTTAACAGAATATAGAAAGACTAGGGGACATACAATGAAGCTACAGGGTAAACTATTTAAGACTAATAAAAGAAAATATTTTTTCACTCAACGTGTAATCAAACTCTGGAATTTGTTACCGGAGGATGTAGTAAAGGCTGTTAGTGTAGCTGGGTTTAAAAAAGGTTTGGACAAGTTCCTGGAGGAAAGGTCCATAAACCATTATTAAGAAGGGACCCAGGATATCAATGCTTGATCCAGTACAAGCATTGCGGAACCTGTGTCTTTTGGGGAAACTGCTAGGTACGTATGATCTAGATTGGCCACTGTTGGAAACAGGATACTGGGCTTGATGGACCTTGGTCTGACCCAGTATGGCATATCTTATGTTATGTTCTTATGTTCTTAAAAAAACCCCAAACAAACTGTGGTGATACTGCTACTTTTAACAATGGATTTTTACACCAGTTTCAAGCAGGAACAGATCCAGTCAGGGACAAAAGGATCATCAGAGGTGAAGTTTCATGCTTCACCTCAGATGATCCATGCAATGGAGAAAACCCCCCAAAACCATCGGCATAGTGTCGGGGGGGGGGCGGCTAATGCTCCCTGGACATCACCCCCCCCCCCCGACCAGAAACATTTGTGGGTCTTCCCCAATGCATGGATCATCTGAGGCTGTCAAACTGCATATCAGTTGGTCCAGTTTTATGGGACAACATGCCAAAAACTCACACAACATTTAGGGGCTGCTAGTGCAGACCCCTGCGTGCATGTGTTTGGCTTGATCTCCTGGTTTAATGCTGACTTTTTGCACACAGGCATTTAGTATTTTCAGAAAGCCTTTGACAAGGTCCCTCATGAGATTCTTGGGGAAACTAAAAAGTCATGGCTTAGGAGGCAGTGAACTATTGTAGATCAGGAACTGGTTAAAAGATAGAAAGCAGAGGGTACGGCTAAATAGCCAATTTTCCCAATGGAAAAAAGGTGGATTACCCCAGGGATCTGTGCTGGGTTTGCTGCTTTTTAACATCTTCATAAATGACCTGGAAATGGGAATAACAAGTGAGGTGATCAAATTTGCGGATGACACAAAATTATTCAAAATTATTAAAACACAAGATGATTGTGAAAAATTGCTAGAGGACTTTGATAAATTGGATATCCAAATGGCAAATGAAATTTAATGTGGACAAGTGCAAAGTTATATACTTAGGGAGTCATTCTGAGCAGCATTTAGTGGGGATGTATGTCTGGTTTGGACTACATCCCTGCTAAATGCTTGGTCCCTATGCTGGATCCAGAGCTCCCAGCACGTACAGAGGAGATGTGCGGAAAGCTCTGGATGGGGCAGGTGGAGGAGCGGGGCAGAGGCGGGGTGTTCATCCTGGACATAAAGGGCCGATTCCAGTCTCCCAGAAGCCTCGCTGCCCCCTCCCCCACATCCCACTCAATACAAGAACTTGTTTGGCCTGTTCATTGCATCAAAACTCCAACTCTCCAGGCGTGCAGGCACTCTTTTTATTTATTTATTTACATTCTCTTATATACCGCGCTATGCAGCATCAGTGTGGTTTACATTGAACAAACTGAAATTACATTGAACAGGGCATTATAACTTGGAGATAACTATTTTACAGGGCACATGGGCTATGGAGGGTTAAGTGGCTTGCCCAAGACCACAAGGAGCACCTGTGGGACTAGAAACCCCAGTCCTTCCGGCCCAAGGTTGCTGTCCTCTAGTGGGATTTGAACCCCTGACCTTCCGGCCTGAAGTACCTTGCCCCAACCACTAGGCCACTCCTCCACTCCACTCTTACACCACACCAGGCGTTAACTATTTTGGCTAACATCAATAAAACAAATAACATTCCCCAACATCTGCCCCATCCCACTCCCAGTAGTCCTAGGAACTCTGTCCCCCACATCAAGATAACAGCTCCGGTCATTTCCACCTACTGGGTAGCAAACAGCCAATCCAGGTTTTAAATTTGCATTACAGTGCAGTATGGGATTTGTAGTCGCTCAAGTTTTCCATTGGAATCAGTGCTGCAGGACCCATAATGTATCAGAATGAGATAGTCAGTCATTCAGAAATCCAGGGCTGGCTTAAAATCTCACTCCTGGAACTGAGTAACTTGGCAACTATGACAATAAACATAAAATCTATTAAAATAGTAGGGCAGAGAGAAGGGACAATGGTAGATAAATTTGCCATCACATTCTTTATTTTTCTTAAGTCTGTATGTCTTGGCACTGTACAAGCTCAATCAATTTTTAGTTTGCTTTCTGATTGGAGTGCTGATGTCTAACTGCAATAAGTCATGTCTAAATATAAGCTTTGACTCATAAAGCCAGGCCCGACACAGGCCGTGTTTCGGGAATCATGTAAAGCACTCGAACCCAGAAGGTCCACTTTCTCTTCGAGTGCTTTACATGATTCCCCTGACGAAGCCTACAAGAGGGTGAAACGCACTCAGCGGCGCGTCTGTCAGCGTTGGGACAATTTAAGCTCAATTCCTTTTGAAAGCTAAGCACTTTTTCTTAAAAATTTAACAACAGTTTGTGAATTATTCTCTAAAGCTATTTTTATCTACGCTTTTGGTAGCAGCTTTTCAAAATAAAGGTCGTTGATGTTAATAAGGATGTAAGTCCGTTAGACGAAAACATGATAGTCTATTGGCTGCCCAAGTGAACTGAGACCTTCTGCTATCATTTCAAAGAAGAGTGTAGCTTTATCAAGTCTCTGGTTAGTTACGAATCATACTTTCAAGTTGTATTGCAGAGGTTCTTTTGATATATTGATATTATTATTATTATGCAATTCTAGTCGCCATATCTTAAAGGATATAGCAGAACTAGAAAAGGTACAGGGAAGAGCCACCAAATTAGTAAAGGGGATGGAGAGAGAACCTTATTAGGAAAGATTTAAAAGGTTAGGACTCTTCAACTTGGCAAAAAGATGGCTGAGAAGAGATATGATAGAAGTCTATAAAATAAAGAATAGAGTGGAGCAGGTAAACGTAGATTGGTTGTTTACTGCTTCAAAAAATAGAAAGACTAGGGGACATGCAATAAAGCTACAATATAGCCCATTTAAGACTAATAGAAGAAAATATTTTTTCGCTCAATGCATAATGAAACTCTAGAATTCATTACAGGAAGATGTAGTAAAAGCTGTTAGTGTAGCTCAGGGGTGGCCAACTCTAGTCTTGGTGCACCACAATCCAGCCTGGTTTATGATGTCTCTAATGAATATTCATGGGTATATTTGCATAGAATGGGAGAAAGTGGATACAAATATCTCATGAATATTCATTAAGGGCATCAAGAAAACCAGGCTGAATTGTGGTGCACTAGGGACCATAGTTGGCCACCCCTAGTGTAGCTGGCTTTAAAAATGGTTTGGACAAGTTTCTGGAGGAGAGGTCTATCAACCTATTAAAGAGGACCTGAGAAATCCACTGCTTACCCCTTAGATAAGCAGCATCAAATATTTGTACCATTTTGGGAACCTGCCAGGTACTTGTGACCTAGATTGGCAACTGTTGGAAACAGGATACTGGGCTTGATGGACCCTTGGTGTGACCTACTATGGTATCACTTATGTTCTAATGTTCTTGAGCTTCCCTTAAAGGGCAGGTGGTTGTTTCTGGAGGGCCTGGAGAAGTTGGTGAAAGACCTTGGCGAGGCCCGCAGAGGCTTCTGGAGGATAAGTCTAGAGTATCCAGAGTGCTTCTTGGAGGCACCCTGGGATGGGCAAGAGTCTTGGTAGGGCATACTCCTCTTACGGGTCTAAAGCCATAAAGGGTAAGCCCTTTTTTGACTCCCAATGTTCTCAGGAGCAACTTCTTTGGGAGTCGGTAAGCTCTCACAATAAGATTCAGGGGGTGGCTGCAACTGTTTTACTCAAAATGGACCCTTCCTCATTGCCCCTCCAGTTCAATTCAGACGCATGGGTTATGTTTGCCTACCAGCAGATGGAGACTGAGAACCACTGGTTTGATGATGTCATGGTATAAACGTCCTGTGCAACCCCCCACTTGCCAGTATTTCTCAGTCTCCAGCAGGTTGTTTAAGCCTGTGCAGTCTGAATTGGATTGGAGAAGAGGATGATATGGAATTTGTGGCATACATCGGCTATTGCTGGTAGCAATGCCTTGGGGTGCAGAACCTGGTGGTACCAGGTTTCTCTTCCTCTCTCCCCCCCCCCCCCACCCACCTTCCCAGTCTGTCTCAAATCTGGGGAACTAGATTGAAATAGCCTGGTTGGAGGTGGTCCCTCCCTTCTTTCTCTTTGGGAAGGGGGTTCGGTAAGTCTATAGAGTGCAGTGTCATACCTTTCTACTCCCTGCTGTGGGGAGGTGATCTGCAGCAGAAGCTATTTAAAAAAAAAAAAAGGCTGTGGATAATTTTTGGCACGAACATCTGCCATTTTCTTAAAGTTGAATTGAATAGTCAGGCTGGTCTCCACAGGGCTCAGTCCATGGTTTGTTTAAAAAAAAACCCAAAAATACAAAGCCAGATCGACAGGAGCGGTCGTTGAAATGGTGGATAGCCCAATTAGTGGCTGCCCTGCGATGAGTGATCATCCGGGTGGGGGGGGGGGGGGGGTGGGAGCGAACCTAATTCTGTAGGACTTGAGGTATTTCAGCATGAATGGCAGACATTTTGGATCCCTGGAGGGCTTCCCCAATGTGTATTTTGGATATCCTGAAAAGAATGCTGAGCTTGAATGACTTCTCAGTGGTGCTGAGTGCTGGACAGGCCTCTCCTATCACAATTAGGTGAGTAGGAATCAATGGAAAAGAAAAAGTAATACTAACTACAGAAAAGAAGATAAAAAATAAAATACAGCGCTATGCTTCTGTTAGCATTGTACTGTATCTTCCGGTGACTTAACGTGTACTCCAAGGAACTAGTAGTAGGGGCAGTTTCTGACTAATTTAGCTAGCTAGTAGATACTGTATTCTCCTTGAAACCTTTGGTAAAGGGAGCAGGAGATTGAAGTTTTGATTCAAATAGTTCAAGTTTTGCCCTTGGTCCTCTGATGTCACTTCCTGAAAGTAAGCTAAAGTGACTCTCTACAGGGTAACTTAGTGCATGCTGATAAGTTGTGAGCGGTCCAGAACTGAGGTGACTCAAGAGCTAGCCTGGGTTTTTCTTGAGGGATCCTTGGTTCAGGGAAGGATCACCTCCTATGGAAAGCTGTGATTTTGAGCCATTACATTTTGTAGCAGCTCAAGTTTGAATTATGCTCAAGGGATCGGTCTTTCACTTGCCAGTCTAAGGCTGGACCTCATGAGATCTGTGTATTTTTGTATAGTGACCTGCTATAGAATACATCAATTTCCAGCCCCAGCCCCAGCCCCAATATGATAGGGTTTTCATATTCTGATACGAAGGCCAAGGCCCAGGCCCAGGCACAGGCTTCCCAGCTGCTGGTTATAAGGCAACAAAATTAAAAAAAACAAAGCAACAAGTGTTCCTGTCCGGTCTAGGTTCAATCCTCACTACTGGGCTCTGTAATTACCTTGAGTGGGCAGTGCTGGGCATATCCCTTTCTGCATACTATGATTTCTCTTGCGCAGTATAGTTTACAGTGGAGATGCTGGCAGGTGTGGGGCTTGACAATCCTCCAGCCTTAAAGTTCAGCAAGACACTTGTCTGTTCTGTCGATGGGAATTGGCTGCAGTAGCCAGTCCAGTGGCACAGTAAGCAAAATGCTCTCTACTAATACGCTGGTTCGCAACCTACTTAGCTGTGAGAAGAAAAGGTCCAGGTGGATTGCCTCGACTGTCTATGGTGGTAGATGCGTAGGGGTTTGCAGATGTTGCTTCACACCTATTCTGCTTTGGAAGCACGCTTTAGTAGAGTGACTTAGGATCCTCTCTAATGCAGTCTTATGTTTGTTTTTATTCTCTGGATGAGTAGAGCAGTTAGGGGTCTGAAGCCCTTGCTCCTAGGCTGCTGCTCCTGTTCTCAGTCAAACCCGGGCAACTTGCATATTTCATATTGGGTGCTGGTGCACCCATGCCATACCTGTTCTCGCGTACTGTTCTTGGATTCCTTTGATGCTTGATGGGGGGACCCAGCCTTGGGCTGTTTCCGCTGTTCTGGAGCAAGAGCAGTCAGTTCTTTGTTTGGGACATGTATATAGTACTTTTGGTTTTGGTCAATTTCCTTCTAAGAACATAAGATATGCCATACTGGGTCAGGTCAAGCCCAGTATCCTGTTTCCAACAGCAGCCAATCCGGGTTAAAAGTGCCTGTCCACTTCCCAGAAAGGGTATACAGATTTCTCATTGCTTACCCCAGGGTATGCAGTGGTTCTCCCTAGTCCTCTTTAATAATGCTTTATGGATGTTGTTCCTCCTCCTATGGACTATTGTTTAATCTTTTCTAAGTTGGCCTTTAGGTACTGGCAGTTGGTCTACCTAATTTTTCAGCAGTTTATGGCTAAGAAGGAAGAAGAGAGATCTTCTGGGGGTGGGAGATGGTTTGGCTTTCCTTGAAATTATCTGCGTGCTGACTCAAGAACCCAGTCTAGAATCTGTGAATTGAATGAAATTTGAAGAGAAAATAAATAAATAAATAAATAGGTTGATTAAGAAATAGAAAATCAGTGTGAGGGCAAGTTATTCAATTTTCTTTGCTTCCTGAATGGAGTGCGAATGTGATGAGAGAGTCTCTCCATTTCCTGGTTCACTCAGGGGGGGAACTTAGTGATGCTGGTTTCCTAGGGTTTCTGGATGCCTAGGGATATGACAGCAATGCAGAGTAGGTTCTTGTTGCCGTAGAGACCGGTCTTTGCCCTCATTATTGTTTCATATTCAGATAATCCCCGGTCATGTGGGGTTTGCTGCATGCTTCAGCGAAGGGAACTCCCATTAGCAATCCTTTCTAATTTCCTTGATTTGGACAGCTGGCCTGGATGCAGTTCAACCAGTCGAGAGCATTTCCATCTAGCAGGAGGAAAGCTCAGTTGGACAACTTTGAATTTGGGAATATCTGTTGTTGCGTCTTGCCAGTGGGGTCGCAAGTTTTTATATAACTGCAATTGCTTGCGGAACCTCAATAGCTTGCATGTTAACTCTAGGTAACCATTTCTGTGAGCCAGAGTTCTGCGATTAGAGGTTCCATAAATTCATTCAGCTGGCCATGGTTTGGAAGACTGTCATTGTCGAATGCCTTCGTTAACTGTTGAGAGAAGGTTAGCCTGGAAGGCCAGACTCCTCTGTATTTAGTGCCCATTGCAGAACCTCTACAATCTTCTGGTTGGTTCTAGGGGTTGTTTCATTTGAAAGTAGATGGTCATCATCTAAGTGACATCTGGTGCTAATGGAGCCAGTCTTTTTGTTGGTTCGTGGCTGGGGTTGTGACAGCTCCAGTTCCTAGACATTTTAGGGTTTGTTTGTTTTAATGATTTTACAAATTAATCAAGCAACAACGCTTGTACAGAGAAGATATATCTTACAAAAGGATAACACTAAAGCAGTACAAATAAACAGGAAATATCATTAGTCGCCAAAGAGGAGGTATAAAAAAGAAAGTTATCAATTAGGGTGAGGAAACCCTACTGAGATACCAGGAAAATATTACATACTATAGATAATAGCTGAGGGCCCAAGATCTAATCCTACGCACGACTGACAACATCCTCAACAGGAGTAGAGACTACAGAAATTAGAGCACTAATAAATGCAGAAAGATCTTCTGGTTCAAAAAAATATACTTTTGTGCTTTAAGAACAATTATGCATTTACAAGGAAAATGCAGAAGGAAGCGCCAAGTTGCAAAACTCCTGGCTTTAATAGCAGAAGCTGCCTTCGCCTTTTCTACATCTCTCTTGATACATCTGGAAAAACTGAGATCTTTAAGCCATAAAACAAATTAGCTCTTTTCTTATAATAAAGCCTTAGCAACCAATCCCTATCTGAAGGTAGAGCAAAAGTAACAAGCAGAGTAGAAGCCAGCAACTTATCCGTAGTAGGTGATTGAAGAAGATCAGACACATTCAGAAAATCCATGTCCTTATTCTCATTAGAAACCTTACACTCCCTCTTGCCAGCTGGTAAATAAAACACCTTTGTAACAGATGGTATCAATTCCAAAGGAACACAAAGAGATTATTGCAAGTATTTTTTAAACAATTCCATAGAAGCCAAACCCGGAATCACAGGAAAGTTCAAAACTTGAACATTTGAAGACTGGGTAGAATTCTCCAGCGTCTATATTCGCACATAGGGCAATATTATCTTTAACTAGAGTCGTAGATAAATCAAAAACATGGTTTAACTTCTGTTCAATAGTTTCCACTTTTGCTTGGGTTTCCATCACTGCAGTATCCAGTTTTATTACAGACTCCTCCAAACGGGAAACCTTAATAGAAGACAAAGTCAGCCGCTGGCCAACCATCTGCGACAGCTTAGTATTGGTTTCCTAAATACTATCGAGAGTCATAGAATCCGGGTGGGGAAAGTCAAAGGAAAGAGGTGTAGTAGCACCGGACGCATTATCCCTCAAAATGCCAACTTTGCTCTTACTCTATAAAGGAGTACCCGTCTCTACATCATTTCCCACAGGCAGATCATCTAGGCTCACAAGGGCCGATCTTCCACTAACCTCCACCGGCGTGCCCTGTCTCTGAGCCATAGACTCGCCGCCTTCTGACAGGTCAACAGCTCCAACCACCGGGGGGAATCGGGAGAGCCCTAGGGAAGAAGTGGGGAACATGCATCCGGGGAGAGAGTTACATCTAGGCCAGAAGTTGCCAAACTTTTCTCTACTGGCACCACGACGTCTGCTCGAATCTCCCTTTTCGCTGTCTCGGAAAGCTGCACAAAACAATCCATAGGACCTGCCGGAGAAAGTAAAGGCACAGCGGGAAAAGTTCTTGATTTGCCTTTATGCTTAGGCATTGCAGCGTACTCACACCTCAGCCACCATTTGGTTAAGCCACACCTCCTCCGATATTTTAGTTTTGCAGGTCGGAGGAAACACAATGCCTTCCCTTTGAAAGTTTCCATTGATGGCTGGGGTCAGGAAGGGAGTCCCTCCTTGTTCTGGTCTTAACAGATCTTCTTCAATTACATGTGTATGTATTTCATTCTTAGGTTTAGTAGGGAGCTCTCATTTCAGTGGAGGTGAAAAGATGGACTTTTGTTTCTATGGTCAGGTTTGCTTGATTTCTTGAGTGGTCATAATATTCCTGACGTAGGCAGCAGTGCTGTTTAATGATCTGGTGCAGGAGAAATCTCTCCCTTCTTTTCCCCTCGAAGAGTATTACGTGGAAAGGGCATCCAGCTTCCCTGCATGAGGATTTTAGCTGTTCCTGACTCTGGTTTGTTAGTCAATCAAAACAATTTGTGAAAACCTTTCAAATCCATTCTTTTAAGAGCGGAAAGGATGCATTTGGTTTCTATGGCTAGGTTGAAGGTGCCATGTGCAGTGGTGTATTTGGCCTAGCAGGTTCATGTTCTCCTCTGTAGTCGCTGAGGCAGACTGCTTTATTTTTTCTTGGTAAGCCTTGTGGAGTTCCCAAGCCACTGTGGCCAATTGGAAAGAGATGGTCAGTCTTTTCCAGCAATGATGGTGCAGGGATTCACTTGGCTTCAGTTCTTCTTGGATAGAGTTGGGCTTGGAGTTATTTTATACCATGACATCATCAAACCAGTGGTTCTTAGTCTCCATCTGCTGTTAGGTGAGCATAACTCATGAATCTGGACTAGAGGGACTCAAGGAAAAGAAATTAGCAGGTAAGGCCTAATTTTACCATATCATCTCAAATCAATAAGGTCCTAGAGGTCTTTGGTCAGGGTTATGTGCTGGAGTTGGCAGAGCCTTTTCAGGTTGCCTTTCTGGAGCCTCCCTGTGGCTCCCTGCTCAAGCAGATACTGATCAAGGAAACTGCAGCACCTCCTGCAATTGCAGACTCCACAGAGCAAGGACAGGGCCGTCACTCCATCTACTTTGTGGTATCTGAGAAGGGTGACTCTATCAAGTGCATACTGGACCTGAAGGGAGTCAATGCCAGACATCAAGTGCCTCACTACTGCATGACCATCAGGTCGGTTATTGCTTTGGTTTGGCAAGGAGAGTTTCTATCGTTCATCGCCTTGCCAATGCATACATCCACATTCCCTTTTGGAAGTATCTTCAGTGGTTCCTCCACTTCTATGTCTTGGAATGCCATTTCCAGTTTTGGGCTTTGCCCTTTGGCCTGGCCATGGCATCTCACACCTTCTCAGAGGTGATGGTGGTGATGGCAGCATTTCTGCACAAGCAAGGCATCCAGGTTGCTTCATTCCTGGGCAACTGGCTGATTTGGTTCCATTCCTTGGAGCAATCCAGGGAGGACACAACCTTGTCAATTCAATGGCTGAAACAGCTGGGGTTGGTGGTTAATTACCGCAAGAGCGACATGGGTACCTCACAGAACTATGAATATCTGGGTGCTTGGTTCAGAACTTGCTTGGGAAGAATGTTTCTCATGCAGGAGAGGTTGCTCAAACTGCATCAGCAACTTAGGGAATTATGTGCTTACCTAGCTCCCCAGGCCTGGGACTACCTGCAATTCCTATTATTCGTGGCATCAATCCTGAAGTTGGTCCCTTGGGCTAGGACACACATCAACAGAGGCATATTTTGATGCACTGATTTCTCAGGTCCCAGCTGTTCGATCAGCATCTTCTCCCCCAGGAGATCAAGAAGCATTTGGTTTGGTGGCACTCTCAACATCTGTTAGAAGGGATGTCTATGGAAGTGCCAAATCGGGTGATAGCCACCATGGATGCCAGCCTGAAGGGCTGGGGAGCTCAATTTCTAGACCAGTTTGCCCAGGGTCTCTGGTCCACCCAGGAAGCCTTCTGGTTGATTATTTGGCTGGAGGCCAGAATAATCAGCCTGTCACTGGAGAGGTTTAGACTCTCCTAATGAGCAAAGCAGTCTGTGTGTTTTTGGACAATGCCACGGCTGTGACTTATGTCATTGAGCAAGCTGGGACTGATAGTGCAAGAGAAACACAGTGGCAGAGGTGACAGAGCTGTGTCATTGGGCAGAGGAAATCTGCTTGCCATGTCAGCAGCCTATATATCAGGCATTGACAACGCATAGGCTGAATTCTTGAGTTGGAATTCTGTGGTTCCTGGTGAGTGGGAGTTAAGCCCTCACGTTTATTCTCGTTGTGAGGAGGTGGGGCCTCTCGGTATTTGACTTGATAGCTACCCAGGGTGAATGTCAAAGTGGAGAACTTCTTCAGCTACAGGAAGGATACATAAGCAGTGGGCTTGGATACTCTGCTTCAGGAGTGGCCCCAGGAGAGTTTCCAATATGTCTTTTCTCTCTGTGGCCCTTGGTGAGCCATCTTCTTTAAAGAGTTCAATCACCTAGGTCTACTGATTCTAGTGGCACTAGGTTGGCCGTGCAGGCCATGGTATGAGATTTCTTAAGCCCATTGACTAGGGATTGGCTACACACATTTATTTTATTTAACAGGGTTTTAATATTACCTTATCATTTCAGTCAAAGTGGTTTACATTGTAACTTAAAATTGGTAATGTACATTAACCAGGGACATTGATAACTTGGATTTGTCTGAGGTAACGGAGGGTCAAGTGACTTGCCCAAGGCCACAAGGAGTGCTAGTGGGAATCGAACCCTGGTTTCATGGTTCCCAAGCCAGTGCTGTAACCATTAGGCTACTCCTCCATGCCACATAGCTAGCACAAAAGGTAGATGCAGTCTTGCGGCACGCTTATTTTTCACCATTGTTTACCCACGTATAATTTTTATAAGAGCCATTTTCATGTATAAAACCCTTTATAAAATTACCCTCTAGTATTTGAGTGAATAGGCAGCCATGGAGTGGTCAGGCTGAGAGAAGCCAGACTGGTGAAATGCAGATGTCATAGCTTGGTGATCAGCTTTTGTTAGTGCCGATCTCCAGCAGGTGTATGTGAGTAGTTTTATAAGTAAATCTCAGCTCTGGAAGATGTCAAGGGAATTTGGAGTGCTCTCATGTGGATGTTTGTGTTTGGTGTTTCCGTCATCATATATGACCTGAATCGTCTCGTGAGTACTGTCTAGCTTATCCATGCACTGAGTTTCTGAAATAGAGTTTATGTGCCTGTTGTCCTGTGAAAATTAAAAAGAGGCTTCTGAAATCACTGATCAGTGTAAAGTGCTGCTTTCTTTGAAGAACTACAGCCATGCTGAATGATGCATCTTAAGGGTAAAAATAGCAAAAACAACTGTACCTTAAACATTTGAGTAAATATCCTATCTTACCATTTGCAGATATATTTTGCTTTTACATCTTTTTCCACTTCTTCGGGAACAAACAGGAAGTCAGTCCTCACATATGGGTGACGGCAGCGATGGATCCTGCATGGTAACCTCTCCCCAGCTTTCAAAGAAAGCCTTTGGAAGATCCACCACACATGCGTGGCTGCCTTCCCGTCCAAGGGTGCCATCATGCCTCAGTCTTCTTTTCTTCGTGGAGCCCATTGGACGTTCGTCTGCATCTCAGAAAAGGTTGATATATCTTTTTTTTCTTTTCATTTTTTCCTCTCTGATTCACATACCTTCTTGCCTCCCTGGGTCCGCTGCTGCCTCTGCACCATGTTTTCTCGTGTCTTTTTCCTTGGTGCGTGAGAATGCTCATACCCTCCTTGATCAGGGCAATTGCATTTGATCTTGTGGGTGCCATCTTCCTCACTATGACCTTGGCCAGTGGGTTCAAGCAGTGTGACAGCTGCAGGTACACTATGTCCTGCACGGTCCCGCACAATTGCTGCCTCTGTTTTCTCAGTGTGGACCATGAGGACTCCTCCTGTGGGCTCTGTCAGCAAATGATGAACAAGGGACAGAGGAACTGTGAGAAGCAGCAAGAGTCCATGTTTCGGAAGACCTCTGTGATGGCTGTGCTCATTCTGAGCACTGAGGTCGTGGGGTGCAGGACAGGGGATCCTTTTCTGAAGGCCATTCCCCAAAGAGCCAGATGTTGTTGATGGCATTGTCAGGCAATAACGCCGGAGCCAAGGGTAAGTTTCATGGTCACCGGCATCGGAGCCCCCGGCATAATGCCGAGGGCGATGGCTAGGAATGGCCCTCCAAGCTGCCCCAGAGGAAGAAACTGCCATTGGCATCGGGAGGTTGACCATGGTCTCCCAAACTCATCCTCGTCGAGGATGCCTCTTTGATGGAGCCGATGTCGGGCTCAAACCCTCTGGCGTCCACACCGGCAGCTGTGGAACCTCCTGGCCTCGAGGTCAGAATGGCGGCCCTTGAGCGCACTGTGGACCAATGCAGTGTAGACCACTGCAGCATGGACCCAGCAGCATGGACCAATGTGCGGTTCCTCTCAGTCATCGGTCCTAACCACTGGCCCCTCCAACACAAGGGCATCTCTGGAGGTTGTGGGAACGATCCTGAAGCGCCATCAGCCTTGAAACGATTCCAGGACCCATTCTCTGTCCCACTCGGGGTGGAGGACTTCCCCAGCCAGTGCCTCTGGTTCAAATTGCAGGGGCTCCGGAGGCCTCATGGCACCAGTGACCCATCGCAGTCCCAAAGCCTGGAGGGTTCTCAAGGTTTCCTCCGACTCAGACTAGGAGACCGATGACAATTCCCCCAACATCTACCTCCATTGGAGGACCGATGCAGGTCCCCTCCCAAGGACTTCTCCTTTTTGGAGTTTGTCTGGGACATGGTAAAGACCTTGGCCTTCACCACGGAGTCCAAGAAGGAGCCTTGAGTGAAGGACTTCAAGATCCTCCAGTATGAGGCCCCTCCGAAGGAGGCAATCACCGTGCTGCTTCCTCCCATCCTTGAATGGCTTCTCTTTTGCATATGGGAGACCCTGGCCTCAGTGCTGATTGTGTACACGTGGCTCGATGCCATGTATTGAGTCTGCAGGATCCCTGGGTTTCTAAAGGCACAGCTGCCTCATATTTCATGGAGTTGGAGTCCGCCATGTGTAGGATTAAAAGCAAAAAGGCGCACTCCTCATGCCCCCTCTCCCCTTCCTCCCGCGCCCCCCCTCCCCGGCAGGGAAGCCTGCTCCATGGATACCTTGGGCAGAAAGTGCTTCCAGGGCTTGATGCATGTCAGCTGGATCCAGGTCTATCAGCTCTATATGGGCATGTAATTGTGGGACATGGTGAGGGAGCTCACTAGGTTCTTGGCTGGGCTGGCAAAAGAACCTCTTTAGCAGTTCCAGACTCTGACCTCGATATTCAAGGAGTGCTCCAGATTCCTATGATGGCTTTGAGTTGGTGGCCAGAGTAGCTGCGCTGGACATTAGTGCCTGAGACCTGGAGCAATGGGTGCAAGACAAGCTGGTTGATATCCCATGCTGGAGGAAGAATCTCTTCAGCAAACCCATGATGGACAAGCCCCTTTACCCAAAAAAGAGGAAGGCTTATGGAAACTACCCCCCCCCCCCGTACTTGGCCTTCTGAGTTCCCCAACAGGGCCAGCAGGCCAAGGGACAGGGTTACAGCCTGCATAAGCCTAAGGTCCTCAAACCCCAGGTAGCACCCCAGCCACAACCTGGTGGGGGGTTTTCACTACATGGGATTAGCCTCTCCTTCCGAGGAGGCCTAGTTCCGCAGCACATGTCGGGGGGGGGGGGGGGTGTCTGGTGTTCTTTGCCAACCAGTGGTCCAGCATCACCATCACTATCTGGGTCCTCCAGGTGGTGGGAGAGGGTTACCACCTCCATTTTGATCAGATGCTGCCCCCATTCTTTCCAGGGGAACTCACAATGACTCCTCTTCACCACGATTTGCTCCAGTGAAAGCTCACCGAGCTTCAAACCGTGGAACTAGTCCCACCCCACCTCAAGAGTGAGGAGTTCTACTCCCAGTACTTTCTGGTTTCCAAGAAGACCGGCAGCTTTCGTCCTATTCTGGATCTTCAAGATCTCAACAAGTTCCTGGTGAAGGAGAAGTTCAAGATGCTCTCTCTTGGAACATTGCTACCTTATCTCGATCAGGGAGATTGTGTCTTTAAGATTTAAAGAGCATAACCATACACGCACATTCCAATCCATCCACACCACCAGCAGTACCTCTGGTTTGTCATCGGAGGAAACCGCTACCAATACAGAGTCCTGCCCTTCTGCCTGGCTTCAGCCCCAAGGATGTTCACTAAGTGTCTAGCGGTGGTCGCTGGGGTGTTTGTTTTTCCCTATCTGGACAACTGGCTGGTCAGAGGCAGCATGCCATACCATTATCAGTCTAGAGCACCTGGGATTTGTTATCAACTACCCCAAGTCCCACCAGCAACTGACCCTAAGCAGAGAATCCATAGGGGCATTGCTAGACATGGTCCAGGCAAAAGACTTTCTCCCTCTCGACAGGGCCCGGCATCTAGCGGCCCTCACAAGGGAGGTTCAGAGTCAAAACTTGGCCTCAGCCCGGCTCATGCTGTACCTCCTGTGGTAATGGACTTGACAGTGCAAGTCATGACTGACACCCATCTCCACATGCGGCCGGCCCAGTGGGTCCTCTGCTCCCAGTGGTTCCTGGTGACGGGGTGCCTGCAGAACAGGGTGACCAACACTCATCCCCTTGCCAAGTCCCTCGCCTGGTGGCAGCAGCCACTGAACCTGCTAGCAGGAATGCCCTTTCTTTTCCTGACCCCTCAGAGGGTCCTCACTAAGTTGGGCTGGGGAGCCTATTGCGATGACCTCCACATTCAGGGCCTGTGTTTGGCATTGGAGAGCCTACAAAAGATCAACCTCTAGATCTCTGAGCCATTGCTTGTGCTCTCCAAGCTTTTCAGCAGCACCTGCGGAACCAGGCAGTTCTGATCCAGATGGACAATCAGGTGGCGATATTCTACATCAAGAAGTAGGGGGCACGGGGTCATCCCACCTGTGGTCAGAAGAGGTCCATATTTGCACTTTTGCCAGCGAGAGCAGGATGCTCCTCAGGGCAGTGAACCTCTCTGGCCAGGACAATGTACTGATGGACCATCTGAGCTGAGTTCTCAAGCCCCACGAGTGGCTGCTCGACCTGCAGGTAGCCAACTGAATGTTCCAGTGTTGGAGCCTTCCTGTGATGGATCTCTTTGCCAGCCTGGCCAATGCTCAGCTGGCCCGCTTCTGCTCCATAGCACCCCACCCCTTCTGGGAGGCAGCCGATACATTTCTCATTCTATGGACAGAAGGCTTTCATTATGCCTGACCTCCCACACCGCTCATTTCCAAGACACTCTTCAAGGTCCAGCTCGACCAGGCCACCCTGATCCTCATAGCCCCCCCCCGGTGGCCATGACAGCTGTGATTTCCACTGCTCCTCAGCCTATCTTGGGCACCCCCAGTCCCACTAGGGAGTGCCCCGGGCATGCCCTCACAGGTGGATGGTTCTCTCCTGCACCCCAACCTGGGGTCCCTGGCCCTGACAGCCTGGCTGCTGAAAGGCTAGCCCTGGCCCAGGGAAGTGGAGAAAGTCCTATTGGTCTCACGCAAGTACTCTACCTGGTAGGCATCCACCTTCAAGTGGCACTGCGTCTCAGTGTAGTGTGTGGAGAGGGGTGCCAATCTCTTCTCCTGTTCTGTCCAGCTGGTGCTGCAGTACTGCTGCACCTGTTTAATGCTGATCTCGTCTAACTCCACCAGGGTTTACCTCAGTGCGCTATCGGCACACCATCATCTCATCAAGGGGAAGCCACTCTCCTCCCAGCCTCTCATGGCTCACTTCCAGAAGGGCCTCCTGCTGTCTCAACCACCCATTTGTCCACCGGTAGTGGCGTGGGATCTCAATCCGGTCCTCTCGAAGCTCATCGCTCCACCCTTTGAGCCTCTGGCTTCCTGCCACCTCAGGTATCTGTCCTGGAAGGTGGTCTTCCTTATGGCCCCCATATCTGCCCACAGGGCCAGCGAACTGCAGGCTGTGGTGGCTCATGTCCCCTAAACCAGGTTTCACAGGAACAGGGTGGTGCTCCGAAAGCACCCTAAGTTCTCTAGTGGTCTCTGTGTTCCACCTCAACCCAGGAGGTGGTGTTTCCCACCTTTTTTCACATCCTCATGCCGGTAGGGCAGAGACCACTCTCCATATGCTAGACTGTAAACTGGAATTGGCCTATTATATAGAGTGGGCCAAGACCCATCGCTGCTTCTCGCAGATCTTCATCTCCTATGACCCTAGTCGCCTGGGTGTAGTGGTCTCCAAGTGTTCTATGTCCATCTGGGTGGCAGACTGCATCACCTTCACCTATGGTCAGGCTGGTCTTTTGCTGGAGCATCACATCATGGTGCACAGCGTCCGAGCCATGGTGGCTTCTGTGGCGAATCTCCCTTCAGCTCCCTTAACGGAGATCTACCGGACTCCACCTGGTCCTCAGTTCATATCTTTGCAGCGCATTAATGCCTGGAGAAGGAGTTGTGGCAGGACAGCGCCTTCAGCCAGGCAGTACTCTATCATTTGTTTGGGGTTTAAGGCAACTCCTGCCCTCTGGCCCTTCTATGTGTCCTGGCTACCAGAGAGCTGGATTCCCCAGTCGACGCTGGGGTCACTGCAGAGGTCCTGCAGCCGAGCTGTATTCTTGCTGTTTCTCATGGTTCATTTTTTGGGTTGTCTGAGGCATACAGGTTTTTTCAATAGCCTCTAGCTAGGGAGTCCCATATGTGAGAACTGACTTCCTGCTTGTTCCGAAAGTGTAGAAACTCACCTGTAGCAGGTGTTCTCCAGAAAAAGCAGGAATCAGTCCTCATAACACTCCCTCTTTCCTGTGGAGTTGCTTTTCTTTTTGTTGCCATCTGGAGCTACGTCATCCTAATGAGGCAAGATGGCATCCTTGGGTGGGCAGGCAGCCACGCATGCCTGGTAGATCTCCCAAAGGCTTTCTTTGAAAGCTGGGGAGAGGTTACCACGCAGGCCTCATCGGTACTGACATCACACATTTATAAGGACTGATTCCTGCTGTTCCCGGAGAACATCTGCTACAGGTGAGTAACTATACCGTATCTATCCCCCCACCCCTCCCCCATGCACATTTTGATTCTTTTTGTTCTCTCCTCCCAGCACTGCCTTCTCTCCAGCCTTTCTCTAACAGCTCCTTTGGCTCTCTTTGGGCCTGGCTACAGTACTTATCTCGAGGCATGTGCACCTGCTTATCCAGCTTTGGGTTTTATATGTATCCTTTAGTGCTTTTTATATCCTGTCTCTTCTTTTTCCTTAAGCCTTACAGGTTTGAACTCCATTCCAAATAGCCCTGTATTGGGGCTGCAACACCATAAGCTTTCATATCTACTTGGATTTTTTCCCTATTTCTAACCACTTCTTCCTCCTGGTTAAGTGTTTCCATTGTGCAGTGGCTGAGACTTCCTTCTTTGTGACTGTGACCACTCTTTAGTTTCTAGATGAAATACATGACTACTTCTTAGAGCAGCTGGTCCAAGAACTGACCAGAGGGGAAGCCATTTTGGACCTAGTCCTTAGTGGAACACCAGATCTGGCACAAGAGATAAGGGTGTTGGGGCCACTTGGCAATAGTGATCATACAATGATCGCATTTGATTTAATTAATGGAGGAGGGATGGTAAGGAAATCCACAGTACTACCTTTTAACTTTTGAAAGGGAGACTATGATAATATGAGGAAAATAGTTAAGAAAAAACTAAAAGGAGCAATTGCAAAGGTTAGACTTACATCAAGCTTGGGTGTTTAAAAATACTATCTTGAAAGCCCAGACCAGCTGTATTCCACACTTTAAGAAAAGTGGAAGGATGTCCAAAAACCTGCCAGCATGGCTTAAAGGTGAGATCAGAGAGGCTGTTGTTGCCAAAAATGCATATTTCAGGAAATGTAAAAAAGAGCCAAATGACACAAACTGGAAACAGCACAAGCACTGGCCAGTTAGATGCAAGGCATTGATAAGGCAGACAAAGAGAATTTGAGAAGAAGCTTGCTTTGGAAGCAAAAACGCGTAATAAAGACTTTTTCAAGTACATTCATAGCAAAAAACCTGTGAGAGAGTCAGTTGGACCATTAGATGATACAGGGGTAAAAGGGGCACTAAGAGGGGACAAGGCCATAGCGGAGAGACTGAATGAATTCTTTGCTTCAGGCTTTACTAAGGAAGATGCAGAGATGTTACTCATGACTGAAATGGTATATAAAGGTGATACTGCAGAAGAATTGAAAGAAATATTAATACACCGGGAAGATGTATTACAACTATTTGATAAACTGAAGAGTAGCAAATCACCTGGATTGGATGGTATACATCCAAGGGTGTCAAAAGAACTGAAAAATGAAATTGAAGACCTGCTATTAGTAATCTGTGAACTATCATTAAAATCATCTGTAATACCTGAAGATTGGAGGATGGCCAAAGTAATACCAATTTTTAAAAAGGGTTCTAGGGGTGATCCAGGAAACTATAGACTGCTGAGCTTGACATCAGTACCGGGAAAAATGGTAGAAACCCTCATAAAGAACAAAATTACTGAACATGTAGATAGTCATGGTTTAATGGGAGACAGCCAACATGGCTTTAGACAAGGAAGATCTTGTCTTACTAATCTGTTATGTGTTTTTGAATGTGTGAATAAACAGATAGACAAAGGTGAGTTGGTTGATATAGTGTATCTGGACTTTCAGAAAGCCTTTGACAAGGTCCCTCATCAGAGACTTTTGGCATAACTAAAAAGTCATGGGATAGGAGACAGTGTACTATTGTGGATCAGGATCTGGTTAAAAGATAGAAAGCAGAGGGTTGGGCTAAATGGCCAATTTTCCCAATGGAGAAAGGTGAATAGTAGAGAACCCCAGGGATCTGTGCTGGGTCCGCTGCCTTTTAAAATATTCATAAATGATCTGGAAATGGCAAAAAACTATTCAAAGTTGTTAAAACCCAAGAGGATTGTGAAAAATTGCAAGAGGATCTTGATAAATTGGAAGACTGGGCATCCAAATGACAGATGAAATTTAATGTGAACAAGTGCAAAGTTATGCACCTAGGAAAGAACAACCTAAACTATGGTTACACGATGCAAGGTTCCACATTAGGAACCACTACCCAGGGAAAAGATTTAGGAGTCATCGTGGATAACATATTAAAACCCTCGGCCCAGTATGCAGCAGTGGCTAAGAAAGCAAAAAGAATGCTAGGTATCATAAGGAAAGGAGTGGAAAATAAAACAAAGGATCTTATAATGCCTCTGTATTGTTCCATGATGCGACCGCTCATTGAATATTGTGTGCAGTTTCTGGTCACCATATCTTAAAAAGGATATAGCATTATTAGAAAAGGTACAGAGAAGAGCCCCCAAAATGGTAAAGAAGATAGAAGGATACCCCTATGAAGAGAGGCTAAAAAGAGTAGGGCTTTTCAACCTGGAAAAGAGGCGGCTGAGGGGAGATATGATAGAGGTCTATAAATTAATGAATGGAGTGGAATGGGTAAACGTAGATCGATTGTTTACGTCATCATAATATAGAAAGACTATAGGACATGCAATGAAGCTACAAGGTAACCTATTTAAGACTAAGAAGAGAAAATATTTTTTCACTCAATGTTAATCAAACTCTGGAATTTGTTACCGGAGGATGTAATAAAAGCTGTTAGTGTAGCTGGGTTTAAAAAAGGTTTGGACAAGTTCCTGGAGGAAAGGTCTATAAACCATTATTAAAAGGGACCCAGGATAACACTGCTTGACCCAATACAAACATTGTGGAACCTGTGTCTTTTGGGGAAACTGCTAGGTACTTATGACCTAGATTGGCCACTGCTGGAAACGGGATACTGGGCTTGATGGACATTGGCCTGACCCAGTATAGCATATCTTATGTTCTTATGTTCTTTCTACATCATCGCCAGCACTGAGCAGCCTGGGAAGTAGGAGCTACTATATACTCTGTAATCAAAATTGATCTTGTGCACGGCAGCATACTGCATAGCTGCTGAACCACAGTAGTGGCCCTGCAATCTAATTTTTCACAGTTGGATTGTAAATTCATGGTTATTGAATACAATAATCAAAACACTGTGACAAGAGCCATATGTACAGCATGCAGATAGCTTCTACTGTTTTTGCTTCCCCAGTCATTTCCCAGGAATTTCCCTTGCCATTACCATGACTCCTCTGACACTCGGAGATGAAGAACAGGTTGCATTTTATGGTATTTTTTTGTTTTATTTATTAGTATTTAGCTCACACCTTTCCAGTTGTAGTTCAAGGTGAGTTACAGTCAGGTACTATAGGCATTTTGCCCTGTCTCCAGAGGGCTTACAATCTAAGTTTGTACCTGAGGCAGTGAAGGGTTGCTTACCCAAGTTGGCGATTCAATCATTAGGCATGTAGATAGCTGGGTGACTGGTGGATATGAGGATCGCTTGGTAACTGAGTGTTGGAGAGGAGCCTGCTGTCTTGGTACATGTTGGTACCAATGACTTAGGAAAGTGTGGGAGGGAGGTTTCTCAGAAATGCTTCCCATTCCACGTGCAGGACCCAAAAGCAGGCAGTGCTCCGGAGTCTCAGTGTGTAGATGAGATGACAGTGAAAGGGATTGGATTTGTTAGGAACTGAGTAACATTCTGGGGAAGGAAGGGGCTTTTCCAAAAGGATAGGCTCCACTTTAGCTGGGAGAGAACCAGTTTGCTGGCATTAACCTTTAAAAAGGAGACAGAGCAGCTTTTAATCTAGATAATAGGGGACAGCCAACAGTTGCTCAAGAGCGCATCATTCAGAAGGATGTATCCTGAAGGATACTAGCAAAAAAGGGAAGTTAGGGAATCCCAACTGAGAGGTCCAATAAAGATAAAAATAACCCAGATGCCCTTAAGTACAGAGCAGACAGAGATGAAGCACTAAATGAAAATTTAGATGTAATTGGCATCTCAAGAGACCTGGTGGAAGGAGGACACCCAGGACACCCAGTGGGAAACTGTGATACCTAGGCACAAACTATATTGCAACCCCTCCACCAATTTGATCTACCCTATTTTAGAGAGGGCATTGAGTCACACAGGATTAAAGTTTTGCAGCAAACAAAATACACTAGAATCTCTATGGATAGAAATCCCATGTAAAAAGGGGAAGGCCAGCAGTGGGGGTGTACTGCCGACCACCTGGCAAGTATGAACAGATGGAGGATGAAATGCTAAAAGAAATCAGGGAAGCTAACAAAAATTACAACACAGTAATAATGGGTGATTTCAATTACCCCGGTATCAACTGGGTCAGTGTCACAGCAGAACATGCTAGGGAGATAAAAAGTTCTAGATGAAATAAATGACTGCTTCTTGGAGCAGCTGGTTCATGAACCAACAAGAGGGGAAGCTATTTGGGTCCCTAGTCCTTGGTGGAACACAGGATCTGATGTAAGAGATAAAGGTTTTGGGGCCACTAGGCAATAGTGATCATAGCATGATTCCATTTGATTTAATAAATGGAGAAAGGACAGCAAGGAAATCCACAGAACTACCTTTTAACTTTCAAAAGAGAGACTATCTTTGTGGATGATACCAAAATCTGCAGTACAGTAGACACCCAGGAAGGTGTAGATAACATGAGGAGGGATCCAGCTAAGTTTGAAGAATGATCTAGAATTTGGCAACTGGGATTTAATGTTAAAAAATGTAAGGTCATGCATTTGGGCTGCAGCAATCCAAGGGGGCAATATAGTATAGGGGGTGAAGTACCTTTGTCCACTAAAGAAGAGCGGGACCTAGGGGTGGTTGTGTCTGATGATCTTAAAGTAGCTAAACAAGTAGAAAAGGTGACAGCAAAAGCTAGAAGGATGCTTGGGTGCATACGGAGAGGAATGGCTAGCAGAAAAAAGGAGGTGATAGTGCCTTTGTATGTCTTTGGTGCGACCTCATTTGGAGTATAGTGTGCAGTTCTGGAGACCACATTTTCAAAAGGATATAAACAGGATGGAGTCAGTACAGAGGGTGGCTACTAAAATGTTTAGTGGTCTTCATTATAAAGCATATGAGGGCAGACTTAAAGATCTTAATATATACACCTTAGAGGAAAGGCGGGATAGAGGTGATATGATTGAGATGTTTAAATACCTCCATGGCATAAATGCACAGAGGGAGAGCCTCTTTCGTTTGAAAGCATGTTCTGCTACAAGGAGACATGGGATGAGGGTGAAAGGGGATAGATTCAGGAGTGATATGCGGAAATATTTCTTTATGGAAAGAGTGGTGGATCCATGGAATAGTCTCCCAGTAGAGGTGGTAGAGATGAGGACAGTAACTGAATTTAAAAAAGCATGGGACAAACACAGAGGATCTCTAAAGGAAAAAAGGGGACTGTTGTAGTTGTTGATATGGAAGGACAGACTAGATAGGCCATGTGGTATTTTCTGTCACCATTTTTCTATGATGCTATAATAAAATGAGGAAAATAGTTAAGAAAAAACTAAAAGGAGCAGCTGCAAAGGCTAAAGATTTACATAAAGCATGGGTGTTGTTTAATAATACACCAAACTCAAGAAAAATCACTATCTCCTGATTGAATTAAACACAATATCCATATTATCTTAACCAAGAGCAAGAAAAACAAACAGAAAAAGAAAACTTCAACCTTCTGATTTCTTACTAGCTAGAAAAGCCTCTACTGTATTGACACAACAAAAATGTACTTATCATTATCATAAGTTACAAGACGCTTACATGGATATTCTAAGAAAAACGATGCCCCAAGAGCCAAGACCATTATGAAGAGTAAGATTACTGAACATGTAGATAGTCATGGTTTAATGGGAGAAAGCCAACATGGTTTTAGCAAAGGAAAGTCTTGTCTTACTAATCTGTTATATTTTTTTGAAGATATGAATAAACAGGTAGACATATGTGAGCCAGTCGATATAGTGTATCTGGATTTTTAGAAAACTTTTGACAGGGTCCCTCATGAGAGACTCTTGGTGAAATTAAAAAGTCATGGGATAGGAGGCAGTGTGAACAAGTGAAAAGTTATGCAGTTTAGGAAAGAACAACCCAAACTAGGTTACACGATGCAAGATTCCTCATTAGGGGCTACCACCCAGGAAAAAGATTTAGGCATCATCGTGGATAATACATTGAAACCTTCCGCCCAGTGTGCAGCAGCAGCCAAGAAAGCAAATAGAATGCTAGGAATCATAAGAAAAGGAATGGAGAATAAAACCAAGGATAATATAATGCCTCTTTATCATTCCATGGTGTGACCACACCTTGAATATTGTGTGCAATTCTGGTCGCCATAATTTATTTATTTAACATTTCTTATATACCGCCTTTCATGATACCAAGGCGGTTTTATATTGAACAAATTGAAATTACATTGAACAGGACATTATAACTTGGAGATAACTATTTTACAGGGAACATGGGCAATGGAGGGTTAAGTGGCTTGCCCAAGACCACAAGGAGCACCTGTGGGACTAGAAACCCCAGTCCTTCTGGCCCAAGGCAACCTCTAGGCCATTGTGTGTGTGTGTGTGTGTAGAGAGAGAGAGAGAGAGAGAGAGATAAAAACTAATGAATGGAGTAGAATAGTTAACTGTAGATAGGTTGTTTACTCCATCAAAACATAGAAAGACTAAGGGACATGCAATGAAGCTACAATGTAATCCATTTAGGACTAGTCAGAGAAAATATTTGTTCACTCAACGTGTAGTCAAACTCTGGAATTCGTTACTGGAGCATGTAGTAAAAGCTGGTAGTATATCTGGATTTAAAACAAGTTTGGACAAATTCCTTAAGGAGAGGTTGAAAAAAACATTATTAAGGAGGTCCCAAGAAATCCACTGCTTTCCCCAAGACAAGCATTGTGGAACCTGTGTGCCTCTTTGGGAACCTCCAGGTACTTTTGACCTGGATTGACTACTGTTGGAAACAGGATACTCGGCTTGATGAACCTTGGTCTTACCCAGTATGGCATTTCTTAGGTTCTTAAGTTACTGGCAACGTCATCGTGTTTTTCAGTAATGCTTCCCTGGGCTTCAGCCACAATCTGCTATACTGTACATAAAGGAGTCTTGTTTGGGGACTGCCTCCTCTCCTCTTGCCTTTTGCTGCTCGCCACTCTTAGCTGTAACTTAACATGGGTATACTGCCCACTTGTCCGAACTCCTCAACCTATAGATGGTTCCTGTTTTGCTCTTTCTTGCCTGTGCACTCCTGCTCCTCAACATAGATGGGCCCCCCTCAGTTCATTGCTTTAAATATACCACCCAACGTCTGATTCAGGCAGCTGACTCAGTCATCTTCATTGTCACTTGTGTTGCCAGAGTGTCTCCACTGTTGCTGCTCCCTACACTCAGCAAGTCAAATCTGATATTCAGGGTGCACTCTCATCGTCTCACTCAGCCTGGGATAAGATGGACTGGTAGGACTCCGAAGAGGATTCTGAAGAGGGGAAAGAGGAGAAGGTGCTGTGTGTGGTGTGTGTATATATGTATAATCATACCTATTTAAAGCTGGAGGTATAGGGACTTTGAGCACTAGAACCTCCTGTTGTAACATATGCACATCAGTTCATTTCGGAAATCAGAAACCCTGCTCCATTGTGACAGGTCCATGTGTGAATTGCCCTCTTTCCCTGTGCTTTAAAAATTGGAAGAACGAATGGAGAGCTCTCAATTCTTCTCTAGATCTTTTCAAGGGTGCATACAAGTCCTCTGTGTCTGCACTATATATAGATGTGTGTTCCTCCTTGTTCTTGACAGTACCAAGACTCGCAAATGCAGCCTCTATATTTAATTTTATACAAAGGGACAGCCAAGAAAATATGGCATAGTTAGAAATTCTTTCAAAAACTGTAACACTGTGATCCTTTTAGGAAACTGTTACAGAGATCTCAGACAATCTCCTTCATACCTTGAAATGTCAGCAAACTTGGACTCAGTTCAGATCCTTTGTCAGCATAATGACTGCAGCTTATTTATCCATTGTCTTTGCTCAAGTAAAAGTTTAGGATGCCAAAAATGTTTTGCAATGTGTTTGAAGGGCTATTTAAATAAGCTGTTCTTGATCCTTTGTTTTTTTTCAGTATTGGTATCCTCCTTTCATTTAAACCTTGGTGATGCTTATTTCCATATTAAAAATTGGAAACCTGGATGTACAGTAAAAGGAACTGGCCAGTACTGAAGGAGGCCAGGGTTGCTGCCAACTGGGGCTCTGAGAGACTTAGCTTGCATTATCGACTCTTTGTTTTTTAGTTTTCTTTTGGCATTGTCAGGTTGAGTGACAGAGGGAGAGGAAAGAAAGAATGCTGGCAGAATTTATTTTTGTATGTTTTGCTCACAATTTTCCATTGGTAGTTCTAGATGAGCTATGTTCACATATAGTAGGTATTTTGATATACCAAGACTGTCAAAATTCTGTGCTAGATTTTTAATACAAATTTCTTCACTTTACCTCTGATGTAATAAACTGATATGTAAAAAGTACTGAAGTAAAAAAAAAATCAGCACTAAAATGGAGGCAAAGAAAAGAAAAGTGCATTAACTTCTGACGTGATTTTACATCTAACTTTACTTCCATTTTAACTTCATAAGTTTTTTGTTCCAGTCCCAATTGCCTTGGAGACCCTAGTCTAAGACCCCCAAGGTAGGGAGACCCTGGTTGAGGACACTGAGTGTCCTGAGGCCAAACAGCCCCCAAACCCAACTACCCACCTACCTATTCCTCTGCCTAACCTACAGACAACTCCAGATGTTCCTCCTTCCCCTTCCCCAGGGCAGTCGTCCTCTTTCTTTAGTATCGGTTCCTACTAGCTGCTGTTTTAAAAATGGCACTACTATCTGAACTTGACTGAACTCCATACTACTTTAAAATGGTGGCTGGCAGGAGCAGGTGCTGAAGAAGACGCTTTCACTGCACAAGGTATGCAAGAGAGGACCAGTGGGGGATGCCTGTAGGATTGGGTGGGAGAGTGGGTAGGGGGAGTTGAGGTCTTTTTCCCAGGGCAGGATGTCTCTGACTTGCAGGTTGAAGGCCACAGTAGCCTGGGACCTGGTGGCTTTGGATCAGGTATAGAACTGATTTGTTGTTCTACTAGTAGTAGTAGATCTCATGCGTGTGGGTCCTGAAATTAGGAATCGCATCTCCAGAGGTCTCCAACCTGGGGATCTGTGGTCTTGGTGGATTTTATTTATTTATTTAATTTTCCATTTATGTATTGCTTATTACATTTGCTTACATGTCTTATGAAACCCCTTAATGGAATTGGTTTAAATCATGTTGTTAAGTGTCATTGAGGCAATCATAGGGAGGATTTTACTGTGAAAGGAAACAAAAAGGGGGGGACAGGATGCTTAAGAAATACCTTTAAACCATTACATGTACTACTGTTGCTAAACATTTATATAGCACAATAGGTGTACAGAGCACTTTAGAGAGGCAGAACAGTTTATTACATCAGAGGTAATAAATAGCCAAATCCAGCAACATCAGAGTAACCACGATATCCACTCCTAGTCACAACCCGGACCAACCACTACCACTCAACTCACTCACAACACCATCAGCCAGAGGCATCAAGGACATCATTGCAACCATCAACTCCACCACTGCACCAAACGACCCCTGTCCAGCATATTGGATAAGATCTTTGCGCAATGAACTTAGTCCAACCCTAGCCAAGATCATGGGTCAGTCCTTCTCCACAGGAACATTCCCAGCATGCCTCAAACAGATGTCAATCAGGCTCCTTCTGAAGAACAACAAGCTGAACCCCCAGAAGGTTGAATCCTATCGACCAATCTCAAGCATCATGCTTCTAGCCAAGATTATTGAGAAGGTCGTCCAACGGTAAATCCAAGAACACATTACTCCACTGCCCTCCTCGATCCATGCCAACATGGCTTCAGGGAATCACATGCCATTGAAATGCTTCTGGCCACGCTTCTCAACACATTAATCACAGGGATCAACAACAACAGACGAGGATATGCCATGATCTTCTTGGATATCTCCACAGCTTTTGACTCCATCAACCACGGAAAAGGGAATTCAGGGCTCAGCGTGGAGCTGGTGCAAATTGTTCTTAACAGATAGATGGCAGCAGGTACGAACAGGCTCCATGACCTCTGAGTCTTTCCAACAAAAACTTGGAGTTCCCCCAGGGCTCTTCACTATCTGCCCTATTATTCAATATATATATGCAGCCCATATGTGCAATCATCTGCTCCTTTAACATCTCCTGCCTGATTTATGCAGATGACGTGCTACTCTTCTCCCCATTCAATACCGACCAACCAGACTTCTCATCACTAGTAAAGTGCTTTGATGCCGTCACTGACTGGCTCCACTCACAGAGCCTCAAGATAAACTTCAGCAAGACAGAAGTGCTGTTCATCACGAGAAACCAAACCTTCTCCCCACCGGCAACATTAAAGAAGAGAGACGCCGAGCTCCCGAGTCGATCCACCATCCGCTACCTAGGAGTCACGCTCGACCAGCACCTCAACTTGAAAGCGCACGTAGACAACACCGTCAAGAAAATCTACCACAAGATGAGGACAATTCAACATTTTCATCCCCTGCTGCAACCAAACATCTTCCGAATAGTGTTCCAGGCAATAGTAAACCCCCACTTCGACTACGCCAACGTGATCCTTCATGGCCTCCCCAAGAACACACTAAATCCACTACAGTTAGCAATGAATGCTGCTGCCCACTTCCTACACGGGGCCTCTAGAAGGGATCACATTACTCCAATCCTGAAAGACCTGCACTGGCTACCAATCTACTGCCGACTCACCTACAAAGTAGTACTGTTAACATTCAAGACCATCAACAAAACAACTGCTAGCTCCTTGACGAACCTTATACACCCCACACCCACAACCAGAGCAAGAAGATTCTTCGCCACCAACACATTGATAACCCCCAGCAAAGTAACAAAATTCACTCAGGCAACAAAAAACAGAGCCTTCATGTTCTACGCACCTACCTGCTGGAACGAGCTCCCAGTGACCATCCGCACGATCACTGACCTTGCACAATTCAGAAAGGCACTAAAGCACCACCTCTTTCTCCTACACTACGCCCAGGCTAACAGCACGTCCTCGCCTGACACAACCCTACAACCTAACCGTAAATAAATTACATCCCTGTCCATAGCTCTCAGGGCAAGCCATGTCATTGCAACTACATAGCGACTTCCTTCCCAGACTGTAAATAACCTGTATATATTTACCCCTGTTTTGAATCCAAGTTGTATTACCCGTTCGATGTAAGTGCAGAGCAGGCTCTTCCTACTCTGTACAAAATTGTTATCTGTAAACCGCACCGATTTTAAAGAGCGCAGTATATAAAAGCATTAAATAAATAAATTCTTTGTGGAGCTTGCAATGATGGACGGGAGTAAGTATGGATCCTGAAATGTAATTAAGAACTCTTGTTAGAGTGGAAATATGGCAACACAGCTGCAGTTAAGGAAGGCAATAACTGGCACCACTTTTACCACTGGAATACATGGGAGAGACCCTTTTTTCTGTGGAGCCTACTATCTGGCTATGGTGGTCATGCCAGAACCCGAATAGGCCCTTTCCACGTGCATGGGAGACATGTATCTTTATCTTTATTCAAACATTTGCTATACCACTTAAATCAAAGAACATACAGCGGTGTACAATACAAAAGTCAAATGACTGCTGGGGTAAAGGCAGAAAGGAACACCAATAATGGACAGGAAAGGACAGAAGAGCAGAGAGAGAAGAGAAAGGAGAAGGAGGAATGAAAGGTATAAAGTCACTGAAGAGGATGAGGGAGCTTGAAGGCGCATTGGAACAGATGGGTCTTTAGTGCAGATTTCAAGTGAGTGAAAGAGGGCTCAGAACGAAGTTCTAGGGGAACGGAGTTCCAGAGGGAAGGGGCTAGAAAGAAAAAGGCAGAAGAATGGGTGCGCTCAAGGTGTGCTTGCGAGGGGGAAGGGAGCTCCAAATGGTAGTTGTGGACAGAGCGGAGCGGACGGGGAAGGACGTGGAACCAGAGGAGGTCAGCCAGGTACTGAGGGGAGGAGGTGTGGATAATACGATGTGTGAGAATGAGGACTTTATAGGGCTCTTCAACCTGGAAAAAAAGCTGAGGGGAGATACGATAAAGATCTATAAAATATTGAATGGAACAGGTAAATGCAAATCAGTTGTTTACTCCTTCAAAAAGTAGAAAGATTAGGGATCACGCAATGAAGCTACAGTGTAGCACATTTAAGATTAATCGGAGAAAATATTATTTCACTCAATGCATACTCAAACTCTGGAATTCGTTACCAAAGGATGTAGTAAAATCTGTTAGTGTAGCTGGGTTTAAAAAAGGTTTAGCTAAGTTCCTGGATGAAAGGTCCATAAACCATTATTGTGGAAATCCACTGCTTACCCCTGGGTTAAGCAGCATGGACTCTGTCGCCCTTTTGGGAACCTGACAAGTACGTGTGACCTGGATTGGCCACTGTAGGATACAGGATATGGGGTTTGATGGACCCTTGGTCTGACCCAGTATGACATATCTTATATTCTTATGTAAATGGCATGTAATGTTTAAAAGATCAGCCCCTGTGCGTCTAGCTGCCCTGTTAACATCTCACCCTTTTTCTTTGTTAAGCAGATAACACACTTTAGTTCCTTACGGTCAGGAATCTTTTTCTCTGCTGTAGTTACTTGTATTGCTATGCTCTATGGTGAGTCATGTGGCTATTACTACAGTGTTTTGTCCTCCTCTAGCCCCTTATAATTGGTTTAGAAACAAGTTTGTTCACGCTTTTATCTGCCACATGCTACATTCTGTATATGACTTGAAAAAGAAATGCAATAAGAATGTAAAATCTTCTGAAAATGTGTAGCTTTCTTTTAAAACTAATGTGTTTGGGGTATAGCTATGGTTGAAAAGAGCAGATGGACATCTTCCAAGACGTGCATTGGTATCTCTTCTTTGATACATGATCTTGTTGTAAAGCATTCTTCCTTCAAGGAGGCCTAAGAAATTAAACCTTGCTTCCATTCACTAATTAGCTGGCTACTAGTTAGTAAAGATGCATGGCCTTTCCTGACCCTAATTCATAATTTATGTAGAAAGCATAAGAAACAGGTCATAGTATATCTTCAGCCCACACAGAAGGTCTTTTTTATTCATATGAATCTCTCGTACTAGCTTTCTAAAGTTATACAGAAGAAAATTTAGATCTGTAGGTGAAGACATTCAAATGGGAGAAATGTATCCAACTTTCCCATCTTCTTATAAATCATTACCACGGAAACATGTGCAACCCTCACTGTCTCGACACCCTAATCGGCAATTGTACCCTGAAGGGAGACCATGAGCCCCCATTTCAGGGACTGTAGCTCACGCCACTCTTGAGCACACAGCTGCTGGTATCAGCGTTCTTGCAAAGGCAAGTGAGCTGGGGGGAGAAAAGTGAGCAGATTGTGGGTGGGGGGGGGGATAGGGGAGATGAGTATGTGTGTGTATGGTGGGGGGAGAGTGTTATGGGAGGTCCACACTTCCACAACTGTTATAGATCCTCCTCCCTACCCCAGTGAAGTTATGTGAATGTTTGTTTTTTTGTACTCTTTGATAAAAACCTTTATATAGCGCTCTGCTTCAATAACTGAATTTTATCAGAGAGCAAGAGAGAGAGGGAAGGGCTGAAGCTTCTCCGAGATATAATCTCTAGCTGCAGTTTCTGCTCCTGTTTCTGGAGGAGGAAGTTATCATGCTGCGCACTGTGTGTAGCATTGCCAGCAAAACTGAGTAGAAAGAAGTAAGGTCAAAATAGTGTTAGAACTTTTACAAGTTTCCAAAATCAGAGACCCCGGTGTTTAAGAGAGAGATTACAAAGGTATATTCCAGTGAGAAGTCTATGATCATCACAGGGTAATTTATTAGTTATCCCTATAGTGAGAACTATGAAAGAAGCTGTTTGGCAGGTGAAGGCGTTTGTAGTGGTGATCCCAGCGAGATGGGATTCACTCCCATTGGTCTTCAAGCTGAGTTCAATTTGAGGTCATTTTAGTTTTTCCTGGTGCTAGCCTTCAAAGGTAAGAGGAAGGTATATAAGACAATTTTTGAAGACTGGTTATAAGGGTACATTTGGTATTTTATGTGTATGGTGTTTTTAAAAAAATGTTTTTCTTGACTGTTTTAAGTATTTTTCTGTATTTTCTTATAAAACATTGTTAAAGATTATTCACAAATCTTCTCTGAGCCATGGTGGTTTATGACAATAAGACAAACATACAACAGATCAGCATCAGATCAATTTACTGCAGTAAATGAGTTGGGTGAATAGCATTCGGTGTACTTGGCTCTTGAAAGGACAAGGCTAAAAAGTTTGGGTTCTCATCCCCATTGGTGAAGACCATGCTGAAAGCTAGAAGGTCTACCTAGAGGGTCTTTTAGGGGTATGTTTACTAAACTGCAGTAACGTTACATACCGCGCGTTAAGTAACGTTAACGCGCATTAACATTACATACCGCATGTTAACGTTACCTAATGATCGTTAACGTTACATAACGCGCGGTATGTAACATTAACGATCGTTAGGTAACATTAACATGCGGTATGTAACGTTAACGCGCGTTAATGTTACTTAACAATCGTTAACGTCCCTGGCCGCGGTAAACACCGCAGAAGGTGGAGAGAGGGCGGAGAGAAGGGGTCAATGGGTGGAGAGTGGGTGGGGAGAGGACCCTTTCACACTAAACGTGCTGAACTGAAGGGCTGAATCCTACCGCGAATGAAAACCTGCCATTAGATGCACATTTGCAGGAGAGAGAAACGATTTAAGTGTCAGCAATGTACAGCCTAGGCAGGGAGCCCAAGAAATGTGATGATAGTGCTCCATTTTCAGCAACACCATAGTGCCAAAGTATGAATGGCCACTATGGCGATGGTGCAAATGGGGCACAGGGGGCCGCAGGCGGGACATGTAGCATGGGCAGCTGGGGCACAGGGTGGACCAGGCGGGCGCCTAGGTGGCACATAGGAACATAGAAACCGGAAATCAGCAAGACAGCAGCTGACCAAGGCCAAACACAATCCACCTATATCTACCTGGTTCACCCTAGTCAATAGTTGCTAGGGCACTGACCTGACATCCCCCCAGCCATCCCACCCCCATGTGGAAGGGACATAATATTGGTAGGCAGTGATGGGGGGGATGTGAGGATGTCCATGTATGCCCCCCCACCTCGGGATCCGCTCCCTAGGCGGGTGCCAACTTACACAGTGGATGGCCTGGGACTGTGCACTACCAGCACCGACAGCAAATGGCCATGTCAGCTTGGCAGGGCGGGTGTGCCCGTGCTGGAGGGGGCAGTGCCACCTCCCTGCAGTGGACCTAGGCCATGCCCTGCATCAGTACGTGGTGTGCAGTGCAACATACAAAGTCTGGCTGAGGAAAAGTACAGGTAGCCCCAGGTACTATTGTGCATCTGTGGCAACAGTGTGGTGCAGTACACCCAGCCAGTGTGTCCAGAAGCAGAGGGTCACAGGTTCAAGCCCCAGCTGTGGTTCCTGCAGAGCATGTCCCTTTTTACCCTACAATGCAGCTACAACAGCAACATGTGCAAAGCCCAAAGCAGTGGCGAACAGGGGTACAAACACCCACCTACACAGGCTCCACAATCCAAAGATGCATGGAGAGTCAGGCTGTTGACCCCAGCATTGAGCTGAAGTTATCACCAGAGCACTACTACTATCCCCTGCACAGTTTAGCAATGTCAGCACTGTGATCAGGACCAGTGTGGCAGGCAGGGTTGCCAACCACCCCTATCTTTGTACAATGCTGCAATAGGAGTGAGTGTGTGTTTATGTCTATCCGTTGTTCTGTGGCTGCCCACCCTTCACTGGGCCCAAAATGTCCCACTGTTACCAGCGTTAGCCTGAATTAGGTGCATAACGAGGAGCAAGGTATTTTGGGTATGGCCCGGACAGGGCAGATTGGTCAGGGTGCATCTTCACAGGGTGTGGGGCAATGGCTGGGACACTGTAGTGCCTGACCACCACCTGCATGGACAGGGTGGTTACAGCATGGCATGCTGGTAGGGTACTCACTCTGACCGAGCAGTGACCATGGCAGGTCTAGGTTCCCACACAGTGTAGTGCGCTATCTGTCTCCAGTGATATATTTGTGTTCCCCAGTGCTGGGGTCCCAATCACTGAGATGCCTGCTTGCTGCACATAGTTCTTCTGTGAGCATGCACTATGGACTGGCTGGTGGACTGTCTACAGTTAGACTGTGCATGGTCAGAACACCTATAAGGTACAGTCTGATTGTGCAGACAGTGGTGGGAGGTAGTTGGGGTTTTCCAGACCTAACCTCAGCATTGCTGCTGGTCTGCCACTGCCCCATTCATAGGTATAGCTCTGGCCCACCAACCCTGGAGGGCTGTCTCATACAAACAGGATGGAGGTTGCTTCCCTGGGGCGAGGGCACCTGTTCTTTACCTACAAAAAGGGTGATGTGGGCCCTTTGGGGTATGTAGTGTATACCACTGCGCCCTATAAAGGCACTGCTACACACACCTCATGCAATTCTAGGAACCACTCTGCTCTGATAACAGCTGCCCATGTCAGCCAGACCCTAACACGGGGTACACATCAATCTAGCTGGTGTCTGGTCCCACAGGGCCACATGTGATGGCAGGAAACAGATGGACATCAAATTACCTTTGGCTGCACTGCAAGGAACACCTGTCACACACTGGTATTGATATGGATGTACAGCAGGACCTATCTCTAGCACCACATGTACTGCGGACCTAGTGCTGGGCACCCATCCTATCCCTCAGGGTGAACACAGAATCTGCACAATGGCATGGTCTGTAGCTACTCTGTGCCAGTATCATGCACTGTCAGTTTGTCTTTCCAAGCTGAGGTACCGGAGAGGTGCAGACCCCATTTGGTGATCAGCTGTAGACTGCTATTCATCATGTGCATTGCATCATGGGTACTGGTGGGGTTACCCTATCCTGGCACTCAGAGCAGACAGTTTGTGCGGTGACCTGCAGTCCTTCTGTACCCAGACATTGCTGTGACATACACCATGGAGGTATAGCCTACTGGTTAATACAATGCCATTCTTGGCAGTGTTCATGGGTTCAGTTCCTCATTTTTCCCTCCTCTCATGCCAGTCCTACTCAAATAGTGTGCATGCCTGTAGAGGTCATATTTTGCAGATCTGTGCTTCCAGCTCATAATACCCTCGCCACAATTGCCAACATTCCCTCGGTCCATCTATTTGTGTCTGTCAGCTGTGTAGAGTCCTGTCTGCCAGTGCAGGCTGCCACCCCATGTCATGCACTGCTACCCTTTCCTTCCTGATCTGCATGGCACCACCACTCCTCTGTCCACCCATCATTGTAACTATCCTGCCACCTCCGCCTCCACTGGGGGACACGTATTCCCATCGTCTGCCACCAACTGTTTTTCCAGTACTTTATATTGCCAACACCCTGTGCTGTGGTACAGCTGCCCCACCATATTTGTCATCAGTACTGGCAGGCACATGGGATGCCCACAGATATGGCAGGTCCAGCGGCTCCCACCTCTCCCTCCTTCACTCACCTGTTCATTGCCTTTCCTGAGTGCTCTATCTAGTGTTAGGGCTACATCTGTCTCTGTTCTGCACAGGTCATGCATGGCATCCTGAGGCACCTTGCAGTCCCTAGGGCACACCAACCTAGGACACCATAACCTTGTTAGGCCACCTTAACCTATGGTTCCATAGCCCAGGGTGCCTTCTGCGGTGCCTTGTCCAAGGGTGCCTAATATGGTGCTTAGCCTAGGAGGCCTTTTAGAGTGCCTTCTGAGGCACCTTACATGACACCTTACAAGGTGCCTTATAAAGCGCCTTGCAAGGTGCCTTACAAGGTGCCTTGTAACGCTCGTTAGTCTAAGGCGCCTTGTAACGCGTGTTAGTTGCTACAGCTTGTTGTAACGATGCAACGCCCACGCCTTTATATGGACATCTGTACCTTTACCGCGGAACCTAACGCGAATGACATTACCGCAGTTTAGTAAACATACCCCTTAGTGCTTCCTGGTGGTATAGCAAATTCAATAAATAAATAAATATCTCCTTGGTGTATATCAGGATCTGGAGGATTTTTGGTGCTAGCTGCAGAGAAATATGTTTCCGCATTTTGCACTTATGCGGGCTGGGTTCAAGAGGGCCCTGACATTTAACTCCATTAAAGTACACTGTGTGGCCTTAGCATGTTATAGGGGGTTCATATCAGACCTCCTTTGAGCAGGTGGTGTCACCATGGAACTTAAATGTGGTCCCCAACACTGTAGGAGAGCCTCCTTTTGAGCTTCTCAAAACAGCATCCTGGTGGATGTCTCGAGTAAGGCCATCTTTCTGGTAGCTATTACATCAGCTAGGAGGGTCTTGGAGCCCCAGGCACTCATGTGTACAAGCCATATCTATCTATCTATCTATCTATCTATTTATTTATTTATTTATTTGAGACGTTTATATATTGTATTTTCATTGTTCAATACGGTTTACATATAACAGAACATTACATGGAATGTGTTAACGTTATAAAGAACATTTAACTACATGTAAGAAACCATATAACTATTAGAATCCAATATAGTAGCATTAATGATAAATATCAGTAAATCCAAGGCATAAATAACATATATACGAGTATTGGGTATGTGTTTTGGTTGGTGTAATTGTTTTGGTGTGGTGCGAGTGATTTTATTGTTGAGGGCTGAAGGTGGACTGTATCTCAGCGGTATCTTTGTATATAATTTAGCAGTGTTGTTTGTTTGGTTATGTTATGCCCTGAAAATGCATTTGGAACAGGTGCGTTTTCAGGAGTTTTCTGAAATCCTTAGAATCAGTGGTTGTACGGATTTTCACTGGGAGGGAGTTCCAAACCATTGGAGCATACAATGAGAATGCTCTTTCTCATGCTGCAACAAGATGTTCTGTGGTGCTTCTTCTGTCTGTTATTGGGAAGTTTTCTTATTATAGTTTGTAAGTACACGGAGGACTGGTTATGGCGGATTTTAAATATAGTGACGATGTTCTTGTATTTGATTTTATCTATTAGCGGTAGCCAGTGGGGCTCTTTCATGATGGGAGCGATGTGTGAGCCCCTTGATGTTCCAGTAAGTACCCTAACCACGGTGTGCTGAGCCAGTTGTAATGGCAGCAGATGGGATTTCAGAAAGCCTAGGAGAATTGCATTGCAGAAGTCAATATGTGGAAGTGTCATTGCTTGGAAGACAGTCCTATAGTCGTGAAGTTCAAGTAGGAGGCAAAGTTGTTGTAGAGTTCTTATTTTATTGTAGATCTGCTTTGACAAATTGTTGATGTGGGTCTTCAGGGTAAGATGCTGGTCAATAGTTACTCCAAGATATCGTACTTCTGATTTGACTGCTCGTTCTGTTTGTTTGACCTTAAGTGTCTTTGGTGGGGTGAATGAAGGATCTTTGAAAATGAATAGCACTTCCATTTTGTTATAATTAATGGCAAGGCCTTGTTGGGAGAGCCATAGAGCAATTGAATTAAAGCACTGTACGATAGGTGTGAATTCCAGATCTGTGATTGAGAATGATGCATAAAACATTGTCATCTGCATATAGGTGGTATAGCATATCATGTGACTGGAGGATCTGGCAGATTGGCTGGATGTAGATATTGAATAATAATGATGAGCCCTGGGGTACTCCACGGTTCTGTGGGAATGGGTCTGAGCTTCAATTCTCGGATTTTACGATTTGTAGGCAATCAGTCAAATAGGATTGGATCCAGTTGCATGCTTTGTCAGTGATGCCAATGCAATGTAGTCTCTGTAAGAAAATCTTGTGACATATTGTGTCAAAGGCCGCTGAGATATCGAGGAATATAAGAATGAAGGCTTGTTTTGGTTTCTCTATTCCTTTGATTAGATGGTCGATTAGTGATACTAACAGTGTTTCCACTCCCTCGTTGGGGCAGAAACCATGCTGATGTGGGTTGAATGGGGCATTTAGGCTGATATAGTTTTGCAGTTGAAGTTGTACCACTTTCTTCATTATTTTCGTGAGGAAAGGTAAACTTGAAATAGGTCTATATGAATTTAGATTGGCAGGGTCTAGCTGCCTAAGGGGGAAGGCTTGCCCAGACGCTCTTCTGCTGGCACCCCGTCCCTGGTAACTCCCCAGGGGAGGGGGGCCCCCGAGGGCTTCAGTTCCAGCCTAGTCGATCCTCCTACATTTTCCTGAATCCCCTCTACCTACTGTTCCTCCACTGAATGGAACTCCGACTTGCAGCAGTAGCAAAATTCCAAAGCTGAGAGGGAGCCCTGTCGTGCTCCACATGCTAAATATGTGGGCTTGGGCATTCTCCCAACATAAGGTTAAGGCTAGCCCCAAACTGGAAGAGCCCCCCAAAACAACAAAACACAAGTAATTCTCCCGCAGCGTCTGGAGCTCCCTTCTCCACGTCTGAGAAACTCATCTCTCTATCATATGGAACCCTCCCAGAGGTTTCCAACTGCAGCCATCAGACATGCAGTCGGCCCCATAATGGCACTGAGCAGCTCATCCTTCAGCCTTTGCCCGCCAAACACTGCAGTCACAAGCAGGGCATGGCGGTGTTCTGTCCCCACAACACCTGAGCTCCAAAAACAAAAAAATGCCCCAAACAACAAAGCAGATCACTCTTACTGCCACAGCCTGAGCGCTGCTGCAACGGAACTGCCCAGGCAATGGCAGTTTCCGTGCCCTACACAGGTCCTCTGCACACCCTGCTCCTCCCCCCTCCCCCCCAAGCAGAACTCTTCTCCCACAGAAAGGATTGGGAGGTGCTCACCAAGCAGGCTGCGGTCGCTCCAATCAAGGCACGCACCAACTGCTTCACTGCTGCTATTTCTGATGCAGTCGTCAATAGCCCTGCTGGAACGCTGGCTCCCACAGCAGGTCGACCAGACACATCTGGTATGGCTTAGACTGCTTACAGCATCTGTGTGTCATTTTCTGGTCTTGGCAGGGGAGCTTGATATTCTGAACTAAACGAGACCCTACTTCTGCTGCAGGCTGAGGTACCTTCATGTCACTCAGCAGGTCTGGATTGTTTTTCCTCCAGACATGAAGTTGAGGCACCCGACTGACCCGAGAAATGGGTAATGGATGTTTACATAAGATGCATGTTCTGTGGGGTAAGAACCAGGTCTGAGGCTCCCTTGGATCAGCTCATCATACATGCAGCTGCCTATACACCATCTTGGGACCATCCTCCAAGTCTCTTAATTGTATATATTCCAGTTTAGACCCTGAACTTAATCTTCCTATCCACCAAGACCCTTTATATTTTGCTTTTTCCTTTTTTCTCTCTTTTTTAAAGTGCTAGGCTCTTTTATAACTTTCCTTTGTGCAGTGCCTATAGGGCTACCCTTACTCCTTTAGCCAGAGGCCTGCTAAACAAATCATTTATTTTTCTATTCTTTTCTCTCTTCATTTTTGTCTCTCCTCTTTCCCTAATCCCTTTATTGCTTTTTTCCTTGTCCTTGTCCCTTTCCATCTGTGCACCTGCTGAATCGAAGACTCAAAGAGGCTGTGAAGGTACATAGGAGCATATGTACCTTTTATAAAATTACCTACCTGGACGTTTTGCACAAATTTACACCAGACTTTTCTGTGAACACATATTTTGCAATTCCAGGACCACATATACATTTACTACATAAAAGTTCATGCTTTGTACTTGCTGCTAGCTTCTGTATAAATTCATGGTATGACTTTCGAATATTGTGTGCAATATAAGATATAAAAAAATTAGAAAAGGTACAGAGAAGAGCCGCCTAAATAGTAAAAGGGATGGAAGGAACTCCTATGAGGAGAGGCTTAAAAGGTTAGGGCTCTTCAACTTGGAAAAGAGACAGTTGAAGGGAGATATGATAGACCTCTACAAATTAATGAATGGAGTGGAATGGGTAAACGTAGATCGGTTGTTTACTCCATCAAAACGTAGAACGACTAGGGGACACTCAATGAAGCTACAGTGTAGCCCATTTAGGTCTAAGAGAAAATATTTTTCCTCTCAACAAGTAATCAAACTCTGGAATTTGTTACCGGAGGATGCAGTAAAAGCTATTAGTGTAGGTGGTTTAAAAAGATTTGGACAAGTTCCTGGAGGAAAAGTCCATAAACCATTATTAAAGAGGACCAGGGATAAGCATTGTGGAATCTGTTTACCTTTTTGAGAACCTGCCCGGTACTTGTGACCTGGATTGGCCACTGTTGGAAACAGGATACTGGACTTGATGGATCTTGATCTGACCCAATATGGCGTTTCTTATGTTCTTATACTAGTTGCCCCACCTCAAAAATGATATAATGAAACTAGAAAAGGCACTGTTCAATGTATTTGTGAGTGATATTGCTGAAGGACTGCATGGAAAAGTCTGTCTTTTTGCAGATGACATCAAAATTTGCAACAGAGAGGACTTCCCTGAGGGAGTGGATAACATGAGGAAAGATCTACAAAAGCTGGAAGAATGGTCTAATGCTTGGCAGTTAAGATGTAATGCGAAGACGTGCAGTGTCATGCACTTGGGAAGCAGAAATCCAGGGGAAATGTACGTGTTAGGGGGTAAGAGGTTGGTGTGCACGGACCAGGAGAAGGATCTTGGTGTGATTATTTCTGCGGATCTCAAGATGGCAAAACAGTGCGACAAGGCAGTTGCAAAAGCCAGGAAGATGTTGGGTTACATACAAAGAGGAATTACCAGCAGAAAGGAAGAGGTACTAATGCCACTGTATTAGTCACTGGTGAGGCCTCACTTGGAATACTGTGCTCAGTTTTGGAGACCATATCTTGCAAAGGATATAAAAAGACTGGAAACTGTTCAGAGGAAGGCGACCAAAATGATTTGGAGCCTGCCCCAGAAGCCTTATGAGAAAAGACTTGAAGACCTAAATATGTACACTCTGGAGGAAAGGAGGGGTAGGGGAGATATGATTTGGACCTTTAAATGCTTAAAGAGAAAATGAACAAACAAACCTCTTCCAAAGACAGGGAAGCTGTAAAACTAGAGGGCATAACATGAAGCTGCAAGGGGGTAAATTGAAAGGCAACGTCAGGAAATACTTTTTCACTGAAAGGGTGGTGGATGCTTGGAATGCCCTCCCGATAGAAGTGTTGGGGGCAAATACAGTGAGAGAATTCAAAATGGCACGGGACAGACACAGTGGATACCTTTACAGCAACAGGATAAAATCAAAATAAACTTAACTAATTTCTCAACATACAGGGGTGTCCTACACAGAGCGGTGGGTTCACCCCTAAAACAGACATGGGGAGGGGTAGCCTGCACGGAGCAGCAGGTGCACCTACACTTGCCATCTTACTGGGCAGACTAGATGGACCATACTGGTCTTTATCTGCCGTCATTTACTATGCTGTATGTTTACAAAAGGTCAAATAAATGGTGAAGGGGAAGGAACACCTCTCTTATGAAGAAAATGTAAATAGCTTGGGGCTCTTCTGCCTGGAAAAAAGAAGACCAAGAGACGATTCAATAGAAGTTGAAGGTGTCCGGGTGGAGAGCCCCGATTGGGCTGGAGGCGTTCGGGGCTCGCCACCCGGACGCCTCCAGCCCAATCGGGGCTCGCCACCCGGACGCCTCCAGCCCAATCGGGGCTTGCCACCTGGATGCCTTCAGCCCAATCGGGGCTTGCCACCCGGATGTCTCCAGCCTCTCGCCTGCCCAATCGGGGCTCTCCACCTAATTTAAAAGCAGGACAGCAGCTAAGATCAGCCCTTTCCCGGACATGTGCTCTCCCAGGAGGGATTGAGCCAGCCTTGTCCTGACGCCTCCAGCCCAATCGGGGCTCGCCACCCGGACACCTCCAGCCCAATCGGGGCTCGCCACCCGGACGCCTCCAGCCCAATCGGGGCTTGCCACCCAGACGCCTCTCGCCTGCCCAATCGGGGCTCTCCACCTAATTTAAAAGCAGGACAGCAGCTAAGAACAGCCCTTTCCCGGACGTATGCTCTCCCAGGAGGGATTGAGCCAACCTTGTCCTGACGCCTCCAGCCCAATCGGGGCTCGCCACCCGGACGCCTCCAGCCCAATCGGGGCTCGCCACCTGGACGCCTTCAGCCCAATCAGGGCTTGTCACCCGGACGCCTCCAGCCTCTCGCCTGCCCAATCGGGGCTCTCCACCTAATTTATAAGCAGGACAGCAGCTAAGATCAGCCCTTTCCCGGACATGTGCTCTCCCAGGAGGGATTGAGCCAGCCTTGTCCTGACACCTCCAGCCCAATCGGGGCTCTCCACCCGGATGCCTCCAGCCCAATCGGGGCTCGCCACCTGGACGCCTCCAGCCCAATCGGGGCTCGCCACCTGGACGCCTCCAGCCCAATCGGGGCTCGCCACCTGGACGCCTCCAGCCCAATCGGGGCTCGCCACCTGGACGCCTCCAGCCCAATCGGGGCTCGCCACCTGGACGCCTCCAGCCCAATCGGGGCTCGCCACCTGGACGCCTTCAGCCCAATCGGGGCTCGCCACCTGGACGCCTTCAGCTCAATCAGGGCTTGCCACCCGGACGCCTCCAGCCTCTCACCTGCCCAATCGGGGCTCTCCACCTAATTTAAAAGCAGGACACCAGCAAGCATGCCCACGCCTTGCGGGCCCATGCCTGAGGGCCTCGCCAGAGGGCCCTTCGGCATGGCCCTTAGGCGGTGGCCACGTACTCTCCAGGATCCATTAAACAGCCGAGAAGAAGCTGAAAGCCAGAACTCAAACCAGGACATAAAATGCAGGCCATTACCCTGACGAAGGCAGGGCCAAAACAATTACAAAGCAAAACAGACCATCCTAGAAGTCTATCAGAATCAACACAAAGAACACTGAACAACAAAAACAGACAACGGTCAGCAAAGGAGAACCACTTGAAGCCAGAAAAGCAACGACAGCAGCAACACAGGTAATCCAACATGGTCGCTACACATTACCTACCTCTACTACTCTTGACCACCCATCTTATCCCACAACTCACAAGCACTCCAATCAACACCCCCAACATCTTTTGGTTCCTCCCACAAACAATAATAACATACAAACACTACCAAGAGCAAAAGCAGGACCTCAATACAGGACAAACAACGAAACCCGGCAAACAAGGAAAGAAGAAGCACAGCACCCCCACTCACACCCACATAAACACCAACCGACCCACAAACATCTCCATAGAGCTTATCAACGCCAGTTCAGTACGAAACAAAACAAATACCATCTCTGACCACATAAAAGACCAGCAAACAGACATCCTGTGCATCACCGAGACATGGCTGTCACCCACCGACAATGTGCTACTCAACCAACTAGTCCCTGACACCTACACAGCATTCAACTGCCCTTGCACTCAAAGAAGAGGAGGAGAGGTCCTCATCATAGCAAGGACCAGCCTAAAGCTAAAAAGTAAAATCTCAACTAATACAAACCACTGCAACACAATCATCATTGAAAACTCGAACCTAGCCATATGCCTTACCTACAGAGCGCCAGACACACCATCAGATGAACTTTCAGCAATCCTAGAGGCAATATGCGCAGTCAACAACCTACACAAACAACTCATAATACTTGGAGACTTCAATCTCAGATCTACTAGCAGAAAAGAGGCAGAAGCCTTCCTATCAGCTCTGGACTCCCTCCAATTCACCCAACTCATCAACACCCCCACCCACAACCTTGGACACACCCCCGACCTAATCTTTGCTCTAAACAACTTAAAGGAAGGAAGCCTCATCTCAGGGCCATACATCACACCGGTACCCTGGTCAGACCACCACCTAATAAAGATTAAACTACAAGTAACAGACTCAAAAAGGCAAAACAATGACCCACCCCCAACCAGGAGATTCAAAAGCTTCAACAAGGAACAGTTCACACAAGACACGCAACTACTCCTCAATGCCGAAACAATGGACATAGATGAGCAAATCTCCAAATGGAACGACATCATTTCATCTGCCGCCAGACCACCCACCCGAAGAACACAACAATCACACAGCACTAAACCCTGCTCCACTCCATGGTACTCCAAGGATATACGAATAGCAAAGAGAGCACTAAGATGACTTGAACACCGATGGAGATGCAACAAATCAACATCCCTACAGGAACAATACCAGACAAAACAAAAGGAATATAACAACCTCATCAACCAGCAGAAGAAAGAATACCATACTAACCTTATCATGAAGTCCACTAACAAACCCCATGAACTCTACGAAATCGTAAAGAACCTCACCAAGGAACTATCCAAGAGAAACGAACAACAAATAGACCCACAGATCTTCGCTGACCACCTCAAGAACAAATTCACTGCAACACCCAAGAACAACAGAGCGTCAGTGAAATACAAGACATCCGAACCTGACCGGAGCTGGGGCACATTCGACATCCCATCGAATGAACAACTCTCCAAGATCATCACTGACCTCAACACCAGCACCGCCCCTACAGATCCCTGCCCAGTAGCCTGAATCAAAGTAATGAAAAAGGAACTAACACCAGTTGTACGGAAAATAGTAGATAACTCCCTCTCCAAGGGAACAATGCCAAACTCCCTGAAGCTAGCCACAATACGTCCAATCCCCAAGAAAACCACCCTGGCTAAAACTGACCCAACCGCCTACAGAACCATATCAAGCTTACCATTCCTGTCCAAGATCATCGAGAAAACAGTCCAACACCAGCTCCAACAACACATCGACATCTACAATCCACTGGACCCCAATCAACACGGTTTTCGACCCAGACATGGGGTTGAAACCATACTGATCCAGCTATTCGACAGCCTTTTGAGGACAATCGACAACACCAGAATGGGCGTCATCATGATATTCCTAGATATCTCCTCAGCTTTCGACACTGTCTGCCACACAACCCTACTAAACAGACTACAGGAGGCAGGCCTACACAGTACTACTCTGAGCTGGTTTACATCTTACCTCACCAACAGACAACTACAAGTCAAGTGTGGAACAAAGACCTCTCAACCGTTCAGAGCCACTCAAGAAGTCCCACAAGGCTCAGCTCTCTCCGCCCTGCTATTTAACATCTACCTACAACCCATTTGCACCATCATCAAGGACCACAAGATTCAATACACCATATACGCAGATGACATAATGATATACACACCAATCAAACTGGACAACCCAGACTACTCCAACATAGCCAACTGCTTCCAACAAATGGCAACCTGGCTGCAAGAAAACAACCTATCAATAAATTACAACAAAACCGAAGCTCTATTCATCACAAGAAACAGGACATTCTCACCATCGGCCACCATCAACCTAAACAACACCATCATACTGGTAAGAGAAGAAATAAAATACCTGGGAGTAATGCTCGACAAGGACCTCAACCTCCAGTCCCACATTGCAAAAATAACAAAGAGCGCTTACATCAAAATGAGGACAGTCAGAAGGCTCAAACCCATCCTCGCCCATGAACACTTCCGAACAGTCTGTCAAGCCATCATCACTCCAACCCTAGACTATTGTAATCACATCTACCAAGGACTACCTAAAAAGACAATAAAACCACTACAGCTAGCACAAAACACAGCCACACGACTCACGACAGATCACACAATTCACGATCACATCACCCCCATACTGTACCACCTACACTGGCTCCCAATCAGCTCCAGAATCCAATTCAAAGTACTTCTACACATATTTAAAATAATGCACAACCTATCAGCAGACAGCCTACACCCTCTCATAAAAACCGATGACAACAGGAGACCAAGAAGAAAAGGAACCTCAGACACCATCAGAACACCAAAAGAATTTGCTAAAACAAGGCTGTCCACATCAAGGAGGGCACTCTCCCTGGCAGCACCCTCTATATGGAACTCTCTCCCAGACCACATAAGATCAACCAAGAACCTCAAGGACTTCATAAAACTTCTTAAGACTGATCTATTTACAGTACATTTCAAGGACCTCACATAAATTTTCTACCTCAAGACATTACAGGATCACGATCCTACCCCCAAGATATTACAGAATCTCAATCCTAGCATGCCTCTCAAACAGCCCCATTTTGTATATATGTATATAGTTCATTATGTAAATAGTTCACCGATATAATCTAACGCACTGCCCCACACACTACACTTCTCAGTTCTCACACTGCATGCTACAAACCACACTTTATTATTGATTTTGATTGATGTGCCACACCGCCTTGATTTAACAATAAGGCGGTATACTAAATCCTTCTAAATAAATAAATAAATAAAGTTTATAGAATCATGAGTGGGATGGAAGATTCAGTAGGGACTAACAAGCAGCAGATTGAAACAAATCGTAGAAACTATTCTTTCGCACAGCTCATTCAACTTTGGAAGCTGCTGCTGGAGGATGTGGTGAAAGCAATTAACTGGGGCTCAAAAGAAGTTTTAACAAGTTCCTAGAGAACAAGTCCATAAAAATTATTAACCAGATAGACTTGGGAAAGCTACTGTATTGTTCATCCCTGGAATTGAGCTATTAGAACTAGATTTACCTCTTGGAATCTGCTGGGTTCCTGTGACCCAGACTGGCTGCTATTGAAGACAGGATGCTGGGCTTGATGTACTGATCGATCTGATTCAGCATGGCTTTTCTTATGTTTAAGCCCCTCCACCCCCACTCGCTTTCAATTATACAAACACCTATTTCTGTGCATAATATTTTATTTTATGCACAAAGGCTTAAAAAATTACCTCCTATAAGGCCGCAGAAGTCCTAACAAAAAGCTCCAAGACCTCTTATGTCTTGCAGGATATTGGTCTATCAGTAAATTGAGGAATGAAAACATTGTCACTACAATTTACTGCTAGCTTTTCCTCTACTGCCATCTTGTGGCAAGAAGACTGCATTTGCTTTTTCTTATGTAGGAATTAAGAAAATGATGGTAGAAAAAAAGATCATGCATCATATTTAATCTGTGCATTCAAACCAACAGTCAGGCCTCTATAAATCTCTTTTCCCTCAGTGATTCTTGGTGCTTGTGCCATGCTTTCTTGTATTCTTGGATTCTCCTCCATCACCTCCACTGGGAGACTGTTCCATTCATCCACTACCCTTTCTATAAAGAAATATATCTTTAGATTACTCTTGAGTCTGCCCCCGTTACCCTCATCCTATGACCTCTGTTTCCGGAGCCTCTTTTCCATTGAAAAAGTCTGACTCTAATGTATTTATATTTTCAAAGAACTTAAATGTCTCTGTTATCTTTTCTTTCCCACGTCTCTTCTTCTTTATATGTGTTTATAGATCTTTAAGTCTGACCCTATGTGCTTTATGATGAAGACCACCAACTATGTTAGTAACTGCAGTCTGACTGAACTCCATTTGGTTTATATCTTTTTGAAGGTGCAATGTTCAGAATTGTAAGTATGCCAAATGGTGCCTCACCACAGACTTATACAGAGACAGTATTATCAACTTTTCCTTGCTGGCTATTCCTTTCCTAATGCACTCAAGCAGTGTTCATGCTCTTCATATTGTTTTTTTCTGCCTGTTCAGCCACCTTTAAGGGAGATCAAGTATGGAGCCCTTTTGTACATAGAAAAAATTCACCACTTATACTCATTGCACCTTTGGGTTTTTACAGCCAGACATGACCCTGTACTTTAATAACATTAAATCCTGTCTGCTAAACTCTAAACCAATCAATCACAACTTTTTATCTGTTGGTACAGACATGACAGAGCATTCCCATGTGTGCGACACACTGAATATTACAATCTGTGGCTAAAGAAAAAAAGGCCCACATATCATTTTATTGTAGCTAAAAATAATGAAAAATAAATCTCAACTATTCTTAATAAAATTTACCTTCCTTTAAACAGTCATTGTAATCAAAGTAACTACATTTTATTTTTTTTCACTAAATGTTTAGTCTTTACTTCATCAGTGAGAAATCTGAGATTGATGGGCTGCACTTAAGTTTTCAATGTGTGGTTGAATGGTAGACAAATTCACACTAAACTTACTGTCAAACATCAGGAGGTTTTTTTGTACTTATTTTGGAGTCTATACAGAGCAGAGCTAGGATGTTTCCCTCTATATATTGTCATACAACATATATATATATTCAAATTCTGGTATCGCTTCAGTAACAGCAATAGAAAATCCATCTACTGTTAGATACTTTTGTAAATTTACACAAAACCCTGTGAATAAGCTATTCAGAACCTATGTAGCAAAGCTTGCACAGCATAAAAGCACCAATTCACACGAATCTAGTAGGATGAAATGTGGGCCTGCTATTGAATTGAGCCAGCTATGCACCACTCTGGTGCATAGCTATCCCCGCTGACCTCTAACCCCGGATATTTAAAAACATAAGATATGTCATACTGGGTCAGACCAAAGTCCATCAAGCCCAGTATCCTGTTTCCTGTTTAATGCCGGGGTCATATGCAGCCCCCATCATTGAATATCTGGCATTGCCACACATGCCCCGGAGCCAGAGAAGCTGACTGGGTAGCGGTGATATTGCACCGCTGACTGGTTAACTCCCACAGGTAAAACAAAGCCAGCTTTTGCTTCGCCTAGTTTTACTTGGATAGCAGTGCAATATCGCCACTACCTGATTAACAACTGTTGCCGCCTCTGCTCTGCTCTAGAACGCCCACAACACACTCCGATGCTAAGCTTCGTGTAAGGGAAATGATCATGGATATTTAGCGGCACTCCCATGTTAGTGCCATTGAATATCCCGTTCAGAGGCATTTACATGGTTTACAGGTCTGGACACACTGGTTGAGAACTATTGCTCTAGACCAGAGGTTCTCAACCCAATCCTCAGGACACACCTAGCCAGTCAGCAGGAGCCTCTCTGTCTGGGCTCCACTCCAGACCTCATCTCTCAGGAGGACAGGACCTTGCTGCACCCCAGTATCTGGTCCATGACCCTCACGGCTTGCATGCTGAGTGGGTAGTTCTCTCAGAACTTAATCTGCCTGGGGATGTATCTGAAGTCATCCTAGTCTCATGCAGGAAATCCACATGCAAATCGTACATGTTCAAGTAGCAGAGGTTCTCCACCGGGTGCACTGGCAGGACTCTGGATTTCATCTGTGCTGTGGACAAGCTGCTGGAATGCCTTCTGCACCTCTTGGATTCCGGTCTCAAGTCCAATTCGTTCAGAGTCCACCTGAGCATAATTGGGGCTTGGAGGAAAAGCCCATCTCAACTCATTCCCTGGTGGCTCGCTTCATGTGGGGCTTACTCCTTGCTAAGCCTTCGGTCAAGCCCCCGCCGGTGGTATGGGACCTTAATGTGGTTCTAGCGCAGCTCTTGTCAGCTCTTTGAGCTGCTCGCTTCCTGCCCTCTGAAATTCCTGACCTGGAAGGTCTTGTGGCGGTGACTTCAGCATGCCATGTGAGTGAACTCCAGGTCCTGGTGTCTCACCTGCTGTACACCAGGTGTTCTCTTTTGATAGCAGGAATAAGTCCTCACAACCTCCCTGACGAGTTGCGTTTTGGCCACTGCTGTTTTATTGTACTGGAGAGAAGATGGCGCCATGGCAGATGGGAAGGCAGATGCACATGCGCAGTGGAGCCTCCCAGAAGCTTCCAGTGGAAGCTGGGGAGCATTCCTGCACGGGGCTCTGTTGGGGATGTCACCATATATGAGGACTTATTGCTGCTGTCCATGGAGAACACCTTCAACAGGTGAGTAACTACGCTTTACAGATTCATTCCCAGAGCTTTCCAGCAATTTTGTCACATTCAGGACATCCATCTCATGTAAGTAAGACTGTTGCAATGCAACTTTGAACAGTTTCTTGTCACGAAGATGTTCTCCAAGTTTTACCATTTCAGCTGTCTTTTTCTTCCATTTGCATCTTTGCTCTAATGACTACTTTCCGAGTTTCTCTTTGCTTCTCCAGATAATGCCTGTTTTCCTTTTCTCCGATGTTCATAATTTACAGATAGACCGTTTTTTTACTTATGGTTTCAGCTACTTCTTTTAAATAACACAGTGGCCTCCTATTCCTCTTACCTTTATTCACTTTCCAAACAAAAAGTTTTATCACCTTTCATTAGACTATTTCCTTTCAGTTTTGCCCACTGTGCTTCTTCATCTAGATGTTCCCATCGAGCTAGTGACTCCTTGAGGTACTCATCCATTTCAACAGAGTAAGTTTTCCCAAAATAGTGTATTAAGTATCTCATCAGTGAATGAACCTTCTCCACCTGTACTCCAGTATTGAACCATACTATCTGCCTATGCTTTATGGTCTTGCTGAATGGTAACTGATGATCACCAGTTTGCCAAAAAAATAGCTTGTTTAGTTTCTGAGACTTCTAGCCTGTCAATTGCCTTGTAAGAACCGGACCCTGAATAAAAAGTGAACTTGGGCTTTTAGCTGTGGTAGGCGAAGGCCTATGATCCATGCTAATTGAACTAAACAGACAGGCCTAAGCAGCTTGACCTGTAACTGAAGCCTGTAGTTAGGCCCAGAGGAATGAAAACCCCCCTGAATGATGACACCATAGAATTGAAACTTAACTCAGCTTAACTGAACATAGCTAAGCAGAAACGAAACTTAGAAAAGACAGAAAACAGCTCTAATTGGTACTGATAAGAGAGCACAGCTTTTATGGAATTAATTAACTCTGCAGAAAGCAAGGTTACAGTGCCCTGCTATCACTCATATTCCAGCAAGCCAGTGACCTTGGAGGAGAGAAGTATCGAAAGTCTAAGAACTGTCCATTGTAATAAGGACTGAAAGGGGGGCAACCAGGTGCTGAGCCCAGATCAAGGTCCTCATTGGATAGCTACATAGTGGTACCAGGACCAATAGATGGGTGAGAGGGGTTACTGGGACCAATGAAAAGTTTGCCTATGTCTAGAATGGAGAAGAACGGTATAAAAGTTGTTGTTTTGCTAGAAACCATTGCTCAGCCATTTTGAAATTGCTTATTGCTCGAGCCTGTGCACATTTAACTGGCTTGGATCCTTGAAATGACTCCTGGTTTTATTTATTGCATGCTTATCTGCTGCTACATTCTTGGTGCGTTGGCCGGGAAGTGCGAGTGGTAGATGGTTGCTACATAGCCTCCTGCCAGCCTGTCATACAGTCGTAACCCGATCAGTTCCTTCTTGGTTCCTTGAATTGATTGGGCCTGAAGAAGGCTTCCAGACACATATAATATATACCTTGGAACTCAGTCTTCTCTGTCCTTAGATAGATCTCTTGTAGGTTCTGAATGCCATGCTGTTTGACTTGTGCCTGTTCAAGGATTCTGTCTGTGCTTGTTGTTTGGATTCGGTATTGGATCTGGTTCTTTTCCTGCCTCCTCTTCTGATTGGCATCCAATCACTAGTTACTGTAACTCCACTTGCAACACCTATGCTCCAAGCCCTGGATGCTCACTAGTACCTGAGGGCTCTTCCTGAAGGGAGAGGGAGCTGTTATAGGTGAAGGTGCAGTCTCATAGTCACTGATGTTCCCCAGGGGTGTTTCTGCTTGTTTTGCAACCTCCTAACCCGGTTGTAACCCAATATTCTTGAATTTTGTTAGCTACTAGTTTTTATCATGTCTAATAAGAACATAAGTAAGCCATGCTGAGTTGGAACTAGGTTCCCAGAGCCCAGCATACTGTCTCCAACAATGGCCAGTCCAAGTCACAAGTATCTGGCAGACCCCAAAAGTACATCAATTTGTCATATATCATTTCCAAGGGTAAACAGATTTTATGGACTTTTTTTCAGGAATTTATCCAAATCTTTTTTTTTTAATCTCTACTGTGTTAGTCCCCTTGACCATGTTCTCCAGCATCAGATTCCACAGCTTAACTATATGCTATAAAAAAAATGCTTTCTAGAATTTGTTTTCAGTCTGCTTGTTGTTAATTTAGTGGCCTGCCGTCTTATTTTAACTGCTCCATCCTACCCATGATTTTATAAAACTTATAATATCCCCTTTCTTGGTAGGTTATTCCTGGTGTTTACTAACTTCTCAATAAAGAAGTATTTTCTCAGTTGTGTTCTGAACCTTCCTCCCTACAGCTTCTAATCAGGACCCCCTTGTCTTGGAATATTATAGTAACATAATATATGAAGGCAGATAATAGTATATGACAACAGGAGCTTAATATGTATACTTTAGAAGAAAGATGGGATAGAGGTGATATGATTGAGATGTTTAAATACCTCCATGGCATAAATGCACAGGAGGAGAGCCTCTTTTGATTGAAAGCAAGCTCTGTTACGAGGGGACATAGGATGTGGGTGAAAGGGGATAGACTCAGGAGAAATATGTAGAAATATTTCTTTACAGAAAGAGTGGAATAGTCTCCCAGTGGAGGTGGTAGACATGAGGACAGTATCTGAATTTAAAAAAGCATGGGACAAACACAGAGGATCTGTAAAGGAAAAAAGGGGACTGTTGTAGTGGTTGATATGGAAGGGCAGACGTAGGCCATGGGGTCTTTTTCTGCTATCATGTTTCTATGTAATTTCCTTGTCTATAGAAAATTTCACCTTGGATTTGATTTTCAGCTTTAATACTCACCTTTTCCATGTTCTTATTTCACACTTTCCAATTCTTGTCCTTCAGTTTATATGCAGCTAATGCATCTCTGCGCTTCCTTCTTACCTGCTCTGCATTTCAATATTTCTATTATAACCTCCTTTCCCTTCTGTTTTCTAGAGCCTACATTTTGAATTCTCCTGTCTCTCTTTGCAGGGTCTGTATTACAAACCTTGCCGTTTGATGACGTTTATTTGAACTGCTTCCGTTCTCTCTATCTGTAAAAGGATGAATCCTCCACAACTGAGCATGGTTTTTGAACTAGGGTTTCTAGTACTCAAGGTGAGCGAATAGAAGCAATGTCACTGCTGCCTTAACTGTAAGAAGGAATTGCGTACGTGACCTCTGTGATATGAGAAGCTTCTTTTGCATTCTGGTTACCCTCCGCTGCCTTATTCTTAAGGCGCTCTTCAGTTTCAGTGGAATTGTCGTCATAGGGATTTCCTAATGCTGAACAAGGTATCAAGGAATAACAAAGAAGATGGAAAGAGACTTTGGAAAGAAGGCATCAGAAATGCAGCTAATTTTAAATGCTTCCTTAAGAACTGGTTACAGCAGAATCTTTAAAATCCATGTGTGCACCATTAGAGGGTGTGAAAGCTGTGAATCATGCTGCTTTATACTGTAACTTACAGGTTGGCATAACAAACCCTCTATTTATTAACTGCTGTTGCTCTCTCACACCACAAAATTATACAGGAGGTGAAAGTGACAGCCAGTGTTCCTGCAGGTGAATCATAAGTAAACACTTCCTGTGAGTATTCTTAAGAGGGCGCTGATTACGTCCCCAAAGAGTACTTGTTAGCCAGCACACAATACACTGAAAGAGACCTACTTACCAAAAAATCTAATAGGGCAAAACACGTCCTTCTCAAAGATAAACTGCAATATGAAGAAAAGAAAAACATTAGCTTAATATGGCTGTAGAGGTTTTTTGAGTAAAATGTACAACTATATATAGAGGAAGCAATATGCAAACTAGCCTGGTTCTTGGATCAATTGCATGCTAAAAACTCAGAAATATTTATAGTGGAAATCCTGAAAACCAGAGATGTCTGTGGCATTCAAGGACCAGTGTATGTCCTCACTGACCTTGACTATGTATGGAAGACTTTCCCAGTCCTGTCCTGGCAATGCCACACCCTGGATATCCTCTGTCCCTGACAGGCTATCTCGTGCCTATTCATTATGGATAGCCTCATAACCTGACTGGCTGTGGAGTCACCCTGGCTGGTTTGGGGAAGCCTCGATGTAAGGAAAGTAGTAGTGTGAACTTTTTCAGGAGTGAGTGACATACAGCATTGCATAGCCATACTACAAAGTTCAGCGTGCAATTACTGTAAAGCGGTATATTAAGGAAAGCAGAAGCGCGGCGATTGAACTGAAAATCATTAGTTTGGTTTAAATGTGCTATCAGTTTTCAGGTCCACCATATTTACTTCAATTTCCGACATTCCAGCGTAGGACATTCCTCAGATCAGTGGCCCCAAGCACCTCTGAGCCATGCAGTAATGAGGTGCAGATGCAAGGAAAGGAGTGTATAAAAATGCAAATTCACAAATTCCATGTAAGAGAATATAAAGAAACAAAGCTAATTGTGAGCAAAATAATGCGAGGACCTAGAGGGAAAAGAACCATCATTTTTTGTGAAGCTGTTCGGCTTCATAAAGCTGTTAATGTGGAGTAGTAGTAGATTTTCCAAGTGAAATTGTTCTCTTATTTGCCTGTTCTTTTAATTTTGATACGCATTCCAGTTGCTAGCCAAGTGAGAGAAAAAGTTTGTTTTGTTAGCACAATAATACATATTCTTAAATATAGTGGGGAATACTACATGCCAAGGCCCTTTCTCTTCAGCTTTTATTCTTAACATTTTCCTATCTCCTCTGTTTTATTTACCACCAAACATACACGTATTATAAGGGAAACAATTCAACGTCATTGAACTTTATATGAGATTAACAGATTAATACTTATAAAACTATAGCAAAAAAGATACATCTACAATGGTCAGGTAAGTAAGACTTCAGCAAGAATATGCAGGTATTTATAGATTAATGAACTCAAGGTTAAAAAACTCTTAAATATTGGTCAGTCCAGAGCCTTTTTTCAGGGGGCACTTGCTCATAGTACATATTATCACCCTTTTCCATTGCTCACAAAAATTGACTTATGGTCCCCAAGTATTAATGGAAACGACTAGGACCTGTGCACAGCCAAGAAGGGGCCTCTTACAGTCTGAGAACAACACAGTTCAGCAGTTGCTTTCTGTGCCTTCCTGTTTCAGGCCCAGATATTCCTCAGCTGTTCTGCTCCCTTCCATTCTCAGAGGCCTCCAGCTAATCTATGCAGGCTATGAGAGCAGCAGTGTCATCAGCCAAGCTCCGTAGTCTGTAGGAAAAGCCAATCCCTAGAGGTCACTGGAAGAACATTGCAAATCTGTGCCTGCCCACAGGAGACTGGAAACGCATGCTGCAGCCAGCACATAAAAAAAACCTGCACTTGCAAAACGTAGAAGAAATGGGCTACTAAGCCCGAGTTGGAGCAGTATGCTGTCCCTACTGTGATCCGTCAAGGCTCCTTTCCAGAACGTTCATGGTAGCTGCCGTACAAGAAGAGTGGGCGTGATGCCCCGGAGAAAGGTAGGAAGAGCGATCTAGGAAAGAGAAATTGTTATTGGGGCAGGGTACTCGGGTCCCCTGAGGAAAAAGGGATGGGCTTTGGCTTGTCTGCTGGGAAGAGATGAGAGAGATTGCAAGGTAGGGTAAGAGAGGTGGGAGGTGTTATGTTAGGACTACTTACTGCTTGTCTTTCTTTTGTGTGTGGGAGGAGGATTATTATATTGGAGTGGTTGAGCCGCCCTCCTCATTTTTGGTGGATTGGGATGTGGGGGGGAGGGTTATGTTTGGGCCAGTCAGCCCCAGTCATTCTCTTGTGTGTAAGGGGTCTTATGTTGGGCTAGCCAAGCCCTTGTCATCATGGGTGAAGGTTGTTAGGACCTAAATTGTCCAGACAATAAAGGCAGAAAAACATTATTTTGGTTTACTGATTTCAATATATCAGCTCTAGGAATTTGAATGTTGCTCTATCTCTCATCTTTTGCACTTAACTATTTCTAAAGGGTGGCCCAAAAAAAGTGAGGACATCTCGTAAATTAAAAGCTTAAATAGTTTACTTATTTACCTTTTTTAGCAATATAACGTCTTTATTTCGACAATTTCCGGTCGCCATCTTTGTTTTTTAATTTGTCAATCGTTTACATCTGTCTTTTTGAATTTTTAAATAACTTATTTGCTACGAGATGTTCTCTCTTTTTTTGGCCCACCCTGTATTTCTGTAGTGTTGCACTGCATGTAGAATCTGGCTTCTTGGGATTTCCAGTTCATATTTTGTCTGCACATCTCTTTTCCTAATCTGTTGTTGTTTACTCTGCTCTGCATATATGTCCGAGGCGAGGTAGTTTCTGTGTAGCATATTTGAAGTAGTCTGCCTTGTCCTCTTTTCCCAGTAAGTGTGGCAATGTTCTACAGACCAGTGCAATATTTGCAATGCTGCCTTTTTGTAGACTCTGGCCAGTCACAGGGGGCATGACTGAGAGTGGCCCTACATATGAGTACTAGCACCCTTTTTCTAGGATAAAAAGCACTGGGTCAATCACTGTTAAATACTTTAGTTGGTGTACTGTTATTTCTGTGCCTGCATGTCCCCTGGATCATTGGAAGGAAATTTTGAAGGATTAATGTAGTTTCCCATATCCAGATTAAAACCTCTTCACTCAGAGTTTTGAAGGCCCCACTGGATAAAGATTCCTCTTCTTGCTGTTTAGGGAAGAAAAAGACAGCATATTTCTCTTTAGAGTTGCTGGGGGGAGGGAGTTTGGGGGAGGGGCAGGGCAGAAAATAAATCAGATGGCTGATTTTATCAATCACTGTTGAGACTCATTGTTGTGCGAGCTCTTCCTACACCTTCAGTCACCATCACTGGAAAGCACTGTACTGGCTTTTTTTTAATTAACTTCTGCTGCATCAAGCTGCTTTAATTTACTTTCCACATCATCTCCCTAGTTCCTTCTGTTCTTGTACTGGGAGCAACATGTTCGGTTTCTCTCACTTTGTGCTAAAGAAACGGTTCCTCTCTTTCTTTCTCTCTCCTGCTATTTGGGAAGTTCACAGGCAAGACACATTTGGATAGTTTCTTTTTTTTCTTGAATTTTTCCCAGTTTTTCAGGTGTTTTTCAGTTAGTTTCACTCATTTGTTTTAATAGAGAATTTTTAGTGCATGCTAACCACTTAATTTATGCATGCTAAGTTGATTATTTGCCATTAAATCAATTTAGCATGCGCTACATTTTTAAGGCACACTATTGAAGCGAATATACACCTCTACTTGTTATCCTCCTGATCAGAGGATACTCTTAACCTTAACAATTATTCTCTGTGTTGGATTGTGTGAAAGCTCCTGACAGGCTGCACTTTCTGACTGGATTTTGCATAGTCTCCCTGCGAATAGGTTTATTCGTAAGGCTAGTCCTCACAGTCGTTTCCTCTACATGAAAAGCGGCTTTCTCTGGGCATTTTAAAGAAAGTGTTGTTTCTCACAGTCTGGTGTCCTTTGCTATTTGGAGCCAGAAAAAAGAAGTCAGAAAACTATACACATTTTTCATGCTGATGGTTTTTTTAAGGTAGGGGCCATGTACAGGTAAAAGATCAAGCAACAAGGGTAAGCAATTTGATTTAAATGAAAACTTCAGTACTAGAAAGCCATTTCATTTGTACAAAAAACATGCAGCTTATCACTCAAAAAATATCGTGAATAATCTCAAATTTAGTTTTTAATGAACGTATGTTCAGGTAAAGAACTTAAGTACTGTACAATTTTACGAACCTGGCTAGTACCTGAAAATGTATAATTGATGTATTTTAACTGGCAATTTCTACTCTCTATCCTTTGCTTACTTCTCATTAAGGGATTTAGTTAGCCATATATACCCTGGCCAATTATTACCACAGGGATAGATTACTTGCCATGAAATTATCAGACAGTCAGCAGCAAAGAAATGCACAGCCTAATATTTAACATTAACAATGCAACACTCAGTCTTGCTACGTACCTGCAATGAGAATATTACACAACGTATCAGTAAGACACATTAAGTACCGTGTGAAGTGCTGCATAAAGTTGCATATCGAGGGGTGTGGCACACCTCCTGGTTGTGTCCCTTGGTCATGACGCTTGGCTCACTACAGGCGCACCAGAATTTAAAGAGCTAGATTAGCAGCTTCGGCTAAGGTCACTGGAGGTGGAGCTCACCACCCCTAATGTTCTGAAGGGCTGGAATACAGAATTAATGAAAGCAGCAATATAGCAGCACTTGCAGGCCAATGCACAAAGCCAGCGCAGCCTTTAAGCACAGATAATGCCACATTTAAGCACATTCTAAGCACTTTTTAGCAAACGTCAAATACAGAAAACAGATGGGCGAGCATGTAAACAGTGATGAAAAAGCTAGCGCCCAATTAACGCCATGAGTATTTGACTATTTAACTGAAGGAAAATGAGCTGCACATAATAGTCTAGTATGCAAATGATGGCTGCGCCCGATGAAGAGGCAGACACAAAGGGTTTCACAACCAGCCATAATGCCAATATTTTTATGGCAGGGTCTGAGGTGACTTAAACCTCTAAAACATGCCCTTGACAGTATTTTTTTTATAACCTTTATTTATAATTTTTGCAATACAACAAAACACACAATGATTACGCCAAAACAACAAACCCCGCCTCCCTACTCCCTCCCCCCCCCCCCTGGCTCTCCGAGGCAGACTTTGACAACCCTGCAGCCCAAGTCACCAAACACAAGATGAAAAGGTGTGTCGATATACCTTTCATTAAAAACATGAACATTCTACTCCTCAGGGAGAAAACTGCTTAAATGTGCACAAGCAGCAAAATTCTCAAGCAATTTCCATTTGCCCACAGCTATACCTGCTTCATCTGGGTAATGGAGTTTGCAGTACAACTGCTCATATCTGGCATATTGACAAACAAGATTCCACCACATCTCAAGGCAAAGCTTTCGTGAATCCTTCCAATTTGCAAAGATAGTTTTTAAAGCAATAGCTATCATGAAGTTGAACAAGAAACGGTTTTCCTTATTTAAGCCAGATACATGTGCTGCTGATCTTAAATAAACTATACTCCAAGTCAATGTACCGGAAATTTTTAATACAGTTTGCATCCTATTCCAAACAAGCCTCCAGAATCTCTGAACATGAAAGCATTCAAAGGTCATATGCATAAAAATGGCAGTTTTTATCTGACAAGACCAACATTTGCCCATTGTCGTTTTATCCCACTTGGCTAGCTTAACGGGAGTGATATGAGCCCGATGCATAAAGAAAAACAGAGATTGAGTGACCGCTGCTGACCTAGAGACCCTAGTAATAGGGCCCAAAATGGATCTCCAAGCCTTATCAGGGAGAGGGCTTGAGACCTCCACTTCCCAACTTCTAACCAGCCCCCTCAAAGAAAGCGGTCTGCCGTCCCTCAGGTGCGCATAAATTTTGGACGCTGCTTCCGCCACACCAGCTGTTTCCGACAGCTGTCGGACTAAACAATCTTCCGAAGACAGCTCAGCAGCACATATATTAGATGCCTTTAGAATATGATGGAGCTGAAGCTACTGAAACAAGGCAGATTCTGGGAGAGAAAATTCCTGCTGTAGAGAGCGGAAGTCTTTCCAGCCCGCGAGACCAAACACTTGCCCTAGACACCAGATACCGCATGCCTGCCATTTCTTCCAAGCAAACCTCTTACCATTAATTTTAAACCTTGGATTCCACCATAGTGGTGATCTCCTGCCAAGAGGGTCATCTGTCCCTACACATCGTTTCAACGATAAATAGGCCTCTTGTGTAGCGGAGACCACTTTACCTACTAGGGACTTTTCAGGGTGTTTCATACCCAAGAGCAGCCGAGTTAGACAGGGATAAACAATCCACTTTTCCACCTCTAGCCACACTGGTTTATAATCTAATTCCTTCTCACAGGCCCACAGTGCTCCTTGTTTTAAAAGGAAAGCTTGGTGATAGCACCGAAAATCGGTGAATTGGACTCCCCCCTTGTCTTTAGCAGCTTCCTGAGGGCTATCCTAGGCTGTCGACCCCCCCCCACCCCCCCACACACACAACACACAAAAATCTACACAAACATCTCTCCACTTCAACATAAAACCCCGGGGCTAGTAGAATCGGAAGCATGCCTAACATGTTAATTTTGGGCATTAAGGTCATCTTTATTGTTTCTAATCTTCCCCACCAGGAAAGATAGAGGGGCGACCAGGTCAATACTAAATGCTTTATAGTCTGCAACATGTCTTTAACATTCTCTTGGATGGCCTGCTCAATGGGAAAGCCATATTTAACTCCTAAATATTTAATATTGCCTGCTTCCCAACGAAATGGGAAGGGAGCCAACTGCTCAGCTTTGACCCTGCTATTCATAGGGAAGGCAACTGATTTGGTCCAGTTTATTTTATAACCAGATAACCCAGAGTAATGCTCTATCAAATTTAAGATCTCCGGGATTCCATGTGGTTGAGTAAATAGCAAAAGTTCATCTGCGTAAGCTGAGATTTTAACCTGCTAGTCCCCAAATACAAAACCTTTAATGCCTTTGTGCTGTCTTATTGCAATGGCTAACGGCTCTAAGGCCAAATTAAAGAGCAAGGGGGAGAGAGGGCAACCCTGGCGGGTACCTCGGTGCAGCGAAAAGGAGCGTGAGAGAGCCCCGTTTGCACATATCTGGATCTTGGGATTCGAGTATAAAGCTTGAATCATGCTAAGAAACCTTTTTCCTAAACCAAGCCATTCTAGAGTTTTAAACAGAAAGTGCCATTCCAGCCTGTCAAAGGCCTTTTCGGTGTCTAAAGAAATGCCAACATAGGCATCATCTAGACGGTTTGCTCTCTCTAAAAGATTGCATAACAGCCTAGCATTGTCAGAGGTCGCCCTCCCCGGGACGAAACCACATTGATCGGGATGAATCAACCCTCCCATGTTAATAGCAAGCCGATTCGCTAGGACTGTAGCATAGATTTTATAATCAGCATTTAATAAAGAAATGGGCCTATAATTTGTTACCAGTGTGGGGTCCCTCCCGGGCTTTTCCATTACAATTACCGTGGCCTCCCCAAAATTTCCTACATGTGAAAAAGAATTGCCGAGAGCTTCATAATAGATCAACAAATAAGGGAGAAGATCTTGCCTAAAAACCTTGAAGAATTCTAGCGGGAGACCATCTGGGCCCACTGCTTTCCCCGTTGACATGCTAGTAATGGCATTACAGATTTCCTCCCCCGAAAAAAGGTTTTTCAAGCTCCTTGACTTGTTGCAGTGACAATTTAGGATGATCCAGTTTTTGCAAGAATTCTTCAAGTACCTCTGCCTCAGGTTTGCATTCAGAGGAGTACAGCTTTTGTTGATAATCTGAAAAAGCTTCTAAAATTTGCTCAGTACTAGACAGAGACTTGCAATTTTTGTCAACAATGACCGCTATGCGGGCTTTTTCCTGCTTCCTTTTTAAGGTATTGGCTATAGTCTACCCCCTTTATTACTCTCACCATAGAACCGAGATTGTTGCTTCAGTAAAACATGATCTCCAGGAACAAGCAGGAATGAGTCTTCACATATGGGTACGTCGGCACCGACAGAGTCTGCGCGGGAACGCTCCCCAGCGTCCAATCAAAACGCTTTTGGGAGCATCCCAACACACCTGTGTGCTGCCTTCCCGCCTTTCCCAACTGCCTCTCCTCAGTTTTCATTTTTCCGCAGAGCTGGCAGGACGTCCTCCTGTCACCGCAGAAAATTCTTTCTTTATTTTTCTATTTTTCTTAGTCGCGTCTGCCTTCCCTCGACGCACCGGTACCGCCGGTGTTTTTTTCTTTTCTTTTCCTTACTTTTGTAGGAATTTGTTTATTTTTCCTTGTTGGTGCCTGATGGCGTTCGGCCTGTTAGGCCTCCTTAGTTTCCTTCATGGAAACACCATCCACTAGAATATGTTTTAACTGTGGCAGTTGTCATGCAGCGAGGGCTGATGAGAGCCCAGTTGAGAGAAAAGAAGGTGTTTTTCACAGGAAAAGAATTGCAATATTCCCAGGAACCAGCTAGAGGGAGCACAAGTGTCTTCAGGGAGACTGAAGAGCCACGCCCAGCTGGTCACAAGAAAATGCTAACCAGCTTCCAATCCTCAAAGGCAGGAGGGCTTCATAAGGGGAGTGTGGAAGACTGGAAGGAAGGAAGGAGAAGAGGCAGAAAGAGCACCGGCAGCCTCGGAGATAGAAGCACCAGCAGAAGCAGCAGCCCTAGCAGAAGCAAGGGGAGAATCACTGGCAGCACCAAGAGAGAGAGGTGGAAGTGGAAACCTGACTACTCTAGTGCTAGAGGATTCCCAGGAGGGAGAGGTAATTTCCCAGGAGCTGAGGAAGGACCTAAGGAGGTGTTAACTCAAGCCAAACTGAGAGCTGTTTGCCCTCAGAGGCAAAAGCATTGCTGTAACTGCAACCCTAAGCCAAACAAGAATCAGCTGGAGAAGCCAAGCCACACTGAACCAGAAAGCCAGAAGCTGGGCTTGTACAGAGGCAGGCCTTCACCAGGAGAAGGAAGTCAAAGGCTACAGGGTAAGCCTAACCTGCATAGAAAAGGATTTCGCCAAGCTGCTGCCTGGGAAAGGCAGGCAGTGGAAGAAAGCCAGTTACTTGAGGATTGCTGCCATACAAGGTATGAGAAATGTATGCCTAATAAGAAAGTTGTGAATGGTAAAAGCTATGATAAAGCTGCTATAAAGCCTCTAAGGAGAGAGGGTACTTTAAAGCCTAACACAGCACGTGGCCGACACCCTAGGCTAGGCCAATGACATTGGGAACTGCTACAGAAAATATACAAAACCCCTGAATGTGTTTTACAAGAAACCAGGGATATAGAATCAGAGTTTTTTGATATCGAGCCAATGCAAGTGGAACTGGCAGGAGATTTATCTGACCTTGAGATGGACTGTACACTTTGCATTTCTGAAAGTTTAGAGTCACTGCCAGACTTGTGATTGGGTGAATTGCCAGCAGAGCATTCTGTATTTTGTTTGAGCACCTCCATTCCTGTGACGTATAACAGTTTTTGCTTTGAACCCTGAGTTTGTTTTCCACCTGAGTTAAGGACATTTGCTTTAAAGTTGTAACCCACTATTTAGAACCACTGTGAAAAGGGAAATAAAAGCCTTATTAATTCCCACCACTCAGCTTGATTGTTTCATTGAAGATTGGAGCAAAGCAACTATAAGGACCAAGAGCCATTTGGGCCTTTAGAAGACTCTCCAATCTTAACCTTATATTTTTGTGTCGCACCTGCCCTGGCGTCCACTGGCCACCAGGGAAGTGTTGCTGACACAGTACCAAATTGGTATTAGACACCCATAATTGGTGCCTTCCATGTTTGGGACCTGAACACCATCCACTTCAGTGTTCTTCCTGTAGTATTATTTCTTCAAGAAGTTTTCAGCATCGAGCTTCACTCGATGCCCAGTTCCCCTCTGGCCAGAGGGCACCAGCTGCATCTTCTTTCTCACAGGATCAGGTAACCAAACAAAAGTCTGTAAAGACTAGCCAGTCCTCGGGTGGTAGATCTCATATGCATTATGCAGATGGCTCCGGCCTTGCCCCAGAGGACATTTTGGCTTTAAAACCTCGGCAGGAGTTTTCTACCTCCAAAGCATCAACGGGGTTTCAGGTTGTTCCCGGGGTTTTTACCTCGGTGAACATTCCTGAGCCATGCTCGGTGGTGGTATCCGCTTTGAGCAGTGCCGGTACCCTGGCATCGGCACTGGTGTTGGATGAAACATTCCACACCGATGATAGCAGTCGAGTGCTCTCAGTATCGTTGGTGCCGCCAGGGCCGCTACCGACCGATCTTCCAGCATCGGTATCGATCCCGGTGCCGGTATCCACATCGGTACCCTCCAGATATGCATCGATAGACTCGCTTCTCTCGATGCCGAGTCTAGAATCGATCTCTAGTCTGGATGCCTGGGTACCGACTTGTCTCGGTACCGATTTTAAACGGTACCAAAGACATTCTACCGATGATCAAGGTCTGCCACATTCAGTTTCCTCAGTACCGATAGTGTTATCACAGACTGATCTTCATGAATCGGTATCAACGATGGTACCAGTCCCGGTATCGACATCAGCATCGGTGTCGGTACCGTCCATGTTCTATTCATCTGGATCCCTTCCTTCCATACCCAGTCTGGAATCGATCCCTAACATGGACGATTTACTACTGACAGATTGCGGTGCCGTTTTTCAGCGGCACCGACAGCTATCTTTTGTAGATCCACCGATGCTAAACTCCTCCAGATTTTCTATTCTAGATAATCTGAATGAACCGGTGGTTGTTGGAGCTAGTTCTTCAACAGATCTAGCTCTTTCTCCTCTTTCTCGAGGACTCCCCTCTGGGGAGATTTCTTTTCAAGCTTTCCTGCTTGATATGGCAAAGTTACTTGCCATTCCTATACCTGGTCTAGATCCTGCATCAGGGGTTCCAGAACCTCTGCTGATCTCTGGCAGTCCAAAGGAAGTCATTATGTTTCCTTTGCATCAAACCTTGCAGGATCTACTATTTAGAATGTGGGAAACTCCTTTATCAGTGTCCCCACCTTCTAGGGCAACTGATCTTTTATACAGAGTGCCCCCTACTCCAGGTTTTCAAAAGCCTCAGCTCCCTCATAATTCTCTGGTTGTAGAATCAGCAATGAGGCGTATTAAGAGTACTAAGAAACACTCTTCTTATCCGCCAGGTCATGAAGCTAGAACTTTAGATGCCTTTGGACGTCAAACTTTCCAGGCATCCATGTTTTCAGCCAGAATTCTCTCATATATTTGCTATATGGGATTATCTCTTGAGGAGGTCACAAAAGATTTACTACTTTTGACCCCTTTTCTCCAAGAACCTAAAAGAACAGATTTTTCTATACTACTCAGTCATGCTCAAAATATTTCTAGATTCCTTACTCGTGCTTCCCTTGACTCTTTTGAGTCTGTTAGCAGAACTTCTGCTATAGCCATAGGAGCACGACATACAGCTTGGCTCCAAGCTTCAGACTTGGACAAATTCATACGAGATACACTGGGAAATAGTCCTTGCACTGGAGAGAATCTCTTCAACAAAGAGACTTTACTCCAAGCTGCTCAGTTAACTACTGACACTATTGCTTTCAGAGGCCTCAAGGGGAGAAGATTTCATCCATCTTCTACCCATCATACAGATGTTCCCAGACAAGGGAAACATCCAACCAGGCTGAGGAAACCACAACCTCAACATTTTCAGCAAACCCAGCAGCCGCAGGGTTGCTGATAGACTCTTCATCTTCTTCCTGGTTGAGGTTCAGAACCTGTAGTTTGCTTCTTCCCTTTACAGTCATCTACAGTGGTTCCATCCTAGTTTTTACACATGTATCTCTTAAAAGAACATTTTGACTTTTAGCTCATAGAGCTTCTTTAGATCACTATGTTGTACAGGTACTAAAGTTACTCCTCTTTCTTTCAGGTACAGAGGAGTCACAGTTGTCAATGAGGTTCCTATACCTTTACCTCTGACTCTTCTCCTGTATCAACAATTTCTCATATTACTTAACACCGTAAGTCTCTTTTTTCAACCCTGTCCCTCTTACTAAGACATTTCGTCTGTAAGAGTGCTACCACTCAACTGGAGGCTTCTCAATAAGCCCCTAAGTTCCCTCTCAGAGTTGTCTTCCCCCTGCTGTTTTTGCTGGCAGCTTCTCAGACAATAACGGAGTCTTTCTACTCCTACTCAAGTCTGTATGTCTTTCAATCTTCTCATAAGATTTCGTCTGCTGCCCAGCAATAGTTAGAACTGCAGGGGCTCTTAGTGGTTACACCACTGGCTTGCTGACCAAGAAACCAGAGTTTTCTCCAGTTTCAATTTTTTCTGGTCTTACTACTAAGTCCCAGACAGTCTACAGCCTTTCCTGACCATTGTTACAGACACTTCTCCTCACCTTCTATTCTTGGCCTTCCCCAATCCTTGGGCTTGGCAGAATAGTTCAGGATATATACTGGCTCTTAAACAGCCAGTTTTTTCTTCTAAATGACCTGCAACATGTTCTCTGCATCTCTACAGAGCAGCTCTTCACTATGGGGCCTTGTTAGAGAGCATATAATTCTAGATGATTAGGAAGGGCTTTACCTAGTTATGTCGACTGACCATTTTCCATTAAAATCTTCTTAAATAAAGGATAGAGACCTTTAATTAAGCAAGGACCTGGACAATCATCCAATTCCCTGGATTGGTTCACATCTCTAGTGCACCCCTCCACCAGGGATGTGTTTTTTCTTTCAGTACAGCCAGTCCATGTCTGCTATTTCCTTCCATCTGCAATTCTTCATAGCAGAATTCATATTCATCACCAGAATGCACCATACCCTGTTTGCCCTCATAAAGGGTGAATATGGTATTTCTTTCATGGCATCTTTTTCTCCAGCTGCCTGCTGGAGTTATGGAAGGATTCAGACTTATTGTCTGCATATCAACAACATCCTCTGCAATTTTCATGTAGGTTTTCATTCCTGGTTATTTAAGGGCAAGAGTTCTTACAGGACTCTGAGATTCCCCTTATCAGTGAGGGAACTCCCTTTGCGTTCCTACTCATAACCAGTAGCAATGGATTCTCCAAAGATTCCCTCAATCAGGTAATACCCTCTTGTTAGTGGAATCTTCTCTCACCACATACCCCATGACAGGACATGGGTATGTGTATGTATGTATATTTATATATGTATGTGTGTATATGTATATATATGTAGATTCACACAGACAAATATATCTGTACTTGCCTATCTATATATCCATATCTTAATAGGATAATACGTACATGTTTGTCTATATACTATTCTTTATCTGTCTGACTAAATGTATCGGTATATACTCATATATATCCATATATTTCCCTACGGGCCCATCAGATAGTCTCTATCCCTTTCTATGCTGTTCCAGCATACTAGGGATCCCCATGAACAACCACTACTCGTGGTAGTTAGTGGGCTTTTGCACCATGACCTTCACTTTTGGTACACCTAAAGCCCTCCATATCCTCTCTATTACCTATGTAATTTTAAATACAAAGGACCTTCTGAACCCTCAGACAATGAGAGACTACTATGCCTCATGTTCCTGTCCTTTTTCATCTCGAATATAGGAGTCTTCACAGCTCTTTCTCCCATGGGAACTATGTCCTTTTTAGGTCAACAGAGCTTCACTCTTATCCATCTACGGCCTTTCGAATCTCCTGCAAAAGTCCTACCTATTTGAACCACCCCAGTTCCACTGGGCTTTCTTCTCACCCTAAGGGTTCTGACCTCAACCTGTTTTTTGCACAGTGTATCTACCTCTCCTTTCATTGAGGTACTCTCTGGAGATATTTTCCTGGTTCATATTACCAATTTATATGAACCCCCATAAAACCCTTGCATTCCACCAGTTGAGGTCCATATGGTTTATTGCACTTCAATGTTTTCACTAGATAGCACCTGTCCAGAGACTCCTTTCCAGGTGTCCTGTTTGGTCCAGCTGTTCCACAGCACATCTTTTTAGTTCAGCTCCTACCCTCCATCCCTAGGATGCCTGAGGTTCTGTAGAATAGCATGGCTCTCAGATTTGCAACATGCTGGGACTCCCCCAGGCATCTCAGCTTGGGAGTCCCCATATGTGAAGACTCATTCCTGCTTGTTCCTGGAGATAGCACAGTTACTTACCTGTAACAGGTGATCTCTGGGAACAGCAGGAATAAGTCTTCACAACCCACCCACCTCCCCTAGGAGTTGTATTTCTCTATCTCTATCTCTCTCTCTCTCTCTCTATTTGTCTCAGCTTTCAAACTTAACTGAGGAGAGGCAGTTGGGAAAGGTGGGAAGGCAGCATGCAGGTGTGTTGGGATGCTCCCTAAAGCGTTTTGATTGGACGCTGGGGAGCGTTCCCGCGCAGACTCCATCGGTGCCGACGTACCCATATGTGAAGACTTATTCCTGCTGTTCCCAGAGATCACCTGTTACAGGTAAGTAACTGTGCTTTCTATTTATGAGCTTAAAATCTCATTATACTGATACCGGAGCCTTTGCAACCGGAGCGTTATGCCTATGTCAGCTTTTTTGAATAGAAGCCTCTCCCCTGCTTTAATCTGCTCTTCCAGACTGAGCAGCCTAGCTTTCTTCCGTCTATGTTCTTTAATGGAAAAGCTAGTAATCGTTGCCCGAAGGCAGGTTTAAAGGCCTCCCACCATGCCCAGGTCGACGTGTCCCCCAGATTGTTTGTGCCAAAATAGCCCTTTATGGCTGCTCTGACTTCCTCTTGAAACATAGGGTCGGCCAACAGTAATCTATTGAAGGACCAAGTCCGCGACTGGCCCGTCCCCTCTTCCCAGGCCACTTGTAAAGAAATGGCAGCATGATCTGAAATATGCATACTCAGGATTTCAACGCACTGCACCTCAGGTACCAAACTTTTAGAAATTTTAAAAAAATCTATTCTCGACCAGGACTGATGAGGCGGAGAAAAAAAGGTATATTCCCTATCTGTAGGGTGTATAAGCCTCCAAACATTAATCAGTCCTAGCGAGGAAATAAGGGCCTTGAGAGCCACTCTTGCCCTGGCAACTCTTTCCACCTTACCAGGGTTCTTGTCCAGTAGAGGATCGAGAGTTAAATTGTAGTCCCCGCCCATTATCAATGGAGAAGCGGAGTGCTCCTGCACCACTCTAGTTAAGTCTGTATAAAACTTAGGATCATCCGAATTTGGCCCATAAACATTGATAATGGTAAAGGTAATCTCCCCGATTTCTGCGGAAACCAGGATCCATCTTCCCTCCTCATCACCGCACTTGTCCTTAACTTTACAGCCCAAAGACCTCCGCCCTAATATAGCCACCCCATTTCTCCCGTGCAAGGCTGGCGATACTCCCAGCAACGAGTAATGTTTGTCCTCTAACTTTTTAGACTCCATCAGATTCAAATGGGTTTCTTGTAATAAAATCAGGTCTGCCTTCTGGTGTTTACAGAATGCACTTATCTTTTTCCTCTTTATGGGGCCCTTAATCCCTTTCACGTTCAGAGAAAGTAAATGAACCTCCCTAGCCATACTCATTCCCGACACCTAAAAAAAAGAATACAGAAACAATCCAGCAAAGACTGTGAGCCACCCATCAATAACCTCCTCCACCCAAATCCCTCAGAGAGCCAATTGGAACCCATACAAACTAAGAAAAAACACACACCCCTAGTTGGGTAAGCCAACAGATAGATCATGCATGTCACACATCGAACCCCACATTCAGAAAGTGCAAATATCCCACACCCCACATATCCTCACAACACACAAACCCAGGTCCTGAACCACAAAAGGCACTGTAGTGGAAGGCCACTTCCGAACCGGTCCCTCTGAAAAGTTGAGCTCTTTACATTGCAGGCCCAGTCTATCCGATCCTTATGAATTCCAACAGAGAGAAAGTCAAAACAATTAGTCACTGCATCTGTAGTGTCTCATGATCCTCAATTAATCTCTCGAGCGCAGCAGGGTCATCAAAGTTCTTGGTTACATTATTAAGAGTGACACGGAAACATGCAGGATAGAATAGTCCGTATCGTGCCTGGAGACGCTGCAATCTTTGCCTAAATGACAAAAACTGCTTCCTCTTTTCCACCGTGATCTTACTGAAGTCAGGGAAGAAGGAGACTTTGTGGCCCTCAAACTGAAGAGTCGAACATGCCCTCGCGGCGCTCATAATTTGCACAACTTGCTGATAGCGCAAAACGCAGAGGATCAGCGGCCTAGGAGTTTTAGCCTGCATATTCAGTGTCGAAGGTACCCGATGTGCCCTTTCAATTTCAAACGGGCGGGCCATATTCAGTTTCAACAGTCTCGGTATTAAATCCACCAAAAATGAGATAGGGTCTTTCCCCTCTGCACCCTCCGGGATTCCAAGAATGCGAATATTGTTCCTACGTGCCCTATTGTTCGTGTCCTCCAGGCTGCGTTTCAGGATCTCTACCTTCCTCACTGCCTTGCATAACTGCGTCATCTTTTCCTCATGCGCCCCTGCTTTAGATTCAATTTTTTCCACCCTGGCAACCAGCGATAACATTTGCTCTTTCAGCTCTCTAGTGTCTGCCTGTACTTCACTCAGGCACTCATCATTTGTATCCACTCGGTTGCGCACTGCCCTGAGTTCACTTAGGATCTCTCGCAGTCCTTCTTCTTGTTCGTGCTGCGGCGCCATCTTAAGCGGGGACAGCGGGTCCGCTTTTGTCCTCTTGGCTCCAGAATTTTGGGAGTTGGAGAATTCTAATCTGGTTTGCTTGCTGCATGCCATATCCCGCGCCAGATAATATACTTTAGGAAACCGGGTCACAGCACAACGCGAGGTAGGGCAGGATTTTTAGTTGGGTCCACGGGAGCTCTCCCTTAAGTGTCCATGCAGGTCCGAAGCTGGCTCCGCCTCCCCTTGATAGTATTTTGATGGCACTAGGTGCTTTCCTTGATGCCTGGATCATCCTCCTCAGATGATCCAGACATCGGGCAAAGCCCCCGATGCCATTAAAATAGGGAAATCAAATCCCTTGTGGCCCAGTGACCCCGATTCCCCCCCCCCCCCGACAGTATTTTGATGGCATCGGGGATGATTGCAGCATTGGGAAAAGCCCCCGATGCCATCAAAATACTTTGGGGGGCCAGTGCCCCAACACAAAGAAAATTCCTGGTGGTCTAGTGGCCCCTGAACCTCCTACCACCCACCCAAAATAAAAATAAAGGAACCTGGTGGTCTAGCAGCCCCTGAAACCTCCACACCCCTACTCAAAAATAAAAGAACCAGGTGGTCTAGCGGCCCTTCAACACCCCCACCTGAAATAAAAATAAAAGAACCCAATCGTCTAATGGCCCCGATTCCCCCCCCCCCCCCCAACCTGACAGTACTTTGGTATCGGGGATGATTGTGGCATCAGGAAAAGCCCCCAATGCCATCAAAATACTGTTGGGGACCAGTGCCCCAGCAGAAAGAGAATTACTGGTGGTCTATTTGTCCTTGAACCCCCTCCCCCACTTGAAATAAAAATAAAATAACGTTGGTCTAGTGGCCATTGAACCCTCCACCCAAAATAAAAATAAAACAACCTGGTGGTCTTGCAGCCTCTGAACCCCCCTACCCCCACCCAAAGTAAAAATAAAATAACCTGGGGGTCCAGTGGCCTCTGAATCCACCATCCCCCACTCGGTATCTTAAAATAAGTGGGAGCGCTGTCTACGTACTCTCGCTCTGGGTCCGTCATCTTGAAAAATGGTGGCGCCTGGCCCCATGCGGTGCATCCTGGAATCAAGATCAAACTGCCATATAATGTAGAATATGCCTTATATGGCAGTCTAGCCCTGCCCAGTGCATCCCAGGATGCACTGCGTGGGGCCAGGAGCTGCCATTTTTCAAGGTGGCGGACCCAGAGTGGGAGCACGTAGATAGCACTCCCACTTATTTAATGCTGTCATTTTGTGTTCATTTTAATGGATGGCTCATTTGCATGTGCATGGTTACCCCATCCTTCATTTGCATACCATAACTTTTCTGCATCTAGCGTCAAAAGTTGTTCATTGTTGGGTTGCTACTAAACATGTAAAAGATCCATTTAGCATGTGGTTAGTGCTGGTTTTCTGCATCATCATGTTAGACAGCAAAGCATCTCAAATTTCCCTATCATCCTGCTAGACCAGTCAAGACGAGTGGGTTATGTTTCCTTACCATTAGGTGGAGGCAGACTTGAGCAACTTTCAGTGATGTCATCACTGAGCAGCACTGAGAGAAACCAGTGTTTATCTGCTTCCAGCAGGTGGCAGGGATTTTTGAAAAACTACCAAAAGTGTCTGCTACCACTGGAAGTAGATCTACACTTGTGAGGATAATCTTCTTGAATAAACTCTAAATTTTGGGGTAAAAGATGATAAATCTGTGTATTTTAGAATTCAGTGTTTTTGCTGAGTCAGTCACGTCTTAGTACCACCAGTGAGCTTTGTATTTAAGTCAAAGTAGAGTATTGTTTAGCATAGAACATAAAATAAGAGTAAATAGACTTTGAAATAAATTTGTTTCTAGAAAGCTTTTCATTTAAATCAAATCAGAGCTTAACCTAGAAAATAAGAGTAAATGGTTACTGAAATAAATTTTGTTTCTAGAGAGCTTTTTTACTTAAATCAAATCAGATTATAACTTAGCATACAAGTAGAATAGTCTCTGAGTAGAAAGAAAGATAAACTTTTTTCTAGTGACCTTTACAAAGAGCCCTTCAAATTAGGAGGCAAAAATTGCCTTAAATAGGTGTTAAAGGCAAGTGTCAGATGAAAGGGGCAATTTAAAAGCCCCCTTCTATCAAACCAAGGGCTGTGTGAATCACCCAGAAAATTGGTAAGACTTTACCGTAGAAGCACAGGACAGGACACTGTGTAGCAGCCAACTTTTAATAAGTCTTCTTTCCCTCCCTCCCAACTCCCACACACCCCTGGGATTATCATAGGTGCTTAAACCTCTTAAAGGGAAGAAGGTGCCTGTATTCACACTCAGGTGCAGCTGTTTATCCTTATCAGGCATACATTAAGGACCTGAGATTAATTAATCTTGAGGTGAACAAAGTCCATTAAATGTATTAGGTATCGTTTTATTAGTATAAGTATCCCCAGCAAACCTAAGTAAGTAAACAACTTAAATACCTAAACACAACCTTAAAACTAAGATGCAGACAGCAGTCCAACAGCAAGATGGGGACTTTCCAGTCTTTTGCATTGAGTGTCACATGTATGATTTTCTCCCAGTTGGTGAGGGGTCTTAAGTGTGCACTAGGTACAAGGAGCTCTGTGCTCTCAGGGAACGAGTCTGATCTCGAGAGGCTAGAGTAGCAGACTGAGAGGACATAAGCAAGACAGAGAGGTACATAGACGAGACCTACAGGGGATGTAGTACTGAAATCCTACCTCCGTTCTGGCAGCATCTCTGTTGCCATGGAGGAGAGAAGTCAGTGATATGAGTGCATCACCCTGGTGTGGCAGGAGGTGATGTAGAACCCTCTTGCACCGAGACGGTTTCTCCAGGGCCATGTGCCCACGAGGGAAGGGTTAGGACAGCCGTTATAGTTGGTGATTTGATCATTAGGCATGTAGATAGCTGGGTGGCTGGTTGACGTAAGGATTGCCTAGTAACATGCCTGCCTGGTACGAAGATAGTGGACCTCACGCGCCACTTAGACAAGGTCTTAAATAGTGCTGGAGAGCAGTTTGCTGTCTTGGTACATGTCGATACCAATGACATAGGAAAGTGTGGTAGGGAGGTTCTGGAGGCCATATTTAGGCTTTAGGGTAAGAAGTTGAAATCCAGAACTTCCAGGGTAGCATTCTCAGAAATGCTTCCCATTCCACGCGCAGGACCCAAATGTCAGGCAGAGCTCCGGAGTCTCAATGCATGGATGAGATGATGGTGCAAGGAAGATTTGGTTTTGTTAGAAACTGGGGAACATTCTTGGGAAAGGAGTGGATTTTCTAAAGGGATGGGCTCCAACTTAACCGGGATGGAACCAGGCTGCTGGCATTAACCTTTAAAAAGGAGGTAGAGCAGCTTTTAAACTAGATAATAGGGAAAAGCCAACAGTTGACCAAGAGTGCATGGTTTGGAACAATTTATCCTTGAAGGATACTAGCAAAAGATTGAAGTTAGGGCATATTGACAGAGAGGTTCCAATAAAGACAAAAGTAACCCAAATGCCCTTAAGTACAGAGCAGACAGAGCTTAAAGATTCCAAATTACCCCCTGCCTACCAATAACTAGATTAATATGAATAAAATGCAGCCTCTAAAATGCTTCTTTCAAATACTAGAAGTCTAAAAAATAAAATGGGAGAGTTAGAATATATAGCACTAAATGAGAGGTTAGATATGATTTGGTATGGAAGCTAACAAAAGTTACAGCACAATAATAATAATGGGTGATTTCAGTTACCTCAGTATTGACTGGGTCACTGTCACGGCAGGACATGGTAGGGAGATAAAGTTTCTAGACTAAATAAATGACTGCTTCTTGGAACCGTTGGTTCATGAACCAATAAGAGGGGAAGCCATTTTGAACCTAGTCCTTAGTGGAACACAAGATCCGGTGCAAAAGATAAGGGTGTTGGGGCCACTTGGCAATTGTAATCATAACATGATCCCTTTTGATTTAATAAATGGAGGAAGGACGGCAAGGAAATCCACAGTACTACCTTTTAACTCTCAAAAGGGCGACTATGATAAAAAGAGGAAAATAGTTAAGAAAAAACTAAAAGGAGCAGTTGCAAAGGTTAAAGATTTACATCAAGCATGGGTGGTGTTTAAAAATACTATCTTGGAAGCCCAGACCAGCTGTATTCCACGCTTTAAGAAAAGTGGAAGGAAGTCCAAAAAACTGTCAGCATGGTTTAAAGGTGAGGTCAGAGAGGCTGTTGTTGCCTAAAAAGCATCTTTCAGGAAATGGAAAAAGAAGCCAATGATGAAAACTGGAAACATCATAAGCACTGGCAAGTTAGATGGCACTGATAAGGCAGGCAAAGAGAGAATTTGAGAAGAAGCTTGCTGTGGAAGCAAAAAAGGCATAATAAGACTTTCAGGTGCATTTGTAGTAAAAAAAAACAGTGAGAAAATCAGTTGGACTATTAGATGATAGAGAGGTAAAAGGGGCACTAAGAGGGAACAAGACCATAGCAGAGAGATTGAATGAATTCTTTGCTTTGGTCTTTACTGAGGAAAATGTAGGAATGTTACCTATGGCTGAAATGGTATTTAAAGGTGAAGCTGCAGAAAAAGTGAAAACAGAGGGTAAGGCTAATTGGCCAATTTTCCCAATTGGGAAAGGTGAATAGTGGAGTACCCCAGGGATCTCTGCTGGTTCCACTGCTTTTTAACATTTTCATAAATGACCTGGGAAAGGGAATCACAAGTGAGGTAATCAAATTTGCAGATGACACAAAATTATTCAAAGTTGTTAAAATGCAAGAAGATTGTGATAAAATTACAAGAGGACTGTGATAAAATTGCAAGAGGACCTTGATAAATTGGAAGACTGGATGTTCAAATGTGGACAAGTGTAAAGTTATACACCTAGGAAAGAACAACCCAGACTATGGTTACATGCTGCAAGGTTTCATATTAGGAACCACCACCCAGGAAAAAGATTTAGGCATCATCATGTTGAAGCCCTCTGCCCAGTGTGCAGCGGCAGCCAAGAAAGCAAATAGAATGCTAGGTATCATTCCATGGTGCAACCCCACCTTGAATACTGGGTGCATTTCTGGTTGCCATATCTTAAAAAGGATATAGTGTTATTAGAAAAGGTACAGAGAAGAGTCACCAAAATGGTAAAGGGGATGGAAGGATACCCCTATGAGGAGAGGCTAAAAAGGTTAGGACTCTTCAACCTGGAAAAGAGATGGCTGAGGGGAGATATGATAGAGGTCTGTAAATTAATGAATGGAGTGGAACAGGTAAACGTAGATTGATTGACTGTTTATACCATCAAAATATAGAAAGACTAGGGGACATGCAATGAAGCTACAGTGTAATCTATTTAAGACTAATAAGAGAAAATATTTTTTCACTCAACGCGTAATCAAATTCTAGAATTCATTATCGGAGGGTGTAGTAAAAACTGTTAACGTAGCTGGCTTTAAAAAAGGTTTGGACAAGTTCCTGGAGGAAAGGTCCAAAAAAACCATTATTAAAGGAGACATGGAAAATCCACTGCTTGCCCCAATACAAGCATTGGGGAACCTGTGCCCTTTGGAGAAACTGATAGGTACTTGTGACCTAGATTGGCTACTGTTGGAAACAGGATATTTGGCTTGATGGACCTTGATCTGACACAGTATGGTATATGTTATGTTCTTATGGACTGGTGCAGATAGGCATATCTCCCTTGGCCCACACCATGTTGCTGTAGTCTGTGTTTCTGAGACTAGTAGGTCCAATGATGCTCAGAGCTCGGGTACACTCCTGTCTTCTTGAGCCAGCACTTGCCCCATGTTCAGCACTATTAGCCAAGAGTTCCAGCACTGGATTAAGGAGGCCATTGGTTCAGTGTTACTTCTGGCTGGTAAGTGGGTGCCGGAAGGAGTCAAAGCTCACTTCACTATGGTAGAATCCAGTTTGGTGTCTCCAAAGGACATCTGCAAAGCAGCTACCTGATTGTCTCTGACCACCTTTGTAAAGCACTACAGGTTCCATGTGAAAACTAGAGTGGATGGCATCTTTGGCAGAGCTGTCCTATCCAGAGTGTCATCTTTCTCCCACTATGGGTCCTGACTGTTTGGCTACATCCCATTCATCTGGACTAGTTTAGCAGGATGATAAGGAAGGAGACATTTTAGCCGATAATTTTCTTTATTTGTGGACAAGCAGGAATGAAGTTCTCATGTATGGGTGATGTCACCGACAGAGTCCCACATGAGAATGCTCCAAACCTTCTATTGGAAGCTTTTGGGATGCTCCACCATGCTTACGCATCTGTCTTCCCACCTGCTGCAGTTCCATCTTCTCCAGTTTTCATTTTCTGTGGAGCCCCACAGACATGAATTGGTCATCTGCCAGTAAATGTTTTGGTTTTTCCCCTCTGGGGTCTTTTTTGTGCTTGATTTACTTTTCTGCCTGTCGTCTGTAGTGTCGGATCCATCTTTTGTGGTTCTGCCTTTGGTTCTGGCGCTTTTTTGGTAACTTTTATTTTCTCATTTTTCCTGCAGCCCGGCTAGGCCTTTGGTCATCATCAAGCTGTTTGATTTTTCCACAACCATCTTCCCAGACATGTCCCCGAAAACCGGCCACTGGGTTCAAGAACTGCATCAAATGTGCCAGGATCATCTCGGTTGTCAACAATCACAATTGGTGCCTCCAGTGTCTGGGTCCCGATCACCAGCCCTCTTCTTGAAATTTGTGTTTGCAGATGACAAGGAGAGGCCTGAAGGGTCGAGAGAAGCAGAGAGAATCCCTTTTTGGTCAGCGGTCTGATTCAGGATCTTTGGCACCGGCATCAGTCTCAATGGCTCCCCTAAGATCTGCTGAAGGTGCATTGACATTGAGAAGTTCCCGGGCTCAATCAGATCTGAGTGCCTGTAGTTCACTGGAGCAGTGACCATTGATCAGTCTCCACCTGGAATCAAAGAAGGACTCAACCTCGACTCCATCAACGTCAAAGGAAGACCCGTCTGAGCACTGATCTAAGTCCTATGTGCATCGGCATCAGAGCCCTTCCCAAAGTGATGGCCATGAACAGCCTGCTAAGGTGCCCTGGAGAGAGAACTTGACCTCTGCAGCTTTGGAGGGGCATCGACCATCTCCTGACCACCGAGGTCCTGATATTCCTGCAGGAATGCCAGACATATTGGTCGAAGCTGCTCAGGCCCCAAAGCCTTTGGAATCAGAAGCCATAGAGCAACATCTTCAGGCACTTGAGGCCTGCATTGCATCGATGCCTGATCAATAGCTAGCTGATTTTTCAGTGCCCAGGGCATCATCATCGACTGTTGTGCAGCCGATCTTTGAAACGCATGCTCTGCCTGCGGAGGCATTGACATCGGGGCATCAAAGAGATCCGACACCGGTTCCTGGTGAGCCATCTCTCTCCCTCTCGAGTGTATCAGATTCTGATGTCCCAAATGAAGCTCCAAAAGCACTCTATGCATCATCGATCCCGTTGATGCTGTCACTCCCCTTGAGGCCAGAGGGAGCTCCCTGCAGAGTTTGAGGCACTTCGACTTCCTCTCAGAGAATGATGCTGATGACTGGGTGACTGATGTGGAATCGGAGAGCCTGTCGGAAGGCAGGTCTCTTGAGCTTCCATCAAATCCCTCCCTTCCTCATGAACAGTGGAAGTCTCCTCCGGAGGACATATCCTTCCAGGACTTTGTGAGGAATATGGCCAAGGCCATCCCATTTTTACTGGAGATGGAAGATGAACCCAGAGCGGAGGAGTTGGAGATCCTCCAGTACTCCTCGGCTCCTAAGGAAGCAATGACAGTGTCAGTGCACTAAATCCTACAAATAGGGAGGAGTGGCCTAGTGGTTGCGACACAGTACCTCAGGCCAGAGGGCAGGGTGTTCAATTCCCACCTGGGGACAGCAATCTCAGGCCGGAGGGACTGAGGTTTCTAGTCCTATAGGTACTCCTTCTGACCTTGGACAAGCCACTTAACCCTCCATTGTCTCAGGTACACATAGATTGTGAGCCCTTTGGGGACAAGGGAAGGTATCCAGTACCTGTTTGTAGTGAATACATAATGTAAACCACTTTGATTGAAGGATAAGGCAGTATAGAAAACTGGCTAAATAAAATAAAGAAAAAAATACAAAGGCTGGAAATGAGGCTGTGGGAGAACCCCCCCTCACTGTGCTTTCAGTCAGTAGAAGGCTGAACTCGATGTACTGGGTTCAGAAGGGCCCAGGATTTGATAAGCCTCAGATTCTGCACTCTTTAGTAGTAGAGTCCACCCTGAAAAGGATAAACAGCTCCTGGGTTGAGAGGCTTGGATGTTGGACTCCTTTAGAAGGAGGTGCTTCCAGAGCTCCATGCTCACAGCTAGAGTACATTCTTATCAGCTCTACATGAGCATGTTCCTGAAGGACATCATGTGTGATCTTGTTGACTTGTGCCCGTTCCTCCTGCCATTATTGTACCCTGGTGGGCCATGGCAAAGACTGCTCGAAGTTCCTGGTCAGAGTGATCTATGATGCCTTTGAGACAGTCTCTAGAGTGGCGGCTGTGGGTATTGGAGCCTGCCAGCTTACCTGGCTTCAGTCTTCTGACCTGTAGTAGTCGGTGCAAAATAAGATTGTGGACATGCCATGCTGGGGAGAGAACCTTTTCAGAAAGCAGGTGGAGGAAAAGGTTGGCATCATAGAGAAGCAGTATATCCCCTCACCAGGCTATCAAAATGCATATCCAATCCCTATCACAAGAGGTATCGGGGGAGGGGGGCCAGAAGAAGGTCTACTACACACACAATCGCATGTACTTTCCTGGTCCTCAAGCGTCCCGGCAGAAGTCACAGGCTCCTCACCTGCGACATTGGGAGAAGCCCCAAAAGGCTCAGCCTGCCCTCAACCCAAGCCAGGGGTGGGGTTTTGACTGGTTTCCTCAGAGCATAGCCTATCTGCTGCTGACCCTTCATTTGGGGGTCAGCTCACTCTCTTTGCCCAAAAGTGGCCCCTCATAACTTTGGACTCATGGGTGCTACAAATAGTCTAAAGCAGCTACATGTTCCAGTTTGCTGAACTTCCACCTCCTTGTCCCCTGAGGGTGCATCCCATCAACCATTTGCATCTAAACCTCCTTCAGGGGGAAATCTCTCCTCTTCTGACCAATCTCACCATCGAGCCTGTGGCAGATCAGACAGGAATTTTACTCTAGGTACTTTCTGGTCCCCAAGGGGGGAGGGGTTGACCCATCCTGGACCTCAGAAACCTCAAACCCTTCCTGGTGCGGGAAAAGTTCAAGATAGTATCTCTAGGTACGCTGCTCACTTATCTTTAGAAAGACATTTGGCCATGCTTCCTGGATCTAAAGGACACGTATACCCACATACCAATCCATCCTGCTCACAGAAAAGCACTTTCAGTACAGAGTATTACCTTCTGGACTGTTGTTGGTGCCCGAGTCTTCACAAAGTGCTTTGCAGTGGTAACGGCCTATCTCAGAACACTAGGGGTCTTTGTCTTCCCTTTTTGGGATGACTGGCTCACAAAAATCATCACTCCAGACAGAGTCCAGCAATCAAAACGGTGGACTTTTCAGGTGCTACAGCTGTTGGGGTCTGTAGTCGATTACCCAAAATCCCACCTTCTGCCCACCCAACAACTGGAGTTCATAGGGGCTCTCCTTGACATGACTAAAGCAAAGGCCTGCCTTCTGCTAGACTGACTCCAGAAATTGACAGCCTTGGTCCAAGATACCCAGTGGAATTGTCAGACAACGGCTCATGGAATGCTGACTGCGCACATGGCCTCTACTGTACATGTCACACCCATGGCTCGCCTTTCAATGAGACAGGCTCAGTGGGCACTGAGGACTCAGTGGAACCAGGCCACCAGCCGTCTTTGGGATTGGGTGACTTTCACTGGCCATCTCATCCAGTCCCTGTACTGGTGGTTGGATCATCAGAACCTGCTCAAGGTCTCCCCTTTCAGAAGACGTCACTGCAGAAAACAGATGCCTTCACACTCAAGGCATCTGGTCTAAATATGAGAGCCTGCATCAGATAACTTCTTGGAATTGAGAGCCATAGCAATGCCCTCAGGGCTTTCTGGAATCGCCTAGCCACCAGATGGTACTGATTCAGACTAACAATCAGGTCGCGATGTGCTACATAAACAAGCAGGGGGCATGGTTTTGTATCTCCTGTGCTGGGAGGTGGTCCGACTATGGAAGTTTGCTATCACTCATAGTATAGCATTAAGGGACACATATCTGCCTGGGAGCAGAATACCCTGGCGGAACAGCTGAGCTGTGACCTCCAGTTGTATGAGTGGTCTCTGAAAAGGGATGTCGCGGCCCAGATCTTTCAGAAGTAAGGTACCTCCTCTATAGATCTGTTTGCCACTCAGCACAATGCTCAAGTGGATCAGTTCTGCTCCAGGGTCGCCTTACGCAGCAGGTTGGCTGTGGATGCTTTCCTCCTGCACTGGGGGAAGGACCTGCTATTCGCGTATCCTCTCATTTCTCTCATAACAAAGACCCTCTTGAATCTCCAGACAATTAAGGCAAATCACCAAAGCAAGGTTACAAAAAGAATAGTACCATAAACAATATCAAGTGTAATCCTATGCTTACAAAGGCAAAACCTTCTTGTTTTTATTATTGACTAACTGGATGATTTTCTAAGTGTCAATCTCATAAATATATTTTGCACGTGCATTTATACCATTTATAAAAAATCTTATTAGGTTTTCTTAAGTATCCAATATTTCCCACATTTGATATTAATTAATTTCACAAATTAAGGTAAAACAGCCTTCATAAATATTCTAAGAAAGCTTTTTCATATGAAATTCATCTCACAAACTCATAAAACTTAATACTATTAATATAATTACTCATCATACTATCATACCCACACTCATACCTAAATAACCCCTCATTCTTACAGCATATGCACAATGCGTACAGTATAAACACTGCAAACCATGGAGGCCCAACCCCCCAAAAATTTTATCAAATCATACAGTGAATTTTTCAAAAAGCACTTTTCACAATGTGTAATCAAATAATTGAATGTTTAAATAACTTCACAAAACAAAGTAAATACTCTTTCCAAAGCTGTTATACCACCCCTGGAACACCAAAGGAACATCTGATGACTCTGCCTAATCCTCTTTACACAGAGAATCGAAATGATACAAAGTAACAATACAAAGAAACACTCTTCAAAAAACCTTACAATGTCTACAGTGTTTCACAATGTCACTCTCACTTCATTGCACTTCATAGTACTTTGTTCATTTCGTATGTTTTCACCAATGACAACAGGCTTCTTATGTTACTACTACTGCTACTGAGCATTTATATAGGGCTACCAGTCGTACACAGCGTTGTACAGACATGCAAGAGACAGTCCCTGCTCATCAAAGCTTACAATCTAGTCAGACAAAACACAGAAGGTATAGGCAGGCGTAAAACTAGGGGAAAGAAAGGGAGATCAGGTGAGTCAAGATCCAAAAGCAGCAGCGAAGAGGTGAGTTTTAAACTTGGATTTGAAGAGGGTTAGAGAGGGTGTCTGGCATACAGACACAGGTAGTTTGTTCCAGGCGTAAGGCGCAGTAAGGTGAAAGGAGCGACGTCTGGAGTTAGCGGTAGAAGAGAAGGGCACAGATAGAAGTAGTTTGCTAGAAGAGCGGAGTTCCCGAGGGGGGTTGTAAGGAGAGATAAGAGAAGAAAGGTAGTGAGGAGCCGCAGAGTGAATGCATTTATAGGTCAGCCGGAGAAGTTTGAACTGGATGCGGAAATGGATAGGGAGCCAATGAATTGACTTGAGAAAAGGAATAATATGGGCATGACGAGGCTGTTGAAGATTAGTCACACAGCAGTGTTGAACAGATTAAAGGGGAGAGAGATGATTCAAAGGGAGACCATCAAGGAGTAGGTTACAGTAGTCAAGACGGGAGGTGATTAAGGAGTGGATAAGCGTTTTAGTAGTGTGTTCCAAAAGGAAAGGGCAGATTTTGCTAATGTTAAAGAGAAAGAAATGGCAGGTCTTAGCTACAAGATGGATATGTGCGGAGAAAGAGAGAGAGGAGTCAGAAGACCCCCAGATTGTGGGCCGAGGAAACAGGAAGGAGTACAGAGTTATCCACAGAGACTGAGAAAGGAGGAAAAGGAGGGGAGGTTTTAGGGAGAAAGATAAGAAGTTCAGTCTTGGCCATGTTCGATTTCAAGTGGTGGTGAGACATCCAGGCAGCAATGTCAGAAAGGCAAACAGAGATCCGGGTCTGGATTGCCGGAGAGATATCGGGCGTAGAGAGGTAGATCTGGGAGTCATCAGCATGTAGATAGTACTGAAAGCCATGGGAAGAGATGAGCACAGCAAGGGACTGGGTATAGAGAGAGGAAAGGAGCGGACCCAAGACAGATCCTTGGGGTACACCAACTGGGAGCGGGGTAGCAGAGGAGGAGGAGGAGCCACCAGAACACACACACTGAATGAGCGATGTTCTCCTTCACGTCACTCCCAGAGTATTACTGTACTCTCATTCCATTGTCAATCACTTCACTGCACTTTATTGCACTTCGTTACACATCATGGCACTGTGTTTCATTCCTTTTATTTACACCAATAACTGCAGACTCCTTGTGCACCCCTTCACTTCACTACAATATACAACCATGAAGTTTGACTGATGTAAATCCAATACAGCCAAGATAACTTTAATTTACTTCACTGCACGATTCCACATTGTGATGTTTTGCATACTGCTACTGTTATTGCAGGTTATATTCATGCCTTGTCGCCACAACCACTCTTATACAAATCAATCCAATCCAACCATGGACCATAGTTTTGCCTCTCCTGGCTTCATCAGGGAAAATACAATAAATTACAAAATGTCACTTTACTTAAAAGCTAACCAACAAAAAGACAATCTAGATATCTACTACTACTACTACTTCTACTGAGCATTTGTATAACGTTACAAGATGTACGCTACACTGCACAGACATGTAAGAGACAGTCCCTGCTCATCAGAGCTTACAATCTAGTCAAGACAGACAACACAGAAGGTGTAGACAGGGATATGACAAGGGGGAATGGTAAAGAAACAAGATCCAAAAGCAGCACTACTCACTAACCTTCATCCATCCTGCACACGGCTCTCAGCACGGACTCCCAACTCACAAATGGGTGCCAGCACAAGTGTACTCTAAATCCCTTTTTAAAGTCCCTTACTCAATAAAACCAGTGCCACTCCAGTCTTTCGGAATCACAGTATCCCATCTAAAAATATATTGTTGTTCCTGGTGACAGACAGGCGTACGATGATCCTCATCATGCTGTATTGGCCCAGACAGCTGTAATTTCCCCTTCTGCTTCAACTCTCCTAGTGGGAACCTCTGCAGTTTGAGTTTGGCTCTGCTCCAGATCTCATATCACAGGAGGACAGGAGGATGCTGCACCCCATCGTCAGATCCTTGGCCCTTACTGCATGGATGTTGAGAGGCTAGTCCTGTCAGAGTTTAATTTTCCTGACGGAGTAACAGATGTTCTGCTGGCCTCTAGGAGGGCCTCCATGAGAAGGTCTTATGCTTCAAATGGAAGAGATTTGCTTCCTGGTGCACAGCACAGGTGCCTGATACCTTTAATTCTTCCATTGATAGACTTCTTAAGTACCTCCTACACATCTCAGATTCGGGTCTCAAGTCCAACTCTGTCAGGGTCCACCTCAGCACGATTGGGGCCTACCATCACGGTTTGGAGGGAAGGTCCATATTGACTCAGCCTGTAGTGGTTCACTTCATGTGAGGCTTGCTCCTCTCGAAACCTCCCTTCAAGCCTCTGATGGTGACTTGGGACCTCAGTGTGGTCCTAGCACAGCTCGTGTTAACTCCCTTTGAGCCGCATGATTCTTGCCCTTTGAAGTGCTTACCTGGAAGGTCTTGTTTCTGGTGGCGGTTATGTCAGCACGCCAGGTAATTCAGCTCCAAGCTCTAGTGGCTCATCTGCTGTACACTGCATTCCATTATAATAGTGATCCTGCACACTCATCCTCGATTCCTCCTGAAGGTGGTATCAGCTTTCCATCTTAATCAGTTAGTCATTCTGCCAACTTTCTTTCCAAGGCCTCACGCCCGTAGAGGGGAAGCAGTGCTGCACATGCTGGACTGCAAGCGAGCCTGGGCCTTCTACCTAGAGCGGACGAACATCCACCAGATGTCCATCCAGCTGTTTGTCTCTTTTTACCCAGCAAGCTAGGGGCTGCTATTTCCAAATGCACTCTTTCAATTTGGCAGGCAGATTGAATCTCTTTCGCTTATGCCCAGGCTGACCTGAGCCTCGATGGTCATGTCACAGCTCACAATTTTTATTTATTTATTTAACAGTTTTTATATACCGCGCTATTTATCATCAGTGCGGTTTACATTGAACATAAATTACCTAGACAGAAAAACTGAAATAGGTTTACAGATAACAGGAAGTATGAACTAGGCTTGAACTGGGGAAAACTATATACATTTACACAATGTCAGAACCATGCCTATGTCAGTGGCCAACTTGTACTCGGTCTCCATGGAAGAGATCTGTGGTCTTCTGTCCACACATTCACATCTCACTACTGTCTGGATGGGGATTCCCGATGTGACAGCAACTTTGGCCAATCTGTACTCTGGCATTTGTTTGGGGATTAGAATCCAACTCCATCCCACCAAGGCCCTTCTGTCCATCCAGGCTAGCAACCCCTCCCCCCCCCCCAACAAAGCACGAATGATCATGAATGAAACTGTATGGTGAAGAAGCTGAATCAGATGAGTTCCTCCTTGGGGACTATCAGTGCTGTACATAGTTGATTCTTCAGTTCTTAGTTCACTTTGCCCCTGTTTAGGCTTTTCGATCTCCTCGGTTTTTGGTAGCCTGTAGCTTGGGAGTCCCATACGTGAGGACTTCATTCCTGCTTGTCCATGGAGAAAAGTTAGTTACTCACCTGTAGCAAGTGTTCTCCATGGACAGCAGGAATAAGTCCTCATAACCTTCCCACCTCCCTGAAGAGTTGCATTCTGCTACAGCTTTGTTATCATGCTCGTACTGGAGAAGATGACGCCACAGCAGGTGGGAAGACAGGCCCACAGGCATGGTGGAGCCTCCCAAAAGCTTCCAATAGAAGCTGGGGAGCATTTCTGTATGGGGATCTGTTGGTGACATCACCCATACGTGAGGACTTATTCTTGCTGTCCATGGAAAACACCTGCTACATGTGAGTAACTACCTTTTTTTTGAATCCTGCTAGACTAGTCCAGAACCTGGAAGACTCAGCATGCAGGCTGGGAAGCCCTGCTGCTTTTTTATCTAATTGTCATTATCAGTGCCTGATGCAGAGTTAGTTCTAGTAAGAGTCAAATACTTGTTCATGTTATTTGTTGCAAAGTTGAATTATTGTTAATGTTACGTGTTATGAGTTTTTCAGTTTACTCTTGGGAAGTGTCATATTGCCTTCTCTCAACATACATACCTAGTGATAAAATCCCTGAAAGTTCCTCAAGTCTGCCTCCACCTGCTGGCAGGGGAGCATAACCCACTCATCTGGACTGGTGTAGCAGGATTCAAGGAAAGAAAGTTATCAGGTAAAATTTCTCCTTCATTACACAATTGCTCTATGCAGACATAGTGGGTTAACAGCTGAGCTTGACATCGCTGATGGTGGAGCTCCCCAATGTTCTAAAGTGCAGGAGTATAGAATTGATAATGAAAGCAGCAATATAGCAGCACTTAAATGCAGCAAAGCATCCTAGATCTTGTTCCACAGTCAGCTCCAGTTTGGCAAAATATTTATTGGACTATGGACCTAATGACCCACTCCATTCTGCTGCCTATGGTTTTAATTAACATATATTATGGACAAGTAGGATAATGTCCTCACATATGGATGCTGTCATCAGTGGAGTTTGAGCATTGGAACAGCTTCCCAGCTATTTTTCAGAAGCTTATGGAAATGCTTTGCCATGCATGCCATATCACACGGGACTGCTGTGAAGTGGGATTTTAAAAGGGTCATCTAGGAGGAATCTGGGACGTCCAGAGCACCACATTCAAAAATGCAGAGGAGTGGCTGTAATGAAGGGAAGCACGTATAAGGGCCCTCTGAAATCATTCATCTCCGTCCTGATAGATGAACGTTCCAGTAACTGGTCTGGTGGCGGGCCCGTGCATATAGCAAGGCCAGGTACATGCATGATTGTAGGCATAACAGAAATGTGGAAGTCCCTGAATTGCACTTCCACAGAACTGGGTACTTAGGCATGCTGACCGGGCTATTTCAGAAGGGGAACATCTATGTTATGAGACATGCACATCCCAGCTGGCCATTTCAGATAAGCGGTTGTGCAGTGGCAGGCCAGTAATATGTTTGGACTATAAATTAGCATGCAGGTTCCTTTGACCTGGAAGAATTAACTGTGGCAACGAGAGTGCATTTCGTTCTTCCCCCTGCAAGTGTTGCTGCCATGAAACTAGCACTTTTGGGCACCTTGTTCATGGTCAGGAGCAGGTATAGGCATGGACACGTCAACAGCCAGGCCAGACTTGTGTCATTCTGAAATTGCACCGTGAAGTGCATCTCCGTTGTACTGCCCAGGCCATGCCTCTAACTTGTTCACATGCTGCATGAATGTCCATATACCTAGCTTTCTGAAATGAGTCCAGGGACGTCTCTGTGATTTGCAGGTCTGAATGGCTGTTTTCAGAAGTGCAAATCATGAATAGAGCTTCTAAAATGATCCCCTTAATCTTTTTTTTTTATGTTTCCAATAGAATGTGTCACTCCACGGTTCTGAAGAGTTTTCATCATTTTTGCCTATTGTTAGGCAATTTTGCTTCCCGCTTGAGAGATTTTTTTTTGTCTGCTGCTGCATTGCTATTTTTTCCCCTTTAATTCCACTAGCTAGGAAATTTTTAAATTTCCTTTATCTTTGTTGGATGGCCACAAACTCTAATTTATTAGCCATCTCTCCAGTTTCTTGTGTGCAAATGGAGGCCTTGCAACATGTTGCCTTCTATTTTAGTCCCCTTCCCTATGGAATTCCTTACACAATCACATTCAGATTGAATCTTCATGCAAATAATTTAAAGTTCTTGGACTGAGGAAAGTTTGCTACTTCTATACTTAATCTGCTATCATTCTATTTTGATTTGTTCCCTTTCCATCCCTCTTTTTTCCTATCCTGTCCTATCCCATTTTAATGGAATTCCCCTCGGTTTTCTGTTTTTAATTTAGTCTTGTAAATTGCTCTAAAGCTAATTTGGTGAAGGATGGTATAGCAAATTTTTAATAAACATAAACAGAGGCTGCATTTAGACCTCAGACATTCCTGGCAGGGAGACTTTTTACTATCAAGCCATTTGATTTTGCTGCAGCTATTTTTGGAGACAATGTGTCCCAGAAGCTCCCCAGCGGGTTTAAGAGGTACACCCGATGCAACAGCACCATATCCAGATGGATACTCATAATTGGTGCCTGTAGTGCTTAAGGCCCAACCCTGAATCCTCTCATTGTCTCTTTTGCCTACAGAAGACATAGTTTCGGAAGAACAGTGCAAAAGGATTTTTGACATAAGCAAGTCTAATTCGTCAATATCAGCATTACTAGTATTGGTCCCCATGGCGCTTTCCTGAACACTGGGAATGCATCAACGTTGAGAAGACACCAATCCCACTTGACACTGAGCATTGATAGACTCCATCAGGAGTGGTCATCCACCAATTCCTACCTGAAGAGGAAGGACTTATCCTCAGCTTCATCAACTTCGAAGACCTGTGATGCTGAACACCTGGCAGAGGCTGGGGTGCATTGGTAATGCAGCTCATTAGAGCATGATGTCAAGAGCATTGAGGTATTGGGCAGGGCCGGATTTACCTTGAGTGAGGCCCTACGCCAACAAAAATTGTGGGCCCCCAGCAGGGGTGGCCCAAGGGGGGTGCGGACCTCATTTGCATAAGGGGCCTCATTTGCATAAATATTTGCATAATGTTACCATATACTAACTTTTAGTAAACGTGCCTCTTAATGAGTGTATGGATAAAGAAAGACTAAAAGATTTCTACATTACTATAATCCAGTGCCAACTGCCAGACACATTAGGAACTACTACAAACACTGCCCATAGTAAACCCGCCGTATCCTAACAGCACTACCAGGACTCACAAAGCACCATACTCTACCAATCAAAAGGCAACACTGCAAATATTAAACCAATACATTTCAGAGAACAACAATACATGACCTACTGGGGAAAGAGAACAAGTGGCAATGTCAAATAGGAATTATATAAACAGAACACCTCAGCTCAGTTACACATGCAGAACATAGACCATCACCAAACAAGTAATCACAATTTAGAAATAGGAAGACAATAATTAAACTGGGAATCCCAAAAGCCAAACTTGGAATGTACAACACTGTAGAAATAAAACTATACATTAATTTGCTCTTGTACTAAACAAAGCGCAGATGTTAATGATGCACATTTACCAGAGCTGACATATTCCAATTAATAAATTCAAAATAAAGAGATATTTTTCTACCTTTTGTGCATTTTTTCAGCTGCAATTGCTCCAGCCACTTTCTTCTGGTTTCTTCGTGTCTTCTGCTAACTCTCCATCGTCTGCTGTCCATTTGTCCTTTCTTCTCTCTTCTAGATTTTTTTCCATTCTCTCTCTACATCTGCTTTAACATACTAATCTTTCTCCTTTTGCTCTTTCCTCATTCCTATTTCATCCACTCAAATTTTACCCCTCCATCCTCAATCCCCACTTACTCTCCCAATACCTGGCCAATTGTAGATTTTTTATCCCTCCCACACAAAATATTTTTCCCTTTTCCATTTTACTCTTCCAGCCCCATCCCATTCTAATCCTCCCCCAACATCAGCTCCCTTCTAGTTCCAGCCTCACCCAGCATCCATTCCCTTCTAGTCCCTGCATCAGCCCATTTCCAGTCCTAGCCATCCATCAGCCCATTTCCAGTCCTAGCAACCCCCCAACCCAATACCAGTCCGAGCCCCCCATCACCCCACTTACAGTCCTTAACCCCAATCACCCCATTTTCAGTCCATAACCCCCCATCACCCCATTTTCAGTTTAAGCCCCCCCTATAACCCATTACCAGTCCTAACCCCCCATCAGCCCACTTCCAGTCCTAACCCCATCAACCCATTTCCAGTCAGCCCCCCATAGCCCATTGCCAGTCCTACCCCCCCCCCATCAGCCCACAGCCCATTACCAGTCCTAACCCCATCAGCCCACCTCCAGTCTTAACCCCCCAGCCCATTTCCAGTCCTAGCCCCCCCCATAGCCCATTACCAGACAGTCCCCATCAGCCCACAGCCCATTACCAGTCTTAACCCCCCCCAAAGCCCCTTGCCAGTTCTAAGCCCCCCCAACCGCCCACAGTCCATTACCAGTCCTAACCCCATCAGCCCACCTCTAGCCTTAACCCCCCCCCCCCAGCCCAGCCCAGCCCATTTCCAGCCCCAGCCCCCCAATAGCCCATTACCAGCCCTACCCCCCCCCGTCCATTTCCAGCCCCCGCCCCCCCATTAGCCCATTACCTTTCCTCCCCCCCCCCCATTGCCCCTTACCCTTCCTCCCCCCCCCCCCCCATAGCCCATTACCAGTCCTACCCCCCCCCCCCGGCCTAAAGTAAAATTTAATTTAAAAAAAAACCTGGTGGCTGCCGCCGCGGGGCCCCCTCTGCCGCCGGGGGGGCCCCGTCTACAAGCTTAAGCCGTCGGGTCGGGTCGGGTCGGGTCGGGTCTCTCTCTCCCTCCCTCCCTCGCTGCAGGCTGCAGGCTGCGAGAGACGCGAAGGGAGAGCGTCTCCTCGCGTCTGTGTTAAGCCCGCAGGGGCTGATGGGAAATCCCATCAGCCCCTGCGGGCTTAACACAGACGTGAGGAGATGCTCTATCTTCGCGTCTCTCGCAGCCTGCAGCGAGGGAGGGAGGGAGGGAGAGACCCGACCCGACCCGACGGCTTCAGCTTGTAGACGGGGCCCCCGCGGCAGCAGAGGGGGCCCCGCGGCGGCAGCCACCAGGTTTTTTTTTTTAAATTGTGTTTAAAAAAAATTAACTGGTTCTTTTTTTGTGGGCCCCTGCCGGCTGTGGGCCCTACGCCATGGCGTACATGGCGTATAGGTAAATCCGGCCCTGGTATTGGGGGATCCCGTATCTTTAAGATGGCTCTGATGTGGGGACTGCTAATCCTTCTCAGCCTAGAAGAGCCACACCAATCTCCAAGGGACTGGGACCAGCCTGTCAGTACTCCTCGTCAGATTCAGGAAAAATTGACTGCACCTGTTATAGTCTCCCCCCCCCCCCCACACACACACTACCTTTGTCAATGGCAGCCTTCAAGGAATGTCTCTTGAAGGACTTTGAGGAGAGGATGGAGACTGTTGTTTTACGGCATGAGACAGCTGCTCAGACTACATTGGCAGCAGTGCATCGAGGCATCATATTGATCCTTGACTCATGCTCTGCTTGCAGACAGTTCATCATCAAGGCATCAAAGAACCTCACCACTTGTTAATTGCCCAGCTGATGTCCACCTCCAGTGCATTGCAGGGGGGGGGGGGGATGCCCGCAGATCCATATCCAGAGTAGCAGAAGTCGACCAGACATCCTTTGAGTATCATCCTGGGTAAAATTCAGAGTGCTCCTTATGAGAGAAGGAGATCACCTCTGGAGGAACTGTCCTTCATTGATTTTGTCATGGAAACGGCTAAGTCTGTTTCATTTAAATTAGAGATGGAAGAGGAGCCCAGGGCTGAAGCATTGGAAATTCCTCAATTCCCTATAAGAAGGTTGTGTCAGTACCCATTCATAAAATCCTAATGGATGTTCAGATGAAGATGTGAAGACCCCCACTCTCTGTTCAGCCTGTAAACAACTACCTGCATGTTAATCCATCAAAGTCAGCCGCTATTTGGTTCACCCTTGGTGCCCCTTCCCCCACTTTGGCGCCTCTTATGGCTGCTTCCCCAATTCCTCTGGTCTCTGTTCTTCACTACCTCGGTGTTACTCTTGATTCCTCCCTCTCCTTTCACCAACACATCTCCACGCTTGTATGTAGCTCATTCTTCCATCTTCGTAGAATCCGGGCTGTTCATCCTCTTCTTCCCCTCTCCTCTCTTACTACTCTTGTCCTCTCTTTGGTGATTTCTCGACTCGATTACTGCAATTCACTTTTCGCAGGTCTCCCCCAATATCAGCTTCATCGGCTCCAACTAGTTCAGAACACAGCTGCACGTCTTCTCACTCACTCATCCCCTCGGGATCATGTGACTCCCTGTCTTCTTTCCCTTCACTGGCTTCCTATCAAAGTTTGTTTCCTGTACAAGCTTCTCACCATTACTCATAAGGTTCTTCACACCAGTACACCCCAGTACCTCGCCGACATCATCTACCTCCAGCCAACTCCCCGTCTACTTCGTTCAGCCCATGGTAATCGTCTCCTCCTTCCGTCCCCTGCCCAGGCCCACCTCGAATCGACCCGTCATGCTGCTTTTTTCTTCTCGAGTCCTGCCCTCTGGAACTCTCTGCCCCACCTTCTCCATACTGAAGCATCCTTTTCCCGGTTCAAGGCCCTTCTCAAGACCCACCTCTACTGCCAGGCCTACGATCTCCCTATTCCTCCTGATTTCCATTCACCAAGATGCCACTGAACTACACTCCTCTGCAATATCGCCTTACATTCTCTAGTTTTCAGGTTACAGCCCCTCCCATCCCCCACCAGTCCGGTCTACCAACTCTTGTCTTGGTCTTTATTTGTAGCGTCCTTTGTCTTTATTTATAGCGTCCCCCTGGGTCTACCGCTGTCCTTACTATCCTTCTCCCTTCTTTTCTGTTGGCTCTCCTATCATACCGATGGCGTTCCTTTTTCCTCCTTTACTTTCACCAGTTGCACTTGGTTATTATTGTACACCGCTTTGACGCTCCGGCAATGGGCGATATATCAAATGTTTTGAATAAAGATAAACAAGAAGGTTGGCTCAATGTATCAAGTCCAGAAGACTCCCAGATTCTGTACCACTAGATAGTCATTGAATCTGCTCACAAAAGGGTTAAACGTTCCAAGACCCACTTTTTGGAGCCCCTGGGAGAGAGGCTTAGACTTTGGAGTCGTCATAGAGAAAATTACTTCAGAATGCTATGCTCATGTCCCGCATAGCATCCTATCAGCATTTCATTAGTGTGCACTTGCAGATATCATGCATGGTATCCAAGAGTTTGCAGACTCTCCCTCTAGAGAAAGCCGAGCAACTCGGTTCCCTAGTGAGCAAAGTGAAGGGTGGGAAAATACACAGTCCAAGCAACATATATTTTTTTTACGACAGCATTGAGAGCTTCTTCCATGAGTATTGGTATCCGGAGGCTCTCATGGCTCTGGGCCTTAGACTTGCTGGATGTACTCAGTGCTGTACAATGGCAGTAAGTTATTCAGATATAATATATCCCTGTCTCAAAGAGCTTATTTTCTAAGTGGGTACACGAGGCAGTGAGAAATAAAGTGGCTTGCCCAAGACCACAAGGAGTCTCAGTAGTAGAAGTGGGATTTGAACCTTGGCTTCTCAAATTCTCAGTCCATGTCTTTAACCCTAGGCCACTTCCTCTCTGAGAAAACAGACAGTCTGTGGAGAGGGATGAAGCTGAGGGGAGAAGATAAAATTTCCCTGAAGGAGCAGGATGAGCTGAGCTGCTGCAGGGGGCAGTGTTGGGTGAGCTGCCAGCAGAGAAGGAGGACAGCAAGAAAGACTCAAATGCTATTGAAGCTGAGTGTGACCAAGAACAGAGTGGAGGAGTAGCCTAGTGGTTAGAACACTGGCTTGGTAACCAAGCAACCAGGGTTCAATTCCCACTAGCACTCCTTGTGGCCTTGGGCAAGTCACTTAATCCTCCATTGCCTCAGAAGAAAGGCCTGGCAATCTACTTCCAGTGACACTGCCAAGAAAACCCAGGAGCTTCTGGGTCGCCAGGAGTCAGGACTGACTCAAAGGCACACATTGCATTTTTTGTGACCAAGAAAGAGATAAGAAAGCCTGAGAGTGACCAGATCTCAGCAGAACTGAGGACCTGAGGCTGAAGCTGGAGGCTATACAGTAGACTGCAGGTACCCAGCACTGAAAGAGCTGCAAGTAGCTGATAAAAAGGGAGTGGCTGGGCTTAGACCAACAGGCTGTCCAACAGCCAGCGACGATTTGTGTTGAAAATCAGACAACTAGCATAGGGGCAACTACTGAGTGAACTAGGTATTAGCATAGGACAGCAACTTCTTGGGGGGTGGGGGGGGGGATGCAAAGAGCAGGGCATTCAAAGCTAAACAGTAGATTTTGACAGTCTGGAATGGGAGAGGGAGTAAGGCTTAAAGTTCACCAAGGGTGCCAACACCTTGAACCAACTCTGGGCCTGGCACTGTGTAGGTGCACTTGGAGGCACAGTAGAGAAATAGCATGCCATTTAGAGAGAGCCACAGGGAACAGTGGAGGAACAGAAGTATCTGACCCATCTAAGACACACCTGCTTGAGAGGATCAGTGGATTGCTAGGACTGGAAATAAGACAGATAAAGATATAGGGCCCAGTATTCAGTAGTGGCAACTAGCACTGCTAACGCCCTTAGCCGTTGCCACTAAAGTCTAACCCTGGATATTCAATGCCGGGGCCATATCTAGCCAACAGCATTGCATATCCGAGGTAGCCGCAGACCCCAGAAGCTAACTGGGCAGCAGTGATATTGAACCACTGCCCAGTTAGCTTCCCCGGGTAAAGTTAAGCCAGCATTTTCCGCACCTGACTTTACCTGTGGGTCGCCAACTGGGCAGCGGCTCAATATCACCGTGTAAACGCCTTTGCATATCAGGCCCATAATTTTCTATTTGTAGCTTAACAAACCAGTACAGAGCATTATATACGCAGATACAGTGTATATGTCTGTATGAGAAGTTCTGAAGCTAGTGTGGTCAGGAATACAGAGGTTTTCTTTGCCTTTTGCAGTCATGGTCAGGCGCGACCGGGGACAAGAGGCATGGGAGAGGTACCTTGCATTTAGGATACCCGCTTCTCTGCTTTGGACAGAGTTGAAAGCATCTAGCAATGAGATCTTTCTATGCACTCACACACACTCTGGCTAGAACACTTTTAGTAATTTAGCTAGGTTTGATGGGGGTGGACTGGTATTCCCAGCTACAATAAGAAGAAACACTAATTGCATGGGGTGTTACATTTCCAGCATTTGCTTAATCTAGATATATACTCCTTGGACTTTGGAAAGAGGGACACCTGAAAGACACAAAAACGGCACAGAGCTTTACTGGAAAGAAGTCAGATCTTTGAGATGGCTTACAGGATATAAGAAGGGTTAATACTTATCAAATGTTCCAGTTGACTTTCCATGTTACTGTAGAAATTCATATAGGAAAGAGAGGTTGCTGAAGGAAACCTTTATCCTATAGGAGGGACATACTGTGTATTACCAATTGTCATTATTGAAACCATCAAATTGTGTTTGATACTACTGTCAAAGGTTGTTATGGGTTCATGTTCTATTTTGATGTCTCTTCTCATCCTGCTTTTTATTTATTTATCCTATCCTAAAGACATTTTCACAGTTTGCAGACCACTGCCACTCTGCAGCACTAACATGGTTTGTGCCGCAGAATGTCCATGAGCACTGCCGCTACACACCCCAATGCTAATTGCTTAACACTGGGGCTTGTCAGGGGTGTTCCGGGGTGGCACCTGTTACTAACTGGGCAGTGGTGATACTGAGCCACTGCCCAGTTAGCGACATGCAGCGGAAGTCAAACGCAGGAAACACTGGCCTAACGTTCGCCGTAGAAGCTAATCGAGCAGTGTCTAGATATCGCCACTGCTAGTTAGCTTTGTGGCAATCTGGGCAACCCAATGCCAGAGCCTGGATATGGCCCTGGCATTGAATATCTACAGTATCTGGGTTTAAAGTTCAACACCAATGGTTTGCTGCCTTAACAGCACTAGGCACCGGCACTGAATATCTGGCCCAATCCGTTTAAGTACTACCTTTATCTGGTTATTGCCTATCTTGCCCCTAATCCCCAAGAAAAAACATAAAAACATTTCTAGTCCCTCTCTCTTACTCCCTCAGAACATCTTACATAGTCATCCATGCTCATGCCATGGGGAGGATTGATGCTCAGCAGGGGAACCCGGGTGAACAGCTGTGCCTGTGCAGTCGTCTGGATTATATTATGCAAATGATAATGATTTGCCTAAACAGGGTCATTCTTGGGGGACTGGAGGCAGAATTAGGGTGTCCATCCCAGGACCTGCACTGCAATGGTAACCCTAACTGATGTCTGACATTAGACAGAAGCACTGCAGAGGAGCCAGGACCATTGCAAGGATTGGAAAAACCCTAGGAGGGCCCCTCCATATTGCCACACTCCCACTACCCCCTGCCCCCATTGCCACTGCTGCCATCCCTTTCTGGGGTCTGCAGAGGTGGCAAGGGCTCAGAAACCATGAGAGAGCGCTTTCCTAAACTCACTGGCACTGCCTCATGATTTCTGCCCTCTACCATCAGTTTCTTTCACCCCGCTCTGATGCATATTTCTGGTTTGAAGTTTGCATTTGGGGGGGTGGGGGTCAAAGATATAGATGGTAGAGGGCAGAATCAGTAAGGCAGCACTGGCAAGACAAGAGGTGCTGCTGTGTGGTTTCTGAGCCATTGTCATCACTACAGGCCCCAGAGAAAGGCAGCAGTGGGCGCCCTGGAGGGCTGGTGCTCTAAGCAACAGCCTAGTCTGCCTAATGGTAGCACCAGCCCTGAGAGGAGTGTGGGAAGAAGCAGAGAAAGGAGCAGTTGAGGCTCATGTAATAGATATAGGCCCTGGACTGAACAGGAGATAGTCTCCAGGCCCCTTCCCCCCATTCTTCATAAACTCAAGCTCTCAACATTATTCAGTAGCCCAGCCCCCCCCCCCCCCTTTCTGCTTTTTAGTCTGGTGGAAGTATGGTACAACTGAATCATTCCAGGCCCCACAACCTTATAGGGTCAACCCTATCCCTAAATAAAGTAGAGAAGTAGCCAATTCATTAGAGAGGGCCTGGGAGCCAGAGAGACCAGTGTTTGAATCCCACTGACACTCCTTGTGGCCTTGGGCAAGTTACTTAACCTTTAGGTACAAACTTATGGGCCGATGAAAAAACCTAGTGCAGCCTTTAAGCACAGATAGTGTCACTTTTAGGCACAATAACTGCCACAGCCAAATGCAGAAAATAGACGGACGCACGCATAAATAGCAAAGGAAAAACTAGTGCACAATTAATGGCAAGAGTATTTAAATTATAGGTAAATGAGCTAGCTGTATTACAGTAGCAGGCTAATATGGTTTGCACCCAATTCAGAGAAATACGTAGAGGATTTCATAACCAGCCTAAGCACCAATATCTCTACACCTAACATAGTAACATAGTAAATGACGGCAGATAAAGACCAGTATGGTCCATCTAGTCTGCCCAGCAAGATGGCAAGAGCAGGTGCACCTGCTGCTCTGTGCAGGCCACACCTCCCCATGTCTTTGTTTTAGGGGTGAACCCACCGCTTCGTGTAGGACACCCCTGTATGTTGAGAAATTAGTTAGTTAACTTTATTTTGATTTTATCCTGTTGCTGTAAAGGGATCCACTGTGTCTGTCCCATGCCATTTTGAATTCTGTCACTATATTTGACCCCACCACTTCCATCGGGAGGGCACTCCAAGCATCCACCACCCTTTCAGTGAAAAAGTATTGCCTGACATTGCCTTTTAATTTACCACCTTGCAGCTTCCTGTTATGCCCTCTAGTTTCCCGTCTTTGGAAGAGGTTTGTTTGTTTATTAATACTCTTAAGTATTTAAAGGTCTGAATCATATCTCCCCTATCCCTCCTCTCCTCCAGAGTGTACATATTTAAGTCTTCAAGTCTCTTCTCATAAGGCTTCTGACGCAGGCTCCAAAACATTTTGGTCGCCATCCTCTGAACAGTTTCCAGTCCTTTTACATCCTCTGCGAGATATGGTCTCTAAAACTGAACACAGTATTCCAAGTGAGGCCTCACCAGTGAATTATACAGTGGCATTAGTACCTCTTCCTTTCTGTTGATAATTCCTCTTTGTATGCAACCCAACATCCTTCTGGCCTTTGCCACCGCCTTGTCACACTGTTTTGCCACCTTGAGATCCGCAGAAACAATCACACCAAGGTCCTTCTCCTGGTCCGTGCACACCAACCTCTCTCCCCCTATCGCGTACGTTTCCCTTGGATTTCTGCTTCCCAAGTGCAAGACATTGCACTTCTTCGCATTAAATCATACCTGCCAAGCATTAGACCATTCTTCCAGCTTTTGTAGATCTTTCCTCATGTTATCCACTCCCTCAGGGGAGTCCACTCTGTTGCAAATTTTCATGTCATCTGCAAAAAGACAGACTTTTCCATGCAGTCCTTCAGCAATATCACTCACAAATACATTGAACAGTGCCGGGCCCAGGACCGAACCCTGGGGCACCCTGCTAATCACCCTCCTTTCATCCGAGTGAGCTCCATTTACCATCACCTTCTGTCGTCTGTCAGTCAACCAATTTCTGATCCAGTTCACCACCTTGGGACCCATCCCCAAACTATTGAGTTTATTGATAAGCCTCCAAAGGCTTTGCTGAAAACACCTGGTCTTGAGGTGGTTTAAATGTTTAGCTTGTGTCCCTGACAGTATTTTGATGGCATCGGGGGCTTTCCCTGATGCCTAGGTCATCTGAATAAAACATCCCCTCAGATGATCTAGGTATCGGGGAAATCCCCCAATGCCATCAACATACTGTCGGGGGGGGGGGGGTCTGACACCTCCCCCCCCCAACAGAAAACAAATCCCTGGTGGCCCAGCAGCACTGATCCCACCCCCTACCCGTCCAATTAAAATAGCACTTGGTGCCCCAGCTGCCCTGAATTCCCTCCCCCTCCCCCTTACCTTCACAAATGAACAGGAGCAATCCCACACATGAGCCACCATCTTGAAAAGTGGTGGCACCTGGCCCTGCATATGCAGCAGGTGGGATCAGACTTCCATATAAGGCACTTCCTACTGTATATTGCAGTCTGACCCCATCTGGTGCATCTCAGGATACACTGTGTGGGGCCAGGTGCTGCCATTTTTCAAGATGGTGGTGCAGGAGAGGGAGTGCATGGGCAGCTCTTCTGCTCCTTTATTTATTGAACAGATGTATTTATACTGCTTTACCATTTCAGTCAAAGAGGTTTACATTGTAACTTAAACTTGGTAATGTACATTAAACAGGGACATTGATAGCTTGGATTTTTTTGAGGCAATGGAGAGTTAAGTGACTTGCCCAAGGCCACAAGGAGTGCTCGTGGGACTTGAACCCTGGTCTCTTGGTTCCCAACCCAGTGCTCTAAGCATTAGGCTACTCCTCTGCTTTGTGAAAGTACTCGGAAGTGGGAAGGAGGTTTGAGGCCACTGGGCCACCAGGCAAATTTTTAGTTGGGTGGGTGGGGACAGCAGGTCAGCTGGGCCATCAGGGTTCTTTTTATAGTTGGGTGGGTAGGGGATCGGGGCCGCTGGACCACCAGGCATTTTTTTTAGTTGGGCGGGTGGGTGGGGGTTTCGGGGTTGCTGGGCTACCAGGGATTTGTTTTACACTTCCCCTCATATGAACCAGCCATCAGGGAAAAGCCCCTGGGGCCATCAAAATACTGTTGGGGTACATATGCAAATTCACCACACGGTGCCCCTGTTTCTCTGGGAGAGCATGCCAAACTTGTGCCGACTTCTGTGCAGATCTGCTTGGCTTGCTCTCCCAGTTTAATGCTGCCATTTGCCTCAAGTTTAACATGTGGCTAACACATGGCTAATTTGCATATGAGCCCCTTTGTGAATGCCTCTGCTGAAGTGGTGCACTATTGGTGCGCTGCATAGAGGAGTACAGAGCTGATATAGCGCAACTTCAGCGCCAGCTTTCTGCATCATGCTGTTGGATTGCAAGCCCTCCTGGGACAGGGAAATACCTATTCTACTTGAATATAATGTGCCTTGAACTACTACTAGAATGGCAGAAGCTAATTTATAACACATAAATCCCTTAAAATTCATTTTTGTCTATAATTTTGATTCTGATTTTTAGATTTGCCAAGCTGGAATAATAATGAGATACATGCTTGATGGTATTTCAGATGAGACATGCCTTAGTCATTTCTTGTGGCGTTTTACTGACATGTTAATTACAACATCCTGAAATCCAAGCCAATTAGAAATGCTTGCAGGGCAGGATTGGGAACCACTTTGTTATGAAACTTGAGAACCCCGTATCCCTCTGCAAAATTCAGTCCTGTAGTGCATTCACTCACATTGTGGGATGCACTGCTTCTAATAATCTAATTCCTTCTGTTTGCCATTGATGGGGGCCTGAGCACAGTTGGGAAGCGTGTTGTTAAATTACTAACTTAATTTTGTAAACTATTTTAAGTAAATTCTTAGAGAGCATGGGTAGAGTAAACCCAACCCTGTGATGCCTCCCCTTCAGCTAAAATCCTGGCCTTTCCTTCTAAAATGAATGGAGTGCACTGGTTTCTAGAGTCACCAGCAAGTAAGCCAGTAACGGGTGCGGGAAAAGCAACAACGTCTTGGCAGGCCTCTGCTCTAAATAACTTGGAAGCAGTCTGGCAGGGAAGAGTTAAATGGGCGGGTCCTCTCTGTGTTTCTTTGCCTTGTTTGAGGACTGCAAGAAGACGAAGACTAGAAAGCTGAAGGGTATTTATGGCGCTGGAGAACTCCAGACTCCTGGTAACCATATTTTGAGCGTTTTTTTTGTTTTGTATTGATACATTTGAATAAAGAGAGAAATATATTAAATAAGCTTCCAGTTGTGAACTAAAATCTACAGGGTTTTAAACGCTGTGCTAGAGCTGCAATGGAAAATCCAGTAATCCCACAAAGAATCTAGAGAGACATTTTCTTCAAAGGTTAGCTGTTCTGATTGAGCAGTTGGTATATGTCTGTGATGACCTCAGACACTGGTTGCATATGTGAACAGAGCTGTTAATTTTTAGCTCTTAGCAGTGACTCGCGTGTTGCAGGCTGAAGGAGCCCCGCTTCAGCTCTCTGGCAGCTGCTCTTGCGAGCTGTTCCTGTGCCTGGGCTAGTGGGAGGGGGAAATCTGTGTACACACCCAGCTCAGCCAGGGCCCAGGGCTCAGGGAGCACCAGAAGGAAATGCTACTGGGTGCAGGCGTCATTCAGCACCCTGCAGTCAAAGCTGCCGTTCCAGTCCCTGGCTCTGCTCCGCTTCTTGCCTTTCCTAGATTACACTGTCGAGGATTTCTGCAAGCTTGTCTCCGAACCGAAGATGATGGGCAGCCTACTGGGACAGTCCGTCCAGTGCTCGCTCCTGCCAAGATATCACGCGTTGACCAGATCTCAAAGACAGGATTAAGAGACAGCAACAGGAAATCCCTGGACGGTGGTGGCTCCAGTTGGAAGGGGGCTGATGAGAATGCAGTGATGTCAGTCTCAGGAGAGGTGTTTTAGCTGGACCCTTCTTCCCTCATGCACCTTGCTGCTCCAGGGCGTCCCCCTGCTGCTCTGGCACTCGGCTCTGGGCAGATTGGTGGTCATCTGAATGGCCGTCTTGAACTTGTGGTGATCGGGTAAGTGGGAGCACACTGCAGCCGATGATCGGTGATGTGTGCCCTATGTCTATCAACTGCTGCTTTTCCCATTCGAGAGGATGGCAGTAGCCATGATTTGTAAATGACACAGGCACTCATTAATTCTGCGCGCTCAGTGCTTGCAGTCAATTTACAGCTTTGGAGCCTGCCAGTGGACAGCACCTTTAAAAACGGATTAAACATTTGCTTTGTTAAATAGCACAAAGATGACATACTGAAGTATGATTTTTATTAGCATTTAAGGAAAATGGAAAAAAGAGTCCTTGTGTTAATAAGGGGGTGTGAGGTGTGTAAATGACTTCAGGCTTGATTGACAGTGACATCAAGAGGTTTATACTTATTGGACACTTCAGTATAAACATTTTGTTTAGTGCCATCAAGTCAGTGTTGACTCATAGCGACCCAGCTACCTCTGGGTTTTCTTGGCAGTGTATCACCAGAAGTAGATTGCCAGCCTTTTTTTCCGAGGCAATAGAGGGTAAAGTGATTTGCTCAAGGTCACAAGGAATGCCAGTGGGAATCGAACCCTTGATCTTCTGGGTACTAGACTACTCCTCCCACAGTATAAACATAGATGGGGTAATTTTTAAGGAGCTGTGTAAAGTTGCGCACCATCAATAAATGTAAATCATGTTAGTTTAGTGATTTACATGCATACTTTAGCCAGTCAAGATTTTATAAGAAGGCATGTCAGCGTGATGGCGTAGACTTTCACCGTGGACATATATGCATGGGCAGAGTTTGGGTGGAGCACACTGTTCCCTCTAAGCTGTGCGCGTGTGCGCGCGCACACACCTCGCCGAGCGAGCGCACATACTTTACAACAGAGCGCACAAAAATTACAACTCTGATTCTGATAGAAAACAACATAGACGTCTTAAAATTTAAAAGTTATGATTGTAATTACTAGAAATTTCCCACTTCATTTAGTAATCGTCTATTTTCATTTAATTTGATTAAAATCAATGTGGTGTACATACTGTATTCTGACGTGTAGTCAAATTTTAAAGTATATAACTCCGAGTGTCATTATGTGGCGCACAAAAATTTAACCTTCCTTCAAAAGCTGCACACAGCTGATACTTTATGCGCACACAGCCTACAGAAAATTAGAGGGAACATTGTTTTGGAGCATGGGTAGAACCCACAAGTACATGTGTAAATTATAAACTACTATAATTTAGGATTGCACCTTAAATTAACACGTTTTCATCCATTTACACCCTGCACTTTCTAAAGTCAAGTGCGCGTTTACTTGACTTTATAAAATTGGCATGAAATATGCACAGGAGAACATACATTAACTATAGAGGACCTTATACTCATAAAATGACCCTCAAAAGGACTGAGAGGAAATGCAGATTCCTTATTACTGGACACAGTCCTGCTGCCTTTATCAGTCTTCTCACTATTCTGCTAGTACTTCTCTCACTCTTCCTCTGTTCCTTCCCCTCCCAATGCTTTTAGTTTACACCACTGTAATGCAATCTGTGATTTATTTGTGTATTAGAACAAGGTCATCCTTGTATTAACTTGCTCATTTCACTTTGATCTAGCACAGATTTCAAATGCCAGTTGGAAAGACGGGCCATCTCTGGGGCAGTGGCAGTCTGGGTGGGGCTGAATTCAGAGCTGGCTGTCCCCTAGGCAGACTAGGCAGCCGCCTAGGGTGGAAGACCTCTGTGGGCGGAAGGCCATGTGCTTCGATACACATGGCCTGCCACACCCCCCCCCCCCTCCGCTGCCGCTGATTCCGGCAGTGGGGGGATGGCTATGCTCGGCTTCAGTGGCCCACAGGAGGTCATGTGCTTCAGTACACATGGTCTGCCACTTCTGATCCCACAAATTTGTGTCGGGGAGTCAGACATGGCACGCCATGAGTGCTAAAGCATATGGCCTGCTGACGAGCTGAGCCGACCCCCCCCCCCTTCGACGCCAGAATTGGTGGCAGCAGGGGACGGAGGCACAGCTCAGCACAGGAGGAGAGGCGGCAAGGCACAGCATGGGGCGGGTGAGCAGCGCAGCTCAGCACGGTGGGGTGGGGTGGGGTGGCATGGTTGGGGCTTCTACCTAGGATGGCAGAAACCCTTGGGCCAGCCCTGGGGGTATTGCACCAATATATACGAGTATAGCAAAAACAAGTTTGTGTATCACCTTTACTTAGGTTGAACATTCATATTTCATTGTTTTCAGTAAAACTGTAACAAATCAGTTGTGACTAGGAATATGCTTGACAGAAGCTGTCAGTGCACAGTAAATGTTTTTATAAGTATACATCAACAGCTGGCGCCATTCATAAGCCTAATTCTTTAATAAAAATAAACCTGTCCCCTTAGGCTTTGCCTTATTAATTGTACATCAAATGGGAATATTATCTTTCATTGAGAAGGTGTTATTTAATACATTGCTTTGTGGCGTAAAACATCTGCACTATTTATGCCTTTTGAATTCTCGCTTTTTGTCAATGTGGGGGTCGATTGCTTTGTCATTCAATATTTGAACAGCTGTTTTGACATTTATGTTGCCATAGATCTTATAATAGTAGCCATGGCCCTCTGCATTATTAAGGAATAACAAATAAGTATTCTTCATGTATCTTCTGTTTATTGTTGGGTTTATCAAAACAAACTTTACAGTCCTAATTAATTAAACATAGCACATCTAATTCACATTAGGTTGATTCAGTAAAGCACTGCAACTCTATTGTGCATTAATACACAATAGAAACATGACAGCAGAAAAAGACCACATGGCCTATCTAGTCTGCCCTTCCATATCAACCACTACAACAGTCCCCTTTTTTCCTTTAGAGATCCTCTGTGTTTCTCCCATGATTTTTTGAACTCTGATACTATTCTCATCTCTACCACCTCCACTGGGAGACTATATTCCATGCATCTATCAATTTTTCCATAAAGAATTATTTCCGCATATTACTCCTGAATCTATCCCCTTTCACCCTCATTCTATATCCCCTCATAGCAGAGCTTTCTTTCAATCGAAAGAGGCTCTCCTCCTGTGCATTTATGCCATGGAGGTATTTAAACATCTCAATCATATCACCTGTATCTCGCCTTTCCTCTAAAGTATACAGATTAAGATCCTTAAATCTGTCTTCATATGCTTTATAACAAAGACCATTAACCATTTTAGTAGTCACCCTCTGTACTGACTCCAACCTGTTAATATTCTTTTGAAGGTTCGATCTCCAGAATTGCACACAATACACCAAATGAGGTCGCACCAAAGACTTATACAGAGGCACTGTCACCTTCTTTATTCTGCTGGCCATTCCTCTCCCTATGCAATCAAGCTTCCTTCTAGCTTTCGCTGTCACCTTTTCTACCTTTTTAGCTACTTTTAATATCATCAGACACAATCACGCTGTGATAGGCGATGGCCTAGCACGTAGCAGAGCTAGGCCTGAAGCTAGGCCTAAAGCCCTTTTTCTCTCTGCTTTAAAATGTTATTGCTGATTTTGGAAAATTACAGAATGCTGTTAGCTGTTAGAAAGACATACTGTTCTATTCTGGTTTGATAACATGTTCTGCTCTCCTGGAGATAAGAGAATTAAAACTTTCTTGTTTATTGTTTAGGTAAGCCAGATGTCTTTTTCAATAGAATGCCGCGCCACTGTATCTTTGCTAGATGTGCACTGATCTCGTAATTAGGATGAAAATATAGCAGAGAAACTGAACAGTGTAAGAATATTTTGTCTAGCATTATGAAGATTGTTTAGTGTTTTGAGCCAGGGCTAGAGATACATCTTAGCCTTGCTTTGTTTGGCTTTTGATGAGAATGCTTCTGATATGCCTTCCACTATCTATGCAAGCTAACTGACCTTGCAGAAGTAGCAAAATATACTGTAGTAAAAGTATTATGTTTAGTGTTATGTCTAGTTGCTGACCCGTGGCTAGTAAGACCCAAGCAGGGGGAGCGAGTCCTGGGCCCGGTCAGAGATGTCTATTGGATGAGAGTAAGTGGGCCACTGTGGCCAATGAGGAGTTTTGCCTGTATTAGACTGGAGAAGAAAAGTATATAAACTGTCATTTTTCTGAGCTCTGTGCTCAGACCATTTTGAATGCTACTGCAATCTGAGCCTGTGCACATTAAACCGGCTTGAATCTTTGCCTGACTCCGGGTATTATTTATTGCATTCTTATCAGCTTCTACAACGCCTAGGTCCCGCTCTTCTTTTGTGGACAGAAGTACTTCTCCCCCTATACTGTATTGCTCCCTTGGATTGCTGCAGCCCAAATGCATGACCCTGCACTTTTTAACATTAAATCTCAGCTGCCGAATTCTAGACCATTCTTCAAGCCTAGCTAGATCCCTCCTCATGTTATCTACACCTTCCCGGATGTCTACTCTATTGCAGATTTTGGTATCATCTGCAAAGAGGCAAACCGGCAAACCTTACCCAACAGCCCTTCCGCAATATCTCTAACAAAGATGTTAAAAAGTATCAGACCAAGGACAGATCTCTGCGGCACTCCACTGTAACCTCCATCCATTTTGTCTCTCCGGGCCAGTCCAGGAACGCACGGATTGTCAACCTCCTCCAGCAGCTGAGGACTGAATTCTGAAAGTTTCTCTGACAGGCTATCCAGCTCCCCCTGGAGTCAGAGACTCAGTCTTTCAGTCCTCAGCAGCTGAGTAGGACGTTGAGCTGACAGGCTCCCTGGAGGGATGAAAAAGACTTAGGTAATAGAGATTCAGCAGCAGGAGAAGCTGATCCCAGTTTTTGCCCTAGTGGGGTACTAAACTCGAGGACTTTGATATTAAATAATAAAAAAAATGACGGTTTTCGCCGGCCTCCGGAGCTACAAGGAGGCAGTCGGGGGCAGAGCCTGCCCTAGTCGGCAAAACAGGCTGAAAGATACGTCAGTTAAGAGAGGACGGGGAGACACTGGGAGCACCAGAATCCACCCTCTTCTTCCGGTGTGCGATTTCCGTGTCTGCTAGCAGCGGTCATAGGCTGATCGGGTGAGTCACACAGCTTCTCTGAGGTAGGTCGGGAGACTCATCACTTGCGATTCGGCAGTTTTTGGTTTTGACTTCGACGTCGCGGGGTAGACCGTCGGCAGGGTGTTCTGGCTGGGAAGCTGATTTTTTGGCTTTTTGGCGGGAGCGCATGTTACCAGCGGCAGCCCCATGCGTGCAGTGTGGAAATCACCGGGGGCTGTCGGGGCCGGGTTTTTGCCGCTCTTGTGTGAGGGGCAGCAGTGCTGTGGAACACCGGTTTGAGGGCCTCATGGAGTCAGGTGTACAGGCCGAGGAGTCCTCAATTAGGCCTCTCAGTATGGAGATGGAGGCGGGAACGGTGTCCATTTTGTCAAGGACTGGCGTTTCTCCCGCACCTCAGACTAAGGGGGGGAAAAAAGAAGGTAAAGGTGAAAAAGCCCTATTGGGGGGGGGGGGGCCAGGAGCAGGAGCAGGCTGCAGGGCCCTCGGGGGGGGGGCTTAGGATCCATTTTTTCACCAGATTTTATCCTTGCCCTTCATAGAGCTTATTGCCTGAAGATTGAACAGGCTGTGAGCAAGGAAGTGTCCCCCAGTGTGTTGGATAAAGGAGCTGGCCAGGGAGAGGGTCTCTCTCAGCAGGTTAAAGGGCAGGAGTCAGGGCCCGATGGCTTCGGGCTTCCAATCTCAATGCACCCTGTGGGAGAGGAGGGGGAACTCCTTTCAGAGGCTGGGTTCGACTCCTGGGCAGGTGATCTGGAAGAAGGGGAGATCTTGCCCGGTGAGGACCCCAATATGTTTAGGGTATTTCGTAAGGAGGAGTTGGGAGCTCTGATTTCTCAGTCCCTAGCGGCTCTAAATGTGGCGCTGCCGGTAGCTCAGCAAGAGCCTCTGGAAGATCCGTTGCTGCATGGCTTCAGGTCAGAGCAGCGCTGTAGTCACACCATTAGTCACCTTTATCCGCTGCCGCAAGAAGAGAAGGAGTTGTTGTGAATGCCCAAGGTGGATGCCTTGGTGGCAGCGGTGACAAAGAAGGCAACTATCCCGGTGGAGGGTGGGACAGCCCTTAAAGATCTTCAGGATCGTAAGTTGGAAGCGCTTCTTAAGCAGGTGTTTGATTCTAGTGCACTGTCCTTGCAGGCCTCCATCTATGGTGCTTATGTCTCCAGGACTTCTATCCGATGGCTTCAAGGGCAGTTGGGGCCGGAGGAAGCAGAAAACTCGTCCCCGGAGGGGGCAAAGTTGGAGTCTGCCTTGACTTATCTAGCGGATGCCTTCTATGATTTGGTGAGGATAGCAGCAAAGTCGATGGCTTCTGTCATTGCAACCAGGAGATTTCTCAGGCTTAGGAATTGGGCGGCGGATGCCTCCTCTAAGACTCGCCTTAGTAAGCTCCCATATAAGGGCAAGCTACTCTTTGGTGAGGCGCTGGAGAAGATTGTGAAAGATTTAGGCGATTCCAAAGGGGGTCGGCTTCCGGAAGACCGCCCAAAAGGGCCCAGGCAGGGGTTGATCCCCAGAGGTCAAGGAAGAGGTAGATTTCGTGGACCATGATTTGCTCCGTATCAACAGGGTCGCTTTGTGTCCAGAGGTCAGCCCTTTCGCGGGGCTAGAGGGTTCGGCAGGGGGTACTTTAACGCCCAGCAGAACTCAGCTAAGAAGTCTCAATGATGGGCAGCCGGTCCAGATGGAGATTCCGGTAGGGGGACGTTTAAAGGAATTTGTCTCCGTTTGGTCCTCCATAACTACGGACAAGTGGGTGCTGGAAATCATCCACAAGGGGTACATGTTAGAGTTTGATCAACTGCTTACGGAGGCCTTCGTGAGGTCCCCATGTGGGTCTCCATCAAAGAGAAAGGCGTTAGACGACACGCTGCAGCAGTTGTTGCACCTCCAAGCAGTGGTACCGGTGCCCCTAAGCCAGTACGGATTAGTTCGGTACTCGATCTATTTCATGGTTCCCAAGAAAGAGGGGTCTTTTCGGCCAATTCTGGATCTCAAGCATGTGAACAGGTGTTTGCGTCCCACATTTTCGAATGGAAACCCTGCACTCGGTAATTCGCTCAGTGCAGCCTAGAGAGCTGCTGTCCCCCATAGATATCACGGAGGCATATCTGCACATTCCCATCAGAGCAGAGAATCAAAAGTTCTTGTGTTTTGCTGTCCCCATGGGGCACTTCCAGTTCAGGGCGTTGCCCTTTGGGCTGGCTACGGCGCCGTTCACCTTTTACAAAGGTGATGGTAGTGGTAGCAGCAGCGCTGCGGAAAGAAGGAATTCAGGTGACCCTTACCTGGACGATTGGTTGATCTGTGGGGGATCAGTGGAAGAGGCCGTGGCCTCAACCAGACGAGTGGTGCACGTCCTGGAACACCTCGGTTGGGCTGTCATCCAAGCAAAGAGCAAGTTGCAGCCAGTTCACCGACTTATGTACCTTGGGGCCCTATTCGACATGGAGATAAGGTCCGTGTTTCTGCCCGAAGACAGGATGCTAAAGATTCTGGCTCAGGTGCGAGCATTCCTGCAGTTGCGGGCTCCAACAGCTTGGAGGTACTTGCAGTTTCTGGGGTCCATGGCGGTGGCCTTGGATCTGGTACCATGGGCCAGAGCTCATATGAGGCCTCTGCAACGGGCTTTGCTGTCCAGGTGGTCGCCGCAGGAGCACTCCCTGTCCCAAAGGCTGGTTTGTCAGGAAGATGTGTGCAGAGGTCTGCAATGGTGGTTAGACCCGAAGTATCTTCAGGCAGGGGTGCCCTTGCGAGAACCGGACTGGATCTTGGTCACCACAGACGCCAGCCTTTCGGTGTGGGGAGCCCATTGCCGGTTGCTCGTGATGCAGGGCATCTGGTCGGCAGAGGAGAGCGCTTGGTTGATCAATTGCTTGGAGCTCAGAGTGGTGGGTTGGGTGCTGAGAGAGTTCGCCGACCTGCTGAAAGGGAAAGTGGTGCGAGTGTTCTCTGACAATCTTATGACGGTGTCTTACATCAACAAGCAAGGCGGCACGGGCAGTGCCGTTTTGTGGGAGGAGGGTCAGCAGTTGATGCAGTGGGCAGAGACCCATCTAGTAGCGCTATCAGCGGCTCATGTGGCCAGAAGAGACAATGTGCAGGCCGATTATCTCAGTCATCATGCTCTGGATCCCAGAGAATGGGAACTAAACGCAGCTATCTATCACGACATTATGGTACGCTGGGGGCAGCCGATCATGGATCTGAAGGCCGCCCTCAGCAATACCAAGACGTCCCGGTTTTACAGTAGGGGCAGGGAGCACATGTCGGAGGGTCTCGACTGCTTGGTGCAACCCTGGCTGGTGTGCTGTCTCCTGTATGTGTTTCCACCCTGGCCAATGATTGGCTGGGTTATCCAGAGGATAGTGGGACACGACGGGACAGTGATTCTCATTGCACCGGATTGCCCAGGAGGCCCTGGTATGCGGATATGTTGCCACTGATAGTAGCTCGGCCATAGAGGCTGCCCAAACGCATCAATCTGTTGTCTCAGGGTCCCGTGCTCATGCCTCAGGTGGATCGGTTCTTGCTTACGGCTTGGCTCTTGAGAGGGAAAGGTTGCGACGGCGAGGGTATTCGGTGTCAGTAGTAGATACCCTCTTGAAGTCCAAAAGGAGATCGACTTCCTTAGCGTATGTTCGAGTGTGGTGCATCTTTGAAGATTGGTGTTCGGTCTGGAGTCTGAGACCAATGGGAACGAGGTTGCCGGAGGTTTTGGCTTTCCTGCAAGGAGGGCTTGAGAAGGGACTAGGGCTTAGTACTCTCAAGGTGCATCTGGCAGCCCTGTCATGCTGCAGAGGTAGAGTGCAGGGCGTTATTTTGTCGTCACATCAGGATGTGCAACGTTTCTTCAGAGCGGCTAGGATTCTCTGACCCCCAATAAGGCGGGTAGCTCCTCCTTCGGATTTGAACTTGGTCCTTGAAGTATGGACGCAGCCTCCGCTGGAGGGGGCGGCTTCTGGAAGTCTGCGATAACTGTCTTGGAAGATGGCTTTTCTGGTAGCCTTGTGTTCTGCCAGATGAATTTCGGATCTTCAAGCGCTTTCGTGTAGGGAACCATACATACAATTTTCGGCGGAGAAGGTGGCGTTGAGACCGGTGCCCTCCTTTTCTTCCTAAGGTGGTTTCCAGTTTTCATCTGAACCAGCCAATTTCACTCCCAACGTTTTCCGGTATGGTAGCGGGTAAGGTGGATTGCTCGCTATGAAAGTTGGATCTGGCACGAGTGCTTCACAGGTACCTAAAGAAAACAAAGTCTTTTCGTAAGTCAGACAGGTTGTTCATCTTGTTTGGTGGTCCTCGTAAAGGGGAAGCAGCGGCTAAGGCGTCGATTGCCCGTTGGGTGAAGCAGGCGATAGTGGCAGCATATGTTGCCCGGGGAAGATTGCCTCCCGATGGGCTCAGGGCCCATTCTACCAGGGGGCAGGCTGCGTCCTGGGTCGAGTTCGCATACATTCCGCCGGTAGACATCTGTTGAGCTGCAACGTGGTCATCACTCCACACGTTCTCGAAGCATTATCGTTTAGATGTTCAGGCAAGGGGGGACATGAGAGTTGGGGCTTCAGCCATTCTGGCGGGACTCGCGGGACCCTCCCAACTTTAGGAACTGCTTTGGTACTTCCCATGCATTCCTGGACTGGCCCGGAGAGACGAAATGGAAGGAGAAATTAGACCTCACCTAGTCTTTCCTTGAGTTCTCTCCGGGCCAGTCCAGGGCCCACCCAGTTTCGTCTATCAGGATTTTGGTGGGGCTGCGGACTCTGTCGGTTTTTGTGTCAACTAACAAATAGTTGGCTGTTGTGGGCCGAAGGTGGAACAGGTCATGCTGTGTTTTTGGGACAGCGGAGATCGGAGTGTTCTGGAGGAGGACGGAGTGTATTTTGGGTTCCTGGGGGAAAGAAAGGAGAAAAAGAGAAGATTACAGACAATATAAGCCAAGACAAGCAAAAAAAAAAAGAAAGAGAAAACACAAGAGGGAGGATAGAGAAGGAGGAAGCGTAATGAGATAGTTTTCGATTGTTTGTTGGTTTGAGTTTGTTGCAGTTGCGGTTAAGGTAATTTAGACTGCTTTGACAATAGTAGACTGAGTCTCTGATTCCAGGGGGAGCTGGATAGCCTGTCAGAGGACTTTCAGAATTCAGTCCTCAGCTGCTGGAGGAGGTTGACTACCCGTGCGTTCCAGGACTGGCCCGGAGAGAATTCTAGGAAAGACAATTAGCAGGTAAGGTCTAATTTCTCCTTCTCAGAGTGTACCTGTACCCTTTGTTGCCTCCCACTCAACCATTTTCTAACCTAATCAGTAACTTTAGGGTCCATCTCTAAGGTGCTCAGTTTGTTCATAAATCGCCTGTGGTGTCAAAGGCTTTACTGAAGTCTAAATACACCACATTTAGGGCTCTCCCTCGGTCCAACTGCCTGATCACCCAGTCAAAAAAACCAATCAGATTTGTCTGACAAGACCTGTCTCTGGTGAATTCATGCTACCTCGGACTCATTGGACTGACCAGAATGAACAAATGGATGATGAAATGCTCAAAGAAATCAAGGAAGCTAACAAAAGTTACAGCACAGTAATAATAATTGGATATTTCAATTACCCCGGTATCAAATGGGTCAGTGTCATGGCAGGACATGCTAGGAAGATAAAGTTCCTAGATGAAATAAATGACTGCTTCTTGGAGCAGCTGGTTCATGAACCAACCAGAGGGAAAGCCGTATTGGACCTAGTCCTTAGTGGAACCCCAGATCTGGTGCAAGAGATAAGGGTGTTGGGGCCACTTGGCAATAGTGATCATAGCATGATCGTGTTTGATTTAATTAGTGGTGGAGGGATGGTAAGGAAATCCACAGTACTACCTTTTAACTTTCGAAAGGGAGACTATGATAAAATGAGGAAAACAGTTAAGAAAAAACTAAAAGGAGCAGTTGCAAAGGTTATAGACTTACATCAAGCTTGGATGTTGTTGAAAACAGGGGCGGCCCAAGGGGGGTGCGGGGCCATGTGTGGAGACTCGGTGCGGGGCCTCATTTGCATAAGATGCCTCATTTGCATAACTATTTGCATAATGTTACCATATACTAACTTTTAGTAAACATGCCTCTTAATGAGTGTATGGATAAAGAAAGACTAAAAGATTTCTACATTACTATAATCCAGTGCCAACCGCCAGACACATTAGGAACTACTACAAACACTGCCCATTTAGAACCATTATAAAATACTTGATACCCACAAACAACCTTGTGTAGTGCCGTGAATGTGACCTAAACAATATCAGATTTTTTGTCGGATCGCCCACCGATGAGTAGAAATTTTACTACTCTCGTAGTGGGCCCTCCATTTTATTCAAAGTTAAAAAAATGGTCCATGACAGGTCATTAAATCAGGTGCAATCTGATATTGTTTAGGTCACATTCACGGCACTACACAAGGTTGTTTATGGGTATCAAGTATTTTACAGGGGATATAGTTGTGTTGATCCCATTTGGGTGTATTGTTTGTTTGACACATTTAGAACCATTAGCAAACCCGCCGTATCCTAACAGCACTACCAGGACTCACAAAGCACCATACTCTACCTATCAAAAGGAAACACTGCAAATATTAAACCAAAACATTTCAGAGAATAACAATACATGACCTACTGGGGAAAGAGAACAAGTGGCAATGTCAAATAGGAATTACATAAACAGAATACCTCAGCTCAATTACACATGCAGAACATAGACCATCACCAAACAAGGAATCACAATTTAGAAATAGGAAGACAATAATTAAACTGGGAACCCCAAAAGCCAAACTTGGAATGTACAACAACACTGTAGAAATAAAACTATAAATTAATTTCCTCTTGTACTAAACAAAGCGAAGACGTTAATGATGCACATTTCCCAGAGCTGACATATTCCAATTAATAAATTCAAAATAAAGAGATATTTTTCTACCTTTTGTGCATTTTTTTCAGCTGCAATTGCTCCAGCCACTTTCTTCTGGTTTCTTCGTGTCTTCTGCTAACTGTCCATCGTCTGCTGTCCATTTGTCCTTTCTTCTCTCCTAGTTTTTTTCCATTCTCTCTCTACATCTGCTTTAACATACTAATCTTTCTGCTTTTGCTCTTTCCTCATTCCTATTTCATCCACTCAAATTTTACCCCTCCATCCTCAATCCCCACTTACTCTCCCAATACCTGGCCAATTGTAGATTTTTCATCCCTCCCACACAAAATATTTTTCCCCTCTCCATTTTACTCTCCCAGCCCCATCCCATTCTAATCCTCCCCCAACATCAGCTCCCTTCTAGTTCCAGCCTCACCCAGCATCCATTCCCTTCTAGTCCCTGCATCAGTCCATTTCCAGTCCTAGCCCCCCATCAGCCCATTTCCAATCCTAGCAACCCCCCAACCCAATACCAGTCCTAGCCCCCCCATCAACCCACTTCCAGTCCTAACCCCCATCACCCCATTTTCAGTTTAAGCCCCCCTATAACCCATTACCAGTCCTAACCCCCCATCAGCCCACAGCCCATTACCAGTCCTAACCCCATCAGCCCACCTTAAGTCCTAACCCCTCCCCATCAGCCCATTTCCTGTCCTAGCCCCCCATAGCCCATTACCAGTCCTAACCCCCCCAACAGCCCACAGCCCATTACCAGTCCTAACCCCATCAGCCCACCTCCAGTCTTAACCCCCCCCAGCCCATTTCCCGTCCTAGCCCCCCCATAGCCCATTACCAGTCCTAACCCCCCCCCCCCCCATTGGCTCAAGGAAATTAAAAAAAAAAAAAAGCTGGCGGCAGCAGCAGAATGGAGTGTCCCGCGGGGCCCCCTCTGCTCAATGGACAGGCCGGCCCTGGTTGAAAAATACTATCTTGGCAGCGCAGACCAGCTGTATTCCACGCTTCAAGAAAAGTGGAAGTCCAAAAAACTGCCAGCATGGTTTAAAGATGAGGTCAGAGAGGCTGTTGTTGCCAAAAAAGCATCTTTCAGGAAATGGAAAAAAGAGCCAAATGACAAAAACTAGAAACAGCACAAGCACTGACAAGTTAAATGCATGGCATTGATAAGGCAGGCAAAGGGAGAATTTGAGAAGAAGCTTGCTGCTGAAGCAAAAACATGTAAATAAAGATTTTTTCAAGTACATTCGTAGCAAAGGACCTGTGAGAGAGTCATTTGGGCCATTAGATGATAGAGGGGATAAAGGGGCACTAAGAGGCGACAAGGCGATAGCGGAGAGACTGAATTAATTCTTTGCTTCTGTCATTACTGAGGACGATGAAGGGATGTTACCCATGACTGAAGTGGTATTTAAAGGTGTGGAAGAATTGAAGGAAATATCGATACATCAGGAAGATGTATTAGAACTATTTGATAAACTGAAGAGTAGCAAATCACCTGGACCAGATGATATACATCCAAGGGTGTGGAAAGAACTGAAATATGAGATTGTAGACCTGCTATTAGTAATCTGTGAACTATCATTAAAATAATCTGTAATACCTAAAGACTGGAGGATGGCCAACGTAACGCCAATTTTTAAAAAGGGTTCCAGGGGTGATCCAGGCAACTACAGACCGGTGAGCCTGACGTCAGTACCGGGAAAAATGGTAGAAACCATCATAAAGAACAAAATTGCTGAACATGTAGATAGTCATGGCTTAATGGGAGGCAGCCAACATGGCTTTAGACAAGGAAGATCTTGTCTTACTAATCTGTTATGTTTTTTCAAAGGTGTGAATAAACAGGTAGACAAAGGTGAGTCCATTGATATAGTGTATTTGGACTTTCAGAAAGCCTTTAACAAGGTCCCTCATCAGAGACCTTTGGCAAAACTAAAGAATCATGGGATAGGAGGCAGTGTACTATTGTGGATCAGGAACTGGTTAAAAGATAGAAAACAGAGGGTAGTGCTATATGGCCAATTTTCCTAATGGAGAAAGGTGAATAGTGATGTACCCCAGGGATCTGTGCTGGGTCCGCTTTTTTTGACATACTGTATTCATAAATGACCTGGAAAAGGGAATAACGAGTGAGGTTATCAAATTTGCAGATGACAAAAAACTATTTAAAGTTGTTAAAACCTACGAGAATTGTGGAAAATTGCAAGAGGATCTTGATAAATTGGAAGACTGGGCATCCAAATGGCAGATGAAATTTAATGTGTACAAGTGCAAAGTTATGCACCTAGGGAAGAATAACCCAAACTATGGTTACACGATGCAAGGTTCCACATTAGGAACCACCACCCAGGAAAAAGATTTAGGCATCAATGTGGTTAATATGTTAAACCCCTCCACCCAGTGTGCAGTGGCCGCCAAGAGAGCAAAAAGAATGCCAGGCATCATAAGGAAGGGAATGGAAAATAGAACAAACCTATGAGCAGACAAACAGCAGTCTCCACCTGAATGGTAATGCAACTACCTTCGCCAACTCGTTACCCACTCATCCCAGCTAGACATACGAGTTCATTGTATAATGTTAAGTACCCTCATGTTAAATGTAACCCTCCAATTGTGATGCGACCACTTTGATTGTAGGATAAGGTGGTATAAAAATCTGTCTAAATAAATAAATAAGGATATTATAATGCCTCTGTTTCATTCCATGGTGCGACTGCACCTTGAATATTGTGTGCAATTCTGGTCGCCGTATTTTAAAAAGGATATAGCATTATTAGAAAAGGTTCATAGAAGAGCCATCAAAATGGTAAAGGGGATGGGAGGATACCCTTATGAAGAGAGGCTAAAAAGGTTAGGGCTCTTTAACCTGGAAAAGAGATGGCTGAGGGGAGATATGATAGTCTATAAATTAATGAACGGAGTGGAACGGGTAAATGTAGATCGATTGTTTACGTTATCAGAATATAGAAAGACTAGGGGACATGCAATGAGGCTACAGGGTAAACTATTTAAGACAAATAAGAGAACATATTTTTTTCACTCAACGTGTAATCAAACTCTGGAATTTGTTACCGGAGGATGTAGTAAAGTCTGTTAGTGTAGCTGGGTTTAAAAAAGGTTTGGACAAGTTCCTGGAGGAAAGGTCCATAAACCATTATTAAAAAGGGACCCAGGATATCAATGCTTGACCCAATACAAGCATTGTGGAACCTGTGTCTTTTGCGGAAACTACTAGGTACGTATGACCTAGATTGGCCACTGTTGGAAACAGGATACTGGGCTTGATGGACCTTGGTCTAACCCAATATGGCATATCTTATGTTCTTATGACTCCAGAAACCTCACTATTTTCTCTTTCAGCAGCGTTTCCAATTATTTACTCACCACCAAGGTTAAACTAGCTGGCCTGTAGTTTTCAACCATATCCTTACTTCTGCGTTTATGTAAAGGGGCCTCATGTGACTCTCTCAAGTCCTCTGGCACCACTCCCAACCCCAAAGAGGCATTGAAAAGACCAGTCAGTGGAGCTGCTAGAACGTCTCAAGGTTCTATCGCTTTGTCTACTTTTAGTTTAGCTAGTTACTAATGAACACAGATTTTTGAAAATTGTTCAAGATGCCCCTCACTTTGTTCCTGTTTGTGGGTATTTTCTGAGGTCCTGCTCCTGGTCCTTCATCTGTGAACACAGAACTGATATATGTGTTAAGCAATTCCACTTTATGCTCAGCAGCTTCTACGTATTCCTCCTCTTCACCCCTGAGTCTGATAATACTACTTTTGCCCTTCCTCCTCTCACTAACATAGCTGAAAAATGTCTTATTCCCCCATTTTATTGCATTGACTATTTACTCCTCTTTTTGAATCTTTGCTTTCTTGACTGCTTTACTAGACTCTCTAAGATTTTCCAAATATAGATGCCTGCCTTCCTCTCTCTGTGATATCTTGTATTTCATTAAAGCCTCCCTCTTTTTCTTCACCTTTTCAGCTACTTCTTTTGAGAACCATAGCTGCCTCCTTTTTCTTTTACGTTTATTTACCATTCTAACAAAAAGGTTAGTTGCCCTTAAAATATCACCTTTCAATTTTGCCCACTGTTTTTCTACATCCCCCAGCTGTTCCCATCCTGCTAACGACTCCTTGAGATATTGTCCCATCTTGGCAAAGTTAGTTTTCCTAAAGTCTAAGATCCTCGCTTTTTAATGGATTTTGTCAGTCCTAGTCCTAATACTGGACCACACCATCTGGTGATCACTGGATGTGAGATGATCTTCCACTATAACATCAGAAACACTTTTTTCCATTGGTAAGCACCAAGTCCAGTATGGCTCCTTCACATGTGGGGTCTGTTACCAGTTGCCTGTATAGTTCTTCCTGTAAAGATTCCAGGATCTGCTTACTTCTAGATGATACTGCAGCAGGGATGTGCCAATTAACATCTGGCATATTGAAATCCCCTATCAGTAGCACTTCCTCTTTCTTGGCAATGCTGTATATGTCTTCTATTAAATCTCTGTCCACTTCTTCTCCTTGTGAGGGAGGTCTGTATTCATACCAATGGAAATGGATTTCACACAAATTCCACTCCTCCTCCCCTTCTTCCTACTCTGTCCTTTCTGAATAAAGTATAGCCTGGTATGGTTACATCCCAGTATTGGTTGTCCATGAACCATGTCTCTGTTACCGCCACTAAATCCAAGTCACCCAGTCCCATTAAAGCCTCAGCATCTGGGATCTTATTTCTCATGCTATGGGCATTTATACACACTGCTTCCAGATGTTGCCCCTTTTACCCATTTCCATAAAGCTATTTAATGTTTCACTTACTTGGGGGCTTTCTTCATACATACATTGGCACTCAGCCTACAACCACTCATACAACCCGACATCAGCACAAGACCGAGGAGAAGAGGCACCTCTGACATCATCAATACACCAAAAGACTTCACCAAGGTATGTAAGAACACTGCAAGAAGAGCTTTATCGCTGGTGGCACCTGCAATATGGAACGCCCTCCCTGATGACCTACGATCGATGAAAGACATCAAGGACTTTCGGAAACAGCTCAAGACGACGCTCTTCATTGAGCACTATGGTGAAATCACATAATTCTGCCCGCCAGCTCCCGGGCTATATACCAACCCCCCCTCCCTCTCACTCATGTACATAGCATTGTAAAGTATTGCACGCTGTAAATAGCCCACCATGAATCAATGGCAACTTACACACGCATTGACTGTATAACACTGCATGCACACACAAATGTCATTATACTTTGATTGGTTGCTGTGTACACCGCCTTGATTACAGGAGAAGGCGGTATATAAATCCTTTTAAATAAAATAAATAAATAAATATTAATAAAGTTCCAGATTTAGAAAGTGCATTGGAAAAGGCTGACTTGGATATAGTGGCAGTCTGTGATAAGGAAGCTTATCATAGCTCAGGTAGGAGCTATAGAAAAGATGATGTGACTCTGAACAAGCAACCTGTCAGTTTTGGTAGAAGTAAGAAAACAGAGTTTTCACATAAAAGACTACCAGTCCCAGAATGCACCAGGTTTCCAGCAGCCATGAGGGGGGCTGAAGTGAGAAAATGTGTGTGCAATCAAGAGAGCTATGAGGTAATCCCTAAGCACTCATCTCAAAGGGCAGAGCCTGATTCAACACAGCTGCGCTGTGTTAGGGAGGAGCACACATTAGAACAGAATAAGAATAGAGCTTATTCTTCAGATAAGAGGTACAGAAAGAGCTTCAGGAAAGGAGACAGCAACAGCTTCAAGCTCAAGCACCAACATCATCTCGAGAAGCAGAAGCCAAGCCAAGCGGATAGAGAGAGAAGGAAACTCTCTGGAAGGAAGAGAAGGAAGGCCATTGGAAGGTCTGGGAGAATCCAAGGCAGTACCCATACTGGGAGGTATTCCAAGTGCCAGCAGAGTCCATTGGACTGGAGTCAGCCAGAGGAATGGAAGGGCAGAGATAGGAATCACCAGTGGCTACCTAGAAGAGAGAAGACTGCACGTGGAAAGGACTTTCAGACCTATGCCAAAAGGTATGTGAGGGAAGATCCAGTGTCCAGGGATCAAGATTGGAAGGCTGGACATCAGAACTGGATTACATACTGGCCAGGATATACAGAGAGGAATTATGATAGCAGGAGAGGCTCAGATATGAACACTGATCCAGACCCTATCTATAATAGTGAATGGCAGCAAGGGAATAAGCATTCTCATGATAGTGCCTCATGGAAAGACTCGTCTGTGCCAATGTATGATAGTGACCCTATGCTGATTGATGAAGGGGGAGATACAGCAGATGAAACTATTCATTACATGGACTGTTCTCTATCTAAATGCTATTGCTAGCTTTCTGTGAGCAAACACATCAGCCATCACAAAGAAACCTAACTTTGTTCTTTATTTCCACTGCAAACAGCTCTTAAAGCAGGATTTGGGTTCACACAGTAGCAGCCAGCCAGCTAAAGGGTTTCAGCTGGTCAATTGATAGTAATTAAAGCTGCACCTGATTGTGTGTGTGAGCAAGGGAGAATCACTGCTGGGATCTGCGTGGAAAATAAGCAGAAGTTAACCTAACAAGCAAAGTTTATTCATTTCTTTGTGCCTTTTTATTTGGTAATTATTTGCTAAGAAAACATTAGCTAATTGCCTGACAAGCTGAAGGTTGTTTTCTGATTTGCTTTGTGACTTTATGTTATCCATTTAAACACTGCAAGCAAGTAACCTCATTTATATTGCTACCAAGCATATTTGTGCTGGGTGAATTAAACCCCATCAATAAAGGAAGTATTTTATTGGCCTTACCACTGGTATCACAACTCAATTATTGTCTTCAGCTGTGTTTGGGAGTGAAAGAACTACATTACCCACAATACCTTGCAAGAATCATATGAATATATGCATCGTCAAGATTGTGTAAGTTCTCACCCTAGGCAGCCGTCTGACAAGTCACAGAGATATGGTACATGGGAAATGACTGAAATGTAGTTATACCAGGTTATAATCTATTCAGGAAATACAGGTTAGGAAGAAAGGGAGGAGGTATGGCGCTCAATGTAAAAAGTACTACTAAAGACAAAAGAACTGCAAGGCTTATGAGGGGAATCAGGAGGCACCATGGGTTAGTCTGGAAAGAGGAAATGGAACATCTAATTATATTGGTGTGATATACAGACCTTCCTAGCAGGCAGAAGAAATAGATAAAGATTTAATTGAAGATATTCACAATATTGCTATGAAAAGAGAAATGCTATTTGTAGGAGATTTCAATTTGCTAGATGTTGTTTGGGACATCGCAGTTGCGGTGTCATTCAGAAATTGAGAGAGCCTGGATTCTCCACAGGGAAAACTGTTCCAGCATCTGGTAATGGAACCCAGAGGAGAGGGGCAGTACTGGACTTGATGCTTATAAATGGTTGGTCATCTGGCATTCAGTGATCACCATTTGGTGTGTTTCAATAGTAAGACATAGTTGCATCTGACGAAGTGGACTCTTGTCCTTGAATGCTCATGTCTTAATAAATTGGTTAATCTATAAGATGCCACCTGCCTGAGGCAACAATGGTTTTAAGTTTCTTTTCATTGTAGTTCTTGTATAGAATTGTATAGCTCTCTATCCATGGTGCCTCACAGCGTAGGTGTCAGAATGGGGTGGACCGCATGGGCCCTAGCCTTACCAATATTTTTCTGCCAGAATTGCAACAGACTCTTGTCTACCCACAGGCGATGATCCCCACTGGTAGGACAGGAAGGGAAGACTAGTTGTCTTGCCACAAGGGGCTTGGTGCAAAGTTAAGGTAGAGTTAGGGGTGGAGCTTGTTTGCTCTCACAAACACATAGGCGTTCTGCTGCCTCTGCCTCACAACTGTTCAAAGGAAGTGGAATCACAGCAGTGGAGTGGAGTGCTGGATGAAGTGAGAATATGACAATGACATGAAGTCAAGTTATGAAGAAAGATTTAGGTATTTTTCTGGAAAGATTACTAAAGGGAGACTAAGATAAAATGAAGAAAATGGTTAGAAAAAAAAATACAGGAAGCAGCTGCAAAGGTGAAGAGTTTATATTAGGCATGGACATTGTTTAAAAATACAGAGAGGGTGGATATTCAGTGTTGTAGCCAGTTAGCAGACCTGCTAAACTGGTAAAATGCGCCGAACCCAATTTTCAGCCACAGAAGATTGCCACAGACTGCATAAAAAACACCTGGTTAAAAACGGCAATCTCTGGGCAGATCAGGGATAGAGCCGATTGCTATCTGGTTAGCAGTGATAGTCAACTGGTAACTGGATAGCTTAACCAGTTAAAGTTAGGTCAGCTGAATAGCTGTCCTAACTTTAACCAGATCTCACTATCCGGTTATTGGCTGAATATCACTGCTCTCTGGCAAACTCAAATATTTAGCACCGGAAACCGGATAAATTCTGGCGCTGAATATTTGGGTTTAAAGAAGCAGTGATAGCTAGGCGCTTTAAATAGCCTAGCCACTACTGCTGAATATGCCCCCCACAGTCTTGGAAGCCCAGACCAGATATATCCCATGTATTAAGAAAAGCAGATGAAAGGGCGGGTCAGCATGGTTAAAAACTTAGATGAAAGAGGTTATTAGAGACAAAAAAAAACCCTTTCAAAAAAATGTAAAAAGAAACCATATGAAGAAAGTAGGAAACAACATAAGCACTGGCAAGTTAAATGCAAATTATTAATGGGGAAGGCAAAAAGAATTTGAAAAGAAGCTTGCCATAAAAACCAAACTTCACAGTAAAAACCTTTTGGGGTACATTTGAAGCAAGAAGCTTGTGAAAGAGTTAGTTGGACTATGATGATGATGATCAAGGGATAAAGGGGGCACTTATTGAGGCAAGACCATAGCTGTGAGACTAAATGAATTCTTTTCTTTGATTTTTACTGAGGAAGATGTGAGGAAGCTACCTATTTAAGGGTGATGAGGCAGACAAGCTGAATCAAATCTCAGTAAACCTGGAAGACATACTAGAACAAATTGACAAACTAAAGGGTAGCAAATCATCTGGACCAGTTGATATACACCCAAGAGTGCTGAAAGAACACAAAGATGAAATTGCAGAGCTACTATTAGTCATTTTTAACATTATTTATTTATTTATATTTTCTTTTATACCGCGCTATTCAACATCAGTGCGGTTTACATGAAACATAAAACATACACATTGCATATAATGAACTGTGCTTACAAAAAACAGGATATAAAACTGGGATAACTTGGGGTAACTATTTACACCAGATTTCGTAGAATTAGTATCACATTAGCTTATGCTCATGAGTGTCTTATAGGGCCAGATTTGGTTGTGCGGACTAGACTAGACTGTGGGTAGGACTATTGGATCTTCGTCTACCTAGTAGTATAAGAGGAATAGATAATGTTTTTCTGCCATATCATTTAACATCATATTAAAATCATCTATGGTTCCAAAAGATTGGAGGGTGGCAAACGTAACACCCATTTTTAAAAAGGGGCTCTAGGGGTGATCTGGGAGCCTGATGTCTGTGCTGGGCAAAATGTTGGAAATTATTATAAAGAATGTACTGACATAGTTTAATGGGACAAAACCAACATGCATTTAACCAGCGAAGTCTTAACCTCACTAATTTGCCATGTTTCTTTGAAGGTATGAATAAACATGCACAAAGGTGAGCCATTTGATATAGTGTATTTAGGCTTTCAGAAAGCAGTTGACAAAGTCTCACGTGAATGACTACAAAGGAATTTTAAAAATCATGGTATTGGAGGCAATGTCCTATTATGGATTGGGAATTGATTGAGAGATAAACAGGGAATAGGGATAAATATATAGTAATATAGTATATGATGGCAGATAAAGACCAGTATGGTCCATCTAGTCTGCCCAGTAAGGTGTCTAGAATGGTTGTAACTACAGCTTTGTGCAGGTCACCCCCCTCTATGCCTGTGTTTAGGGTTGTACCTGCTGCTCCATGCAGGTCAGCCCCCTCTATTGAAGTATAAGAAATATTTAAGCTTGCTCTGATTTCATGCAGTGTCTGTTCCATGCCATTTTGAATTCCGTCACTGTATTTGTCGCCCCCCACCCCCACCTCCACCTCCATTGGGAGAGCATTTCAAGCATCCACCATCCTTTCAGTGAAAAAGTATTTCCTGATGTTGCTTTTATTTATTTATTTAACTGGCAAGATTTTTATACTGCCTTATCCTTCAATCAAGGCAGTTTACCTCATAACTTACAACTTAAACTGAGTACAATGAACTATAAAGATGGGGGTTAACATGCAGGTTAGTTAACAAGATAGAACCTATTAGGGTTCACTTGACTTATTTACAGTTCAAACTGATTATTTACAGTTTGAGCAGTTATCAGGAAGCGGTGTCAATGATCGGTCGGGTTTGGGATGAGGCCGACCGTTGCATTTGCTAGACTATGTGACGTTTCATGAACAGGAGGATCTTAAGTTTCTTCCTGAAGTCTTTGATGTCTCCAGAGGCTCGCAGCTCATCAATTTATTTATTTATTTATTTATAAATTTCTTCTATACCGCCCCTTCCAAAGATCAAGGGCGGTTTACATGGAACAGTTAACAATTTTGTATACTTCAGTATACTTTACATAGAACAGTGTTTAAACATCGAGAAGGGTGTTCCATAAGCAGTTAGAGAGAGTACTCTTCTGGAAGTGGACTGTTTGGTTTTCTGATAATCCGTGGGTATGGTAAGCATTTAGTTGTTGTTGTTTCATCTGGGGCATGTGCCTGGGTCTCTTATGATCAGGTACTGTAAGATGTCTGCTGAGGAGTGGTGCAGGATTTTGAAAATGTTCAATATCGCTTTGAACTTGGCACAGGCATGGATTAGAAGCCAGTGTAGTTGACAGAGTACAGGTGTGATATGGTCTTTTTTGTCTGTTCCAGTGATGAGGTGGGCTGCCGTGTTCTGCAATAGCTGTAGAAGATGTGTGATTTGCTTTGGGAGACGTTGGTAGAGTGAGTTGCCATAGTCCATTACTGGGGTGATGATAGCCTGGTACACTGTATGAAAATGGTCCTGGTTTAGTAGTGGTTTTAGTCTCCTAATACGTTTTAGACTGTGGTATGCCTTCGCAGCAATTTTGTTTGTGTAACTGGAGGTTGAGGTTTGTTCAGGGTGACTCCTAAAGATCGTAGTTCACTCTTCACAGATATTGTCTTGTTTTTAGTAGATAGATTGCTTAGGGAGGGTTGAAAGTGGTGTTTCTGGTGATGTAGAGTGCTTCAGTTTTGCCGTAGTTCAGTGTCAGGTTATTGTTGGTGAGTCAGATAGTCATGTCTTCCAGGCATTGGGTTATGGCTGTTAGGTCCGATGCTTCTAGGTCAATCGGGATATATACAATGAGGTCATCAGCATGTATGTGATATAGTATATTTTGTTTTTTGATGATGCTGCAGATAGGGTGTATGTATAGGTTGAAGAAGATTGAGGAGAATGCAGAACCTTGCGGAATGCCTTGTGGTACAGCGAACAGCATAGATTTGTTTGCTCCGCATTTGACTTGCTTTAGTCTGTTGCTTAGGTAGGATGCAAACCACTTGAGTGTGTTACAGATGCCAGTATCCTGGAGACGATTCAGCAAAGTATTATGTGATACGGTATCAAAAGCTGATGAGATGTCCATAAATATGAGGAGGAAACCAGTCTTGATGTCTATCCCCATTATGATGTTATCAAAGAGTGAGGTTAGTAGAGTTTCAACATTATGGCATGGTTTGAACCCATGTTGGTGTGGGTCCAGTGGTGTGCTGTGGTCTATGTGTTCTTGCAACTGTCTTTGAATGGTCTTTTCTATGGTTTTTGCAAGAAATGGTAGTCTGGAGATCGGGCAATATGCTGTGGGATAATTTTTTGCCAACTGACGTGCTCTTTAATATCGGCCATATGGATGTTTGTTTGAGGGATGATGGGATTGTTTGAGGGATGATGGCATATATCCTTGTTGGAGGGATATCTTTACTATATTGTGTATAAATTGAATGAGCTGCTCCTTGGAAGATTTTATCCAATGTGCCAGACGTGGGTCAGCTGGTGAGGTGGTAGTGTTAAGTGAGCTCACTATCTGCTCTATTTGTTGAACAAATGGTATGGTGAAATCCACCCAGGTTTGGGTGGAGGCTGGATTTACTATATTGTTGATAGATGATGGCGGTATATTCTTGTTGAGTTTAGTGTGCTTGTCAATTGTGTATTTTGCCATATCTTGGGGGGTGCACTTTTAAATTTACCACCTCGCAGCTGCATCATATGCCCTCTAGTTTTATAGCTTCCCCTTCTTAGGAAAAGGTTTGTTTGTTTATTGATACCCTTTAAGTATTTAAAGGTCTGTATCATATCACTCCTGTCCCTGTCCCACCTTTCCTCTAGGATATATATATATTCAGGTCTTCGAGTCTCTTCTCATACGTCTTCTGGTGCAGGCTCCAAATAATTTTGGTCACCTTCCTCTGAATCGTTTCAAGTCTTTTTATATCCTTTGTAAGATATGGTCTCCAAAATTCCAATACTCCAAGTGAGGCCTCGCCAACAACTTGTACATGGGCATTAATACCTCCTCCTTTCTGCTGGTTATTCCTCTATGTATTCTGCCCAGCATCCTTCTGGCTTTGGCTATCGCCTTGTTGCATTGTTTAGCCACCTTGAGATCCTCAGACACCATTACTCCGAGGTCCCTCTCCTGGTCCATGCACACCAACCTCTCTCCCCCTATCGCATACAATTCCTTTGGATTTCTGCACCCTAAGTGCATGACTCTGCACTTCTTCATATTAAAGCTTAACTGCCAAGTATTAGACCATGGGGAGGAGGAGTGGTCTAGTGGTTAGGACAAGGTACTTCAGGCCAGAGGGCTGGGGGTTCAAGTCCCACCTGGGGACAGCAATCTCAGGCCAGAGGGACTGGGATTTCTAGTCCTATAGGCACTCCTTGTGGTCTTGGGCAAGCCACTTAACCCTCCATTGCCCATGTTCCCTGTAAGTATTAGTGTATGTGTCTCATATCCCCTCATGTTAAATGTATCCCCCAATTGACCGCTTTGACCCGGTGAAAAGCGGGATATAAATACAGCTAAATAAATAAATAAAATTCTTCCAATGTTTTTAGATCATTCCTCATGTTGACCACCCCCTCAGAAGTCTCCACTCTGAATGATCAATTTTCTCAACGGAGGAAGTGAATAGTGGAATACTCCCAGGGATCTGTACTGGGACTGATACTTTTTAACTTATTTATAAATGATCTGGATTTTGGAACAAGAAGGGAGATGATTCAATTTGCAGATAACACCCAGTTATTCAAACTTGTCAAATTGCATGCAGGTTGTGAGAAATTGACAGAATCCTGAGATGCATTGAAACCTTGTTCTGGCATTTTTTACTGTTCTTCATGAACATCTCAGCAACCTTTGACTCAGTAAACCACTAGAACTTAATCAACAGGCTACAAGAAATTGTCTCACAAGGCACCACTCTGGACTGGTTCCGATCATACCTCAAGGATTGCCACAAAAGGTCAGACTAGATCCTTTTTCATCAAACCCATACAAACTTCACCAAGGATTACCCCAGGATTCCGCACTCTCGTCTTTACTATTTAATAGTTACAACCACTGTACTCAGTGACACAAAGCCACAACATGCTTTACCATATCTACACTGATAATATCATGATATACACATCTTTTACCATAACCAACCCAAAACAAACGACAATAACAAACTTAATGTCTTGCCAACCACAATCTTTCCTTAAACTACAACAAAACAGAGTTGCTATATGTAACAAGGGACTTGAACTAATGCCTACTGCTGACACTGAAATTCACAGACTTCAAGCTGAAAGTCAAACTGGAAGTCAGATACCTAGGAATAACCCTGGATCAAAATCTCAACTTACAATCACATATCAAGAAGACCACCAGAGCTATATACCTGGTTAGCCTTTGTTGTCTTGTCAACCACTTTGATTGAAGGATAAGGTGGTATACAAAACTGATTAAATAAATAAATACCACAAGATAAAGACCCTGCAAAATCTACGCCCAGTTCTTTACCTTTGTATCTTTAGGACAGTATGCCAGGCATTAATAACTCCATACCTAAACTACTGTAACACCATATAGCAAGGAATCCCAAAGCATGCACGACATCCTCTACAGATGGTCCAGAACACTGCTGCATGCATGATAAAGGGCACACTCCAACAAGAACATATCACACTAACATTAAAACAATTGTACTGGCTCTCTGTAATATCCAGAATAAAGTACAAGATGATACTCAACATCTTCAAGACTCTTCATAACCTCTCAGCAGGAAGTCTGCAAACCCTAATACAAACGTCCTGGACAGCAGAACATGAAGGCTGAACTCCCTGAACCTCCTCACCATCCCTACCTTTAAGGTGAGCAGCTGACAGACCACTTGCAAGTGCGCATTCTCCCTCTTTGCCCCTTCAGTCTGGAACTTACTTCCTGAAGAAGTCAGATCCTTAGACCTCATAGCCAAATTATTTTGTGTAAAGATTTTATTAAAGATTGGTGTTATTTTATTTATTTATTTAATGTCTTTTTTTTATACCATGCTCTTTGGAATCAGTGCGGTTTACAGTCAACAAAATTTGTACAGTGCAGGCAGGACCTACACTGGACTTACAATGAACAGGTGTTACTACTTGGGACTGACAGGGGTAACTATGTACATGCAAGCGATCGGTCACAGGTGACCAGGTCCATTTACAACTATTTACAGGTTGTCTGACTATATACAGATCGCCCAGAGTGTGGACGTACAGTATTGCTCGGCAACTATATGTGATAATTGGGTGGCTATATACTTAATAGCATCTATTACACATTGGTGTCATTTACAGTATTAGGTTCTATATACATACTATATACATACATATTCAACCTTCTGGTGGCTATATGCATATTGGCGTCTGTTACACATTGGTATCGTTTACAGTATTAAGCTACTATATACACATTCAAACTGCTGGGTGTATCGTTGAGCTAGAGGGTGGGGCTGCATTTGTGCGGAGTGACTGCGCTAGGGATGACGTCCTGGTTCTTGAGTGTGGCTGGTTGTGATATGTCATTTGTATGGGAGTAGTGCTGGAGGAAAAGATGGTGCTTCAGTGACTTCCTAAATTGGGCGAGGTCAGTGATGGCACGGATGGCGGGTGGAAGGGCATTCCAGCATGTGGGTGCATAGAATACGAAGGCTCTGTTTCTTGTTGCTTGCGAACATTTTGTTATCGCCTTTGGGATTATCAGAGTGTTGGCGGCAAATGTTAAATGTATTCCCCAACCGCTTTGACCTGGTGAAAAGCGGGATATAAATGCAGCTAAAATAAATAAAAAATAAAAATGATCTCCTGGCTCTATTGGGGGGTGGGGGGGTGGATGAGGTCAGTGGGGGAGGTGGAGGAGCACTTGTTGATGGCTTTGAAGGTCATCAATAGAATTTTAAAGGAAAGTCTGCAGTGAACCAGCAACCAATGAAGGTGTTTCAAGATTGGGGTTACGTGTTCCCTCCTGGAGGCTCCGTGCAAGATTCTAGCGCTGCATTCATTGCAAGCTGCAGTGGATTCAGCGTGTTCTTCAGGATTCCTTGCAGTACTGCATTGGCATAGTCAAAGTGTGGGATTACCAGGGCCTGATAGACTGTTCGGAAGTTGTATGGCTCAAGCAGATGCCATTGTTGTCGGGTTGTCCATATCTTGTGGTAGACCATGTTGACCATATTGCTTATATGGGCTTTCATGTTTAGCTGTTGGTCTAGCGTGACCCCTAGGTAGCGTACCATAGGTTTGCTGAAGAGCTTGGCGTTTCGTACTTCAGTGAGGTGGGTGGAGTAAATGCCTGGTTCCTGGTGATAAAAAGGACCTCCGTTTTGTTGAAATTTATTCTGAGCCTCTGTGTATGTAGCCATTCAGTGACAGCATCGAAGCAGGTTGTTAGTGGTGAGAAATCTGGTTGGTCAGTTGAAAAAGGCATATAGAGTAGAACATCGTCTGCGTATACCAGGCAGTTGATGTTGAAGGAGCGGATGAGAGCACAAATGGGCTGCATGTATACATTGAACAGTAAGGCTGAGAGTGAGGAACCCTGTGGCATGCCTTGCTCTTTTTGGAAAGGTTTGGAGGTAGTGGAGCCGGTTCGAACATGCTGCCATCTGTCTGTTAAGTATGAATCGCACCAGGTTAGCGCTGTACTGTGGATGCCCTTCTCCTTGAGGCGTGTCAGGAGTATTTCGTGGCTGACGGAGTCAAAAGCTGCAGCAATATCCAAGAAGATCAGGGCAAACCCTTGTCTGATGTTGTCCAATCCAGTAGTTAGGGTGCTGAAGAGAGTGGTCAAAAGGGTCTCAACGCCATGTGATTCCCTGAATCCATGCTGACATGGGTCAAGAAGTGTGCTTGTCTCGATGTGGTGTTGAATTTGGCGTTGGACGACCTTTTCAATTATTTTGGCCAGAAGAGGGATGCTTGAGATTGGCCTGTAGGAGTCTACCTTCCTTGGGTCCAGCTTGTTGTTTTTTAGAAGTGTTCTGATGGATGTTTGCTTCAAGCTTCATGGGAATGACCCAGTCGAGAATGATAGCTCTATGAGTTTGGCCAGGAACGGGCTGAGTTCAACACGCAGTGATTTTATCCACGATGCTGGGCAAGGGTCATTTGGAGCTGTGGTGGTGTTGATGGCCGTGATGATGTCCTGAATGCCTTTCTCAGTTGGGGCCGATAAGATAGTGAGGATGTCATGGGTGTCTTTCATGGATGGAGTTGAGAAGGTAGTTAGTGGGGTTGGGTGGTGTGCCCCGTGTGAGGGAGAGGGGTTCGTGTTCTTGCTGGTCTGGCTTGTTTTGGCCTGCAGGTAGTCAGCGAATTCCTGTGGGTCTGTCAGGCTTGGCTGCGTACATAAGAACATAATACATAAGATATGCCATACTGGGTCAGACCAAGGTCCATCAAACCCAGTATTCTGTTTCCAACAGTGGCCAATCTAGGTCATAAGTACCTAGCAGTTTCCCCAAGGGACACAGGTTCCACAATGCTTGTATTGGTTCAAGCATTGATATCCTGGGTCCCTTCTTAATAATGGTTTATGGACCTTTCCTCCAGGAACTTGTCCAAACCTTTTTTAAACCCAGCTACACTAACAGCCTTTACTACATCCTCCGGTAACAAATTCCAGAGTTTGATTACATGTTGAGTGAAAAAATATTTTCTTTTATTAGTCTTAAATAGTTTACCCTGTAGCTTCATTGCATGTCCCCTAGTCTTTCTATATTCTGATAAGGTAAACAATCGATCTACGTTTACCCGTTCCACTCCGTTCATTAATTTATAGACTTCTATCATATCTCCCCTCAGCCGTCTCTTTTCCAGGTTAAAGAGCCCTAACCTTTTTAGCCTTTCTTCATAGGAGTATCCTTCCATCCCCTTTACCATTTTGGTGGCTCTTCTCTGAACCTTTTCTAAAATCGATATATCCATTTTAAGATACGGCGACCAGAATTGCACACAATATTCAAGGAGCGGTCTCACCATGGAACAATATAGAGGCATTATAATATCTTTTGTTTTATTTTCCATTCCTTTCCTTATCATACCTAGCATTCTATTTGCTCTCTTGGCCGCCGCTGCACCTTGGGCCGAGGGTTTTAACATGGTATCCACAATGACGCCTAAATCTTTTTCCTGGGTGGTGGTTCCTAATGTGGAACCTTGCATCGTGTAACCATAGTTTGGGTTGTTCTTCCCTAGGTGCATAACCTTGCACTTGTCCACATTAAATTTCATCTGCCATTTTGATGCCCAGTCTTCCAATTTATCAAGATCCTCTTGCAGTTTTCCACAATCCTCTTGGGTTTTAACAACTTTAAATAGTTTTGTGTCATCTGCAAATTTGATAACCTTACTCGTTATTCCACTTTCCAGGTCATTTATGAATATGTCAAAAAGCAGCGGACCCAGCACAGATCCCTGGGGTACACCACTATTCACCTTTCTCCATTGGGAAAATTGGCCATTTAGCCCTACCCTCTGCTTTCTATCTGTTAACCAGTTCCTGATCCACAATAGTACACTGCCTCCTATCCCATGACTCTTTAGTTTTGCCAAAAGTCTCTCATGAGGGACCTTGTCAAAGGCTTTCTGAAAGTCCAGATACACAATATCAACCGACTCACCTTTATCCACCTGATTATTCACTCCTTCAAAAAAACATAACAGATTAGTAAGACAAGATCGTCCTTGTCTAAAGCCATGTTGGCTGTCTCCCATTAGGTCATGACTATCTACAGGCTGAGTAATTTTATTCTTTATGATGGTTTCTACCATTTTTCCCAGGACTGACGTCAGGCTCACCGGTCTGTAGTTTCCCGGCTCACCCCTGGAACCCTTTTTAAAAATTGGTGTTACATTGGCGATCCTCCAATCTTCAGGTATTAGAGATGATTTTAATGATAGTTCACAGATTACTAATAGCAGGTCTGCTATCTCATATTTCAGTTCTTTCAACACCCTTGGATGTATACCATCTGGCCCAGGTGATTTGCTACTCTTCAGTTTATCTAATAGTTGTAATACATCTTCCAGATGTATCGATATTTCCTTCAATTCTTCCGCACCTTTAAATACCACTTCAGTCATGGGTATCATCCCTACATCTTCCTCAGTAAAGACTGAAGCAAAGAATTCATTCAGTCTCTCCGCTATCGCCTTGTCGCCTCCTTTAACCCCTTTATCATCTAACGGACCAACTGACTCTTTCACAGGTTTTTTGCTACGAATGTACTTGAAAAGGTCTTTACTTCGCGTTTTTGCTTCCGCACCAAGCTTCTTCTCAAATTCTCCCTTTGCCTGCCTTATTAATGCTTTGCATTTGACTTGCCAGTGCTTGTGCTGTTTCCAGGTTTCGTCGTTTGGCTCTTTTTTCCATTTCCTGAAAGATGCTTTTTTGGCAACAGCCTCTCTGACCTCACCTTTAAACCATGCTGGCAGTTTTTTGGACTTCCTTCCACTTTTCTTAAAGCATGGAATACAGCTGGTCTGGGCTTCCAAGATAGTATTTTTCAACAACAGCCAAGCCTGATGTACGTCTTTAACCTTTGCAACTGCTCCTTTTAGTTTTTTCTTAACTGTTTTCCTCATTTTATCATAGTCTTCCTTTCGAAAGTTAAAAGGTAGTACTGTGGATTTCCTTACTATCCCTCCTCCACTAATTAAATCAAAGGCGATCATGCTATGATCACTATTGCCAAGTGGCCCCAACAACCTTATCTCTTGCACTAGATCTGGTGTTCCACTAAGGACTAGGTCTAATATGGCTTCCCCTCTGGTCGGTTCATGAACCAGCTGCTCCAAGAAGCAGTCATTTATTTCAACTAGGAACTTTATCTCCCTAGCATGTCCTGACGTGACACTGACCCAGTCGATACCGGGGTAGTTGAAATCACCCATTATTATTACTGCGCTGTAACTTTTGTTAGCTTCCTTGATTTCTTTGAGCATTTCATCATCCATTTGGTCATTCTGGCCAGGCGCTCGATAGTACACCCCCACTGCCATTGCCTTCCCCCTTTTACATGGAATTTCAATCCATATAGATTCTACAGCAGATTTTGTTTCCTGCAAAACCTTAATCCTTTCTGACTCAATTCCCTCTCTAACATAGAGAGCAACCCCTCCACCAATTTGATCAGCTCTATCATTACGATATAGTTTGTACCCAGGTGTCACAGTGTCCCACTGGTTGTCCTCCTTCCACCATGTCTCTGATATTCCAATCATATCTAACCTTTCATTTAGTGCTATATATTCTAACTCTCCCATCTTATTTTTTAGACTTCTAGCATTTGCATACAAGCATTTTAGAGAATGTATTTTATTCATATTAATTTGGCTGTTGTTAGACATGGGTAATTTGGGATCTTTAAGCTCTGTCTGCTCCATATTTGAGGGCATTTGGGCTACTTTACTCTTTTGTGGAACCTCTCTGCTTTTGGTAGTATCCTTCAAAGATACATTCTTCCAAACCATCCGCTCTTGGGCCACTGTCGGCTTTCCCCTAATATCTAGTTTAAAAGCTGCTCTATCTCCTTTTTAAAGGTTAATGCCAGCAGCCTGGTTCCATCCCTGTTAAGGTGAAGCCCATCCCTTCGGAAGAGCCCCTCCTTTCCCCAGAATGTTCCCCAGTTCCTAACAAATCCAAAACCCTCATCTCTGCACCATTGTCTCATCCACGCATTGAGACTCCGGAGCTCTGCCTGCCTTTTGGGTCCTGCGCGTGGAACAGGAAGCATTTCGGAGAATGCTACCCTGAAAGTTCTGGATTTCAACTTCCTACCTAAAAGCCTAAATTTAGCCTCCAGAACCTTCCTACCACATTTTCCTATGTCATTGGTACCGACATGTACCAAGACAGCAGACTCCTCCCCAGCACTATCTAAGACCTTATCTAGGTGGTGCGTGAGGTCCGCTACCTTCGCACCAGGCATGGGTGTCTTTCATGGATGGAGTCGAGAAGGTAGTTAGTGGGGTTGGGTGGTTTGCACCGTGTGAGGGAGAGGGGTTCGTGGTCTTGCTGGTCTGGCTTGTTTTGGTCTGCAGGTAGTCAGCGAATTCCTGTGGGTCTGGCAGGCTTGGCTGCATAGGAGAAGGATCTTTTGTTAGGGTCTTGATTAGGTTGAAAAGATCATGCAGCTTATTTAGGGAGCGCTGCAAGATTTCTGCATGATATTGCTTCATTCTTGCCGTAATTGCAGCGTGGTGACTTCCTAGGTGAGAGGTGTATGTTTTATGGTCCTCAGTGGAGCGCGAACGACGCCATCGTCTTTCAAGCTTCCTTAGGTGGAGGAGTGAAGACTAATTCGGGAGAGTACCATGGAGTGTTCTGTCTTCTTCCTTGTAGCTTATCAGTGGATGGTAGGTGGGCGATGGCATCCAGGCTAGTGTTTCAAGTGGAGATCAATTCGTCAAGGCTGTGTACCAGCGGATTGAGGAGAGGCTGGGTTCTGTTTAGGATTTCCTCTTTGTTGAAGGGCCGGAAACGTCATGGTGGTGCTGTGGGGGCCTCGGCTGAGGTCTGGGCGCTGTTGTGGTCAGGGTGTGTTGGCATCTGGAATCTTAGACTGTGGTCAGACCATGAAACTGGGGTGATGGATAGAACAATGTCGTGCTTTGGGTCTATGGCTGACCGTGGGGCGAAGACCAGGTCCAGTTTGTTTTCCTTTACGTGAGTGGGGGCATTGATTATTTTTGTTTATCCTAGTTCCTTAAGTGCCTCGAGGAAGGCTTTGGGGTGGGTGTCTTGGAGAGCAGGGAGGTTGAAATCACGCAGAAACCAGTTTGGCGTACGAGGGTTCTTGGGGTTGCAGGCGAGGTCAATTATTGTTAAGCCCTCAGGGGAGGGAGCTCTATAGAAGACTAAGTTGATGGAACTGTGCTTGTTGGCTATGGTAATTGAGTCGAGGTGCGTAGTGCTGGTGGCAGAGATCAGCTGGAATTGTAGCTCCGCTTTGGTCAGGATGAGTGCTCCTCCACCTCTACGATCTGTCCTGTGGCAGGTGTGGATAGAGAAGCTGGGGGGGATGAGCTGTTAGCATGAATACAACAATCTCTCAACCTCCCCCCACCCATACAGATTTGAGAGAGCACAAGAATATATAATAAAGCCTCATAAATAACATTACAATTTGGTCTCCATAAACACAGATAAGCCAATAGGTAATCCTTATGCAAATAAAAAAACAGTAATAAGAAAGGCTTCTCAGCTCAATATTTCTTCAATAAGTTTTATCTAACCAATTACAACTATATACAGTTAAAGATGAGAAGTTACATTTAAGATATCCAAGTCGGCACCGTTTGAAAAAAGGTGCCATAACTGAATTCACCCCTCCCAGCACCCTCAAAAACTCCAACAGTGTAGGAGAGTCAGCAAAACAGGTGTGAACAACCAACCTAAACCCCTTTATACCCTCCCCAACCCCTATCCCCCCTATCTCCCTTCAACGCCAGCTAAAGGAGCAGAACCATTAGAATGCAAAGATTTAGGGACAGACCTAATCCAAAAGGAGCCAAATAAAACTAGACTTGGTAATCGGATCCCGAAGAGAAGTAAACAAGGTTGGTGAGGGAGGGGTTACACCCAGATCACAGAACGGTCTAGCCCAGAGACATTCCAATTTGTCTGGTTTTCCTCTAAGGCCAGCTTTCAATTGCTCCATTTTATATATGTCCCATACTTTCACCATCCACTCTTTTTGGGAGAGAGCGGCTGATCTTTTCAAATAGCAGCTGATCACAGAACGCGCTGCCAACAATAAATAGTTTACCAGTCTAGTAACATCCGGAGGTATGGACTCCAGATCAAAGTGTCCTAAAACACAATACTCCAACGCACATGGAAAGGTAACCTTCAGCCTATGAGTAATATGAGCATGAACCTACGTCCAAAAAAGCTGTTTCTTCGGGCACTCCCACCACATGTGGCAGAAAGTTCCACGCCTGCCACAAATTCTCCAACATAGAAAATCATCAGCGTGACCCCAGCAGTACAGGTCAGTTGGCATAATCAACATCCAAAAAGGATTCTCAATTGGGTGTTAATCAGTGACAGTAAAACTGAGCATGTGTGGGAATAATGATATGTTTCCAACCAGAAGTCATCAGGCTTCCCCGGAAGGACCTCTTCCCACTGCTTACGGAAGGCAGGAATTGGCAACAGAGAGGGCAAATCCATAAACAATGCACGATAGAGACACACTAAAAAGGCCTTGCCGTGAAGCGAGTCGAAAAGTGGCATTCCCAGGAATGAGATGCTCGTGTTCCAGCTGTGACAAGCTGGCACCTTGTAAAGCAATGTCGGAATTGATAATATTGAAAGGCAGAAAGAGATGTACACGTCAAGAGTTCTAAGCGTTGTAAACGGGGGTGCTTGTTGTGAAAGTTCCACAATCTTGGCAAAGACATGAATTTACTTGACCTGCAAAGGATTGTGGGTCTTGTAGTTCCTTCACACAAAAACTAGCCGTTTAACAAGAATAAAGAATTGTAGTTGCTCGAGTGTAAAGCAGAAAACAGATTTTATTTATGGGGTGTTATTCCCTCGCACAGATATGCTTGGTAACATCAACAGGATAATTTCTTCAGGAGTTTTATTCCAGAAACAAAACAAATAAGGCAACTGAATTACTTATTTATTTATTTTATTTATTTATTTAGCTGTATTTATATCCTGCTTTTCACCGGGTCAAAGCGGTCAATTGGGGGATACATTTAACACGAGGGGATATGAGACACATATGCTAATACTTACAGGGAACATGGGCAATGGAGGGTTAAGTGGCTTGCCCAAGACCACAAGGAGTGCCTATAGGACTAGAAATCCCAGACCCTCCGGCCTGAGATTGCTGTCCCCAGGTGGGACTTGAACTTATGCAACAACTTAGTAAAGACCTTGATGGAACTTATGCAACAACTTAGTAAAGACCTTGATGGAACAGAAAAGGTTTTTCTCCTAGCCCCTGCTAATAAACTTTCTTAGCAGTGCTGGAATGAAAAATAAACCCAAAAGGAAAATTCTCTTTATCAAAAAAGATTTCATACTTGAGATCACATTGCCATTAGGCCTTCTCTCTGGGTATTTTGGCCAGTAGGTAGCAAAACCTCTGTGCCCAGATCTCCAGTCAGAATCTCTGGACTTTAGGTCTCTTTTCCCATACCTCCTTAAATAGGTATTAGAGCTCCTTCTTTCTGTAGATGCAGCCGTCTCCTTTACAGGTGCTGTCTGAGGGTTCCTGGCTGTATATCTCCAAGCCTCTGGTTTCTTCCAGTCCAATGAAGAATGCTTGCCCCAGGAATCTCTCCCAGCATACGTACTGCTTTGGGCTCCTTTCTTAGACCTCCTGGACGTCTTGCTGTTCCTCCTTCTGTTCAGGCTCCGTCTCTCCTTCTCTTGCCGTCTTTGCCAGCCTTGCTGTCTTTTCTCTTGCTCTTGCCCTTGCTGTTGCTCCTCCTCTTGCTGTCTGTCTGAAGAATTTCTTCTAGTTTTAAAGTGCCTAGATGGACACTCCACCCTAGCACAGTCCAGGTGTTCTGAATCAAGCCCTGCCCTAGGAGATGGGTGATTAGGGATTACATCATTGCTTCTCTGATTAGGCACACGTTTCCCTATTCCAGCTCTCCTAGAGGCTTTCTGTAAACCAGTGCATTCTGGGTCTGATAGTCTTTTAGGTAAACACCCTGTTTTAATGCTTTTACCAGCCAGCACAGGTTGCTTATTCAGAGCCAATTCACCTCTTGTACTATTTCTTCCTGAACTATGATAAGCTTCCTTATCACAGCGTCTCTATCTAAAAAAAACCTGAATGATCATAGAGTGAGGACAAGTGCAGTGCCCCATTGGACGAACAAAAATGGCCTCCAAAACTTCTGATAAAGGAAAAATCCCCAATAGTCGCATAAGGCGACAGATATGCAGGAAAGGAAGCCCTTTTACAAATCCTCTGCCACGCCTTCCATACTGGCCCGATAAAAATGTGGTCACAGGCAGCCTGTGCATCATGTCCCTCATGAACAAAGGGAGCAGCTGCAAGAGAAATCGGAGCTAACCACTCCGATTCCAAACATGTCCATGCAGAAGCTGCATTAGTAGACCAGAAGTAGATAGTCTGCAAGCAAGAGCCCATATAGTAAAGCTCAAAATCTGGAAAACCAATACCCCCCAGGACCTTAGGGCAGATCAGCATGTGCCAACTGAGTTTCGAGCAGCGATTCTGCCACACAAAGTTTGTGAGGATGGAGTGGAGCAGTGTGATAAAGATCCACGGAACCGAGATGGGAAGTTGCTGAAACAGAAAGAGCAGCTTGGGCAGCAAGAGCATCTTAATCTTGTGTACTGTTCTCAGCCAAGATACTGACAGAGATTGACACTTGCATACATCCCTGCGAATGGACGATAATAGGGGAAGTTAGTCGCTAGCATATAATTCTTTAAGCCGCTGTGGAATCCGGATTCCAAAATATTGAAATTGAGAGACTATTGGAAAATGGCCGGAATCCAACTGTACTCCAGTACGTGTAGCAGATAAACATGGTAAGAGAGCTGATTTCTGGAAGTTGATTGTATAGCCTGAGATTCGCGAGAACACATCAATATCTCTACAACAACAGGTAGGGTAGAAGATGGATCCCGCAGAAGAATCAAAGTGTCTCTGCATAAAGAGACACTACGTGATGATGACTACCCAGGGGAATCCCAATAGAGGAAGCCTGCTGAGCAGTTTTATAGCTAGGGGTTCAATAGCAAGAACGAAGAGAAGAGGGAAAAAGGGGCAGCCCTGTCTCATCCCCCACCCTAAAGCAAAAGAAGGGGAAGAAAAGCCATTCACTTGTACTACGCCTGTAGGAGCTCTGTAAAGGGCCCAAATCCAAAGGGTTGCAACACTGCCAGCAAATAACTCTACTCCACCTTATTGAAAGCTTTTTCTGCATCTAGAAAAAGGACGGCAAATCTGCCCTCTGCCTTTCGCAAACCAAACATCACGTTGAGCAGCCTATGAACGTTCTCAAATCCATAGCGTCCTTTTTTTAAACCAGTTGAATCGGGGTGGATAATTTCCTGAATTCTTGGATCTAAACACAGTGAGAGGATTTTAGTAAAAGTCTTGTAGTCTGAGTTAAGTAAAGAAATTGGTCTATAAACTGCTACACAACAGTGGATCTTTGCCGTCCTTAGGAAGTATTGTAATCAACGCTTGGTACATAGAATCAGGGAGAACATCGCTGAAGCAAAATATCATTGAAGACTCTCCCCAACACCGGAGCTATAAGACCAGATAAGGCTTTGTATAATTCCACCAGAAAAAGATTAGGACACGAGGCCTTGGCATTATTTAGTAGTTTGATAGCTAGCTGCACCTCTGTGAGTGTGATTGGGTGATCGAGAGCTTCCCATGACTCAGTAGTGTCATAAGGTAGCGCCATCAGAACCCATAGAAGTAGGGGATTGTGAGCAAAATGTAAGGGAAACTGACAGCTCAGGTTCACACATGGGGGAAGGTTGCTATGAGCAACGGATGAAAACAAAGCCATGTGGTGTTAGGGAACGCCCGAACAGAAAGGGAGCACAGAATTCATTAGAAAATGAAGAGCACCTGCATGGGGGCGGAGCCCAGGCTAACACCAATTTGAACGTACTTAAAAATCACTTACCGGGAGGTAGAGAGAGAACTGAAGGAGAAAGTGGAACTGAGAGAGAAGTAGTAGGAACTACAAGGGCTGTAGTTGGAACTACGGGAGAAGCGTTAGGAACTGCTGAGCTTGAGAGCAGTGTCCGTAGAGCTGTGAGGACGGAGCCAAGGGGATTATCCAAAGCACAGGAGGTTGGTGACTCTCAGAAAAGCTGTTGGGAACGGCTGTACACAGCCTCTCAATATCCCCAGGAGCGTTGCTGTGAGGCAAGCAGAGAAGGCAGTCCAACAGCCAAGGCTTTAAGATATAAATTACCTAACACCAGAAATGCAGAAAGGGAAAACTGTTACCCTGAAGCACATTTGAATGAGTCAGAGAAACACCGTGGAAAAGGGGTTTCAAAGCAGAGCTGTGCTTATCCGAGAGAGCAGGAAACAGCAGTGCCTAAAGGTAGGCGTATTTACCCTAATAAGAGAGGTTTGCAATACCCTGACTTTCTATGCACGTACCAAGAGCTCTGTAGTTCTCAGGAACCCAACTACAGGAAATACGGTAGTTACCCACGGGCCACTGGTATAGTGGGGGAGGAGAGTGGTTTAACTCCCCGACAAGAACCTTATAACTTTAACGGCAGTTGGGTGCCAGAAGTTTACTCAGATGAAGAGGAGATGCAGATTGAACCTCTTGAAGAATCTTTAGAGGAAAATGAGATGGACTGTACGTACACATTATCTGATTGTATAGCATCTCTATGTTAAAGGCAGCCAGAGCTGTTTATGAGAAGAAACAGGTGCCAGAGTTCCGTGAGTAAAAGGAACTGTTTTCTGTTACTTTTTGTTCATGGTTTAATGCTGAAGAAAGCTAAGTTTTGTTGAAAGTATTTTTCTTTAATTGTGTTATCAGACGAAGGATCTGTCCTGCTTTAAATTCCACTGTTATGAATCCACCCCGGACGGGGAATAAAGCCTGAGTTTAAACCTTACTCTCTGCTTCAACTACACTTCCTTGGCTAACGGTGAAAACTACAGGATCCAGAAGGCCTTGCTAAAGCCTTCATAGGAGCTCTAGCCATAAAAATACTTTCCCATCAAACGGCCCAAGCCCTTTTTAGCCTCTGCGTACGTTAGTGGGTGACAGTAGATAACTGAGGCATAGATGCTTCCGTGAGGCAGCTATGAATGCTTTGAAAATCAGCAGCTATTTGTGAAGTATAAAGGTCTTTGTAAAAAAGAGTAAAACGAACAATATTGAAGGACTTAAGGACTATCCGTCCTTGCCTCACAGAAATTGCTGCAATTCTGTGGGTCAGGCGCCACCGCTTCAACTGCCAGAGGAGTAACCTGCCCGCTTTATTCCCTTGCTCATAAAAATTGCAATGCGTACGCAAAAGCTGAGAAGCAATCTCCTCCGTTTCCAAAGCTGCTAGCTCGCCCTGCAAAGTCATGAGCTGGTGCCAAACTGTAGGAGCAAGTCCTTCCCGATGTTGTGTCACTAATATTGTAATCTGATTCCGCAGGTCTCTCTGCCTTGCATCTTGCTGACGCTTAAAAGCAGTTGACAAAAAAGATTACCTGCCCTCTCAATATTGCCTTACCCGCTTCTCAAAGCAAAATATTTGATGTTCCCACCTGGTCATTATGCTGCATATACTCTGTCCACCCCCTCCGCAAGTGATCAACAAATTCTGTGCTCTTCAATAAATAACGAGGAAATGCCCAAGATTTAGGACTATTGACTTCCCTAACCAACACCTTGATCAGCGGGATAGACAACATCAAAAAGGGTTTTGCGCTTATCTTCCTCGATATCGCCGCTGCCTTCGACTCAGTCGATCATGACCAGCTCCTAACTCGACTCCATGAGAAGGGAATCCATGGCCGTGCTTGGGATTGGTGCAAATCCTACTTAGAGGATCGTTGGCAGCAAATTTGGATGGGCTCCAACACATCAGAACCATTTCAGCAAAGCCAAGGAGTACCCCAAGGCTCCTCCCTATCTGCACTGCTCTTTAATATTTACATGGAGCCGATTTGCGACACCATCCGTTCTTATGGAATCTCATGCCTCATCTATGCAGATGACGTCCTGTTGTTCACACCATTCAATGTCACATTGCCCGACTATACAGTATTAGTGAACTGTTTCAATGCAATCACAGACTGGCTCCTCAATCAGAACCTTAGAATAAACTTAAAAAAACCTGAGGTTTTGTTCATCACGAAGAACAAGAACGTTACACCTCCTACAACTCTAAAGGTTAGAGACGCAGAACTTCCCACCAAGACCGCCATACGCTATCTTGGCATAACGCTTGATCAACAACTGGATTTCTCAGCGCACATAAGCAATACCGTTAAAGCAATATACTACAAGATCAAGACATTACGACATCTGAGACCCATGCTTGCCCCAGAGGACTTCCGCACAATATTCCAAGCGATTGTAACCCCCCACTTTGACTATGCAAACATTATTCTCCACGGTCTCCCCAAGAACAGCTTAAATCATTTTCAGTTAGCAATGAATTCCGCTGCAAGAGTCCTCTGCGGAGTGTCCAGAAAAGACCACATAACCCCTATCTTAAGAGACCTATACTGGCTACCTATAAACTGTAGGATCTCATACAAGGCCCTTCTCATCACATTCAAATCCATTAACAAAATCTCCCCACCTTCAATTTCTGTCCTGCTCACACCCACACCAAACAGATTGCGGAGGACACTAACCGCCAACACACTGATTATCCCATCTGAAACAACAAAATGTTCACAAACAACTAGTAATAGAGCCTTCGCTCTTTACTCCCCTAGATTTTGGAATAACCTCCCTCCCAACATCAGAGCAATCAGAGACCTCAATCAATTTAGGAAGGCCATCAAGCATCACTTATTCCTACTGCACTTTTCCCCACACTTCAGCACCATCCAACCCAACCCAGCATTGACTCCCACACCATAGACATAACCCAAACCGGACAGATCTAGAAAACCTATAAGATTTTATATTAAATCATGAAAGTCATCTTACAAAATTTAAGCAGTTATAAGTTTGCTCAAGACAATAACTTGAATATGCATATTGACAACAAACCTAGCATATTGAATCGCCTTATTGTAAATAACCTCATGGTAACTTCACCTGGCTGTAAATAATTGTATATAGTTCTCCCAGTTACATTTCCATGTTACTTTCCCTGTTTTATGTAAATACAGGGCAGAGCTTCCCCTGCCCTGTAGTCAAGTTGTTGTATGTAAACCGCACTGATAACAAATAGCACGGTATAGAAAAGCTATACATAAATAATTAAAATAAATAAATTAGGAGGGGTTTCCCTGTCATCAAGCATCCATTCCAACGTTACAAGATGATGGTCAGAGAGACCCATAGTCCCAATGCAAACTTGTGGGATCTGGGTTAAAAGAAATCTAAACACTAATCACATATCCAAGAGGGAGTAAGAGTGATGCACAGAAGAGAAAAAGTGTAATCCCGCTCTCCTAGATGCACCAACCGCCATGCGTCCCCCAAGCCTAAGTCAGAAGCAAAGGTGGATAAAAGTTGGGCGTTCACGGAAGATGCTACTGTCCCGCTCGACCTGTCCAGTGCTGAGAACACACAATTAAAGTCCCCTCTCACTAGCATTTCTCCCTGGATGTGATTTTTAAGCACCTCTAAAAGTTCTGCCAACGACTTAGCCATCTCCGTGGGTGGGATGTAGACATTTACAAAAGAAACCAAAGTATCGTATATTGAACCAGAGAGTACGAGAAAACAACCATGATGGTCTTGATACTGACTAGAGAGCGTAAAGGGGCAGTGTTGGGAAAACATAATAACTACCCCCCACTTATGTGAGGAAAAGCTAGAAGCGAAAACCTGAGGAAACGTCTGAGAACTCAAGCGCAAATGTGCTCCGAGAATCAGATGCATTTCCTGGAGGAAAATTACATCTGCATGCTCTCGCTACAGTTGATCCAACACCCTCCATCTCTTAACTGGGTGATGGAGCCCTCTAATGTTCCATGAAATAAGTTTTATCATTGTGCTCTTGGACTGACAGCTGAATATAACAGAAAACAGTGACCTGAAGTGCCACCCCACCACACCCCCCACCAAGAATACCAATGCTTATCAGTACTAGGCAAACGCATTATGCTAGGTATCCCCTCAATCAATACTAGTATAGGTTGTGCTCTTCCCATTATGTCAACCCTCTCCCCAACCCCCCTCCCTCTCCACCCCAAAGTGAAACCCCTGGTCCTAAATTGAGAGGGCCAAAACTACTTCAACCTAACTAATAGAATGATTAGAGGCATAAAAGCCCCTGAAATAGGAGACAAGTGAGGAACCACAGAGCTCCTACATAGTGAGCCCCCCCCCCCCTACCTTTCTCAAACGACCCTGGTTTCCCAAAGAAACTACGCCCCCCTAGGTCAGTTGCCCTACTGGGCAATATGGTGAAGATTATAGAACTATCACAACACTAATAAAATAGGCTGTGTGTAGCTTTACATCTAGTCGCCCTGAGAATAAAGTATCAACCCCCACTGCAATAGAGAAATGAAAAACACAATGCAACCTGTAGATGACAGTGAAAAGAGAAAAGGGTTAGCACAGTAATACTATCAAGCATCAAGTCATTGTGGTGCTGCTATGTCCGTTTCTCCTCCCGATCCCTCATCCGGCTCTGCCTCTGACTGCCTGTGGGAGCGTGGGACTTTGACATTTAGGAGTGGAGACTCCCCATTCAAATTGCGTGTTCCACTGGCATGGGATGCAATTCCCCTGTTGCTGGATTTGATCTAAGAAATCCATACATGCTGAGACGTCGGAGATCTTTTGCAAGGTATTGTTCCACTCAAATATTAATGCGAAGGGGACGTTCCAATGATATTTAATGGACTTTGCTAGCAGCACCTGGGTAAGTGGCTTAAAACTGTGTTGCCACCGCTCCAGCGTGTATTGAGATAAGTCCTGATAGATTTGAAGCTCCTAGTCTCGGAAAGGTATCGAACATCTGCCATGGAGAGTTCGCAAGAGTGCTACTTTATCTTCATAGAACCTGAAGCAAACTATAATTAGGCGTGGGCACATGTCTCTGCCAGATCTCAAGGCTCCGCTCCTGTGTGCTCTCTCCAACTTAACAGCATCAGATACTCCTGGAATGCATGATGCATAGATATCTTGCACTATTTCCACAATGTTTTCATTGTTAGCAAGGGTCTTGGGCACCCCAAAAATTCAGCTGTTACTGCGCCTTTGCCTGTTCTCTAGTTCATCGTTCCGCTATCTTTGGTCCTTGGTGAGTAACTCAAATTTATGGATCTTAGAATGGAACAGAGCAGTAGCATCAATCTGCTCCCCTATATTGATCTCGTTCTGAGTCACACGGCCATCTAGGGATTTCAAATCTGATCTAAGATCAGCTATTACCTTGATAAAATCCAGTCGAAAGGATTGCAGTTCTTGCAAAACTTCCAATAGGTCAGCTTTGGTCACAAGCTGCACTACTGCAGCCACATCAACTTGTGGGAGCGGAGGGCTAGGTGGGAGCGGAGGGCTACTAACTCCAGTCCCATCCTGTTTTTGGGAGTATTTAGATAACACTGCTGCGTAGGTGCTCTTGGAAGCCATAGTGGAAGATGAATAGAGAGTATGATCAAGATAGCACTTCTGGGCCTCAGGAATAGCAATTAGCAACCATCTTACCCTACAGAAGGACAGCAAATACCAAGGAATCCTCAGGGTTCTATCAGAACTTTGAATTGCTTGTAGTTATTGTATCAGAAAGTAATCCAATTATGACTAGAAAATATTTATAATCAGGTAGAGAGAGTCCCACTCTTTGCCACTAGGTGGAGCTCCGAGCCTGCTAACTACACAAAGTTTTATTGAGCCAATGTTTAAAGTGGAAAATTTGGAGCAGCTGCACACAAGTATTTGCCAGTACACAGGTCTTCTTCCAGGCAGCAGAGGTAAGAGTGCTGCTGACGTGGAGAGTAGCTTGCCTAGGATAATCTACAATAAGATTGCACTCACTCAGGGCACCAACCGGAAGAACTCTGCAGCGACCGGAAGCATCCTCTTTCCGCTCAAGACAGGCAGCTCTGCGAGTGCTGGGGAGGATGGCGCTGGACCCCTTGGGGCCCGAGGAGTGCTACCAGTCTTCCTCAGACGCCTCCGCTTGGGAGTCCGATGACGAGGAGTCACTGGATACTCGCTGCCACTGAGATGTCCCATCCAATTCCCCAGTATCAGAGCCTCAGAGAAGGTCCCCTCCAGAGGACATGGGTTTTCGGGACTTCGTTCGAGATATTTACAAGGCCTTGACGTTCCCGATGGAGTCCATGGAGGACCCTCGAGCAGACGAACTCAAGATCCTCCAGTATGAGGCTCCCCCTCGGGAGACCCTCACGGTGCCCATCCCTCCTATCTTGGAACATCTTATGCTCTGCATGTGGGAGACTCCAGTGTCGACACCGGTGATCAAGCGGTTAGACTCGATGCATCGGGTCCGCCAGAGTCCTGGTTTTCAAAAGTCACAACTGCCGCACAATTCCATGGTGGTGAAGTCGGCCAGGCATTGACTGAAAAGCCAGAAGACACACTCTTCAGTGCCACCTGGCAGGGATGTCCATATCTTGGACGCCCTCAGCAGGAAATGTTACCAGGGCGCAAAGCTGAATTGTCAGATCCAGGCCTACCAGCTGTACATGGTCATGTACTTGAGAGACCTGGCGAAGGAGATCGCCGGTTTCTCGGCTGGTCTCTCCGAGGAGCCTTTGCAGCATTTCAGGGGCCTATCCAAAGCCATCAGTGAATGCTCCAAATTCATGTCTCGAGCAGCCTACGACGGGTTCAAGTTGGCAGCCAGGGTAGTCGCAGCAGGCATTTGTGCATGCCGCCAAGCCTGGCTACAGTCGTCAGACCTTGAGCAATGGGTACAAGTCAAGTTGGTCGATGTCCCATGCCGAGGGGAGAACCTCTTCGGAAAACCCATGACCGACAAGGCCGCCAAACTAGAGATCGAGTTCATGACGAGGACTAGGCTCTCTAAGAAGACCTGTCCCTTCCCGAAAGAAGGGCTCGGGTAAAAAGCTCTTTTACCCGAGGAAGTCCACTGCTTACTGAAACTACCCCCCTTATCAGGCCTCCCCGGCTCCCCAGCAGGGGCAGCAGACCAAGGGACAAGGGCATGGCCCGCGTAAGCAGAGGGCTCCCAAGCCCCAGGCTCCGGCCCAGCCTGGAGGGGGCTTTTGACTTCTGCAGCATGGCCCCTCTCCCAAACGAAGCTTGGCAGCCTACAGGAGGTCGGCTCACCCTGTACGCCCACAGGAGGAGAGCTATCACCACCGATGCATGAGCGTTACAGGTGATCAAGAAGGGTTACCTCCTTCACCTAGCCAAAGTGCCTCCACATTATTTCCCCAGAGAGCCCTCCCGGACTCCCCTTCACCGGGACCTTCTTTTGAAGGAGTTGGCAGGTCTTCTCGAGGACCGAGCGGTGGAACCAGTGCCCCACCATCTCAAGGGCAAAGGGTTCTACTCCAGATACTTCCTTGTGCCAAAGAGAACAGGGGGCCTAAGGCCCATCCTCGATCTGCATAACCTCAACAAATTCCTGGTGAAGGAGAAGTTCAAGATGCTCTCCCTTGGAACATTGCTGCCTTACCTCCGTCAGGGAGACTGGCTATGCTCCTTAGATTTAAAGGATGCATATACACACATCCTAATGCACCCGAACCACAGGCAACACCTACGCTTTCCAGTGGGGGGCCATCATTTTCAATACAGGGTACTTCCCTTTGGCCACGTCTTGGCCCCCAGGGTATTCACAAAGTGCCTAACGATGGTAGCTGCCTTCCTCAGGCTTCAGGGGATCTTTGTCTTTACCTATCTTGACGACTGGCTCATCAGGGGCACCACGGCCCCCGAGGTGCAGCAGGCCACGACACGCACCATCCAGGTCCTTCAGCACTTGGGTTTCGTTTTCAACTATCCCAAGTCCAGCCTTCATCTGGTTCAAGAGCTGTAATTTATCGGGGCAAGAATCAATACCCTTCACTCGAAGGCCTTCCTACCTGTACACAGGGTAGGCAGACTAATAGCACTGTCCAAAGACATACAGCGCCGTCCCTGAGTGCCAGCAAGACACCTGTTGCCCCTCCTCAGACACATGGCCTCCATGGTCCATGTCACGCCAGATGCCCGCCTCCACATGCAAATTGCACAGTGGTGCCTCAGGGACCAGTGTTCCCAGGCCACGGGGCATCTCCAGTACAGGGTCAAAGTGACAAGGCACCTGGCGCAGTCCCTGACCCGGTGGCTCTCACCCTGTCACTTGGAAGCGGGGATGCCTTTTCAGACCCCTCACCACTCAAAGTTCCTCGCCACAGATGCCTCCCTGCTGGGCTTGGGAGCCCACTGCCAGGGGTACTGCACCCAGGGCATTTCATCCCCAGACGAGAGTGCTCAACAGATCAACCTGCTGGAACTACGTGCAATCCATCTCGCCCTAAAGACGTTCCGGCGGTCCCTGGGCCACAGGTCCGTTCTGGTCCAGACGGACAACCAGGTCGCCATGTTCTTTGTGAACAAACAGGGGGGCAGGGGGCCCACGCCCTCTGTCGGGAAGCCCTGGACTTGTGCTCGTTTGCAGTCTGACAGGGCATTCTCCTCAGGGCAGTGTACCTGCCGGGCCAGGACAGCTGGCTGGCCGACAGACTCAGCAGGTTGCTCCAGCCACACAAGTGGCAGCTGGACCCAGAGGTGGCCTTCAGACTTTTCCAGATCTGGGGGAAGCTGGTGATAGACCTGTTTGCCAGCCCAGAAAACCACCAGTTGGCCCACTTCTGCTCCAGGCAACTGCACCCTGCCAGGGTGGCCGCCAATGCTTTTCTAATTTCATGGTCGGTGGGTCTTCTGTATGCGTTTCCCCCAACACCTCTGATCACCAAGACCCTGTTCAAGATTCTTCGCGACAGAGCTTCAGTCATTCTGATAGCCCCATGGTGGCCTCGGCACCATGGTTCCCACTCCTCCTGCAGCTGGCAGTGGAGACCCCCATCCCCCTGGGGTCAGCTCCACAGCTCCTTTCCCAGGAGGGGGGCTCTGTCCTGCACCCCAACCTCAGCTCCCTTTTGCTGATGGCGTGGCTGCTGAGAGGGTGTCACTAGCTCCGCTCCTACTTCCGAAGGAAGTGGAGGATGTCCTGCTGGCTTCACACAGAATGTGCACCAGACGGGCCTACACCTTTAAGTGGCACAGGTTTGTGCTTTGTTGTGAGGCACAGGGGGTTGACCCCTTTTCTTACCTGGTGGTTGTGGTGTTGCAATATCTCCTCCACCTCTCCAGCTCAGGGCTCAAGTCCAACTCCGTCAGGGTGCATCTCAGTGCCTTAGCGGCGAACCACCACCAGTTGGATAGAAAGCCCCTCTCAGCTTACCCAAAGGTGTCCCGGTTCCTTAAGGTCATACTCTTGTCTGAGCCCCCCGTCTGCTCTCTGGCGACCAAATGGGATCTCAATGTAGTCTTGGGGAGGCTCACCCAGCCGCCTTTCGAACCGATGGCTAGGTGTCACCTCCACTGTCTTTCCTAGAAGGTGGTTTTCCTCATCGCACTCACTCCCGCCAGAAGGGTGAGTGAGCTTCAGGCCCTCATGGCAGAGAAGCCTTATACCAGGTTCTACAAGAATAGAGTGGTGCTTCACACACACCCCAAGTTCCTTCCGAAGGTGGAACCAGGAGGTGGTCCTCCCTCCCTACCTTCTTTCCCAGACCGCATGCCGGTCAAGCTGAGGCGATCCTCCATACACTGAACTGTAAGAGGGCCTTGTCCTTCTACATCCAACGTACTCAAGGCCACTGGAAAGCCTCTCAGCTTTTCATCTCCTATGACCCCAGTAAGCTGGGGAAGGCAATGACCAAGTGTACGCTGTCCACATGAGTGGCAGACTGTATTGCCCAGGCCTATGAGGAAGCGAAGCTTCCATTGGAGGGCTGTGTCATGGCTCACAAGGTCAGGGCCATGGCGACATCAGTGGCTCACCTGCGCTCTGTTCTCCTGGCAGACATCTGTCGGGCCGCCACCTGGTCTTCAGTTCATACCTTCGCAGCCCATTACTGTCTGGATAGGGAGTCCTGATGGGACAGTGCCTTTGACCAGGTTGTACTCCATAACCTTTTTGAGGTCTAGGCAATTCCTGCCCTCCAACCCTTCTGTGTTCAGGCTACCAGAGTGCTACTTCCTTTGGACGCAGAGGATTTCACTGTGGCTGTTTGAGGCTGTCGATGAGGGAGCCTTTTTTGGGCTATAGGTTAATGGTAGCCTGTAGCAGAGGGGTCCCATTTGTGAGAACTGACTTCCTGCTTGTTCCCGGAGAAAGCGTAGTTACTCACCTGTAGCAGGTGTTCTCCGAGGACAGCAGGAATCAGTCCTCACAACCCTCCCTCCTTCCCTTGGAGTTGCAGTCCTCCTATCTTCACTGTTTTTGTTTTTTTTGCTGTCTTTAGCTATGTCATTTGACTGAGCAAGATGACTCCTTTGGGCGGGAAGGGGACCATGCATGCGTGGTAGCAAATCTCAAAGGCTTTCTTTGAAAGCTGGGGATTTGCTCCGCGCGAGCGTCGGCGTCACCCATATGTGAGGATTGACTTCCTGCTTGTTCCTGGAGAAATGTGTAGAGGATTTCACAGCCAGCCTTCGCTCCAATATCTCTATGCCTGGTCTGAGGTGGCTTAAATGTCTTGTGCACGCCTCCGACAGTATTTTGATGGCATTGGGGGCTTTCCTCGATGCCTGAATCATCTGAGGTGAAATGTCAAACTTCCCCTCAGATGATCCAGACATCGGGGAAAGCCCTTGATGTCATCATAATACTGACAGGGTGCCGGTGCCCCCGGAAATTGTTGCACCTCTGCATATTGCTGGCCCAAGGGTTTCTGCTGCCCCAGCACCCATGGCCTGCCGTGTCTGACCCCCGCTCTGACAGCAAGTTGCTTTTGAAGGAAGATCAGAAGCAGCGGGTCGTATATGCCAAAGCACATGGCCTGCCGCAGGCAACGTAGTGGTGGCACAAAGTTATCTGCCCAGGTCAGCCACCCTAGGCAGCCGCCTAGCTCACCTAGTAGACAGCCTGTCCTTGCCTCTGCATCAATTTTAGTTTTTGTGGCGATTTAAGATTTATTACAGAACACTGTGTTTATTCTGTTTGAGACTGTGAAAGTAGGTCTAGTTGATTATTAAATGGCTTTTCCAAAGGTCGGCATTTTCAACATATTTGTAATTTTTATGCATACTTTTCTACCAAAAAAGTCCAACTTTATGTTAATAATTAAACCGCTGTGTTAGCAAAATGTCTTACTTTATGTTCTGCAGAATAAATTAAGGAGCTGTTCTCTCCCAGGACATTACAAATAACTATTTTACACTCTGGTGGAGACTGTCATGGGCCCAGGATATTGATATGTTTGGCTATTTATAAAGGTGGGGGTGGAGACTTTTCATTGACTAGTAGTTGCTATTTTATTTCCTTGAGGAATTTGGGACGTGTTTACTAAAGTGTGCTAACAGTTAAAGCAGGGTTTACTGTGTGCTAAGCACTCTGTAATAATTGTTACTGCATGTTAAAAATGCAGCCACAATAAAAATCCTACACTTACTATTTCGTGCATGTTGGGGCGGAGACTAGGAAATTCAGGGGTGGAGTGTGCAGATTGTGTTTAGCATGGGTGTCTTTTGGCATGGTGTCTGGAGCATGGGTGCACTTACCACCTGCTACCAGTGGGAGGCAGTAAGTGTACCCGCATAAATCACAGCAAACAGCTTAACACGATGAAGAGCCAAACCCACGCTAATTGCATGGGCACATACTGAACATGCCTCCATCAGCTAATATGGGTCCGGCCCTGCCTCCACAGTCCTCAATGTCTGCTAACAGCACATTTTAGTAAACATGCCCTTTTGTGTTATCTGCAAGGCCTTGACTTTTATTCCCCAGAAGTATGCCATTGTTACACAGGTGCCTATGAATTTGGAAAGGTTAAAAATGAAATGAAAATATTAGATTTGCAGGAAAATCTTAACATTTTGTTCAGCAAACATCATGATTGCTGGGAGTTCACATTCATTCTGTTGTTGTCTAGGCATGAGAATATAAAACACTTTCTCTGTCTGCGATGAGATTTGTCAGTAGTTGAATTTTCCTATTGTAATGTACTGTACTGTATTGGCAATGTTGGCAAAAGATGTTGATTGGAGATACAAGTAGGGAAATGCAATTCCAGTTTATAAAAGAAGTATTTTCTCTTTGGTGTAATCAGATAGTGAAATCATCTATGCAGGCAAGGTTGTGTAGGAAGTATACTTAAATTGCTTTAAGAAAATTTTTAATAACTGGAGGATAAAATATATTACTAAATACTAAGACCCCTAGTTTCCTGTAGCAGTGCAAGGAAAAATTCTGTGACAAAGTATACAAAATTTTACAGTACTGATTTAAATCTTCTGTGGTCATCTTAAAGCAAATTTTCATATAATTTTATAATAGCATGCAAGAAAGATTTTCTTTTTATTGAAAAAAATTCAATAGCTGATATATCATCTTATAAATAAAATGCTTTTCCAACTTTTGTTTAGTACCCAAATACTTCTATTTTCTTTTAAAGCATTTCTTTCCTTATTTCGGTTTTCTCCCTCTTTTCTATATTTACCTATTGTTCTTTTTATCCTTTTATTTATCTCACCCTTTAGTCTTCCTCTTACCTGTCTTCCTGCCTCTGAAAAGTGCCTCTTTAATCCTCTCTTCTTTCATGTCCTCTTCCTTCTTCCAGTATGTCCTCCCTTTTCATTCACCATCTCCACCCTCCATCCTTTCAATCAGTCTCATGTCCGCCTTCCATCGACCTTTTCCCATCCATTCTTTCCCTATCCACTCCCTAGTCATCCTTTCCAGTCATTTTTAACTATTTCTGTGATACTACACTATGCTCCTCCAATCCACAATCTTCCTTTTTTCCACCTGACCCAACGCCTTCCTATCCAAGTGCCGTCTTTCCTCTTCCAACGTCCTTCTCTTTGCACCTTTCTTCTCCTCCTGACTGCTCTTTATTCCCTGCTCCCATTAGGCCAGCTACCTCTTTCTAGCACTTCCCACCACACATCAAGTCTCATGCCACCTCCTTAGTACTTTGTCACCTCCTGTTGCTGCACAATTCATTATGTTACTGTGAGCAGTACGGTGTTGGCAATATTTTCGTGCTAAACCTTGCAAACATGGACCAACCGCCAGTAAGTGCTACCTACAATGAAGAGAGAGCCTAATGGTACTGGCAAAGAGAGGAAATATTTTAAGTGGGTGGCAAGCAAACTGATACGGAGAGTAGGTTGCTTCTATCAGGAGGAGGCAGTGAATGACTTTTTTCTGGGAAAGGAGAGAAGGTAATGGTGGTATCGACTTATCGAGAGACTGGCAGGCTCTATTAGAAGGAGGGAGTTGGAGTCAAAAGGGAGTTGACACATCAGAGGGAGTGGAGGGCTCCCTTGATTTTCTTAAATTTGGCAGCTCCTGCCACAAAATGGTGGAAAACTGGGGGGCCTTATTAATATAAAGATGATGACTTGTACAACTGATCACAAGTATTTTTCTCAGTTTAAGATTCTGGAGATTCTGTCGTCATGGACATTATGAGGTCTCAGACATATCGGGCATAGTTAGGGCAATTTTGAGTGGGCGTTTTAATGCCTAATTGCATCAATGACCTCCCTTATCAGCAATTCTTTAGGCAAAAATCAGATCATGTGCATAAAACCTAGCTTATACAAAGAAACTCTTCAAAGCAACAAAATCTGATGCCTCCCTAGCGCCACAAATCAGCGCCTCATAAGCATTTCGCTATCATGCTTCATCAGGGGAATAACTGTAGAGACACAAACAGATACAAACAAAACTTATGTAAAACCCCCAAAAATATATCTTAATGCCATCATAGTAATCATGAATTCTAAAAAAATATTCCACTTACTTATAACAACCATAGATGCAGCACACATATACACCCCAACCTCACTTCAACATGGTCAGTTGGCTTTCCAAAAAACACCACGCATGCGGACAGCCTCTCCGCACTGCTCTTAAATGCTCACTCCTTTTCTATGGCCCATCCTACATATATGATGTCCTCAGTCAGAATACTCCAAAACAGAAAAGCATATGAACACAGTACTCATCGCTGGCATTGGGGAGGCATCAGATTTTGTTGCTTTGAAGAGTTTCTTTGTATAAGCTAAGTTTTATGCACATGATCTGATTTTTGCCTAAGGAATTGCTGATAAGGGAGGTCATTGATGCAATAGGGCAATTTTGAGTGGGCGTTTTAATGCCTAAACTATGCCCGATATGTCTGAGACCTCCCATTCACATTTAAATTAAAGATTATATAAGAATATATCTGTGACTCAATCATAGTAAAGTTTGGTATATGTGGAGTGTATTTATGAATTTTTGACATTTTTCACTCTGAAAGCGACCAATTGTTTGGTTGAATTACAATAATGTTGTATTGGGCATGTATAAAAGTGTGTTGTATTAATATTTTCTATGATTTTTGTCTAGAAAAGGAATCTTCAGGGGAGCTGCAGGAAATTGTGGCACAGGCAAGGATGAATATTCTCTTCCGGTGCATTTTACAAGACCAGTGCAGGAAGCCATTTATAATTACAGCTGGTATGCATTAACTTCATCACGTAAAGTAAAAAGAAAGTGGGGGGGGGGGTCCATTTTGCAATCTGATACCATTGGCATTGGATGTTCCCAATGTTACTTGTTTTTTCTTGGTGAGTCCAGAACATTGGTGCCGTGCATTTTTTTTATGTGGCAATTTCTTCTTGCTCATGTGGGCCTCAGATCAGTTGGAACCAGAGCTGGGATCTCGGTGCCACAAGTCTTTATTCACAACTACCCAGGCATTGTTCTCCTATTTTTAGATCCCCTATCTCCCTTCCTTCTTCCATTCTCTACATATTTAGGGATCCTTTTACTAGAATGGGCTAAGCAATTAGCATGTGTTTTTGTGCATGGTAACTGTACAAAGGCCCATGGTAACGGTTACCATGGGAGCATGACAGTTATGGCACATGGATTTGCGCCCTAACTGCATTGGAGTGGTGAATGGGCTAGTTAGAGGTGAAGAATGGGCGTGGAGAGCACATTGTAGTTAGCTCAGGGGGACATACTGAATGCTGTCAGTGCTACAATTAGAACAGGTGCAACTAATGCCAGATCAGCAGGTGGAGATAACTGCACCATGCATTAGGGTACACATCTGCATTATAACTGCCCGGAATATGCTGGGCACACTCCCGACAGTTAATATCTGCATGTTTACTGCAGGGGAAATGCTGACCATGCCCCTGACAGTTACTGTGGAGGCTATGCACGTAACGCACATTAATTTTAGCACTAAACGTGTGTTAAGTGCAAAAACCTAACACACTTCAGTTAAAGAGAGGAAGGCCAGCAATGAGATGGAGCGATACAATAACAGCAGCTATGGGTGCCAGTCTGTCAACAATGAACCGCCTGGCTGAAGACCGAACATAGTTTAGGACAACTATCCAGTGGGCCGCCATGAGTCGATACTGACTCAAGGGCACTTAACAACAAGTTTGGTTATTGTAGAGAAGAGTTGGGTTTTACAGAATCCTACAGTCATGGACTCTGACTGGTCACTGGTTGTCACCCTTGAGTGATGACCAAGACTCCCGCCCCCAGGGATTGTGAACTCTTGATTTTGCAGCATCCCAAGGTTCTTCTCAACAGTATATGAATTTTTATGTTAAGAAGAACTATTATAGTGTTGGAGCAATCTTGAAAGAATTCTTTGCTATGATATTTTCTTTGATAAAAATGCTAGGTGACATTGCCATTGCTGATCACTTGTTCTGCAAGTGATCAGCAGATAGAAATGAACTTGAAGAGTGTGAGTAGAGAATCTGCTTTTATGTCGTAGCTGGTAAACAATCATAACGTCCACAGACAAGATTTGTCAGAATGGTCTGTAGTAGCTTATATTTCGCACTGAATAGCCTGTATAGATGACGATCATCTAAAACTTGGTGAAAAGCAGAAGAAGAGCAATTATGCTGTGAATTATTTTGTTTTATGAAATATAATTGTGGAATGAAATAAACCAGTGGTGATGCCCAAACTTGTTTGGGTGACCCCTAACTAGTCGGGTTTTCAAGATATCTACAATGAATATGCATGAAATAAATTTGCATGCAGTGGAAGCAGACAGGCAGATCCATGCCTTACATATTCATTGTGGATATCCTGAAAACTCACCAGGCTTGAGCTCCCAGGAACCCCAGATTTCTAAAAAGAAAAGTATACAGCATACACTGGATGCCTGTCAGCACACAGAAAGATGGTTTATTTTGCAAAATTGATTTTTGAATGTTAGAATCATGGCCAAGACTTCTAAACACGATACTGCATTAATCAGAAATACTGTTTATTACTGTTGGTACTGATGGTTTTATAAATCTCTTGTATGTGTGTTTTTTTGCTATCAGTGAATCTATTTCATCGCTTTCCACTAGTGGACAAACCACACCAACAGACTTGAATAATTCGTGGTCTGGAATACAGAGCTATACAACTGGCCTTTCTACTGAGAGAAGTTCTGTTTATTCCTGGACAGATGATGTATGTATCTTTTTTTCTCCCTGTTTGTCTTTGGGTTTGTTGTACTCTGCATTCTGTTTTCTAAGAAGAGGATCACATGCAAGATTAGGTTTTACACTTTAAAATTTATGTAGAGTAGAAAGGTCATATGCATTGCAGTGCGGCTGCTGTAACCATGAATAAAATTGAATTATGAAGAAGAAATGTTTCCCAAGGCTATTAAACACAAAGCAGAAGAGCACATCTTTAACATTTCATATCTCCTGACACAAATTGGTTCTGACGTGAAGCATGCTAAGTGCTATATGCTGACTCTTTGTCTCAATCTTTGAACTGGTAGGAGTTTGATAAAGCTAATACACAGAGAGTGCATCAGTTGTTTTGGGAGGTGGATGAAATGCTGTTTGAAGGCAAAGTGAGCTCACAAACCCAGAGTCTGCAAGCAGAATGTAAGGAGTGGACCAAGCGATCGCTCCACCTCAGGTAAGTCGAATGAATATTTGGCGTTGCTGTTTTTCTAAGTTAGCTATCTTGTCGGTGTGTGGCTGATGTTCTCATTCTATATTGATGGACCCTGGGTCTTGCGTGCCTGAGGATGACTGTTTGGAAGTTGTCATTAATATGATAGCTGCTGTCCTTTAGAAAAGAGACCAATTTCTTCATACCACAGAACAGTTATCACAATTCAGTCTGAGAAGCACGCATGCAGGTGTCTTTTGGGTGAACGGACTCGCATCACATTTTTGGTCCCTGGACTGCATGAGATCTTCAAATAAGGAAAGAAAGAAGAAATGGTATTAATAATATTATTATCCAATTAGATTTGGGATGACAGAGGGCATGAGACAATATGCAGAAGTTGAGCAATGGGAGAGACAGTACATTCTCCAGGAACAAGCAGGAAGTCAGCCCTCACATATGGGTGATGTTGGCACCGACGGAGCCCACGTGGAGCATTTCCCCCAGCTTTCAAAGAAAGCCTTTGGGAATGCCACCACACATGCATGGTCCTCTTCCCACCCAAGGGTGTCATCTTACTCAGTCTCCCTTTTTCCACAGAGCCCTTTGGATGTGCGTCTTGTCCTCGGGAAAGGTTTTTCAATTCTTACTCTGTTCTTTCCGACCTTCGCCGGTCCTCTTCCCGTCATCTTGAGCACCTCTGCTTCGGCTCTCGGTCTTGGGGTTATTTTTTCACCTTTTTTTCTTCTTCCCGTGCTTTGCGCCCTTTTTAACCACTGGCCGCATCAAGGATCTTTGACCTCGCAGGGGGTCCTTTCGGCCCCGATGGCCTCCAGTTTCAAAAAATGTGATATATGCTCTAAAAACGTGTCACTCACAGACACTCACGACTGCTGTCTGTCGCCCCCACCTGGCCGGATAGATAACCTGGTACCAGGAGAGGTCGCCTTTTTACCTTTTAAATAAGTTTCCCTCAAAATGGCTGCCAGGAGGGCTGCTGGGAATTGTAGTCTTATCTTAAGGCAAAGGCGTTGTGAACCAGTGGTAAGGCGCAAAACAGAGAAAATTTATTTGTTTGTAATCAGGGATTCCTTCATACACAGGATACAAGTGGAAAAACCAAAATACAGGATTTTTACTCCCACGCAAAAGCTTTAACTTCTCAAAAGAAAGTAGGTACAACTTTGCTTGTATTCAAAAATGCAGCTTACTCAAAAACTTTTAAACTTCTCAAAAGCTTCTCTTTACAGGAACAATATTTCTTGTAGCAAAAACAGCTCTTAGAATGTCCACTGATTATTACTTTCAGCTTCCAGCCTTATAATCAGTTGAGCCTAGCACTCAGCTGTTTTTCTTCTGCCGTGACGTTCTCACAAATCAGGTTGCTCTTTAAGCATTCATACGTTCAACGGCTCTATAGATTAGCACTCTTCCACATCAGAGGCTTGACACAAAGCACATTGCATTTCATAGGAATTATCTTCTATATCTCCTATTTCCATTTTTTCAACACTATCTCTTTCACACACATCCAAGGGCATCTGTAGGGAGAGCTGACTATTCTCTTTTTGGATCAATTCATTCAGCTTTTTGAGAAGGACTTGCTTCTGCCCTAGCTCTTCTGCTATGTGAGCCAATTGATAATCAGATAAATAGTCTCTCTTTATCCTGGGGTTTTGCTTACAGCTAGAATTAGCTTTTAACTCTAGAGCTAATTCTCCTAAGCTTTTACTGGACAAGAACTGAGGAGGACACACTTGCCTGGAGTCAGAAGTATTCAGTATCTCTCTGCCCTGTAAGCAAGTCATGCTGTCTTCCGTCTGCAGTAACTTCGTTTGATTGCAACAGCCTTCCTTTCAGCTGGGACTGTTTTGGAACCTTTCCAAACAGTTCTCCCTGAGCACTTGGAAGCTTTAAGTCAGCAGCCCTTATCTCTCTCCTGCTGCCTTCATTCAAAGGTTCACCAATACCTTCATCAGCTCCACCTTTCCTTGCTCTCTCAGCTGTTCTCTGCAATCTCCCGTGGGCTCTCTCGTGGGCTCCTTCACTGGCCCTCTTGCTTGCTCTCTCCCTTGTTCCCTTGCTTCCTCCTGTTCTGTCTGTGTTTCTAAAAGTCAGCTTTTTAAACTGTTCTTCTTCCTGTGCCATGCCTTGCTCCCAGCACATGTGATTAGAGTCAGGCTTCTCTCCAACCCTGACGTGCTGCTGTGGGCGGGGCTTAGGGATGACTAAGTTGTGAGTCAGAGACTCCTGATTACCGGGGAAACCCTTGATACTTTCAGAATTAAAGGTACAGGTCTCATTTCCCTGTGTATCCATAGGCTCAGGATTGCTTTCCTCACCACATGTCTCAGGTGCCTGGAAGCTGACCATGACCCAGAGCTATGCTCCCTCTGCAAGAAGATGTCCTCCAAGGCCATCCAGAGTCGTAAGCAGAAGCTGGATTATCTCTTCTGCAAGGCAGCCCTGGTTTCCCCGGTAGCCTCCCACTCTGCAGCCCCGCAACCCCTGGAGTCTCCGAAGGCTCATCCACAGGCCCAGTGGCACTCTGACCAGGGGTCGCCCGAATGTGAGCGGAAGAAGAAGAAGAAGAAAGCAGCAAAGACTCTGTTGGGGGTGCCAGACAAGCGTGAGAGGTCACGTCCCAGTCTCTCAGCCCCCTGCGGCAGACTCAAGAATTGGAGAGGGAGCGGCCCAGAAAGGTACCTCGAACCAAAATGGAGGCCTCCGGTGATGGCCCCTGGTCTCCTGAGGGTCGTCCCAGCGAGGACCCCTCTCCTCCTCGACACCTGTTGGTGTCACAGGGCCCCACTCCCAAGTGGGAGGCCCGAATGCAAGCATGGAATGCTGCGTTTCTATGTTCCTCGCTGCTCAACAGGTGCTGATGCCAGGTCCTGCTGGCACGTGCCCTGAGACCACAGGGACCTGGACTTCAAGAACTCCCCGGGCTGCCGCAGTGACCCCCGAGAGCCAGAGGCCTTGTGAGGGTCTCGATCTCTATCCCGGTCTTCAGGCACGAGATCCTCTCGGGCGAGTACCTCCAGTCTGGGCAGGCTTTGGCCTCGGGGGCCTGGTGCGGGTCACCAACCCCTCTTGAACCACCCAACCTCGAGTACTCCAAGACTATTCAGACTGGGAAACTGACGGGGAAACCTCTCCCGAAACCCGGGTGCACCAGAACCTCCCCTCAGACCCTTCCTCGCCGACCCAGAAGTGGCAGTCCCCTCCCGAGGACACCTCCTTCTTGGAGTTCATCCGGGATATGGTGTTGGCCAAGGCACTCGCCACCAAGTTGGATGAAGAGCCCCGTGCAGAGGAGCTCAATATTCTTCAATATGAAGCTCCTCCAAAAGAAACCCTCACGGTCCCGGTTCCCTACATCCTGAACTGACTCTTCCTCCGAGGGTCATGTGGGAGACCCCGGCCTCCATCCCTATCATCAGCAAATGCCTTGATGCTATATATAGGGTCCAGTGTGGCCCTGCTTCCTCACACCTCTCTGGTGGTCGAATCAGACTCATTCTTCTGTCCCACCGGGCAAATAGTCTCGTACCCTCGATGCCCTCAGATGCAAGGCTTATCAGGGCTCCATGCTGGCATACCGCATTCAGGTCTATCAGTTGTATATTGGAATGTTCCTCCATGACCTCACTAAGGAGCTCGGTGACTTTGTGGCAGGCCTCAGAGACCACCTTCAGCGTTTCCAGGCCCACTTGAAGTCGGTCAGAGTGTATTCCAGGTACCTCTCCTGAGCAGCATATGACGGCTTTGAGTCTTCCGCCTGGGTGGCGGTTGCTGGCATCAGGGCCCACCGGCAGGCCTGGCTCCAATCCTTGGACCTGGAACAGTGGGTCCAGGAGAAACTGCAGGATGTCCCTTGCCTCAGGGAGCAGATATTTGGCAAGCCCATGGAGGAAAAGGCAGCAGAGATTGAGATGGAGTATGTGACCCATACTCACCTCTCCCGAAAAGCCTCCTTCCTCCCCAAAAAGAAACGGGGCAAGAAGCCTTTCTTTCACAGGAAGGGGCTTCCATATAGAGGCTATCTGACCTACCCACCGGCTTCGACCCCGGCTCAGGACAGCCAGGGCAAAGGCGGAGCCCAAGGCCCTCGCAAGCTGAAGGTTCCTAAAACCCAACTCCTGGCACCAGCCCAGCCAACCTCGGGATTTTGACGCCACCGGCATAGCCTCTCATTCGCTGGCAGGCCAGTTGCCAGTCAGGGGGCATCTAGTCCACTTCACTCTCCAGCGGGAATCCATCACCTCAGACGCCTGGGTTCTCCAGGTCATGCGGGAGGGCTTTCTCCTCCATCTGACCAGCTTCCCCTTTCGTACTGCCCCAGTGAGCCAAGGCGACTGCCCCTGCACCAGGCCCTCCTAACTCAGGAACTCACAGGTCTCATTGAGGACGGGGCAGTGGAACCAGTCCTGCCGCATCTCATGGGATGAGGGTTTTACTCCTGGTACTTCCCTGTCCCGAAAAGAATAGGGGGCCTCCGGTCTATCCTCGACCTCAACAGGTTCTTGGTGCGGGAGAAGTTCAAGATGCTCTCCCTTGTCACACTGCTGCCCTACCTCCAACAGGGCGACTGGCTATGCTACTTGGACCTAAGGGATGCTTATACTCACATCCTCATCTATCCCAAGCACAGAAAGTACCTTCGCTTCATGGTACAGGGGAACCACGTCCAGTACAGGATGCTTCTCTTTGGCCTTGTGTCTGCCCTGCGAGTCTTCACAAAATGCCTAGCCATAGCAGCGGCCCACCTCCAACTGTAGGGCACCTTCATCTACCCCTATCCAGACAACTGGCTCATCACAGGGGGCACGGCCTCCGAGGCTCGACAGGCCATGGACCACACCATTCACCTTCTGGAGCACCTGGGATTCATAGTAAATTACCCAAAATCCTACCTCGCTCCGTTACAATCCCTAGAGTTCATTGGGGCTCACTTGGACATTCTGCGGGCCATGGTCTTCCTTCCCCAGGACAGAGCAGACCGCCTCATGTCCCTGACCTCTGACATGCAACGCTGCAGCACAGTCTTGGCTCAGTCGATGCTTTGTCTTCTTGGCCATATGGTTCCATGGTCCATGTTGTGCCCAGTGCCCACCCCAACATGTGGGTGGCGAAGTGGTGCCTCCGCACACAGTGGACCCAAGCGATCGGCCGACAGAGACCACATCTCAGTCACACTCTACTTAGCAAAATCCCTGGGCTGGTGGCAGGATGCATGGAACCTGCTTCAAGGCATGCCTTTCCATGCCCTGACACACCAGGTTGTCTTGATGACAGACACCTCCCTGGTGGGCTTGGGAGCCCAGTACGAGGAACAGTGCCCACAGGGGACTTGGTCCCACAAGGATACCTGCAGCAGGTCAATCTTCTGGAGCTCTGAGACATCTTCCTCGCACTCAGGGCTTTCAGGCACCCCCTGCAGCACCGAGCGGTGCTTGTCCAGACAGACAACCAGGTCATGATGTTCTATGTGAACAAACAGGGGGGTACCAGCTCTTACAGCTCTGCCTGGAGGCAGTGGCCCTGTGCTCCTTTGCGGTGAGCCAGGGCCTGACCCTCCAAGCCACCTGTCTCCTGAGTCAGGACAATGCTTTGGTGGACCGGCTAAGCAGACTCCTCCAGCCGCACGAATGGTGCCTGTGTCCCCAGACGGCGCAGCGGTTCTTCCAGCATTGGGGGACTCCAGACCTGGACCTCTTTGCCAACCCTGAGAACATCCAGCTCCCCTGGTTCTGCAGCCCCATCCTGTGCCCAGGCTCCCGATGCCTTCTTCCTTTCTTGGGCAACTGGCCTGCTGTTTGCCTCCCCCCCCCCCCCCCCCCACTATACAATTAATTTTTTTGCCATTGAGGTACTGTATTTTTAGGATGAACATAAAAAAGAGCCATGCTGAGTTAGACCAAGATCAGTCAAGCCCAGCATTCTGTCTCTGACAGTGGCCAGTCTGGGTTACAAGTATTAGGCAGATCTCAAAAAGTAGATCTGTTTCTCATAGCTCATTCCTTATCATCCTTCTAGACCACTCCTGAGTTATGCTTCCCATTTATCAAATAGAGGCAGACTAGAGCAACTTTCAGTAATGTCATTAATAGTATATCCACTGGTGCAGCACTGAGAGAAGCCAGTATTTGTCTGCCTCCAGAAGGTGGCAGTGTTTGGACTGGTGCAACAGTACAGATAGACCTATCTCCTGTGGCCTGGATCATGGTCCTGTGGCCTGTGTGACTGAGACCTGTAGGCCGAATGTATGCCTGGATCTTGGGTATGCCTTTGTCTCCTTGAGCCATCAGCTATCTGGGTGGGCCAGAGAACAGACAGGAGAACCTCACAGGGCCCCTGAATGGATGGTAAGTTTGGCCCAGGCCCCTCTTCCTTCTTGCTGTCCTCTATCTGCTTGCTGAGCTTCTTTTCAGAATTTGTTTTTCTACGGTTTCCAATTGGTTTCTATGTTTGACTCTCTTTGGCTGCTTGCAATAAAACAGTGTCAAAAGAAAGAGTCTTAGCTTTCTAGGCAGCTGGGCCTCTCAGACATGCGGTGGAGGCTAGGGCAGTCTTTCTTGCCCCGGCTGGCCTGCCAGGTTCTGGGATTCCTTTTTTTAGTTCCTTTTTTTTTTGCCCTACTTTTTTGTTTTGTTTTTCTGCACATTTAATTTTCTTTTTACTGCGTTGAGTTCTACCAAAATGCTGGTTGATCAGCATTGCACCTCCTTTAGCTCTCATTGGGTCAAGTCCACAACAGTTTCTTTTTGCACTGAATTTGATAGGGATACCTCAGGGTCCATTTTCTCAGAGCTTTTGAGTCCCTCCACAGGGGGCCTAGGGCCCGATGCCAATTATAAAAGCCTCTGCCACATCTCCCACGATTTGCCATGGGTATGGCAGCCATCTTAGATGGCTGCATGGCCTCAGCAGAGGGGGAGCATGATAAGGAGACCACAGGCTCAAGCTGACAGGCCCTCTGGGGGCCCCTAGCACTCCAGGGTCCTTTCTTGGCAAGCTTTGAGCAGCAGCTCATGAAACAGCTCACAGGCTGTTTTCAGTCTTTGTTAACTGCTTAGTAGTCCTCTTCGCTGGGGTCCGAGACCCAGTCCTCCCTTACCAGGGACCCCAAGCTCTCTAGCGCCCTTCCCACTGGCAGCAAGGGGATTAAGCACTCCTCTTATGTCCGTTAACCCTTTTTTTTTGCTGCAGGAGCCCCACCTTATTCCCCTATGGAGATAAGTTGGCATAAAGAATAGGAATCCCCTTCTCCAGCGGATGAATTGGAAGGTGAGGATCTATCCGTAATCCACCTGTTTCACAGGGAAGATGTCTCCTCTCTTATTGGGGATGCTATGGCAGCCTTATATATTGTAGATCCCACTCCCATGCAGGCCTTGCAAGTAGACCCTATTCAAGAGGATCTGCAGCTTCCTTCTGGATTATTCCCCTTCCATGATCCTATGTCAGCTAGTGGTCTCCAAGCGAGAGTCACTGGAGCTGGGCCTTAGAGATACTAAGGTACTGACTCAGCTGTACCCTCTGGATCAGCTGAGCTGGATCATCTTTTTCAGCTTCCTCGAGTGGATGCCTTTATCATGGCTTACAAAGTGTAGTACCATCCCGGTGAAAGGGGGTGCTACACTGAAGGAGTTTTATGATAGGAGGGTGGAAGCTGTCCTTAAAAATGCCATTGCATCTACAGCCTTAGACCTGAACTCTTTTATGTTAGGTCTAGCAGCTGCCAGACAGTCCAGAGTCTGCAAGAGTGGAATCTGAACTGTGTATGTTGTTGTAGAAGATTTTGATCATTTGTTTAGAGCATCAAGTCCATGGCAGCAGTATTAGTGGTTAGCAGTGGCTTGAAATTGTTTGGCGGCTGTTGCCTCCAAGACTCGGCTGAGCAGGCTCCCCTTCAAGAGTGGATTGCTCTTTGGGGGGGGGGGGGGCACGGAACTTGAACTTGATGATGAAAGACCTTGGTGAGGCTTGCTACAGAGGCTTCTGGAAGACAGACCTAGAGGCTCCAAGCGTTCCTCTCGTAGGGTTCTGCATGGAGCATGGAGATGCCCTCAGACTTCTAGGAATCTGGGTAGGACCTGTTCCTCATATGGTTCTAAACCTACGAAGAACCTTCATAGGATTCTCAGCATTCTCAGGACTTGGCTGTGGTTCCCTCTGGAGTCAGGAAGCCTCTGCAATGAGATCTGATGATCCCTTCTGAGGTACAGCTGATCAGGAGGCAGCTCTGACTGTTTCTCTCAGAATGGGCTCATATCACATCAGACCAATGGGTGATGATTGAGGAACTCTACTGTTACCCCTGCAGTTGCAGGTTATTCTACCCATGCCCTTTCCATCTACTTCATGGTACCCAAGAAGGGAAGATCCTTCTGGGCTCTTCTGGACTTGCAGGCAATTAATAGCAAGCTCCAAGTACATGACTTCTGAATGGAGACCATCAGGTCGGTCATTGTATCCGTCTTGTCTTTTTAAACCTCCCTGGATCTTATTATACTACATACTAGTCCAATATCTGCTAGCATCATATTGATCCATTTTACTTTATTAAATTCTGAAGATAAAATACTACTTTAAATTTTCACTAGCAGCTGTCCCCAGGCGCCCCTACTGGCGTAGGAAATAAGGGCGTCCGGTGATATTTAATGTATATTAAGGAGTGGTTGAGCTGAAGGACCAAGAGGATTCTGGTCCTTGTAGTGCAGAACTCCTTATAAAGAACAATCTACGCCAAAGTGTAGGGTAATAAGGCTTTATTTCCCCGGTCAACGCTTAGGTTCAATAAGACACAAAAGAAAATGAAGGTAATTCTTTCCTCTAACAAAAAGGTTCCACCGTTATATAAACAGTTAAGGGTTGTAGGCTTCACAATTAACTGTTTATCTGGGTTAAGGCTTCTTTCAAATCAATAGAAATTAACATCAGGAAACAAATGGTTATCAACTTCACCATATGCAGAGTTCTCTTTTCTCTATACATTTAGCAAGGCAATCAAGCTAGTTCTTGAACAAAAGTTACATTCCATTGGTTCACTCTGAGGAATGGGAACACTGGTATAACAATCAAAGTCCATTGACTCTGGGTCACTCCCTTCTTCAATGCTATGACTGTCTTCAGTATCTGTTAACTCCTCACAGGGGTTCTTCTGTTTCTCATACAACTTCCTTAGCACACTGTTAGGAAGTGCTTTTAAAAGGTTAGCTTTACTTCTTCTAACTTTTTGAGGCTTATCTATTTGCATAAGGTTTTCATCACTTAAACTTTCCCTTATAATGAATGGCTTTTCATACCTTGGCTTCTGTAGGCTGCCACACCCAGGACTCAGCTTGTGACGTAGCTTTTCAGGCTGACAAGCTGTTCTGTGCACTGCTCTACAATCAGAGTTACTAGGAAAACCTGACGTGGATTTCCACTCTCTGTGTTTCTTGGCAAAAGTATCACTGTAGAAGGAATCTCCTTTCCTTGTGCCTTTCTGGTTTAGCATAGGAGACTTACTTGGGCTAGGAGAGTTGCTTTCATCAGGCAAGCTGCTTCTTTGGTTTGCTTGGCTTTGGACTCCGTTCCAATACCTTTGGCCTCTCTGGACTTTATCCCTTTGAGTATACCTCTTTTGGATTCTGTCTCCTGGAGTTGGCTGCACATGGAAGCCTTCCTGTTCCAGGCTTCTCTCACTGCTTCTGCTTCCGTCTCTGTCTCTCTCTCCGCCTCTCTCTCTGATCATCTGGTTTCCTTTATAAAGGGATTTCTGGTTTGCACGTTCTGAGTTTGAGGACAGGTGAAACTGCTTGTTACTAATGTGATCAGAGCTAGAGCACGTTGCTTCAGGTACTGTGTAATTGTTCATGCGCCCTCTGGCAGAGCTGCGCTGGAACTGCGCTCTCTGCCTTTTCTGAGTTCCATGAAAATCAGGAGTTTTTTTCAACACTGTTTCTTCTCTAGCTCCAGCCTCATGACACAGCATATCAACATTTAACTCTTATCCTCCCAAAGAGCATTGTGTTTCAAACTATTAATAATTTAAAATTCTGCATCAGGGAAAAGCCAGTGTATTTAACTTTACTTTCCACCAAGTGCTTGAAAAAACATTTCATAGTTGATCCATCCAGTCTTTCATTATCAATCAGACTCTCCTTGCCCTGAGAATTAAATGCAAACTATGTTGCTGTCACTTTTCAGAGCTTTATGCTGTACAGCTGGAAATTATGATATAAGCTTCACTATTTACCTTAGACTAACTTATATGATTTTATTAGATTATTATATTATTTTATTATAAGCGATCAGGTCTCAGAATCGAACATGGCTACACACTGAATCTACTTGTATGATACAGTGAAATGCCTTCAATACATCAATGACCTGTTATATCGCTAATTTGCTATAGGATTTTTTGCTTTTTATTTATTTTCTTTTTATTACAAAACTGCACTGTGGTTTGCCACTCAGGAAGATAATATTCAAGATTTAAGGTTTAAGGTTTAATCACTTGATAAAAACCACCTTTCTGTAACAATCAAGGCGGTGTACAATAATAAAATACATAAAATAAATAAAATACATAATACATAAAATTTTGGCCAGAGCCAGAAAAGGAAAGGAAATATACAAATTTGTAAAGGACAGAAGACAAAAGTACAGGAGGTACAGGACAGGATACAAAAGGCAGATAAGTACACTAAGAGTAAACTCATACAAAAGGAGAAGGAACGTTAAATTCTAGGGAGAAGAGATGGGTTTTGAGGTTTTGTTTGAAGATGGTATATTGTGATTCTAGGCGGAGAGAGGAGGAGAGAGAATTCCAATGAGCAGGACCGGCAAAGTAAAATGCAGAGAGACGGGTGAGCTGCAGATGGGCACGGGAAGGGGAGGGAAGGGCAAGACGGTTAAGATGGAAAGAGCGAGGTGTATACCGAGGTGAATGGAAGGAAAGGAGATCAGTCAGATAAGATGGAGTACTGGTGTGGTAGACTGTGTAGCAGGGTCAATAACTTAAACTGAAAGCGAAACAAAACTGGCAACCAATGAAGATTAAAGAGTAAGGGAGTGACATGATCCCGAAGAGTGGAGTGTGTGACAAGACGTGCAGCAGTATTCTGTATTCTTTGAAGCCTAGCTACCTGGTTTTTGGGGAGACCGAGAAACAGTGCATTGGAAAAATCCACCCGTGACATAACTAAGGATAGCACCAGTGTAGACAGAGCAGAGGAAGAGAGAAAAGGGCGAATGGAGCGAATTTGACGAAGAAAAAAGAAAGAAGTTTTAGTAATATGGGAGATATGAGAACGAAAGGAAAGATCTGAATCAAAGTGAACACCTAGGTACCGAAATGTAGAAACCAGTGGGACTGGGGAATCAGAGAAAGAAGGGGCTAGAGAGGGGGGGGGGGGATCACCATGGTTATCTCGACGGCACTGCTGTTGTTATCGACTTTGAACACAGGAAGTTGACGATTTAAGATGGTACAACTTTCAGAAGCGACAAGTTGTTGAATATTATCTTCCTGAGTGGCAAACCGCAGTGCAGTTTTGTAATAAAAAGAAAATAAATAAAAAGCAAAAAATCCTATAGCAAATTAGCGATATAACAGGTCATTGATGTATTGAAGGCATTTCACTGTATCATACAAGTAGATTCAGTGTGTAGCCATGTTCGATTCTGAGACCTGATCGCTTATAATATAATAATCTAATAAAATCATATAAGTTAGTCTAAGGTAAATAGTGGAGCTTATATCATAATTTCCAGCTGAGAATGAAATGGCCACAGCATTCTTTTGTTTGACACATACCCATTACCTGGATTTAGAGGTATATAGCCCGAAAACATTTCCATTTGGGGTTTCCTCCGAGTTTCACTATACAATTGCAATTATACAACACACTTTAAATAAGAGTGTTGCACTCCATCTCCACATTTAAGACTTCGGGCTGGACTATCTTTAATTAAATCCAGAATTGCTCTCTGTAGTTCAGTCTAACTTCCTGATCTCCCCCTATCCATTCTTGGGAAACATAATCAATCACTAGCCAGCATAGTTGACTAAACACATGCTGTCACTGTAAATAGTGGTCTACCAATGGGACTGATCTTGTCTGAGTATTCAGACATGCACAGTGTTTTTGAAGTCTGACTAATAGCTCTCTTCGTTCACCCCATTCTAAACACAGGGCATACAATAATATATACCAAAATGAATGTAGAGAAAGATGTCTTAAGTCAATCTAGATCTGATTTGTTGTGCTGCGAATGGACATATCCAAGTCTCCCCTTCAATTGTCAAATCACATAGATCACAATTATAGCACAGTGACCTTTCTGACTCTCATCCAAAGGAAGCTCTGGTTGCCAAGTAATTGCTTTAATAATGGCATCTCCTACATGGAAGTTGATAATGTTTTTGGAAGAAGGATTTTATCTTTAGAATGTAATAAAGTAAAATGGACCAAGTGGATACTAGCTGATGTTGGGCTAGAATGTAGTATGGAAAGGTTCGACAAAAACATTTTTTAGTAGTAGACTCTGGCTATAGAATTCCTGATTATACTGATAGTGTCAAAAAGCTTAAACCTGGTATGTCAAGTGACTTCTGCTTCTTTCTTGTCATTTTCCAAGGTGGCTATACTCTGACCCTTGGGAACAGAGGCTGGAGATTTACTAGTGAATGCCATCCTAAACATTAATCTTGCTTCTTCCGATCCAAGTTTAAATAAGCACAGTCCTAAAAAAAAACAAAAAACTGGATCAAAATATAAATCTCCTCATTTCTCTGGCAGCCTCCGGATATACACCATAGATCTTCATCAAACCAAAATAAGCAGTAAAAAAAAGTGCTGGAGGAAAAAGACCTCAGGGTTCATATACCAACGCAATGGCAACAATTTTTAAATATAACTTAACTCTGCATCAGACAACATTGGCATACTGCAGTCACACCCCAACATCATCGGTTATAAAAAACCTCCAGCACTATCATAATCAAATAATATATCTTTTCTCTACTGCTGAACAGACTTGGCTATTTTAAAGTTATATAAACAGTGCAATGCTAGGCTTTCATATAAACAGTGTAAAGCAACCTTTTCACCAACATGCAACCAGATTGCTGTACTTAGCCGCAGACACTCTTATACACTGCAAATCCACTTGAAGTGGAATTGCAGCCTGTCTAAGGGGTATGTTTACTAAACCACAGTAATGTTACCTGTGTTAAGTTCCCCGGTAATGTTACGGATGCCCATATAAAGGAGTGGGCGGTGCATCATTAAAGCAAGCCGTGTCAGGTAACGCGTGTTACAAGGAGCTAACACACGGTACAGTGCGCCATGGACCCACTGTGCGTGAACACCACAGCGGACGGGAAGCAGCAGCGCATCCGAAAGGGTTGCAGTCTAAGGTGTGCTGACAGTAGAAGACGCGCTGAGGGATGTGCAGACATGGTGCCACAGGAAAAAAGGAGCCTTAGGTGTAAGGCCATAGACCACAGGCAACTGACAGTGCAGTCTGTAATGGGGACGTGAGCCACAGGTAATACAGGAACACACATCATAAAATGGTGTCCAGTGAAACAGCATGCAGAAGAGTAGACAAATAAAACGGAAAGGGCATCAGGGGTCGGTCTGAAAGGCCAGCTGTGTGGATGGTGTGTGTATAAGGGCAAAATGGGCAGGGAATCCAAAAAGGAGTAAGAGGGAATTAAACCGGTAGACTGAAGAGCCCAAACACAGCTCATTGACACCAATACCAAACCACTGAGCCACCTGTCCACCCTGACATCCCAAGGAAAGGGAGCATATGTAACAGCTAGCATGTGACAGATAGGCAGCATGATGGGGACACTGCAGTTGTACAGTGAAGAGAGGGAAGGGTGTGTGGATAAGGGACAAAGCTGGAGCCATTGTATGGTAAGGAGAGCAGAACAAATGAAAGGAAAGAAAAAGGAACCTGTGGGACCCAAACCCACAACCTATGTTGGCGCCACGCACGGCTGCAACCGCTATCCCAAACAGCCACAACGAGCACAATGCAAATATGTTCCACCAAGTGGACATCGTGTCTGCTAGATTAACATGCAGTAGTGCGTCCTATGTACGTTGCGGAGAATGCATGTAGCAGAGCATCAGATGCGCAGTGCGCACAATAACGTGCTTGACCGTACAGAGCTGTCTACGTGCCTTATAAGATATGACTAGGGGCCTTAGCATATGTGGTCAGATTATGGCACATAACACACGTCACAAATGGACATCACGCGCATTATTGTGCGTGCTGCAACATGCGTACGTTGCAATACTGCACACTACAGTAGACTACCTGTCCATTGCCCCCTCCCCCCCCGTGCCCCAACCAGTTCTAGGACTACAGCTGTACCCCAGCCCCCAACCATAGTCTGACATTCACCAGCAGCAGGCAAAGGCAGCCTGTACCTGCTGCAGCACGCCATGCACGAACTAACTGCGGGCACTCCGCTAATCAGTCTATCCTGCATGTTCACAGTGGAACTGTGCGCACTCGGAAGTTGCCCCAGTGACTGGCTCCCAGAACAGGGGCACATATATATCACCTGAGACAGCTACTATGTAGCACTGTATGGGAACATAGCCGTGCTATGGTCACTGTTTGGTCAGTGTGAGAGTGCCCTAACAGCAAGACGTGCTGTGGCCACCTTGTCCAAGCAGGTGATGGTTGGGCACTACAATGTCCCAGCCATTGCCCTACACCCTCTGCAGATGCATCCTGCCCAGTCCGCCCTGCCCGAGCCATACCCACAGTACCTTGCTCCTCATTATGCACATTCGCAGGCTAACACTGGTAATGGTGGGACATTGTGGGCCCAGAGAGGTGTAGGCAGCCACAAAACAATGGATAGACATACACACACACACACAAACACATCCCTGCTGCAGCACTGTGCAAGGATAGGAGTGGTTGGCAATCCTGATCACAGTGCCGACATTGCCAAACTGTGCAGGAGGTAGTAATAGTGCTCTGGTGCTACCTGTGGCTCCATGCTGGGCCAGCGGCCTGACTCTCCATGAAGCTTTGGATAGTGGAGCCTGTGTGAGTGGGTGTTTGCAGCCCTGTTCGCCGCTGCTTTGGGGATTGCACATGTTGCTGTTCTATCTGCATTGTAGGGTAAAATATAAAGACATGCTCTGCAGGATCCACAGCTGGGACCTGAACCTGTGATCCTCTGCTCCGGGACACACTGGCTGTGTGTACTGCACCACACTGTTGCCACAGAAGCACAGCAGTCCCTGGGGCTACCTTACTTCACCTCAGCCAGACCTTTTCTGTTGCACTGCACACCACGTACTGGTACAGGGCATGGCCTGGGTGCACTGCAGGCAGGTGCCACTGCCCCCTCCAGCACCAACACATGCCCCCCTGCCATGCCACCTGTGCTGGTAGTGCGCAGTCCCAGGCCATCCACTGTGCAAGTAGGCAGTCGCCTAGGGAGTAGGGTCTGGGGTGGGGAGGCATACATGGACATCCTCGCATCCCCCCCATCACCAATTACCAATATTATGTCCCTTCTACATGGGGGCGGGATGGCTGGGGGAATGTCAGGTCAGTGCCCTAGCAACTATTGGCTAGGGTGAACCAGGTGGATGTAGGTGGATTGTGTTTGGCCTTGGTCAGCTGCTGTCTTGCTGATTTCAAGTTTCTATGTTCCTATGTGCCACCTAGGCGACAGCTTAGTCCATCCTGTGCCCCAGCTGCCCCCACTACATGTCCTGCCTACAGCCCACTGTGCCCCATTTGCACCATCGCTATAGTGGCCGTTCATACTTGGCCACTATGCTGTTGCTGCATATGGAGCACTACTATCACGTTTCTTGGGCTCCCTGCCGATGTTGTACATTGCTTACGCTGACATTGTTTCACCCTCCTGCATATCTGCAGCTAACGACAGGTTTACATTCCTGATAATGCTCAGCCCTTCAGTACCCCGCGTTAGTGCTGCGGTAGCTTCTCCCCGCCCACCCCCGCCCATTGACCCCTTCTCTTCGCCCTCTCTCCAAATTACCGTGGACGGTGATGTTAACGTATGTTAGGTACCCTTAACACGCGTTAACGTTACCTAACGCATGTTAACGTAGCCGCTGCTACGTTACCGCGGTTTAGTAAACATACCCCTAAGAGTATCTGCATCTACAGACACCCTTACATTGATTTACAAGTAAAGCCACAAAGATGCACAGCCAAGGTTGAAGCCAGTGAATAGTTATCCTCTGGGCAGTAGAAGGAGAGACATACCCTTGGAGGAGCCCATCAGACCAGTATTTGGTCTGTAATAAAGAATACACTCCATGCTGGTCCAATGGGCTCATCCAGAAGCATGTCTCTCTTCTACTCCAAAGAGGATAACGATTCACTGGCTTCAACCTTGACTACAACTCTCATTGCTTTAATTGCAAGTCTGTGGCTTCTACCCCCAAGGTCATGGGTTTGATCCTCACACTGGCAAGCAAAATCAAATGATTTTTTTTCCTGGCCTCATAGATTATAATGGTGCTGAAAATAAATGGATATTCGGGACTTATGCCCATTCAGTTCATGTAGAGAGAGCACATTAAAAATGGCCTCATTCATCATGTTTTGCCAGTCATTTTCCAACAAATGCACACTCCTAGGGGTATGTTTACTAAACCTTCTTAATGTGCGCTCTGTGACGGTTACCACACGTTAAGGTACCTTAACGCGTGTTAATGGCGCTTTATCAGGTGCTCAAGTATCTTAGCGTGCGTTGATGTGCGCAGCGGCGCAAATGAGCGCTGAAGGCGGGGAAAGGCTCCCGGAGAGCGGAGGAAGGCTCCCCAGGGGCAGAGAGAAGGGGTCAATGGGTGGAGAGTGGGAGGGGAGAGGCTCCCCGCACACTAACGATGTGAAATCCGAGGCTCAAAACTAACGCCAGTGAAACCCTGGCGTTAGAGCTGATTTAAAGGGCAGAGAAACCATTTCTGTCAGCAATGTACAGCAAAACCAGGGAAACCTACAAAAAAGTGAAAAGTGTGATACATGTGCACGGAACAAAAGGGCAAATAAACAGTGAAAATGACCCCAACAAAATATAAAAAAACATAACCAAGCTGGGCAATGGTGATATTAATGGGAAACATCAAAAAGCACTCCCGAGAAAGCTCCAAAAAAAAGATATGAATTTTGGAAGGGTCTACGCTCCATCCCCATACAAGGTGAATGATCCCACAGTGCAATTGGGCTCATCAGGGTTTCCCTCTCCATTGGACAGGTTTCCTATGGGGTGCACATGTTCCACAACAGCAGGGCGGGCATGTCGGAATGGGCAACTGGACAGATGCTGGGAAAGGGGACACAGAGGGCTGCAGACGGCACATGCTGTACTGCAGCTGGGCCACAGTGCGGACTAGGGTGATGCCTAGGTGGCCCATAGGAATGCTGAAACAGTAGAGCAGCCAGACAGCAACTGATGAGGGCCCAGCATGGGCACGAGTGTGCTTCCCACAGTGTCACAGGGGATAGTACCCAGTAGGGACCCCCAAGGGCACAGAACAGTGGCAGGCGGTGCTGAGGGGAAGCGTGGACACCTATGCAGGCACCCCTACCCCAGAACCCACACCATAGGCAGCCGCCTACCCGCACACTGGATGGCCTGAGACTGCGCTCCACCAGCACCACCAGCAGAAGGGCATGTCAGCAAGGTGGCAGAGGGGCACTGGTGGTGGAGGGGGCAGTGGCAGCTGCCCAGAGCAGACCGTGGCCTAGCCCTGTGTAGGTGGGTGCCATGCTCTGCAACAGACAGGTCCCATCTGATGAACAGTCATGGTATCCTCAGGGAATGCACTGTCTCTGTGGCAACATGGTGGTGCAGTGCACACAGCCAGTGTGTTCAGGAGCAGAAGGTCACAGGTTCAAGTCCCAGCTGTGGTTCCAGCCAACCCAGCCCCCATTTCTTACCCACTACTAAAACGTGCTAATACAGACAGAACCTTTATTGCAGATGACGTAAACATGCCCAAAACACCTACATTTTACCCTACAGAGCACAGACACCATAAACAGGCGCATTACCTAGAGCAGAGTCACCCAAATGCAGTCCTGGAGGGCCATACACCATTCAGGTTCCATGCTGCCTCTAATAAAGATGCCTGTGCTGCATATCTATGCACGGCCCCCATGGTATGCAGATGTATCTCATGCATATTCATGAGGGACAGCATGAAAATCCGAACAGTGTTTGGCACACCAGGACTGGAGTTGGGAACCTCTGCCGTAAAGCAGCAGCCAACAGGGGCAGACACACCCACACCCACAGACCCCATTAGCCAATGCCTCCTGGAGAGGCAGGACATTGGGCCCTGCGTGCATCTCCCAATACTAACACTTGCATACCTTAGCAATGCCACCCTAAACCTGGGAATACGGTACACAGCTATCAAAAGGTAGCTATGATTACTGGCAGATAGCAATTCCTACGTTAAGCACAGTTTGCTGATTGAGCTCCATCATAGCAACCTTTCTGATGTCTGTGGAGTATGCTTCAGGTCTGGTGTCTGACAGTGTTTACCACCCTGGGGAGTGACCCCCAACAGTACTGCGTACCATATCCATGCCTGCACTGTGCCCAGGACTGGTGTGGTGGCCAGGGCTGCCAACACCTCTATAGTAGCACAATGCTGGCATAGGTGTGGGAGTGTGTGTCTGTCTATCCAGTGTGTGGTGGCTGCAAACATCCTCCACAGCCCACACTGCCAGCACTGTTGCCAGTATTGGCCTGCCAATATGCATAATGAGGAACAAGGTACCATGGGTATAGCCCGGACAGGGTGGCCTGGCCAGGATGCATCTGCACAGGGCATAGGGCAATGGCTGGGTCATTGTAGTGCCCGGCCACCACCTGCACAGACAGCATGGCCACAGCATGTTCTGCTGGGAGATCACTCTCACCCTGACTGAGCAGTGACCATGGCATGGCTAGGTTCCCCCATAGTGCTATATAGTGTTTCTCTAATGTAATATTTATGGGTTTCCTTTTGGGGCCCAGTCACTGACTTATCTGCTTGGTGTGTATGCTGATATCCCAGTTCTGGGTGCACGCATTTCCACCAGGAACATGCACTATGGACTAGCTAGCAGACTGTCTGCAGCTGGTATGTGTCTTGCTGGAACACCTTGCAGGGTGCAGCGGCTGAAGGCTTGCTGCAGGAGAATATCAGATAGTGGTGGGGTGCATCTTAGCATATCCAGGCCTAATGTCTGTCTGCTATTGCATTATGGATGTGTACAGAGCTGCATTGACTGCCCTGTAGGGTGTCTGTTCCCCAGAAGGACTGGGGTTGATGGTGCCCTCTCCTGCCACCTTTGCAGGGAGGTAGAATGTGGATCTGTTGGTGGGAGACTCTGTTTACCACCCTCAGCCCCAGGGGGGGGGGGTGGTACATAATCCTCCTATGGGTCCATAAGGGCTAAACCTGACTGAGAAATACGGATGTATCCAAGGTTTGTCTGCAGAGACTACCTATCTCACACATTAGCACTGCTGGGGACCTGCAGCATGGCCTATTTCTGCTGTGGACCTGGTGCTGGGCGCCGCACCTCACCCTCAGGATGAGTACAGTACCTGCACAATGTGACGGTGTGTAGCTACTCTGTGCCAGTACCACACACGGTCAGTTCCCCCTACCAGGCCGAGGTGCTGTGGGGGTGCATACCCCATCTTGTGATCATCTGTAGACTGCTGATTTGCATGTGCAGTGCATCATGGGTATGGGTGGGTTAACCCTATCCCGGTGACCACAGCAGGCTGTTTGTGTGGTGACGTGCAGTCCTTCTGCAGCCAGCCAGAGGTTTGCTAGCAGCTATGGAGCTGTAGCCCACTGGTTGCTTCACTGCTTGTGGAGCCAGAGGTCATGGGTTCAAACCCACAGTGGGGTTATTTGATAGGGCTGTCCGAAGCATTGTCTATTTTTAATGTACATTAGTGCTGCTAGCAAAACACCCTCAGGGTACTGTAACCATAAGGTGCCTCAGAAGGCGCCCTTTAAGGCGCCTTATAGGGCACCCTATAAAGCGCCTTCTGAGGCACCTTATGGTTACAGTCCGTATAAGGTGCCTTATAAGGTGTCCTATGGAGCGCCTTATAGGGTGCCGTGGCGGATAGTGCACTTTATAATGTGCCCTATGGAGTGCCTTATAGGGTGCCTTATGCAGCACCTTAGGTTACGGCACGTGAGGGTGTGTTTGCTAGCAGCAATAACTAAAATACAAATAAAATGCCTCAGGTAACAATACTTACATGTCAGAGCTGATGCCTCAGCCAATCTTATGCATTAGGCACACTGGGGGATCAAACTCATGACCCCTGTATCATCAGTCAGTGTATTAACCATTGTGCTACACTTCTGTTTCTATGTTTGGATGTCTGTGCGCCTACTTAAGATTACCGCACGGTAACGCGCTTAGCGGCGCTTTGCCCGATAATTTGCGCAGTAGCACGTGTTATCGCGCGCTAATCCCGTTTTGCTACTTTAGACTGAAACGCCCACTCCTTATATGGCATCCTGCACACTAACAACGGGCGCACATTAAGACGGTTTAGTAAACATACCCCCTAGAGTACTTCTGTGGGTAATAAATTTGGTGCCCTTAGGCAGGACTGAGAAAGCAGAGGAGGAGGAGTTTTAGAAGGTCATCGTAGCAGCCCTATGAAGTCCCTGTCCTTAAATCAAAGGTTAGCAGGTCTCTAGTCTGGGTATTTGGCACATTCAAAATTTGGCATTCTAAGTACATTCCAGTGTCTATGCCCAAATCAAGGCCAACTCCAACAGTGTTCTTTTCCCACAGCAATTTCTTATCAATACCAGGACTATACTGCCTTTCTCTTCATCCTTAGCTGATTGATTTCTTTGACTGGGTGACCAAGGAGTTGGACCAAGGGAGAGTCCTAGATGTGGTGTACTTAGATTTCAGTAAGGCCTTTTCACTCCGTTCTGCATAGATGACTTATAAACAAATTGACCACCCTAGGGATGGACCCTAAAGTGATTAACTGGGTTAGAAATTGGTTGAGTGGGAAGCGACAAAGTGGACAGGTAAATGGAACTTGCTCTGAGGAAAAAGAGGTTACTGGTGATCCGATTCTTTTTAACAACTTTGTCAGTGATATTGCAGAAGGGCTGTTGGGTAAGCTTTGCCTCTTTGCAGATAATACCAAAATCTACAATAGAGTAGACACCCAGGAAAGAGTAGATAACATGGGGAGGGATCTAGTTAAGGAGGTGATAGTGCCTCTGTATAAGTCTCTGGTGCATCCATATTTGGAGTATTGTGTGCAATTCTGGAGACCACACCTTCAAAAGGATATAAGCATGTTGGAGTCGGTGCAGAAGGTCGCTACTAAAATGGTTAATGGTTTTTGTTATGAAGCATATGAAGACAGACTTAAAGAGCTTAATATGCATATTTTAGAGGAAAGATGGGATAGAGGCAATATGATAGAGACATTTAAATACCTCCGTGGCATAAATGCACAGGCGGGTTTCTTTCAATTGAAGGCAAGATCTGCTACAAGAGGACATAACATGAGAGTGAAAGGGGAGACTCGGGAGTAATATGTGGAAATATTTCTTTATGGAAAGAGTGGTAGATGCATGGAATAATTTCCCAGTGGAGGTGCTGGACAAGAGGACAGTATCTGAATTCAAGAAAGCATGGGACAAACACAGAGGATCTCTAAAGGTAAAAACAGGACTATTGTAGTTGATATGGAAGGGCAGACTAGATAGGCCATGTGGTCTTTTTCTCCCACCATGTTTCTATGTTTCTATCTTATGAATAGTTTTAAAATCCAAACATAATGCCTCTATTGGTAACTAATGAAGGTTTAACAATAAAGGGGTAACTTTTCTTATAACTACTGCGCGTGATCAACTTTGCAGAAATATTTTGAATCCGTTACAATTTATGTAATAACTGCTTAGACATTTCCAAAAATATAGAATTACAACAGTCGTTCTACTCATAAGGCTGCCCTTTCAAATGACTTAAGTTCTTCCTGCCTGTACTGGATCTGTGGAAGCCTGTTCTTCTACCAGCAGTTGTAGGCTGTGAGGCCAGTTTCATAGGTGTACGTCTGGGCCATCCAGACGTCCAGAAATCTGGACAGCCTAGAGATGTACCTGAGTCTAATCCCGCAGGGGCTAGACGGCTCTCCGGGAGCAGAATCACGACATAGGGCTGGATATTCAAGACATGGCCCGATTCAGGCACTCCGGATGTCCAGAGCTCTACACTGCTAGCTCAGTCTGGTTCCTGCATGGAGCCACGGTGCCGTGGCGTCCTGTTGTCATCACCTGGGTGCCCCTTTCCCTGCAGCCCAACACCCGATTGGGTCTGTCATGGTCAGGGTCAGACTGCACGGACACCCTGCCCCATTCACTGTGCCAGTGCCATCCTCGCCGTGCTGTCCTCCCACATCTAAGGGACTTATTCCACCTCTGATGGAATAAGTCCCCCATCCATCGGCCCAGGCCCAGAGGTACAGGGCTGTTACCGGAATAGGCCCTGTACGTCCGTGGTCAGGGCACGCCTCCAGCCCACCCTCACTCTTCCCTTTCCCGCTCCCTCCTGCCTGGATACAGAGTTCCCTGCACATCTCTGCACTATGTGCGGGGAACTCATTCACCGGAATAGGGCCGAGGTGTTTAGCGAGGCATATACGTCTGCCTCGGACGTATATTCCTGCTTGAATGCAGGTCAGAATGCTCCCTATTTGAATAATCATTACTCCATTGCTATGTACACAAACATGCTGCAGTGTCTCCATGCATCACGCAATGGAACCATACTGATGCAAGGTCAGAAATGAACAGACAGGACTTGTACACGAGGCACTCTTTTCTTTCCTTTGGAGAGAATGCCTCAATTGAGAAGCCAAATTTGGCAACCAAAATTTAATATAAATAAGTAGAGAGATGCATTTGAAGCACCAGCATTTAAGAAATCATATCACTTCAAGAGGGAGGGTGTGGGATAGTGAAATACTGATATTCACCAAACCGAAATCTCAAGGGTTATATCACATGATTTCGAGGTAGCAAATAGTGTGAAAAATCAGAGGTGGGAGGTTGGACAAAACAGGGTTGCATGGATGAGAGATGACCATTAGGAAAAATGGAGATGTGAAAATGCATCTTTGCAGATGATTAGTCGGACCTCATCTGTGTCCCTTTCTGGAGACCATATCTTCCAAAAACTCGAAGAATACATGCTGTACAAGACAAGAGTGGAGATAAGGCGTCTCAGTGACATATTCCTAGCTGGATCTTGATATTAGGAACGACAAACTGTCCATCTTCATACGTCAGTGTGGTTTGCCACATTTTCATGATGAATTTGATGTACTCAATCAATTTAGAGGTTATTTTGTACATCTCAAGGCAGTGTATTACCAGTAGTGTTGGGCGCGATCAGAGGCTTTCTTTTAATCAATCCATGCTACCTTGAGGTTTTTGCTTTTCTTGGCACTAGCTCTGATGGCGTTATTTAGTAATAGACGGCCTTTGATTCCATATACTCCCCTCTTGTTACTCTTTTATGCTACTGCCATGATGATATTGGAATCATTGGATTGTATATTCTGTTGGCATCAATTGCAACAAACAGAGATTACTTGGGTCTCTCTTTAGCAGGAGAAGGCATCTTCCTGTTAGCCATAAGACTGGCTGCCTGATAAATTGTTTTTTGCAGTTTGCCTTGTCTTGGTGATGAGATGTTATCTGTTTAAGCCAAAAATTGGTAACTCCATTTCAGCAAGGACTCATCATTTTGGGGCTTGTTTTAACCTCTTTTCCAACTCTGTTGTTGTGTCCTCAGGCCATTCTATAACTTTGATAGTTGTCTTTTCCAAATTTTCCCATATGCTGTGTAGCCATTCAGCTTCTCAGTTATACTCTACAGGGTCCTCAAAAATATTTCTCCAAAATATGTCTGTTTTAGTTTAGTTGGTGGCATTTTCACAGCACTGATGCTCTTCCCCATTTCTCTGTAGAATTGTTTAGGGTTCTCTCTAAATAATTTTTGATGTCTTTCTTTAATGTTTTCTCCATAGTTTTTGTGCTTCTGCTGCTATTTTCAATCTATTATTGGAGCAAATGAATTTAAGGTTGTCTGTTAATGCAGCATGTTTAACATTTTGGCTCTTTCATTATTTTTAATAATCTTGATCCTTTGAGATACTAATCTATCAGGGACATCTCTGCATCCAGTGATTTTATTTTTCCTTCAGTATGTTTTCTGGTCCTGTGTCCCTTTTTGTAGAAATGTCTCAGTAACAATCTTTACTGCATGGTATTGGATCCATAGATGGTTTCTATATGCGAATTATGGCTTTATTGATTTTAGTTATGATGCTTTTTCTTTACATGTAAGATGTAACTTAAGCAGTCATTTCCTCTCTTGAGTCCCATCTTCAATGCAGACCAGGAGGTCCACTGCCAATTTTTCAATCTCTTGATCTCTTTTGACTTTCCTCTATCTCTGTCTCCTGGCCTGTTCCACATTATTTGAATCCTCCTCAATTCTCCCTCCACTCATTGGGGAATCCCGCAATTCCTTCTCATTCTGCCTCACACCATTCTCTTCCTCCTGCTCCATATCCCACTGCTGCTACCTATGATCTTGGGCAAGTCACTCAACCCTCCATTGCCTCAGATTGTGAGCCCTCCGGGGACAGGAAAATACTTGCTGTATCTGAATGTAGCTTGCTTTGAACTTCTGAGCAAAGTCGTGTACTAAATCCAATTCCCTTTACCTTGCCTATCCTTCTGTTCTGCGGATACTCTCTTGTTACCCCATGTAAGTCTTCTAATTGTTGTGACACCTCTTTTCTTGAACTGCTTTCTGAATCAATTTCTCTTTCTGCAGAATTGCTCAGCTGTTTTAAAACATCCTTACTCGGATACTTTTCTTTAATTTGTCTGTAGAGATCTTATATTTGCATCAGTTGCCTATTGCAGCTTTTCCCTTGATATTTTTCCTCTTTCTTCCATTTTTGGCAAGCTCTTTTCGTGCATCCTTTGTAATCGGATTCAGTGTCTGTGACATAATAATAGCAGTACATTATCTCCTCTTTTTCTTCAGTTTCATTAGTTTCTGTAGTTTACTGTATCTCCTGCTGTAGTGGGTCAATGAACAATTCACCATAGCCTATTGCTGCTTTACCATTTGAAGGTTTTGTGCTATTGCTACCGTTAGCCCTAATGTGTAAGCCATGGGTGAGTGAGCACCTTTATATCCTGAGCAATGTGCGGCATTGTGTATCCTTTTTGTATTCCTACTGTACTTTTACCTTGAAGAGATTGTATACAATGGAATCGCCATGTGGAAGTACTCGGCAAAACTTAGGAAGAAAACAAATTCTCTCCCCTTTAGAGATGCACAGCAGTTCACCGGTTTTCCTGCTGAATTTTATGTTGCATTCCTCTTTGACCTCGCCATTGCATTTCCCTTGAGTGCAGTAGGTGGAACTGCTTCTCCTGTAAAAATGTATTGAACCTTTTTTTTTTCGGGGGGAGGGAGGTTTATTTCTCTGGAACCCCCTGTCCGATCTGGTCCATTTTTGAACTTGATGTGTCCTCTAACCAGTTATTCCCCATGCCAAATTTCATCCCACTCTGTAAAATGAGTTATTTTGCATCCAGACAGACATTCTCGAGCCCTTTTGTATTATTCTTTCCTAACGTTTGCTGCCAAAGCTAACCGGGCAGCAGCTGAATATTACCGCTGCCCGATTAGCTTCTGCGCTGTCTTCTCCAACCCAGATATTCGATATCCCGGCATTGACTTGTAGTTCGTATGTGACATCCTTTTCTTTGTATTTTATTAATCATGTGGTAGAAAAGGTAAATAATTTTGTCTTTTCATAGTGGAAATCAAAGCTGAAAATCAACATAATTTCTATACAATCATTTTACTAGCTCTACATTCACCTACAAATAGTTGGATATTTTTAACAAAAGTAATTAATGATATGGTGGTGGGGGAAGATGAGGCATTTGGAGATGTACAGTACTGTAGGCGTACGTAGGTTAGGTTTCTACAAATAAGCAGCCGATTACTGAACTATATGTTAAACTATGCCTCCATGTCTAACTGTCGATGACCCTTGAATTGCAAGGAAGTCTTGTTATGCCCTTGACAGAGGACATTCAGACAGGTTGCTTGAAAGGGCTGGGCAAGGGATGGCTGCCCTGAGCACCAAGCCCTAGGGAGCGCCACACTGCCCTTTTGAGTCTGAATCTGTGAGCATGTGAGCCCAAAAAGGGAGAGGGCGCCACTGAAAGCAATCCTTGTCCTGAGTGCCACACTGAAAGCAACCCTTGCCCCGGATACCCCAAACATTAGCAAATCACTACATAAACAAATCAAAAATAAATAATATCCAACCAATTCCACAAGCCTATCCCACCAATTTCTACCAGATTCTTGGAATAAATTCTACACCATAACTAAAGAGACCCTTAAGAATATAATGTCAAACTTAAATACCACAACCTCTCACCTCGATCCCTGTCCCATAACCTGGATAAAAAACACCCTTCCAACATTATCCCCTTTCATCCTACCACTAATTAACCTCTCACTAACTCAAGGCTACCTCCTGCCCATACTAAAGCATGCACAAATCAGACCCATATTAAAAAACAATACCCTGGACAAAACCTCACCGAATTCATATAGACCCATCTCTAGCATACCTTTCATGGCCAAACTCATAGAAAAAGTAGTTCAAACCCAAACACAGGAACACATTGATACATCAGCTCCCCTTGATGACCAACAATATGGCTTTCGCCCTGGTCATGGGGTAGACACTCTTTTAACTGTACTCCTAGACACACTAGTAAGAGGAATAGACAACCCTAAAAATGCATTCCTGCTACTCTTTCTAGATATATCTGCTGCTTTTGATAGTGTTCACCATACTCTAATGCTTAATAGGCTCAGTCAAATAGGCGCCAACTCAATAGTTCTTAAATGGTTCACATCGTACCTATCCAACAGAACTCAAACTGGCAGGATCAACACTCAAACTTCCAATACATACAAACAGGATATAGGCCTCCCCCAAGGATCTGCTCTCTCTGCCCTCCTATTTAATATATACATACAACCAATCTGCAATATCTTTAAAAAATTCAAAATCCATTACCACATATACGCCGACGATATCATGTTGTACATTCCTTTCACTATCCCCACGCTTCCACTCCAACTATTAACAGATTGTTTTAACGAATTAGCAACTTGGCTAGAAGCCCACAACCTCTTTATTAACCATTCCAAAACCGACATACTGATTGTAACAAAAAACAAATCTTACACCCCCCCCACCCACATTACACTTCAGAAACATGACATTCATATAAAAAACGAAATAAAATATCTAGGGGTGATACTTGATACACACCTTAGCATGAACACCCACATAAGAAATACAACCAAAAAAATATACTTCAAACTCAAAGTATTAAAACAATTACGCCCTCTAGTCCACCTGCAAGACTTCCTAAGCATCATACAAGCCATAATCACACCACATTTTGACTTCGCCAACCTCTCCCTATTAGGCACAAACATCCAAAACATTAAAAGGCTCCAATTGGCTCAAAATGCTGCAGCCAGAACCATAATGAAGGTACACCCTTTTGAGCACATACCACCCTATCTAGCCAAACTACACTGGCTCCCTATCCAATGCAGAATAAATTATAAACTAATAATAACCACCTTCAAAGCATTAAATAACACTGCCCCAGCCACACTAAATAAACTACTATCTAAAGACACACCCCAATCCGCACATAGAAGAGGCAACGCCAACAAAATAAAGATTCCAAAAGAATTTACAAAGACCACAAAAACAACCAACAAAAAAGCTTTCTCCCATGCTGCCCCTATACTCTGGAACTCACTACCTGATGAAATCAGAGCCTTAACCGACCTTAAAGACCTACGTAAAACCTTAAAAACTCACCTCTTTATCTCCCACTACGGCCCACTAGCAAATTCTCAACGTCTAAATGAAAAGGGATGATCTATATAACACACTGAAACTAACACTGCAATGCATTATGATAGCTTGACCTTGACTCTGCCTAATGATGTTGATACTGTTGAACTTACTGTACATAGTTAATTGTGCATAGTTTAAATTGTACATAGTTCCCCAAAGTTTAAAAATTTTAAAAAAATTGTTCATGTATATAGTTCTTAAAATGTTCAATGTAAACAGAAATGCCATTCTGTCTCCTTAACTGTTTTTTGTAAACCGCACCTGATCAGCGGAAGGTTGCGGTATATAAAAGTTTGTTAAACAAATAAATAAATAATACCCTTTGGGCCAGTGATGGCCGTGCATTCTGTTAGCTGACTCTTCCTCTAGAAAAGATTCACTTTATTGTGTCCTTCTGGTCTGAATGATTTTCAGTGTGATTTATAACAGACATTCTCTCTTGTGTTTGATGCCATTGCAGGATTTTAGGAAAACAGCTTATCCTGCCTATGGATGAAGGCTTTCAGCATTTTCAGAGCAGAGCTACTAGCTCCGTTTACACTAGGTCTCTGCCTGGACTCACTGCAAGTTCAGATGATACGAAAGAGTATGTATTTCATTTTCCTTGACATTTCTTTTAAGCATTTTCATTGATAGCAATATACTTTGAGGATTTCTCCCTATCACTGCATTTATAACATATTCAAAAAGGTTTAGCCAATTAGAGTAGCTGTTACCCGGCTAAACTGTGGTGATCCTGATGTTCAGCGAAATTGTCCAGACAGTGCTGCTAAATATCATCACAGACCTCAGAAAAGATGCCCAGTTCCATTTTCGATTGAAGCCTCTAAGACTGGGAGAATTTTTCAACCTGAGGCAGGGTCGTTATTTGGCAGACCCGAAACGTGACACGTTGTTGTCTGTGAACTCCTCTGTTGATTCCAAGCTTGAAGAAGCTCGAAGATAAGATAAGTTAAATGTTAAAGTTTTGCTCACCTGTTTACAAATGTATTAAAAGGACAAGCTGCAGCGAGAGGACGGATTTTATTCCGCCTGCTTTTGGCGTGGCAGCTCCGACAAAAAGAAAAGAAATTTTCACCATTGGAGGTCAAGTTTTCTCTTTTTTATCAGTTAAAACTGGGGCAACCTGTGGGCAATTTGGAGGCAGTCCCTGCAGCTATCTGGTGATATTCAGCCACTAACCGGATTGCTAAAATTAGATCAGGTCAATAGCTATTCTAACTTTGTCCAGTTGTCGCTATATCGCCTCTAACCAGATAGCTGGTACTCTGTCCAGTGAAAGTGGATATTCAGCGCCGGATGCTGGATAAGCTCTAGTGCTGAATATCTGGTTTTATTTAAAGCGGTGGTGGATCTGCCTGAGGAATGGAGTTCCCGCTGGAGGGTGTAGGGAGAGATAAGAGAGGAAACGTAGTGAGAAGCTGCAGAATAAATGCACTTATAGGTCAGTAGGAGAAGTCTGAACTGGATGCAGAAACAGATAGGGAGCCAGTGAAGTGACTTGAGAAGAGGGGTTATGTGAGCATAGTGACACTGGCAGAAGATTAGCCGCACAGCTGCGTTTTGAATAAATTCCATCCTGCCTTCCTGCCATTGCTACGCTTGGAGATGCAAGTGCTGCCTACTGCAGTGAATGCCAGTGGAGTTGCCAAGCAGAGAATCGGAATGCCGTCTATTTATTTATTTAACTGCATTTATATCCCGCTTTTCACCGGGTCAAAGCGGTGTAACATATAGCATAGGGGGGGGGGGGCAATTTTTCAGGGTGGGGCCATCACCAAGGGGCAACAATTAATGATTTGGGTAGACATGGACATGTATACTTCTGCTGAATCTAAGTATTAGGTCATGCGGATAGGGTGGTATTTCTGTTCAGAGATGTTCACGGAATAGGATTGTCTTCAGCTGTTTCTTAAATGATGTGATGTCAGCGTTGTTCCTGATGTGGTTTGGTAGAGAGTTCCAGAGGGATGGAGCATATAGTTCGAAAGCTCTGTTGCAGGTCCGTTGTGTGGATTTGGTTCTTTTGTGAGGGACGACGACAGAGTTATTGGAGGAATGTCTAATGACATTCAGCAGATACTGCTGACAACAGTGCTTGTCCGAGTGGTGGAATTGGCAGCAGTAGGTGGTATGTGACCAGTTGCCTGGAACTGTAATATTGATCCCCTGACTCTCTCCTCCACCATTTCTCCATCTCTTTCCTCCATTATATCCTCCAAATCCGTCAACGAGGCGTTATCTTCTTACACTGCTACACTATCCTCAGATGTTGACACTCTTGCCCCACCCACCCCACATCCAAACGATCTACTCCCCAGCCCTGGCTTTCGCCCACTACCCGCTATCTGCGCACCTGCGCCCGTGCTGCCGAACATGCCTGGTCCAAATCCCGCTCCCCGGAGGACCTTCTACACTTCAAATTCATGCTTGGCTCCTTCCAGTCAGCCATAGCACTTGCCAAACAAGACTACTACATCCATCTGACCAACTCCCTTGCCTCTGACCCTTGCCGTCTCTTTAATACCTTCAATTCTCTCCTCAAGGTCCCCCCGACCCCGGTCCCACCCTCCCTTTCTGCCCAAACCCTAGCCGACTACTTCCATGACAAAATCCACAAGATCACCCTCCAATTCCCCACCCCCTCAGCTACCTCCCCCCCTGCCCCAATTCTCCCCCCATCATACTTCCTCTGCCACCTTCTCTTCCTTCCCTCTGATCTCTGAAGAAGAAACCGCACTCCTTCTTACCTCCACCAAACCCACCACCTGTTCATCCGAGCCTATCCCCACTCATCTCCTACACCCCATCTCCCCCACCATTGCCCCCCATCTCTCATATCCTCAACCTTTCACTTTCCACTGCAACTGTCCCCACTGACTTCAAACATGCTGTTGTCACACCCCTCCTCAAGAAACCCTCACTCAATCCCACATGCCCTTCAAGCTATTAACCCATCTCCCTCCTTCCCTTCATATCTAAACTACTAGAACGAGCCGTCCACTGTCGCTGCCTCGACTTCCTCACCTTCCAGGCCCTCCTGGACCCACTACAATCCGGCTTCCGTCTCCTACACTCCACTGAAACGGCTCTCGCAAGAGTCTCCAATGACCTGTTCCTGGTTAAATCTAAGGGCCTCTACTCTATCCTCATCCTTCTTGATCTCTCTGCTGCCTTTGACACCGTTGACCATAATCTTCTCCTCACCACCCTCTCCTCCCTTGGCTTCAAGGACTCGGTATTATGCTGGTTCTCCTCCAACCTCTCCCATCACTCATTCAGTGTATGCTCTGGCGGCTCCTCCTCCTCCCCTACCCCGCTCCATGTAGGTGTACCCCAGGGATCCGTCTTGGGCCCCTTCCTTTTCTCTCTCTACACCCAAGCCCTTGGTACGCTTATCTCCTCCCATGGCTTCCAGTACCATCTCTATGCCGATGACTCCCCAGATCTACCTCTCTACACCTAATATTTTTCCAGCAACCCAGTCCAAGATCTCTGCCTGCCTTTCCGACATCGCTGCCTGGATGTCTCATCGCCATTTGAAATTGAACACGGCCAAGACTGAACTCCTTGTCTTTCCCCCCAACTCCTCCCCTCCTCTTCCCCCTTTCTCAGTCTATGTGGACGGAGCTACTATTCTTCCTGTTCCCTCGGCCCGCAACCTAGGGGTTACCTTTGACACCTCTCTCTCCTTCTCTGCACATATCCAGCTTGTAGCTAAGACCTGCCATTTCTTCCTCTACAACATTGGCAAAATCTGCCCCTTCCTCTCTGAACACACTACCAAAACGCTTATCCACTCCTTAGTCTCCTCTCGCCTCGATTATTGCAACCTGCTCCTTGCTGGTCTCCCCATCAGCCACCTCCTTCCCCTTCAATCTATACAAAATCACGCTGCTCGACTAATCTTCCGCTAGTCCTGCCATGCCCACATTACTCCTCTTCTCAAGTCGCTTCACTGGCTCCCTGTTCAATTCTGTATCCAATTCAAGCTTCTCCTACTGACCTATAAATGCATTCACTCTACGGCCCCTCTATACCTCTCATCTCTTATCTCTCCCTACGTCCCCTCTTGGAACCTGCGCTTCACTAACAAATTACTTCTATCTATGCCTTTCACCCACACCGCTAACTCTCGATTTCGCTCCTTTCACCTTGCTGCACCTTACGCCTGGAACAGCCTACTTGTGTCTATACTCCAGGCACCCTCCCTGGCCCTCTTCAAATCCAGGTTGAAGACCCACCTCTTCACCGTTGCTTTCAGATTCTGACTTCTATCCTTATCTTATCTTAACCCCCGTCATTTCTCATGACCAATTGTATAGACCATACCGTACTTTGCACTAAACTAACCAATGCTCTCTATTGTTCTGACTAGATTGTAAGCTCCGATGAGCATGACTCTGACGGGCAGGGACGGTCTCATGTATACTGGCTAGGTTAACTGTACAGCGCCGTGTGCATGGCGCTATACAAGTGCTAAATAGCAGTAGTAGTAGTAGTAGTAACTGAGAACTCGTATGCTATTGGGAAGAATTGCAGTGCTTTTGGAGGAGAAGCAGGTGCATTGTCACCAGTGGTTTCTGAATGGCCTTCATTTTCAGCTGCATTGATGAAGAAATACATCCCTAAGCAGTTTCTGAGCCAGTGTTGGTGAGATTGTTTATCTTTAATTCGGAGATGCTTTGGAAGGATGTGTACCATGGTAAGGCAGTAAGGACCCTCATCGGGCAGATTAGTGCTATTTCAATGAAACTGGAAAAAACACTCCTAAAAGCTAATGTGCAATTTAACCAGCTTTCTGGGCAACAAGCCCTTGGATGTTAAACCAACTGAATCTCACCAAAGCTAGGGAGCCCTTTTTTTGTACGTGTCAGAGGTTTTTGACTTGTCTGAATATATTAGTATAGAGGCCTATTCACAAATGATTATCCAGCCCCTAGTGCAGCCAGGCAGAATTGGGGCGTACAGTGGTAGACCCGATTCTGATCCCGAAGGAGTGTCTATTGGAGCGTCTAACCCCCACGGGATCAGAATCGGGTCCACCGGCTTGTACGTGCAGGCGGGTCAGGATTCTGATGGGCCGCACATCCAGGCACATCCACATTGACCCGTGACAGGCACCTGAATGGAGCTGCGATGCCTTGGCATCCTGTCGCCATGGCACCATGGCTCCATTCAGGTGCTGCTATTGCCGGCTGCCGCAGAGACCGTCCTTTCCCTGTAGCCAGACTCCCCGATCCGGCCTCCCATGGCCAGGGTCCAGCTCTGGGGCTTCCGCTGCATGCCTCCATGTTTTGTCCACACTATCTGCTGCCACTACTCCGCATCCAGGGGGATTTATTCTACCTCTGAGGTGGAGTAAGTCCCCCGTCTAACCAGCCTACTCTGGACATTCAGGGCCGGCCTTAGAATCAGTCTTGTACATCCGGGGTTCTGACCCACCCACACATTGTCCTTGCTCCAGTTCCTGTCTGCCCCCTCCAGCCTCCGTTTAAGGCTCCACATACAACTCCCCTGTTCATACAGGGAGCCTTGCATGGGGATGGCAAAGGGGACATATAGCAGGGCTGTAGGTCCAGGCAGGGCGTACATCCCTGCTATTCAGGGCTCGAATAGATCCCATAGGGTATTTGTTTTCCTATTTCCTGCCAACCTTTCCTTTGACTTATGTCATGGATCTTTCATTTATTTTTGTAAACTAGTAGGAGTGGGCCTGGTGGAAATCCATTTTCTTTTCTTCTTCTCTATAAATCCTTGATTGATTGTCTCTTGGCTTATAATTGGGTTAATATTTAAACTCCATGGTCAGTGGATTTCTTTTAAACGCTGACCGTGGTGTATAAATCATCCACATATTACCAACGCTGCTATCCTGATGGCAAACAGTGCTTACTATACGTGGAGAGTAGTGACTGCAGTTGCTCTGTGTGTGTTTGTTAATGTTTATGTTCATTCAGTGTTCTCTATACCACCTCTCACTGAATTAAGTAACAAGGTGATTTACAATAAAATCATTAAATAAGAAAAAGAACTATAATCATAAGATAGTAAAGAATGCAAGAAAAGGAATCAGAGGAGATGGACATATCGCCCAGTAATGGCTGCCTTCTGGACCGCCAGTTGCAACTACTCCTGCCAAGGTGAATCAATTTTGAGTTGTTATTGTCCAGTGTAGGTGGACTCATAAAAGTGAGTCTCCAACGTAGCTTAAATTTCTGATAGGAGGACTCACAATGAATATAATGGCCCCTTCCCTGTGGAACTATGGTGCCTAAGAACAAAAAAACAGAGCAGCTGATAATAACTGAGAGCTTGAGACTGGGACAGTGGTCGTTAATTTCTCATTTTGAAAGCAGAGAACATGACAAGAATGATAAGGTACTAGAAGAGAAGGTAAATAGATAAGAAGACCAGTGTAAACTGCCTTAAGAGCACGCATTAGGATTTTGAAGAGACTACAGTAAGATATGGGATGCCAGTGATTACGATAAAGTAGAGGAGTGCTTTTATTTTAAGTCTGAATTACATCTGAAAAATGAGGCTTGTGAGCTCTTCAAAGTTCATGTACTAACAACAAGTATTTTTATTGGCCCTTTCTGGTCCCCACATCTTAAAAACATATATAGCAGCATTAGAGAAGATACAGAGAAAGATGACCAAAATGATAAAGGAGATAGAAGGATTCTTCTGAAGAAAGGCTTAAAAAGTTAAGGCTCTTCAGCTTGGAGAATAGATGACTGAGGCAAGGTAAGGTAGAGGTCTATAAAATCTTGAGTGGAGCAGAAGCAATAAACAAAAATTCCATATTGTCCTGCTAGAAAAGTCCATTCCAGAGCTGCCTGCAATCTTCAGGAGAGAACAGGGGGAACAGAAGAAAAGGGAGGTGGTGTTGAGGTTGTGTGAGGCTGCTGCACTTTTCCAGATCCTTCCAAATCCTTCTAATTTCTGGCTGCTCAACAGGCTCTTATCATAAGTGCATGGAGCTGAACCAATTTTCCCTCTTCCTATGGCTAATGAAAAGACCACAGTCTAGTGGAGTCTCCCATATCATGCTCAAGTGAGAGTCACCCTCAAGGTGGTCATTCATGAGCGTTTAATCAATCTTTTCCTCTCAAATCTTCAGGTTTTTTTCAGAGAGGAGAAAATCCATCCACCTTCTGCTGGAGACAAAGGAATAATGAGGAGACCTCTGGTGCCTGAGGCAGATAGAGGCAAGGGAGTGATGTTGTTGAAACCTAGGCTTTTCATTGTTTTTTTTTTGTCTCCACCAGTCTGCTGGTAGGGGAACAAAACCCAGTTGTCTGGACTGGTCTAGCAGGACTCAAGGAAAGGACATTATCTGGGAAGCAAAATGTCACCTTAACTTTTTATCTTTTCAAAAAATAGAAGGACTAGGACACATACCATGAAACTACAAGTTGTATATATAAAAAAAGATAGGAGAAAATGCTTTGTCTCTCAACATATGGTTAATCTTTAGAACTCATTGCCAGAGGAAGTGGTAAAAGCAGGTAGGGTAGCTGGGTTTAAAAAAGTTTGGACAAATTCCTAGAAGAAAAGTCCATAAATCATTCTTAAGGTAGACCAAGAGAAAACCACTGCTTATCCCTGGGCTAATTATCTTTTGAATAACCTGTCATCGATAACTTATCTAATTATCTTCAACCAGATATACATCAACTGAATATCATCCCCAGTTTGGTTACTACAACTGCGCTAAGTATAAATTACGTATTTCCTTTTGTAGGCTATGCATCTCTGGCTCCAGATTGGTTCCAACAGCATCCCCACTGCACAAAGCACTTGAGTCTACTTCCAGTGGGAGTTCTTTAATTTCTGATTCATCGGTTTACTCATTCTTGGAGGAGGAGATCTATGATGTGGATGGAAAAATTGAAGAGTATCTTGCTTATGACAGCAAGGAACAGTAAATAATGGTTTAATTCCTTTGGAAGAATACACATAATTAGATAAAATTCATAAACAAAACTAGAGTGTACAATTGCTTTCAACCTGTATAATTGAACATAGTGTTTGAAAATGTAGGTTTTTCTAACACATGGATCTTGATGATATATCAGACACAAATAAATCCTATTTTTTAGTGGTTAGCATGTAGGTTATTAATATGCAGTGGGCATTTTCAGTTTCAAACGGCAGTCAGACATCCAGGCAGCAATGTCAGATAGGCAGGAAAGAGATCCAGGCCTGGATTGCCAGAAAGATTTCAGGTGTAGAGAGGTAGATTTGAGAGTCTCAGCGTAAAGATGGCACTGAAAGCCATGGGAAGAGATGAGTACACTAAGGGACTGGGTATAGAGAAAGAAAAGGAGTGGACCCAAGACAGATCCTTGGGATACACCAACTCAAAAGCAGGATAGCAGTAGAGGAGGATCCACCAGAACAAACAATAAAAGTACGGTGGGAGAGATAAGGAGAGAACCAGGATAGCACAGAGCCCTTAAAACCAAGCAAGGACAAGGTATCGAGGAGAAGGTGGGTGCGCCTTACTCCACCTCAGTGGGAACCGTTAAGTGCACCCAAGTTAACTGCGCATACCGCTGCCATGCATTAGGGAATTGTTCAGTGTGGTAATTGCTAGGAACATTTGTAAAGATGATTATATGGTATTTGTTTTACTAATGTAGCCAGCATCAGTTTATGTCTAGATTTTTGTAGGTTTGTACACTGCCATGTTGCTATATTAATGCTCAAATGGCAGTATAACAAATGCTTATAAATAAATAATCAAAACATGATGGGCACATTCCCAGCAATGTGGGACCATCTCACTTACTGCACTAAGCGCCCTTTTGTAAACAGACTGCAGTATGTGATAAAGCTTAGGGAGCACAATTTCATGATTATATTTGGTATTTTGACAGAGGAAAGCACATTAGTAACAGTATACGTATGCCTTAAGTTTTTCTTGTGGTTTAGGATAATAAAGCTTCAATTTGTTTCAATCATTAGTGATGATGAGAGTTTGGAACAAAAGAAAGCTCAGCTCCATCGAAAGAGGGATAAACATGGCATTCCTCCCATTTCCCCCAACGCCTGCATTAAAGACGCAGTGGCTGCAGAAGTATTTGATGATGTCTGGAGAGATGTTGTGAATGTTTTGGAGGACTTGATTGCAAAAAATTGGGAAGCTGCAGTAACAGGTATATTAAGAGGTTTTAATGTTTTAGATTCATGGTATGAAGGAACTGGCTAGAATCCAAATGGACTAGACAGATCTACTTATTTATTTCTTGACCAATTTTCTTCTCCAGAGGAACCGCTGTTATTCCACTGGCCATGAATGGACATCATTTCTGCAGGCTGCTTCATAGATATGTGATAAGAGACCAATTACTCTCAAAGGCCATTGCCATTTAAGAGAGAAGTAACCTACTTTGACGAAAGTGAAAATGACCTGGCATTATTTTTCCATGAATAACACAGCTTGCGGTAAATTACCTCAAGCCATGTTATGCGTTTGAATCTCTTGCATCTCATTAGTCTCCAATGCTTATTATAGTGGTAACTTGTGCATTCCAGTAAAATAATGCACAAGATGCCACCATAATAAGCGTTATGCCCTTCAGCGTGAATTAAGAGCCAAATAATATGCGTTATTGCTATAACACACTTTAAGAACTACCCCCTTAGAGACCAATTCCGTGCTGCACGTGCCTGGCCTGTCCAAGTGTTCAGAATCGGGATGGCCAGGAGTTGCACCCAGGCGTTCAGAATCGGGTGCAACCGGCATGGATGTTCAGGCTGGGCCCCGATTCTGGGCTCCCAGACGTCCGGCACACTACCCAGCTAACTCAGCCAGGCTCCTGCATGGAAAGGCAGTGGCATGGCGTCCCGTTGCCATTCCACCGTGGCTGCATGCAGGAGCCATGATCGCCGCCCACCCGCCAGACTCGTCTTTCCCTGCAGCCCGACCCCAATCAGGCCTTCCATGGTCAGGGTCGGTCTGTGGAGAATCCCCTGCATCCTTCACCTTTCCTCTGCACCCCAGCACCGCCATTCCCCAATGCCCAGGGGGACTTATTCCACCTCAGAGGTGAAATAAGTTCCCCGTCTAGTCTGGTGGACCTGGACGTACAGGGCTATGACCGGATTCGGCCGTGTATGTCTGGATTGTGTGCCCCGCCCCCAGCCCACCCATTCTCCTTCCCGTTGCCACTCCTGCTCATCCCCGTCCAGAGCTCCCTGCACATCTCCTGTGTACATGCGGGGAGCTCTGGAAAGGGAATACGCTCCCGGGCGTTTAGCGGGGATCGACATCTGAACCGGACGTCTATTCCTGCTAAACGGGGCTCGGAATCTACCCCTTAGTATTTAATTTATGATATGTCTTTCCACTAGAATGCACAAGGCTAGGTACAACAATAATAACATTCACAATATTTAACATACGAAAAATAAAGTTAAAATCAGTGACTTAAACAAAATTTAAAACCAAAGGTAAAATATCAATCTATAATATCTGAAAGGTGGGGATACCGTTTAAATATCAAAGGCCTGACAGAAAAATCATGGGACAGTTTGGAGTCACAACACAGGTCTCTTTTTTTTTTTTAAAACACTGGCTGCTGCAGCTAAAATTATTTCAGATGCCCAGTACTAGTATCTCCATAGTGGCTGATGCTGAATATCCAGATAGCTGCAATATGCAGTCTGCTATTGTATAGCCCCTTAGGACAGCTTTTTTTCTGGCCCCTGGCCACACCCACACCAAAAGTACAAACCATTGGCCAGATGCGTGTATATGCAAAACAGCATCTGCCTAAAGTACACATATAAAGGCTCACCTGTGTGCATAAGTCATGGAACATACATGACTTGCATTGCATTGACAGTGCATAACTTTACACAACTCCTTATAAAGTTGCCTCCTGTAGGTATAGAGCCCTGCCCAGTTCAGACCCCAGCTGTTTGAACCACATAGTCCCAATGCAAATCAAACGGTTGATATTTCAAGCATGTGGGTTTTTGTACATACAGGGCACCCTGTGGTTCAACTGTGAATTTTTTCACCATGGCAGTTGCAGAAGGGAAGAGAGAAGAAAGAAGCAATAACTATCCTTATCCAACTTAATCTCTCCTCCCCTCCCCCTTTTTCCCCCTCCCCCTTACCCCCTCCTCCTTATCCCTAGGTCCCCCCAGAATCTCATGGACTAGCCCCGTGGGATCAGAATTGCGAATAGTCCTGTATGTGCAGGCCGGGACTGCGATTCAGCCTGGGCTGCACGTACAGGACTGTACCTGGCCAACTCATTGAAGGCTCTTCAATGGAGCCACGGCACTATGGCATCATGTTGCCATGGCATCACTGCTCCATTGAAGAGCCAATGCCAGACTTCAGGGCTTCATTCCCTGCAGCCCAACCCCCGAGCCAGCCTCCTAAGGCCAGGATCGGGCTGCGGGAAATGCCTTCAGGCTCCCCCTCCCCATCCGTGCCCCGGGCCACCAAAAAAAAGACATTCAGGGAAGTTATTCGATCTCAGAGGTGGAATAACTTCCCCGCACAAGTCGCCAGCCCTGGATGTACAGGACTGACATTAGAATCGGCCCTGTACGTCCAGGGCCAGTGACCACCTTCCCAGACTCCGCCTCCAAACCACCCCTTCCTTATCCCTATCCAACTTCCCCATACAACCAGCGGGGAAGTTAGATGCAGCCAGAGAAGGCATGAATAGTGGGGATGGATGTCACGTTGGGACATCCATCCCCCCTATTCGTGGCACAAAATTGGGCCCTTAGTGTGTAATAGTCCAGTTTAACTGTTTTAAGGAATTGAGTCTTCTAAGAGACTGTGTTCAAATGCTCTGAGAAAAAAAAAATAATAATAATAAAAAAACTGTTTTGCTCTCCTGAAAAGTGAACTGCTCTAAGGAGGCCTTAATAGCCTGAGAGACTGTACTATGATATTTTAAGAACCTGAGACATCCCAGAGGACAGTGATACTTTGGGATCTACAGCCCTACTCCTGCCACAAAGCTGGTAGGTCTACGTACGGCAGAAGCTTGAGGATCTACAATCAACTCTACATTTGTTATCTATTATGGATACCAACAGTTCCACCAATTCTCCAGAGACTATGCCCATTATGAATTCTTATTATTGCTTTATTTTGGCAGCAGCCTTGGAGTGCTTTGAAATGACTTTTGCTTTACCTCCCTGTGCAGCCTGTATAAGTAACACACGAACTGGGCTAAAGGTTCTTCATGCCTCCCAGAACTTGTTTCTTGAACTTGCCGAAGCAGTAGCATCTAGTCTCCACATTTATGACTGTTTGTTCTCAAGAACTGAATTATTCCATCCCCTACAATCAGACTGATTTACATAATACTACTAGTGAGTGGGTATTGGCCCACCCCATTGTTGACAGTTTGTGTTTTGTTCGCACCGGACCACAATTTGCTATGAAGATCGGACAGCTGGACTGTCTAAATCAGAGGTTTTACAACAGCACAACAAAGAAGACATCTTGGTGGTCCGGCATAAATGCTTCTGAACCTTCTAATTCTTTTAGTTCTTTTTCCCACTCTTGCCAAACTATGGACTCGGACTATCTGCTTGCTGCTCCCTTGTTTCTTGCCATTTTGCTTGCAAATGATAACTTCAGTTATTAATGACACTGTAGAGTGTAAGGCAGTTACAAAGCTACTAGCTATGTGAAACTACTACCCTATACCACAGAGTGATATCTTTATTTAGTATTATGTGATTTGCTTCTCACCCTTTCTCACTTGCGGGTGAGAATAATCAAAGGGGGGAATGTGGTAGGCGAAGGCCTATGCTCCATGCTAATTGAACTAATCAGACAGGCCTAACTAGCTTGACCTGTAAATGAAGCCTGTGGAGAGGCCCATAGGAATTGCACATCCCCCAATATGCTGTAGTAGAATTAGAACTCAGTAAAGTATTGAATTAGCTTAGACAAGCAGAACAGATGGAAAAATACAGAAAAATATGTTTAAAACTGCTGACAGAGAAATTACAGAGCCCTGCTTCCCTACACGTACAAACTAGCTCAATGGCCTTGAAAGTAGGAAAGTAACAAGTTGGTGAACTGACCATTGTAATTGGGACTAGAAGGGGGGTAAGCAGGTGCTGAGCCCACTCCAAGAACACAATTGGATAATCATATCAGTACCGGGACCAATAGAGGAGGTACGGGAGGTTACCGGGACCAATGAAATGTTTTTCTATACCTAGAATGGAGTAAAAATCTATAAAAGTTGTTGTATTGCCAGAGAACATCGCTCAGCCATTTTGAAATTGACTTTGCTTGAGTCTTGTGCACAAATAAATGATTTGGACCTTCTGAACAGACTCCTGGTATTATTGGTTTGTCTGCACTCTGCTGCTACAATAGTTCAATGGGAGTACATGGCAGATATTTTTATTAATGAGTTATGTCTTTTACATCGGTAACTGAGCATGTAGAATAAAAGCTAACCAGAACGTTATGGCAATGCTTTTCTTAAATCAAGGGAAGGAAAGACTGAAGAATATAGGATTATTGTAGTCAACACTATTCATCACATAGTAACCAGTTTCTGTAAATGCATTGGATTTATGAAGACCCTTTTCTCCCTCTGTGCTGTTGCAGATGGTGACAAACAGATCGAGAAGATAAAAGGTACTGGGAACAAACTGCTTCCCATGCCAGTTTCCCGTCTGGCAGTGGAGACAGCGAGTGTCCCACCATCACGAGGCTCTGAGGCAAGAGGTTTGTCATTTGCATCTCATTCCCACCCATCCCAGGTAAAGCATCTTTTGAAAATGTGGTTTCTGTTATTTTTCCATTCAGAATAGACGTAGTGTTTAGTTTGGGTTGCTAGGAGCTTTCTGATAATTACTGTTCCCTGTTTTACAGTGAAAGTCTCTCAAATGTGATGGAATAATAAGCAAATTCAAAAGCAAAAGGGACCATTTTACTCAAGGGCACTAGATGTTTTGCATGCCTTGCGCCTCATTAGTCTTCAACACTTGTTGCAGCGGCATCTTGTGTATTATGGTAAAATAACGCATGTTATTGCTCCTTAGCATACATTCAGAGCCAAATAATGTGCGTTTTTATCTTTATGGTTTCTGGTATAAGCTAAATAAATACAGCTATATACAGCTAAATAAATAAGTCTTAAAATACTGCCTTTAAAATTTAGATGATTTTTCTGGATTAAGCAGGTAATTTTATAAAAGTGCAAATCACGCCTATCTTATAAATAGGCGTGTTTTAAAATAAGGGCCTAAGTATAAGCTACATGTGACAGACCTAGGCGCGATCACTTACACCAGCCCTAGGCTTGGTTTGAATGTGGTTGCCCAGATTCCTAAAGTATGCATGTAAGGCGTAGTATTTTATAACATTTTCATGTACATTTGCACTCTGCCCACATCTGAAATGCCTGCCTAAAGTGTGCATTTAAAGACCCATCCGCAATGTAAGTCATGGAAAATATTTGCATGTGTTGATGGCATGTAACTTTGTGTGTCATAAAATTATCTCCTAAATGTCTTTTGCACTTAGATTAATTGTAGCATTAAGGGATTTCGATTTTTAGTTAATTAGGAATTACCAGGATATCTGGGTTTTATTATTTAAATAAGCTTTGCTGGAAGCTATTGGAGAAGAATCAAATTCATGGATTGTTCCATCTTGTGACTGCTCCTCTTCTTCAGTGAGAAGAAAATTCTCAAATACATATTATAACGTGAAAAGATATTAGATGTAGGTTGTTATTGTGGATTCGTGTTCGAGTGAACAAAACTAAATCTGCCTGTTTTAATTTCCAAAACTAAACATCATAAGCAAAAAGGTCATATGATTGGGTTTGGCATCATTGTACATGACCACTGACAGTGAGCACTGAATGAATATTGTCTGCTCAGCCCCATTCTATTCATTATGGGGAGGATTTTCAGCTCCAGCATCTTGCATTGCTAATGCAACTAGCTGCCAGTACTGAACTTAAACCCCAGATATTCAATGCTGGAGTCCTATCTGGCCCTGACATGGAATATCCGGGTTTGCTAGATTGCCATGAGGCTAACAGTGCAGCGTCGATACTGAACCACTGCCCATTTAGCTAATGTGGTGAAAGTTAAGCCAGGGTTACCTGCGCCTGACTTTCTCTGCATATTGCTAACCAGGCAGCAGCCTGGTTAGCGATAGGAGTCGCGTCTGCTCCACTCCAGAATGCCCTGATGCTGACTGCTTAGCATAGGGACATGTAGCAACGGCACCGTGGATATTCAGAGGCATTAACTGTATTAGTGCCACTGAACTTTCTGCAGAGCAGCATTTACATGGTTTGCAGGTCTGCAAACCATATAAGTGCCTTAGAAAATTCCCTCCTTTATTCATATCATTAGAACACAGATTTCTTCTGGCTTCTTGAATCACAGTTTTGTTGATGACACTTAAATCGTTCTTTTTGCCAACCATCTCCATCAGTCTTCCATGTTCTCTGCACTTAACTGCTGTCAACTTAAATAGCTAAACAACACCATAAAATTAAGATGCATACAGCAATCCAGCAGCAAAATGGGGGCTATTTAGTCTTTTGCATTGAGTGTCACATGTACAATTTTCTCGCAGTTGGTGAGAGGTCTTACGTGTACACTAGATGCAAAGTGCTCTTTGCCCTCAGGGAATGAGTCCAATCTCTGGAGGCTGGAGTGGCAGATGTGGAGGACGTAAGGAAGGCAGAGAGATACATAAACGAAACCTGCAGGAATGTAGTACTGAAGTCCTTCCTCCAGTCTGGCAGTCTCCCAGTTGCCATGGAGGAGAGAGTTCGCATGAAAGGAGAGAATCACCTTGGTGTGGCAAAAAGTGATTCGGTAGCTAGTACCTGTCCTTCAGGTGATGTAAAACCCTCTCACACTGAGGAGGTTTCTCCAGGGCCATCTGCCCATGATGGAAGGCTTAGAACGTCCTTTATAGTTTGCAATTCAATCATTAGGTGGCGGGAAAAGTAATGGAGGCGCTCCTGAAAGAGCGAATCGTGGACTTCCTCGAAACCAACAGGTTGCCTGATCCGTGGCAACATGGTTATCTCCAGGAACAAGCAGGAATGAGTCTTCACATATGGATATCGTCGGTACCGACGGAGCCTGCGCGGGAACGCTCCCCAGCGTCCAGAAAGAAAGCTTTTGGGAGCATCCCACAGCGCCTGCGCGCTGCCTTCCCGCCTTTCCTAACCGCCTCTCTCCAGTTCTTCTTTTCCACGGAGCCAGCAGGTCGCGTTCCTGTCACCACTGAAGAAGTTCTTTATTTTTCTTTATTTCTTTGGTCGCGCGTCTGCCTTCTTCGACGTCGGACCGGTACCGCCGGTCTTTTCTTCTTTAAAAAAAAAAAAAAACTACCGTTTCCCACTTCTGTGCATTATTTTCATTTTGGGCCTTAGGCCTAGAAAAATTTTCCTCATGGAAAAGCCCGCTTCCGGGTTTAAAAAGTGCACGAAGTGCAGCGGTACTCTTTCTATCACTGACACCCATGACTGGTGTCTAAAATGTTTGGGTCCTGACCACTCCATCACCGATTGTGAGTCGTGTTCTATGATGTCTAAAAGAGGTCGACAGAATCGAGCGGCCAAGCTCAGTACCCTGTTTCCCTCTGATGCAGCTTCGGTGGCATCGACATCTTCCAGGGCTTCTTCTTCCTCCCAGGGATCTCAGGTAACCAAACATAAGTCCAGCCGATCCTCGAAGGGTAGATCTCCCTCTAAGTATCGAGATGCCTCCGGGCTTGCTCTCGAGGATCCTGCACCGGCAAAATTACCCCGGCGGGAAGCTTCGGCTTCCAAAGCTTCATCTATGGGGTCACAGGTTGACATCGATGGCGTGGCCTCGACCGATCACCTGTTGCCATGTTCTGGGGTACCAGTGGTTTCCACTGGTACCGACATCCAGACATTGGTTGCGTCGATGGATCAGAATATTCTGACTATGCAGCGTGCCATTACGGCATTCATACAAGCTGCGATGCCTCCGGTACCGCAACAAACTCCGTTGTTGGTACCGGTTCCGGCACCGGCACCAATATCGGTTCCAGTGCCGGTACTGATTGCATTGACATCGGCTTCGGTGTCGACTGCAGCGGTACCCTGTTCTGTGATGCCCATCGGTACCGAATCGGTACCGATCACTCCCGATGTCGATACCACTCGGTACGCGTATCAGGCTCTGCAAGAGCATCCAGACAGGCGATACTTCGATTCCTCTGAAGACTCTGATGAATCAGAGGCTTCTGTCGAAGCATCAGTACTCCTTCCTCAGGAGCCCTCTTCTCCAAAAAGAAGAATGTCTCCTCCAGAAGACTTGTCTTTTCAAGACTTCATTAGGGAAGTGGCCAGGGGCCTCTCTATTTCAGTGGCCCCTGAACCAGAGCCTAGAGCCAAGAAATTGGATATTTTACAATATCCTAAGGCTCCTAAAGAGGCAGCTACTTTACCAATTCATGAGATCCTTTATGATCACATGTTGGGCATATGGGAGACACCTCTTACTACCTCCCCTCATTCTCGCAGGTTGGACACCATGTACCGTGTTCCTCCTTGTCCTGGCTTTCATAAGACTCAGCTTCCTCACCACTCTATTGTGGTGGAGTCTGCTATGAAGAAGATAAAGAGTGCAAAAAGACACTCATCTAATCCTCCAGGAAGAGAATGCAGAACCTTGGATGCTTTTGGCCGGAGAATCTTCCAGGCCAATATGCTTACTGCCAGAATCAACTCCTATAGTCTCTATATGGGGATGTTTCTAAAGGAAGTTACAGATCATCTGCAAACTTTATCTCCTTTTATCTCAGAAGATAAAAGGGAGGAGTTTCTCACCTGGCTTAAACATGCCCAGGATGTTTCCAAATTTTCCAACCGTGCAGCCTTTGACTCTGTTGAGTGTGGCAGCAGAGCCTTGGCTATTGCCATAGGTGCACGCAGACTTGCTTGGTTACAAGCTTCTGATTTGGAACCCTGGGTCCAGGATGGATTAGGGAATCTTCCTTGTACAGGTGAAAACCTTTTTGGCAAGGATTGGCAAGCAAAGGCCACTCAGATGGATGCTGAGAATTCTGCCTTAGATAGACTTTCAAAGTCTACTTCTGCTCCTGTTAGAAAAAGGTTATTCAAAAAGGCTTTCTTTCCCAAAAAAGGGAAATATTATCCTGGTTATGGTCACCAGGCATCTTCTGCAGGTCGTTTTGCTGCAAAGCGTCAGCAACAACCTAAACAAGCCAAACCTAAGGCTGCAAGGACTGCTATGGCCCAACAGCCTCAGCCTCCTCAGGGCCTTTGACTTACAACTAGAGAACTTAGCCTTTCTGGCTCTAGAAGAACCAGAGCCTCTCACCATTCCAGGAAGGTTAGCTCACTTTGCTCCCAGATGGGAGCAAATCACAGCAGAGCAATGAACCCTCTCCATCATAAGGGAAGGGTACAAGCTTCATTTCTCAAACCTTCCTCCTCACACCATGGTGAGACAGTTCAATTCTCCCACATCTCTCCTCGACCTTCTGGGTCAGGAGATTGCTACCCTTCTTGCCCAAAGGGCAATAGAAGAAGTACCCCTTCTTCAACAGGGTTCAGGGTTCTACTCCCCCTATTTTCTTATCTCAAAGAAAACAGGGGGCTACAGACCCATATTAGATCTCAGAGAATTGAACAAGTTTCTATGCAAGGAGAAATTCAAGATGATTTCTCTCGGTGCTCTCCTTCCATACCTTCAGAGTCAGGATTGGCTTTGTTCTCTAGATCTCAAGGATGCGTACACCCATGTCCTCATCCATCCAACACACAGAAGGTTCCTTCGGTTCTTTTATCAAGGAAAGCACTACCAATACAGAGTGCTTCCTTTCGGTCTGGCTTCTGCTCCAAGAGTGTTCACAAAATGCATGGCAGCAGTAGCTGCATTTCTACGCACTCTAGGAATATTTGTATTCCCATATCTGGATGACTGGCTCATCCGAGCTCCATCCCAGACAGAAGCCCAGGCTTCCCTAGTCTGCACAAGGCGTGTTCTTCAGTATCTGGGACTGGTAATAAACATCCCAAAATCACATCTCACCCCTACTCATTCACTAGAGTTCATAGGGGCCTTGCTGGATACCACAACTGCAAGGGCCTATCTTCCCCAAGCCCGTTGCCTACGATTGGTGCAGTTAGCCTCACAAGTTCAGTTAAAGTCCCATTTAACTGCTCGAGAGATGTTACAACTGTTAGGCCACATGGCATCCACCGTGCATGTGGTTCCTTACTCTCGCCTTCACATGCGGGCAGCTCAGTGGACTCTGTCCACCCAATGGACTCAGGCATCAGGGTGCCTGTCAGACAAAATAGCAACCTCCAGTCGCCTCTTTTGGTCTCTCCAGTGGTGGAAGTCCACTCAGAATCTGTTGCTGGGGTCCCCCTTTCAACAGTTGCTACCCCAAGCAACCCTTACAACAGATGCCTCTCCAAGGGGTTGGGGAGCTCATCTACAAGATCTCTCCACCCAGGGCATCTGGTCTCCACAGGAGACATCTCTACATATCAACCTCTTGGAGCTCAGAGCAATTTTTCTAGCTCTCAGAGTCTTCCACACCCTGCTCAGCTACAAGACAGTCCTCATCCACACGGACAACCAAGTAGCCATGTTCTACGTGAACAAGCAGGGCGGGACTGGCTCTCTGTCGCTTTGCAACGAAGCTTTGAGATTGTGGGCCTTCGCCAGAGAGCATCAAATTCATCTCATGGCAGTGTATCTTCCAGGGGTTCAAAACTCTTGGGCAGACAGACTCAGTCGAGTTCTGCTTCCACACGAATGGTTCCTCCATGGGGACCAGATAGCCAGGATCTTTCAAATTTGGGGAACCCGGACATAGACCTGTTTGCAAGTCCGTGGAATGCCAAACTTCCCCGGTTCTGTTCCAGGATTCCGTGTCAGGGAGTTCAGGCCAGGGATGCCTTCCTCCTCCATTGGGGGCAAGACTTCCTCTATGCCTTTCCACCCATTCCCCTAATTTCCAAGACACTGTTCAAGCTTCAGAGAGACAAGGGGTCTATGATCCTCATAGCACCACGTTGGCCACGCCAAGTGTGGTACCCTCTACTTCTTCATCTCTCTCAAGCTCCCTCCCTGGACTTGGGATCTGCTCCAGACCTCCTGTCCCAGGAGGAGGGAACGTTGTGGCACCCAAATCCCCAGTCTCTTCATCTCAGGGCCTGGTTGCTGAAGGCCTAGACCTTCAAGATTTGCATCTTTCTCAGCAGGTGAAGGATATCCTTCATGCTTCCAGAAAGCCTTCCACTAGACGTTCCTATGCTTTTAAATGGAAAAGGTTTACCATTTGGTGTGCAGAGAAGGGTCTTAACCCTCTTGCAATACCTCTGAATTCTTTACTAGACTATTTGCTGCATTTATCCCATGCAGGCCTTAAAATGAATTCAGTAAGAGTCCATTTGAGTGCTGTTGCAGCATCCCTTAAGCCTCTCAATGGACAGCCTATTTCCTCTCATCCTCTTATTGCAAGATTCATGAGAGGCCTTCTTTTAACTAAACCTCCCATTAGACCACCACCAGTGGCATGGGATTTGAATTTGGTTCTTGGCCAGCTTATGAAGCCACCCTTTGAACCCTTAGCCACTACCTCCTTGAAATTCCTTTCCTGGAAGGTTATTTTTCTCATTGCAGTCACCTCAGCTCGCCGTATCAGTGAGCTGCAAGCCTTGGTGGCTAATCCTCCTTATACAAGGTTCCATCATGACAAGGTAGTCCTCAGGACTAATCCACACTTTATGCCTAAAGTGGTCTCACCTTTTCATCTGAACCAGGAGGTGTATTTACCTGTCTTTTTCCAGGACCTCATGCATCCAGTGCAGAGAGGAATCTTCATACCCTGGATTGTAAGAGAGCACTTGCTTTTTACTTACAAAGGACACAGCAACATAGAAAGTCCTCTCAACTATTTGTTGCTTTTGATCCCTCTCATTTAGGACTTCCAGTCTCTAAGAGAACTCTGTCCATTTGGATTGCTCAGTGTATTTCTTTCGCCTACCAACCTTTCTCTGGAGGGCCATGTCACAGCTCACAATGTGAGGGCCATGGCAGCCTCTATGGCTCATCTAAACTCTGTGCAAACCAAAGGGCGAGCAGGATAAGGGTCACTAGCACTTTATTAATGAAACACCCCCCTAATAAAGTGCTAGTGACCCTTATCCTGCTCGCCCTTTGGTTTGTTTGGTCTCCTTGCGAGTTTGGTGCTCACTTTGTGTCTTTCATCTAAACTCTGTGTCCATCGACCAAATCTGTCGAGCGGCCACCTGGGCCTCGGTTCATACCTTTACAGCCCATTACTGCTTGGACAAGGACTCCCGCCGGGATGCCTTGTTTGATCAGGCTGTTCTCAAACACCTGTTTCATACCTAATCAACTCCTACCCCCCATCCCTGGTCGGATGCCCGAGATCCATGGGGGGAGGTAGAGCCCTTCTCAGGGACTCACAACCTTGGAGATCTCCCTGGCATCTCTAGCTGGGGAGTCCCCATATGTGAAGACTCATTCCTGCTTGTTCCTGGAGATAGCACAGTTACTTACCCGTAACAGGTGATCTCTGGGAACAGCAAGAATAAGTCTTCACAACCCACCCACCTCCCCTAGGAGTTGTATCTCTCTATCTATCTTTCCTTTCCTTTCTCTCTCTCTTTGTCTCAGCTTAAAACTCGAACTGGAGAGAGGCGGTTAGGAAAGGCGGGAAGGCAGCACGCAGGCGCTGTGGGATGCTCCCAAAAGCTTTCTTTCTGGACACTGGGGAGCGTTCCCGCGCAGGCTCCGTCGGTACCGACGATACCCATATGTGAAGACTTATTCATGCTGTTCCCAGAGATCACCTGTTACAGGTCAGTAACTGTGCTTTACCAAAGGACGATCTTGCCAAACAAATCTGATTGAGTTCATTGACTGGGTGACTAGAAAACTAGATCAAGGGCATGCAATGGATGCGATCTACCTAGATTTCAGCAAAGCCTTTGATAATGTTACTTATAGGAGGCTTATAAACTCAACAGAGCTCGCTTGGATGAAAGGAAGGTGATTAATGGTGTACCCTAGGGTTCGGTCTTGGGGCCAGTACTGTTCAATATATTCATGAGTGATATTGCCAAAGGGCTGAATGAAAAAGTATTTTTGCAGATGGCACCAAAATTTGCAACAGAGTGAACTCCCCTGAGGGAGTGGGGAACATGAGGAAAGATCTACAAAAGCTGGAAGAATGGTCTAATGCTTGGCAGTAAAGATTTAATGTGAAGAAGTGCAGTGTCATGCACATGGGAAGCAGAAATCCAAGGGAAATGTATGCGAGAGGGGGCGAGAGATTGGTGTGCACGGACCAGGAGAAGGACTCGTGATTGTTTCTGATGACCTCAAGGTGGCGAAACAGTGTGACAAGGCGGTGGCAAAAGCCATAAGGATACTGGGTTGCATACAGAGAGGAATTACCAGCAGAAAGGAAGAAGTACTAATGCCACTGTACAAGTCGCTGGTGAGGCCTCATTTGAAATATTGTGTTCAGTTTTAGAGACCGTATCTCGCACAGGATATAAAAAGGCTGGAAGCGATTCAGATGAAGGCAGCCAAAATGATTTGGAGCTTGCATCAGAAGACTTACGAGAAGAGACTTGAAGACCTAAATATGTACACTCTGAGAGAGAGGAGGGACAGGGGAGATATGATTCGGACCTTTAAATACTTAAATACTTAAAGTATTAATGGACAAACAAACCTCTTTCAAAGACGGGGAAGCTGTAAAACTAGAGGGCATAAAATGAAGCTGCAAGAGAGTAAACTGAAAGTCAATGTCAGGAAATACTTTTTCACTGAAAGGGTGGTAGATGCTTGGAATGCCCTCCCGATGGAAGTGGTGGGGGCAAACACAGTGATAGAATTCAAAATGGAATGGGACAGACATAGTGGATCCCTTTATAGCAACAGGATAAAATCAAAATAAGCATAACTATCTCTTATATCTGAACAAATAGGAGTGACCTACACGTAGCAGTGGGTACACCCCTAAACAAAGGCATGGGGAAAAGCGACCTGCACGGAGCGGCAAATGCACCTACTCTTGCCGCCTTGTTGGGCAGACTAGATGGACCATGCTGGTCTTTATCTGCTATCATATACTATGTTACTATAGATATTGGGCATGTTGATAGCTGGGTGGCTGGTGGATGTGAGGATTACCCCCCTCCCCCGTTGCATGTAGACCCACAATTTGTGTTGCTAACCACTTTGATTAAAGGATAAGGTGATATACAAAACTGGTTAAATAAATAAATCACCTGGTAACATGCCTGCCTGGTGCGAAGATAGCAGACCACACATGCCACCTAGACAAGGATTAGAGTCTACTGTGTTGGTACATGTTCATAGCAATGACATAGGAAAGTGTGGGAGGGAGGTTCTGGAGTCCAAATTTAGGCTTTTAGGTAAGAAGTTGAAATCCAGAAGTTCCAGGGTAACATTCTCTGAAATGCTTTCCATTCCATGTGCAGGCCCCAAAAGGGAGGCAGAGGAACAGAATCTGGAGAAGCACAGATAAGACTGACTTACCCGATGAATGGACTTCCCAAAGAAGGGTGTAGAGAGAGAGAGAGAGAAGAGATAATGAGATCCTGCAAAATGAATGCACTTGTAGGTCAATAAGAGAAGTTTGAACTATTTGTGGAAATAGGGAGCTAATGAAATGACTTGAGAAGAGGGGTTTAGCGAGTGTATTGACATTGGCAGAATTCAAGATGTGCAGCTTCCTTTTCCAGAGTCAAGGAGTAGCCTAGTGGTTAGACCAACTGCCTAGTATCCAGACGATCAAGGGTTCAATTCCTACTAGCACTCCTATTGACCTTGGGCAAAAAGGCCTGGCAATCTACGTCTGGTGATACATTGCCAAGAAAACCCAGAGGCATTGGGTTGCTAGACATCAGCATTGACTTAATGGCACTAACAATAAAACACAGACATAGATTAAAGGGGAGAGATTTTAGTGTGAAGATTAGTTGCAGTATTCTAAGCAAGAGGAGATGAGAATATAGATATGGGTTTGGGTAGTCTGTTCAGGGAGGAAGGGATGGATGCTAGCGGTAATATAGTGAAAGTACTGGCAGGTTTTAGCAGTTTATGTGCAGAGAAAGAGGAGTCGCATATAGAAACATGACAGCAGAAAGACTATATGGTCTATCTAGTCTGCCCTTCCATATTAACTACATTAGTCCCTTTTAAACTTAAGAGATCTTCTGTATTTGTCCCGTGCTTTCTTGAATTCAGATACTGTTCTCGTCTGTACTACCTCCACTGGAATAGTCTCCACTGGGAGAGTATTCCACGCATCTACCACTCTTTTCGTAAAGAAATATTTCCACATATTACTCCTGAGTCTATCCTTCTTCACATTCATCTTTTGCCCCCTTGTAGCAGAGCTTGCTTTCAACCGGAAGAGGCTCTGCTCTTGTGCATTTACGTCACAGAGGTATTTAAACATCTCTTTCCACCCCATCATGCTAAACCAGTCTAAACAAGTGGGTCATGTCCCCCTGCCAGCAGATGGTGAGACAGAGAAAATAGAGAAGCTTTGAGACCTCCCCCTTGGTACCCAATCTCCTACCCCTAGGGGCAGCTCCAGTATTTTCTCTGTTTCAGCAGATGGTGGACTCCTTTAGTTCCTAGCGGATCCTCGGGATTCTTTTGGAGCTGTTCCTAGCATCTTCGGCACTCTGTGCTCTTATCTGGAATATTCCTCTATTTTTCACAGTGTTTCAGAGGTGCTCCTGGTCAAGAGGATCAGTGGAGCACCTCTGAAGCACTCCTGTTCATTAGGAACAGTGCAGTCTTCCACCTCAGCTCTCCTTCAGCTCCTAAATTAGTTCAAGGCTACCCATCCAGTGATATAAAGTTTTAAATTTAAAAAAAAAAGAGCACAGGACCAGCTCTCCTCGAGGCTCCAGCGTTGGAACTTGCCTTCAGCATCAAGCTCAGTACAGCGGGGGCAGTACAGGGCATTGAGTTGTGGCCCTCAGTTCTCCAACCCCCCCCCCCCTTCAGGTGTTATCGGGGCTTTCTCCTCTTCCCTCTGACTGTCAGCAGTTGTGGAGGTTACTGTCTTAATTTTATTTACATATTTTACCATTTTTCTATACCGCTTAGTCAAGAAATCAGTGGTTTACATAAAACAATATAACTAGAATTTTGTTATATAGAATTTGGAGCACTGAATAACTTAAGGTATAATTTATAATAGAACATATGTTAACAATTTGGAATATATATGATTTCTTTTTTCTGAAACTATGTATAATTTAGGGGCTGTTGACAGGGGTTGAGGGTAGAGTGGGAGATCTTCAATCTTAGAAGTGGTCCCTGACATTAATGAACAATGTTTTTAATATACAGCGTTGATTCATCACAATTGATCAAGTGCAGGTATCATTTTTAAATAATATATGGTTTTTAAATAATATATGGTTTATAATTCTGGTGTCTTAAACATAAGTCTATTATTTTAACACAATTTAGTCAGCAGTACTTTTTTCAGATTTCCTTTATTCCATCCTTAACGGTTGTTTTGTTCTTTTGTTTTTTTGTATAATATTCATTATTATTTTTATTTTTATTATTATTTTTTATTTTATTATTATTTTTATTATTATTATCATTATTATTATCGTTATTATTTTTCCTCAATTTTACATCTGTGTTTATTCATTGTTCATTAATGTCAGTATTACAATAGGTACCAGTTCATAGGCTAAATTGAACCCTCTCTCCTGCAGTGCCTTGTGAGTACTTCTCATACACTATTTTCATTAGTAGTTTTTTTAAATAGTGTCCACTATCTGCCCTGTGTTTTTAGTTTTTTAGTTTTGTGGTGTTTTTTGATCCATGATGATTTTATGATTTTATTTCATTTATCATTATTTATATTGTTTTATATTTACATATTTATATTATGTAATTATTTGTTTTTATTTCTTTTTTAAGGTTTATTTATATTTACATTTAGTACAATTATTTTATTTATATTTTATGTTTACAATATGGTATTTATATTGATGTTAATATATGTTACATGCCTGGTATGTTTTATTTTTACTTTAATGTGTTTATCTACGTTTATTGTTATTTTTACATATATCGTTTGTTTTTAAGTGTATCCCCCTGAGGAAGGCTTCGGCCGTAACGCGTAGGGGACCACCAATAAAGGCACCTGTGTTCATCCAATCTCTTGCCTCACTGTTTCCTGTTGGATCAGCAAGAGCTGCCTGCTCTCCTTGTGCCTGACCTAGTAGTTCATCCCCCAGGTTCCATCATAATAGAGCGGTCCTGTACACTCATCCTTGATTCCTTCCAAGGGTGGTATCGGCTTTCCATCTTAATCAATCCGTCATTCTGCTGACTGTATTCCTGAGAACACGCCCACAAAGGGGAAGTGGCACTGCACATGTTGGACTGCAAGCGAGTCTTAGCCTTCTACTTAGAGTTGACGAAGGCCCATCGAAAGTCCATCCACCTGTTTGTTTCTTTTGACCCCCAACAAGCTAGGGGCTTGCCATTTCAAAAAGCACTCTTTCAATTTGGTTGGTAGACTACATCTCTGCCACTTATGCCCAGGCTGGCCTGAGCCTTGATGGTCACGACACAGCTCGAATATTTCAGGGGTATTAACTGTCACCACTTTTGTTTTGTGTGGTGCTTAATCCAAAGAGTACTCTCATCAACTCTTCGAAATTTGGATTTAATCCTAAAGAAGGTAACAGCCCAGAAGCAACATCCCATTTACTGTTTGTAGACGATCTGAAGCTCTACATTGCCATCGACCAACAATTTGCAGAGCAACTCCATGTAGTGAAAGACTTTTCTGATAACATCAGGATGACTTTTGGCTTTGACTAATGTGCTAAGGCAACATTTTTTTAGAAGAAAATTGAGCAAAATGGAAAACATCTCACTGGCTGAGAGCTGTGACATCAAGGGAGGGATCTGTGCTGGGCTCGCTGCTTTTTAACATATTCATAAATGACCTGGAAATGGGAATAAGTCATCCCTTGCCACTTCGCGCTTCGCCTTTCGCGGCTTCACTCTATCGTGTTTTTTTCAAATACATGTATATTCATTAAAAAGTTGATTGAGACAGTGAAAATGATGCAGCGCATGCTCGGTTGTCTGAGTCAATTATACACCCCTGTTTTACAATTGAAATTAAAATTACTGTACGTATGGACTGTAGGCCTTTATCTAAGCCCCACAATGTCTCCTAAATGTGCTGCTTCTTCTAAGCCTTCTGACGATGAAACTAAGCGCCAGAGGAAGATGCTTACCATCCAGTAGAAGGTAAAACTCTTGGATATAAATAAAGAATCCTACTTCGTGGAAATTCACTTATCGCGGTAGAGTCTGGAACTGATTAACCGCGATAAACGAGGGACGACTGTAATGAGGGAGATGATCAAATTTGCAGATGATACAAAATTATTCAAAGTTGTTAAAACACAAGAGGATTGTGAAAAATTGCAAGAGGACCTTGATAAATTGGAAGACTGGATGTTGTGATGCAGCGGGGGCTGATGAGAGCCCTGATGAGGGAAGTGAATCTGTTTGTCAGCAGGGAAAAGATGTGCACAGAGTGCAATATTCACTGGGACCAGCTAGAGGGAGCAGGAGTGCAGTCAGGAAGACTGAAGGGCCAAGCCTAGCTGGTCAGGTGCACATGACAAACATTTCACAAGCCTCAAAGAGAAGAGTCCTTTATAAGGAAGCACTGCCTCAAGTAAAACAGAAAGAGACGCAGACACAGAAAGAGGGAGGACTGGGGCAGAAGGAGAAACAGAAAGAGAAAGCTGTTTGCTGGCAGAGGAGAAAGACTTATACGGATTGCAAGCAAGAAGCAAGTAGGAATCAGCCGGGAAGGAAAAGCCAGGCGGAGCAAGGAAGCCAGGATTTGGGCTATTGCAAGAGCAGGCATTTACCAGAAGAGCTATTCCCACGGGTGAGAGAGGAACCAAACTCTCAGAGAAAAGCTTGGCACGAAGCTTCTGAAGGGAGGAAGCAAGTCCAAGGAGAAAACCTTTCCTCATCGTGCTGCTGCAATAAAAGGTATGAGAATTATATTCCTACAGAGAAACCTTTGCCCTGTAAAAGTTCTTGTGAAGGAAGTGTGGAATCTCTAAGAAGAGAAAGCCCAGTAAATACTAAGGGGACACGTGGCCAGCGCTCCAGGCTAGGCCCAAGGCACTGGAAAGTATTAAGGGAAATATACAAAGCTCCAGAATACAATATTCCAGAGACTGTTAACACAGAATTAGACATACCAATTCCTGAGCCGATGCAAGTGGAACTGGTGGAACAGTTGCCAGACCCAGAGGAGATGGATTGCTCTCTCTGCATTTCCCATAGCACAGAGTCTTTGGAGGACGTATGAATGGCTTGTGGTATCTGCAGAATGTCTATTATGTGCTGAGCAGAAGAATTGTACAAATCTGCTTTAAACTGGAAGCTATGTTTGTGCCCTGCTACTACTGCGCATGAAATGAGAGTCAGAAGCTGTAAAGATGTCTTACACATTGGAACATGGAACGTACGAAGCATGAACCAAGGGAAGTTGGAGGTGGTCAAGAATGAAATGGAACGTGTACAACTTGATCTGTTGGGTGTCAGCGGACTGAAATGGACTGGCATGGGGCACTTTGCATCAGATGATCACACGGTCTACTATGCTGGAAATGAAAGACAAAGAAGAAATGGTGTTGCATTTATAATAAAGAAGAAACTTGCAAGAACTGTAATGAAATACAATTCAGTCAGCGAACGCTTAATCTCTATTCGTCTATGAGGATTGCCTATCAACACAACTATAATTCAAGTATATGCCCCAACAACAGCTGCAGAAGAGAATGAAATTGAAGAGTTCTATGAACAAGTACAAGCTGAAATTGACAGAACATGCAAACAGGATATCCTGATAGTCATGGGTGACTGGAACGCAAACGTTGGCAACAAAGAAGAAGGCAAAGTAGTTGGAAAATATGGACTTGGCAACAGAAATGAAGCTGGAGAAAGACTGATAGAATTCTGCAAGACCAATGATCTATTCATCTCAAACACCTTCTTCCAGCAACACAAGCGGCGACTGTACACATGGACTTCACCGAATGGATTATATAAAAATTAAATTGACTACATATGTGGACGTCAACGATGGAAAAGCTCTGTAACATCAACAAAGACAAAACCTGGAGCTGACTGTGGTACAGATCATCAACTACTAGTATGCAAACTCAAGCTAAAGTTGAAAAAGAGCAAACCACTCATGAATGCAGCAAAATATGACCTTGAGAATATACCACTGGAATTTAAAGACTGCCTGCAAAATCGATTTGCTGCTTTAGATACAAATGACAGAGCTCCGGAAGAGTTATGGAATGACATCAAGAAGGTTGTGTTGGAAGAAAGCGAGAAGTCTCTACAAAAGGTGAAAAAGCAAAAACGGCCAAAATGGATGACGGAAGAAACTCTGAAAATTGCCCAGAAACGCAGAGAAGCTAAAGCCAGAGGAGAAAGAAAGACAATCTCAGAACTCAACAGAGATTTCCAACGTGCAGCAAGACAGGACAAGGAAAAGTACTACAATGACACTTGCAAGGAAATAGAAGCAGAAACTATTAGAGGAAAAACAAGATCGGCTTTACTAAAGCTACGAGAGTTAAAGAAAAAGTTCCAGCCTCGAATTGGAATGTTACAAGATACTCAAGGTTCTATGTTGAATGATGCTGAGAAGATCAAAAAAGGTGGAAGCAATATACAGAGTTTTTATATGATTTTATTTATTTATTTATTTAACAGTTCTTCTATACCGCTCTATTTTAGATCAGAGCGGTTTACATTCAACATCAACCATACAACACAGGGACCCTGAGTTGTATTTACAATAAACAGGAGATCAACTTGGAAGTAACTGGGGGGAACTATGTACATTGTATAACATATCTAGATAAAGATCAAGTGGACCAACAGCCGTTTCAACCTGTACCTTATGATCGGGAACCATTGGTGATCAAAGAAGAAGTTGAAGCAGCATTGAAAGCCTTATCAAAGAACAAAGCACCAGGCATTGATAGCATTTCCATAGAAGTATTACGGCAATCTGATGCAGCTGTTACCATACTCACAAGGCTCTGCCAAGAAATATGGAAGACAACATCATGGCCAACTGACTGGAAAAGATCTGTGTTTATGCCAATACTAAAGAAAGGTGATCCAACTGACTGTGAAAATTATCGCACAATCGCTCTAATCCCACATGCCAGCAAGATTCTACTGAAGATTATTCAAAAGAGACTACAGCCATACCTGGAACAAGAACTACCTGAAGTGCAAGCAGAGTTCAGGAAAGGGCGAGGAACGAGAGACATCTTTGCGGATGTGAGATGGATCCTTGAAAAGACTAAAGAATACCAAAAGGATATCTATTTGTGCTTTATCGACTATAGCAAGGCTTTTGACTGTGTAAACCATGAGAAACTCTGGGCCACATTAAGAAGCAAGGGTATACCAGAACACCTGATCGTTCTCTTGCACAATCTGTACATTGATCAAGAAGCAACAGTTCGAACGGAACAAGGAGAAACAGAATGGTTTTAAAATAAGCAAAGGTGTAAGACAAGGCTGCATACTTTCCCCCTACCTGTTTAATTTATATGAAGAACAAATCATCAGAGAAGCAGGATTGTATGAAGACAACAGAGGTGTGAAGATTGGTGGAAGACTCATCAACAACCTTCGCTATGCTGATGATACCATATTACTGGCTGAAAGTGAAGATGATCTGAAACATTTGCTTCTCACAATCAAAGAACATAGTCTCAAAATGGGCCTGCACCTTAATGTAAAAAAGACAAAGATCATGACAACTGGCATAATCAACAGGTTCATCGTTGAAGGAGAAGAAATTGAAATTGTGAACAACTTTAACCTACTTGGATCAACTATCAATAAAGAAGCAACAAGCAGTCAAGAAATCAGACGATGCATTGCTCTTGGCAGAATGGCTATGAAAGACCTAGATAAGATTCTCAAGAGCAGAGATGTCTCTCTCCATACAAAGATTCGACTTGTTCAAGCCATGGTATTTTCAATAACATCATATGGATGTGAAAGCTGGACAGTGAAAAAGATAGGAAGAAAATTGATGCCTTTGAATTATGGTGCTGGCGGCGAATACTGTGTATACCATGGACTGCCTGAAGAACAAACCAGTCGGTACTAGAGGAGATTAAACCTAAGCTTTCTTTAGAAGCTCAGATGACAAGACTTCGACTTTCATACTTTGGACACATCATGCGAAGAGAGAGATCATTAGAGAAAGACATTATGCTTGGCAAGATAGAAGGTCAACGCAAAAGAGGAAGGCCAGCAATGAGATGGATCGATACAATAACAGCAGCTACGGGTACCAGTCTGTCAACAATGAGCCGCCTGACTGAAGCCGAACACAATTTAGGATAGCTATCCAGAGGGTCGCCATGAGTCGTCTCCGACTCAACGGCACTTAACAACAACAACTACTGTGAAGTTAACAGTTTTCCTTAAACCTTGTGTTTTCTTTTGTGCCTGAAGTTAAGGACATTATTTTCAGTTGTGACCAATTTATGACCCCATGCGTAAAGGGAATAAAAGCCTTTTTCATCCCTACCACTCTGCTTTAATTGTTTGCTTTAAAGGATTGGAGTTTAAAACCACTAGACCAAGTTTCCTTGGTTCTTAAAATGGACTCTCCTATCTAATAATAATAATTTTTATGCCACTGTGTGACAATGTCCAAATGGCAGATGAAACTGAATGTGGACAAGTGCAAAGTTATGTACCTAGGAAAGAAGTCTCTGCTGGAGTATGGAATTGTTGCTATACTCTGGGAATTGATTGGGTATTGTTTTATTTTACTTTTTCCACCTCCTTGAAGTGGTCTCACAACTTGTTTTCTTTAAAGTTTATTGCGTCTATTTTTTGATGTAATATTAATTTTTTTGCCTTTTGTAATGTGGAAAACTATAAATAAAAAAAAAAAAGTTATGCAGCTAGGAAAGAACAACCCAAACTTCGTTACGTGATGCAAGATACCACCTTAGAAACCACCCAGGAAAAAGATTTAGGATTCCTCATGGATAATACATTGAAACACTCCGCCCAGTGTGCAGAAGCAGCCATGAAAGCAAATAGAATGCTAGGAATAATAAGGTTAGGCATTAAGAATAAAACCAAGGATATTATAATGCCTCTGTATGGTTTCATGGTGTGACCGCAATTATGTTTGCCATATTTTAAAAAGGAGATAGCAGAAATAGAAAAGGTGCTGAGAAGAGCAACAAGAATGGTAAAGGGGATGGAAGGATACCCCTGAGGATAGGCTTAAAAGATTAGGGCTCTTCAATTCTGGTCGGTTCATAAACCAGCTGCTCTAAGAAGCAGTCATTTATTTCATCTAGAAGCTTTATCTCCCTAGCATGTCCTGCCTGACACTGACCCAGTCAATACCGGGTTAATTGAAATCACCCATTATTATTATTGCTGTGCTGTAACTTTTGTTAGCTTCCCTGATTTCTTTGGATGATGAAATGAGCTACACCTACCCAAAAGCCGGTAGACAAAATGGCGGTGGTGCAGGTGAAAGCGGGAGAAATGGAAAGCATCAGCCCAGGCAAGAAAAAGCTTACCGCTAAAGGGGAAGGGAGCAAAAAAAAAAAATGATACAGCAGTAGTGGAGGAAGGCGAGGTAGATTTGCAGAGCAAGATGAGAGCAAGGTTCAGGGACATAAAAGCAGACCTAAATCTAGTGCGGGAAGAACTGGCAAGTAACATAGGGAGTGTGCATGCTGATTTGGGGGATCTTGGACATCTAGTGGAGGATGTAGAAACGTGCCTGGAAGAGCAAAGGGATGCCACTGCAACACTGGAGTAAAATGGAAAGAGGTGACACAGCGGCAAATAGAGGCGGAAGAAAAGCTTGAGGATCTGGAAAACAGATCCAGATGCCAAAACCTTCGCTTCCGTGGGGATACCTGAAAGGGAGCAGTATAAAGACGCAGGCAGTACAGAACATCGTAAAGGCCCTGCTATAAGAACATAAAATATGCCATACTGGGTCAGACCAAGGTCCATCAAGCCCAGTATCCTGTTTCCAACAGTGGCCAATCTAGGTCATCATACGTACCTAGCAGTTTCCCCAAAAGACACAGGTTCCGCAATGCTTGTACGGGGTCAAGCGTTGATATCCTGGGTCCCTTCTTAATAACGGTTTATGGACCTTTCCTCCAGGAACTTGTCCAAACCTTTTTTAAACCCAGCTACACTAACAGCCTTTACTACATCCTCCGGTGACAAATTCCAGAGTTTGACTACACGTTGAGTGAAAAAATATTTTCTTTTATTAGTCTTAAATAGTTTACCCTGTAGCTTCATTGCATGTCCCCTAGTCTTTCTATATTCTGATAACGTAAACAATCGATCGACATTTACCCATTCCACTCCGTTCATTAATTTATAGACCTCTAGCATATCTCCCCACAGCCGTCTCTTTTCCAGGTTAAAAAGCCCTAACCTTTTTAGCCTTTCTTCATAGGAGTATCCTTCCATCCCCTTTACCATTTTGGTGGCTCTTCTCTGAACCTTTTCTAATAACTCTATATCCTTTTTTAGATACGGCGACCAGAATTGCACACAATATTCAAGGTGCGGTCTCACCATGGAACGATATAGAGGCATTATAATATATTTTGTTTTATTTTCCATTCTTTTCCTTATGATACCTAGCATTCTATTTGCTCTCTGGGCCGCCGCTGCACACTGGGCCGAGGGTTTTAACATGCTATCCACAATGACGCCTAAATCTTTTTCTTGGGTGGTGGTTCCTAATGTGGAACCTTGCATTGTGTAACCATAGTCTGTGGTGTTCTTCCCTAGGTGCATAACTTTGCACTTGTCCACATTAAATTTCATCTGCCATTTTGATGCCCAGTCTTCTAATTTATCAAGATCCTCTTGCAATTTTCCACAATCCTCTTGGGTTTTAACAACTTTAAATAGTTGTGTGTCATCTGCAAATTTGATAACCTCACTTGTTGTTCCACTTTCCAGGTCATTTATGAATATGTCATAAAGCAGCAGACCCAGCACAGATCCCTGTCAGCTACTAAGGAGAGGGAAGAATTAAGGGGGGTAAGATCAGGGTGAAGAGAGGAAGTGTGGTGTAGAAGAATAATATCGTCGGCGTAATAAAAGGCAGAGATACCTGATTGCTGAATCAATAATACAAGGGGTGTCAGGAAAATATTAAATAGCACAGGAGCCAGCACGGAACCCTGGGGGACACCACAGTGCAAGGGAAAAGGGCTTCTAGGCAGCCTCCTCTGTTTTTTCTAGCCAATAGCTGGGAGCCCCATACGTGAAGACTTACTTCCTGTTTGGAACCACACAAGGGCAAGACGGTCATTTGGTCCTTTATTCACACAACCCCTACATGGCCGCGTTTTGGTGTTGCCTTCGTCAGGGGGTAAATTGTCAAAGAAGTCCAAAAAAGGTAAAGTGTTGTCAGAGTCAATATTAGTACAACCCGCTATCAATCATGCTTCCTCTGTGCTTCCAGTTCTTTTACTCCCTGATCACTAGGTTACTCCTCCACTCAGTATAGAGAACTTTATGTGGGGAGACATCAGGATAAAGATGGTGGTGAAAGCTATGGGAGGAGATCAAAGCCCCAAGGGAACAAGCATAGAAAATGAAGAGGTCCCAAGAGAGAGATCTCTGATATACTAATTGATAATTGGACAGCAGTGGAAGAGGATCCACGAGAGCCTACATGTGGGGGATAATTTTCTACTTGCAGAGTTACAACACATTAGTATGCACATATTTGAGGCCTAATTTATGAAGTGAAGTAGGCGTGTACTTTATTAAATTGAAGTGCAGGTAATGTAAAATGGGCATCAGACTAGTTGTGCGAACTTAACATAAGAACATAAGATATGCCATACTGGGTCAGACCAAGGTCCATCAAGCCCAGTATTCTGTTTCCAACAGTGGCCAATCTAGATCATACGTACCTAGCAGTTTCCCCAAGAGACACAGGTTCCACAATGCTTGTATTGGGTCAAGCATTGATATCTTCGGTCACTTCTTAATAATGGTTTATGGACCTTTCCTCCAGGAACTTGTCCAAACCTTTTTTAAACCCAGCTACACTAACAGCCTTTACTACATCCTCCGGTAACAAATTCCAGAGTTTGATTACACGTTGAGTGAAAAAATATTTTCTTTTATTAGTCTTAAATAGTTTAGCCTGTAGCTTCATTGCATGTCTCCTAGTCTTTCTATATTCTGATAACGTAAACAATCGATCTACGTTGACCCATTACACTCCGTTCATTAATTTATAGACTTCTATCATATCTCCCCTCAGCCGTCTCTTTTCCAGGTTAAAGAGCCCTAACCTTTTTAGCCTTTCTTCATAGGAGTATCCCTCCATCCCCTTTACCATTTTGGTGGCTCTTCTCTGAACCTTTTCTAAAATAGCTATATCCTTTTTAAGATACGGCGACCAGAATGTAACCATAGTATGCATCATGTAACCATAGTTTGGGTTGTTCTTCCCTAGGTGCATAACCTTGCACTTGTCCACATTAAATTTCATCTGCCATTTTGATGCCCAGTCTTCCAATCCTCTTGGGTTTTAACAACTTTAAATAGTTTTGTGTCATCTGCAAATTTGATAACCTCACTTGTTATTCCACTTTCCAGGTCATTTATGAATATGTCAAAAAGCAGCGGACCCAGCACAGATCCCTGGGGTACACCACTATTCACCTTTCTCCATTGGGAAAATTGGCCATTTAGCCCTACCCTCTGCTTTCTATCTTTTAACCAGTTCCTGATCCACAATAGTACACTGCCTCCTATCCCATGACTCTTTAGTTTTGCCAAAAGTCTCTGATGAGGGACCTTGTCAAAGGCTTTCTGAAAGTCCAGATATACAATATCAACCGACTCACCTTTGTCCACCTGTTTATTCAGACTTTCAAAAAAACACAACAGATTAGTAAGACAAGATCTTCCTTGTCTAAAGCCATGTTGGCTGTCTCCCATTAGGCCATGACTATCTACATGCTGAGTGATTTTATTCTTTATGATGGTTTCAACCATTTTTCCCGGTACTGACGTGAGGCTCACCTGTCTGCAGTTTCCCGGATCACCCCTGGAACCCTTTTTAAAAATTGGTGTTACATTGGCGATCCTCCAATCTCCAGGTATTAGAGATGATTTTAATGATAGTTCACAGATTACTAATAGCATGTCTGCAATCTCATATTTCAGTTCTTTCAACACCCTTGGATATATACCATCCGGCCCAGGTGATTTGCTACTCTTCAGTTTATCTAATAGTTGTAATACATCTTCTCGATGTATCGATATTTCCTTCAATTCTTCCGCACCTTTAAATACCACTTCAGTCATGGGTAACATCCCTACATCTTCCTCAGTAAAGACCGAAGCAAAGAATTCATTCAGTCTCTCCGCTATCGCCTTGTCCCCTCTTAGTGCCCCTTTAACTCCTCTATCATCTAATGGACCAACTGACTCTCTCACAGGTTTTTTGCTACGAATGTACTTGAAAAAATCTTTATTTCGCGTTTTTGCTTGCACAGCAAGCTTCTTCTCAAATTCTCCCTTTGCCTGCTTTATCAATGCCTTGCATTTGACTTGCCAGTGCTTGTGCTGTTTCCAGGTTTCGTCGTTTGGCTCTTTTTTCCATTTCCTGAAAGATGCTTTTTTGGCAACAACAGCCTCTCTGACCTCACCTTTAAACCATGCTGGCAGTTTTTTTGAACTTCCTTCCACTTTTCTTAAAGCGTGGAATACAGCTGGTTTGGGCTGCCAAGATAGTATTTTTCAACAACACCCAAGCTTGATGTAAGTCTTTAACCTTTGCAACTGCTCCTTTTAGTCTTTTCTTAACTATTTTCCTCACTATTTTCCTCATTTTATCATAGTCTCCCTTTCGAAAGTTAAAAGGTAGTACTGTGGATTTCCGTACTATCCCTCCTCCACTAATTAAATCAAAGGCGATCATGCTATGATCACTATTGCCAAGTGACCCCAACACCCTTATCTCTTGCACTAGATCTGGTGTTCCACTAAGGACTAGGTCTAATATGGCATCCCCTCTGGTCGGTTTATGAACCAGCTGCTCCAAGAAGCAGTCATTTATGTCATCTAGGAACTTTATCTCCCTAGCATGTCCTGCCGTGACACTGACCCAGTCATACCGGGGTAATTGAAATCACCCATTATTATTACTGCGCTGTAACTTTTGTTAGCTTCCTAGGTGGGTTTGGAGCTAGAAGGGAGAGACCTTTGGATTGATAGAGCACTGGGACCACCAGGGCTGGACAAAAATAAGCCACGTGATATAATTACATGTTTTCATGATTATGGCCTAAAAAAGATGGTGGCCAACAAGGCTAGGCAGAATGGATCCTTATAGTGGGAAAATAATGCTGTGGAAATATATATAGACTTGGCTCAGACCACCTTGCAAAAGAGGAGAAATATGAGAGACATTGTATAGAAACTACTCAGCGAAAATATATGCTATTGATGGATTTTTCCATTTGGACTTTCTTTCTTAATAAGGGAGAAGTGCTGGCGGGTACGAAATCGGGAAGAAGTGGTTCAAGCATTGGAGAAGGTGGCATAACAGGGCTGGAGAGAGAGCAAACAAAAGAATCCTGCTCCCCCAGCAGAAAACAACCATGCTGGCAAAGAGTAAACTATGGAAGGAGACTATATCGCCAGCCAGGGATCCAGATCAAAAAACCAATGGGGAAGAACAGACTTGACTGTAACCAGGAACCTGCATGAACCAGGACTGCTTTGGCTACTTCAGAGACAGAGATATACTGTATAAACAGGCTCGCCATGCAACAGTTGGGGTGGGTAATTTTGAGGTGTACTGTGACTCTTGGTAAACAAGGGGAGATGGCGTATATGGGGGGAGAGTGTGAAGTGTTATCAGTATGTTGTTAAGGTTAAAAGGATGTTGGTAGGAGTGGAAAGTGTGAATGGGCTGTTGGGGAGTCCCAAGGAGTAAAAAGGGGGAGGAGGGAATGAGAGAGTGAGGCGGGAAGAGGGAAGGAGGAAGTAATGGCTGTAGGGATGAGGGGTGGGATTAGCCCACCCATCTTGCTACTGTGACGGCAACCTTAAGAGGAAGAAGTGATGACGTCAGCTTTGTTTAGTGATTCTGTTGGTGGCTAAACATTTAAATGATCATGCGTTAGACACTGTAGCTACTTTCCTAGACTGTCATTGAGTAGTTCATCATGAACCCCTGAAGAAGCCTTTTTTAAGGTGAAACGGAGATCTTTGTTGGGTGGATGACGATCGGGTGGATGATGTCCGTGGAAATGGAAGCTCAGGAGTATTAAGATAAGGTAAGTATTTACTATACTCCTTTGTAATAGTCTATAATGTGAATACTGCCATAAAGCTTCTTTTTAATTGCAGGGCTTATGAAGGAGAAGTTTGCGGCTCCGTGGTGGACTAGCATTAAGATATCGTTGTTGTATGCTTCCATTGTGGAGTATTGAAGTTTGTGAAAGATACTTAGTGGTTATTATGATGAATTTATATAATAATAATAAATAATATACAATTATTATAAAATTCTGTAATCTTGAAAAGTATTTTTTTAGATTGTGTTTATTGGACTTGGAATTGGTTTTGTGGGGGAGGCTGGAGACTGGAGACCAGTGATGCGAGTATCTTGCTATCCCTTATGGTGATTGTTATTGCCAAGTGAAGGGTTTATAGCCATCCTGAGGTCTCTTCTAGCTTAATATAAACTTAAAAGTATGTTCTTTAGGCATTTATATGTGAGATATTTGGCCATTTTTTCGATTTTTTTAGTGGATAAGTTAAATGGTTTGCTCACTAAGAGATATTGGTTTTGTTGATTAGTTTTGGCTCTTAGACAGTTTTTTATTGGTTAATGCGCAAAACTAACCCATTTGGAGAAATTGCCCCATGAGAGCCATGGCTGCGTCAGTGGCCAACTTGCACTTGGTTTCCATGGAAAAGATTTGCAGGGCTGCAATGTGGTCTTCTGTCTACACTTTCACATCTCACTACTGTCTGGAAGGCGATTCCCAATGTGACAACAACTTCAGCCAATCAGTTCTCCAGTATCTGGCCTACTAGTCATCCAGGCTACCAAAAAACAGCCCCAAATGGAAAAATATTTGAAGCAGATAAATTCCTTTTTGTGAACTAAACTTCTTTACATAGTTGATTCTCCAGTTCTTAGTTCAATTTTGCCTCTGTAGTTTATAGTTTATTTCGCTTGATATACCGCCTTTCAAAAAACAGCAAGGCGGTTTACAATATAAACAAAGTAACAGGGGCCGTAGGCACCGAAAAGAAAAGGAACTGACAATAATAGACAGGAAAGTAAAGGCAAAGTTAGGCAGGTAATCAAATTCATTGGAAAAGGAAAGAGACATGCAATTTATTGGACAGGACTAAAGGAAAGAGACATGCAGTTATGAAAGGCACAAGTGGGCATGAGGTTGGAGACAACGTCAGACAAACAATTATATACAGTTAGACAGACTGAAAAAGGGAGCAGACAGGACTAGACATGAGCCGTGTTGAAAAGTGGGTAGGTCATATGCAGTGTTGAAAAGGTAGGTCTTTAGCAGGGATTTAAAAGTGTGATAATTTTGTTCCAGTCGAAGAGTGGTAGGAAGGGAGTTCCACAGGGATGGACCAGCGAAGAAGAAGGCAGAGTTTTGAGTGGATTGGAGGTGAAGTCGATTGATGTGGATGGAGCGTAGCGAGCGAGTGGGTGTATGAAATTGCAGGAGATCGGACAGATATTGTGGGGTGTCGGTGTAAATAGCTTGATGGACCAATGTGAGATGTTTATAGCGTATACGGAAAGCCAAAGGGAACCAGTGAAGATTCATGAGAAGAGGAGTAACATGTTCCCAACCCGTAGAATGAAAGATAATTCTTGCAGCTGTCTTTTGTATGCACTGTAGTCGGAGGATTTGGGATTTAGGGACACCAGTGAGGACAGAATTGCAAAAGTCAAGGCGTGTGATGACCAGAGATAAAGTGAGAGTAGTGAGGGCCTGGGGTGTCAGAAAGGGACGGATGGCACGAATCTGCCGAAGAACGAAGAAGGAAGACTTAGTAACATGGGATATGTGATCACGAAAAGACAGGTCAGAGTCAAGAAAGACACCTAAGTACTGAAAGGATGAAACTAGAGGAATGGGAGAACCATAAAAGGAAGGGACCAGTGAAGGAGGAAGACTTCCGTGAGTGAACCAAATAGCTAAAGTTTTAGAAATATTCAAATGCAAACAGTTGGAAACCAACCAGTCAGCTACTAAGGAGAGGCAAGAATTAAGGGGGGTAAGATCAGGGTGAAGAGAGGAAGTGTGGTGTAGAAGAATAATATCGTCGGCATAATAATAGGCAGAGATACCTGATTGCTGAATCAATAATGCAAGGGGTGTCAGGAAAATATTAAATAGCACAGGAGCCAGCACGGAACCCTGGGGGACACCACAGTGCAAGGGAAAAGGGCTTCTAGGCAGCCTCCTCTGTTTTTTGTAGCCAATAGCTGGGAGCCCCATACGTGAAGACTTACTTCCTGCTTGGAACCACACAAGGGCAAGACGGTCATTTGGTCCTTTATTCACACAACCCCTACATGGCCGCGTTTTGGTGTTGCCTTCATCAGGGGGTAAATTGTCAAACAAGTCCAAAAAAGGTAAAGTGTTGTCAGAGTCAATATTAGTACAACCCGCTATCAATCATGCTTCCTCTGTGCTTCCAGTTCTATTACCCCCTGATCACTAGGTTACTCCTCCACTCAGTATAGAGAACTATATGTGGGGAGACATCAGGATAAAGATGGTGGTGAAAGCTATGGGAGGAGATCAAAGCCCCAAGGGAACAAGCATAGAAAATGAAGAGGTCCCAAGAGGGAGATCTCTGATATACCAATTGATAATTGGATAGCAGTGGAAGAGGATCCACGAGAGCCTACATGTGGGGGATAATTTTCTACTTGCAGAGTTACAATACATTAGTATGCACATATTTGAGGCCTAATTTATGAAGTGAAGTAGGCGTGTACTTTATTAAATTGAAGTGCAGGTAATGTAAAATGGGCATCAGACTAGTTGTGCGAACTTAACATAAGAACATAAGATATGCCATACTGGGTCAGACCAAGGTCCATCAAGCCCAGTATTCTGTTTCCAACAGTGGCCAATCTAGATCATACGTACCTAGCAGTTTCCCCAAGAGACACAAGTTCCACAATGCTTGTACTGGGTCAAGCATTGATATCTTCGGTCACTTCTTAATAATGGCTTATGGACCTTTCCTCCAGGAACTTGTCCAAACCTTTTTTAAACCCAGCTACACTAACAGCCTTTACTACATCCTCCGGTAACAAATTCCAGAGTTTGATTACACGTTGAGTGAAAAAATATTTTCTTTTATTAGTCTTAAATAGTTTAGCCTGTAGCTTCATTGCATGTCCCCTAGTCTTTCTATATTCTGATAACTTAAACAATCGATCTATGTTGACCCATTCCACTCCATTCATTAATTTATAGACTTCTATCATATCTCCCCTCAGCCGTCTCTTTTCCAGGTTAAAGAGCCCTAACCTTTTTAGCCTTTCTTCATAGGAGTATCCTTCCATCCCCTTTACCACTTTGGTGGCTCTTCTCTGAACCTTTTCTAAAATCGCTATATCCTTTTTAAGATACGGCGACCAGAATTGCACACAATATTCAAGATGTGGTCTCACCATGGAACGATATAGAGGCATTATAATATCTTTTGTTTTATTTTCCATTCCTTTCCTTATCATACCTAGCATTCTATTTGCTCTCTTGGCCGCCGCTGCACACTGGCCGAGAGTTTTAACATGGTATCCACAATGACGCCTAAATCTTTTTCCTGGGTGGTGGTTCCTAATGTGGAACCTTGCATTGTGTAACCATAGTTTGGGTTGTTCTTCCCTAGGTGCATAACCTTGCACTTGTCCACATTAAATTTCATCTGCCATTTTGATGCCCAGTCTTCCAATCCTCTTGGGTTTTAACAACTTTAAATAATTTTGTGTCATCTGCAAATTTGATAACCTCACTCGTTATTCCACTTTCCAGGTCATTTATGAATATGTCAAAAAGTAGCGGACCCAGCACAGATCCCTGGGGTACACCACTATTCACCTTTCTCCATTGGGAAAATTGGCCATTTAGCCCTACCCTCTGCTTTCTATCTTTTAACCAGTTCCTGATCCACAGTAGTACACTGCTTCCTATCCCATGACTCTTTAGTTTTGCCAAAAGTCTCTGATGAGGGACCTTGTCAAAGGCTTTCTGAAAGTCCAGATATACAATATCAACCGACTCACCTTTGTCCACCTGTTTATTCACTCCTTCAAAAAAACATAACAGATTAGTAAGACAAGATCTTCCTTGTCTTACTAATGTTCCCTGTAAAATAGTTATCTCCAAGTTATAATGCCCTGTTCAATGTAATTTCAGTTTGTTCAATGTAAACCGCACTGATGCAGAATAGCGCGGTATATAAGAGAATGTAAATAAATAAATAAAAATAAATAAAGCCATTTTGGCTGTCTCCCATTAGGTTGCTGAGTAATTTTATTCTTTATGATTGTTTCTACCATTTTTCCTGGTACTGACGTCAGGCTCACCGGTCTGTAGTTTCCCGGATCACCCCTGGAACCCTTTTTAAAAATTGGTGTTACATTGGCGATCCTCCAATCTTCAGGTATTAGAGATGATTTTAATGATAGTTCACAGATTACTGATAGCAGGTCTGCAATCTCATATTTCAGTTCTTTCAACACCCTTGGATGTATACCATCTGGCCCAGGTGATTTGCTACTCTTCAGTTTATCTAATAGTTGTAAGACATCTTCCCGATGTATCAATATTTCCTTCAATTCTTCCGCACCTTTAAATACCACTTCAGTCATGGGTAACATCCCTACATCTTCCTCAGTAAAGACCGAAGCAAAGAATTCATTCAGTCTCTCCGCTATCGCCTTGTCGCCTCTTAGTGCTCCTTTAACCCCTTTATCATCTAATGGACCAACTGACTCTCTCACAGGTTTTTTGCTACGAATGTACTTGAAAAGGTCTTTATTTCGCATTTTTACTTCCGCAGCAAGCTTCTTCTCAAATTCTCTCTTTGCCTGCCTTATCAATGCCTTGCATTTGACTTGCCAGTGCTTGTGCTGTTTCCAGGTTTCGTCGTTTGTCTCTTTTTTCCATTTCCTGAAAGATGCTTTTTTGGCAACAACAGCCTCTCTGACCTCACCTTTAAACTGTGCTGGCAGTTTTTTGGACTTCCTTCCACTTTTCTTAAAGCGTGTAATACAGCAGGTCTGGGCTTCCAAGATATTATTTTTCAACAACACCCAAACTTGATGTACGTCTTTAACCTTTGCAACTGCTCCTTTTAGTTTTTTCTTAACTGTTTTCCTCATTTTATCATAGTCTCCTTTTCGAAAGTTAAAAGGTAGTACTGTGGATTTCCTTACTATCCCTCCTCCACTAATTAAATCAAAGACGATCATGCTATGATCACTATTGCCAAGTGGCCCCAACACCCTTATCTCTTGCACTAGATCTGGTGTTCCACTAAGGACTAGGTCTAATATGGCTTCCCCTCTGGTTGGTTCATGAACCAGCTGCTCCAAGAAGCAGTCATTTATTTCATCTAGGAACTTAATCTCCCTAGCATGTCCTGATGTGACACTGACCCAGTCGATACCGGGGTAATTGAAATCACCCATTATTATTACTGCGCTGTAACTTTTGTTAGCTTCCTTGATTTCTTTGAGCATTTCATCATCCATTTGGTCATTCTGGCCAGGCGCTCGATAGTACACCCCCACTGCCATTGCCTTCCCCCTTTTATATGGAATTTCAATCCATATAGATTCTACAGCAGATTTTGTTTCCTGCAAAACTTTAATCCTTTCTGACTCAATGCCCTCTCTAACATAGAGCGCAACCCCTCCACCAATTTGATCAGCTCTATCATTACGATATAGTTTGTACCCAGGTATCACAGTGTCCCACTCGTTGTCCTCCTTCCACCATGTCTCTGATATTCCAATCATATCTAACCTTTCATTTAGTGCTATATATTCTAACTCTCCCATCTTATTCTTTAGACTTCTAGCATTTGCATACAAGCATTTTAGAGAATGTATTTTATTCATGTTAATTTGGCTATTGTTAGACATGGGTAAATTGGGATCTTTAAGCTCTGTCTGCTCCATACTTGAGGGCATTTGGGCTAGTTTACTCTTTTGTGGAACCTCTCTGCTTTTGGTAGTATCCTTCAAGGATACATTCTTCCGAACCATCCGCTCTTGGGCGACTGTCAGCTTTCCCCTAATATCTAGTTTAAAAGTTGCTCTATCTCCTTTTTAAAGGTTAATGCCAACAGCCTGGTTCTATCCCGGTTAAGGTGAAGCCCATCCCTTCGGAAGAGCCCCTCCTTTCCCCAGAATGTTCCCTAGTTCCTAACAAATCCAAAACCCTCATCTCTGCACCATTGTCTCATCCACGCATTGAGACTCCGGAGCTCTGCCTGCCTTTTGGGTCCTGCGCGTGGAATAGGAAGCATTTTGTAGAATGCTACCATGGAAGTTCTGGATTTCAACTTCCTACCTAAAAGCCTAAATTTAGCCTCCAGAACCTCCCTACCACATTTTCCTATGTCATTGGTACCGACATGTACCAAGACAGCAGACTCCTCCCCAGCACTATCTAAGACCTTATCTAGATGGCGCGTGAGGTCCGCTACCTTTGCACCAGGCAGGCATGTTACCAGGTGATCCTCACGTCCACCAGCCACCCAGCTATCTACATGCCTAATGATCAAATCACCAACTATAACGGCTGTCCTAACCCTTCCTTCATGGGCACATGGCCCTGGAGAAACTTCCTCGGTGAGAGAGGGTTTTACATCACCTGGAGGACAGGTCCTAGTTACAGGATCACTTCCTGCCACACCAGGGTGATGCTCTCCTGTCACGTGACCTCTCTCCTCCATGGCAACAGGGGTGCTGCCAGACTGGAGGTGGGACTTCGTCTATGTACCTCTCTGTCTGTCTTTTGTTTTCCAAGTCTGCTACTTTAGCCTCTAGAGAACGGACTTGTTCCCTGAGAACAAAGAGCTCCTTGCACCTAGTGCACACGTAAGACCTCTCACCAACTGGGAGAAAATCATACATGTGACACTCAATGCAAAAGACTGGAAAGCCCCCATCCCGTTGCTGGACTGCTGTCTGCATATTAGTTTTAAGTTTGTGTCTAGATCTTTAAGTTCTTACTTACTATGGGTTGCTATGGGTATTTATACCAATAAAACTGTACCTAATACGTTTAATATACCTTGTTCACCTGAAGCTTAATTAATCTCAGGTCCTTAGTGTATGACTGATTTGGGTAATGAGCTTCACCTGAAAGCGCCTCCTGTCTTTTAAGATGTGTAAGTACCTATAAAGCTATGATTATCCCAGGGGTGGGTGGGTGTGGGGAGGGAGGGAGGGAAATAACACTTATTAAAAGAGGGCTGCTACACAGTATCCTGTCTTGTGCTGCTGAGGTAAGCTAAATTCTGATTTGATTTAAATTATAGTTCTTAGCTGCTGCTAGGCTCTAACTTCTTATGAAATTTAAACTACAAGCTCTCTGCTGGGTTCTAAATGTAACCAGAAAGCTCTCTTCTGTGTGTTAAATTTAAACTAAAAGTACTTTGCTGTTACTTGGCCCTGAGTGACTATTAAATTTAAACGACAAGCTCTCTGCTGGGTATGAAATGTAACCAGAAAGTTCTCCTCTGTGTTTTAAATTCAAACTTTAATTGGTGCTACTAGGCCCTAACTGATCCAACAGTGGGTTCACAGATTAAGTAGCTTTAATACAAAGAATTCTTTTTAGAAAATTACCAGAAGTATATACTCACAGTTGCAGATTTCTGTCCAGAAGTAACAGTCCCCCTTTCTAGTCCTTACTAAGTGCAAATGCTCTTGCTTAGATTTTTCAAGAATGTATGCAAGTTGTGTTATTTTATAACTTTGTGCTCTGATCATGCTTCCCCCCCCCCTGTGTACGCCCACACTGAAAGTACATGCAATCAGTCTGATGCGCATTATTACAGAATAGTCACAGACTAAAAAATACACGTGTAAGTGCCATTCATGTGTGCAAGTCCTTGAAAATGCATGCATGGCAGATATTTTTACCCTCTAAAAGTGCAAAGGGAAAGATAAGAACATAACCAAAGAACAGAGGGACCGATTTTCAAAGGCATTTACACAGTTTACCAGCATAGTAAAAGCTGGCCTGTCTTTGCCTGCAGGAGCTAACTGGGCAGTAGTGATATTGAGCCGCTGCCCAGTTAGCTTCCAGGCTGTGTGTCTGACCCAGATATTCAATTTCGGTGGCCGGATACGGCCTTGGCATTGAACATCCGGATTTAGTGTTCAGCAGTGACAGCTAGCCACTGTAATCACGCTAGCTACTGCTGCCGAATATCGGGCCCAGAGTACCAAAATCCAAGTGAAGAGTAAATAGTGATAATATTGCCAAAAGCAGTCAAGAAAGATGAGGATTGTGTAAAGGTCCTTGGATATGGCCAGGAACAGGTAACTGGAGTCTTTGGCAAGGGCTGTATATGTAGAATATAGATGGCAAACGTCAGATTGGAGTCGATCAAGAATGACAGCGGTGGTGAACAGCAAGTTGGAGAAGCTTGGATGGAAAAGGGAGGAGGGAGGTGGGATAACAGTTGGAAGGGCAAGTAGAGTCCAGTGAAGGTTTTTTGAGGAATGGTGTAATCGTAGCAGCTTAAAGGCAACAGAAACAGTTGCAGTGGAAAGTGGTAGACTGAGGAAGAGATGACAGCAAGGGAGATAAAATTGAGTGAGTTGGAATGGGATCAGACGAACAGGTAGTGAGTTTGGAGGAGAAAAGATAGAGTTTTCTCCTCAGTGATTCTAAAAAGGAAGAAAAGGTGGCAGGGCTTGAAGGAAGTATGTGGAAATGAAGTGTGAGAAGGGGAGATAGAGGTGACATGGTGGAGAAGCTAAGATTAACCTTGTGAACCTTTTCATAGAAGTAGTCAGCTATAGTCTGGGCAGAAGATAAAGGAGAGGTTGGAGATGGAGGGAGTTGAGTGCATAAAGAAGAAGGCAAGAGTTGGAGGCAAGGCTTGTGTCAGATGGACATAGCAGTCTTGTTTGGTGAGTGCAATAGGAAGTCAACAAGAATTTGAAATATATGAAGTCAGCACGGGCACAGGATGTTAGCCAAAGGCACTGAACAGAGCAGACACAGGAACATAGGCAGTGAATTCTGGAGGTCAGCGAAGGCTAGGGTTTGGAATACCCAGGACTTAATTGGTGCCACAATGGATGGAATGGCATTCCGACACGTCTTGAGGAGGCAGAAGTAATTCATATTCCATCTCTCATCTGCTCTCCCTGCTCTGTATTGCCATGTCTGTCTTAACATTTAACACAGCTGCGAGAGCATTTTCTTTTCCTCCCATGGCTGTGCTATGCTAAAACAGCCTGGCCGCGGCATTTTTAATAAAGCAAAATAAGCGCTTCCTGCTTTACTAAAAGTGCCATAGCCAGGCTGCTTCAGTTCAGCACCGCCATGGGAAAAATGAAAAATGCTCCCTCAGCTGCGTTGTGTTAATACGACCGTGGCTACCTCCTCTCTTCCTCTGCCTGCTCTGTGCTGGCATGGCCATATTGACACTTAACACAGCCGCAGGAGCATTTTTCTTTTTTCCCATGGCGGTGCTGAACTGAAGCAGCCCGGCTGTGGCATTTTTAGTAAAGCAGGAAGTGCTTATTTAACGTTACTAAAAGTGTCACAGCCAGGCTGCTTCAGTACAGCACAGCCACGGCAGGAAAGGAAAATGCTCCTGCAACTGTGTTAAGTGTTAAGATGGCTGCGGCAGTACAGAGTGGACAGAGCAAGAGAGGAGGTAACTGCGGTCATATTAACGCTTAACACAGCCGCAGGAGTGTTCATTTATTTATCCATCCATATTTATATACCGCCTTATCCTTCAATCAAAGTGGTTTACAATAAAAACAAATAGTAATATTAAAAATGTTGGTAAAAAGGGCAAAATTGAAAAATTAAAGGGAAAGACCTTAAAAAAGAAAAAAATATGAAAATTAGAAAAATATAACAATAGAATAAATCACTAAGAAAAACCATAGTAATCCATAAACAAAAATGTTTTTAACATTAAACGGAAGTCTTTTATATTTATTTATTTATTTTATTCACATTTATATACCGCATCTTCCAAGAGTTCAGTTGCGGTTTACAGTTAACAATAATTAACAAATCAAGTTTGTTTTACATGGAACATTGCAATAATACAGAACTTATTTACAAGGAACATCATATAAAGTATAGAACAAACAATGTGGTATAATACCGAACAGTGTGGAAACTATATACAAGTTATATATGAATATATATACATGGATTACATGGGGGAGGTCAGAAGATCATCATTGGAGAGTGCTATCTGTATAGGTTAAAGGTTTATTGCATAGAGCAACCGGATTGTCTATTTAACCTTTGTCTATTGTAGATATTGAGTTATTTATGTTATAATGTTTGGTGAACAGATAGGTTTTCAGTTTCTTGCGTAGTTCTGTGATCTGTTAGCTTTCGTAGCTCCTCTGGAAGGGAATTCCAGATAGTAGGGGCTATGTGCGAAAATGCTCTATTGTTTGTTGATTTGTGGGCTTTTGTGAAATCTTTCGGGATTTTTAATCTGCATAGTTGTCCTTTTCTGTGTGTAGGCTTAGCTGGTTCTTTGTGTATTAAGTTACATAACATGGGTGGGGCCAAAGCATATAAGGCTTTGAATGTTGTTATTATTGTTTTGTAGATTATTCTACTTTGAATTGGTAACCAATGAAGGGAGACTAGTATTGGTGATATGTGTTGAAGGGAATTGATTTTCAATGTGATTCTAGCTGCAGCATTTTGTGCGAATTGCAATCGTTTTATACTTTGTTTTGTTAAGCCTATTAGGATTAGATTGGCAAAGTCAAAGTGTGGGGTTATTGTAGCTTGTATTATGTTGATAAAGTCCTGTGTGAAAACTAGTGGACGAAGTTGTTTAAGAGTTTTAAGTTTGAAATAGATTTTCTTTATGGTATTGCTGATGTGAGTTTCCATCGTAAGGTGTGTATCTAGCATGACACCTAGATATCTTATTTCCTTTTTTATTTTGATTTCTTGGTTTTGGAGTCTTATGTGTGATGGAGGGATATAGGTTCTGTTCTTGGTTACGATTAGAACTTCGGTTTTAGCGTGATTTATGTGGAGGTTTTGTGTTTTTAGCCAAGTTGTGACTTCATTATAGCAATCCGATAAGAGATCTCATTTGATCAGAAAGAGAGTTCCAAATAGCAGTAGCAGCAAGTGAAGGGGCTCTTCTGACAATAGACTGATTAGATCGTTGAAATTCAGCAGGTGCAATGAGCCTGTTTAACATATTGGAACGCCTAGGTCTTATATTCAGCAGATGTAATGAGCCTTAACATATTGGAATGCCTAGGCCTTGATTAATAAGCTTTGAAGGACTGCAGTGGAGGTATTGTAATAGATTCGGTGGCTAATAAGTGCTGCTTTATATCGTACACGTGAGATGATGGGAAGCCAGTGCAGTTGTTGAAGTATAGGGGTTATGTGCTTTTTCCTAGATGTACTCATAATAATCCTGGCTGCTGTATTTTGGACCAGTTGAAGAGGGTAGAGGGACTGTATTGGAAGACCCTGATAAATTGAATTAGCATAGTCTATGATAGGAGTATTGATTGGCATACAGTATGGAAATGATCATTGCTCAGAATAGGTTTTAGTCAACAAATGATTTTTAACCTGTGATGTGCTTTGGATGCAGTTTTAAGAATGTGCATTCGTAAAGACAGGATAACACCTAGATACTTTTACTTCTTTTTGAATGCAATCAATTTATCATGAACAGCAATAGTTTGCGGTGGCGAAAAGGATGAGTTTCTAGTGATGTACATCGCTTCTTTCTTGTCACAGTTGACAGAAAGTGAATTGTTGGAGAGCCAAGTAATCATGTCTTCTAAGCACTTGGTTATGGGAGGCAGGTCTGGGTTATCAGCCTTGATGGGGAAGTATACCATAATGTCATCTGTATATAGATGATAAAGCATGTTGTGACTTCTAATTATACTGCAGATGGGTTGAATATATATATTGAATAGTATGGAGGATAGAGCAGAACCTTGAGGGACTCCATGTGGCACACTGAACCTTGTTGACTTGTTTTCACTACATGTAACCTGTTGAGTTTGATCACTGAGATAAGAACAGAACCATTTTATTGTGTTGTTCCATACACCAATTTCTTGTAATCTCTGTAACAATATGGATTGAGAAATGGTGTCAAAGGCAGCTGAGATGCCCATGAATATTAATATGAATCCATTATTGATGTTATCAATGCCCCTAATGAGGTTGTCAAATAAGGAAGCAAAGAGAGTTTCAACACCATGATGTGGCCTGAATCCATGTTGTTGTGGTCTAATGGGGCATTTAGATCTATATGGTCTTGCAGTTGTATTTGAACAGATTTTTCAATGGCCTTAGTGATGAATGGTAGACTGGAGATTGGCCTATAAGACTTTGGATCTTCTGGATTAAGGGAATTTTTCTCTTGCTTAAGGATAGGAGGCATGTAACCCTGTTGAAAGGATAAAACATTTTTGTTTATGGATTACTATGGTTTTCCTTAGCGATTTATTCTATTGTTATATTTTTCTAATTTTCCTAATTTTTTCTGATTTTTTTATTTGTTAATGTCTTTCCCTTTTAATTTTCCAATTTTGCCCTTTTTACCAAAAGTTTTAATATTACTATTTGTTTTTATTGTAAATGCAATTGGACAAGCATCTTTAGTAGGCATGTGCATTCATTTAAAATGTAATGGGGAATGTTAGTGATACCTCTCATGCCATTTCATATTGTTTTTAACCTGAAATGACAGGAAAAAAAATCATCAAATTTTTCAGCTCTTTTTCCATGTCATCAGTAGTGCACCTATCAATAAATAGTGCCTGCTATAGCAACATTGCCTCCATAAACAGATAAACAGATTACATGGGAAAACAAACAAGGCAAATACTTTTGACCTGCACACACCTACAGGCCAATATTCAAAACTCGTATCCAGATAGCCAATGGGAAACCATCCGGATAAGAGTGCTGGCCGAGATGTTCAGCGAAACTATCTGAATAGTGCCGCTGAGTATCTTCACAGACCACCCCAGCACTCTCTGGTTAATGCAGGGCAATCCATGGGTAGAGTGAAGATGGTGCCGGCGCTATATGGATAGTATTGGTCTTATCCGGATAGTTATGATTTCCAGCCAACACTTATCTGGATAGCAGCACTCCGCTGAATATCCACCAATATTTAAGCACCACGGGTGACCGCCTTGATATTTAAATATTGGCCCTTTTGAAAATCAGGCCTATAATCTCTAGTATTCTTCTTTGGGTTCCCTTTTCTATTGCTATCACCACCATTCAGTACCTTATTCTTTCCTCTTCAGACTTTCTTCTTCTCCCACAAGAGCTACTGCAAATGTCCTGGCCAGGCTCTCTCTTCTGTTCTCCCCTCTGGCATCTCAAGAACTCCACCACTGGTCTGCTCTTTCAGGCATCTTGCTATTTTCTCTGCCCTCCTCTTGCATCTCTATAGTGGTTACTCATCAAGTATTGGTATCCACTTTCCTTTCTAGTCTTTAGGGGTCATTTTAGAAGCCATATTTGCAAGTTAACACATGTATAATCAGGCACATACACTTGTAAATGACCATTTTAGAAAAGGCTCGATTTACACGTGGATATGCTTACTACATGGAGGGTAGGGGATGGCCAGGGTGGGTCAAAAATGTACACATGTATTCTCCATTTCAGATAGAGAATCTGTGTGTATGATCAAAACTATCCATGTCAAGATTTACACCTGTTCCTGGCACGTTTACATTTTAAAAATGTGCTTGTTTCAGCCAGCCTTTGAGCAGTGGGGGAGGGGTGGGGGTTGGGAGGATTATCTTCATTAAACACCCTTTTTTATTTCCCATTCCAAATTGAAAATTTCAGATTCTGTTAACTTTATCTTAACAGCCTGCAAAATGGCTCATACATTCATGGAAGTACCCTTTTTTGAAAAATTTCTGAATTTTTAACATCGTATCTTTTCTAAAATATGCCTTTTTGTCTTCAAATGCATATGTGGCCAGGCTCTAGCACATCCTCCTTATACTTTCATACACTGAACAAGCTCCTTTATGATTCTGTTCTTTACTTTAATTCTGCTTCAATTTTGGAATGGTTTTCTTTCTACATTTGGGGGGGGGGGGGCACACCAATAGACAAACTAGGCAGTTACCAGAATTTGGGCAGGCATCTAGTAGAGATGACTGGGTGGAATAGCTTGGCTGGTAGGGATCCCTAGGCCCTGCCAACACAGAGGGAACTGAGAGCCAGGAAAGGCAACAAATTCTTCCTCCTGCCCTAAATGTCTGGTACCGTGAGCACATTCAAAACATGTTGTCACAGATGCTGATCTCAAAGTGCACTAAATTAGCATCAGGAAGTACTGGCCCTGTGACCATGCATTTTGAGTGTGCCTTTAATGCTGGGTATGTGGGGAGCAACAAGGAAGTTGGGATTTAAGGAGCAGGCAATAGGCTACTTTGCTTAGGGTGCAAAGTACCCTATTCCCTGCCCTGCAAAGTACCCCTGCAAAGTACCCTCACACCAACCCTGCCTACATTTGAAGGTTCTTCCTCTTTATCCACGTTTGATCCTGCTTAAAGACCAAGGACCCGATATTCAAAGGCAGTTACACAGTATAAACCGTGTAACTGCCTTTATGAGAGATATTCAGCAGCACTAATATGGTTAGTGCCGCTGAATATCCCCAGGTACCACTGCTATACACCCCAATACTACATGGACATTGGGGTGTTCTGCAGGCATTCCTTAAGTGGTACCTGTCATTGATCTGTCAGCGGCCATATAGAGTTGTTGCCCAGTTAGTGACCCACAGGTACAGTTGGGCGTGGTAAAAGCTAGCCTATCTTAACCCGCAAGAGCAAATTGGGCAGCCCTCAATATTCCTGCTGACTGCTTAGATTCCAGACTGTGCGGTAAGCTTGGATATTCAGTACCGCTGGCCAGATATGGCTCCGGCATTGAATATCATGGTTTAATGCTCACTGGTGACAGTTAGGTACTGTAATTGCACTAGCAACCACCACTGAATATTGAGCCCAACTTCTTTAAAATGCCTTTCCTGTAATCTCTCTGGCTGGTTTCCATCTTTAAAAAAAAGAAACTTTGCTTAAAACTTTCTGTATAGTTTACCATGGTGCGCACTCACCATATTCTATTGTGAATTCTCTATTTGTAATAAAAGAAAGTAAAAAGGAATAATCTTCTTTTCTCCAGGAACAAGCAGGAAGTCAGTCCTCTGATATGGGTGACGTCAGCACCGACTGAGCCCATGCGGAGCATTTCCCCAGCTTTCAAAGAAAGCCTTTGGGGATGCTACCACGCATGCGTGGTCCCCTTCCCACCCAAGGGTTCCATCTTGCTCAGTCTCCTTTTTTCTGCGGAGCCCAACAGACGTGGTCCTCTACTCTCTATGAAAAAGTCCTTTAATTCCTTCCTTTGTCCGGTTTGCATACCGGTTCTCTTCCCGCCGCGAGGCGGCACCACCGGTGACGATCTCGGCCTCCTTTTCTCTCGTGTTTCCTCGAGGTTCCACCTCAACTGGCCTACTCGCCTTTTTTCACCCGGGGGTCCTTGACTCCTGCCGGGTGTGCTCCCACCATGACTCCCGGTGGGTTCAAAAAATGCACCACTGCAGTCAGACTATCTCAGTCACTGATACTCACGACTGCTGCATTCGCTGCCTGGGCCCAGACCACGACAGTTCCACTTACGACCGGTGCCAGATCATTACCCCTAAAACCAATAGGAGGCAGTCTGAGTTGCAGGGGAAGCTATTCCCAAGGCCTGACTCCGCCCTGGCTTCCCCATTGCTGAGCCCCGAGCCGACCCTTTGTGAGAGGTCCGGGCATCCTCGGAGTTCCATGGCAGCGGCTCCTCTGGTGCAGCCCCAGATCCTCCCAAAAAGAAGAAGGTCCCAAAGGAGGTGCCTCCGATCAAACCTGGCAAGGTCCCTCAATGGGACTTGGGCGACTCTGAGCAGTGCCCTCAGAAATTCTCGAGACAAGAGACCTCGGCTGGTGGAGACCTCACCAGGACCCGTGAACCTATAGTCCTCCTTGAGGTTGCACTCCCTGGAGTGCCGGCATTGGACCCGAGGGCTTCGGTGTCCACGCAAAATGCTGCACAGCCATCGTGCCTCGAGTCCCGCATGGCAGCCATGGAGCAGAGCCTCTCCTCTCCTCCATCTTGACCTTGCAGCTGGTGTTGATGTTGGGCCCCCCGGCATCATCGGCTCCGATACCAGATCCCCCAGTCTCGGGGGAGCCTCTGGGCTTCGAACTTGGCACCGAGCACCACCGGCCTCAAGTAAGTACTCGGCATCGATTGAGGTCTCAGTCATGCTTCTTAGGGTTCCGGTCCTCTCCGGCAAGTTTCCGGGAGTCTGACCGCAGGTCCTCTGGGGAAGCCCAGTTCCTCGGATCTGCCCTTGGAGCTGATTCTTTGACACCCTCTAGTTCTGACTGGGAGACCAAGGATGAGGCCTTCCTGGAGACCTCCCAACACCAGAATGTCCCCTCCGAGCCGTCTCCCCCGGAGCCTCAGCGCCACTCCCCATCTGAGGGCGTGGCCTTTCATGACTTGATTCGTGACTTGGCCCGGGTTCTCTTGATCCAAATGGAGGTGGAGGAAGCTCTGCACATCGAGGAGCTAGAGATCCTACTGTATTAGTCCTCTCCCAAGGAGACTCTCACGGTGCCAGTTTTACCCATCCTTGAGAGATTGCTCCTCCGGATGTGGGAGTCCCCGGTCTCAGTGCCAGTGGTCAGTCAGCGCCTGGATGCCATTGCGTCCAGAAGGGCCCCGGGTTCCATAAGCCACAACTCCTCCACAGCTCAATGATGGTTGAGTCCTCCATGCAAAAACTGAAGAGCCAAAAGACCTACTCTTTTGGCTCTTCAGGGTGGTGCTTCGTACGCACCCCAAATTCCTCCCAAAGGTGGTGTATGCTTTTCACCTCAATCAGGAGGTAGTTCTCCCCATCTTCTTCGCACGTCCGCATGCCAGCAGGGAGGAGGTCGTCTTGCATACCCTGGATTGCAAGAGGGTCCTGTCCTTTTATTTACAGAGGACCAAGGCCCATCAAAAAGCTCCTCAGCTTTTTATCTCCTATGACCCCAGCAGACTGCGGCTACCTGTGACCAAGCAAATGCTCTCCACCTGGGCGGCGGACTGCATTGCCCTCACTTATGAGCAAGCTGGCCTCTCTCTGGAGTGCTGGATCACTGCTCAGTGCTTGAGGGCTATGGCTACATTGGTGGCCAACCTATGCGGAGTGCCGGTGCAAGAAATCTGTAAGGCTGCCACGTGGTCTTCAGTCCATACGTTCGCAGCCCACTACTTCCTTAAGAGTGAGTCCCACAGGGACAGTGCCTTTGGCCAGGCAGTGATCAGAAGCATTGGTGTATAGGCAACTCCTACCCTCCAACCCTTTAGTGTTCAGGCTACTGATGTTATGGTGATGCTGGACGCTGGGGTCTGCAGAGTCTCTTGGTAGGGACTCACCCTCTACAACTCACAACCTCCCTTGGGTCACCGCTGCTGCTGTCGTGGTTGAGGCCCTGGCAGCCTGGAGCTAGGGAGTCCTATATGTGAGGACTGACTTCCTGCTTGTTCTTGGAGAAAGCGTAGTTACTCACCCATAACGGGTGTTCTCCAGGGACATCAGGAATCAGTCCTCTCAACCCTCCCTCCTCCCCTTGGAGTTGCCTCCTTTACTTTTTTGTCTTTTGCCTAAGCTATGTCATATGACTGAGCAAGATGGCACCCTTGGGCAGGAAGGGGACCACGCATGTGTGGTAGCATTCCCAAAGGCTTTCTTTGAAAGCTGAGGAAATGCTCCACGTTGGCTCCATCGGTGCCGACATCACCCATATATGAGGACTTATTCCTGCTGTTCCTGGAGAACACCCATTACAGGTGAGTAACTATGCTTTTTCAACCATCGTGACTTTTTGAAGTAATTGACAGCTGTTTGCGAAAGTCATTGAATTGATAGACATGCATGTTTCTGTCGCATTCTGTAGGCTCATCGTCTGACAAGTCATCTTTATAGTGATTTGAATGGTGTCATGACGATACAAGCTAAACCACTGCAGCACAGACATGCAGGGCTGATAGACAAGGCACAGTAAGTATTACTGAGAAATTAAGACCTAACATTTTTGTATTTTTTCTCAGACTTGTTCTACTAAAAGCAGTTTTAATTTATTTTAATGAACCCTTTTACAGTCTGAAAAGAGAGAGTAAGAGAAAGAACATAAAAATAGAAAACTGATAAAGATAAATATTAAGAGGACATGACAAAAGACACATTTACAAGGGAAAGATGACAAATTGGTAAATTCAATCAAGTGAGAGCCAACCAGGTATTCACAAGAGGAATAGGAGGAACATAGGAATGGAGGAGATAAAGCAGAGAAGTCAATGACTGATTGAAGACAGAGGACATACAGAACACAGAGAAAAATCTACAGTAGAGGCAAAAGGGAATTGGTTAAGTGTCAAATGGCTGACAGTAGAGCCGACTTTTTAAATTGGTCTGAAAAGTGGAAAACTTATGTTTGACCCTCAGATTGTAAAGCGTGGAATTCCACAATTTTGAGAGTAGATAACTGAAGGCCTAGCACCACATTTATTCCAGAAAGGTTTTAGAAGAAGGGGAGATCATTAGAAGATGAAGCTGTGAGTATCTCAGACAGCTGAATGGGACGAGGGAATCAAAAGATTGTATAGAGTTAGGTTGCCCTGAGTGTTTTGCTTGGAAGGCAAAAATTAGGAACCTATCCTATACGAAACAGGAAATAAGTGATGTGCTGCCAGAAGTGGACTTAAATAATCAAATTTATGAGCTAGAGTTACTTAATAGCAATCGTTTGTATGGCTCGAAGACAATTTAGGAGAGTACTAGCCAGATCATGAAACAGTTATCCAAATGGCTAAAAATGCGAGCATACAGTAATTGCAGATCCTTGGAATCTAAATATGGTAACATAGTGAATTATGGCAGATAAAGACCAGCATGGTCTATCCACTCTGCCCACTAGGGTTGATAGGGCAGAACCTGGCAACCTACTAGGCAGACTGGGTGGACCATATTAGTCTTTATGGATGGATGAATTTTATGGAGAAAGGAAAATGATTTCTTTACTAAAGTTGAGACATGAATATTAAATCTCTGATGTGAGTCTAGTGTTATCCCCAAGGTGCTCAGCCTTTCATGAAAAGTAACAGGGCTTCCTAGAATTAGTAGAAAAAAAGAAGTTGAAAACTGCTTCCTGCTAATTCAAACTGCCTAAGACTTTTGTGGATTTAATATTAGTCCATGGACAATAAACCAGTCAGCAGTGTCTTCCAAACGGGAATTAAAATTATCCAAATCACAGGCTGTAGGATCACTGTATGCAACAAGTTATTTATCATTGTCATAGAAAGAACCATTATTGCAAAGCTTTGAACCAGTAAAGCCAGAGAAGCATGAAATGGCCTGAAAAGACTAGGGGCTAAAATGGAGTCTTGTAGCACACCACAAGTAAGAGAAACACTTTAGAGGTATGTTTACTAATCGGCGGTAATGGCTTTGTGCGATATCGGCGCCGCAGCCCCATTGACTTCAACGGGGCCACGGCTCCGATATCGCACGAAGACGCTACCGCCGATTAGTAAACATACCCCTTAGAATAGAATTCCATTCAATACAAACAAGCTGATTTAAAAAAAATGGATCTAAACCAGTTTAAAGAGCCTACAGGGCCCCAGTCCTGTAAGTAAGAGGTTAGTGCAGAGTGATCCACCAGGTCAAAAGCTGTACCTATAGAGTATATAATACGAATTTGAGGGCATCTTTGCTACTATTAGTCATAGCGATTAATGAGTGGTGCCACCTCCGCTTCGCCCCAGAACACTTCCGACATGCCCCAGTGCTAAGCGGTTTGCACTGGAGTGTGTAGAGCCGGCAGCCGTGGATATTCAGCTCAGTATCCTGTTCACCACAATTAACACAGATCGACAGCCAGTGTAAACAAATTAAATTAGAAGAGACATGATCTGTAGCATGACCTTTAAATATTAATTTTGTAGCCATATTCTGGAGTAATTGCAATGCAGATATTTGCTTTATAGGTGAACCTAGATATAATATAGTTTAGTAGTCTAGTTGAGAAAGCACAGTAGCTGGAACAAGAATTCACAAATGAAATTTTATCAAACAAGAATGAATCTATTGTAAAAATCTTAATTTAAAAAGAACTTTCTTGAGAAATCTGAAATTCCAAATCTTTAAAGTAATGAGTAATGGCAAAGTTGATCCTGCAATTGCAGGATTAATAATTGACATACAGCATAGAGTATTATTAGACCAGCATGTGGGTCTGATTTAGCCAGGTGGATGCTGGGGTTCATGGCTGTTTTTGTCTCCTTTCTTTGGGTGGGAAGTGTGAGACAGTCAGCTAGAACTCCGAGGCTGTCTAATATTCAAGGAAAGGTGACATCACTGCCTCGTTGTGTAAATTGACGTCCTGCCCTCGCTGATTGCTGTCTCCTGCCTGTGCAAATTGAACTAAAGAGGAATGTGCTACCAGGCTGTGGCACTGAAGACGCATGCTGTTTTTGTGACATAGCTGTGGCCATGGGTTTTGGGTGAAACTGGGGTAAATGACTGGGGATAGGAGTGCAGGCCAGATGATGGAACTTGCCTGGCTGTATGTTTGACGCTCCTGATCTAGATTACGTTTCTGTATTGAAGGTCTAATCCTAACCTTCTTCCAACATTCAGGGCTGATGACTTGAGACATGCTGACATTAACCATGTTCTGAATTGATATTGATTATGTCAACAACTAGTAAAACTAAGTAATAATTCACATTAGAAGCACCGACGCTGTTCTAACATGAAGTCTTGTTCCTTAGGAATGAGCAGGATGATAGATCCCTTGGTGTAGGTTCCAGCATTCTCACCTCTGTGCGCAGTCGGCTCGGGCGAATTGCTGACAACAGTATTCTCTCATCTCGAGTGCTGCAGGTGTCTCCAAGGAAAACGGCAGCACAACGTAGGCTGCCCTCTCTCCCATCTGACCCTCTGCGATCGAGGACGCCAAATGTTTACAGTGATGAGATTCTCAGGGGGACTAAACTGTGAGTGTAGCTTTGTTTTTGCCTTCTGGAATTCTGGGCCATGCTGATCTTGAACCAGAAGCTTTCAAGCCTTATTTTTCCATAAACCATCCTCTTTATTCCTTTCAAAAGAAAGGAAAAAGGCAGTGCTGGTGCATAGCATGCATAGTAAAAAAAAAAAAAAATCAAAAGCAGAAAACAAAAGCATTCTTTATAGCTCCCTCTGTTTCTGCTATTGTCTTTACTTATAGCTTATGGGATTGCAACGATTATCTGCTATATGCAGAAGGCCAAAGCCACGATGCCACCCCCTGAAAAAGGGGTTTATTCCCCGCAACCTGACCCTCGATCTGGCCTCCTAAGGTCCAGGTCGGGCTGCAGGGAATAAACCCTGGCCCACCCCCCACCCCATCCGTGCCCCGGGCAATTAAATAAAACACATCCAGGGAGGTTATTCCACCTCGGAGGTGGAATAACTTCCCTAGACATTTCGCTGCTCCTGGATGTACAGGGCCGACATTAGAATCAGCCCTGTACATCCAGGGCTGGCGACCACCCAGTGCCTGCCCATACTCCGCCCCCAGGCTGTCCATTTCCCGCTCCCCCATCTAACTTCCCTGCACAACCGGCAGGGGAGTTATTCGGGGGCAGGAGAAGCCACGAACAGCGGGGATGGACGTCTATCCCTGCTATTCGTGGCTCAGAATAATCCCCACTGTGTATTTTTGAATGAAAAATACTGAAAATAGCTACTTTTAGAGGTCATGATTTTGGAGCAACAAATACTGGTTCAGTTCTATTTTAATTTTTTATTAAATAAAATTAGTCTCATGTAGCAGGAGATTATTCAAAGTAGGGGGTCATTCTGAGCCGCGAATAGCAGGGATGGACGTCCCAACAGGACTTCATCACCGCTATTCGGTCCTCTTTGCCAACCCTGACTAACCTCCCCATATGAACAGGGGGTTTGTGTGGGGAAGCTAGATGGGGGCGGGAAAGGGACAGCATGGAGGCAGAGACAGGGCGGGCTGTGGGCAGTCTGCGGTCCCAGATGTACAGAGCCGATTCAGCTGTCGGCCCTGTATGTCTGGGGCTGGTAGATGGGGGAGACGGCAGGTCTGGGGCGCATCAAAGGGTTAAGGTGGTGCAGCAGATTCCCCACAGCCCGATCCTTGGGAGGCCGGATCGAGGGTCAGGCTGTGGGGAATGCATTAAGTCGGCGGCGACCAGGGATCACGGCTCCTGAATGGAGCCGCAGTGCCATGGCAACCGGACACCATGGTGCCGCAGCTCCATTCAGGAGCTTTGACTGGATTAGCCGGGTAGAGGCCTGTACGTGCAGGCCGACCAGGATCGAATTCCAGGTCTGCACGTACAGGCCTAGTCGCGATTTTGATTCTGCGGGGCTAGACATGCCCTGCCAGATCAGAATTGCATCTGCCCCGTGCATTCAGTTCCTATCAGGAACACAGGGGCATGGACATCCTGTACGGAATGGGGCCCTGTGTGACTTGTTAAGAATATTGGGCCCAGTTTTCCAAGGCATTTACACGGTTTACAGAGCTGTAAACCGTGTAAATGCTGCTGACCAGGATATTGAACGGCACTAACATGGTTAGTGCTGCTGAATGTCCCCGGCTAACGCCGCTATACACCCTGATGCTAACCACTTTGCATCGGTGCTTGTCGTGGGATTACGGAGCATGTCGTGGGTGGTGACATTAGTTCACTGGGTAGCAGCGATAATGCCCTGCTACCCGGTTAGCTACTGTGGGTAAAAACTTAGAAACATGATGGCAGAAAAAGACCACATGGCCTATCTAGTCTGCTGTTCCATATCAACTACAGTAGTCCCATTTTTATCTTTTGCTGCACCTATCTTTTATCTGAGGGAGCTAACCGGGCAGCGGTGCAATATCGTCGTTACCCAGTTAGCTTATGTGGCTCCCAACCATGTGCAATGACCTTGGATATTCAATGCCGGGGCCACATATAGTGGTGCATTGTGGCATATAGTGGCCGTAGTGGCACATAGCCATCCCAATTGAATATCGGGCCCATTATTTATAAAATGCATGGAGGTCCTTCTTTACAAAGCAATGCAGGCTTGTGTGCATGTAATTCAGGAACCTCAAAAGACATTCTTTCTTTGGGAAAAAATAAATAAAACTCCCTAAAGATAATAGTCTTGCTTTTAAACTGGTGTGAAATGTTTGCAGATAATTTCAGTATGTCATTAAGATTTCTTTTATGGGTTCAAGATGCTGGTAGATTTAAATAAGTCTTTGTTCCTTTAGCAGTCCCAAGTGCATATTGTTAGCTCTAAAGGAATTCTGATTCCAAAGTAGTTTTTCCTATTTTGTAGCTATAAAAAAAAAACAAATAAAAGCTTTTAGAAAACTGGTGAGAAGCAGTTTGAGTTTATTGAACTTATTTTTAATAAATTATTAGAAATAAGTATTTCAGGCAGAAACAAAATATGTAAGAAATGAGGCTTGTAGGACTGGCCGTTAACAAATAGTAATTTCATTTCTTCTAACTAATTGTTTTCTATGGAGTTATGCTGAGCATGTTGTTATCTTCTAATATGTGTGTAATTTGCATTTTCTTAAGAAGGCCTTGCTTGTATTTATCAGGTGCACTGGGTTGGATCGCTTGTCTTCACCTTCTGTACAGATGATCCGAAATAAATTACCACCATTAAACTCGGAAGCATTTGAACAACATCTTTCTGTGCCTGGGTCACGGCATGCAACTGTAAGATTTGTCTATTTTAATTATAAAGTAGCCGAGATTATGATAGCAGATGAAAAATGGAAGACCCTGTTACAGATTCGCAGAAACTACCCTTCTTGCTGCTTGATCTTTATTTCCTAGAGTGTACTGTTGTGACCCCCCTGCCTAGGCCGATGGCCGGTAGGGAAAAGGGCTGCCTTATTTGCCCTTTGAGTATTGTCCCAGGCTTAGGTTGCCAGTACTGAATGCTGGGACTTGTAGTTTTGTATACTCTCCAAGCAAAGTAGTGTGACCACACAGTTTGTCAGGCAAAACAAAGAAATTTATTCCGGGGTTTCTCCCTCGCATCAAAATTCATAGCGCATAAACAAGGCAAGGATCATTTCTCCAAATTAAATAATGAAGGTGAACAAAACAGGCTTAACATCAAAGTCAGAAATATTCTTTCCACAGCAGCGGCACTCAGCTTCCTTCAGACAAATGCCTTTCTCTGCTATGGCTGTTAATTTACATCAGGCAGACTTTAAAACTTCTTAGTCAGGGTTTTCTTTCTCACTCAGCTTAACAAACCCAGGGTAAATAAGCTTTTTCACCTGGCCTGAGCCTAGCACATGTTTGACTTACAAAATGAGCATTCCATTTCTACTACGTCATCAACACAAGGGCTTTCAAACATTTCTATCTGCATATCTTCCACGGCTTCATTTGAATCTTCTTCTAGGAAGCTTATATCAGAAGGTTTAAACTTCTCACTCTGCAGAAACTCTTTTAGCTTCCCTAAAAAGTATTCTTTCTGCTCTATATCAGCACAGCTTAAAGAAGGAGTTTCTCTCTCATAGAAAAGCTTCTCAACAGCTTTTAAAGCTGACTCACGGCACTTACTTGCACTGCTCCTGTTCCTGGCTGGAACTGCTTTCCTTGTCTTTTGGCTAGCACAGCTTTCAGAGCTTTTCCTCAGCTCTCTGACCACTTCTTCAGAAAAGCTTCCGTTAGGAACTGTAGCAAACTTGTCTGCCCCACCTCTCTTACTTGGCTGGCTCTCTGAGCTGTTTCCCCACGTGGAAACAAACCTTTCCAGCTTTCCTTCTCTGGGGTGCTTTAGGACAGGTTCCAACCTTGGTTCCACTGCTTTCTGAGGGCAAGAATCAGCTGTCTTTCCTCCTCCTCTCCTTTGCTCCTTAAGCTCCCTTCTCTCGTGGCTTCCTTCCTCGTGAATGCTTTCCTCCTGACTACTTTTACCAAACTCTGAAGCCGTTTTAAAATGGTGCTTCTTTTCAGCCACACCCTCCTCTCTGCACATGTGATAGCTGTTAGGGCTCAACCTAGCTCTTACGTCACTGCTTGGGCAGGGTTTAGCTCTAGCTACTGCATGCTCGGGTGGCTTGTGGTTTCCATGGGAACCCTGTTTACATCTGTTTTTAAAGGCACATTCCTCATTTCTCTGCCATTCCATCTCATCTTCACAGCTCACCTTATCACATATTCCCCCCCTTAAGATATTACAGGCTGGGGTGATATCATCTTCACAGCACATAATTCTAGCTGAAGCATTTATCTCATCCTCCTTTCTGCTGTCTACGAGCACACATAGCCAACTGGGCCAGTGCTACCCTTTCGTGCCAGGGCTTCAATAGATTAACATGATAAATCTGTCGGCGGCCTTTCTTATTCTCCAATGAATAGGTCGCAGGGCCTACCTGTTCGACTACTCGGAAGGGCCCTCTCCACTGGCTCTCAAACTTCGGGACTGCTCCCGCTACCATGACAATTACTTTTTCGCCAATAGCAAGCTGGCGAGGCTTGGTATTGCGATCATAGTATGTTTTCTGTTTCTGTTGACTTGCTTTCAAATTGTCCTCTGCTATCAGGGAGGTTCGTGTCAAACGACCTCTCAAGTCTCTCAGAAATTGGGGAACCCCTATTTCCTCTATTCCTGGTTCTACCCATTGTTCTCTGAGGATATCCAAGATATCCCTTGGGGACGAGATAACTTTCTGATAAGCGGGACAAGCCTCACAAAACCTAGTGGTCTCCTTGAGCACTCCTGGCCAGTAGAATTGCGCCAGAACTTGGTCCAGTGTTCCCTGAACCCCTTTGTGCGCTCCTATGGGATAGTCATGAGCGTGTCTAAGCACCAAGGTTTTGAAAGTGGTAGGTACCACCAGCTGCTTGCGCGTGTCTCCCGTAGCTGGATCTACACTTTCCCTATATAGAATTCCTCTATCAAGCAAAAACCTGGGTAAAGTATCCCTCCCTTCTTGGGCATACTTGAAAGCCTGGCTGAGAGCGGGGTCAGCCTGCTGCTCTTTCGGGAAGGAAGGAAACTTATCCATTAGCTCTGCTGGGACCCAGGGTAACTCCATCCCGGCCCTTACTTCAGCTCTACTCCGGGAGCGAGTCTGACGTTCCCAACGCTTTTCTCCTTTCCCCTTTTTGGCCTTAGCTACTGGGGCTGTTACTAAGGCTTCATGCGAAGGAAGGTTCTCCAGCTCTACCGCTGTAGATTCCCCTTCTTCCTCCAAGGCCTTGGTTTGGCTTCTCGTGGAAACCATTCCTCCATTTACACATAGACCCTGTTGGAAACCTTTCTGGAACTGTGGCCAGTCTCTCCCTAACACTACTTCTTTGGGCAAACGGGGCACTACTGCTACTGGGATCTCTTTCTCTATCCCTAGCCCTTTTACTAGAACTCGGTAGATGGGATACGTGGACGCTGTCCCATGTACACATCTAATCTTCACTGTGCCATTAGGTGAACGGGGTATTCCTTTGCCTTGGGCCCCTATCTTTCGCCACAGGCTTCTAGAAAGCATAGACTGGTCAGATCCAGAATCTAATAAGGCTTTTGCTGTTACTCCTTGCACTGTAACTGCTAACAGAAAACCTTCTCTAGCCTTTCCTGGGTCATCTATTATTAATGCTGTTTTCACCTTACACTCACGTTGTAAGTGACTATCACTTCCACACTTGAAACATGTTTGTTTCACATCTCTCTTTCTATCCACAGGCAAACACACATTATTAACAATACTCTTTGGCCTCTCTCCCCTTTCTAATGAAGCATATGTTGCCTTTGTAGAAGCAAAGCTCATTTCTTGGGCGGTGACATCCACCTCAAGGAATCGCTTGGTGAGCAAAATAGCCTCCTGGGTGCTTCGGCAACCCTGCATTATCAGGAAGGTGCGTACCTTTACTGGAATAGCTGCCAAGAATTGTTCTAATATGATGCTATCTAATATGGCTTCCAGCGTCTTACCTTCTGGTTCCAACCATTTATTACCCAGACCTTTCAGACGGTGGTATAACGCTCTGGGTGTTTCACCGGATCCTAATCTGGCGTTCCTCAATAAACGGTGGTACACCGAGGGTGTTAGACCTAACCTGTCTTTGATAGCTCGCTTTACCTCCTCGTAGTCATTGGCAAAAGCCGGGGGTACAGTCTGGTAGGCGGCTAAAGCCTCACCGGTGAGTGATAGTGCCAACCGGACTATCTATTGGTCTTTTGGCCAATTAGCTATCTGAGCCACACGCTCGAACGCTTCTAAGAAATCGTCCACATTGTCCTTGTCAGTTAACTGACCAAACCCTAGTGTCCCTTTGGACCACAGTCCAAAAGTGCTAGCTGGACACGTTCCTGCTGAACCTGGGGTAGGAGGGCTGGGCTCTGGTTCCTTCTTGATGCCCTGCATCCATGCCTCCATCAGGTTGATCAGCGGCCGTTGCTGAGCCTCTATTCTGGCTGCCGCTCGCTCTTGGATCTCCAGTGACAGCTTCCTCTGCCGTTCGAACTGGGAAGCGATCCAGGCGAGGACCTCCTTGACTTCCATAGTCATCTTGCTCTGGAACGACAAAAGAGACAACAGGACCACCCAAGTGAGGTACAAAAATATACTTTGCAGTATTCTCCTTTGTCGCTGGTTACAGCACTGCCCCCCAGTACCCGTATCCTTACTAATCCCAGTTAGATACGCATTACCTGGTACTGGTGGTGCTTCACGCTTGTACAAACGTTGGTCTCGGTAGACCTCAGACTCTCCGTCTCAGTCCTGATGAAATCCAGAACTGAATTCTTCCTGTAGACTTGACCACTGCGCTGTTTTGGTTTTAAATCCTTGTGCATACGTCCTAGCGCCGAATCCTGCCAACTACGCCACTCTGTCGTGACCCCCGGCCTAGGCCGATGTCCGGTAGGCAAAAGGGCTGCCTTATTTGCCCTTTGAGTATTGTCCCAGGCTTAGGTTGCCAGCACTGAATGCTGGGACTTGTAGTTTTGTATACTTTCCAAGCAAAGTAGTGTGACCACACAGTTTGTCAGGCAAAACAAAGAAATTTATTCCGGGGTTTCTCCCTCGCATCAAAATTCATAGTGCATAAACAAGGCAAGGATCATTTCTCCAAATTAAATAATGAAGGTGAGCAAAACAGGCTTAACATCAAAGTCAGAAGGCAGACTTTAAAACTTTTCAGTCAGGGTTTTCTTTCTCGCTCAGCTTAACAAACCAGGGTAAATAAGCTTCTTCACCTGGCCTGAGCCTAGCACATGTTTGACTTACAAAATGAGCATTCCATTTCTACTACGTCATCAACACAAGGGCTTTCAAACATTTCTATCTGCATATCTTCCACGGCTTCATTTGAATCTTCTTCTAGGGAGCTTATATCAGAAGGTTTAAACTTCTCACTCTGCAGAAACTCTTTTAGCTTCCCTAAAGCTCTATATCAGCACAGCTCATATCAGCTGTATATCAGCACAGCTTAAAGAAGGAGTTTCTCTCTCATAGAAAAGCTTCTCAACAGCTTTTAAAGCTGACTCACGGCACTTACTTGCACTGCTCCTGTTCCTGGCTGGAACTGCTTTCCTTGTCTTTTGGCTAGCACAGCTTTCAGAGCTTTTCCTCAGCTCTCTGACCACATCTTCAGAAAAGCTTCCGTTAGGAACTGTAGCAAACTTGTCTGCCCCACCTCTCTTACTTGGCTGGCTCTCTGAGCTGTTTCCCCACGTGGAAACAAACCTTTCCAGCTTTCCTTCTCTGGGGTGCTTTAGGACAGGTTCCAATCTTGGTTCCACTGCTTTCTGAGGGCAAGAATCAGCTGTCTTTCCTCCTCCTCTCCTTTGCTCCTTAAGCTCCCTTCTCTCGTGGCTTCCTTCCTCATGAATGCTTTCCTCCTGACTACTTTTACCAAACTCTGAAGCCGTTTTAAAATGGTGCTTCTTTTCAGCCACACCCTCCTCTCTGCACATGTGATAGCTGTTAGGGCTCAACCTAGCTCTTACGTCACTGCTTGGGCAGGGTTTAGCTTTAGCTACTGCATGCTCGAGTGGCTTGCGGTTTCCATGGGAACCCTGTTTACATCTGTTTTTAAAGGCAAATTCCTCATTTCTCTGCCATTCCATCTCATCTTCACAGCTCACCTTATCACAGTACCCAAACATATCAGCACCATCCACACAATAATCCACCAAACAAGTCAGGCTGAATAGAGCTAGATTCAAAAATATTATTTCATAAACATGATTTTCTGTTTTTGTCAGACCATTTGTAATGGATTCCAATCCCTTACGCAACAAACTTTCCTTTTAATCAATTTTTAATCACTTTTTTTCATAGGCTTTATGATATAAAAATAAAGCAACTCTGAGCTTAATCAGTAACCAAAGAAAAGCCTCCCATGGAGTTTCCGACCATCATGAGGGACAGCTTCCAAATTCTGCTCTTAAGGAAGAAAAATTCCAAGACCGACACAATACCGCGTTTCGAACCCCAAAAAAAGTCTTACTTTTCTTACATTCATAACTATAGCTGTTTCTTGGTTTAACATTTGCAGTGTTGGTTTTGATATTTGCAGTGTTGCCTTTTGTTGCTTTGTGAGTCCTGGTAGTGCTGTTATTATATGGCAGGTTTGCTATGAGTTCTAAATGGGCAGAGTTTATAGTACTTCCAAATGTGCCTGGCGGTTGGCACTGGAGTATAGTAATGTAGAAATCTGGTAGTCTTTCTTTATCCAGATACTCATTAAGAGGCATGTTTACTATACGTTAGTGCATATTAACATTATGCAAATATTTATGCAAATGAGGCCCCTTATGTAAATGGAGCCCTGTAATGAGTCTCCGCACATGGTCCTGCATCCCCCCTTGGGCCACCGCTGCTCCTGTCATGCTTATTGTGGGAGAGTAAAGAAGAATGCTTACCTGAATGGTTTTTATCATGTGTGAAAATTTTTTTTTAAGGATCTGAAAGAAAATGTGGACTTGTGTGCACTATCCTGCCGAGCTTCTTTAGGAGTCTGTACCTTAGATTGGGGGTTGTCAATTGGTTGCTATAGAGCCACAGGTGTTTCTCCTCCCCTTGCTAAATGTGGCGCATGCCTGTTTGTTGCCATGGCAATCGGTCAGCATCGCAGAGGACAGGAAGGAGGTAAGGGATTAGGGCAGGGAACCCATGCAGTGGCTATGAAGAACAGAGAAGAGATGTGATATAGAGGACTGCTGGAGAGCTTCAAGGGTAGAGTGTTCATGTAAAATACTTGGGGGGGGGGGGTAGAGGGAGTATGAAAAAGCCAAGGATGGTATAGAAGGAATTTGAAAAACCTTGGGAAAAACAAGAGAGGCAGGGGGAGAAAAAGGCAGAGGTAGTGATGGGGTAACTGTAGGAGCCAGAAATGGTATCGGGTTATGAATGGGGCAGAAGTGGTGTGTGTCTGAGGGAAAGTCAGAGGTGGTGAAGAGGGGGAGGGAAGGTAAAAGTGCCAGAAATAGTGATAAGTAGAAGGTGTTACGCTGAGGCTGAGCTACTCTCTCCTGTGGGTATTATAGAGGAATAGAGGCTGAGAGAAACTGGGTAGTTTGGGGTGAGAGAGACTTTGGTCTGAATGTGAGGGGTGGAGAACAGAAAATGGAAAAAGCATGGGGGATGGAGGATAATGCTGGGCAGAGCATGAAGGAGAGGAAGAGAGAGGGACACAGGCCAGTATGAGGAGGTAAGGGGTGTATGTAAGAGAGATGGACACTGGGCGGGGGGGGGGGGAGAGAGGAGGAGAGGCTGAGCAGAAACTGCTGGGGAGTGGTGTGCAGTTACTGACAGAGACTGATGTAAACAGAATATGATAGAAAGAGAGTGATGGTGAGGGATGAGAGAGATGGAGAGATTAGGAATAAGTTGAGAGAGATGGAGAGATTAGGAATAAGTTGAAGAGTCTCTTTTGGGGATTCCCTTAATTGTCAGGGGGGCCTCCTCTTGTAAAGGTGAAGTTTAGTATTTTGTCTTCTGGTTCTTTGGCTCTTGGTGCCTGAAAGACTGTCTGTCCCTAGTTTAGGGTTCAGTCCACTGCTCTTTTTCAGTTTACACAAGAGCATACCTAGACTGACCAAAAATGCTGCTCCCTCAGCAGAGATAGGTGGATTTTGTGAAGTCACAAAAGCACTGTGGGGGCAGTATTCACTGGAAAACTGGCCACATAAATTTATATGGATTATCCATATAACTTTATTTAAAATTTCAGCCAAGCAGTGCACTTAAGTGTGAAGCCTGAAAATGCAGATATAACTTTATACACGTCGGCACCAATGGAGCCCTTGCGGAACATTTCCCAGCTTTCAAAGAAAGCCTTTGGGACATGCTACCACACATGAATAGTCCCCTTCCCACCCAAGGATGCCATCTTGCTCAGTCTCCTTTTTTTCCGTGGAGCCCAACGGACATCTGTCTAATTTCCCCAGAAAAAATCCTTGCTATATCCTCAGAAGATTAGCTGTTCCTGGTTTGCATACCAGTTCCTCTTCCTGCCCCTCGAGCCAGCACCGTTTTCGGCTCCTTTCCCCTCTTTTTGATCGAGGCTTGCCTCGACCAATGTTCACGCCCTTTTTCGCCCTGGGGTCGTTGACCCTGGTCTGGTGTTTCCCCACCATGCCCCCCAGTAGGTTTAAAAAATGTGATCGCTGCAGTCAAACCATGTCTGTCACTGACACCCATGACTACTACCTACACTGCCTGGGACCAGACCATGATAGCACCTCCTGCGACCAGTGCCAGGCCATGACACCTAAAACCAATAAAAAGAGGTTGGAGTTGCAGGAGAAACTGTTCCCCATATCCGACTTGGCACCCACCTCCCTGATGACGAGCTCCAAACCCAGCACTTCTCCGAAAAAGCTTCAGGTTACATAATAGTCACTTTAGTCATTTTCTGACACTCATTTATGTGTTTCGAATCATTAATCTTCTCATAAATTGCTTGGGATAAAATATTTACTTTATTTCTACAATACTTATCTTTACTTTAAATATTTCACTTCAAACTTGTGCCGACTCTTCAGTGTGTGATCATGCTTCTGAACTTGCTTCATAAGGTCGGTGGTGTTCTTAACTCTCCTATGATGACATAAAAAAATGTTCTACAATTAACAAAGAGGTTACTTGATCAAATGCGCTTATTAAGGAACAGCCTGATTGCTATATTTTGTAGCAGTCAAAGCCTTTTTAAAGAAGAGACTTATTTATTTAACAACTCCTCTATACCGCTGTATCTCCTAGTCATGGCAGTTTACAGGGAACAGATTAGAACAGAAACTCGAAAGTTACATAGAAGACATTGAACAACATAAAACTGTACAAAATGAAACTGTATAAAATATAAAATACAACCAATGAAGACTGAATCTTAAAATATGCAGTGTAGTTGAGTAGCGCTACTCTATGAAAAACTTTAAGCCATGCCCTTGCTCCACCCAAAATCGCACTCTGTTTTTGTATAGTGATTTACATAGCCAAAAGTTAACTATATAAGCACATGTAGAAGTTATTTGGTCAGTACCCAGTTGATGGAATAAGTGTTTTTAACTATTGGCCTGTATGTTTATGGGTAAGTTGTTTTTTCTCCAAAGGTAATTATTTTCAGTGGGTTCTTGCAGACCAGGATTAGCAGACTTAAGGAATGGCCTGAGCGGTATATCAAATGTAACAATAAACATAAACATAAATGTTTCAAAAGGAGACAAGAAAATTCAAGAAAAGTGTCTGGAAATTAAATGGGCCACAGGATAACTCTGTACTTTCGAAAAAGATGACCTATGAAAACACCAAAGACTGGAAGTTCAGAAACAATCAGTCCATAGATTTACATGACACTTAAAGAGAACCAAGGCGAAAAAGACAGAAGAGAAGCTCCTGCAAACTGCACACTATATTGTGGGAGGACACCGGAGAGTGAGGAGGTAAACTCCTCCTCGCTGCTTCGATCCACCAATCCAGTATCCCCCTTCCACTGGCAGTGGGACTTTTGAAAATATTGAACACTGGACAGTGGGGAACATCATGGGAGGTCGTTGGAGAATGAGGAGGTAAGCTCCTCCTTGTTGCATCAATCCACCAGTCCGGCACCACCTTTCCGCCAGCAGCGTGACTTTTGAAAGTAGTGAACACCAGATGGCAGAGAACATCATGGGAGGACATGGAAGAGTGAGGAGGTAAACTCCTCCTCACTGCATCAATCCACCAGTCCGGTGCCACCCTTCCACCAGCAGTGGGACTTTTGAAATTAGTGAACACCAGGCAAGGAACATCATGGGAAGACGCCGGAGAGGGAAGAGGTAAGCTCCTCCTTGCTGTATCGATCCACTAATCTGGCACCACTCTTCCACCAGAAGCGGGACGTTAAAATCCATACACTGAACGGTGTGTCGGTGCCTGGCGGGGTCACACCTAAGAGCCCCGCCAAAGGCATGGTCTTTGGCAGGCACTGAGGCAGAACCCACACCCTAACCAAAAACTAACCAGGATAAAATACACTCCAGAACCGGCAGAACTCTTATCACGGAGATCTACCAACCCCCCACAAACCAGCACAAGTAAAAGGACATCATCATGATCCAACTATACGACCAACTCTACTCCCTTCTTGCCCTACTCATCCTCACCACCACCACAGACTCCCTCCTACTCACAACCCCAAGCCCTCCATCACTCTTTCCTCCCTCCTCCTACAACCTACAACCCATACAATCACCCTCACAACCCCACCCTCAACACAAGTAGCTACCTCCCCCCTCCACTCGCGCAACCCACAATACCTCATCATCATTCCAGTAATCAAGGATCTGCACACCCACACAAACAAAACACCCAACTCTTTTAAAATCCTCAACTGTGCATTCATAAATTCACGATCTGCAAAGAACAAAATCACCACCATATGAGATCACTCCATCATGCAAAACCTGGACATCCTATGCAATACAGAGTCCTGACTTGCAGAATCTGACAGTCTTCCTGAACCAAATCAGACCTCCCAACTACAGCCTCTTCCACTACCTATGAACTCACCGCAAAGGAGGGACATCCTGATCGCCAGATCAATCCTGAACCACCACAAACTAGCTGCAGAAAGCACCGTAGCCATGGACACACTCACCATAGTCAACAGGCAACTGATCCTCTGCCTAGGCTCCCACTCACCATCTGCTCCAACTAATGACCTCTCCGACCTACTCCATATCATCCTAGAAATCAACTAGAAAAACAAGGACCTCATCCTACTGAGAGATCTCAACCTCCAGTCGGTTCCAATAAAACAAGCAACAACCTTCATGGAAGCCATGGCAGGAATGGATTTCTTACAAATCATAAACTCACCAACTCACAGCAAAGGTAATACCTTGGACCCCATCTTCATAAGCAACAACCTTATCCATATGGACCCCTCCCCACCAATCCAGATCCTCCCAGTACCCTGATCAGACCACAACCTAATAAGCTTTCATCTTCCCATCAGTACATCCCCAAAACAAAATTTATTTATTTAGAAAACATTTGTATACCGCTACTTCCTACGATCAGCAGCGGTTTACTTTACATAATCATAATGTATCGTACAATACAGTGAATTTTTAAGATATACAGTTAGATTGAGTATTGATTTACACATCAAAGGAAGATCAATTGGTTTCAATATACATTAGATGAGAGCTCACAAATCTAAATATACATTTAATTGTAGGGGTGTGGGTGGGGGCAGAAATATACAAATATACAAGGTTAAATACCGGCTTACTAAATGCCTTTGCGGCAGTCAGAAACTATCTAGGTTCAGCGAGCATAGGGGTGTCGCAGTCTAAGTCAGGTGGTAGTGAACCTGGAATAAGTGGGTTTTGAGTTTTTTTCTAAAGTCTCTCAAATCATTCGTTGATCGTAGCTCATGAGGGAGTTGGTTCCAGTGGATTGGTGCTGCATATGAGAATGCTCTATTGCTTGTTTCTGCTTTGACAGTTCTTATGCTGGTTGGTACACAGAGAGTGTTGCGATTTATGGTTCTTCTGTTCCTGCTGTGTGGTTGGATAGTGATTAGTTTGTTGAGATAGGATGGTGCGATATTGTGAATGTGTTTAAAAGTGGTTATGAGAAGTTTGAATATGATGCGGGCGGCAACTGGGAGCCAATGCAGCTCCATTAGTACTGGCGTACTAACCATAACCAACACACGAGACGCTTCAAGCAATTTGACAACCATGACATCCCAGAACAAACCATTACTGAAGCAGCCTCAACCTTGACCCACTTACAGACCCCATGGTACACTCCAGACCTCCGAAAATGCAAATCACAACTCCAAAGACAAGAATGCAAATGGAGGAAATCTGAACTACCCTCAGACCAATCTTGTTATATAACCCTACTAAGTGAATACAACCATGCTACAAACTGCTCTACCAAATCTACCACACTAAACTAATTCAAAGGTCACTCCGTCAATCAAGAGAACTATTTACCCTAGTAAAAGAACTCCTGAAACCCTCCACTGACAACACCTCCAACATCTCCATCACCCCACAACAGCTGGCCGACTATTACTCTACTCGCCATTTCCAACTCCCCACCCAAACAAGCCTACTCCCCAAATAACCTCTGCAGAACATAAGAAAATAAGATATGCCATACTCAGTCAGACCAAGGTCCATCAAACCCAGTATCCTGTTTCCAACAGTGGCCAATCTAGGTCATAAGTACCTAGCAGTCTCCCCAAAAGACACAGGTTCCTCAATGCTTGTATTGGGTCAAGCAGTGATATCCTGGGTCCCTTTTAATAATGGTTTATGGACCTTTCCTCCAGGAACTTGTCCAAACCTTTTTTTAAACCCAGCTACAATAGCAGCTTTTACTAAATCCTTCGGTAACAAATTCCAGAGTTTGATTACATGTTGAGTGAAAAAATATTTTCTTTTATTAGCCTTAAATAGGTTACCCTGTAGCTTCGTTGCATGTCCCCTAGTCTTTTTATATTCTGACGACATAAACAATTGATCGATGTTTACCCGTTCCACTCCATTCATTAATTTATAGACCTCTATCATATCTCCCCTCAGCCATCTCTTTTCCAGGTTGAAGAGCCCCAACCTTTTTAGCCTCTCTTCATAGGAGTATCCTTCCATCCCCTTTACCATTTTGGTGGCTCTTCTTTGCACCTTTTCTAATAACGCTATATACTTTTTAAGATACGGCGACCAGAATTGCACACAATATTCAATGTGCGGTTGTACCATGGAACGATACAGAGGCATTATAATATCCTTTGTTTTATTTTCCATTCCTTTCCTTATGATGCCTAGCATTTTATTTGCTCTCTTTGCCGCCGCTGCACACTGGTCGGAGGGTTTCAACATGTTATCCACGATGACGCCTAAATCTTTTTCCTGGATAGTGGTTCCCAATGTGGAACCTTGCATCGTGTAACCATAGTTTGGGTTGTTCTTTCCTAGGTGCATAACTTTGCACTTGTCCACATTAAATTTCTTCTGCCATTTGGATGCCCAGTCTTCTAATTTATCAAGATCCTCTTGCAATTTTCCACAATCCTCTTGGGTTTTAACAACTTTAAATAGTTTTGTGTCATCTGCAAATGTGATAACCTCACTCGTTATTCCCTTTTCCGGGTCATTTATGAATATGTCAAAAAGTAGCGGACCCAGCACAGATCCCTGGGGTACTCCACTATTCACCTTTTTCCATTGGTAAAATTGGCGATTTAGCCCTACCCTCTGCTTTCTATCCTTTAACCAGTTCCTGATCCACAATAGTACACTGCCTCCTATCCCATGACTTTTTTCTTTTGCCAAAAGTCTCTGATGAGGGACCTTGTCAAAGGCTTTCTGAAAGTCCAGATACATATATCAACTGACTCACCTTTGTCTACCTGTTTATTCACACCTTCAAAAAAACATAACAAATTAGTATGACAAGATCTTCCTTCTCTAAAGCCATGTTGGCTGTCTCCCATTAAACCATGACTATCTACATGTTCAGTAATTTTGTTCTTTATGATGGTTTATACCATTCTTCCCGGTATTGATGTCAGGCTCACCAGTCTGTAGTTTCCCGGATCATCTCTGGAACCCTTTTTAAAAATTGTCGTTACATTGGTGATCCTCCAATCTTCAGGTATTACAGATGATTTTAATGATAGTTCACAGATTACTAATAGCAGGTCTGTAGTCTCATTTTTTAGTTCTTTCAACACCCTTGGATGTATACCACCCGGTCCAGGCGATTTGCTACTCTTCAGTTTATCAAATAGTTGCAATACATCTTCCCGGTGTATCAATATTTCTTTCAATTCTTCCACAGTATCACCTTTAAATACCACTTCAGTCATGGGTAACATCCCTACATCTTCCTCAGTAAAGACCAAAGCAAAGACTTCATTCAGTCTCTCCGCTATAGCCTTGTCTCCTCTTACTGCCCCTTTTACCCCTCTATCATCTAATGGTCCGACTGACTCTCTCACAGGTTTTTTGCTATGAATGTACTTGAAAAAGTATTATGCGTTTTTGCTTCCACAGCAAGTTTCTTCTCAAATTCTTTCTTTGCCTGCCTTTATTTATTTATTTTATTTTATTTATCTATTTCTTCTATACCGCCCCTTCCAGAGATCAGGGGCGGTTTACATGGAACAATTGTATACATTCGTATAACATTACATAGAACAAGAACTTTAACTTGCTAGTGCTTGTGCTGTTTCGTCATTTGGCTCTTTTTTCCATTTCCTGAAAGATGCTTTTTTGGCAGCAATAGCCTCTCTGACCTCACCTTTAAACCATGCTGGCAGTTTTTTAGACTTCCTTCCACTTTTCTTAAAGCGTGGAATACAGCTTGTCCGGGCTTCCAAGCTTGATGTAAGTCTTTAACCTTTGCAACTGCTCCTTTTAGCTTTTTCTTAAACATTTTCCTCATTTTATCATAGTCTCCCTTTCAAAAATTAAAAGGTGGTACTGTGGATTTCCTTACCATCCCTCCTCCATTAATTAAATCAAACGTGATCATGCTATGATCACTATTGCCAAGTTGCCCCAACACCCTTATCTCTTGCACCAGATCTGGTGTTCCACTAAGGACTTAAGTCTAAAATGGCTTCCCCTCTGGTCCGTTCATGAACCAGCTGCTCCAAATAGCAGTCATTTATTTCATCTAGAAACTTTATCGCCCTAGCATGTCCTGCTGTGACACTGACCCAGTCAATACTGGGGTAATTGAAATCACCCATTATTATTACTGTTCTGTAACTTTTGTTAGCTTCCCTGATTTCATTGAGCATTTCATCATCCATTTGTTCATTCTGGCTAGGCGGTCGATAGTAAAAACTTTGACCACATCGCCAGTGAAAACATCAAAATCACCATTTCATCCTTCAACACTACAATATCCCCACTGGACTCCTGCCCTGTGAACTGGATCAAAGCCACAAAGACCGAACTTTCCCGATTCCTCGCAAAACTCACCCAAACCTCCCTGCAACAAGGTGAAATACCAACCTGCCTAAAACCTCCTCGATCTAACCATTACTAAAAAAAAAAACCATCTAGACCCCATTGACCCGTTATCCTACAGGCCCATAGCAAGCCTACTATTCATAGCCAAAATAATCGAGAAGACTATCCAACATCAACTGCAAGAATACCTCAACACGCATTTCCAGCTTTACCTGCAACAACATGGATTCCGACTGCACCATGGAGTGGAAACCCTCTTAATCTCTCTCATGAACAACCTCATAAAAGGAATTCAAAACACCCACCAAGGATTCATATTAATATGTATTGAGATCTCAGCAGCTTTCAATACCATCAACCACAACATGCTCTTACAATGCCTATAGTCAATAGGACTCTAAGGTGCCATACTGAAATGGTTCCAAGCCTACCTTCTCAACAGGCTCCAATGAATTAAAATTGGGGCAATCTCATCAACCCCTACTCTCAGACTCAAGGTGTCCCTCAAGGATCCACCCTCTCAGCACTACTCTTCAACATCTACTTGCAACCACTCTCCTTAATCATCCAATCACACAGCATTCACTATCACATCTCCACCAATGGCATCATGCTGTATGTACCACTCAGCCTAAAGAAACCTTCCTACAGTGAGCCTACAACAATGTTTTACAGGTGTCTCCAAATAGCTAGTCACAAACCACCTATCAATAAACCTCAAGAAAACCAAATCCTTATTCATCACCAAGAGCGACTCATTCACCCCACCCACATCCAATTCCGACTCGAATTAAAATACCTGGGAATCACCCTAGACCATCACCTCACCCTGAAGACCCAAGTAATGAACACAACAAAGTCAATCTACTACAAAATCCGATCTCTTCAGCATCTCCGTCCACTACTCCCTCCATCAGACCTCCGCTCTGCCCTACAAGCTCTGATTATGCCACACATCGATTACTACCACACATTTACCACGGACTACCACATTCAATGCTCCTTCCTCTGCAAACAGCCCTCCACATGAAGCTCAGATCATCCAAGGAGCCTCCAGATATCATCATATCACCCCCATCCTCAAGCACCTGCACTTGCTCCCCCTACAGAGCAGAATACAATACAAAATTCTCTTCATGATATTTAAAACTCTCAGTAACCAATCATCCCCTCACCTTTAAACCCTCATTGGACCACCCCAGACAAACTGACCACAAAGACGCTCCATAAGGAACATCCTAGCCACCTCTCAAGTAAAAAGAGAAAGCACTTAGTAAGCATATGCTAGATCCTTGGAGCACTATGTGCCCACCATCTGGAACTACATCCCTGACACAATAAGGAACACCAAAGACCCCCCATACGTTCCGCAAACTCCTCAAAACCTACCTGTTCACCCTGCATTTTTGACCCTCCACCTAATCCTCCCACCCTTTGTCAAACCTACCCCCCACAATGAAGAATGCTCTGTAAATAATTAAAGGTAGCATGCCTTTGCCAAAACGTAATGCAAAAATTTACTGTGCCTTGTCACTGTTGTTTAACCAGTTCAAAGTTCTAGGTACACCACTTTGACCTTTGCGAAAAGCAGTATAAAAGTTCAGTCAAATAAATAAATAAAATAAATACTGAGATTATAGCTAACTGACATTCTTTTTTTTTTTTTTTTTTTAAACTTTTATTTTCATTTTGCAACAAACAAAAGAAACAACACACCAAAAGAGACAAAACAAGTATACAATAAGGAAAAGTAAACCCATTACCCCCCACCCCGGTGCTTTTTCTCTACCCGTTTGTATCAGCATGTGAGCGCTGCCAATTAACAGTGATTATACATCAAACGATCAAAAAAGTATCCACAATACAGCATGATCATGAGACAGAGATATATACAAAGTTAGACAGTCAGATGAGAGCATTTAGCAAAATGTACATATTCATTGAGCATCTTCCATTGAGACCAATGAGAAGGAGTCTGAACGGAGGAAGCGAACAGACGAGGTATTTGTTCATATTTACTGTAGAGACAGGCATGATTCCACCATACATTGAGGCTCAGATGGGAACTAATTGCCCAGTATTACTTAATTAGGGAAATAGCAATGCCAAGCATAAAGTTCAAAAGGAGATAAGCCATTTTTGGGAGAGAGGGGATCCCCGCAACTGGGCGAAGTCCCACTATCCTCCAAGAAAGGGACTCCTGAGAGTGCGATATAGACTAAATACGACCCCAGACCCGACTCCAGTAATACTGTAGTGCGGGATATTCATGCATAACATGAAGTAATAAACCAATGGCCGCAGGACGTGTCCAGCAACCATTACCCTGAGTAGTGTTCCATTTGTCTAATCTGTGAGGAGTGTAAAAACACCGGTGGGCTAGAAAGAAGAGGGTCGGAGTGAGTGAGGCGGGTCGGGAACCCGTGTCCCTCTGCTCCAGATAAGGCTCCATTGCTCCGAGGTTGAAGTCACATGCAATTCTCTCTCCCATACTTTCTGCGCTATAGAGGTATCTCTAGTGATAGCATTACATAAGGTTTAGTAAAATTGGATGCTACACCCGGTGAACTACCGAGAGATCGGAAGTCTCCAATCAACCTTATGCAGAGAGTGCCGATGGCGGGAGTACTCTAGTGCTCCGAATACAATGCTGAAGTTGCACTGACCAGAGTCGGGAGTCGAAAGGTTGCATAAGAGTATTAAAGGCACCTAAAGTGTCGAAAAGCATTGGTGGATAGTGGGAGTCTAATGGGAGAGTCATACCAGGGAGTAAGGTAAGAGGAATCGGTGAGCAAAGGCCCGCTACTATATCTAGCCACACAGGTCTGCTCGGTACTGGATCTTCCAACCAACGAGCACCTTGTATGAGAAGAAAAGATTGAGGGAACACTTGAGTAAAATCGCCACCAAGTATTAATGGAGCATTGGCGGAGGCCGAGGCCAACTGCGCAAAACTTGCATAGTAAGCAGGGTTGTCCACATTCGGGGCATAGTGCAAATACACGTGAATTCACTATCTCCAACCTCGAGGTGTACACGGGCCCATCTACCCTCCATGTCAGCGCTAATATCAGGTACAGTAGCGTGCAAAAACTTCTTAACCAGAATGGTTATCCCGTACCATTTGGAAACGGTGGGAGAATAGGCAGCTACGATGTGAGGCCTAGCATTGAGTTTCAGTGTTTCAGCAGAGTGTAATGCGTTTCCTGAAGAAACACCAAATCAACATGCTCGTGGCTAAGATAGCTAAGGATTTTCTTTCCTTTGAGTGGACCAGTAATGCCTTTGACGATGAATAATAAGATTTTACATAAGGCCATTCAGAAAAGTTAAAATTCTGAGCATGATAGCACACATAATTTCACTGTGTCCCTCAAACTGACTGTATCTGGCTGTACACATGACATAGGAAAAATAAGCTAATATAATACAATGAAGCGCCCCACATTAACAAAGAAAACCGCAGTACGGTAGAGGAGAAGCAAAACCCCAAAATTACTGGCGACCATGTGTCTGCGGGGAGAAACCCCAGAGAAGGCCGAAATTGAAAAAACATATAACCTGTAGGACTGTGCGTGCTCCGAATCCGACCGAGGCACACATCATGAAGGGATAGGAGACCAAAGACAAAAGTCATACAGAGAAAGAAAGAAAGTCCAGGCTATTTCTGTGCTGGGCTATGACCGCCGCATCGGGCCCTTCAAAATGGCGGACAGAGCCGGCAGATAAGAGTCCAAGATTTGGGATTAGCGCATCTGCTCTGCTTCTTTGGAGTCCAAAAATGTTGATAGTAGATCAGGATCCTCGAACGTCCTGGTCTGGTTGTGGAGAGTCACTCGGAGCTTCGCTGGATACAACAGGCCAAAGCGAGCCTGTAGCTGTTGAAGTCGAGGGCGAAGAGCTAGGAGTTTCTTCCGACGGTCAACGGTAGGCTTTGCCAAATCAGGAAAGAAGGAGACCTTACGACCTTCAAATTCCAAATGATGATTCGCTCGGGCAGCATGTAAAATTTGTTCCACTTGTTGATATCGTAGCAAGCTAAAGATAATAGGCCGGGGGGTCGTGCGGTTGAGCGCCATGCGGGCAGGAACACGGTGTGCTCGATCGATTTCCAGTTCTCTGTGAAAAGTGATCTTCAGCAAGGAGGGAAGAGTTTGGAGCAAGAATTCTCTTATATCTCCTGCTTCCACCCCCTCCGGCATTCCGAGGAGCCTCACATTGTTGCGACGGGCTCGATTATTGCTATCTTCCAACTCCTTTTGAAGATTCTGTATCTGGCGCTCAGCCTTGTCCAGTTTGCCCAAGCGCACCTCGTGCGAGTCGAGGACCCCCGCCATATTGTCCTGCCGTAATGAAAGACCTTCAAGTCGGTCCTGGAGCACTCCAAAGTCTTCTCGCATGGCTCGGAGCGCTTCTCCATTGGACTGCACCAATTCCTTCACGCCGCGTATTTCCTCCAAAATCTCCAGGTGCATTGCGGGGTTTTCACGAAATGGAACCATCTTCTGTGGGGAGGACACCTCTGTTTTGGAGCGTTTTCCGTGAGAAGAAGAAGGAGACCCGAAGTCTAAGCGCGCTGGTTTATGGGCCGCCATCCCCCCCGAGGTGCCCCGGTCAGCTCGGAGCGAAATAGTAAATTTATATAGGTATTAAGTCAGGATTCTGAGTAGGCCTCTCGGGAGCTTCAACGCAAAGCGTCCTACCCGCTGGACATCAGGCTCCGCCCCCCCAGCTAACTGACATTCTATATGTGTCAAGCATTGCACAAGGAGCAACTTTCCTGAATGCAGGGTTGAAGATTTACAGGATTTCACTGCAGAAATCAAGCAGAGATACTTGCTGAAGATGTTAAAAATAATCTCCAGGAACAAGCAGGAATGTAGTCTTCCCATTTGGGTATCTTCGGTACCGATGGAGCCTGCGCGAGTAAGTTCCCCAGCGTCCAATAGGAAAGCTTTTGGGAGCATCCCACAGTGCCTGCGTGCTGCCTTCCCGCCTTTCCCAACTGTCCCTCTCCAGTTCTTCGTTTTCCATGGAGCCGACAGGTCGCACATCCTGTCACCGCAAAAAATTCCCTTCTTATACTTCTTTTTTGTGGTCGCGTCTGCCTTCCCTCAATGCTATACTGGTACCGTCGGTTCTTCTTTTCTTTTTTCTAAAAAAAACCCCCAAACCTTTGTTTCTGGAGTCTCTCTCCAGTAATTTTCCTCTCAGGTGCCACGCGCCATTTTGGGCACTAGGCCCAGTTTTTTGTCCCTCAAAATGGAAAAACCCGCTTTGGGTTTTAAAAAGTGTTCGAAGTGTGGCGGTACCATCTCTGTCACCGACACCCATGAGTGGTGCCTCAAATGTTTAGGTCTTGATCACTCTATTTCAGAGTGTGTTGCCTATGGGATGATGTCAAAAAGGGGCCGGCAAAACCGAGCTGCTAAGCTTAGCACCCTTTTTCCCTCCAATGCAGCCTCCGTGGCATCGACATCTTCCAGGGCTTCATCTTCCTCCCATGGATCTCAGGTAGCTAAACATAAATCTAGCCGGTCCTTAAAGGGTAGATCTCCTTCTAAACATCGAGATGCCTCTGGCGTTGCCCTTGAGGGACTTTCACCGGCAAAATTGCCCCGGCGGGAGGCTTCGGCTTCCAAAGCACTAACGGGGTTCCAGGATGTTCTCGAGGCTTCAACCTCCGCAGAACTACTGGTGCCATGCTCTGGGGTTCCGGCCGCTTTATCTGGCACCGATACCCAAGCATCGGCAGCGTCGATAGACCAGAGATTCTTGGCTATTGAACACAGTCTGGCGGCTCTTCTCACGGCCTCGATGCCCCTGAAACTGCTTCAGACAATTCAACCAGTACCGGCACCGATTGCATTGACATTAGCAGGTATTCTGCTGGGACCGAGTCATGTGTCTCTATCCGGCATCGACAAGTCGGTACCGGATCACTCCGATGCCGACTTCAATCGGTACCGTGCCTTGCACGATCACCCGGATCAGAGATACTTCGAATCCTCGGATGAGTCTGAAGACTCTGAAAGCTCTGCCGATACCAGAGTACTTCTTCCCGAGGATTCCTCTTCTCCTCAGCGTAGGATGTCTCCACCAGAGGATATGTCCTTTCAGGATTTTATCCGAGATGTGGCCTGAGGTCTTTCCATCATAGTGGCTCCTGAAAAAGAGCTTAGGGCAAAGGAATTAGAAATCCTACAATACCATAAAGCTCCCAAGGAGGCAGCTACCTTACCTATTCATGAGATCTTGCATGATCTTATGTTAAGGATGTGGGAAACACCTCTGACCACATCTCCTCATTCTCGAAGACTCGACACCATGTATTGAGTTCCTCCTTGTCCTGGGTTTCAGAAGACTCAATTACCACACCATTCCATGGTGGTGGATCAGCCATGAGACGGATAAAAAGTGCAAAAAGGCATGCATCTAATCCTCCAGGATGTGAGTATAAGACTCTTGACGCCTTTGGACGTTGATCCTTCCAGGCTTCCATGCTTTCTGCTAGGATCAGTTCCTATATCTTGTAGATGGGAATGTTTCTTAAGGAAGTCACAGGAGACTTAGAGCTTATGAGCCCTCTCCTTCCTGATGATAAAAAGCAAGATTATCTTGCTCTTGTTAAACATGTTCAGGATGTTTCCAAGTTTGTGAATCGTGCAGCCTTTGACTGCTTGAATGCGTAAGCAGAACCTCTGCTATTGCCATAGGTGCACGTAGGATTGCCTGGCTTCAGGCATCTGACTTGGAAATCTGGGTACAGGACAAACTAGGGAATATACTTTGCACAGGAGAGAATCTCTTTGGCAAGAATTGGCAGGAAAAAGCTAATGATAGATGCTGACAATATCACTTTGGATAGATTGTCCAAATATACAGCTGATCCTGCAAGGAAAAGATCCTCTAAAAAAAAACATTCTTCAGCAAGAAGAAAATGTTTTAACCCTCCTATACCCAGCAGGGACATCGTCCAGGTCAGTCTGCCCAAAAGGGACAGCAGCAACAACCTAGGCAACAAAGGAAGCCAAAAGCAGCTAAGCCTCTACCGGCTCAGCAGACTCAGCCTCCACAGGGGCTTTGACTCCTATCTAGAGAACTTTGCCTTCCTGGCCCTAAACGGTCCAGAACCCTCCACCATCCCGGGAAGGTTATGTCATTTTGCCCCCAGATGGTGTCAGATAACAGCAGAAAATTGGACTCTGTCTATTGTATGAGAGGGGTTCAAGCTTCATTTCCTCAGCATGCCCCCTCCTACAATAGTAAGACAGTTCAATTCTCAGACCTCTCTCAATGACCGGGTAGGTCAAGAAGTCACTATGCTCCTCACTCAAGGAGCAATAGAAGAGGTGCCCATTCCCCAACGGGGTACAGGGTTTTATTTATTTATTTTATTTATTTAACAGTTCTTCTATACCGCTCTATTTTAGATCAGAGCGGTTTACATTTAACATCAACTATACAACACAGGCAATTTGAGTTGTATTTACAATACTCCCCCTATCTCCTTATTCCAAAGAAAATAGGAGGACACAGACCCATTCTAGACCTCAGAGAATTGAACAAGTTCCTGTTCAGAGAGAAGTTCAAAATGATTTCTCTAGGAACTCTGCTGCCATACCTTTGGAGTCAGGATTGGCTTTGTTCTCTAGATCTCAAGGGTGCATACACTCATGTTCTCATCCACCGAACTCACCGAAAGTTCCTTTGATTCCTGTTTCAAGGAAAGCACTACCAATACAGGGCTCTTCCTTTTGGCCTGGCATCTGCACTAAGGGTGTTCACAAAATGCATGGCTGTGGTAGCAGCATTTCTCTGCACCCTGGGAATATTCGTCTTCCCCCTACTTAGACGACTGGCTTATTCGAGCCCCTTCATAGCCAGAGGCCAGGGTTGCTCTGTCTCGCACAATGCGCATCCTTCAGTATCTGGGACTTGTCATAAACTTCCCAAAGTCCAACCTTTCTCCCACTCAATCTCTAGAGTTTATAGGTGCTCTTATGGATACCACACAGACAAGGGCCTTCCTTCCACAGCCCCACTGCCTTCGCATTGTACAGTTAGCTTCCCAAGTAGTGCTAAAACCTCACCTCACTGCTTGGGAAATGTTACAGTTACTAGGCCACATAGCATCCACCGTGCATGTGGTTCCTTATGCTCGCCTCCATATGAGGGCAGCCCAGTGGACCTTATCCACTCAATGGACTCAAGCGTCAGGTTGCCTGTCAGATAAAATAGCAAACTCAGATTGCCTTATTTTGTCCCTCCAATGGTGGCAGTCACCCAAAAACCTTTTGGTGGGGTCTCCTTTTCAGCAACCCCCACCCCAAGCCACTCTAACAACAGATGCTTCACAGGTGGGTTGGGGAGCCCACCTGCATGGCCTCTCTACCCAGGCCTCCTGTGGAGTCCAGGTACCCTATCTTCATATCAACCTCCTGGAGCTCAGAGAAATCTTCCTTGCTCTTCGAGTATTTCATACCCAGCTCAGCTACAAGACAGTCCTAGTTCAAATGGACAATCAGGTAGCCATGTTCTATGTGAACAAGCAGGGCGGAACAGGCTCTCTGTCGCTGTGCAACGAAGCTTTGCGACTATGGGCCCTCGCCAGAGAGCATCAGATTCATCTCCTTGTGGTGTATCTTCCAGGCATTCAAAACTCTTGGGCAGACAGACTCAGTCAAGTTCTGCTTCCACACGAATGGTCTCTCCATGCAGACCAGGTGGCCCAAATTTTTCAAATTTGGGGAACCCCGGACATAGACCTCTTTGCAAGTCCGCTGAATGCCAAACTTCCCCGGTTCTGTTCTAGAATTCCGACTCGAGGTTGTCAGGCCAGGGATGCTTTCCACCTTCATTGGGGTCAGGACTTCCTGTATACCTTTCCACCCATTCCCCTAATTCCCAAAACCCTGTTCAAGCTTCAGAGAGACAGAGGTCATATGATCCTCATAGCTCCACAATGACCACAGCAACCGTGGTACCGTCTGCTCCTACATCTCTCTCAAGCTCCGTCTCTGGAGTTAGGATCTGCTCCAGATCTTCTTTCTCAAGAGGACGGAATGCTGTGGCATCCTATTCCCCAGTCTCTGCATCTCAGGGCCTGGTTGCTGAAAGCCTAGAACTCCATGGTCTTAACCTTTCCCAGCAGGTAAAGGATATCATTCATGCTTCCAGGAAACCTTCCACAAGACGCTCTTATGCATTTAAGTGGAAAAGGTTTACCATATGGTGCTCATAGAAGGGTCTTAACCCTCTTGTGATACCTCTGGAATCATTACTGGAGCACCTCCTTCATTTGTCAAATGCAGGGCTTAAGACCAATTCAGTGAGAGTCCATTTGAGTGCTATTGCAGCTTCTTTCAAGCCTCTCAATGGACAACCTATTTCCTCTCATCCTCTCATAGCGAGATTTATGAGAGGCCTTTTAACAAAGCCTCACATTAAGCCACCATCGGTGGCATGGGACTTAAATCTGGTACTTGGGCAGCTCATGAAACCGCCCTTTGAACCATTAGCCACTACACCTTTGAAATTCCTTTCCTGTAAGGTTATCTTTCCCATTGCAATCACATCAGCACGTCGCATCAGTGAATTGCAAGCGTTGGTGGCTGATCCTCCTTATACAAGATTCCATCATGATAAGGTAGTCCTTAGGACTCATCCACACTTTATGCCAGAGGTGGTTTCGCCCTTTCATTTAAACCAAGTGGTTTACCTTCCTGTATTCTTTCCAAGGCCTCACGCCTCAAATGCATAAAGGAACCTTCATACTTTGGACTGTAAAAGAGCTTTGGATGTTTACTTGCAAAGGACACAGCAACATAGAAAATCCTCTCAACTCTTTGTTGCTTTTGATCCTAGTCATTTGGGACTTCCAGTCCCCAAAAGGACACTATCCAGCTGGATTGCACAGTCTATATCTTTTGCCTATGAGAGTAAGAACCTTCCTCTTGAAGGCCATGTCACAGGTCACAATGTGAGAGCCATGGCAGCCTCAATGGCTCATCTTCACTCTGTGTCTATCAACGATATCTGTTGAGCAGCTACTTGGGCTTCGGTACATACCTTCACAGCCCATTACTGCTTAGACAAGGACTCCCATTGGGATGCCTTGTTTGGTCAGGTTGTTCTTCAACACCTGTTCCAGACTTAATCAACTCCTACCCACCATCCCTGGTAGGATGCCAGAGATCCATGGGGGGAAGTAGAGCCCTTTCACAAGGGCACATAACTTTCTGGGGCCATCTCCCTGGCATCTGCAGCTAGGGAGTCCCCATATGTGAAGACTACATTCCTGCTTGTTCCTGTAGATAGCATAGTTACTTGCCTGTAACAGGTGATCTCCGGGAACAGCAGGAATTTAGTCTTCACAACCCGCCCACCTCCCCTAGGAGTTGTATCTCTCTATCTCTCTCTCTCTCTCTTTCCCTCTCTCTTTTGTCTCAGCTATAAACTCAACTGGAGAGGGACAGTTGGGAAAGGCAAGAAGGCAGCATGCAGGTGCTGTGGGATGCTCACAAAAGCTTTTCAATTGGATGCTGGGGAGCATTCCCGCACAGGCTCCGTCAGTACTGATGATACCCATATGTGAAGACTAAATTCCTGCTGTTCCCAGAGATCACCTGTAGAGGTGAGTAACTATGCTTAATGCCAAACATGCTCATGAGGAATGATGTGTTTAGACAACATTTTGGGGCATAGTTACTAAAGTGCACAGAGCAATTAGCACAGGATTTAGTGTGCGCTGTTTGCATGGATTCACAATAATGGTTACTGCTTGCTAAAAACAGGCAATAGGGTAAAAATTCCATGCTAACTGCTTAGCACATTTTGGACTGGGAACTTTGGGCATGAAATGCTCATGCAATTAGCGTACAGAACTTTACCATGCGCTGTCATGGCTGCAAATAGCACGGGTGCACTTAATCCCATTCAACCCTGAACAGGTGCATAATCCCCCATGCAGCATCTCAACCAATCCATCTGCTTATCCCCCTCAACATCCTGACCCAGCAATAGTACCCCCATCAGTATATCTGTCCAGTTCTCCTCCGATCCTTCCTCATCAGCAGAAAGCTCCCCCCTCTCCCAAAGAAGCATTTGCCAGGGTTTCCTCTGTGGTATAATGTTGGGGCAGGAGCAAAGTTCAATAATACTACTAGGGTTTAGAGCTGCCATTTTGACCCTAGTAATGCTGGGCATGGTTAGGAGAGGTGAGTGGAGGGTCAGGTGCCACTTCGAGAGGGAACCTCATTGCTAATGAGGCAGATAAAGGGAGATTGAAGATGGCATGGGGATATATAATTTTTTTAGCATAGCAGTCTATGGTAACTGTATTGGTATTTTGCGTGGATACATTTACCGCAATACCTGCCAATACATTTACCATGCATAAGTGTTCACCAAGTGAAATTAATGTAGGCAGATGCTGGCCCCCTCCAACATTTACCGCACAGACTTTGCATTTACTGTGTATTAATTTTTGCATCAAGTGAATGGTAAGTGCACTTTAGCAAAGAGATCCCTTAATTCTAAATAACAGCCTGAAATAGAGAAAAGTATAGATGTCTGAAGTATAAAAAAGAGAGCATGCCTGTGTGAAGAGAGTTAGAGCGAGATTTTACACAGAATAAAAAAACTATATTGCTTACCTGTAACAGGTGTTTTCAGTATACAGGAGGATTGATAAGGCACACAAGTTGGTGATGTCATCCGAAGGTACCAGGACGGAACTGCTCTCTCAAAGCTCAGAACTTTAGTCTAAAGTTCTGAGCATGTGTGGACCCTCCTGTGCTCGACCATCTCCTCAGCTCTTCAGGTAGTTCCCATGCGCAAGAAAATAGGCAGCTCTCGGGGAGGTTGGTGGGATTGTGTGCCTAATCAATCCTGCTGTCTTTAGAATGCATACCGTATATACAGGTAAGCAACATTGCTTTTTCCATCTGGAAGCAGGCACACATCTTGAGCCACGCACACATGTGCTTGGAGCAAGCAGTAAAGCAAAATAAAGATACAAAGTGAGGATTATGTCATTACTTCTTGGTATTTAATGAGGCAGATTATATAAGAGCCACATTTGCTGCAGAGACCAGAAAAATGCACATTTGCTGAAATAACAGTGAATACAGGATGCCAGCCAGCTTGCCAGAGGTCCTTCACAACTGGCAAGCCATTTCTCCTGGAAACAAATGAGACAAAAAGTTGTGTAATATTTTTAAATGATTCAGCTCTGTTAAGGTAACTTGCAAAAGTTCAGTTGTAGGCAACCGTGTGGAGGGTCTATTTGCATGGACTTTTGTGAGACTTTTGATAAAACTGTGGGAAGCATTATTTCTTCATTGATGAGGAAAAATGTAACTATTTTACGTAAAAATTTGGAATGAGTCCAAAGAACTAGTTGGTTATGATGAAATCATATGCAGGGCTCAGATTATTAGAGCATAGAGTGCTCCCACTTGCTTAGCACAGATAAATGCTAGTAAAAGAGAACTTTCCATATAAAGAACTGAGGAAGAAGAGTCCTAGTGGTTCAAAAGGTGTCTTTTGAAAAGTAGATACAGTAGCATCAGATCAAAGTTCCAAGGCAAAAAGGGCTTTGTAGCAATTGTTTCACTTGAATCTGTCCTTTGACAAAGTATGAGATCATAGAACAATGAAATGCTGCAACTCTATTAGCTGGATCCTAAGAAGAGAGAGCACAAAGATGTAATCTGATGGAGGACATCAAAGAGTTCTAGATATAAGCAGGGTGGGCTCAACCACTAAGCAAACTAGGCAGCCACCTAGGGCAACAATTTCTTGGGGGGGGGAGGAGGTGGAGGCAGCAGAGAGTAGGACATTCAAACATTCAAAGTTAAACAATACATTTTGACAGCCATGGGGGTGGGGGGTGCTTAAAGTCTGCCTAGGGTTCCAACATTTTCAATCAACTCTGGGGCCAGCCCTAGATATAAGAGATATAAGATCTATATAGTAAGGCAGAAGGCAGAAATGTTGTATGACTGGGACCTTTGTGAAAAATATCTTCCATTTGAAATCTTCACCGTTCTCCTCCTCGGTGATCTCCTTTCTGCTCCCCGGTGCTGGCTCCTTTCCTTTTCCTCCCCTGGGTTTATAAGGCTGTTTCTTAACTAGCTTACACTGCTTCCTACTCAGGTGTTTTTCATTACTCCCCAAGCCTGCACTTAGGTTAGCAGAGCTTGGGTGTGGCCTGACTTCAGTGACTGCGTGTTTTCTTCCTTTACCTGCACTCTGAAAGCTGTGAATTCCCTGCCTGTCTCTCTCCTTAAAGGTATATTTACAATTTTCCTCTATTTCCATGGGCTCAGCAGAGCTCTCCTCATCACACATCCCCCCCCCCCCCTTAAGATATTACGGGCTGGCGCTATATTACCCGCACAGCTCGTAATTCTAGATAGGGCATCTGCATTTTGGTGCAGTTTCCCCGCTCTATGTTCAATACGAAAGTCAAAGGCCTATAATGCCATGTACCAGCGGGTTAAACGGGGGTTGTGATTTTTCATCTGGTTTAGCCATTTTAGGGGCGCATGGTCGGTAACCAACAGGAATCTTCATCCTGTAAGATAGAACTTGAGAGCCTCCACCACCCATTTGATCGCTAAACACTCTCTTTCTATGGTGGAATATTTCCTTTCCGCTGGGGATAATTTCTGATTAAGAAACATAATCGGATGCTCCGTGCCCTCATGTTTCTGCGATAACACCGCACCCAAACCAGTCTCAGAAGCGTCCATCTGTACGATGAACGGTTGTCCAAAATCTACGCCTCGTAACACAGGCGCACTACAGAGCTTTTCTTTTATTTTATTTATTTATTTATCTATTTCTTCTATACCGCCCCTTCCAGAGATCAGGGGCGGTTTACATGGAACAATTGCATACATTTGCATAACATTACATAGAACAAGAACTTCTTAACTTTTTACATATAACAGAACAGTAAATTGTCAGAACTATTTACAGGGTGTATACTTTTGTATACTGCTGAATTTACAGAGGAAATGTCAGCTGCAATGGTCCACTTCAATTGATTTGGAGCATTCTTTTTCAACATGTCGGTCAGCAATGCACTCTCTTCTGCAAAACGCGGAATGAAGCGCCGATAATATCCTATTAGGCCCAGAAAACTGCGCAATTGCTTTTTGGTTATCTGCCTAGGGAAAGCTTTTACACTCTCTATCTTATTTAATAGAGGTTTAACTATACCTCGCCCCACCATATGGCCTAGATATTTCACATCCTGCGCGGCAAACATACACTTCGCTGGGTTCAAGGTTATGCCCGCGTGCCTCATTGCCCGTAAGACAACTTCCACCCGAGGCAAATGCTGATCCCACCTGGAACTGTGTATGATTATATCATCCATATAGGCGACGGCGTATTCTTGGTGTGGACGTAACACGAAGTCCACCAACCTCTGACAGGTCGCGGCTGCGCCATGAAGACTGAAAGGCATTCTTCGAAACTAGTAGAGTCCTACGGGTGTACTGAATGCAGTCTTAGGACGTGACTCCCAGGTCAAGGGAATTTGCCAATAACCCTTGGTCATGTCCAGTATAGTAAGGAATTTGGCCTGCCCCAACCGATCCAATAGTTCTTCTATACATGGCATCGGATAGGCATCGAACCTCGAGACGGCGTTGACTTGCCGAAAGTCTATGCAGAACCTTAGCGTCCCATCAGGCTTTGGCACCAGCACGATGGGGCTGTTCCAGGGGCTTTTAGATTCTTCAATGATCCCCATTTCAAGCATCTCTCTTACTTGATTCACCACCTACTGTTTTTTGGATTCAGGGAGCCTGTAAGGTCTTTGCCTCACTACCTCACCAGGGGGGTTTATTATCTCGTAGGCCACTAGCTTAGTTTCCCCGGGAACTGATGTAAGGACATCTGCAAACTTTTCCAATACTCGGGCTAACTCTTGCCTTTGTATCCAAGAAAGTTCTTCGCCCACTCTAGGTTCGGGGTTTGTTTTGCAATCTGATAATTGCGGACCCAAATCTTCCTCTACCTTCTCTTCGAAGGTAGCGGCCAATCCTTTTACGTCTGCATGCCCGGTAGATCCAAACCCTCTGGTTCCTCGGGTTGTAGAGGACATCATGGGAACTTCTTTAAGCGGAGGAAAACCCACCCTCTCACAGATAAGTTGAGCTATTCGGTCGCCCACATTTGCCCTGAAGTCTTCTTTCCCAAAATTGAAGAGTAACACTTTGACCGCTCCTCTATGGTCCAGGTCAATGACACCTACACCTACATCTAGAAAATACTTCAAAGCTAGACCAGAGCGGGGTGCGATGCGGCCATAGCATCCCATTGGCATCTCCATTTGGAGGCCCGTGTCCACCAAGGCCTTTCCCTGTCCTGGAATAACTAGGTCCACCGCGCTACACAAATCATAGCCAGCTGCCTGGGATGAAGCTCTCCTCGGGCTACGCGCATTTGGGGTTGTTCTGCAGTACTTTAACACAAATTTTGGCTTGTTTTCAGAATCATCTTTTTGAGGTCGGTCCCTCTGTCCCTGCTTCTGAAGTTTTCCAAACAGCGGACGGGGAACTGGGGTTATTCTGGCCTCTGTCTTCTGTTGAGACCCGCTCTGTCCCTTCCTACCCTTATTTATAGGGGAAACCCTTAAATCTTCCTGGGAGGATAGATCTCCCAAGACCTCATCTGGGGGTTCATCTTTTCTCTCTAGGGCCTCAGACTGTGCTCTGGTAGATACCATACCTACCCTCGGATGTAGACCCTTTTCTAGTCCCTTCTTGAATTGGGGCCAATCCCTCCCCAATACCAGGTCATGGGGTAACCTTGGCACAATTGCTACGGGAATTTCCTTCTTAATCCCTAAGCCTTTCATTAAGACTTTGTATATGGGATAAAAGGACGATGCCCCGTGGATGCACCTAATTTTTACCTTTCCCTCAGATTGGCTCTGGTCTGCGTTACAGCGGGATTCAATTTCCTGCTAGAGTTTCCTGGACATCATACTCTGATCTGCTCCTGAGTCTAATAAGGCATCGGTAGCAATGCCCTGCACTTCCACTGATAAAAGGAAACCTTCCCTGATCTCCTTTGTATTGGCAGTTATCAGGGTGGTTCTCATTTACACTCCTTTTGCAAGTGTCCCTCACTACCACACCTAAAACATTTCCTTCTTATACAGTGTTTTTTAAACATAGGCATACACACTTTCATATTATCCTCTTTTGACCTTACCTTCCTTTCTGATAATTCAGAATCTGCCGTCTTGGAAGCACTCCCTTTTTCCTGAACCGCCAATTCTGCTTCCATAAAGTGTTCGGTCAATAAGGTTGCTTCATTTGTGTTCCAGCAGTTCTGTAAAATCAGGAAGGCTTGTATGTCCTTCGAGACTGTGGCCATAAATTGTTCTAGTGCAATACTATCTATGATAGACTCTACAGTTTTAGCCTCTGGTGTTAACCACTTTACTACCAAGCTCTTGACTCTCTGGCATAGAGCTTTTCGCATCTCACCAGGTTTCAATTTGGTACTCCTTAACAGGCGATGATACACCATCGGTGTTAAACCTAGGCGATCCCTTATGGCTTTCTTTAGCTCATCATAATCATTGGCAAGTGCCGCAGGCATGGCCCTGTACGCCGCCAACGCCTCACCAGTGAGTGATGTGGCCAGGCATACAGCCCATTGTTCCTTAGGCCACCCTGTTATGTGCGCTACTCTATCAAATGCCTCGAGGAAATCATCAATATCATCATTCTCAGACAATTGTCCAAAAGTGAGTGTCCCATTAGACTGTGGTCCTAGCCCACAGGTATGTAAAGCTCCTATAGAACCTGGAGGTGTCCGTTTTGGTTCTGCTGTCTTCTCCTGGGTTGCCAGCCATGCATCCATCATGTCCAATAGTGGCTTTTGTTGTGCCTGCATCACCGCTGCGGCCTGTTCCTGGACTTGGTAGGACATCTCCTCTGCTTCTCAAACTGGCCGGCCATCCATTGTAGCACGTCCTTGCACTCCATGGCCACGGCTGCTCTGTAAGAAAGAAAAATACAGAGAAACACCACCAAGTGCGGTACGAAAACAACAGCTCTGCTATCCTCCTGGCTTCCACTGTTTAGACTTCTGCACCACTGTACTGGTATCCTTTTTTAAACCCACTTATCTACGGGTTACCTGATAACAGGTGTAGATTCCGGCTTCTCACAATTGAAGGTCTCTGCTTGTCCTCCGTGACTCAGGTTTTGACCTTAGCTGTGATTCTCCTTTGTGATCCTCTGCACAGCTTATGCAGTCCGCGTTATCTTTAGTGCATGCCTGTGGATTCTCACTCATTCCTTCTAATCGTTGGAACGCTTGTCTAAGTTTGATGATGGAGACAGATTCTGGATGTTTACTTCATATTTCAGCACTTCAGCAGTATTTGGGTCTGGAAACTTTTGCAGGTTTTCTATATAAGAGGAATGGGGGGGGGGGGTGGTATCCAGAGCAGTATCCTCATGTAACAGAAGGAGAGAACAGCAGAAAGGAAGCTTTATGGTTTTGCTTCTGGTGAAGAGTCCTCCACATCTATAAAATGGTCTGAAGCAGTGTTGTTTCTAGGAAGCACTTGTGAGGTTAAAGAAATATGATGACCTGCTCAGCTATATGGGTTTGGAGTTCCAGAATGCAGGCAGCTTGTATTTGTATGTAAAAAGACACAGCATAAATACCTTTACCCACATACAGAGTGGGCAATTTTCAGACAACTCATTCATGGAGATAATATGCTTTTAGCCTGCTAAAATTGCTTTGAAAACTGCCTTCTTAATGCAATGTAATCAAAACTAAATGTGCAGATTTTGGTTTGCATTTCATATATAGTTTTTTTCTGAAAGCATTAACCATTGTACTGTTGGTCTGACTTCAAAGCTACTGTTCTTAATTATATGCAAAGATCCATTCCACATTGTCCCTCCATATCAGTCTAGAAGATGCTTGAGTTTAGGCGCTCCTGCCAGCAGATAGAGACTGGGAACTACTGGTTTAATGACATCATCCTATTTAGAATCCTGTGCAGCCTCTGACCAGCCAGTATTTCTGAGTCTCCTGTATTTTATTTATTTACATTCTCTTATATACCGCACTATTCTGCATCAGTGCGGTTTACATTGAATAAACTGAAATTACATTGAACAGGTCATTATAACTTGGAGATAACTATTTTACAGGGAACATGGGCTATGGAGGGTTAAGTGGCTTGCCCAAGACCACAAGGAGCACCTGTGGGACTAGAAACCCCAGTCCTTCCGGCCGAAGGTTGCTGTCCTCTAGTGGGATTGGAACCCCCGACCTTCCGGCCTGAAATACCTTGCCCCCAACCACTAGGCCACTCCTCTACTCCACTGTAGATGATGGTGGCGGTGTAGTTCCCTGTTGCAGTCCGGCACTGGACTGGAGAAATTTTGAAGAAATTGGAATTGGCTGTTTCTGTGAGGGCCTGGTGAAATATTTGTGGAAGGGCCCTTGGGTGAAGAACCCAGTGGTGCTGGGGCTCTCCCCTTCCCCTTGCTGATCTCTCCCAAAGTCCTTCTGCTCTGCGGCTTGCGACAGTTGATGAGCCTATCTCTCATCCACCAGTATGTGTCATGGCTGCAAGGAAGAGCATAGCATGGCTGTGGTTTAAATTATGAGCAGCCCTGGGTGAGAAGGTGCAGCTGAGCCTAAATCAGGTATTCCTGAGCTGAATGAATCACCAGTTTTGGCAGGAACTTCCACTATTAGGCCTACGACTGAAATTTCTTGTGTGGCCATGGACGGGTCTCAGATCCTTAGTCTGGCAAAAGTACTGGCTCAGGGAACCTCTCAGTTGGCAGCTGGGGTATGTCTCCTGTGGAGGGCACCCCTGTTTAAATTGAGTTGGTCTTGTTGCTGCATCAGGCCTTTTGTCTGAAGCAGGTCTCTTAGCAGGGTTGGCAGAGACTCAGGCCAAGAGTATCCTGCCTAGCACAAAGGACCATACACTAAACTGGAGAATAGAGTCTCTGTGGTCTTGGATCTATTGTACTGGATAGGCCTTGGTGCCCTTGGGGAGAGCTCCTGAGGAGGAACTGGAGTAGAGGGAACTCCCTGCAGGGGAAGATCCCACAGTTGTCAACATCTTCCATAGGGATGAACTGCCAACCCTCATCTCCCAAACTTTAACAGCCCTGAATATTCCAGAGTAATGCTTGATGCCCTTGACCCCAGTGGAGGACTTACTCCTGGAGAGCATTCAGAAGCTCCCATAGTGCATTCCACATCAAAGAGCCATAAAGAACATGATGGTGTGGTGGGATGGGATACTTCAAATATAGGCCTTAGGGTGGAAAGGTCTATGTCGAAGTGGTATCCTGTTTCGCTGAAAATGGAAAGGATGCGCCTGCCTAGAATGTATGCTCTGGTCTCAGAAGTGACTAAAATGACTGTCATTCCAGCCAAAGGAGGAGCAACATTAAAGGACATGCAGGAATGGAAAATGGGGGCCTGGTTAAAGCATTTCTTTGAAGTTTCGGCCATAGTGTTGCAGGCAGTTGCCCATGGGATGTATGCGGCCAGAGCCTACTTGTGATGATCTCAGAAGCTTTCAAAAGCTTTTTTCTCAGCATCAGAGGCCCTTAAGAAGCAATGAAGTTGGAAATGAGCTCTTCTTTCTTGTCAGATGCCCTGTATGATTTAGTTCAGGCTTCAGCCAAGAATTCTGCCTTGGCAGTGATGGTGCTTCATCTCCTGTGCTCATGGAACTAGTCGATGGACTTTGTCTCAAACACAAGACTTGGCAAGCTTCCCTTTAAGGGTAAATTGTTTTCTGGGGAGAATCTGGAGAAACTTGTTAAGGACCTGGGACTCCCTGAGGGATAGACCTTGGGGTTCAGGGTAATTCCCTTCTTTTTGAGGCCAATTTCATATGGTCCAAAGATTACAGTCCCCATAGAGGTTGAAAGTTCTGTCCCAGGGACCGTCCTTTTAGGGCAGCTGTTGAGGGGGGCAGCAATGTGGCAGCTGGAGCCTCGGATGGTTCCAAGACTTCTGATTGGAGGTTTTGGTATCCAGATGGGTTACAGCCAGTGGACAATCATTTAAAGACATTTTACCATGCCTGGACACTGATTATGTCAGACAGATGGGTGTTGGGAGGTGATTTGAGAGGGTTATGCCCACCATCTGGCACAGCCCCTCCTAGATGTTTTTATGGAATCCCCCAGCTGGGTGCTAGTGAAGGTGTGGGCAGTTCAGGATGAACTTGAGCAGTTGCATAGCCCATTTAGAAACCTAGAAACATGACGGCAGAAAAAGACCACATAGCCTATCTACTCTGCCCTTCCAAATCAACTACAATAGTGCCCCTTTTTCCTTTAGAGAGCCTCTGTTTGTCCACTTCTTTTTTGAATTCAGATACTGTCCTCGTCTCTACCACCTCTATTGGGAGTCTATTCCACTCATCCACCACTCTTGTCATAAAGAAGCATGTCCGTATATTATTTCAGAGTCTATCCCTTTTCACCTTCACCCTATGTCCCCTTGTAGCAGAGCTTGCCTTCAATTGAAAGAGACTCTCCTGTGCATTTATGCCACAGAGGTATTTAAATGTCTCTATCATATTTAACCTATCCCGCCTTTCCTCTAAAATATACATATTAACATCTTTAAGTCTGTCCTCATATGCTTCATAATGAAGACCACTAACCATTTTAGTAGCTACCATCTATACCAACTCTAACCTGCTTATATCCTTCTGAAGGTGCGGTCTCTAGAATTGCACACAATACTCCAAATGAGGTCACACCAGAGACTTTTACAGAGGCAATACCACCTCCTTTTTTTCTGCTGGCCATTCCTTTCAATATACACCCAAGCGTCCTTCTGGTTTTCAAAGTTGCCTTTTCTACCTGCTTAGCTACTTTAAGATTGTCAGACACAATTACGCCCAGGTCCCGCTCTTCTTTCATGAACAGAAGTACCTCACCCCCTACACTGTACTGCTTCTTTGGAGTTTTGCAGACCAAAAGTATGATCCTGCATTTTTTAGCATTAAATTTCAGCTGCCAAATTCTGGACCATTCTTCAAGCTTAGCTAGATCCCTCCTCATGTTATCTATTCCCTCCTGGGTGTCTACTGTATTGCAGATTTTGGTATTATCTGCAAACAAGCAAACCTTACCCGGCAGCTCTTCTGCAATATCACTAACAAAGATGTTATAAAGAATCGGACCAAGGACAGATCCCTACGGCAGACCACTGATAACCTCCTTTTCCTCAGAGTGAGCTTCATTTACCCATTCCCTTTCTCGCCTCCCACTCAACCAATTTCTAACCCAATCAGTAAATTTAGGGTCCATCCCTAGGGTGCTCGGTTTGTTTATAAGTCGCCTATGTGGAAGTGTCAAAGGTTTTCCTGAAATCTAAATACAACATATCTAGGGATCTCCCTCAGTCCAACTCCCTGGCCACCCAGTCAAATAAATCAATCAGATTTGTTTGACAAGATCTGCCTCTGGTGAATTTATGTTGCCTTGGATCCTGCAATCTATTGGACTCCAGAAACCTCACTATTTCTCTTTTAGTAGCCTTTCCAATAATTTACTAACCACAGAGGTTAGACTAACCGGCCTGTAGTTCTCAATGTCATCCTTACGTTTGCTTTTGTGTAAAGGGATCATATCTGCCTTTTTCCATTCCTCTGACACCACTCCCGCTCCAAAGAGGCATTGAAAAGGTCAAAGAGTGGAGCTGCTAAAATGTCCCCAAGTTCCCTCAGTATTCTTGGTTGTATCCCAACCAGACCCATCGCTTTGTCTGCTTTTACTTTAGCTAGTTCCTCATGAACATAGTCTTCTGAAAATCGTTCAAGATCCCCATCACTTCTCTTCCTATTTGTGGGTGTTTTCTGAGGTCCTGCTCCTGGCCCATCATCTGTGAACATAGAACAGAAATATTTGTTAAGCAATTCCCCTTTATCCTCATCAGTTTCTACATATTCATCTCTTTCATCCTTGAGTCTAAAAATACCACTTTTGCCCTTCCTCCTCTCACTAACATATCTGAAAAATATCCCTGCATTTTATTGCATTGGTTATTTCTTCTTTTTGTACCTTTGCTTTCCTGACTACTTTGTGAGCTTCTCTAAGTTTTTTCAAATATACATGCCTGTCTTCCTCTCTCTGTGATCTCCTGTATTTCATGAAGGCCTCCCTCTTTTTCTTCACCTTTTCAGCTACTTCTTTTGAAAACCATAGCGGTCTCCTTTTCCTTCTATTTGCCATTTTAACAAAAATGTTGGTTGCCCTTAAAATATCCCCTTTTGGTTTTGCCTACTGTTTTTCTACATCCCCCAACTGTTTCCATCTTGCTAACGACTCTTTAAGGTACTGGCCCATCTTGGCAAAGTTAGTTTTCCTAAAGTCTAAGCCCCTCACTTTTGAATGGATTCTATCAGTTCTAGTCCTAATACTGAACCATAGCATCAGGTGATCACTGGATGTGAGATGATCTCCCATTGGTAAGCACTAAGTTCAGAATGGCCCTATCATGTGTGGATTCTGTTTCCAGTTGCCTGAATAGTTCTCCCTGTAGAGAATGCAGGATCTCCTTACTTCTAGATGACATTGCAGCATGGATGTGCCAATCCACATCTGGCATATTGAAATCACCTATCAGTAGCACTTTTCCTTTCATGGTAATGCTGCATATGTCTTCCATTAAATCTTTATCCACTTCTACTCCTTGTGAGGGGGATCTATATATAACTCCAATGCAAATGGATTTCCCTTTCCCTCTTTGTAGTTTAACCTACAGTGCCTCCTCTCTTCCTTTAAGTCCTGCATTTCTATAGTTTTAATATTATTTTTTGCATATAGTGCTACTCCACCTCCCCTTCTTCCTACCCTGTCCTTTCTGAATAAGGTATAGCCCGATATAATTGCATCTCAGTCATGGTTTTCCGTGAACCATGACTCTGTAACCACCACTAAATCCAAGTCAGCTTCTTCCATTAAAGCCTCATCATCTGGGATCTTATTTCCCATGCTATGGGCATTTATATACATTGCTTTCCAGATGTTGCTCCTTTTATCCATTTCTACAGAGGTATTTAATGTTTTACTTACCTGGGGGCTTTCTTTACCCTTCCCCATTGAATCTAGTTTAAAACCCTCTTCAGTAGGTTAGCCAGTTTGCTGCTGAAGACACTTTGACCCTTCTTGGACAGATGGACACCATCTTTGCTCTGCAGCCCTTGGTACATTATCCCATGGTCCAGGAAACCAAAATGCTCTCGATGACACCATCCATGCAGCAATGCATTCATCTCTAGGATGCAAACTTCTCTACCTTGGCCTTTACCCTTAACAAGGTAGTTCCCAAAAAAGAAGGGACTTTTTACTCTATTTTTTATTTGAAGCAGTTGAATAAGGCTCTTAAGGTGCCACCATTCGAGATGGAGACCTGGCATTCCATCATTTTGGCAGTTTGACAAGAGAAGTATTTGACATCTTTAGAACTAATGGAAGGATACCTCCTTATCAATCTGTCTGACGTAATCTGTGGCCAGAGCATGAGAAGTACCTGCATTTTGTGGTTTCAATGGGACAGTTTTACTTCCAGGCCCAACCTTTTGGTTTGGTCAAAGCTCCCAGGACATTTATCAAGGTGATGACAGTGATGACAGCTGCACTAAGGAGGAGAGAAATTCTGATACACCCATACCTCAAAGATCGGTTTTATTCAGGTGAAATCCTTTCAGGAAAATGGACAAGCCCGGTATGATATATCTTATATTCTTTTTTTTTTTTTCAGAAGTTGGGCTGGGTCATCAACTTTGCAAAGAGTAAGATGGAACCATCTCCATCTTTGGAATAGCTGGGTACTCATTTTGACACCAAAACAGTCAGGATCTCAGTGACAGGAGACAGGATCCTTAAGTTGCAGGCACAAACTGGGTCTTGTTGCAAGTTCAGCACTCCAGCACTTGGGACTAACTTCAGGTTCTGAGGTTCATGGTGACAACTTTGGATTTGGAGCCCTGGACAAGGGTACATATGTGTCATCTTCAGAGGGCCTTGCTGTCACATTAGTTGGCACAGGCACACCAAATATGGATGAGACTCCCCTTGCAAGGGAATGTCAGAGCAAGTCGGTCCTGGTGGTTAGACCAGTCAAAGGTGTCTACAGGAATGAATCCGGAATCTCCAGAGTGGATAGTGGTCACTGCGGATGCCAGCTTGAGTGAGTGGGGACCCACACTGTCTTTCTCAGGTGGCACATGGGTATTGGACAGGAGGAGAGTCATCTGGAGACATGGGCAGTGATTCTGGCTTTTCTCCAGGACCAAGCAGGAAGTCAGTCCTCACATATGGGTGACGTCGGCGCCGACGGAGCCCCCGTGTGGAGCATTTCCCTAGCTTTCAAAGAAAGCCTTTGGGAATTGCAGCGTGCATGCGCGGTCTCCTTCCCGCCCAAGGGTGCCATTTTGCTCAGTCTTCTTTTTTCTGCGGAGCCCGATGGACGTAGTTCGTTTTTCGCCGAGGAAAAAGTTGATTTCCCTGTTTTTTGTTCTTCTTCTTCGGTTCGACGCCGAATCCTTTTCCCATTTTTCTCTTTTCACTGACAGCCCTGTCTTTTGACCTCGCAGGGGCCCTTTTTCCCCCCATGGCTGCCAGCGGGTTTAAGAAGTGTGATCGGTGTAAGAAACTTATGTCTCTTACCGACACACATGACTGCTGCCTCTGCTGCCTCGGACCCGATCATGACCCGATGATCTGTGGTCCGTGTGGCAAAATGTCCTCGAAGGCGTTGAGGAGTCGGCAGCACCAAAAGGATAGAATCTTCTCTGACTCCGCGTCTGGACAGGCCCGGACCTTGTCAGAGGCCTCGACGTCTCGGGACTCCGGCCCCGAGCAGCGTCGAGGTTCCTCTGAGCAGGGATCTCCTTCGCGGGAACAGCGCAGGAAGAAAAAACCCGCGAGGGCGGCGTCGGTGGACACCCCTGGTTCCTCGAGGGCCAGGTCGCATAGCCCCGATTGCCGTCCCGGGTCTTCGGAGTCGGAGAGGCCTGCCAAACAACCTCATCTCGAGATGGAGTCTCTTGGGCATGTGAGTACTGTAGTCCTCGTGGACTCTCCTTCAGGGGAGCCGACGTCGGGCCCGACGCCGTCGGGGCCCGAGTCGGGGGCTGCTGGGTCTCCTGAGCTCGGACTCAGGTTGACGGCCTTGGAGAGCAGCTTCGCTGCCTTCATGGAACAGCAGCGGGCATTGATCGCCGGTCTCACCGGTGCATCTGCCCCAACCACCGGGACATCGACGTCCAAGTCGACCCCGGAGGCTGAGCCAATCCTCGAGTCCATGTGAGCTCGAGTTGATCCTCGGCCGCGGTCTCCCTCGGCCTCCCGTTCGGGACCGAGGTCGTCGACGCCGGTACCCTCGGCGTCGGGGCGGAGGGCATCGGTGCCAGCCCAACCGGAGCCGCTCAATTCCTCCTCCGAGGAGTCGGGCTGGGAAACGGAGGACGAAGAGTCACCCGACACCTATCGGACTCGGTGTGTCCCATCGGACTCACCGGAGTCTGAACCTCGGAGACGATCCCCACCGAGGATACCCAGTTCTCGGACTTCGTGCGGGATATGACCAAGGCCTTGGCCTTCCCCCTGGATCCCGAGGAGGAGCCTCGAGCCGAAGAGCTCGAGGCCCTCCAGTATGACTCTCCCCCGAAGGAGGCCTTTACTGTTCCGGTTCCTCCGATGCTGGAGCAGCTGCTCTTCCGCATGTGGGAGACCCCGGCCTCAACGCCAGTGTTAAGCAAGCGGGTCGATTCTATCTATCGAGTCCGCAAGAGCCCCGGGTTCCAAAAGGCACAATTACCGCACCACTCCATGGTTGTGGAATCGGCCATGCATCGACTGAAAAGTCAGAAGATGCACTCCTCGGTGCCTCCTGGTTGGGAGGCCCGGAACCTGGATGCCCTCGGTAAGAAGTGCTTCCAGGGCTCTATGCTTGCTTGCCGTGTCCAGACATACCAGCTCTACATGGGCATGTACCTCCGGGACCTGGCAAAGGAAATTGCCGGGTTTTCTGCTGGTCTCTCCGAGGAACCTTTGCAGAGGTTCCAGGCCTTGTTCACTGGTATTCGTGAGTGCTCGAAGTTTATCTCTCGAGCAGCCTATGATGGCTTCGAGGCTTAGGCCCGTGTAGCCGGGGCCGGCATCGGTGCCCGCCGACAGGCTTGGCTACAGTCATCCGATCTTGAGCCATGGGTACAGGACAAGTTGGTCGATGTCCCCTGCCGTGGTGAAAACCTTTTCGGCAAACCCATGGCTGAAAAGGCTGCTGAGCTCGAGACATAGACTCTCACCAGGACTAGGCTGTCCAGAAAAACCTCTACCCCTTCTCAGAATAAGAAGGGCTCGGGGAAAAAAGTCCTTTTACCCGAGGAAGTCATCTGCCTATAAACAATACCCTCATTATCAGGCCTCTGCAGCTCCCCAACAGGGTCAGCAGGCCAAGGGGCAGGGTCATGGGCCCCGTAGGCAGAAGGCCCCCAAGCCACCAACACCGGCCCCTGCTCAGCAGGGTGGGGGTTTTTGACTCAGAAAGCATAGCCTCTTCTCCTCCGCTGGCTCATATCAGCACAGGAGGCCAGCTGGCCCACTTTGCCCACAGGTGGTCAGCCGTCACATCAGATACCTGGGTGCTCCATATAGTCCAAAAGGGCTATCTTCTCCATTTTCGCCAGGTACCTCCCTCCTATTTTCCAGGGGAGCCTCCAAGACCCCCTCTGCACAGGGACCTACTCCTTCAGGAGTTAGCAAGTCTGCTAAAGGAACAGGCTGTGGAACCGGTGCCCCACCACCTGAGAGGTCACGGCCTTTATTCCAGGTACTTTCTGGTACCAAAAAGAACAGGAGGCCTCAGACCCATCCTAGGCTTGCGCAACCTCAACAAGTTTCTGGAGAGGGAAAAGTTCAAGATGCTTACCCTTGGAATCCTGCTGCCCTACCTCCAGCAGGGAGATTGGCTATGCTCCTTGGATCTAAAGGATGCATATACTCACATCCTTATTCATCCAGACCACAGACAATATCTCAGATTTGTTGTGGGAGGAAACCACTACCAGTACAGAGTATTACCCTTTGGCCTAACCTCCGCCCCCAGGGTGTTCACCAAGTGCCTGGCAGTGATGGCGGCCTACTTGAGGCTTCAAGGTCTTTTTGTGTTCCCATACCTGGACGACTGGCTCATAAGAGGCCAATCTTCCCAGGAGGCCAGTCAAGCCACCCTTCGCACTGTGGCTCTGCTTCAGCACTTGGGATTTGTCATAAACTTCACAAAGTCCACTTTGCTCCCGTCCCAGAACTTGGAATTCATAGGAGCAAGACTGGACACTCTTCAGGCGAAGGCTTTTCTGCCTGTGAACAGAGCCCACAGATTGATGGATCTAGCCAGGCAGTTTCACAGCAATTCCCTGGTCTCCGCCAGGCAATTCCTGAGACTTCTCGGCCATATGGCTTCCACGGTTCATGTAACCCCCAATGCCCGCCTGCATATGCGGCCTGCTCAGTGGAGCCTTCAAACTCAGTGGCATCAGGCCACAGGGAGCCTTGCAGATTCAGTAAGAATATCCACACTGCTTGTCTCCTCTCTACAATAGTGGCTTCATCTTCCGAATCTGGTGCTCGGAGTGGTTTTTCAATCCCCTCCGCATTCTCAGGTGCTGACGACAGATGCTTCTCTTCAAGGTTGGGGAGCGCATTGCCAAGGGGCATGTACTCAAGGTCTCTGGACCCCTTGGGAGGCTGTTCAGCAGATAAACTTCCTGGAACTACGCCTAGCTCTGAGGGCCTTCTCCCATCTCACGTCTCACCAGTCTGTACTGGTCCATACGGATAATCAAGTTGCCATGTTTTACATGAACAAGCAAGGAGGCACAGGCTCCTTCCTTCTATGTCAGGAAGCACAACGGCTGTGCTCCTGGGCCGTCAATCACGGCATCCTTCTCAAGGCAGTCTACCTCCCAGGTCAAGAAAATTACCTGGCGGACAGACTGAGCAGAATCCTGCAACCACACGAATGGTGGTTCAGCAGATCCATTGGTGGTTCAGCAGATCTTTCTCTGGTGGGGCCTCCCCACCATGGATCTTTTCGCCAGTCCTCTGAACCGGCAACTCCCGAGATTCTGTTCCAGACAACCGCATCCTCTCAGAGTAGCAGCGGATGCGTTTCTGATCCCATGGTCCAAAGGCCTACTGTATGCGTTTCCTCCCACGCCACTAGTGTCTAGAACACTGTTCAAAGTCCTCAATGATTCTGATAGCCCCCAGGTGGCCGAGGCTACCGTGGTTCCCACTTCTGCTGCGACTGGCAGTGGACACTCCTATTCCTCTGGGGCTTCAACACGATCTCCTGTCTCAGGAACAGGGATCTCTCTTGCACCCCAACCTCCAGTCCCTTCATTTGATGGCCTGGCTGCTGAAAGGGTAGTTCTGGCTCCCCTACTACTGCCTAGAGAGGTGGAAGACATAGTCTTAGCCTCTAGACGGCAATCCACCAGGAAATCCTACGCTCTTAAGTGGCGTAGATTCTCCGCATGGTGTACTCAGCACAGCGAGAATCCCTTCTCATGCTTGGTAGCGGTAGTATTGCAATATTTGCTTTACCTCTCCAATCTAGGCCTTAAGTCCAATTCTGTCAGGGTTCACCTCAGTGCTCTCTCAGCACACCACTCGCCGGTGGACGGGAGGCCTCTTTCCAACCACCCTTTGGTGACTCGTTTCCTTAGAGGCCTCCTCCTGCTTAAGCCTCCTTTACGTCCACCAGCCCCTGAGTGGGATTTAAATGTGGTCTTACAGAGGATTACTTGTCCGCCATTTGAACCTATGGCTACCTGCCCTCTCCGTTTTCTCTCCTGGAAAACCTTGTTTCTGGTAGCTCTTACCTCTGCTAGGCGAGTAAGTGAGCTTCAGGCGCTAGTGTCTGATCCCACTTACGCTAGGTTCTACAAGAATAGGGTAGTCTTACGGACTCACCCTAAGTTTCTCCCTAAGGTTGTCTGCTCTTTCCACCTCAATCAGGAGGTGGTTCTTCCGACCTTCTTTCCCAGGCCGCATGCCAACCGGGCTGAGATGGTTCTGCATACCCTGGACTGTAGGAGGGCGTTATCCTTCTACCTTGACCGTACGCGGGAGCATCGGAGGGCTGTTCAGCTCTTCGTTTCTTTTGACCCCAATAAGTTGGGGTTACCTGTCTCCAAGCGTACTTTGTCCATATGGGTCGCTGACTGTATCGCCTGGGCTTATGGGGCAGCCGGCCTCTCGTTGGAGGGTCGAGTCACGGCTCATCGTGTCAGGGCGAAGGTTGCGTCAGTGGCTCATCTCCGCTCTGTTCCATTGGCAGACATCTGCCGGGCCGCTACTTGGTCTTCAAGCCAGACTTTTGCGGCCCATTACTGCCTTGAGAGGGAGTCCCACAGGGACAGTGCTTTCGGACAGGCAGTACTCCATAATCTCTTTGGGGTCTAGGCAACTCCTTCCCTCCGGCCCTGATGTTGGGCTACCGGTCGGGGGCGTTCTCAGAGAAGATTCCTTCCTTATGTTCTGACGCTCTAGAGGGAGCTTATTTTTTTGGCTTGGGGCCTCCGGTAGCCTTAAGCTGGGGAGTCCCATATGTGAGGACTGACTTCCTGCTTGGTCCTGGAGAAAGAGTAGTTACTCACCTGTAACAGGTGTTCTCCAGGAGCAGCAGGAATCAGTCCTCACAACCCTCCCTCCTCCCCTTGGAGTTGCAGTTATGTGATTTATTTTTGCTAATTTTTTTGCTGTCTTTTAGCTATGTCATCAGACTGAGCAAGATGGCACCCTTGGGCGGGAAGGGGACCGCGCATGCGCGCTGCAATTCCCAAAGGCTTTCTTTGAAAGCTGGGGAAATGCTCTGCAAGGGGGCTCCATCGGCGCCGACGTCACCCATATGTGAGGACTGATTCCTGCTGCTCCTGGAGAACACCTGTTACAGGTGAGTAAGTACTCTTTCCCCTTAGTCCAATGCAAAGTGGTGAGGATACTGCAGACAGCACAACAGCGATCACCTGCATCAATTGTCAAAGCGGCCTGAAAATTTCCCTGGGGCAGAGGAGGTGGAGCCTCTCCTAAGATGGGCAGAGGATCATCTGATGGCTCTATTGACCTTTTACATGACTGGGAAGGAGAATATCCAGGCAGATTATTGGAGTATCCTAGATCTAGAAGACTGGTCTCTCACCGATTTGGACTTCCAGTTGGTTCCACAGTGCTGAGGGTGCCAGTAACGTATCTCATGGCATCAACAGTAAATGCCAAGGTAAGTAAAATCTTCAGCCACTGAAAGGAGTGGATATTGGAAGGTCTTAGATGCATTGATACAAAGGTGACCATGAGATGGTCTGCAGTGTTTTTCCCCCTATGGCTACAGATAGGCAGGGTGGTTCAAAAGGTGGAGTCTCATCCAGGGCCAGTGATGTTAGTTGCTTTGAAATGGCCAAGGATACCATGATACGTGGATCTAGACAGACTGGTAGGGGAGGAACCGTTTCTTTGCCATTGATGGAAAACCATTTATACTCTATAATAATAGGATATTTATTGGAAATCAATGCACTTCGTGTAGCTATTTAATTTTATTACTATTGAAAGTTCAAAAGAAAAACAAATTTTTGTCAGACCATTTATATCAGGGTTTGAATCAGATTCCAGATGTGGTTCTGTTCTCACTTACAGCATACTGAAAACAACAAACAACTCTACCTTCTAACTCTTAGTAGTAACAAGATTCTCTAAAGAGCAGTATGTTCTTGAGAGGGTGAGACTGAGGAAGAGAGGCCATTCCTTGCTGGTCATTGCTTCTTTGCTTTCCGCTAGGATGTGAGTTTGGAGGATTTTTGAAAATTGGCATGAGGAACATAATCTCCATCCTTTAGGCTCTTTGCTCCCTGGCATCATGATCTTTTTGTAGAATGGTCCAGAGAAGAGACTGGCTTTAAGTTCTTTGAGGGTGCAGGTGGTGGCTCTTGCCTGTTTGAGGTCAGATCCAGGTTTAGTCTTTCTTATCTCAATGCGTTTTTTGAAAGGAGTCAAGCAGTTGAGGGTTGCCTTGCTACTTGAAGGTTCCATCATGGGATCTCAATTTGATGTCATCAGCATTATCTGAGTCTCCATTTGATCCTCTCTGGTATATTTCTCTAAGGGATCTGATGTTGAAGGCCACATTTCTGGTGGCTATTTGTTCAGCAAGAAGAATTTTAAAGTTCCAAACATTATCATGCAGGGGACCATTTTTAATTATCTCTAGGGATAAGGTGGTGGTCAAGCTAGTTCCCTCTTTTCTACCCAAGGTGGTGTCAGCATTTCATCTCAATCAGTTGGTTGCTCTCTCAATGTTTTCAGGTCTTTCTGAAGCACATATCATCTGTTTGTGTTTGGGGGTCCCTGGAAAGGTGGAGCAGTGTCCAAGACATCTATTGCCCATTGGATAAAAGAGGCAATTGCATCAACCTATATGGTCTAGAGGCAGGTGGTTTGATTGGGATTGAGAGCACATTTTGCTAGGGCTCAGATGTTTTCCTGGGTGGTGTATCTGCTGGTTCCACCTCAGGATATTTGTAATGCAGTGGTGTGATCATTCCTGCACTCCTTTGTATGCCATTATAGGCTTCAGATCTGCCTGTCCAGTTCCACCAGTCATCAGGGATTGTGATGGTATTTTGCATGAGTGTGAACTGGACTGGAGGGACAATGAGGATGGTGAAATTAGACCTTAACTGCTAATTCTCTTTCCTTGAGTCCCTCCATTCCAGCCCAGGGCCCAACAGGAGAATAGTCAGCTGGGAGCCTATCTACCGATGAGTATTGTCAGAATGTAGATAGATGGCAGAAGGTTTGGATGGCAGACGCCGTCTTTTGCTTGCTTAGAATTTTGCTTTGGTGTTTCTTTCTTTGTTTCTAGGGTGATCACGTCTGGGTGGCCAATGGTTGTATGTTCTGCTTCATTATCTCCAGACCCTCTTCAAGGAGGGTTAAAAAAAAATATAGCAAGTGAAAGAAGTTAGTCTGTTTTGCTGTAGAAATACTGGCTAGTTAGAGATTGCACAGGAGCCATGTAGGGCGACATCATCAAATCAGTGGTTTTCAGTCTCCATCTGCTGACAAAAAAGTGTAAACCCATGCATCTGGACTGGACAAGACTCAAAGAAAGAAAATTAGCAGGTAAGATCTAATTTCATTTTATTGCTAGCCTGAAATTGTAGAACTGAAGAAGCCCTCAAAGGTTAAGCTTATCATGCTTTTTTTTTTTTTTTTTGCAATTATGATACTAGTTCAGCTGAACTTGGAACTGAAATGCTGGCTATACAGGGCCATGGGGCTGAGTGACATGTGTGCCAGCAGTGACTTGTAGTATTGTCTGCCTTCCTTACCCAGCTTCAAAGTAATGGCTTCTAAAAAGGGCATAATCTAATAGTTAATGTAATTTATTTTTGTACCGGTTTTAATTTTTTTATGTAAACAACTTTGACAAAGCTTTGAAAGGCTGTATATCAAGCCTGATAAATAAACAATTTGAGAAGATATCACATAAAGTGCCCTTTAACATTTGAAATTATTTTGAGGTAAACATTTAAGATGAGTGTGAATAAAGCAAACTTGTATTTAACCAGGCCAACAGGAGAAGAAGGAGAGGGCTCGATATTCAAAGGCATATTTACGCTGTTTGTAGACCTGCAAACTGTAAATGCTGCTCATGTTGCTGCTGCTGAATATCCGTGGATGCCGCCGCTGCATGCCCTGATGCTAATCAGGCAGCGCTGATATTGATGACACATGGTGAAAGTCAGGTGCAGTAAGGACTGGCCTAATGTTTGCCACAGAAGCTAACCAGGCAGTGGATGAATATTGCTGCTGCCTGGGTAGCTTCACAGCAATCTGGACAAAATGAATTATACAATACCAGACTCTGAATATGGCCCTAGCATTGAATACAATATTTAGGTTTAAACGTGATATAGGCCTTATCTCCAGGAACAAGCAGGAATGTAATCTTCACATATGAGTAACGTCGGTACCGATGGAATCCACTTAGGAACGCTCCCCAGCGTCCAATAGGAAAGCTTTTGGGAGCATCTCACTGCGCCTGCATAGCTGCCTTCCCGCCTTTCCCGCTCTCCCTCCTCAGTTCTTCGTTTTCCACGGAGCCGACAAGAAGCAATTCCTGTCACCGCACAAAATTTGTCATTTCTTATTTTTTTATGATCACATCCGCCTTCCTGTCAACGCTGGTACCGACCCCTGTCGGTGCTTTCTTGCTTTCTTTCTTTCTTTCCTTGTGTCTAAAAAAATAAAAAATTTCTGTGCGGGAAGGAGTCTTTCTTCCTTCAGGCACATCAACGCCATCTTAGGCTTAGGCCTCTCCTTTGGTTTCAGACAAAATGGAAAAACCATCCAGTGGTTTTAAGAAGTGTTCCAAATGTGGCAATACCATTTCAGCCACAGACACCCATGACTGGTGTCTAAAATGCTTAGGACCTGATCATCAACCATCAGAATGTCCTCTTTGTAGGAAGATGACAAAGAGAGGCCTACAGAACCGAACTGCGAAGCTGGGCACCCTATTTGCTTCCGATGCAGTCTCTTTAGTATCGACGTCATCGAGAGCTTCATCTTCCTCCCAGGGATTCCAGGTATCGAAACCTAGGTCTTCTTCAAAGACTGGCCAGCCCCTCAAGGGTAGATCTCCTTCTAAGCATCAAGATACCTCGGGCGTGTCCTGAATGGGGACACACCGGCCAAACAACCCCGGCATGAGGACCTTGCCTCCAAAGCCGTAGTGGAGTTCCAGGATGCTCCCGAGGTCTCCATCTCTGGAGAGATCCTGGTGCCATGCTCAGGGATCATGGCCCACAATTCCAGTACTGATACCCAAGCATTTGCAAGCTCCGTGGATCAGCATATCCTGGCCATCGAGCGGAGCTTAACGGCCTTACTGGCAGCCTCCATACCGGTAAAGCCTTTACAGTCGATTCCTCAGGCATTGATACTGGCATTGGTACCGACACAGCCTGCATTGACTTTTTTGCCACTTACCATGTCCCTCGAATCTGTTTCCGGTACCGAGGTTCCGCACCACAACCTCCGGCTACCTTTTTTGATCGGTACTAAATATGTGCAGAGCGGGAACACCCTGCCCATCAATACCTTGAGTCTTCTACCTCCGATTCATCTGATGATGAATTGGCTGATACCTGGGACATGAGAACTTTCCTGGAAGACCCATCTCCGTCTCTGCAATGTCGCATGTCCCCTCCGGAAGACGTCTTTCCAAGACTTTATTTGTGACGTTGCTCGGGGGTCTTTCTACAATGGTGACTTCAGAGAAAGAGCCTAGGGCTGAGGAACTTGAAATTCTTCAATATCCTACAACCCCGAAGGAAGCTGCTACTCTCCTTATTCATTGCATACTTCATGGCCTTATGCTTTGTATGTGGGAGACACCCCTTACTATCTCTCCACATACCTGACGACTCGATATCATGTACCGGGTACTGGAGTATCTGGGTTTTCAAAAGACGCAATTACCGCACCATTCCATGTTGGTGGAATCGGCAATGTCTCGAATAAAGAGTGCTAAGACACATTCCTCAAACCCTCCAGGTAGGGAATCGAGAATCCTCAACGCCTTTGTTCAACGTTATTTTCAGGCCTCCATGTTATCGGCCAGGATCAGTTCCTATATGGGTATGTTCCTTAGAGAGGTGGTTAGGGATTTGGAGCTAATGGCTCCTCTTCTCCATGATGATAAGAGGACAGATTATCTCACCCTTGTCAAAAATTTTTAACAGAGCAACCTTTGACTGTTTTGAGTTCATCAGCAGAACTTTATCTATCTGCATCGGTGCACACAGGATTGCTTGGCTCCAAGCATCAGATCTTGAACAGTGGGTTCAAGATAAGCTGGGTAATATCTCTTGCACCAGTGAAAACCTTTTTGGCAAGGACTGGCAGGACAAGGCCTCTCAGTTAGAATCCGAGAACACCACTCTTAATAGACTATCTAGATCTACTGCTAACCCAGCTAGGAAAAAGGCAGCAAAGAAAGCCTTTTTCAATAAGAAGTACTAGCCTTCTTACACTCCTGCTGTGCAGTGTCAACACCATGCTCCTCGGTAGGGGCAGCAGCCAGCAAAACAGCAAAAGAAGGCTCAGACTCCTAACTCTCAGCCACCTCATCAGGGTCTTAGACTCCTTTCTGGAGAACATAGCCGTTCTGCCACTGGAGATTTCAGATCCCAACTAAATTCCCGGCATACTCTGCCACTTTGCCCACAGGTGGCACCTTGTTACATCAGAGCAGTGGACACTGTCTATAGTACGGGAGGGGTACAGACTTCATCTACGAAGTCTACCCCCCCCCCCCGACTCCTCTAAGAGAGTTCCGCTCTGAGCCCCCTCTCACTGCTCTGTTGCAAGAGGTCACCTCCCTTCTCTTTCAGGGTGCAATAGAGGAGGTTCCACCATCCCAGCAGGAAATGGACATCTGTTCTCCATACGTCCTGATTCCATTCTGGACCTCAGAGAACTGAACAAATACCTACTATGGGAGAAATTCAAAATGATCTCCCTAGGCACCCTTCTCCCCTATCTTCAGAGTCAGGATTGACTCGGTTCTCTAGATCTAAAGGCGGCATGTATTCACATACTTATTCATTCACAGCACAGAACGTTCCTGCGCTTCATGTTTCAAGGGAGACTTTATCAATACAGAGTCCTGCCTTTCGGCCTCGCCTCTACCCCAAGGGTCTTCATAAAGTGCATGGCGTTAGTAGCCGCATTTCTAAGGACTCTTGGGATATTTGTCTTCCCATACTTGGACGACTGGCTCATTCGAGCAAACACCTCTCTAGAGGCCAGTCTGTCCTTCTTGCACACCATGCAAGTGCTGCAATATTTGGAAGTACCAACTCGTTCCCTTTCAAACGCTAGAGTTCATAAGGGTTCTCCTAGACACTCAACAATCAAGAGCAATTCTGTCCCAACTCCGCTGTGCTTGACTCATTCAATTAGCATGTCAGGTGTGCCTCAAGAACTTTCTCAAGGCTCGAGAACTGCTACAACTTCTGGGTCATATGGCATCAACCGTGCATAATGTTCCATATGCTCGTCTACATATGCGTGCAGCTCAATGGACATTGGCTTCCCAGTGGTTTCGGGCATCGGGTCACTTGGGAGACAAGATAATGGTCTCTACCCGACCAATCATGTCTCCTCAGTAGTGGCAATCCCCAAAAAACCTCCTGGTAGGGTCACCTTTTCAGATGCCAGCACATCAATGTACCCTGATGATGGATGCATCCAAATTGAGCTGGGGAGCTCATCTGGACAATCTCTTCACTCAGGGGCTTTGGTCTCATCAGGAGTCACAACTCCACATAAATCTGCTGGCACTCAGAGCCATCCACAATGCTCTCAAGGTGTTCCAGGACCATCTTTGATCCCACACATTTCTAGTCCAGATGGACAATTAAGTAGCCATATTCTATTTGAACAAGCAGGGTGGAACAGGCTCTTGGACCCTCTGCAACGAGGCCCTGCATCTGTGTTCTTTTGCCATACAGGTGTATCTTCCAGGCACACACAATCTCTTTGTGGACAAACTAAGTCAAGTCTTTCTACCCTACAAGTGTCCTCTCCATGCAGACAAGGTCGCTCATGTTTGCCAGATCTGGGGACCTCCAGAGTTAGACCTGTTCATGAGTCCTCAGAATGCCAAGCTTCCTTGCTTCTGCTCCAGGACTCCTGCACTGGACAGCCAGCAGGTGGATGCTTTTCACCTCCACTGGGGTCAAGGCTTCCTATATGCCTTCCCACCTAGTACCCTCATTCCCAAGATTCTTTTCAAACTCCAGAGGGACAAGGGCTACATGATACTCATAGCCCCATGCTGGCCACGACAGCCATGGTATCCTCTCCTTCTACGTCTGTCTCAGGCTCAACCCATAGATCTGGGATCTGCTCCAGATCTCCTCCAGGAGGAGGAGACACTGCTCCATCGCAATCCCTACATCTTACAGCATGGCTGCTGAAGGCATAGCCTTGCAGGACATTAACCTCTCTCAACAGGTAAAAGATATCCTTTTAACTTCTAGGAAGCCTTCCACCAGGTGCTCCTATGCAAATGGCGTAGACTTTTTCTCTGGTGTTCACAGAGGGCGCTTAACCCCTCCTCAGCTCCGGTGGATGCATTGCTTGAATATATTCTCTACCTTTGGACTTAAAACCAATTCGGTAAGAGTACACCTAAGTGCAATTGCGGCTTCTCACATGCCCTTAGATGGTCAGCCCATCTCTTCTCAGCCACTTGTAGCACACTTCATGAGGGGTCTTCTATTAACCAAACCTCCCATTAAGCCCCCTCCAGTGGCATGGGATCTTAATGTTGTTCTAGGATAGCTTCTCAAGCTGCCCTTTGAACCTCTAGCCACTACCTCTCTGATGTTTCTCACATGGAAGGTCACCTTCCTTATTACCCTCACTTCAGCAAGACACATTAGTGAGCTCCAGGCTTTGGTGGCTGACCCTCCTTATACACGATTCCACCATGAAAAAGTAGTCCTTTGGGCTCATCCTCACTTTATGCTAAAGGTGGTCTCACCCTTCCATTTAAACCATTCAGTCTATCTCCCTGTCTTTTTCCCTAGGCCTCATTCCTCTAGGGCAGAAGCAACCCTTCACACTCTGGATTGCAAATGTGCCTTGGCTTTTTATCTCCAGAGAACTCACGAGCACAGAAAAGCTTCCCAGCCTTTCATCACCTTTGACTCGAGTCATCTGGGTTTGCCAGTATCCAAGCGGACTCTCTCCAGATGGATAGTGGATTGCATCTCCTTTGCTTACGAAAGTGCAGGACTCTCTCTCGAGGGTCATGTCACTGCACATAATGTTCACGCCATGGCTACCTCTATGGCAAATCAACGCTCTGTAGCAATTGATGAGATATGCAAAGCGGCAACTTGGTCTTCTGTCCACACTTTTGCTGTTCACTATTGCCTAGACAAGGACTCCCGCCAGGATGCCTTGTTTGGCCAAGTTGTTCTCCAGCATCTCTTTCAAACTTAGAACAATTCCTACCCTCCATCCCGGGGTTCAATACCAGACATCCTTGGAGGACATATGACCTACTCAGTTATGCCTGTGATCCACAGCTCACTCTGAGATCATCTCTCTAGCATCTCCGAACTAGGGAATCCCATATGTGAAGACTTCATTCCTGCTTGTTCCTGGAGATTTACACACCGGGAACAGCAGGAATTTAGTCTTCACAACCCACCCTCCTCCCCTAGGAGTTGTACTTTTTCCTCTTCTTTTCCTTGTCTCCTTTTATCTCAGCTACAAACTCAACTGAGGAGGGAGAATGGGAAAGGTGGGAAGGCAACTACACAGGCGCAGTAGGATGCCCCCAAAATCTTTCCTATTGGATTCTGGGGAGCATTTCCACAAGGGCTCTGTCGGTACCAACATTCCCCATATGTGAAGACTAAATTCCTGCTGTTCCCGGAGATCACCTATTACAGGTGAGTAACTACACTATATCGGCTAGCTGCCACTGCTGAATATTGGGCCCATAATATCTTGTGAAATTCATTGTTATAATTATTACTGTACAATAATTTATTAATTTATATAGTTGTGGTCAACATTATTGGCACCCTAGCAGTTCAACTCCTTAATATCCAATATCTCCTTAAAATAAGTGGCCAGTAAAATGGCTTTCGACTATTTATGCACTTATATTTGACACATGAAAGAACCAAATAAAACAAGACCAATTAAAAAGGAAATAAAAGGAAATAATATAAAAACTGGGACATTGCCAGGACATGAATATTGTCACCCTTATAAACAATTTGAATCAATTTGAACAGAAGAACCACGTTCCTTTTGCAGTATAATTAAACATACCTTTGATCAATTGTCAGTACTCACATGACTTGAATCAACCAATGAATGATGGCTCTAATGTTTAAAATGGCCACATTCACTCCCTGTTCCATTTTCACAATGTTGAAGACAAGAGAGCGGCTTGAGACTAGAAGAAAAGCCATTATCACCAAATATCCAACTAAAAAGTGGTACAAGGCCATCTCCAAAGACCTTGGGATTCCTGTGTCTAAAGTCTCACAGTGTTATTAGGAAGTTTTCTGCTCATGTAACTGTCAAGAACCTTCCAGGATATGGTGGGAAGAGGAAAAGTAATCCAAGAAGTCTTTGAAGATTAGTGCGAACTGTTGGAAAAACACCATATACAACATCCAAAAAGCTTAAGGATGACCTGGAGCAAACGGGAGTGGTGGTTTCAACCTGCACTATATGCCATACAATAAACAAAGAAGGACTTCATGGCCGAAGGCCAAGGAGGACCCCACTGCTCAAAGACAGACATAAAAAGGCACACCTGATCTTTACCCAAACCCACTTTGTGAAACCACAATCCTTCTGGGAAAATGTTCTGTGTACAGATGAAATCAGACTCGAGCTCTGGCAGCACAGACCAGTGATACAATTACAGGTGAAGAAATGAAGCTTATAATGAAAAAAAACACCCTTCCTACAGTTAAATATGGTGGAGGTTCCATAATGTTGTGGGGCTGTTTTGCTACCTCAGGAATTGGAGGCCTGGAACATATTAAAGGAATCATGAAGTCAGAGAACTAACAAGGTATTTTGGAATGAAATGTGGTACCTAGTGTCAGAAAGCTAGGTCTGGGTCAAAGGTCCTCCAGCAAGGCAATAAATCGAAACGTACAAAAGAATGGTTAAAAGGGAACAAATGGAGTGTTTTAAAGTGACCGACCAGCAGTGAGTCCTGATTGTAATCCAATCAAGAACCTTTGGAAAGAGCTGAAGTCTGCCATTTATAAAAAGAATCCTGGAAACATTTATGAGCTGGAACAAATCACAGTTGAAGAGTGGGAGAAACTACCAGCAGACAGATGAAAGAAATTTATAGATGACTACAAGAAAGTTAGGAGGCTGTCATCACTGCCAACCAAATATTAGTGAAGGGTGTCATTAATCCTGTCCAGGTCATATTTTGTTTTGTTCTCAGAAATTACTACATCTAAGTTGCACAGACATCTTTGTTTTTGCTATATACCCTTGAACATACTATTAAAATATTTTGATAACATGCAGTTAAATATTTTCAATTAATTCTCAACATATTGTACACAGCATACCTAAAATGCAACTATATTGTTTAACAACTGTTGGTGTGGTTATTTATCACAGAGTCTAAAATGCAGATAATAGTGTTTCTCTGTAATTCATCTACGGAAGCATTTTATACATCAAATTGAACTCCTGGCTATTGAGGTCTCAGATACCATAGGCTGCCACTGTTTCATGAAATTTCCAGTGGACTAATGCCTAAATATACATCAATGACCTCTTGCTTAAACCTTTAGCCATATAGGTGTTCTGAAAAAAATTTTTAGATGTGAATTATTTTTCAATACTTGTAATCGAACATACTACTTAGTGTCAAATAATAAACCAGTGCTTAGCTGTGCGATGGATTCCCGACGCTTATTCATGCGCTATGAGATGCGTTTCTCCAACTGGTTTCATCAGGGGAAATTATTCACATCGCCACTGATATAGCACCGGCCTGGTTCAGTTGGGCTTTGTCAATGTAGTAACGCATACCATTGACAAAGCCCAACTGAACCAGGCCGGTGCTATATCAGTGGCGATGTGAATAATTTCCCCTGATGAAACCAGTTGGAGAAACACATCTCATAGCGCATGAATAAGCGTCGGGAATCCATCGCACAGCTAAGTACTGGTTTATTATTTGACACTAAGTAGTATGTTCGATTACAAGTATTGAAGAATAATTCACATCTAAAAAAAATTTTCAGGAGAACACCTATATGGCTAAAGGTTTAAGCAAGAGGTCATTGATGTATATTTAGGCATTAGTCCACTGGAGATTTCATGAAACAGTGGCAGCCTATGGTATCTGAGACCTCAATAGCCAGGAGTTCAATTTGATGTATAAAATGCTTCCGTAGATGAATTACAGAGAAACACTATTATCCACAACTATATTGTACCTATTCCACCCAGTTCCAAGTCAATTGCAAAGTTGTAATTTCCAATTTTCTTGCACAGCAGTCACAGTACACAGTACATAATAAAACAGTAGGTACACTATGGGGTCGTTGACTAAAGGGCACTAGCTGGCAATGTATGTTCTGGCAGGCACTGAATGTGCACCGAGACGCACGTTGTCAGCTAGCATGGGGCCATAACAGAACAGGATGATTCCCACGTTTACTGTGCAGCCCACATTAGGGTTGTGAGTGGCCGGGTTAGAGGCGGACAGTGAGTATGGTGAGCTCAGCACAGTTAACACAGGGTTCATAACAAGCACTAACTGCATTCCACACAATCAGCATGGATTCATCTAATGCCACCTCAATAAGTGGAGGTAAGTGCATCTGTGCTAATGCAGCGCACATTAGCGGAATGTGCTCCAGGTTAACTGCCAGGGAAATGCTTTCCATACCCCCTAACACTCTATAGTTTTGGCACTTTTGGCATGTTAGGTGCCCTAAGTTATACCAGTTCCCTAGTAGCAAAAAACCTAATTCAATTAATTTTCTTAATATCGCTAATTACCTTCCAAAATTCCATGTTATGAATAGAATCATAATATTACTTTTAGATTAAATATCTAAGCAAAACAACTTCCTTTAATTATCAAACATTTTCTAAACAAATATGTTTTCAATAGTTGACAAAAACCTAAATAACTCGTCGGACTTCTAATCTCTACTGGAAGTTCTTTCCATATAACAGTAGCTCTATAATTGAAAAATGTATGCAATGATTGTTTAAGAGTGAATTTTGTGCAAAATGATAACATCTGGGAGTTACAGCCCCTTCCTTGGGAGGTACTGTTGTGGTTCTAGAAAATTTACTGAAGATGTATAATGAAAATTTAAAAAAAAATTGCAAAGAGGAAATTGTGTTTGTGTCTGAGATAAGTAATATATTATTGCCAAATTCTTCAACTCTCCTTCCATTCTTTTAGCATCGAGGAAGATTCCCACACAATCGAGTGTCAAGTGCAGTTCCAGATAGCACAGGACGACGGCCACTTAAAGAAAGAATTGTCGTCACAGATCAGTTTTCAAGACCTAATACTACTCACACATTTAGGGTATGTCACTTTGTTGTGTATTTCATGTTTAAAATGGTTCAATAACATTGAGACCTTGTTTAAAGACAGTGCCAAGCTTGGATTTTTTCTGAATACTGCGTATTTACTGTACTCCCCTCACATTAGATTGATGTCTTTCCAACAAAATCACAGGTCCAAAGCTTCCGAACAGAAATGAGGTTGACACAACCAGGCATGTGAAGGTTGGAAATCTGGGCTCAGAGTACACCCCTGTCTTTCCCTTTATTTTTTCTCCATAGCACCATTTTTCTGTAGTTCCCAGTTGTTATCTAACAGTTTGACATGTTCATCTTCTTTCTTCCTTTTTGAATCACATTGTCCCTTATTTTCAAAATGGATTTCTCCCTGCTGTGATCTAGCCATACGGGCTGATTGTCAACAAGATGCGAGTACATGCTCGGAAATATGAGTTTGAACTAGGCAACGGAACTAGAAGCTAGAGAGGTTTCACACTTAGCCAGATACATCTGAGCATAAATAAGTAATTTTCTTTAACCAGGTACTTTATTTTTAGATATATATATCTATAGATATAGATATAGATATATAGATAGATAGATATAGATATGTGCCATCTTTTTTTCAAACATTTATCCAGTATGACCACATTTCAATATCTAAATTTGCCTGGCCTTAGATGACCAAAACAAAATAGTAGACCTCCACTCTACCTCTTCTTCCTCTCCCGCAGCAGACTTATAATCCCCATAATCTTGTTTTCCTCAGCAGCTGATCTAATGTCATCTGACTGTACCTACTTGGGTGCTTACATATAGCATTCTCGAGCCTCACTAAATTTCCTGAAATGTTGTTCCTGTTTTGATGATAAATATTTGTTTAATATATTGTTAAATAAATGTTTAATATATTGTTAAATGCAAATTCCTAATAGAAGAAGAGTATCTTGATACAAAGTTTAAAGGATCATATAAAATCTACATAGTGATCAATGTTCTATTTTAAATACAGATTTTGCATCATTTAATTCCTTTCGGGAATTGTTGCTGTTTTCAAGCAGTAGTACTTCCACTGAAAGGCACTGGCGTGTGCACTTCCGTTTGTTTGCCTAATGAACTAATATAGTCACTAAACCTGAGCCATTTATAGTACAAGAATATTGCCTTTTTCAATAGTTCAAATAATTAGATATGTCAGAGTAGTTAGTGTGTGATATCAAAACAGGATGGTAAGATTTACATCTGTGAACCTGCAAAAGAACCAGTGACCTTTCCAATAAGAAATAATCGTGTGGCCTCTGTTCCGTTCCCAATGGACAGACATCCGCATGAGGAAGAAAAGAAACACCTGAGGACATTTTTACTAATTGGTGTCCTAGCTGGCAGTCCCTACAGAGAGATCCAGGAATTTACTAAGAACAGAAAATGAACTCTAGTTTCACTCCTAGAAGTGCTTCCTCCAGAACAGGATTAATGCACAGTGGTTGAGCTCTATAGAGAAATCTGTATGCTTGCAGCCTCTATGATGCTTTGGGTGGGTTCAGTTTCCTGCAATGTTTTTGTATTTGGTACATTTTTTCTTAAAGACTGTTTCAGCTCTGACATTAGAGGGGTTCCTTGCATGAACTGTTCACATTGGGTTCAACAATCAAAAGAAATTTCAAAGGACCTATAAGTAAAGTTACCATTTCTAAACATTTAGGGCACCATGTCAAACAGTTGTCAAATGAAAAAGAATGAGGCTACAGTGACTCTATCCAGGAACAGTTGTTCTGCCAAGGTCACCCCAAGAACAAACCAGAAAGTAATCCATGAAGTCACAATGAACTTATTACTAACATCAAAAGATCCGTAAGCCTTTCATGTGGTTGATGTAAGGGTTCAAATATTAACCACCAGGACCCGATCGGCGTCGGGGAGTGGAGCAGAAGGGAATGCTCCTCCCCAGTCCATCCACCGAGGCCAATCAGGCCGCAGCAAGCCCCAGCTTTAAAGGTGAGCACTCCTGGCGCGCCCGCGTCTGAGGACCCTTTGGCGGGGACCAAAACTAGAACAAGATCACAATAAAAGCTACAGCCTTCACGTAACATCCAGTGGAGCTGCACAGTGACGAACCGCCTCCTCAAACTGTAAGCCCATCACAACAATCACCCATAGAACCAGTAACAGAACCCATTGCTACCTCATTGCTTGCAAGTTAACATCCACTGCATAGCCTGTACAATCCATTGCTACCTCATTGCTTGTAAGTTAACATCTACTGCATAGGTCCTCTCTGTTCCTCTTCTATGGCTCCATATCACATTGTCTTCCTTTTCCTCATACTCCCAAACTGTTTCCCTTCCTACCAACACCTTCACTCCTTCCCTCCTTGTCCCACCTTTGCCATCTTCACTTCCCCCTCCACCCTGTCTTCTACCCTATCATCAGCTCTTGAGCTTCATCGCTCTCTCTCTCTCATTCAACCATCTCCTTTCTCTCTAAGGTAACCTCACCCTCGCTTCCGCCGTACTGTCTCCTCTCTACCCCATACTCTGCTAGTCCTTCTCCTTCTCTCATCCGTAGATATCAACCCCAATCCTGCCCCCCCCAGACTTCTGTCTCACTCTGAGAAGAGATCTTCTCACAACATGTCCAATCTTATCCATATCCCAATTCTTTCCCCTTCCACTCTCCCGTTCTCATGTGCCTTGTGGAACGCTCACTCTGTCTCTAATAAACTTGCTTTTACTCATGACCTCTTTATCTCTAATGCTCTACATCTTCTTGCTCTAACTGAGACCTGGCTCCTCCCCAATGATGCCGCATCTACTGCTGCTCTCTGTCATGGGGGCTATCAGTTCTCCCACATGCCTCGTCCCACTGGCCGTGGTGGTGGTGTTGGGCTTCTACTTTCTCCCTCTTGCCAATTCCAAACCATCCTGCTGCCTCAGTCTCACTCCTTTCTCTCCTTTTGAAGTCCACTCCATCTGCCTTTTCACTCCACTTCCTCTCCGGGTAGCTGTTATTTATCATCCTCCCGATAAGTCTGCTTCTACCTTTCTCACTGACCTTGACTCTTGGCTTTCCTTCTTTCTGGATTTCTCTTCCCCTACTCTTATTCTTGGGGATTATAACATTCACGTCGATAACCCCTCTGATCCTTATGCTTTCAGGCTCCTCTCCCTTACCTCCTCGTTCGACCTCCAACTTTGTTCCACTGCCCCCACTCACCAACATGGCCACTGCCTGGACCTGATATTTTTCTAGAGTTGCTTACCCTTGAACTTCTGTAGCTCAGTTCTCCCCTTATATGACCATCACCTTTTAAGCTTTAATCTTCATCACCATCTGCCTCAGCCTCGTTCTGTCTCCTCCAACCTATTTAAAAATCTTCATGGTATTAATCCCTTGGCTCTCTCTTCCACCATTTCTTCATCTCTTTCTTTCACTATGTCATCTAAGTCTGTTGACGAGACAGTAACTTCCTATAATGCTGCACTCTCCTCGGCTTTGGATGCTCTCGCCCCGCCCACCCCACGTCCTGTGAGACGTTCTGCATCCCAGCCCTGGCATTCATCCACTACCCGCTATCTACATTCCTGTGCCCGTTATGCTAAGCGTGCTTGGCTCAAATCCTGCTCCCGTGCAGACTTTCTACACTTCAAATTCATGCTTGATCTTTCCAGTCAGCCATAGCTCTTGCCAAACAAGACTACTATGTCCATCTGACTAACTCTCTTGCCTCTGATCCTCGCCGTCTCTTTAATACTCTCAGCTCTCTCCTCAGGGTGCCTCCACCTCTGATCCCTTCCTCCCTTTCTGCCCAAACCCTGGCTGACTGTTTCCATGACAAAATCCACAAGATCACCCTCCAATTCCCCACAAAGTCAGCTACTTCCCCTCCTCCCCCTCTCCACTCCCAACTCTACCCCCTCCTACCTCTGCTACCCTCTCCTCCTTTCCTGTGATCTCTGAAGAGGAAACCGCACACCTTCTTTCTTCCTCCAAACTCACCACCTGCTCCTCTGATCCTATCCCCACCCATCTCCTAAGCCCCATCTCCTCCACCGTTGTCCCTTCCATCTCTCATATTCTCAACCTATCGCTCTCCACTGCAACAGTCCCTGCAGACTTCAAGCATGCTGTGGTCACACCTCTCCTCAAGAAACCCTCACTTGATCCCACCTGTCCTTCTAACTATTGACCCATCTCTCTCCTTCCCTTCATTTCTAAACTATTTGAACGTGTGGTTCACCGCCACTGCCTTGACGTCCTCTCCTCTCATCCCTCCTGAATCCCTTACAGTCTGGCTTTTGTCCTTTACACTCTACTGAAACGGCTCTTGCCAAAGTCTCCAGTGACTTGTTCCTGGCAAAATCCAAAGGCCTTTACTCTGTCCTCATCCTTCTTGACCTCTCTGCTGCTTCTGACACTGTTGACCACAACTTTCTCCTCGATACCCTGTCCTCGCTTGGTTTTAGTGGCTCTGTACTATCCTGGTTCTCCTCCTATCTCTCCCATCGCTCTTTCACTGTGTGTTCTGGTGGCTCCTCCTCCTCTGCTACCCCGCTCCTAGTTGGTGTATCCCAAGGATCTGTCTTGGGTCCGCTCCTTTTCTCTCTCTATACCCAGTCCCTTGATGCTCTTATCTCTTCCCGTGGCTTTCAGTACCATCTGTATGCCGATGAATCCCAGCTCTACCTCTCTACGCCTGAAATCTCTCCGGCAATTCAGACCCAGATCTCTGCCTGCCTTTCTGACATTGCTACCTGGATGTCTTACCGCCGCTTGAAATTGAACATGGCCAAAACTGAACTTCTTATCTTTCCCCCTAAAACCTCCCCTCCTCTTCCTCCTTTCTCAGTCTCTGTGGAGAACTCTATAATCCTTCCTGTTTCCTCTGCCTGCAATCTGGGGGTTGTCTTTGACTCCTCTCTCTCTTTCTCCACACATATTCAACTCGTAGCTAAGACCTGCCGTTTCTTTCTCTATAACATTAGCAAAATCCGCCCTTTCCTTTCTGAACACACTACTAAAATGCTCATCCACTCCTTAATCACCTCCCGTCTTGACTACTGTAACCTACTCCTTGCTGGTCTCCCTTTGAATCATCTCTCTCCCCTTCAATCTGTTCAGCACTCTGCTGCGCGACTAATCTTCCAGCCTAGTCATGCCCATATTACTCCTCTTCTCAAGTCACTTCATTGGCTTTCCATCCGTTTCCGCATCCAGTTCAAACTTCTCCTGCTGACCTATAAATGTATTCACTCTGCAGCTCCTCACTACCTTTCTTCTCTTATCTCTCCTTATAACCCCCCTCGGGAACTCCGCTCTTCTAAGAAACTACTTCTATCTATGCCCTTCTCTTCTACTGCTAACTCCAGACTTCTCTCCTTTCACATTGCTGCACCTTATGCCTGGAACAAACTACCTGTGTCTGTACGACAGGCACCCTCTCTGACCCTCTTCAAATTCATGTTGAAAACTCACCTCTTCGCTGCTGCCTTTGGATCTTGACTCACCTGATCTCCTTTTCTTTCCCTTTTCTTTCCCTAGTTGTTATCCCTGTTTACACCTTCTGTGTTTTGTCTTGACTAGATTGTAAGCTCTGATGAGCAGGAACTGTGTCCTACATGTCTGTACAGCGCTGCGTACAACTGGTAGCACTTTACAAATGCTCAGTAGTAGTAGTAGGAGGAGGAGAATAGCTAGGAAAAAAATCACTGCACTCTAAATAGGCATTGCTGCCAACCTCATGTTCACCAAGAGTATTAGGATGACCCACAAGATTTCTGTCCAGAGAACATTATTCTAGCTGAGTCAAAAATTAACTTTTCAGTCACATTGACAAATGTTTTGTTTGGAGAAAACCAAACACTGCCTTCCAAAGTAAAATCCTCATCCTAACTGTCAAGCATGGTGCTGGAAGTATTATGTGGGACAGCTTTGTTGCATCAGAACCTGCGTAGCTTGCCATAATTGCTGGAACCACAAATTTTGCTTTGCCAGAAAATTCTAGACAAGAATGTCAGGTCATCTATCCATGAATAGAACCTGAGCCAAACGTGGGTCATGCAGCAAGACAATGACCTCTAAACATTCAAGCAAAGTTATACTGTAGCAGGTTTGTCTAAGTTAAGCCCTCAAAGATTGCAAAGAGGCCAGATATTCAGGATATAGCTAATGAATATTCATGAAATAGATTTGCACGCCCATTACCTTCATTGTATACAAATCTCTCTCATGCATATTCTTTTTTAATTTTTATTTTATTTTAAATCTTTTCATGAAAGTAAACAGCCACAGACAAGAAAAAGAAAAGTACTGTAAATAACAGATTCACAAACATACATAGTACTACAGAATATCCACTATAGTCCCTTCAGTTCCCCCCACCCCCCATTAAAAACCCCAACCCAATACCACAAATCTCTTATGCATTACAATCCATGCAAATATTCCCATAGCAAAAGGAAATTTGTTCCCCCCCCCCCCGCCTTCTTACTAATCTATAAATTCATTATCTCATACATATTCATTGGGAATACCGTGAAAATCTGACCTAATTGTGGTCCTTGGGGACTGAACTTGGACAAGTCCATACTTCAGTATAGCTGAAAAAAAAAAAGATTTTGGGCCAGATATTCAACTGGGCAGGGCTGAGCACCATAGCCGCTTAGCCCTTCCCACCGACCCCCAAACCCCAGATATTCACTTTTGTAGCAACGGAAGTGAATATCTGGGTCTGGCCGTGGTGCCTGGAAGCCGCCGAGGCTAACTGTGCAGCATTAATATTGGATGCTGCATGGTTAGTCTCGGCGCCTATAAGATAGGCAAGGATTTTCCTCGCCTATCTTATAGGCGCCAAGCGCTAGCCTTGCAGCTTCCAATATTGGTGCTGCACAGTTAGTGACAGTTCCCACCTCTGCTCCACCCCAGAAGGCCCCCGGCATGCCCCGATGCTAGCCGGCTAGCATCGGAGCGCATAGGGGACTTAATTGGGGATATTCAACAGCACTACCAGTGTATGTGCCGTCGAATATCCGGTTAGCAGGCATTTACACGTTTAACTGGCTGTTAACCATGTAAATGCCCTTTGAATATCTGGCCCTTCATATTTTGGATTAGCAAAGTCAAAATCCCGGCATAAACCCTATTAAAATGTGGTGAAACCTGAAATGAGCTGTTCATGCAAGGAAGTCCTGAAATGTCACAGAGTTGAAATAGTTCCCTATGAAAAAAATAAACCAAAATTCCTCAAAGTTGATATAAGAAACATTAGTTGAAGTTATTGCTGCTCTAGGAGGTGTCACCAGTTAATGAATGAAAGGTTCACATACTTTCCACATAGGATACTTTTTGTTGCTTAAAAGCCAAATGGAGAGCCAAGTGAAATGGAGAGAAAAGTTCAAAAAATATACTAAATAGGTACCAGGAAAAGCAATAGAGGAATGGGATGCATAAATGGGTTTGGGTTTGGGACTGATACCTTAAAAGATGAATGTGTAGATGTCAGTGTTAGGAGAAGTAACAACTAAGTCCCAAGCTTCTTTTGTTTGGAAGCTATTAGGTCTTACAAGCCTCTTGGTTCACTAAAGAGCTTGGTGAATTGAACAGTTTTCTTCACCTATTAGAGCAGCAGTGGCAGAAAAGATGAGACGTTAAAATAAATAAATATGTAGCTTGTTGGAAGAGGTATAGGACATTTCTCTAAAACAGGGGTTCTCAACCCAATCCTCAGGACACACCTAGCTAGTCAGGCTTTCAGGATAACCACAATGGAATATGTATGAGAGAGATTTGTATGCACTGCCTCCATAGTATGCAAATCTCTCTCATACATATTCATTGTTATTATCCTGAAAACCTGACTGGCTAGATGTGTCCAGAGGACTGGTTTGAGAACCCTTGCTCTATAAAGAAAGGAAGTGATTTGTATTGAATTAAATCAGTAAGGCATTGAATATGAGCCAAATGAGTTGTAGTGAATTTTTAACAAGCAAGCTACAGCGGATAGTTTTGGAGGGAAATGGTTTGGATCCAGAGGAATTTAGAATTTGTTTGCAAGATAAGTTAGTGGGCCTCTCAGAGACTTTTGACCTGAAAAGACTATTAAGAGTTTCCTAAACTGATGAGAGTATGGAAAAATGGTCCAAGGTTTAGGCAGTATCAGTTCATAAGGTACATAATGGAGTGGGGGAATAGCCTAGTGGTTAGAGTGGTGGGCAAGGTTCAAATCATTGTCCTTGGGCAGTCATTTAAGTCTCCACTGCCTTAGGCACAAACTTAGAAACATAGAAACACGACGGCAGAAAAAGACCACATGGTCAATATAGTCTGCCCTTCCATATCAACCACCACAACAGCCCCTGTTTTCCTTTAGAGATCCTCTGTGTTTGTCCCATGCTTTTTTGAATTCAGATACTGTCCTCATCTCTACCACCTCTACTAGGAGACTATTCCATGCATCTACCACTCTTTCCTTAAAGAAATATTTCCGCATATTACTCCTGAGTCTATCCCCTTTAACCCTCATCCTATGTCCCCTCGTAGCAGAGCTTGCTTTCAATAGAAAGAGGTTCTCCTCCTGTGCATTTATGCCACAGAAGTATTTAAACATCTCCATCATATCACCTCCATCCTGCCTTTCCTTTAAAGTATACATGTTAAGATCCTTAAGTCTGTCCTCATATACTTTATAACGAAGAACACTAACCATTTTTGTAACCACCCTCTGCAGCAAGTCCAATCTGTTTATATCCTTTTGAAGATGTGGTCTCCAGAATTTCATACAATACTTCAAATGAGGTCGCACCAAAGACTTATATAGAGGCACTATCGCCTCCTTTCTTCTGCTGGCCATTCCTCTCCCTATGCACCCAAGCACCTTCTAGCTTTCACCGTCGCCTTTTCTAACTGTTTAGCTACTTTAAGATCACTGGACACAATCACGCCTAGGTCCGTCCCGCCCTTCTTTTGTGGACAGAAGTACTTCAGCTCCTATACTGTATCGCTCCCTTGGATTGCTGCAGCCCAAATGCATGACCTTGCATTTTTTAGCATTAAATCTCAGCTGCCAAATCTAGACCATTCTTCAAGCTTAGCTAGATCCCTCCTCATGTTATCTACACCTTGCTGGGTGTCTACTCTTTGGTATCACCCACAAAGAGGCAAACCTTACCCGATAGCCTTCTACAATATCACTCACAGATGTTAAAAAGAATCGGACCAAGGACAGATCCCTGCGGCACACCACTGATAACCTCCTCCTCTTCAGAATGAGCTCCACTAAGCTGTACCCTTTGTTACCTCCCACTCAACCAATTTCAAACCCCAGCAGTAATTTTAGGGTCCATCCCTAGGGTGCTCAGTTTGTTTATAAGTCGCCTGTGAGGAACGGTGTCAAAGGCTTTACTAAAATCTAAATACACCACATCTAGGACTCTCTCTCGGTCCAACTCCCTAGTCTCCCAGTCAAAGAAATCAATCAGATTTGTCTGACAAGACCTACCTCTTGTGAATTCATGCTGCCTCAGATCCAGTAATCCATTGAACTCCAGAAACCTCACTATTTTCTCTTTCAGTAGCGCTTCCAATAATTTACTCACTACCGAGGTTAATCTAACCAGCCTGTAGTTTTCAACCACGTCCTTACTTCCACTTTTGTGTAAAGGGACACCATGTGCCTCTCGTCAGTCCTCTGGCACCACTCCCGACTCAAAGAGGCATTCAAAAGGTCAGTCAGTGGAGTTGCTAGAACGTCCCCAAGTTCCCTCAGTATTCTCAGGTGTATCCCATCTGGTCCCATCACTTTGTCTGTTCTAAGTTTAGCTAGTTCCTCATGAACACAGTCTTCTGAAAATCGTTCAAGATGCACCTTGCTTCTGTTCCTGTTTGTGGGTGTTTTCTGAGGTCCTGTTCCTGGATCTTCATCTGTGAACACAGAACAGAAATATTTGTTAAGCAATTCCGCTTTATCCTCATCAACTTCTACATATTCCTCCACCCTTGAGTCTGACAATAACATTTTTGCCCTTTCTCTTCTCACTAACCTATCTGAAAAATGTCTTATCCCCCCATTTTATTGCATTGGCCATTTCTTCCTCCTTTTGAATTATTGCTTTCCTGACTACTTTGCTAGATTCTTTAAGTTTTTCCAAATATAGATACCTGTCTTCCTCTCTCTTGTGTCTTGTATTTCATGAAGGCCTCCCTCTTTTTCTTCACCTTTTCAGCTACTTCTTTTGAGAACCATAGTGACCTCCTTTTCCTTTTACCTTTATTTACCATTTTAACAAAAAGGTTAGTTGCCCTTAAAATATCCCCTTTCAGTTTTGCCCACTGTTTTTCTACATCCCCCAGCTGTTCCCATCCTGCTAACACTTCCTTGAGGTATTGTCCATCTTGGCAAAGCTAGTTTTCCTAAAGTCTAAGACCCCACTTTTCAATGGATTTTATCAGTCCTAGTCCTAATATTGAACCACATCATATGGTGATCACTGGATATGAGATGATCTCCCACTATAACATCAGAAACACTTTCAGCATTGGTAAGCACCAAGTTCAGTATGGCCCCTTTACCTGTGGGTTCTGTTATCAGTTGGCTGAAAACTTCTCCCTATAGAGAATCCAGGATCTCTTTACTTCTAGATGATACTGCAGCAGAGATGTGCCAATCAACATCTGGCATATTGAAATCCCCTATCAATAGCACTGCCTCTTTCCTGGCAATGCTGCTTATGTCTTCTCCCTTCCCACCTCTTCTCCCTGTGAGGGAGGTCTGTATAATATGCCAATGCAAATAGATTTCTCTTTCCGTCTTTCTAGTTTAACCCACAGTGCCTCCTCTCTCCCTTTTAAGCCCTGTGTTTCCATAGCTTTAATATTATTTTTTACATATAGTGCCACTCATCCTCCCCTTCTTCCTACTGTGTCCTTTCTGAATAAAGTATAGCCTGGTATGGTTACGTCCCAGTTATGGTTGTCCGTGAACCATGTCTCTGTTGTTGCCACTAAATCCAAGTCAGCCTCTCCCATTAAAGCCCCAACATCTGGAATCTTATTTCCCATGCTATGGGCATTTATACACACTGCTTTCCATATGTTGCCTCTTTTACCCATTTTCATAAAGGCATTTAAATATTTCACTTACCTGGAGGCTTTCTTCACCCATCCCCAATGAATCTAGTTTAAAGCCCAGTAGGTTAGCCAGTTTGCTACTGAAGATACGTCGACCTTTCTTGGACAGTTGGACACAATCTCTGCTCTGCAACACTTGGAACAGCATCCCATGGTCCAGGAAACCAAAACGCTCTTGATGACAACATCTACGCAGCCATGCACTTAAATTGTGATCCCTCTGGGGACAGGGAAATACCTATTGTACCTGAATGTAACTAGCTACCAGTGATTTATCCTGTCTAGCCCCATCGCTGTGTCTACCTTTAGTTCAGCTAGATCTTCTCAATCTTTTGAAATTGATTTGAGATTTATCTAACATTGGTTCCTCTTTGTTTCTCTTTTCTGTGGTTCTAATTTTTCCTCCTTAATATATTTCTCCAGTCATTTTTGATTCTTGTAATGATAATTTTGCACTTCTTCCTGTGGCTAATATTCCTAAAAAGAAGTCTTGTCCCCCTCAGCTATTTTTGATTCCTTTTGCATATTTCTTCTGTTGGCTATTCTCCCATTTTCTCTTATCTGTGCCAGATATTGTTGCCTGCCACCTTCTTTCTGTAATCTCTTGTCATTTGAGTGCTAACCTTTTTTTTCCTTTATCCTTTCAGCTACTGCTTTTAATTGCTATAGGATCTCCCCTTTCCTCTATTATTTATTTCCCCAAAAAATGTTTGCTGCTGTTACAGCATCACCATTCAGTTTTGTCCACTGCTGCTTCTCCTAGATTTTCCCTTAAAGCTAACAGTTCCTTGCGGTATTCCTTCATCTTAGTTAGTTTTCCTGACATCGAAGACCCTCATCTTTGAATGAATCATCTCTACTTGTGCTCTAATACTGAATGACACCATCTGGTGATCAATGAATCCCAGATGATTACCCAATAATACATCAGAAAACTCTCCATGTGTGAACACCAGGTCCAGCATTGTCCCTGCCAGTTGTCAGAACAATTTTCTCCATAAAGAATCTAGGATCTCTGCTGGGATGTCCCAATCAACATCTACTAAAAAAGAAAAAATCTACTCTACAGATGCACAGTCTTCAATTGAAAAAGATATTCAATGCAAAAACAATGAGGAGAAAAAGGCCTCAGAATCTTTGGGGTTAAGAGCTAAAACAATGGGTATAACTACCCAAACCTCCCCCACAAACATCAACGGCCAGAAAAAACGCCTCACATGGAAAATCTCTATTCTCATCTAGAGCATATAACATATCATAAATGTCAGCACATATCAAATATACAAATGCACAAGAAACCACACTTATCTTATGCAGTTCCTCAATCCCACAGCAGCCAAACAACTGCAAAAAACAAAAACGTGGTTGTCAATCATCCATATGCAACCCCCGACGCTATCAATGATGCCGGCTTAGGCGTTTTGCCATGTGCTTTCTCAGGGGAAATCTCAAATGCTGTAGACGAGAACAGAGAACAAACATACAAAAACACTAAATGACACAAGAAGATGATGGCAGCAAGAAACAACAGAGAACAGCGATCCAAAACTTTATACAAAAACACAAGCCTGTCCTTCCACAAAGCAGTTCATAGGTAGCCATGCACGACATGCACATCCTTCTCACAAATGCTCAAACACTAAAAAACGCCGCACATGTTCACTCCTATACATACCCACCATACCTGCATGACATCAATACTAGCCAATCACCAAAAAGGTGCAGAAGATAAAATCACGCTAGCATGAAAAAGACCACCTACAACCTCGGAACATAGAACAAATATAATTTTAAACCCGGAGCTCAAATCGCGCTGCTCAACAAAACCAAAACTGCTTACCTAAAACAAACACACACATTTGTGGTATGTTATATGTTGTTGTTAAGTGCCGTTGAGTCGGAATCGACCCATGGTGACCCTCTGGATAGCTATCCTAAATTGTGTTCGGTCTTGAGTCAGGCGGCTCATTGTTGACAGACTGGTACCCGTATCGATCCATCTCATTGCTGGCCTTCCTCTTTTGCGTTGACCTTCTATCTTGCCAAGCGTGATGTCTTTCTCTAATGATCTCTTTCTTCGCATGATGTGTCCAAAGTATGAAAGTCAAAGTCTTGTCATCTGAGCTTCTAAAGAAAACTTAGGTTTGATCTCCTCTAGTACCAACTGGTTTGTTCTTCGGGCAGTCCATGGTATACACAGTATTCGTCGCCAGCACCATAATTCAAAGGCATCAATTTTCTTCCTATCTATCTTTTTCACTGTCCAGCTTTCACATCCATATGATGTTATTGAAAATACCATGGTTTGAACAAGTCGAATCTTTGTATGGAGAGAGACATCTCTGCTCTTGAGAATCTTATCTAGGTCTTTCATAGCCATTCTGCCAAGAGCAATGCGTCATCTGATTTCTTGACTGCTTGTTGCTTCTTTATTGATAGTTGATCCAAGTAGGTTAAAGTTGTTCACGATTTCAATTTCTTCTCCTTCAACGATGAACCTGTTGATTATGCCAGTTGTCATGATCTGTGTCTTCTTTACATTAAGGTGCAGGCCCATTTTGAGACTATGTTCTTTGATTGTGAGAAGCAAATGTTTCAGATCATCTTCACTTTCAACCAGTAATGTGATATCATCAGCATAGCGAAGGTTGTTGATGAGTCTTCCACCAATCTTCATACCTCTGTTGTCTTCATACAATCCTGCTTCTCCGATGATTTGTTCTGCATATAAATTAAACAAGTAGGGGGAAAGTATGCAGCCTTGTCTTACACCTTTGCTTATTTTAAACAATTCTGTTTCTCCTTGTTCCGTTCAAACTGTTGCTTCTTGATCAATGTACAGATTGTGCAAGAGTACAATCAGGTGTTCTGGTATACCCATGCTTCTTAATGTGGCCCAGAGCTTCTCATGGTTTACACAGTTAAAAGCCTTGCTATAGTCGATAAAGCACAAATAGATATCCTTTTGGTATTCTTTAGTCTTTTCAAGGATCCATCTCACATCTTCAGTGATGTCTCTCGTTCCTCGCCCTTTCCTGAACCCTGCTTGCACTTCAGGTAGTTCTTGTTCCAGGTATGGTTGTAGTCTCTTTAGAATAATCTTCAGTAGAATCTTGCTGGCATGTGGGATCAGAGCGATTGTGCGATAATTTTCACAGTCAGTTGGATCACCTTTCTTTAGTATTGGTATAAACACAGATCTTTTCCAGTCTGTTGGCCATGATGTTCTCTTCCATATTTCTTGGCAGAGCCTTGTATGTACGGTAACACCTGCATCAGATTGCTGTAATACTTTTATGGGAATGCTATCAATGCCTGGTGCTTTGTTCTTTGATAAGGCTTTCAATGCTGCTTCAACTTCTTCTTTCATCACCAATGGTTCCGGATCATGAGGTACAGGTTGAAACGGCTGTTGGTCCACTTGAACTTTATCATATAAAAACTCTGTATATTCCTTCCTCCTTTTCTTGATCTTCTCAGCATCATTCAACATAGAACCTTGAGCATCTTGTAACATTCCAATTCGAGGCTGGAACTTTTTCTTTAACTCTCGTAGCTTTAGGAAAGCCGATCTTGTTCTTCCTCTAATAGTTTCTGCTTCTATTTCCTTACATGCGTCGTTGTAGTACTTTTCCTTGTCCTGTCTTGCTGCACGTTGGAGATCTCTGTTGAGTTCTGTTATTGTCTTTCTTTCTCCTCTGGCTTTAGCTTCTCTGCATTTCTGGGCAATTTTCAGAGTTTCTTCCGTCATGCATTTTGGCCGTTTTTGCTTTTTCACCTTTTGTAGAGACTTCTCGCTTTCTTCCAACACAACCTTCTTGATGTCATTCCATAACTCTTCTGGAGCTCTGTCATTTGTATCTACAGCAGCAAATTGATTTTGCAGGCAGTCTTTAAATTCCAGTGGTATATTCTCAAGGTCATATTTTGCTGCATTCATGAGTGGTTTGCTCTGTTATATGCTCTAATCTAGATGAAAATAGAGATTTTCCATATGAGGAGTTTTTTCTGGCTGTTGATGTTTGTGGGAGAGCTTTGAGTGGTTATGCCCGTTGTTTTAGCTCTTAACTCCAAAGATTCTGAGGCCTTTTTCTCCTCACTGTTTTTTGCATGGAATATCTGTTTCAAATGGAGACTGCATCTGTAGAGTGGATTTTTTCTTTTTTAGTTTTGTTTTTCACTCTGATATTGACCCTTTATATTAGTATTGTGAGACCAATCAACATCTAACAGATTGAAATCACCTAGCAATAACACTTCCTCTTTGAAAACAATTTTGTGAAGGTCTTCAATTAAATCTTGTTCTATTTATTCCCTCTTTCCAAATTAACCTACAGTGCTTCCTCTTACCTCATAAGCCAAGCAATTTCTTTGCTTTAATAGTATTCTTTATATGTGGCACAATTCCTCCTCTCTTGTTTCCTACCCTGCCCTTCCTGAATATATTATAACCTGTTAAAACTATATCCCAATCATGTTTCTCCATATACCATGTATCCATGAAAATTATTCCATGGACCAGGAAGCCAATGTGCTTTCTTTGACAACATCCACACAACCATGTATTCATCTCCAGAATGTGAATGTCTGCCTCAGTCTTTATCCTCAGCCTGGATGATTAAGAAGAACACCACCTGCACACCTTTCTGCCTAGCTTTTTTCCCTGAGCCACAAAGTTACATTTGTTATGTACAAGGGGATATCTAATATATAAGAGTTGATAGGCTTGATGCGTCTCAGCACTGTCTCCATAATGTCTCAGATCTTGGCATCTAGCAGATAGCACACCTCTTGTGACATCTTATCTGGTTTATTTATTTATTTATTTATTTACATTTTCTTATATACCGCGCTATTCTGCATCAGTGCGGTTTACATTGAACAAACTGAAATTACATTGAACAGGGCATTATAACTTGGAGATAACTATTTTACAGGGAACATGGGCTATGGAGGGTTAAGTGGCTTGCCCAAGACCACAAGGAGCACCTGTGGGACTAGAAAGCCCAGTCCTTCCAGCCCAAGGTGGCTGTCCTCTCGTGGGATTTGAATCCCCGACCTTCCGGCCTGGAGTACCTTGTCCCAACCACTAGGCCACTCCTCCACTCCAAGATGGTTGAAAGATGGATGCCTCCATGCCCTTCAGAAGAGTCACCAACTACCAGTACCCTTAGACACAGTGCTGGTCTTGCAGTTGTGGGGTTTACAAGTTCATCTGCCTCATAACGGTTGTTTAGCTCAAATGAAGGTGGACTAGGGGTGTTGGTAATCTTTGTCCAGCTATTATCTTGTGATCCAGTTCCATCATTCCCTCTGTTAAGCATTTTCCATTTTAGATGCCTCAAGAAGCATTTCATCACTGTACTTCCCATGGTCATAGAAGCTTCTCAGCTTCACCACTTTCTCTCTGTTACCTATTTCCTGAGGGAGGCAACCAGAAGACATTCGCAGAATTGCCATGAAAGGAGAAGTGCTACTGATAGGTGATTTCAATATGCCAGAAATGGATTGGCACATCCATGCTGCAGTGTCATCTAGAAGTAAGGAGATCCTGGGTTCTATACAAGAAGAACTATTCAGGCAACTGGTAACAGAACCCACATGTGATGGGGCCATACTGGACTTACACATACCAATGGGGAAAGTGTTTCTGATGTTACAGTGGGAGTTCATCTCACATTTAGTGATCACCAGATGGTATTGTTCAGTAATAGGACTATGGCTGATAAAATCCATTGAAAAGTGAGGTCTTAGACTTTAGGAAAACTAACTTTGCCAAGATGGGATAATATCTCACTCAGAGTTGTTAGCAGGATGGGAACAGCTGGGGGATGTAGAAAAACAGTGGGCAAAACAGAAAGGGGATACTTTAAGGGCAACCAACCTTATTGTTAAAAAGGTGTAAATAAATGTAAAAGGAAAAGGTGTTCACTATGGTTCTCAAAAGCAGTAGCTGAAAAGGTGAAAAAAAGGAGGCCTTCATGAAATACAAGAGATCACAGAGAGAGAGGAAGACAGGCATTTATATTTGGAAAAACTTAATGTTCCTTGCAAAGTAATCAGGAAAGCAAAGGTTACAAAAGCAAGAAGAAATAACCAATGCAACAAAATGCAGGGATAAGACATTTTCCGGATATGTTAGTGAGAGGAGGAAGGGAAAAAGTGGTATTGTCAGACTGAAGGGTGAAGGGGAGGAATATGTAGACACTGATGAGGATAAAACAGAATTGCTTAACAAATATTTCTGTTCTGTGTTCACAGATGAAGAGCCAGGAACAGGACATCAGAAAACACCCACAAATAGCAACAGAAGCAACGGGGATCTCGAACGATTTTCAGAAAACTGTGTTCGAGAGGAACTACCTAAACTAAAAGTAGACAAAGCAATGGGTCCAGATGGGATACATCTGAGAATACTGAGGGAACTTGGAGACATTCTAACTGCTCCACTGACTGACCTTTTCAATGCCTCTTTAGAGTTGGAAGTGGTGCCAGAGGATTGAAGAAAGGCACATGTGGTTCCTTTACACAAAAGCGAGTGTAAGGATGACATTGAGAACTACAGGCCAGTTAGTCTAACCTCTGTGGTGAGTAAATTATTGGAAAGGCTACTAAAAGAAAGAATAAGGAGGTTTCTGGAGTCCAGTGGATTGCAGGATCCGTGGCATGCATGGATTCATCAGAGGCAGGCTTTGTCTGACAAATCTGATTGATTTCTTTGACTGGATGACTAGGAAGTGGGAGCGAGGGAGAGCCCTAGATGTGGTGTGCTTGGATTTCAGTAAAGCCTTTGACATCATTCCACAAGACGACTTGTAAACAAACTGAGCACCCTAGGGATGGACCCTAAATTTATTGTTTGGGTTAGAAATTGTTTTAGTGGGAGGAAACAAAGGGTACAGGTAAATGGAGCTCGCTCCGCAGAGAAGGATGTTACCATTGGTGTGCCCCAGGGATTTGTCCTTGGTCCAATTCTTTTTATCATCTTTGTTACTGATATTGCTGAAGGGCTGTTAGGTAAGGTTTGCTTATTTGCAGGGCTGGCCCGTTCATATGCGAGAATGTTATTCGCACAGGGCCCTGCACTTCAGGGGGCCCCCGCGCCAACAACATATTGCATATTCAGCACCAGCAGGGCAGCTTTAGAGGGAACCAGAAAGGCCCCGGCTCACCTCTGACAGTCGCCAAATTGAAGAGTGCCTTTTTTCTTCATTTCAGCAGCTGCACTGTAGTATAGGCTGCTGGCGCAGTGAGTGCCGGGAAACAGGAAGTTCCCTTCGACCTCCCGCGCGTCAGCGGCCTATGCTACAACACAGCTGCCGAAGTGAAGAAAAAAGGCACTTTTCACTTCAGCGGCTGTCAGAGGTGAGCTGGGGCCTCTCCGGCTCCCTCCAAAGCCTGTCGTTCAGCCGCGGGGATCTTCGGAGTGGGGGGGGCTAAGACTGGAAATAGCTGTTGGGGAGGGGCCTTGGACTGGAAATGGGCTGAGGGGGGGGGGTTATTACCAGAAATTGGCTGATGGAGGAGCTAAGATAAGACTGGAAATGGGTTCATGGGGGAGCTTGGACTAGAAATGGGCTGATGGAGGGACTAGGATTGGAAATGGGCTGATGGGGGGGCTAGGATAGGACTGGAATTGGGTTGATGGGAAGGCTAAGATTGGAAATGGGCTGATGGAGGGCTAGGATAGGACTAGAAAGGGCTGATGGGGGGGTGTTAGGATTGGAGATGGGCTAATGGGAAGGCTAGGTTTGGAAATGGGCTGATGGTGGGCCTAGGACTGGAAATGGGCTGATGGTGGGGCTAGGACTGGAAATGGGCTGATGCGGTGGGATGTGAGAATGGGACCAGAAGGGAGCGGATGTTGGGTGGGGCTGGAACTAGAAGGGAGCTGATGTTGGGGGAGGACTAGAATGGGATAGGGCTGGGGGAGTGAGGATGGAGTGGGGAAAAGATATTTTGTGTGGGAGGGAAGAAAAATCTACAATTGGCCGGATGTTAGGAGAGTAAGTGGGGATTGAGGATGGAAGGGTGAAATTTGAGTCGATGAAAAAAGAATAAGGAAAGAAATGGAGGAAAGATGAAAAGGGGAGAGATCAGTATGTTAAAGCAGATGTAGAGAGAATTGAAAAAAAACTAGAAGAGAGAAGAAAGGACAAATGGACAGCAGACAATGGAGAGTTAACAGAAGGCACGAAGAAACCAAAAGAAAGTGACTGGAGCAATTGCAACTGAAAAATTAAAATTCACAAACAACAAAAGGTAGAAAAATACTTTTTTACTTTGAATTGATTAACTGGAATATATCAGCTCTGGGAAATGTGCATCATTAACATCTGCATTTTGTTTAGTACAAGAGGAAATTAATTTATAGTTTTATTTCTCCAGTGTTGTTGTACATTCCAAGTTTGGCTTTTGGTGTTCCCAGTTTAATTATTGTCTTCCTATTTCTAAATTGTGATCCCTTGTTCTTTGTTTGGTGATGGTCTATGTTCTGCATGTGTAACCGAGCTAAGGTATTCTGTTTATGTAGTTTCTATTTGACAGTTCTACTTGTTCTCTTTCCCCCAGTAGGAGATATAATGCTATTCTCTGAGATGTATTGGTTTAATATTTGCAGTGTTGCCTTTTGATAGGTAGGGTATGGTGCTCTGTGAGTCCTGGTAGTGCTGTTATGATATGGCGGGTTTGCTATGGGTTCTAAATGGGCAGTGTTTGTAGTACTTCCTAATGTGCCTGGCGGTTGGCACTGGAGTATAGTAATGTAGAAATCTGGTAGTTTTTCTTTCTCCATACACTTATTAAGAGGCATGACTACTAAATGTTAGTGCATGTTAACATTATGCAAATATTTATGCAAATGAGATCCCTTAAGCAAATGAGGCCCAGCAAATGAGCCTTAAGCAAATGAAGCTTTACACATGACCCCGCACACCCCTTGGGGCACCCCTGCTTATATGCAGAAGATACCAAAATCTGCAATAGAGTAGATTCCCAGGAAGGAGCAGATCAATGAGGAGGGATCTAGCTAAGCTTGAAGAATGGTCTAGAATTTGGCAGCTGAAATTTAATGCTAAATAATGCAGGGTCATGCATTTGGGCTGTGAAAATCCAAAGGAGTGATACAGTGTAGGGAGTGAGGTACTTCTGTCCATGAAAGAGGAGCGGGACCTGGGCACAATTGTGTCTGATAATCTTAAAGTAGCTAAACAGGTAGAAATGTGACTGTGAAAGCCAGAAGGATGCTTGGGTATATAGGGAGAGGAATGGCCAGCAGAAAAAAGGAGGTGATAATGCCTCTGTTTAAGTCTCTTGAGCAAACTCATTTGGAGTATTGTGTGCAATTCTGGAGACTGCACCTTCAAAAGGATATAAGCAGGTTGGAATTGGTGCAGAGGGTGGCGGTTAGTGGTCTTCATTTTGAAGCATATGAGGACAGACTTAAAGATCTTAATATGAATACTTTAGAGAAAAGGCGTGATAGGGGAGATATGATAGAGACGTTTAAATACCTCCATGGCATAAATGCACAGGGGTGAGTCTCTTTCAATTGAAGGCAAGCTCTGCTACAAGGGGACATAGGATGAGGGTGAAAGGGGATAGACTCAGGAGTAATACGCAGAAATATTTCTTTATGAAAGAGTAGTGGATGCTTGAAATAATCTCCAATTGGAGGTGGTAGAGACGAGGACAGTATTTGAATCCAAAAAAGCATGGGACAAACCCAGGATCTCTAAAGGAAAAAAAGGGAACTATTGTAGTCGATATGGAAGTGCAGACTAGATGGGTCATTTGGTCGTTTTCTGCCATCATGTTTCTATGTTTCTATCTTTCGCACTGGACCAGATCCTGATTGTGGACCAGGATATCCAAATGGACAGAAGTATTAACAGCGATGATAGCTTTGCCTGTATAATATTTCCAGCTGTTCATACCAAAACTCGTTACTAAAATGAAAAAATATCTATCAAGGTCCCTACATTTTCCTCAGCTGTCCTAAAAGTCTAATCATATTGCCATTTTTTTGGGAAAACTATCCCTTTAGACTCTGTGTGTAGTACTGTTTGCTCACTTTTTATTGGGATATGAAAAGGTTTATCTTATCTCTTCAGACTAGAAAATGTGCTTATTTATCAATGAGATGCATAATCCCTTTATATAATTCCCTCAAAGATTTAATAAGATATTAAAATCAAGATCCCTGAAATTTATGCAAATGTTTTCTTTTCACAGATATCCAAAAATTGGCCTAATTACTTGTCACTCTCAGTCTGTGTGGCTGTCAGGATCTAGTATTTTGCTTTGAATGCTATTGCTCTTTACTTCCCTGCCCCCCCCCTCCAAGAAGCTTCTGCCTTAGGCAACTGCCTAGTTGTACCTAATGGTTGAACCAGCCCTGAATATTAGATGCATAACAAGTATAGGGAACTGTCACTAGACATCCATTCAAGTACTGTAAATGCTTATGATTTCTAAAAAGAAAATCCATATAGAACCATCTTCCATTTTCTGTCTTGCCTACCGTAACTTTCCATTTCACTTAAACATCTTTTTCTCTCTGATACGTACATAGTGTGCTTCTATCTCGTCCATGCATCTTTTCCCCCTGTATGTCTCCCGGCCCCCCAGACGTACAGACATCCAGACGATTTGGAGACGCAGCCGATTCTGCTCCCGTGGGGACTAGATGTCCCCATAGGAGCAAAATCACAGCACAGTGGTTGGATGTCCAGAACGTGTCCCTATTCAGGCACCTCGGACATCCAGCCACTTACCCGGTTACCTTAGTCAAGCTCCTCAATGGAGCCACGGTACCATGGTGTCATGTTGCCATGGCACCGCAGCTCCAGCCGCCGCCAAAATGTTTTTCCCCCCAGCTGGACCCCCGATCCAGCCTCCCATTGCCAGGGTTTGCTGCAGGAAACTTCCTACATACCTACCATCTTTGTCCACGCTGTCCACTGCCGAAATGCCGCTTCCAGGGGGACTTATTCCACCTCTGAGGCGGAATAAGTCCCCCGTCTACCCAGTCGACCCTGGACATACAGTGCTGACCTTGGAATAGGCCCTGTATTTCCAGGGAGATGACCTGTCCTCGCTCCGCTCTTGTTCCACCCCCGTCTAAGGCTCCCCATACAACTCTGATGTTCGTACGGAGAGCCTTTTGCTGGCAGCCACATTTGCACAAATAGTGGGGATGCATGTCCAGGCTGGACGTACATTTCCGCTATTTGTGGTTGTGAATGACCCCCATAATGTATATAATCTCAGTTTTGCTGTCTTCTCTCTCACATTCACAAATTTCATGTGCTATATGCTCGCTTAATCCTTTCTTCTCTGCACTTTTGGGGCGATGCAGAAAGCCGACTCTTGAAGTCATGCACTATTAATTCTGTACACCTCTCTGCAGTGCACCGATAACATGCAACTTCAGCATGCAGAAAGGGGTGCATATGCAGATTAGCCATGTGTTAAACTGTGGTGCAAATGGCAGCGTTAAAATGGGAGAGCAAGCCAAACACATACGCACAGAAGTCGGCGCAAGTTTGGCATGCTCTCCCAGAGAAACCGGGGCACCATGTGGCTAATTTGCATATGTGCCCCAACAGTATTTTGATGGCATCAAGGGCTTTCCCTGAGGCCTGGATCATCTGAAGTGAAGTGTCAAACTTCCCCTCAGATGATCCAAGCATCGGAGAAAGCCCCTGATACATCAAAATACTGTCAGGGGGCTAGTGCCGCTGACAGAAATAAAATCCCTGGTGGCCCAGCAGCCCCGATCTCTCCACCCATCCAATTAAAAATAAGACTGGTGGCCCAGCGGCCTCGAATCCCCCACTCACCTGCCTATACCTTTACAATGGAGAAGGAGCATTGTCCACATGCTCCTGCTCCACCATCTTGAAAATTGGCGGTGCCTACCCCATGTGCTTCATTCCAGGATGCACCACACAGGGCCAGGCATCACCATTTTTCAAGACGTTACTTGGAGCTGTATTTCAAAAAGACCTTCAATGTTAACAATGGCGTCTTATTCCTAAAAGTTTAGTGACCAACAGACTGAACAGTCTGTTCCTAAATTTTTAGGAATAAAACGCCATTGTGAACATTGAAGGTCTTTTTGAAATACAGCTCCAAGTAACATCACAATATAAATACCAGAACAGGAAGCTTGGGTAACATAGCTTAGCTTGAAGAAGAGCCAGAAAATTGACGGGCTTGAAACACAGCGTTGTGTCACGATACCCAATGGACTGTTTTGTGCTGCCACTAATATGATCAATGGATAAGTATACTGATGTTTCCTTTTTAGAGCGGTTAAGCTTTTTTGAAATAGTGGCGAAAAATATGTACCGTTTTTTGTTGAACGGACTTATGGGTTTCCTCTGAAAAAGGATTTTCCAGCCTGGAGAATGATTTACCAGTACTTGGTTATTAACTAGCATATTAATTAGGTTTTGTGAGAACCACTCTGGTGAGTGTTTGTCTCCCTTACTCAGACCAGCATGGCCGTTTTCTCAAATAGAGGACTTACTTCAAGAGAGGGTTTTTTCACTCTCATTGTAGGTAATCCGACAAAAAAATAATTGGGACTGTCCTTTGAAATTTGGAGCGTTAGATCTGTAATATGAGAGATCAGTGAATGTTTACCTTATTTTTTGGAATACTATTGTGGTAACATTGTATGGGCTTTTATAGATAATTTATGACATGATTATTGGCACCCTTATAAACAATTCAAATCAGTTTGTACAGAAGACACTGTAGTAAAATTGTACTCACCTATGATCAATTGTCAGTACTCATATGTCTTGAATCAACCAATGAAAGATGGCTCTAATGTTTAAAATGGCCACATTCACTCCCTATTTGATTTTCACAATGGTGAAGACAAGAGAGCTGCCTGAGACTGTCAGAAAAGCCCTTATCACCAAACATCAAACTTCAAAGTGGTACAAGGCCATCTCCAAAGATCTTGGGATTCCTGTCTACAGTTTGCAATGTTATTAAGAAGTATTTTGCTCATGGAACTGTCAAGAACCTTACAGGATGTGATGGGAAGAGGAAAATTAATCCAAGAAGTCTTCAAAGGTTAGTATGAACTATTGGAAAAACACCACATATAATATCCAAAGAGCTTAAGGATGACCTGGAGCAATCTGGAGTGGTGGTGCTTTCAACCTGTACCATATGCCGTGCACTAAACAAAGGACTTCATGGGTGAACGCCAAGGAGGAATCCACTGTACGCCTTTTGAGCTCTTTGGCAGTGCAGACCAGCAATACATTTATAGGCAAAGAAATGAAGCTTATAAGTTAAGAAAACATCCTTCTTAGAGATAAATATGGTGGAGGTTCCATAATGTTGTGGGGCTGTTTTGCTGCCTCAGGAACTGGAGGCCTGAAACGTATTAAAGGAATCATGAAGTCAGAGAACCACCAAGGTATTTTTGAGCAAATTGTGCTACCAAGTGTTAGAAAGCTAGGTCTGGGTCATAGGTCATGGGTCCTCCAGCAGGACAGTGACCCAAAACATACATCCAAAAGTACAAAAGAATAGTTAAAAAGGAACAGATGGGCTGTTTTAAACTGGCCAGCAGTGTCCTGATCTCAATCCAATCGAGAACCTTGGAAAGAGCTGAAATCTACCATTGGAAAAAGGAATCCTGGAAACATTCATGAGCTGGAACAAATCGCAGTTGAAGAATGGGAGAAATTACCAGCAGACAGATGTGTGAAGCTTATAGATAGCTACACTTTTCTATATGCTATTGGTGTGTATCCTTTCCTTCTGTCTATCTTCTTCCTCTCGGGATTAGCAGCAACAACCACAATAACAAGATAAAGCTGCTTGATTTTTCTTGTGAGCACCTACAAGTGTGGAAAGGCAAGTTGACATTCCTCAGGTCCCTTGAAACATGTGTATGTTGGTGAAAAATACTATTCCCATGTATTCTTTTCCTTTTGTCCAAGGTAGAGGGCTGCTGGAGCGAAGTCCTTGCTCCCAAGATGAATGGGTATAGGATTACATCTTCAGGCATCAGGATAGCCATTTCTATCAACAAAATGTCTTTTCTTTTCACAGTTTTGATAGGATGTCATTCATTTGAGATTTAAGTAACCAAACTGATCTGTTCTTTTCATGAGAAGAAAAATAACAATCCATAGGACATAAGTGGATAAAATTTTCAAATATTCTCCAAAAACCAAAATTCTCAAAATTCACATGGGCTCTCATTTTGTCAAACAAGTTCTCCTACCCTTTGTTTAAAGTTCTGTTGTTGGATTACAGCTTATAGATTTCAAATATGTTCTATTCAGCTTTATATTAATTACTGGCATAATGTTACCAAATATATTGTATGTTTGTTAAGAAATATAAAAAAATATTTATGTATACAGTATATATTTTTATATTAACAGTCGGACACTCCTCACAGAAGATCATTTACCCCTATGGATTTCACAAATCATACTTGGACTGGTCAGGGTTTTATAGCAGGTAAGCAGAATTCAAACATCAGGCAGAATATTTTACAGATTTTTCACTATGACAATCGGGGACATGTTTTTGAAGCTGTGTTACCTGTTAACATAGCAGACAGCACAGGCAAAATGCAGCTAGCACAGGAAATTGCTGTGCTATCTACACAAACTGCATTAACTGCCAGAGTGGCAGGAAATGGGTGGAGAGCGGGCATGTCTGCAATGCACGATTACCGTAGGTGTCAACAGCATGCAGTAACAGTCAAAGTTGCAGACAGCACGGGTGCAGATAACACCACTTCAGTGGCTGCACTATTTGCAATTTCAGTGCGCTATTTGCTGGGGAAATGTGCATGTCCCCAACAGATAACGTACAGCTTTTGCAGCTAACATGACACTGTTTGCACTAAAACAGTATGTTAGCTACAAAGGTCGAATGCGCTTTAGTAAACATACCCCTTCTTTCACCTAAATTTGGGATGTAGAGAAAAAATTCTGTACACAAACATTTGCCAACTTTGAAAAATTTAAATATTCTTGTCTTATGTTAAAACCCTCCCCAAAGTGTATGAAATTTGAACTGCCTTAATATTGTCAGCAGCACTTGGAATAAAACAGCTAAATAGTGGGCATGCAGAGATGATGCTATAGAGCCAAGAATACATGCCCATGTGCTAGTCCCCCCCCCCCCTTACTTGTCTTGTTTTGTTTTAAGTCTCTCCCTTTTATTTTTATTCTCTAAACTGCTTAGTTATATCACTATAGGCGGGATATCAAGTCCAATATACTAAACTACATATTTTTGAAACACTGTATACCAGTTCCATAAGAATAAATGGAGAAATACAGAAATAGGAGTCACTATTTTAAAGTGAATAAAATATTTTTGTAATGAAATTGAACTTATAAAACATACTTTATATATGCTTGGGGAAACTGACATATATAGATACCCCCCCCCCCCTAAAAATAATGCAATATCTTCATTGTATACTTTGTCTTGCACCGACTCCATTCTGCTCAGCACTGGACATCAAGGATAACTGTTCTCTTCATAAATAACACATCTGTACATTCCACAACTTTGATGCTTAATTCTTCACCCTTGCCCATCTAGGACAGCATTCCTTAATATCTGTCAACTGACACTATTAAGATCTGACTGCCTGCTTTAAACAGAAACAGCTGACTCTGATCACATCAAGCAGCCCATTACTCGATCGTGAGCGGGGCATTCTCTGGCTGACCTGCCTGCTCCAATCAGGGCTGGGGGAGGAGACTTCCTATCGTTCATCAGCTGCCGCCATCAGGCACGCCCGCGCCTGAGGGCCTCGCCAGAGGGCCCTTTGGCGTGGTCCTTAGGTGCGGGACGCTTTAGCGGGACAAATCATACGGCTATTTCAACATACAAACTACAAAAACAGCAGGGTAAGCTATCAGCGCATTACCTTAGGATAACCTTTTCGCCTTTTTTACAATTCAAATAGCTCTCACTTCCTTCTCACCAAATGATCTAATAGTAAGAGTCTTAAAATAGCAAATTCTGCCCACCAAAGTGTTTAAAAATTCACACCTTTAAAAACAAAAAATCAATCAAATTTATTTCCCCCATAGCTAAGCGTACCACAACTAATCCAATTCTTAATTCACCTATTAATTGCGTACTAATTAATGCAAGGTCAATAAGAAATAAGCCAAATACTATATATCACTTGCAAACTAGAACAAATCTAGTCCCTTACCAACCATTGATATATTCAACAAGGTCAATCAAAGGTGTTTATAACAAATGTGATAGTAATACCATGATTACTACCATCATGCAAACTAACAAATGACGTATGTGAATGTATACATACTAAGACTCTGTACTGTAAATAACTGATAAGACATAGACTCAACTGAGCAGTTATGCTTAACATGTAAATAGACACCCTAGCTACATCTTACATTGACCTAAAATGCACATAGTTCCCCCAAGCTACAACTCCAAGTTATCGTTCCTGTTCATTGTAAGCACAAGGCATATCTCCTCCACCCTGTACAAAAATTGTTATTTGTGAACCGCACTGATATTAAAGAGCGCGGTATAGAAAAGCTTTAAATAAATAAATAATAGACCAAAAGATTGACATCATGTGCATAACTGAAACCTGGCTAAAAGATACAGACCAAGTCATTTTAAACCAAATTACTCCTACCAATTTTGACGCGTTTAACTGTCATAGAGAACATAAGAGGTGGTGGAACCTTAATTCTTGCAAGAAAAATCTTCAAATTTAAAACTGCCATAATGAACAACCCATCTTAAACAACTTCAATCGTGATATCAAATCACCATCTCAACATTTGTCTCACTTACAGACCACCTAATGCTACAAAAGACCACCTATCAACAATCCTTGAATTAATTTGTTCTTACACCTCTTTGCATAAACCACTAATTATTTTAGGTGATTTCAACTTAGGCTCTTCACCTCCTAAAGAATCTCAAGCTTTCTTAAAGGTTTTGGAATCTTTAGATTATAAACAGGCAATTACTCAACCAACGCATCAACATGGATCAATTCCAGATTTGATTTTCCATCCAAAGCAGCTTTTAACACTTAATCAAATCTCAACACCAAGAATAACTCCAGTACCCTGGTCTGGTCATTACATAATTTTTTACACTAAATTTAAAACTTCATTCCCAACAATTAGAAACACAATATAAAATAAGAAAATTTAAAGCCTTTCATGCAGAAAACTTCCTTGCAGAAGTCATTCCTCACTTGCACCAAGAATGCAATGATCTAGACTGAAAAGAAACAAACAGTCTAAAGCCTAAGGGTTTTTTTTTCCATATTTATTCCATACAAAACTGGAATAAAATAATTTCTGATGCCTCTCTAGCTCCTAATAAAAATAAGAGACAAATGCATAAAAGAAACAGTGCACCATGGTATTCAAATGAAGTCAGAGACGCAAAACGCACACTAAGAAAATTAGAACGTAAATGGAGACAAAATAAATCTCAGCACATAGAGTTCTTGTATAAGGTTAAGCAAATAGAATATAATAACATGATTAATGATCGCAAACAGCAATACCACACAAATTTAATTTTGAAGTCAGCTAATACGAGTAAACCAAGGGAGTTATTCAGCTTTGTGAAGCAACTCACCAAAGTAAGCACTCCACATCATGACCACCAAATAGATCCTCAAGGATATGCAAATTATCTAATAAGCAAAAATGTGAATCAATTAAGCATTATTACATCCTCACAATCTACTCAACTAATGGTAAAAACCTTCACTGATCCCAAACACCTTTGGACTGATTTTTCTATACCGACAAAAAACAACATTGAAGATATAATAAGCAGAATCAACACAACAACCTCTCCAGCCGATCCATGGCCAGTAGAGTGGATTAAAAACACTAAGAAACAGTTAAGCTTACATTTGATGAAATTTGTGGAAAATTCGTTAAGACAAGGTTATATCTCCAGGAACAAGCAGGACTGTAGTCCTCACATATGGGTATCGTCGGTACCGACGGCGCCTGCGTAGGAACGCTCCCCAGCGTCCAATAGGAATGCTGTTGGGAGCATCCCTCAGCACATGCGCGCTGCCTTCCCACCTTTCCAACTGTCCCTCTTCAGTTCTTTGTTTTACGCAGAGCCGACAGGATCTATTTCCTGTCACTGCAGATAATTCACCGCTTTGACCCGGTGAAAAGCGGGATATAAATACAGTTAAATAAATAAAAATAAATAAATTCCGTCTTTAAATTTCTTTTCTTGTGGTCGCGTTTGCCTACCGCACGACGCCTACCGGTACCGCCGGTTCTTTTCTTTTCTTTTCAAAAAAAAAACCCCTTAGGCTTTAGACTGTTTGTTTCTTTTCAGAAACTTTTCTCTGTGGTGCTAAGCGCCATATTAGGCACTAGGCCCCATCTTCCTAAAACATGGAAAAGCCAACTAGTGGTTTTAAAAAATGTACTAAGTGTGGCGGTACCATTTCCGTCACTGACACCCATGATTGGTGTCTGAAATGTTTAGGACCTGAACATTCTCCAACTGAATGTCTCTCCTGTATGGGGATGACTCAAAGAAGAAGACAGAACCGGGCTGCAAAGCTCAGTACCCTCTTTTCTTCAGGTGCCAGATCCATTACATCAACCTTGTCAAGGGCCTCTTCTTCCTCTCATAGATCTCAGGTAACTAAACATAAAAGCCAGTCCTCAAAGGGTAGCTCTCCTGCTAAGCATTGAGAGGCCATTGGCATTACCCTTGAGGGAACCACACCGGCAAAACAACCCCGGCGGGAGGCTTCGGCTTCCAAAGCTTCAATGGGGCTTTAGGATGTTCTCGAGGCCTCGACCTCGCAAGAACTACCTGTGCCATGCTCAGGGGTTCCGGCCGTCCTTACCGGTACCGACACCCAAGCATCGGCAGCGTCGATAGACCAGAGGTTCCTCACTATTGAGCGCAGCATTGCAGCTCTTCTTTCAGCTGCGGTACTGGTGGGCCCATGGGCACCAGTACTGACATCGACACTGATGCCGGTATCAACACCGGTACAGTCACCGGTAATGATACCGGTACCGACGGTACCGGCCCCAGTGGGAACTCTTACAATGCCATCTCTGGCGGGTATTGACAAAGCGGTACCGGGTCAGCTCGGTACCGACTTCAATTGGTACCGAGATCGTGCTTTGCAGGAGCATCGGGGTCAGTAATACTTTGATTCCTCCGATTTCAAAGACTCTGACAATTCTGCTGGCACTAGAGGGTTTCTCCTAGAAGATCCCTCTTCTCCCCAACGCAGAATGTCACCTCCAGAGGACATGTCATTTCAGGATTTCATCCATGATATGGCCAAAGGTCTTTCAATCACAGTAGCTCCTGAGGAGGAACCCAGAGCAAAGGAATTGGAAATTCTCCAATATCCTAAAGCTCCTAAGGAGGCAGCCACTCTGCCTATCCATGAAATTCTGCATAATTTGATGCTCAGAATGTGGGAGACACCTCTGACTACTTCTTCTCACCTCTAGGAGACTGGATACTGTGTATCGAGTTCCGCCATGTCCTGGATTTCAGAAAACCCAGCTGCCACACCATTCAATGGTAGTGGAATCAGCCATGCGTAGGATGAAAAGTGCAGAGGCATGCATCCAATCCTCCAGGTCGTGAATGCAGGACTCTGGATGCTTTTGGGTGCAGAACTTTTCAAGCTTCCATGCTTTCAGCTAGGATCAGTTCATATATCCTATATATGGGAATGTTCCTCAGGAAGTCACAGGAGACTTGGAACTTATGAGCCCATTTCTCCCAGATGACAAGAGACAAGATTTTCTTGCTCTACTTAAGCATGCTCAGGATGTCTCCAAGTTTGTTAATCGTGCAGCCTTTGACTGCTGCGAATGCATCAGCAGAACCTCTGCTATTGCCATTGGCGCACGACAGATTGCCTGGCTACAGGCATCAGACTTGGAAACTTGGGTACAGGACAAGTTAGGCAACATTCCTTGCATGGGAGAGAATCTCTTCGGCAAGAACTGGCAGGAAAAGGCTAACAAGTTAGATGCTGACAATTCTACCTTAGATAGATTGTCAAAGTCTACAGCCACTCTAGCCAAAAGGAAACCTTATAAAAAAAACCCTCTTTTAGCAAAAAGAGGAAGTTTTATCCTTCCTATACCCAGCAGAGTCAAACTCCAGGTCAGATTGCCCAAAAGGGACAAACTAGACAGCAAAAGAAGCCAAACGGCCCGAGAGCCCAACCAGCTCTCCAGGTTCTTCCTAGAGAGCTTTGCCTCCCTGCCTCTGAGGGGTCCCCAACCCCCCAATATTCCGGGCAGGTTATGCCACTTTGTCAACAGATGGCATCAGATAACAGCAGAAGATTGGACTTTGTCCATTGTAGGAGAGGGGTACAAGCTTCATTTTCACAGCATGCCCCCTCCTACAATTCTAAAGCAATTCAATTCACAAACCTCTGCAGAAAATCTGCTAGATCACGAGGCCTCCACACTTTTTGCCCAAGGGGCAATAGAGGAAGTACCCATTCTTCAACGGGGTGCAGGGTTCTACTCCCCCTATTTTCTTATTCCAAAGAAAACAGGAGGACACAGACCCATTCTAGACCTCAGAGAATTGAACAAATATCAGTTTCCAGAAAAGTTCAAAATGATTTCTCTAGGAACTCTTCTGCCATACCTTCAAAGCCATCAACCAAAAATATCCCCTCTTCAGTGATAAAATACTAGTCAAAATAATAGAATCACCAAAACACTGCCCCAGAATGTATCTCACAGTGAAAACAATTTTTTTATCGGATATCACCGCAGCAAAGCATAGATTTAAAACAATGCCCCCAGGCGGTTCAATCCATTTTATTAACCAACTAAAGTATTATTTCATAAAAAGACTTAACTCAGTCCAGTAATATTTGTTGAAATCCTTGCACGACGTGCACGTTTCGGGAAATTGATTCCCTGTATCAAGTGCTCTTCATCCCGTAGCTCAACCAACCATCGAAAAACGCCGGGTCCAAACACAGCTGATTCTTAAAGGGCAAATGACACTCAAACATTGGCTAAAAAGCCTTTCAAGCCAAACCTAAACCACAAATGAAAACACACAAAGCCGCCCCACCAATCAGGGGAAGCCCTGGGTCACAGAGGTGGAGATCACATTACATTATGCCATTCAACTTCCTTATTCAGGCCGGAGGGCATCACTGTCTGGAGCTTAAAGATCCATCGCTGTTCACAATTTTGAAGTTTCACAGTGCGATCACTACCCCTGGGGTCTGGAGGGATATAATCAATGACCGACCATCGCAAACATTCAAAAGAGTGTCCAAAAGCAAGGCAATGTTCGACAATAGGGGCCGAAATGACCTCATGATGGAGTCGAGAAGCATGTTCAGCCAGCCGGGTCTTTATGGAGCGAATAGTTCTACCAACATAAAGTAAAGGGCAAGGGCAGATAATAATGTACACCACAAAAGTTGAAGTACAGTCAGTCTTCCAACGTCGCAAAAACGATGTCCCAGTTGTAGGGGAGATCCACTCTCGACCCGTAAGCAATGAGGCACAGTACACACATGCACCACACATAGAATGACCTCCTCGTTGTAAAGGTGGTGCAGGCAATCTATCAGCCAAAGGTGTGGATCGCACAAGGTGGTCCTGTAGGTTCGCCCCACGCGAGAAAGCAATCATCAACGGCTTCTGAAAACAATCATGTAAAGCTAGAAGTGGCCAGTGTTTTTTCAAAATTCTAACTATAGCAGCGCTCAATGTAGTATATGGAAGGACACCGACAAAAAAATCGGGTGATGTTGCAAGAGAAGTATCGGGCCGCTCGTTAAGTAGCCACTCACGTTGTACATGAAGGGCTCTCTTATATGCCAATTGGACGATATTAAAAGGGTATCCCCTACAAAAAAGTCGATTTTTAAGGTCAGCCGCATGATGTTTAAAGTCCTGCACTGAGGAGCAGATGCGTCAGAGTCTCAAGAATTGGCCAAAAGGTAACCCATTACGTTGAGGTCTGGGATGGAAACTCTGATAACTCAACAGGCTGTTACGTTGCACCAATTTGCGATGTAGGGCAGTCCGAAAATACCCACACTGTTTATACACCATTATATCCAAAAAGGCTATCTGTTGATCAGAGATATGAGCAGTAAAGGTCAAGTTAGATTTTAAAGCATTTAGCCAGTCTAGAAAAAGATGTAATTCACTCAAAGGACCGGTCCAAAGAAAAAACACGTCATCAAGAAAGCATTTCCAAAAAGGGATCCACGCAAAATAAGAAGAACCATAGAGGCAGTTCTCTTCGAAGTCACCCATATAAAGGGTTGCAATGGAGGGGGCCACAGTTGCCCCCATTGCAATGCCAAAATTTTGTTGGTAAAAAACACCGTCAGACAGAAAATAATTCTGAGTTAAAACAAATGTAATTAACTCCAACAAAAATTGTTTGGGCAAACGGGAGGGTGCACAAGTGAACATAGATGTAAGCATGTCCAGCACTTCAGTCTGATTTATATTTGTATACAAGGCTGAGACGTGAAGTGTAACCATATGAAAGTCCCAGTCAGGTAGAATCACTGAATGCAATTGTTGCAAAAAATGGGCTGAATCACGTATGAAGGACCGGACAGCTGCTGCCTCCTTCAAAGCCAGCATTGGCTTTGCTCTCTAGACTTAAAGGATGCATACACTCACATTCTCATCCATCCAGATCACAGGAAATTCTTACGTTTCCTTTTCAGGGGAAGACATTTCCAGTACAGGGTTCTTCCCTTTGGTCTGGCTTCAGCACCAAGAGTATTTATGAAATGCATGGCAGTAGTAGCTGCATTTCTACGAACCTTGGGGATTTTCGTCTTCCCTTACTTAGACGACTGGCTCATTCGAGCCCCTACAGTTGCAGAGGCCAGCACTGCACTATCCCATACAATGCGAATCCTCCAATACTTGGGATTGGTAATAAACTTCCCAAAATCTCAACTAGTTCCTTCACAATGCCTAGAATTCATAGGAGCCTGTCTAGATACCAGACAGGCAAGGGCTTTCCTTCCACAAGCCCGGTGTCTTCTCATAATGCAACTAGTTTTTCAAGCAGCAGGCAAATCGTCCCTCACTGCTCGAGAGCTACTGAAGTTACTGGGACATATGGCATCCACAGTTCATGTAGTCCCATATGCTCGTCTCCATATGCGAGCAACTCAGTGGACCCTCTCCACACAGTGGACATAGGCCACGGATCATTTGTCGGACAAAATAATAATCTCTCAACGGCTAATTTTGCCCCTCCAATGGTGGCAATCACTAGAAAATCTAACAGTGGGGTCTCCTTTCCATCAACCCCTCTTTCAGGCCACCCTAACAACAGATGCATCACAGGTGGGTTGGGGAGCACACCTGAATCATCTGTCTACCCAGGGCACCTGGACTCCACAGGAGGTTGGTTTGCACATAAACCTCCTGGAATTAAGAGCAATCTATTTAGCTCTTCAAGTATTCCATGCCCAGCTCAGCTACAAGACAGTCCTAGTTCAGACGGACAATCAGGTGGCCATGTTCTATGTGAACAAGCAGGGCGGGACAGGCTCTCTGTCATTATGCAATGAAGCTTTACGACCGTGGGCCCTTGCCAGAGAGCATCAAATTCACCTTCTAGTGGTATATCTTCCAGGCATTCAAAACCTCTGGGCAGACAAACTCAGTTGAGTACTGCTGCCTCACGAGTGGTCCCTCCACCTAGACCATGTGGCAAAGATATTTCATCTCTGGGGCACTCCAGACATAGACCTCTTTGCAAGTCCACTGAATGCCAAACTTCCCCGGTTCTGTTCCAGGATTCCAGCTCACAACTGTCAGGCAAGGGATGCTTTCCTCCTTCACTGGGGTCAGGACTTCCTTTATGCCTTCCCATCCATTCCCCTCATCCCCAAAACACTCTTCAAGCTTCAGAGAGACAGGGGTCGAATGATTCTCATAGCACAACGAAGGCCACGCCAAATGTGGTATGCCCTGCTTCTACATCTCTCTCAAGCGGCACCTCTGGAGTTAGGGCATGCTCCAGATCTCCTTTCCCAGGAGAACGGAATGCTATGGCACCTGAATCCCCAGTCCCTGCACCTCACGGCCTGGTTGCTGAAGGCTTAGACCTCCAGAATTTCAACCAGTCCCAACAGGTAAAAGATATCCTTCAGGCTTCTAGGAAACTTTCCACAAGAAGATCTTATGCCTTCAAGTGGAAACGTTTTACTATATGGTGCTCCAAGAAGGGATTAAACCCCCTGGTTATACCCTTAGAATCGATACTAGAGTATCTCCTTCACTTATCGAATTCTGGTCTAAAGACCAATTCGGTAAGAGTCCATCTTAGTGCAATTGCAGCTTCGTATAAGCCTCTGAATGGACAACCAATTTCCTCTCATCCACTCCTATCAAGATTTATGAGAGGCCTTTTATTAACTAAACCTCCCATCAAGCCACCATCGGTGGCATGGGATCTAAATCTAGTTCTCGGGCAGCTCATGAAGCCGCCTTTTGAGCCTTTAGCCACTACAGCCCTTAAGTTTTTGACCTAGAAGGTCATCTTCCTAATTGCAATCACCTCTGCCTGTCGCATTAGTGAATTGCAAGCTTTAGTGGCTGATCCTCCTTATACTAGGTTTCATCATGATAAGGTTGTTCTTCGAACTCACCCACACTTTATGCCAAAGGTGGTTCTGCCTTTTCATTTAAATCAATCAATTTATCTTCCTGTATTTTTTCCGAGGCCTCACGCCTCTAATGCAGAAAGAAACCTTCATACTTTGGATTGTAAAAGGGCCTTAGCCTTTTACATACAAAGAACACAGCAACATAGAAAGTCCTCACAACTTTTTATAGCTTTTGACCCTAGTCATTTGGGATTTCCAGTCTCCAAAAGAACTTTATCTAAATGGATTGTCCAATGCATATCCTTTGCTTATGAGAGTAAGGGTCTTCTTCTTCAGGACCATGTCACACCTCATAATGTGAGAGCCATGGCAGCTTCTATGGCTCATCTCCACTCTGTGTCTATCGATGACATTTGTCGAGCAGCCACCTGGGCTTCGATACACACCTTCACATCCCACTACTGCCTGGATAAAGCCTCCCGTTGGGATGCCTTCTTTGGCCAAGCTGTTCTTCAAAATCTCTTTCAAACCTAAACCAACTTCTACCCACCAACCCTGGTGGGATGCCAGAGATCCATGGGAGGAAGGATTCCCACCTTCTAGGGTGGCACCTTCCTGGGGCTATCTCCCTTGCATCTTCAGCTAGGGAGTCCCCATATGTGAGGACTATATTCCTGCTTGTTCCTGGAGATAGCGTAGTTACTCACCTGTAACAGGTGATCTCCGGGAACAGCAGGAATTTAGTCCTCACAACCCACCCACCTCCCCTAGGAGTTGTTTCTCTCTCTCTTTCCTCTCTCCCTCTATCCTTTCACTCAGCTACAAACTTAACTGAAGAGGGACAGTTGGAAAGCTACACATAAACTCCAACCTCATCCCCAACACTCCCCCTGACAACCCCCACCCTCCCCTCAAATGTGCTCTAATCACCGTTCGTTCAGCCAGGATTAAAATCTCCCTAATCACTGACCTTATATTTGACCATGACCTGGACATCCTTTGTATAACTGAAACCTGGCTCCAAGAACATGACTCCGTCCTACTAAACCAACTATGTCCCAACTCATATACAATCAACTACTGCAACAGAGTATCCAGCAGAGGCGGAGGTGTTGCTATTATTTCAAGAGCAAACCTAAACCTCTCTACAATTGAATCCGTCTCCACCTCAGGTATGGACTCCATTAGAGACTCTAATCCTACCTTCTCCCTACAGCTCATATATAGGACACCCAAAGCTGACTCAACTGATCTCTCTACAATACTTGAGTCAGCCTGCTCCCCCCAACCCGTTTCACGCCCACTCATAATCCTAGGAAACCTAAACCTACACTCAACAACCTCAAAGCAGTCTGCTTCATTCCTCCAAGCAATGGAAGCCCTCCACTTCACCCAAATCCTAGATCTACTCACACACTCCAAAGGCAATATCCTCGACTTAATATTTATTCCTCAACAAACACTACCCTCCAAACAGATCTCACACTCTATCCAATCTATTCCCTGGTCAGATCATGCTCTCATCCTCTTTTCAATCCCCCACTCCCCATATAAAAAACTTCAAATAACTCCACTCCAACATACCCACAAATTTAAACAATTCAACGCTGCCACCTTCCTTGAACAAATTATACCACCCTTAGACCTGCTCAACGACAAGCACCAAAACCTTGCCCCACACATTGAGGAATGGAACAACATCCTCTCCTCTGCTGCCCTTTTACTACCTAAACAACCTCGTCAAAACCAACACAGAAGAGCTCCCTGGTACTCTACAAAACTAAGAGACCTAAAAAGAGAACTTAGACACCTGGAGCGTCAGTGGAGGCGCTCTCCTAACCCTAACACTTATGAGATCTACAAAAACAAACTCCTATCTTACTGCTCCGAAACTCTAAAAGAGAAAAGAGAACACAATGAAAACTTGATCCAACGTTCTCTTAACAAACCGCGAGAGCTCTTCTCCATCACTAAATCCTTAATAATTGACCCCAAAGATATCCGCCCAAACTATAGCTTACCACCTTACCTCAAAATTCCCCCACCCCCTTCTACAACTAACCCCCAACCCATACAGGACCTTAGTGCCCCACCGCACACTTTCACCCCCCCAATCACCTGGAATGACTTTGCCCCCCTCACCATGAAAAACATATCTAACACCATTAAAGAACTAAATGCTTCAACCTCTGCATTGCACCCCTGCCCTGTTTCCTGGCTCAAGACTACCCATACCACCATTAGTCCCTACATACTCCACATTGTACAGTCTTCCCTCCAGACTGGCTCCGTACCAGCACCTCTAAAATGTGCCTCTATTTGCCCCATCCTAAAAGGATCAAAACTCGACCCTACCTCTCCTACCTCTTACAGACCTATCTCCAGTATCCCCTTCCTTGCTAAGATAACCGAAAAAAATAGTCCAAAACCAACTTCAGAACTTCATAGATGACCCCTCTCCCCTTGACCCACTCCAACATGGCTTCAAAAAGAATCATGGAGTAGAAACACTGCTAGCCTCTCTCTTGGATTCACTCTACCTATTTACCCAGAATCCCACCCAAGGATGCCTCCTAATATTCCTCGACTTATCCTCAGCTTTTGATTATCTCCCTCACCACCAACTCCTAGACAGACTTTATGAAATAGGACTGAGGGATACTACACTAAAATGGTTTTACTCCTACCTAAAAGACAGAACTCAACAGGTTCGTCTAGGGCATGACATATCTCTCCCATTTATCCTAAAACAGGGAGTCCCCCAAGGATCCAGTTTATCTGCACTACTATTTAACATATTCCTTCAACCAGTCTGCAAGATCTTTCAAAAATATGGAATTAATTACCAATTATACACAGACGACATTATGTGTTTCACCCCTTTCAATTTAACAAACCCTAATTTCTCAAACTTAATCGAATGCATTACGAACCTGAAGACCTGTCTTTCAAATCACAACCTCTTAATCAACCAATCTAAAACCGAAGTCCTCCAAGTATTCACCAACGCCTCCTACACCCCACCTTCAACCCTTACACTTGGAGATATCACCCTCACCATTAAAAATCAAGTGAAATATCTTGGTCTTATCCTTGATCAGAATCTTGCATTCCACGAACAGATAAAAAAAACCCTCTAGCTCAATATATGCAAAACTACGCACCCTTCGGAACCTCCAACTTCTCCTAAACCCAGACTCCTTCCGCACTGTCTGCCAGGCCCTCACCATCCCAACCCTTGACTACTGCAACCTCAGTTATCATGACCTACCTAAGAGCAGCCTCTATCCTATCCAAATGGCACAGATCACAATAGCTCGGCTCATTACAAATAACCCCAGACGATCACACATAACACCAATCCTTTACGACCTACATTGGCTCCCCATACATAGAAACATAGAAACATGATGACAGAAAAAGACCACATGGCCTATCTAGTCTGTCCTTCCATAACAACAACTACAACAGTCCACTTTTTACCTTTAGAGATCCTCTGTGTTGGTCCCATGCTTTCTTGAATTCAGTTACTGTCCTCATCTCTACCACCTCCACTGGGAGACTATTCCATGGATCCACTACTCTTTCCGTAAAGAAATATTTCCGCATATCACTCCTGAATCTATCTCCCTTCACCCTCATCCCATGTCCCCTCGTAGCAGAACTTGCTTTCAATTGAAAGAGGCTCTCTCCCTGAACATTTATGCCACGGAGGTATTTAAACATCTCAATCATATCACCTCTATCCCGCCTTTCCTCTAAGGTGTACATATTAAGATCCTTAAGTCTGTCCTCATATGCTTTATAATGATGCCCATTAATCATTTTAGTAGCCACCCTCTGCACTGACTCCATCCTGTTCACACAATCCAGAGCTAAATTCAAAGCAATCACCCTCATTCACAAAATCATTTCCAATCAGTCAGCACCCTGCCTCTCCTCGCTCTTATCCAATTCCAACAACAAAAGAAAATGCCGCATCATCACCAAAACCCTCCTATCCATCCCAACATCCAAGAGAACTTGTAACCAAGCCACATGTAATCATGCATTCTCCCTTTATGCCCCCTCTATCTGGAATGCCTTACCACACGAATTACGTAACTGTACCAATCACTCTGAATTCAGGAAGAAATTGAAAACTCATCTCTTCCAATAACACTTTTCCCTCCTATATAATCCTCCATGTAAATAGTATGCTAAGCCTAGATAATCCTCCATGTAAATAGCATGTTAAGCCTCCTTGTAAATAGTTCTTAAACCTCCGCAAGGAGTATGTTGCTTGTTAATCACTTATACGTTGATCCCTTTTGTTACAATGTACTCATTTGAAATATACTGTCTGTTATGTTCCTTGTAAACCGTCTTGATTTGTAGAAAGTCGGTATATAAAAACTGTTAAATAAATAAATAAATAAATAAAAGGTGGGAAGGCAGCGTGCATGTGCTGAGGGATGCTCCCAAAAGCGTTCCTATTGGACGCTGGGGAGCGTTCCCGCGCAGGCTCCGTCGGTACCGACGATAACCATATGTGAGGACTAAATTCCTGCTGTTCCCGGAGATCACTTGTTACAGGTGAGTAACTACGCTTTACCTGCTATTCTCAAAAATCATCAATTCGACCAGTACACAAAGGCAAATTATTAAGCACCTCTGACCCCAAGTAATATCGTCTGATTTCCAGTTTACCATTTATCTCGAAGGCTATAGAAAAAGTAGTTCAAAAACAATTGCAGGATCACATAGATTCATATGCACCATTGAATTTACACCAACATGGCTTCAAACCATTTCACAATGTGGAATCTACTTATTTCACTATTTAATAACCTCATAACTGGCCTGGACAAAAAAAATAATGTTTTTCTTTTAATATTTCTTGACATCTCACCAGCATTTGACACCATATCTCATTCAATAATGCTCCAACGTCTTGAAGATATTGGCTTATATAACTACACCCTTAAATGGTTCACATCATACCTGAGTAATCGTACACAAATAGTAAAATGTGGAGAAAAAAATCCTCTCATATCCCCGTCACACAAGGTATACCACAAGGATCAGCTTTATCATCCATTCCTTTTAATATCTATATTCAACCCTTATGTCAAATTATTAAACAGCACAGAATAAATTACCATCTCTACGCTGACGACATTATGATCTATACTACAATCAACCAAAATTCTCTAGACACAGTAATAATTGATAAATGTTGAATTGACATGAACAACTGGCTTGCAAATAATAATTTTAAAGTAAATTCAGACAAAACCGAAGCACTATTAATCTCTAAATGTCAAAACCTAAAGGCTCCTAAAGAAATTAATATCCTAAATAAATCCATAAAACTTAGTGAAGAAGTAAAGTACCTTGGCGTAACCCTAGATGAACATCTAAATTTAAAATCACATATAAATAAATACATTACAAATAAATAAATAAATTACAAATAAAGCTTACCATCGTTTAAAAATCATTAGAAGACTTAAACCAATTTTGCATACAAATCATTTCCGAACAGTATGCCAAGCAGTTATTACACCTTTACTTGACTTTGGAAACATCCTTTATCGAGGTCTTCCCAAAAATACCATCCACCCCCTTCAAATGGCTCAAAACACCACTGCAAGAATTAAAATGGGATCCACAAAATACGAACATGTAACTCCCTTGCTTGAAGAACTTTATTGGCTTCCAATCACTGCAAGATCAAAGTACAAAAATCTGATGATCATTTTTAAAATTCTTCACGGACCATCAGCAGATATTCTAAAATCTATTATTTCTAAAGACACAAGCTCAAGACCCAGACGTTCCCAAGCTACCAACAGACTTAATACCCATCTTAATTGTAATAAATCTAAACAAATGACTTCTAAAAGGGCTTTTTCATTTATGGCACCAAAACTATGGAACTCTATTCCTGAGGAATTAAGATTTCAGACTGACATGAAAGACTTCCGCAAGTCCCTTAAGATATATCTATTCATCGAGGCTTATGGCAAACAACCTATCACATAAAAGTTCAAGATACCTTACTAACTGTTTCTACTCAATTTTGTTATGTTATAGTATAATATTATAGTTTATCTTTATATACTATTACAATGTACTGTAATTTATTGAAAATTAATATGATGTACTGTAATTTATTACAATGTCTTATCTCTCTGTCCTCCATGCCCCAATGTAAACCCTTTTGTTGTCCTGTTAACCACTTTGATTGAAGGATAAGGTGGTATACAAAACTGATTAAATTAATTAATTTAAATAAATAAATAAATAAAATAAATAAATCTGTAGGCAGAGAAATATAAAGCAAATTATCAAGGGGGTAATAGAAAGGGGAAAGAGTAGGCATCTGCCTAGGAAGTCACAGTCACATCAAAGTTCATGTCTTCTCAGGAGTGGAATAATAGGGACTTGTTATCCTATGTTAAATCTGATGTGTTATTCTTACTACACTAGGATCTGAAGTTTTAGCTAATGTTAGTACCCAGTCAGCTAAGGGAAATGGCATGTTTTGCATATCCAGATTGTTGATCTTCACTTAGATATGATCTGTTTACTGAAACTTTGTTTCATGAGTTAGAGAGGATTAATATTAGCCAGCTTATTCCTTCATTATATGGAATGAGGCTGATCTCAGAAGCTAATCAGGGTTGGACCTGGCTAGTACTTGGATGGGTGGCCACTTTAGAAAATCAGGTGTTGTAGACTTACTGCATAGAAGTAAGGCTTGGCAATCTACTTCCAGTTGCATCTTGCCATGAAAACCCAGGGGCTGGGTTGCCAGAGTCAACATTGACTCAATGAGACAACACACTATTCTTTCATGTACCAACCTAGGTTAGGAAGCAGAGGTGGGGGTAGAGTAATGCTGATATTTAGGGAGATTTTAACTCTTGATTCTTGATATTCCTCTTGCATACTGAAAGTTTTGCCGTTGGAAATATTTTCTGACATCACTGTCTTCCATCAGAATGTAATGATTCTCCATGGACAAGAAGGAAGGAAGTCCTCACATATGGATAACATCCCCGATGAAGCTTCACATGGGAATGCTCCCCAGCTTCCATTGAAAGAATTTGAGAGGCTTCACCACGCATGCATGCCTGCCTTCCATCTTATCCCTGGTCTTCTTTTTCTGCGGAGTCCCTAGGACATATTCCTGCCATCATCGGTAAAAGCTTGATATTTCTTGCCCCCTTGTGGGTCCTTTTCTTTCATAGTGCCTACCGCCTGTCATCAGTTGCATCAGTTTCCCGCCGACGCCTCTTTTTTTCTGCATTTTTTTGCCTTTCAGGATTTTTTCTCTTCCCTCCTTTTTCCTGGCTGGCCATTAAGCCATTCAACCTTGCTGCAGCCATGTTCCAGATCATGTCTAAGCTAGCCAGCGGGTTTAAAAAGTGCACTAAATGTGCACACACCATCTTGGTCACAGACCATCACAACTGGTGCCTGCAGTGCCTCGGGCCCGACTCTGAGCCCTCTTTGTGCGATCTCTGTTTGCAGATGATAAGGAAGGGCCTGAGAGCTGGGAGAAGTAGCTAGAGTCCCTCTTTATGCTGTCAGACTCAGCTCCTTGGCCCGGCATCAACATAGACGCACTCGCAGGGCTCCACTGAGGAATCAGCATCATGTGGTACCTGCGCTTACTCAGAGATGAGGGGCTGCAATGCTGTGGAACGGTGGCTTTCCATTGACCTTCGGTCAGAGCCATGGAAGGAGCCCATCGTCCACTCAGTTGTTTTCGAAGGGGGCGACCAAGCACTGGGCCAAGAGCCATGGGCATCGACACCAGAGCCCTTCCTGACATGACATTAAAGGTAATGGCTGGGAGCGGCCTGCAAGTTGCCCCAGTGGGAAGAATCAACTCCTAGAGTCCTGGAGAGCCGCAGACAGTCTCCCAATGTGATGACCATTGTGGAGTCCCCAAGATGGGTGCCGGAGTCAGTGGCCAAGGTTGCTGTCCTGGCCTCGATGCCCTCTGAGACAGTGGTGCTGGAAGAGCGCCATCAGGCCCTTGAGGTGCATATGGCAGCAGTCCTGGCCACGCAGCCCCCTGGGCCCCCAATACCCATGGCATCCTCGCCACTTGCCGTGCAGCCCATCCTGGAGACCAATGCACTCCCTGCCAAAGCAGGGACATTGGATCAGTGTTCGTAATCCACACCAGTTCCTACCACCATTTCCTTGTCCATTGTCTTGGGTTCTGATGCCCTGGTGCACCAAAGCCCTCCCCACCTCTGTCCCATTGACATCCAAGCTCCCCACCTCATAGGCAGCAGCATCAGGAGGAGGCCCAGCACTGTTTTAACTTCTTCTTGGAGTTGGACTCCGAGGGATGGGAAATGGAAGAGGAATCGGTGGTGTCCAAGCGGGAGTCTCTGCACCTGCCCTTGGACCCTTTCCCTCCATATGAGTGAAGGAAGTTGCCCCTGGAGGACATGTCCTTCCAGAACTTCATCCAGGATGTGGCAAAAGCCATTCTTTTCTCACTTGAAGCAAAGGACGAGCCAAGGGTGGAGGAGTTGGAGATCCTCCACTACCCCTCATCTCCCAAGGTGGCTGTCATGGTGCCTGTGCACCAGATCATGCAGAAGCTGCTCCAGAGGATGTGGGAGAACTCCCTCATGGTGCCAGTTATCAGTAGGCAGCTTGATTCCATGTAACAGGTCCAGAAGGCCCCAGGCTTTGAAAAACCTCAGCTACCCATAATTCATTGGTACTACAGGGCAGAGAGGCCAGGAACCTCGATTCCTTCAGACGGAAATGCTTTCAGGGCTCCATGCTGGTTGCCCGCATACTCTCCTAACAACTTTACATGAGTATGTTCCTGAAGGGCATCCTGACAGATCTGAACGAGTTCAGTTCCCTCATACCCATGGAGCACCTCAATACTTTCCACGCTCTGGTGGGCCATGGCAAGGATTACTCGAAGTATATGGTTCACGTCACCTATGATGTCTTCAGATCTGCCGGCTGGGTAGCGGCCATGGGCATTGGGGCGTGCCATCTTGCTTGGCTTCAATCCTCAAACCTGGAACAGTAGGAGCATCTCTTCGGCATGCCAGTGGAGGAGAGGGCAGGTGAGATCGAGAAGGAGCATGTTGCCATCTCCAGGCTCTCTAGAAAAACTGTGACCTCTTGTGGAAGAAATCCCAAGGGGAAAAGTCCTTTTAACAGTGCAAGCACTGGTACTTCCAGAGCCCACAGAGCGCTCAGCCGAAAGCACGGCCCCACGACAGCAGAGGTGTGACAAGCCTTAGAAAGCCCAGCTCACTCCTCTGCTGAAGCCGGGGGGGAGGGTGTTTGGTTTCTCAGGAGTGTAGTCAATCACCCAGTATCCAACGGGGTACTATCTCAGGTGGGCGGGACAGTTCTCCACTTTGCGCATTGGTGGCCTCTCATCACTACAGACACCTGGGTCCTCTAGTTCATCTAAAGCGGGTACAGTTGCAGCCCCACTTCTTCCCAGGGGAGTACCCTCTGGACCCGCTACATCGTGGTTTCCTCCAGGAGGAGGTCACTGCTCTTCTGACCGAGTTCATCATCGAGCTGGTGCCCCTGGCTCAAGTTGGGCGGTGCTTCTACATCCGGTACTTCCTGGTTCCCAAGGAGACAGAGGGGTTCCAGACCATTTTGGATCTTCGGAACCTCAGCCACTTCTTAGTGCGAGAAAACTTCAATGTGATCTCGCGAGGGATGTTACTCCCTTACTTCCTCAAGGACGATTGGCTATGCTCCCTAGATCTGAAGGATGCATATACACACATCCTGATCCATCTGTTCCACAGAAATTACCTCCATTTTGTGCTAGGGGATCAGCACTACCAGTACCAAGTGCTTCCCTTAGGTCTTACATCAGTCCCCAGGGTCTTCATGTCTCACAGTTGTAGCCACTTACCTCGGGGCTCTGGAAGTCTTTGTCTGTCTTCCTTTATTTGGATGATTGGCCCATAAACAGCTCCCCGCCAGACAGTGTCCAGCAATTTGGCCCACCTGACCATTCATTTGCTCGAGCAGCTAGGGTTTGTTGTAAATTACCCCAAGTCACACCTCCAACCTTCTCCACAGCTGGAGTTCATCAGGGCTCTCCTCAATACTACTCAGACCCAAGTTTTTCTCCTGATGGACCACCTGTAGCGGCTCATGGAGATGGTCGAGGGATGCTGCGGATGCTCAGCCACATGGCTTCGATGGAAAATGTGACCCCATTTGCCCATCTCTGCATACGTCAGTCTCAGTGGACCGAGCACACAGTGGAAGCAGGCCATGGGTATCCTCCGGGATTGGCTGGAGGTTACTGCACCTCTAGTGCAGTCCCTTCACTGGTGGCTGGAGCCACAGAACCTGCTCCAAGGCCTCCCCTTCCAGCCGACTGTGCCCGACCAGACGCTCACCTCAGACACGTCCAAGCTGGGCTGAGGGACTCACCTGGATGGTCTGTGCATTCAGGGCCTATGGTCGGAGCAGGAGTGCCTGCACCAAATAAACTTCCTGGAGCTTTGTGCTGTGTGAATGCCCTCCGGATGTTTCACTCACATCGGGCCAACCAGGTAGTTCTGATTCAAACAATTAGGTGGCAATGTTTTACATCAACAAGCAGGGGGGGCACAGGATCATACCTGCTGTGCTACGAGGCAGTGCGCTTGTGAAAGTTTGTCAGATTCCATGAGATGGAGTTGCGGGTGACCTATCTGCCCGGAGAGCTCAATGCTCTGGCGGGCTATCTCAACCAGATCCTCCAACCTCACAAATGGACCCTCAACAGGAGGGTAGTGGACTGAATCTTTCAAGTGTGGGGCACTCCATCGATAGACTTCTTTGCCATGCCATGCAATGCCCAGGTGGATCGGTTCTGCTCCAGGATTGCTTCTGGCAGCCGGCTGGCCTCAGATGCCTTCCTCCTGCACTGTAGAGAGGGACTGCTTTATGCATATCCCCTAGTCTGGCTCATGATGAAGATATTGCTGAAGCTCCAGACAGACTGGGATACCATGATCTTCATCGCCCCGTACTGGTCCAGACAGTCATAGTTTTCCCTGCTTCTTCAACTCTCAGGAAGATGGAACCTTGTCGCATCTAGTGTCTGGTCCTTGATCCTCACACTTGGATACTGACTGGTTAGTTCTCTCAGAACTTAATGTTCTCTTGCCTCCCTGCAGGGTTTCCACACATTGCACTTATGCCTTTGTGGCAAAGGTTCTTGGTCTGGTGTGCTGACAAGGCACCGGATCCCTTCTCCTGCACAGTGGAGAAGCTCCTGGAGTATCTCCTGCACTTCTCCAACTCGGGCCTCAAGTCAAATTTGGTCAGAGTCCACCTGAGTGTGATCAGGGCCTACCATCGTGGCTTTGAAGGAAATCCCATCTCAGCTCAGCTCTCGGTAGCTTGCTTTGTGCAGGGCTTACTCCTCTCTAAACCTCCTGTTAAGTCCCCACCAGTGGCTTGGGACCTCAGTGTGGTCCTGGTGCAGCTCCTGTTGGCTCTCTTTGAGCTGCTTGCATACTGTCCTCTGAAATTCCTGAACTGGAAGGTCTGTTCCATGAGGTGGTCTCTTGGGCCCACCATTTCAGTGAGCTTCAGGCCTTGTTGGCTTACCTGCCATATATTAGATTCCACCAGAATGGGGTGGTGCTGCATATGCATCCTCATTTCTTGCCCAAGGTGATCTCTTCCTTCTCCTTAATTTGTCGGTGGTCCCGCCCACCTTTTTTCCCAGGCCTCACACCAGCTGTGAGGAGGCCACGCTGTATATGTTGGACTGCAAGCGAGCCCTGGCCTTCTATCTTGAGCAAACAAAGGTTCATCGGCATTCCACCCAACTGTTCATTTCCTTTGACCTCAGCAAACTGGAAGCGGCCGTCTTCAAATGCACACTGTCCATTTGGGTGGCAGACTGCATATCTTTTCCCTATGCCCAGGCAGGCATGAGCCTTGAGGGGCATGTCAAGGCTCAGAATGTCTGAATCATGGCTGCATCGGTGGCCATCTTGCACTCGGTCTCCATGGAGGAGATTTGCATGGTTGCAACGTGCTTCTCTGTCAACACCTTCACAGCCTTGCTGTCTGGATTGGGATTCCCGATGGGACAGCAACTTCAGTCAAACTGTACTCTGGCATCTGGGACTTAGGTTCAACTCCTTCCAACTGGCCCTTCTATCCATCCAGGTTACCGAAGGAGTCCTCTTGGCGTCAGTGGGATGCTGTGGATGTTGAATCGGTCAAGTCCCCTGGAGGGACTACCCATGCTGTTTCTTCCAGTTCTGCAGTAGCCTGTAGCTTGGGAAGCCCATACATGAGGACTGACTTCCTGCTTGGGCACAGAGAAAGTGTAGTTACTCACCTGTAGCAGGTGTTCTCTATGGACAGCAGGAACAAGTCCTCACAACCCTCCCACTTTCCCAAGGAGTTATGGTTTTTGGCTATTAGCTTGGTTATCAAACTGGAGATAAGATGGTGCACGGCAGATAGGAAGGCAGGTGCACATGTGTGGAGGAGTCTCCCAAAAGCTTCCAATGGAAGCTGGGGAGCATTCCTGCATGGATCTTCATGCATGAGGACTTATTCCTGCTGTCCTCGGAGAAGACCTGCTGCCAGTGAGTGATTGTGCTTTTTAGGAGATTTTAATGTACCTTTGACCAGCTAGAATCTCAGCTGATGAAAGATTTCTTGACAGTATCTCAACCTTAAGGATCATTGATCTGTGCATAAGGCAGGCCACACTTTGGATGCGATAGTTGGGATAACCATGAGAAATTGCTATTTCATTAAGAATCTCACCAGTTCCATGGATAGATCTTTTTCACTTTGACTCATGTTGCAGCAGTAGATCACAGAAACAAATCTGCTCAATGGACTCTCCTTTGCACTTCAGGAAAATTATGTAGTCACCACAGATGTTTACAAAATATGGTGGCAAACCTTTTTTGACATTCAAAGACTTAGGGTATTTGCTGCAATCAGTCATTTAGAATTAAGAACAATAATTTACTTCAAATATTTGCTCACTTACTCTGGGGTCAGTCACTACTGATTCAGACAATCAAGTGGTAATGTTTTATGTTATAAGCAAAGAGGTGTAGGATGCTTTTCACTATGCTCAGAGGTAGCTTAGTAATGAGGCTTTATCATAAGAAGATAAGAATATAGGTGGCCATTAAAGCCACCTACATTCCAAGGAATCAAAACTGCTTGATGAACAACTCCACAGCGTACTTAAGCCTCACAAGTGGCCCCTAGTTCTTCATACTTTGCAAAGTATATATCACAGCTGGAGCACTTCTCAAATACATTTGTTTGCCAACAATGAAAATGCAAAGCTGCCTTATTATTCAGTATGGCTGTCTCCAGCTCGACTAGCAAAGGCAGTTATTACGCTCTTATATTCAATGCTTCTTGAACCAGGTTTCTTCTTCTAAAAAGACTATAAGTTCACCTTCCATGCAGCCTTCCTGTATCTCAATCTCAATTCTGTGGCTTTGACAGCTTGGAAATTGAGTAGTAACTAGTTGGCCTTATTAGGATTGCTACCAAGATATCTTGATAGCAGCTAGAAAACCTTCTACAAGATCTTCATATGCTTTTAAATGGAATAGGCTTTCCATCTAGTGCTTTGCTAGTGGACAACATGCCTTTCAGTGTCTACCATTTACCATACTTCACTATATATGCCCTCTCAATGAACTTAGACTACAGATGTTCTCTATTAAGGTATATCATATAGCGGAAGGGCTGCAATAGAGTAGATGCCCAGGAAGGTGTAGATAACATGAGGAGGGATCTAGCTAAGCTTGGTCTAGAATTTGGGAGCTGGGATTTAATGTTAAAAAATGCAAGGCCATGCATTTGGGCTGCAGCAATCCAAGGGAGCAATATAGTATAGGGGGTGAAGTACTTTTGTCCACTAAAGAAGAGCGGGACCTCAGTGTGGTTGTGTCTGATGATCTTAAAGTAGCTAAACAGGTAGAAAAGGTGACAGCAAAAGCTAGAAGGATTCTTGGGTGCATAGCGAGAGGAATGGCCAGCAAAAGAAAGGAGGTGATAGTGCCTCTGTATAAGTCTTTGATGCGACCTCATGTGGAGTATTGTGTGCAGTTCTGGAGACCACACTTTCAAAAGGATATAAACAGGATGGAGTCAGTACAGAGGGTGGCTACTAAAATGTTTAGTGGTCTTCATTATAAAGCATATGAGGACAGACTTAAGGATCTTAATATGTACACCTTAGAGGAAAGGCGGAATAGAGGTGATATGATTCAGATGTTTAAATACCTCCGTGGCATAAATTCCCAGGAGGAGAGCCTCTTTCGATTGAAAGCAAGTTCTGCTATGAGGGGACATGGGATGAGGGTGAAAAGGGATAGATTCAGGAGTGATATGCGGAAATATTTCTTTACGGAAAGAGTGGTGGATCCATGGAATAGTCTTCCAGTGGAGGTGGTAGAGATGAGGACAGTATCTGAATTCAAAAAAGCATGGGAGAAACACAGAGGATCTCTAAAGGAAAAAAGGGGACTGTTGTAGTTGTTGATATGGAAGGACAGACTAGATAGGCCATGTGGTCTTTTTCTGTCGTCACGTTTCTATGTTTCTGTATACAGAGCTCCAGCTTCTTACTGTCTCAGTATTATAAATTCATGACAGGACTTCTTCACATCAAACTGCCAATTAAGAAAAGCTTCCCTTTCCATGGAACGTAAACGTTGTGCTTTCATCTCTAATGAACCTCCATGAGTGTGAGGAAATCTTTTCTGCTCTGATCTGTGAACAAGCTCTTGCTTACTATCTTTAAAAATACCAATCCATCAGAAAGTCTGTGCTGTTATTTGTCTCCTTTAATCACAACAGACTTCTCATTTTGGCAGCAAGACATACCCTAAATAACTTGCTAGCATCCTGTATTCAATACTCTTATGAGCTGACTGATTCCTTCTAACCAGTTCAGTCATACATCATCAAATCGGAGCCACTACTGTTCCCCTAACTCTCCTGAAATATGCTTCATTGGAAAGCAACTACTTGGTCCTTGCTTCATACCTTTATTTCACCCTACTGTCTGGACCAGTCTTCACTCAGAGAACATGCATTTACTACTACTAAGCATTACTAGGCATACATTTAAGAGATAATCCCTTCTGTATAGACAAACAGAACAAACAAGGGACTGGGGTATTCCTTTAAGGAAAATGATTTAAAACACATGGATATTAAATAGGAGAATAAGGGAGTCAAGATCCAAAAGTAGCCTTAAATAGGACCAGAGACAGAGTACTGACTAAGAAAGTCTATTATAGGTGTACAGGTATAAATAGCAAGGTGGAAGACTAGAGGACATGCAATGAAGCTGCAATGTCGTACATTTAAGACTAATCTGAGAAAATATTTCTTTCACTCATTGCACAATCAAGCTTTGGAATTCGTTACCAAAGAATGTATTAAAAGGTGTTAGTGTAGCTGGGTTTTAAAGAGGTTTGAATAGGTTCCTGGAGGAAAAGTCCATATACCATTATTAAAGAGGACCAAGGAAATACACTGCTTACCCCTGGAATAAGCAGCATGGAATCTGTGTACCTTTCTGAGAACCTGACAGGTACCTGTGACTTAGATTGGCCACTGGATACTGGGTTGATGGACCCTTGGTCGACCCAGTATGGCATATCTTATGATCTTATGGAACACCTTGAAGCAGGATTGAGCATTCTGTCTTTGTAATCTGTTCAACTCTTGCATCATCCCCAAACTGGGTTGCTCCTCAGCACTGAGAAAGTTAGCTGGAGCAACCCTGAGCTTTGAAGTTACCCAGTAGGGATGTTACCCATGACCAATGTTCCCTCTAATTTTCTGTAGGCTGTGTGCGCATAAAATATCAGCTCTGCAGCTTTTGAAGGAAGGTTAAATTTTTGTGCGCCACATAACGACATTCGGAGTTATATACTTTAAAATTTGACTACACGTCAGAATACAGTATGTACACCACATTGATTGCACTAGAAAATATTGTAGAACTTGTGAAAACTGTAAATACAAAACAACTTTTAAATTTTAAGACGTCTGTGTTGTTTTCTATCAGAATCAGAACCGTAATTTTTGTGCGCTCTGTTGTAAAGTATGTGCGCTCGCTCGGCGAGGTGTGTGCGCGCGCACACGCGCACAGCTTAGAGGGAACAGTGCCCATGACTGAAGTATTTAAAGGTGATACTGCAGAAGAATTGAAAGAAATATTGATACACCAGGAAGATGTATTACAACTATTTGATAAACTGAAGAGTAGGAAATCACCTGGACCAGATGGTATACATCCAAGGGTGTTGAAAGAACTGAAATATGAGATTGCAGACCTGCTATTAGTAATCTGTGAACTATCATTAAAATCATCTTTAATACCTTAAGATTGGAGGATCGCCAATGTAACACCAATTTTTAAAAAGGGTTCAAGGGGTGATCTGGGAAATTAAAGACCGGTGAGCCTGACGTCAATACTGGGAAAAATGGTAGAAACCATCATAAAGAAAAAAATTACTCAAGATGTAGATAGTCATGGATTAATGGGAGATAGCCAACATGGCTTTAGACAAGGAAGATCTTGTCTTACTAATCTGTTATATTTTTTTGAAGGTGTGAATAAACAGGTAGACAAAGGTGAGTCAGTTGATATAGTATATCTGGGCTTTCAGAAAGCCTTTGACAAGGTCCCTCATCAGAGACTTTTGGCAAAACTAAAAAGTCATGGGATAGGAGGCATTGTACTACTGTGGATCAGGAACTGGTTAAAAGATAAAAAGCAGAGGGTTGGGCTAAATGGACAATTTTCCCAATGGAAAAAGGTGAATAATGGAGTACCACAGGGATCTGTGCTTGGTCCGCTGCTTTTTGATAAATTCATAAATGACCTGGAAAAGGGAATAACGAGTGAGGTTATCAAATTTGTAGATGACACAAAACTGTTTAAAGTTGTTAAAACCCATGAGGATTGTGGAAAATTGCAAGAGGATCTTGATAAATTGGAAGACTGGGCATCCAAATGGCAGATGAAATTTAATGTGGACAAGTGCAAAGTTATTCACCTAGTCAAAAACAACCCAAACTATGGTTGTACGATGCAAGGTTCCACATTGGGATCCACCACCTAGGAAAAAGATTTAGGCATCATTGTGGATAACGTGTTAAAACCCTCTGCCCATTGTGCAGGATTGAGCAGAGAGCAAATAGAATGCTAGGTATCATAAGGCATGGAAAATAAAACAAAGGATATTATAATGCCTCTGTATCGTTCCATTGTGCGACCTCACATTGAATATTGTGTGCAATTCTGGTTGCCATATCTTAAAAAGTATATAGCGTTATTAGAAAAGGTACAGAGAAGAGCCACAAAAATGGTGAAAGGGATGGAAGGATACTCCTATGAAGAGAGGCTAAAAAGGTTAGGGCTCTTGAACCTGGAAAAGAGACAGCTGAGGGGAGATATGATAGAGGTCTATAAATTAATGAAAGGAGTGGAACGGGTAAACGTAGATCGATTGTTTACGTCATCAGAATATAAAAAAACTAGGGGACATGCAATGAAGCTACAGGGCAACCTATTTAAGACTAATAAGAGAACACATTTTTTCATTCAACATGTAATCAAACTCTGGAATTTGTTACCAGAGGATGTAGTAAAAGCTGTTAGTGTAGCTGGGTTTAAAAAAGGTTTGGACAAGTTCTTGGAGGAAAGGTCCATTAAACAATATTAAAAGGGACCCAGGATATCACTGCTTGACCCAATACAAGCATTGAGGAACCTGTGTCTTTTGGGGAGACTGCTAGGTACTTATGACCTAGATTGGCCACTGTTGGAAACAGGATACTGGGCTTGATGGACCTTGGTCTGACCCAGTATGGCATATCTTATGTTCTTATGTTCAGTTTTGTGCCTGATTCAGTCTGCTTATCAATGTAGAAAGGAAAGTGGGTATTCTCTATGGATAGCAGGATTGATCAGGCACACAGTCCCTTCCATCTCCTAGGGGAGAGTAGTTGTCAAGCTAAAGAGCTAACCCAGGGGCTTAGGAGACTGTTGTATGCAGGAGATGTCCATGCTCCAATCTTTTCACTAGCTCTAAACTCAAAAGAGCTTTTCATCCTGGCACCATCAAATGACATCACCCAGTTATTTTTTCCGATTAATTTTGCTGTCTATGGAGAGCAGGTTACAAGTATGCAGCTTTCTTTTCTAACTCACTTTTGCTATAAAATGAAGTTGGTTTTAATATAAAACAATTTTTGCAGTTGTGTGACCAGTTTAAGAGCTTTCTACCGACAATGACATTATCGAGAGCCTAATTTATTAAGACTTATTTCCCCATCTGTTTCTAAAGTGGTGAAAAGATCAGTAAATCAGGCCCTGATCTAAGAGATGACTTTCAATAAGATGCCATTTCACTTTTACTTCTAAGCCTTGCTAATTTGCTGATTGATTTGGTCATCGTCAGGGTAATTATATAATAGAACGCCTATATTAGATGTCAAAAAAGGCATCTGTTTTATAAAGGCAACATATAGTAGGTGCCTATATGCCTTTATAAAATAGGCTCCAGAACCAGCCCCAACAGTGCACAAATGCAATGCCGATGCACAGATTTACATCTGCTCTGAAAAAAGTGTACCTTTGTGCATATGGTCTGTGAGGATTAATTTAGAAGCCATATTCATGTTTTGGACATCTGAAAGTAGGTATGCAGACATCCAGTTCACAGGGGCGTCCCTGGATCCATTTCAGAAACCTGGTATATAAACACCCATAAGTAGAAGAGGTTGTGCTGAAGGAAGGGCCTGAGTGGAGTAATGAAGAGACACATTGTGGTGGGATTCTAGGATGGCACAAGCATGTCTTGCCTTGGTTGTTGAAGCATCCATGCCTAGACTTGTTCTTGACCATGAATAAGGTGCAAAATGTGTTTGTTTGATGGTGGCAATGCTACCAGAGAGAAGAGCACAATGTGCTGTCATCATCATTGTCAATATTTTCTAGGCAAAGAAACCTGCATGTAAATACAAACCCCAAACAGATTACTAACCTGCCATTCTCATGACGGAGTGTCTACAATGTTACTGAACACAGACATCCCCCTTCTGGAAAACACCAGCCAGGGTGTCCGTGTTTCTAAAATTGGGCCCAAATGTAAAAGTCCCTAGGGTTTTGCCCTGGACTTCCTACTTATAGCATGCACATGTGTATTTTATAAAATACATATGTACATTGCAATATTACTTTCACTCCACCTAAATTACATATCCAAGAACATCTGTGCACAGATGGTGTGAAAGTAGGTGCACTTTTTCATGTGCACACTTTCTACTTGCATATGTGCTTGTGCAGTTTTATAAATGTCCCTTTACACATGATTAAATAGGTTTTATGCATCAAAAAAATGATAAAATTACCACCCACACAAGTAAAATAATTTGCAGGTGTATATCCATGAAAATGGTCCCAAGACCAACTTACAAAAAGCAAAAACCCTTTTATGAAAGGAAAAAATATATAGCAAAAACTAAAATTCTTCCCCACTAACCAAAATATTTTAAAAAATCACCAGACGTGTTTTATTACTGTATATTACAAAAAATTGTGAAAGAGTGTTAGTAACCATCAGAATTGTGCATGGGTGACATTCTCAACAGAATTAGCCAACGACACTTTGCTTCCCATTTCAATCATCAGTTCCCATTACACTCGATAGAATTCCATATATTAAATCAAAACAGTCATCTTTCAACTTGTTAGAAAGCCAAAACATTTGGGATTTTTATTTTTTTAGATTTTTAAATTATTTTCTCGCTTATATTTAGTAACCACGGTCATTGCCATCACCTTTTAAAAATCACAATAAGCTGTATCACTGCTGTTTATTTTATTTATTTATTATTTATTTGTTACATTTTCTATACCACCCCTTCCAGAGATCAGGAGTGGTTTACAAGGAACTCAGCAACAGTTTACATAGAACAGAAAACAATTTTTGATCAGGATAACATTTCACATAGAACAGTAGAAAAACTTTAGGTATATTAGCTTAAAACCACAACTATGTACAGGTTAACTATGTACAGGAGATCTTTGTATTTGTTCTGAGGATGCATGTTTTTTCATGGTTGTCTTAGGTGGGGGGCTAGTCTGTTGTTGTGTGAGTTTTTAGGTGTGAGCTGTCATTACCATAGTGTATGGTGAAGAGGTGGGTTTTGAGCTGTTTTCTGAAGTCTTTAAGGTCTTTTGTTGCTCGGATGTGCAGGGGGAGGGAGTTCCAGAGGTGGGGACAGTGTATGAGAAAGCTCTGGAGCTGGTGATTTGATTCGTTTTGCGGATAGAGGGGGGACTGTTATGGAGTGTAGGGCATTTTCCCTCTGGGATCTGGTGTTTGCAGGGGTGTGGAGGAGGGTTGAGAGGAAGGAGAGTGCAATATTGATGAGTTTGAATGTAGTTACGAGGAGTTTGTATATTATTCGGCTTTCTATTGGGAGCCAATGTAGGTCATATAGAAGCAGTGTGACATGGTCAGTGAGTCTGGCTTTGCGGGTGATTCTAGCTGTGATATTTTGTGCTCGTTGGAGTATGTATATGTTTTTTTCCGGTAGACCCTGCTGCAGGCTATTGCAGTAGTCAAAGTGGGGGGTGATGATGGCTTGGATTACTGCTCTGAAGTTGTCTTCTTCAAGGAGGGGTCTTAGATGTTGTGTGGTCTTTAGCTTGTATAGAATCGTTCTGGCTGTTTGTTTCAGGTGGGCTATCATGCTCAGTGATGTGTCAAGGATTACACCCAGGTATTTAACTTCTTGTTTGATTGTAATTATGGTGTCATTGATAGTGATGGTTTGGGGTAGTGCTAGGTCTCGGTTCCTTGTGATGTGCAGTGCCTCGGTCTTTTTATAGTTTAGGTTGAGGTTGTTGGATTTTAGCCATGAGTCAGTTTCCTTGATGCATTCAGTTAGGCTGTTGTAGATAGGGTTGTTTACATCTATTGGGAGTGATAGCATGATGTCATCTGCATAGATGTAGTACTGAATGTTGTGCTTTCGGAATATTTGGGTGATGGGTTGTAGATACAAGTTGAACAGGAGGGTGGAGAGTGCGGAGCCTTGTAGTATGCCCTGTTCTTGTGGAAAGGTGTTTGGTGATTCTTTTCCCATTTGGATCTGGAGTTTGCGGTAGAACTGTGCCGCTTAGGCCAAGGTGGCTCAGTCTTGTAATGAGGGTATTATGGTTTATGTTGTCAAAGGCTGATGCGACATCTAGGAAGAGTAGGAGGAAGGCATGGTTGGGATTGTCTATGCCTCGGATAAGGTTATCTGTTAGGGCTAGTAGTAGTGTTTCAACCCCATGGAATGGGCGGAAACCATATTGGTGGGTATCCAGGGGGGCATTGATGTCAAGGAAATCCTGGAGTTGGTTGAAGACAGTTTTCTCAATTATTTTAGCAACAAAAGGGATGCTTGCAATTGGCCTGTAGGAGCTTGGCTCATTCCTGTTCAGAGTCCTGTTTTTTAGTACTGGGCGGACAGAGGATGTTTTTAGATAAGCAGGCCTGATCACTTGGAGTAGGGATTGATTTACTGTATGAAGGAGATATGGGCGAGTTCAGCTTTAGTTGCTTTGATCCATGATACAGGGCATGGGTCCAGGGGGGAGGTGGTTGTATTGATGCTAGATATTAATTTTAGGAGGTGCTTTTGGTCCAGCGTGTGGAAGGTGGTCCAGATATTGGGATTTCTTCGGGGGTCGGGTGGGGGGAGGGAGGGATCGTTTTTTCTTCTGAGTTTGTTGGCAAAGTGGTTGGCGAGGGTGCAGGGTTTTACGCTGCATGTGCCTGAGTCATTTTGGTTGGTTTTTGTTAGTGATCGAACAATGGCGAATAGTTCTCTAGGCCGATTCAGGGCACAGTTGATGACTTTGCTGTGGTGCTCCTTTTTAGTTTGGTTTAGTGCGTCCTTGTAGGCTGTGAGTGTGTTGTTGTATTGGAGTTTGTTCTGTTGGGTTTGTGATGTGCGCCATTTCTTTTTGAGTTTTCTCAGGTGTCTCTTGAGTTTTAGGAGTTCAGGGGTGTACCATTTTTCTGAATGTTTGGGTGGACGATTTTCATGCTTAGTAGGGAGAGATGCTGCTTTTTGTATGGTGGTGTTCCATGTAGTTAGTGAGGTGGTTAGGTCAGAGGTATCCTTTGAGAGTTGTGGTATGATGTTGTGGAGGAAGGCGTCTTTGTTGAATTTGGTGAATCATTTGGTGTGAGGCTGGTTATTTTCTATGTTGGTCTTGGTGCTCCTTATTGGTATCTCGAAAGTTATAAGGTGGTGGTCTGACCAGGGGACAGCAGATATGGATGGAGGAGTGTTGCGGGCGTGTTGTGTGTCCATGGCAGGGAGGAAGACAAGGTCTAGGGTATTTCCCTTGTTGTGAGTGGGTGCGGTTATGATTTGCTTGTAGCCAATATCAGTCATTGAGTAGTCAAGGAAGGAGGTTGCCTGAGAGTGGTCGAGTGATGGGAGATTAAGGTCACCGAGAATGATGTGTGGTTTGTTGGAGGAGGCTGCACAGGCTGATTCAAGGATGTGGGTTAGGCTGTTGAGGTCTGGTGTTGGTGGCCTATAGATTAGGCATATGGAGAAGTTCTTGTTCTGAACCGTGAGGCTTCCATAGCCTCTAACCGGCTGTGTTAGAGGTTATGGAAGGTGTGAGTTTGTGCTCTGATTTACATAGTATGAGCATGCCACCACTTCTTTTGGAGTCTCTGGTGCAGTTGAATACATCATAGTTTTGTACTTGTAGTGTATTTGTTAGGACATTGTCTGTGGGGGAGAGCCAAGTCTCTGTGATGCAGAGGAGGTCGGGGCTTTCTTCTTCTAGGATATTTGTGATTATTGGGATTTTATTTCTTACTGACCTTGCGTTGATAAGGATGCATTTCAATGTTGTGTGAGTGTTCAGGTCGTAAGGGGCTTTGTGTAGTTGGGTTGGGATGATGTATATTATTCTGCTGTGGTGGCTTGGGTGCAGGACCTTGGGGTACACTGTATTGTATATTTGTGTGTTTATTCTGTGTCTGGTTGCAGAGTGGATGATGGGGATGTGATATGCTGGGTGTGCTTCTGTGGTGAGTGCATTTGATATTTGGTGGGATGTGAGTAGGAAGTAGAGTATAGTGAGGGCTAGTTTGAGGGATCCCAGCTTGGGGGTTTCTGATCTTTGTGGTGTTGGGAGTTTTCGTGTTTGTGTCCTTGCACTACTGATAGCTTTGCAGTTAGGTGGGGGTGTTGTGTAGAGTTGTGCGTGCTGTAGAGGTTATAGTGGTTACAGCAGGGGTGGTATCAAGTGATATATCAGTAGTAGTAGTCAGTATTATACGTTACAGTTACAGTATTGTATGTTACAGTTCGTGATTGGTGCTGAAGGTCGTGTCTTGGGGTGCTGGTTTGTGTGCGAAGAGTACCTTGTATTTGCGCTGGAGGTGTTTGTAGTTTAAATATTTTCTTACTTGCACTTGTAATTGATACCTCAGTTATGCCACAAACTCTGCCTTTTCCTTTTCATACACCATAGAGACATATATTGCAGCATACACGCTAATATAAAGGGTTAAAAACGTATCCATTGAAGAAACACTCACTGGAATCTAGCCATAGCACTAACCAGCTTGTAGAATGCCTTCTTGTCCCAACCTGCCCACAGGTTTCATCTAACTGTTTTTAAGGGCGGCTCAGAAAAACTCAGCGATGTAGAAATTTTAGTGGCAAAAGGCATGAAAACGCAGTGACTGACGTATAAGAGCACTTGGTGCCATTAAAAACTTTTACTAGGCTACCGATGCACCCCACCCAACAAGCAGCGTGGTGACAAAAGCAGACAGAGGTAATCATGAGTAGAGCTAAATGAACATGCTTGCAAATCTTTAAAGTAACAGGTTCCATTCCACACTGTCATTTAGCCCATATGGTTTCACTGTATTGAGATGGAAAATCCAGAATTATTCTCTGTATGACAAAAGAGCCCTCCAATCACCCCACCATTTCAATGCAGGAGCATGGTCAATAATCTGCCATTTCAGATCCATGAAAGAATGAGAACACATCAAACAGTGTGGTACCAAAAGCGCAGTTTCTACCTTATGCACAAGCTGACCGGGTCCTCCTCATGTGGGTAGTCTTCCCCAAATAGAATAAGCCACATGAGCACTGAGTTGTGTATATAACAAAAGTCGAAGTACAGTCAGTATTATATCTCACGTCATATACCTTTCCATAAGAACATAAGATCATAAGATATGCCATACTGGGTCAGACCAAGGTCATATCAAGCCCAGTATCCTGTTTCCAACAGTGGCCAATCTAGGTCATACGTACCTAGCAGTTTCCCCAAAAGACACAGGTTCCACAATGCTTGTACTGGGTCAAGCATTGATATCCTGGGTCCCTTCTTAATAATGGTTTATGGACCTTTCCTCCAGGAACTTGTCCAAATCTTTTTTAAACCCAGCAACACTAACAGCCTTTACCACATCCTCTGGTAACAAATTCCAGAGTTTTACACGTTGAGTGAAAAAATATTTTCTTTTATTAGTCTTAAATAGTTTACCCTGTAGCTTCATTGCATGTCCCCTAGTCTTTTTATATTCTGATAACATAAACAATCGATCTACGTTTAGCCGTTCCACTCCGTTCATTAATTTATAGACTTCTATCGTATCTCCCCTCAGCCGTCTCTTTTCCAGGTTAAAGAACCCTAACCTTTTTAGCCTTTCTTCATAGGAGTTTCCTTCCATCCCCTTTACCATTTTCATGGCTCTTCTCTGAACCTTCTCTAATAACGCTATAAAGGTTGATAAAGCAAGTCCAGATGGTATATAGGTCCAGGAAGTGACAAAAATAGTTTGGATGCAGAAACTACAGCGATTACATATATGGTGGTGTTACTGTAGTGTCCTGTTGAGAATGTCACCCTATAGGACGTTGCGAGTGGGTCAGGACACAAACCCCCACGGACCAGGGAAAAGGTTAAAGGAAAATGCTTTATTTACAGGGAGTTCACAGCAGTGGTGGGAGAGACACAGTTCTCCCCTCCCCCAAAGTTCCTTCACGCTGGGCTCCACAATAGTAGTAGAGAAACAGTTCTCCCCTCCCCCAAAGTTCCTTCACTCTGGGCTTTACAGCAGTAGCACCCGAAACCTGCTGACCAACATGGAAACACCCCGGCTCCTACCTTCCTGTAGGATCTCCTTAGAGGTAGGTGGTCACTCCACCTCGGGCTCTTCTCTCTCTCTCTTTCTCTTCTCTCCCTGTTAAAAGGGCCGTCCCCAGCCACACTCTTCCCAGGTATATCAAGCTGGATTCCTTAAAGGGGCCCGGCTTCTGGTGCTTAAAGGGGCATGTCCTTAGTCTAGCTAGAGGTATATCAGTATGGGGAATGGGGATCTTCTCATACACCTATCACACACACCCATGCTCCATTCTGAGGTTCCTAGCACTGTTTCACACATCTGGTGATTTTTCTTATATTTTGCTTAGTGGGGAAGGATTTTTTATTTTGCTTTTTCCATGAAAATGGTGGCAGAGGCCAAAACAAACATAATTGAAAAAAATATGAGATAAGCACAGGGGTCCCTAGTGGTCCAGAAGTGAGAGCTAAACTGAACATCACATAGGTTCTGCAGAATTGCAACCAGAGTGAAAAAAAAGATGAGTGACCCTCATAGCCACTATCTGCTAACAGAGTCTGTGCTTCTGAAAATATGTTACTGCACCAAATGGTTGAAAGTAATCCGATTATAAAGACAGAGAATCAATTTAAATGTAACCTGCAAAAACTGCACTTTAGCATTCTATTTTTAGTTTTGCTGAATTACTATTTTTTTCTTTCTTTAGGTCCACAGTTCCAGCCCAAATCCTTCCAGAGAAATCCTGCTACTGCTAGGAGGAGATTTCAAGTGGCCTCCTAAGAAAACGTGAGGACTAAAAGGATTTGTAAAAGGGACACAAATCTCTTGAACTATCATGAGGAATGAAAATTGAGGATTACAGTATACATTCAGCTGTCCAACAATCTGGAATTTTTGCCTGTGGCTTTTCTGAACATTTGCTTTTGAAACAGAAGGCAAAGGAATGAAAAAGTGTTTAACATTGTTATACCTTTATTGCACCATATACTTCCATTTTTAGCACCATTCAGTTCTACCTGTAAACCACTATGTCCGGCATGCTGAAACACGAATAGTAGGGTTGGACGTATGGCCCAGACGTCCAACCTGTGCTCAGCCCCTGACGCCTATTCTGTCGCCTGCACTTCCTGCACGTACACTGCATTTGTGCGGAGAGCACTGGACAGGGGCAGTGCCGGGGAGGGGCCACCAGCCAGGTCATACAGAGGCAATTCTGGTCATGGCTCTGTACGTTCCCCGGCAACGAGTTGGATGCCTGGCTTATTCCACCCTGAAGGTGGCCCACAGTAGCCGCCGAGGAAGGCCGGACAGTGGACTGCAGGGGCGGATGTCTACCATGGCATTCTGAGCCATCCTGTGGACAGCTCATTGCCATGGTGCCAGGACGCCATTATCTCTTATAGTAGGTGTGACCTACACGGAGCGATGGGTACAGCCCTAAACAAAGGCATGGGGAGGGGTGACCTGCACCAAATGGGAGGTGCAACTACTTCTGCCGCCTTGCTGGGCAGACTAGATGAACCATACTGGTCTTTATCTGCCATCATATACTATGTTACTATGCTCCCTTGCACCAGCAGTGGCATGCTGGCAATGGGACAGGCAGCTCCCCATATGTCATTCTGCTCGGCATACGGGGAACTCCCAGGCATCTAAGTCCCTGATTCTGCCATTGTGGGTACATCCGGGCCCTGCAGCGGCAGAATCGGGGATATCTCCAGCACATCCAGGTTTTGGCTGGGCAATGCGGCCAGGCATGGTTGGATGCAGAATTGGCCTCCACATGTACCACCCAATCTGCAGAACCAATCTTCATTGTCGGGAAATCCAAAAGGTGGTTCTATAGGATACAGACTAGTTTTCATTCTGTCTTCGCCCTATGCGAAGAGAGAGATCATTAGAGATATTGCAGGGTATTGGCAATAATGTTTCCTCTGATTAGCATAGAACTGGAGTTGCCATCCTGTGCCAATTCTGTGTTCAGAAACACAAACGTATGGCCTAAGGATTCACAGACCCCAGTTCTGCCCCTCGGTGGGGCACTCCATGAACTCTGCTGCCCATGGTGACAGTGAAGTTTAGCATATCTCTAGTTGGAAACCTATAGTAGCTTTACAAAACATTGGAGGAGGCTGGGACTATTGATGCTCAAAGAGGGTACTATCTCAACATGGTAGCCAGTTGTTTAAGAGATTCATCAGTATGAAAGTTACAAAGATGGTTCACCTGTTCTGTCTGCACTCAGCTTTTCAGACATTTCCATCCTAAAACTGAACAGCCTTGCACATGGCAGTTTTGGAGGTGCACTGTTTTAGGGTACAGGTGAGCTTATAAGAATATAATATATGATATGCGGAAATATTTCTTTACAGAAAGAGTAGTGGATCCATGGAATAGTCTCCCAGTGGAGGTGGTAGAGATGAGGACAGTAACTGAATTCAAAAAAGCATGGGACCAACACAGAGGATCTCTAAAGGCAAAAAGTGGACTGTTGTAGTTGTTGATATGGAAGGACAGACTAGATAGACCATGTGGTCTTTTTCTGTCATCATGTTTCTATGTTTTAAATTTGTGCAAGGAAATTGTGTGTGTGGCAAGGCAATGTTTGCCCTGAAAAATATTTTGCTCACTTAATTTTAAGTACTTAAAATATAATGCCTTCCAATGAAAACCAAATCCCGAGAACAGTCATTTAGATGTTGCAGCGTGTTTCAACGCCCTTGTCTTCTAGCACCACGTGCATCAGCCTGTTCTTCTGAGCTTCCTGTCAATCATCCGCTCAGTTCCAGGTGCCAGGCCCAATGTTCTAAAGAGAAATAAGGACTTCTGATCCAATGTCATCCGCGGTTGATGGAGGATCACTATAGGTGTTTCTCCTGGACGTCCGATGGATTGTAACAGTGCAAACTAACCCTATAAAAAAGAAAATTAAACATAATAAAGTGCCAATACACCCCTGAAGAAGGCAAGTGCTAAAACACGGTTGTGTCGGGTGTGGCTACACTGTACCCCTGAATAAAGAGTTTGAACCATTCTTTGCCGACTCGCTCCTAAATGTATCCTGTATTAGCCAACTAAAAGCGACTATGGCTACCCAATATCATAGATATGGATATTGCCACATTAACGTCATTTACGTTTGTATATAAAATTCATCTTTCTGTAATGTAAATTAATGGGTGCTGCCTAGTTTTCACCTAAACCTAAGATCCAAACCTATTCCCTGGCAATATCTGATTTGGAATATAGTTTTCTCTGTTTTAATTACATTAACCCTCTCTTCTTCATACTATTCAATTGGAGACTATCCAGCTAAGAGCACCATTTGCTAAGCAGCGTTGTTCTATCTGCTCCACAACGTTGGGCCATGGTGGTTTATTCGTGACATATCTGGAACCTAAGTATTTTATTTGAAGACAGGACCTAGATGTTTTCCAAAGCTCATGTACGTTATCATATTGGGATAATTCTTGTGTAGGTCCAACAAGGAAAAGTATCATAGCAGAGAATTCATATTTCTGTTCTGCAGGGTCTAGTAGTTATGCTCACTGCAGCATGATGCCTTCTAGTTCTGGTAAACACATACTAGAAGATGTGGCAAGGTCAGGAGTGCTCAGCAGTACACATGCTTTAGACAAGAAAAATAGCTACTTTAAAAGCTATATGACTGAATGCATACATACAAGTACTTACGGTGCACCCTGCACAGGCATTCCCAGGAGTGTAACTGGGATGGAGTTGTTGTGTATGCGTATTTTATGGAATATGCCTGCACACCTTTAGACTTTTTTGGACAAAATATAAATTTGTGCAAGAGAATATATGTTTGTTTTATAAAGGGACATGGGCTCTTTCTTGGAAGTTTTACATAAGCACCTTGTTAAGAAATGACTCCCCAACCTGTATGTATTGAATGAGGAATACAGCAGTAACCTTTTGTGTACCTGTGAATCAAGATACTCTTTCCATGTTGTCTTTATAAAATTTATGATTTAGCTGTTGTGAAACAGAGACTCATTTTGCACTCGTTTGAAGAAACCAGACTTTTCTTAGTTGTTACATTTTTAGTATCCTATTTTTTAATGAATATATTTGTACAATACTGTATTATTATCTGGTCTGTTTTAGTGGGATCCTTGTCAGTATGTGGTTAGAAAAGCAGCCTACCTCACCCTTACCAACTAATGTCGTAGACAAATTTCTACCTCCCCAAATAAGATTTTTCCCATTCTTCTCACTTATTTTGTACCATCTATTTGTAGTTTCTTCTGAATTATTTTTAGGCCATCGCTTTATTATTTTAGGGGGTAATTTTATAATGTAAACATACTGTACATTCAGAAAATGGTTGTGGGCATGGTGAGCACATTATGGTTTGCCTCAGGAGACAGCTGTCATTGTTGCAATTAGCATGGATTTACCTAAAACCACCTCAAGGGTTGGTGGTAGGGGTATCTGCGGTAAGTGTGCCATGTATTAGGGTACTAATAGATGCATTAATTGTTTGGAACATGCTGGCCACACCCCTTACAGTTACCACAGAGGCTTTGTACTTAACGCATATTAGTTTTTGTGCTAAATGTGCATTAAGTGTAAAAACCTGACACGCTTTAGTAAAAGGGCCTCTAAGTTTTTTGTGTGGGGTAAGCAGGGCCAGGCAGGGAGTAGGGAGATAGGGGTAATTCCCAGGACCAGTCCAACCATCAGGTAAATAGGCCTGCGCCTAGGTCGACAACTTCTGGAGGGGGCAGCAAAGAGCAGGGTATTCAAAGCTAAACAATAGATTTTGACAGCCAGGGGGAGCTGTAAAGCTTAAGGTTTGCCTAGTGTGCCAAAATCTTGAATCAACCCTGGGACTGGCTCTGGGATTTCCTCTCGCCCTTGTTAGCATCATGGAGGCCGCTCATCAAAACTTTGCTTGGAGACTCCTTATTTGAACTTATGCCACTGGCAAGGAGGTATACGCATATGATTCCAAGTGTTTTTCACGGTTTATATGGAGCAGGGGCAGAATTGTGATATACACATGTACTCTATTAATATGCATATAATATGCATAGAGTACTCACACGTATTTACATCTGCCTTAGAGCATTTGCATACTACTGGGGATAATTCTAGGAGCTTATTTTTTAAGCCGTTATAGGTGCCGTTTTACTAAAGGTTTTAACACACATTATGTGCCCACAGTCCTTTCATTTCTATAGGTGCAATAGCACTTAGCGTGTAATAGCTTCATTAATATGCGTTAACCTTTAGTAAAAGGTCCCCATAGGTGCCTATTTTACCTTTATAAAATAGGTGTATTTTTGAAAAATTTTATAGGTGTCATCTTATAAAATTACCCCCGTACGTCTAATAGCATTATAGAAATAAAAACATTTTACATGAAGAACTCAGGATGCAGTTGGTTTGGGCATAAATATAGTCAATCTTTTCAAAAGAGAGAGATTTTCTCCAAAGTGCATTTTTTTCTGGTTTCAAGTACACAACTATGATTAAGCACATGTGGAGTATTTTTGAGGCATTCTATGGAATTCTCTTGTAAACACTTATATCGTAAATCCTACAGATGTTGGTAAAATTCTCAAACATATGAGAATTAAATACAAATGTTCTCAAAAGGTGAAATTTAAAGAACTTCAAAGTGGAAGCACAAGAGATGCGTAAATATCAGTTTTAGGTGTCTAAAGTACTTTTGCATTCTATAGAGTATATTTACTAAAATGTGGTTGTTTACTGCACATTGAACCCCAAATCTTAGAGCAAGGGTGGAACCGGACCCATGCTAATGAATGGGGGCATGCACACCATGCTCCCATGCAGTTTACATGAGTCCAGCACCACCTCCATGCTAAGCTGTTTGCCATGATTACCATGGGTGCAGGTACTGCCACCCATTGAGGTGCTGGTAAGTGCACTGGCGGTAAATATAATATTGATCACAAGTGAGTGCCAAAGACGCCTGCGCTAACCTCTGTGTGCAGCCAGTGCCCACACTCTGCCCCCAACCTGCGCTAAGTGGTTAACACGGGATTTTTTATGACAAGGGCATTTTTAGCGCACAGGCTTGGCGTGCAGCAAATTCCCTGCTAACTATTAGCACGGTTTAGTAAGCATGCCCCATGCGAGCCTCAGTGCCTCTACGCTTCTAACCTCCAATACTGAGAACACCAAGTTTGTGTATATGATGAAAAGCAATAACGCCAATAATGGATAAATTACGTATAACAAATAGAAGATTGGTGGATTTGGATTTTAATTTGCACAAATGATTCTATTTCCTCTATGCAACTAGATGCTTATCCTGTCTGTTAATTTGGGCATAAGGAAATACGTGCCACAGGGTCTTCCTAAAAGCGAGGAACGGAATTGTGCATGTTCACCACATTAGTCATTTTTTAAAGTCTGGCAGTGCACGTTTCAAAATGGGATGCCTGTGTGTTATGTTCTCCTTTACCACTGTATCAGAGCAGCAGCACCCTTGACGCATCCTCTGTAAATATAAAATAAAAGAAATAATAAAGTAAGGGGGAGATATTCAAAGCAGTTAAAGCATTAATCGTGTTATTCGCACTGGCAAGGATATTCATTGTCACTAACACTGGGGTGTTCTGAGAATGACACCTGGCAATGATGAGCCACTTCCTGGTTATCGCAAAGAGGCAAACGTCAGGCACCTGAGAAACTGGCCTAACTATTGCCGTCAAAGCTAACTGGGCCATGGCTGAATATCGCTGCTGCCCGGTTAGCTTCATTGCTATATAGTCAACCCGGGTATGCTAGATATGACCCTGGCACTGAATATCCAGGTTCAGGTTTCAGCAGTGATGGCTAGCCGCTGAAACTGAAACAGCTGCTGCTGCTGAATATCTCCCCCTAAGACTGAAGTTGGAAAATATTCTGTCCGAAGTCAGAAATAATAAAAATATAATCTTTCAGAAGGCAATGCAGTATTAATGGACAGATGGCTTATTCATTTGGCATTTGAGGACATACTATGTGGTATAGTTATAAATATCTGCGATTAATTTAGATGTACTTAAATTTTGATTTCATCAAATGTCATTACATAGTAGGACAATCAAACTCTTGAAATCCATTTGAGCTATGTAGACGTGCATTGCATCAACGCAGCGTAAAATAGAATTTTAGAAGCGACAGTGCCTGATGTTTAACTAGTTTCCTTGGTATTGTTAATCCATATTCAGTATAAGCAAAGAAACACAGCATACCTGCTCTCCAGGACTAACATTCTAGAACTATAAGATTTGAAAGTATGTATATTTGAGTGTATAATGTATATCTTTTTTAATTTATATTATTTATGTTTTTATTTTAAGTTTTATAGCAAAATGTAATCACCGAATGTACCTGAAATAATCATGTACTTTTCTTTTTTTTACTGTTTTCCCCATTATTTGTGAAGAAACTCCATATGATTCCAAGTGTTTGAACTCAGGAGGATATCTCAGGGTACAATAACATCTAAATTTCCACTGAATGTAAAACTTACTGAAGATATTTGCTATTCGTCATTTTGCCTTTGGGAGGCATAGTTTCCTGACACAATGGTGTATAGTGCAGAGTTTCCAGATGGTTGTGTTTGCTCTTAGTAGGGAAATCTAAACTCCTAGTTGCATAGGGTAAAGAAAGACCAATGAAAAATGTGGAACCAGGGAGATTTGCATGCGTCCATGGGACCCGTTTGTTCGGGATCCACATCAGTCAGACAATTGTAACTAGAATGGCACCACTTGGATTATGTTAAGACATTGCAAAATGAGGGGTTTTTTTGTTCTTTTCAGACAGTCTGAAAATGTTTAGACTTTATATTATGTGACTATATAAGTAAAACTGTATCATGAATTAAAAGGCTTTGATAATACTGTTGACGTTTTTTATGCTAAATTGGTACTTGTAGTCTATGTAGCACATGATAAGTAAAACTGTGGAGAAGTGACTGGAAAAACCGAGACATAAACCCTTATAACGGTAAATGTATTTTAGTGCGGAATCTACCTTGAACTGGCTATTCAGCTTGAAAAATAGAAGTATCTATTTTCAATTAAACTCTTGCATTTGGGGAGGATAAGAAGTTTTATAGCTGCAAGTAGAAACTGGGACCTAGGCCAACATTTTTTTGCTTGTAGAATTAGCCATGCAACTGACAGCTTGAGATCTGTTGCTTAGCATTTCCCATAGTATAGTACAATAATCCCGATCTATTTAGACATCAAGGAATATGCCCATTAAAGTGCATTAGTTGTTAACATTTCAGTAACATGGGAAATGCATGTCACAGTAAAAGCTAAGGTGGACAAAGAGTGAGCACCCTACAATGAATAGTTACCACAAGCATTGGCAGCATGCAGTAACTGTATGTTTTGCAGACATCGTGGGTACAGCTGTTACCTCAATGGCTAGTGTTAGCTGCATCCGTGATAATAATTCACTGTGTGATCTCTGCATTTTCTCAGAGTTATCTGCTGGGGAAAAGCTGTGCATATCCCCCAACAAATAATGTGCAGCAGTTGCAACTAGCATGGTGCTATTTGCACTAACACACTATATTAGCTGAAAAAGCTTACTGCCCTTTAGTAAACATGCCTCTAATGGTAACTTTCACTATGGCAAAATGTAGTAGCCTTGGGAAACAGGTTGATAAAAAAAACAGTCCTAGTCAAGTGATTTAGAAGAACAGCATTTGCTACATCACAAGGCCTCAGTCCTTAGACCTGGAGCATTGGGTCCAGGATAAGTTGGATCCAGTGCCAGGGCAAGAACCTCTTTGGGAAGCAGGTGGGGGTTAAAGCTGGTGAGACTGAGATCTAGCATGTCTCCCTCACCAGACTTTTGAGGAAGAAGGTTGATCCTTCTCATAAGAAGTACCAGTTCAAGAAGACCTACTCCAGCATAAACACTGTTACCTCCAGAGCCCACAGGGCTCTCAGCCGAGAGTGCAGGCTCCTCAGCAGCAGCACAATGAGAAGCAGCAGAAGGCCCAGCCGGCCCCACAACCCAAACCTGGAGTGGGGTTTTGACTGGTTCCTCCAGAGCATAGCTAATCTGCCAGTCTCTGCAGGGGACAGCCCTCTGGTTGGGGGGGGGGGGCGGCTCGTCCTCTTCACCCGCAGGTGGCATCTCATCACCTCAGACACTTGGGTGCTGCAGATAGTCCAAAGCGTATATATGCTGCACTTCGGCAAGCTGCCGCTCCCTTTCTCCCTCCGAGGAAGTATCCCCTTGAAGTCCTGTATCTCAGCCTGCTACAGGGAGAGGTCTCCGCTCTGCTAACCGATTTTGCCATAAAGACAGTGCCTCTGGTTCAGGTCAGGTGGGGCTTCTACTCTAGGTACTTCCTGGTCCCCAAGAAAATGGGATGGGGGGGATGTTTTGGTCCACCCTGGACCTTCAAGATCTCAACACCTATTTTGTGCAAGAAACGTTCAAGATGGTCTTGCTGGGGACCCTGCTCCCATATTGCCTAAAAGACAATTGGCTATGTTCTCTGGATCTCAAGGATGCGTATTGTGATAAGGAAGCTTATCATAGCTCAGGAAGGAGCTATAGAAAAGGTGAAGTGACTCTGAACAAGCAACCTGTCAGTTCTGGTAGAAATAGGAAAACAGAATTTTTCCATAAAAGACTACCAGTCCCAGAATGCACCAGGTTTCCAACAGCCATTAGAGGAGCTGAAGTGGGGAAACGTGTGTTCAATCAGGAGGGCTATGAGGTAATCCCCAAGCACTCATTTCAAAGGGCAGGGCCTGATTCAGCACAGCTGCACTGTGCTAGGGTGGAGCACTCATCTAAGCAGAATAAAGGTAGAGTTTATTCTACAGAGAATTATCCTCAGTTTCATCTGGGAGATCCTCAGAATCAGCTTGGATATCCTCAGCTTGGACAGCTTCATCATCTGGAGGATCATCAGAAGCAGAAGCCAGAGCGGACGGACAGAGAGGGCAAGAAACCTTTTGGAAGAAAGAAGAGAAAAGCATTTGGGAGGTCTAAAGGAGTCCAGAGCAGTACGTATACTGGAAGGCATTCCAAAGGCAAGCTTACACCATTGGACCGGGGAAAGCCAGAGGAATGGTGCTGCACAGCTAGGAACCTCCAGACGGTACCTGTGAGGGAGACGGCTGCACTTGGAAGGGACCCTAGGACCCGTGCCAGAAGGTATGTGAAGAGAAACTCAGTGTCCAGGGATCTGGTTGGAAGGCTGGACATAAGAACTGGACTACATACTGGCCAGGCTATTTAGAGAGGAACTCTAACAGCAATGGAAGCTCAGGTATGAACACTGATCTATGCCCTAGTTATACCCTTGAAAGACAGCAGGGAAACAAGTATTCTCCTGAGAATGCTCCATTGAGAAATTCCTCTGTGCCAATCCATGATATTGAACCCATGATTGTTGAAGAAGGGGGAGCGGTGGTAGATACAGGCTGTGAATACATGGATTGCTCTCTGTCTAAACTCCTTTGGTAAATTTCTGTTACAAACTACAACAACCATCACAAAGAAATACAAACTTGTTCTTTAAATCTACTCAGAAAAGCTCCTGAGTAGGATTTGAGCCAAGCAGTAGAAAGTAAGCCAGCTAAGGGGTTTCAGCTGGGTAACTGCTAGCAATTGAGCCTTACCTAATTGCTTGTGAGCTCTGAGGGAATCACTTCTGAGTCTATGTGTGAAGATATAAGAAGTTAACCTGAAAAGAACAGTTTTTCCCTACTTTGTGGGTTTTGCTTGTTGTTGGAAGCACTGCTAGGAAAATATTAGCTAGAGCCTACAGAAAAGACCATTCTGTTACCATCCTGGTCTTTATTCTTTTGATTTGATTGCCTGACAAGTTCAGCTGTTGTTTTCCTGATTTTGTTTTTCTAAGTTTAACACTGAAAGCAAGTATCCTGTTTTTTGTGCTACCAAGCATATCTGTGTTGGGAGAAATAGCCCCATAAATAAAAATCTTATTGGCTTTACACTCAAGCACAACTAATTATTGTGAGCGGCTGTGTCTGGTGTGAATGGACTGCATTTCCCACAATCCCTTGCAAATCATATTGATATATGCCTTTGCCAAGACTGTGAACATTCTCACCCAGACATCCGTCTGACAGTATACACACATACCAATCCACTCCACTCACAGGAAATACCTCAGGTTCATCCTGGGGGACTAGCATGTCCAGTATTGGGTTCTTCGGACTGGCATCAGCATCACAAGTCTTCACATAGTGCCTGACAGTGGTGGCCACTTACCTGTGGATTCTGGGGGTATTATTCTTCCCTTACTTGGATGAAAGACTCAGAAGGAGTTCCACTCCAGATGGAGTCCATCAGTCATTCCAGCTATTCATTCAGGTGCTCGAGCTTTTGGGGTTTGTGGTCAACTATTCCAAGTCTCACCTCCAGACCTCCCAACAACTGGAGCTTATAGGGGTCCTCCTCGACACCACTTGGGCTCAGGCTTTCTCCTGATGGATTGCCTGAAGAGGCTGACAGCCATGGTTCGTGATACCCAGCAGAGTATCATGTGACAGCCCAGGGGATGCTGAAAGTGCTTAGCTATATGGAACTCTGAGCCATAGCAAAAGCCCTCCATGTTTTCTAGGTTCATTTGGACAAGCAGCCTGTGCTGATCCAGACAGACAATCAGGGGGCGATGTATTACATCAACAAGAAGAGTGACACGGGGTCGTACCTCCTGTGCCGGGAAGCGGTCCACTTGTGGAAGTTTGCCATTGTTCATGGAATGGAGCTGAGGGTAATTTATCTGCCCAGGGATCTCCTCCCTCATGGACCAGCTGAGCCACATCCTTCAGCCACATGAGTGGACTCTCAACAGGGAAGTTGTAGGGTATTCCCGCAATAGATCTCTTCACCACCCCATGCAATGCCCAGGTGACTCAGTTCTGCTCCAGGGTCACATCCCATGACCGACTGGCATCAGATGGTTTCCTCATTCACTGATGAGTGGGCCTGTTATACACCTATCTACCCATTCTGCTCATGGCAAAGACCTTGCTGAAGCTGCAGCCCGACAGAATCACAATGATTCTCATCACCTTGTATTGGCCCAGGCAGCCGTGGTTCCTCCTGCTCCTCCAGTTCTCTTGGAGGGAGCCTCTTTGGCTGGGGTCTGCCCAAGATCTCATATATCAGGAGGACGGGACCTTGCTGCATCCCAACATATGGTCCTTAGCCCTCACAGCATGGATGTTGAGCGGGTAGTCCTCTCAGAGCTCAAACTACCTAAGAATGTTATAGAGGTCCTTCTGGCTTCCCACAAGACTTCTACGCGAAGGTCTTATGCATTGAAGTGGTGCATGGACTGGGTTCTGGACCCCTTCTTTTGCACTGTGGAAGGGTTCCTGGAGGACTTTCAGCACTTCTTGGACTCTAGTCTCAAGTCCAATTCGATCAGAGTCCACCTGAGCACAACAGGGGCCTACCACCATGGCTCAGAGGGGAAGTCTATCTCAACTCGGCCCCTGGTGGATCGCTTCATGTGAGGCTTACTCCTTTCTAAAACTCCGGTCAAGCCTCCACTGGTGGCTTGGAGCTTTAATGTGGTACTGGCATAGTTCTTGTTGACTCATTGAGCTGCTCGCTTCCTGTCATCTGAATTCCTGACCTGGAAGGTCTTGTTCTTGGTGGTGGTCACTTCAGCTTGCCATGTAAGTGAGCTTCAGGCACTGGTGGCTCACCCACCATGCATCAGGTTACACCACAATAGAGTGGTCTTGTGCATGCATCCACATTTCCTGCCAAAGGTGGTATCTGTGTATCTTTCTGATGGCTTTCCTCCCCAGGCCTCACACAAAAAGGGAGGAGACAGTGCTGCACACGTTGGACTGCAAGCATGCCCTGGCCTTCTACCTCGAGCAGACGAAGGCACACTATAAGGCCAACCAGCTGTTTGTCTCTTTTGACCCTAGCAATTTGTGGGCTGCCATCTCCAAATGTACTCTGTCGATTTTGCCAGCAGACTGCATCTCTTTCGCTTATGCCCAGGCAGCCCTGAGCCTTGATGTTCATGTCATGGCTCACAATGTCAATAGCCAACTTGTGCTTGGTCAACATGGAGGAGATCTGCAGGGTTGTGATATAGTCTTCCGTCCACACATTCACAACTCATTACTGTCTGTGTGGGGATTCCCGATGCGACAGCAACATCAGACAAGCCATGCTCCAGCATCTCTTTGGGAATTAGGTTCCAACTCCTTCCCACCAGCCCTTCAGTCCATCCAGGCTACCAAAATATGTACTCCTCAGTGATGCTGTACACTGAAGATGCTGAATCAGTCAAATTCCCTAGAGGGACCACCCACACTGTTTCTCTTGTTCACTGGTTTGGTTGCCCCTGTTGGACTCTTAGCCTCCTTGATTTTTGGTAGCGTGTAGCTTGAGAGTCCCATATGTGAGGACTTATTTCCTGTTTGTCGCCTCTAGCAGATGTTCCCTGTGGACAGCCAGGAGTAAGTCCTCATAGCCCTCCCACCTCCCCGAGGTGTTTTCTGGCTACTGCTTTGATGTTTTACTGGAGAAGATGGTGTCATGGCAGGTGGGAAGGCATGCGCGCATGCACTGTGGAGCCTCCCGAAAGCTTCCAGTAGAAGCTGGGGAGTGTTCCTGCATGGGGTTCCGTTGAGATGTCACTCATGTGTGAGGACTTATTCCTGCTACATGTGAGTAACTATTTCTGCTGTCCATGGAGAACACTTGCTACAGGTGAGTAACTACGCTTTAACTAAAGAATTTAAGTACTTTTTCATAGTCTTACTAATAAGACTGCATTCCATTTTATTCATTCATATACTGCAAAATGCAAACAGTGAAATGGTATACAATGGAACTAATTACAACAAAATCAGAATCAACAGATAAAAAAATCAATATGATCTATTAAAACACAGGAAAAAAATAATAAAAAAGATAAGCAAATAAAATAATATAAATAAAATGACTGATATAAAGATATCTTCCTGATGCAAAATGGCTTTACCAGATTCTTACTATCCATAATAGTGCATGAACAACCACACATAAACATGTTTCTGAAGAGCCAAATATTAATGATGTTGTGGTTAAGTGTCGTCGAGTCAGTGTTGACTCATGGCGACCCTCTGGTTAGTTGTCCTAAATTGTGTTCTGTCTTCAGTCAGTTAGCTCACTGTTGACAGACTGGTACCCGTCACTGCTGTTTTGTATCGATTCATCTCATTGCTGTCCTTCCTCTTTTGCGTTGACCTACTATCTTGCCAAGCATGATGTCTTCTCTAATGATCTCTCTCTTTGCATGATGTGTCCAAAGTATGTAAAGTTGAAGTTTTGTCATCTGAGCTTCTAAAGAAAGCTTAGGTTTGATCTCCTCTAGTACTGACTGGTTCCTCCATGGTATACACAGTATTCGCTGCCAGCACCATAATTCAAAGGCATCAATTTTCTTCCTGTCTATTTTTTTCACTGTCCAGCTTTCACATCCATATGATGATATTGAAAATACCATGGCTTGAACGAGTTGAATCTTTGTATGGAGAGAGACATCTCTGCTCTTGAGAGTCTTGTCTAGGTTTTTCATAGCCATTCTGCCAAGAGTCAATGCGTCATTGGATTTCTTGACTGCTTGTTGCTTCTTTATTGATAGTTGATCCAAGTAGGTTAAAGTTGTCTACGATTTCAATTTCTTCTCCTTCAACGATGAACTTACTGATTTTGCCAGTTGTCGTGATCTTTGTCTTCTTTACATTAAGGTGCAGGCCCATTTTAAGACTATGTTCCTTTATCATGAAAAGCAAATGTTTCAAGTCATCTTCACTTTCAGCCAGTAATGTGGTATCATCAGCATAGCAAAGGTTGTTGAGTCTTCCACCAATCTTCACACCTCTGTTGTCTTCATACAATCCTGCTTCTCTGATGATCTGCATATAAATTAAACAGGGGGAAAAGTATGCAGCCTTGTTGTACACAAGAACATACACCTTTGCTTATTTTAAACCCTCAATACTTGAAGCAAAGAATTCCACAGAAATGGACCATCATAACAGAAAGCAGTGCATTCTGTAGACGTCAACCTAATTTCTGAACTTAGAAGAAAGGCAAAGTAGGTCTTTATGAGATGAACATAAGGTATGGTTTGAGGAATAATCTCAATATGTAGTTCACTGTGGCATAACTCACAAAATCTTAAATTTACCTCTGGCTTCAACAGGCAGTCTGTATAAATCTTATATACTGGAGTAATACAATTCCGTTTTAAGTCTTTCAAAAGTCATTAGCTGTATTTTGGATTAACTGGAGCTTTTTCCACTAGGCCTGGAACATTCTGAAACAGACAGGTACAATAATTCAGTCTGTTAGTAAGTACAAGAACTATATTGGATAAAGTAAGATAAGGTTTTAGAGTGGAGGAGTAGCCTAGTGTTTAGTACAGCAACCTAGAACCCGGGAGATTTGGGTTGGATTTACACTGATACTCCTTGTGACCTTGGGCAAGTCACTTTATTCTCCATTGCCTTGGAAGAAAAGGCCTGGCAATCTACTTCCAGCCATAACTTGCCAAAAAAACCCAGGGACTGCTGGGTTGCCAGGTTGGGCTAAATGGCCAATTTTCCCAATGGAGAAAGGTGAATAGTGGTGTACCCCAGGGATCTGTGCTGGGTCCGCTGCTTTTTGACATATTCATAAATGACCTGGAAAGTGGAATAACGAGTGAGGTTATCAAATTTGCAGATGACACAAAACTATTTAAAGTTGTTAAAACCCAAGAGGATTGTGGAAAATTGCAAGAGGATCTTGATAATTTAGAAGACTGGGCATCAAAATGGCAGATGAAATTTAATGTGGACAAGTGCAAAGTTATGCACCTAGGGAAGAACAACCCAAACTATGGTTACACAATGCAAGGTTCCACATTAGGAACCACCACCCAGGAAAAAGATTTAGGCGTCATTGTGGATAACATGTTAAAACCCTCGGCCCAGTGTGCAGCGGCAGCGAAGAGAGCAAATAGAATGCTAGGTATCATAAGGAAAGGAATGGAAAATAAAACAAAAGATATTATAATGCCTCTATATTGTTCTAAGGTGAGACCGCACCTTGAATATTGTGTGCAATTCCGGTCGCCGTATCTTAAAAAGGATATAGAGTTATTAGAAAAGGTTCAGAGAAGAGCCACCAAAATGGTAAAGGGGATGGAAGGATACTCCTATGAAGAAAGGCTAAAAAGGTTAGGGCTCTTTAACCTGGAAAAGAGACGGCTGAGAGGAGATATGATAGAGGTCTATAAATTAATGAATGGAGTGGAACGGGTAAACGTAGATCGATTGTTTATGTTATCAGAATATAGAAAGACTAGGGGACATGCAATAAAGCTACAGGGTAAACTATTTGAGACTAATAAAAGAAAATATTTTTTCACTCAACGTGTAATCAAACTCTGGAATTTGTTACCGGAGGATGTAGTAAAGGCTGTTAGTGTAGCTGGGTTTAAAAAAGGTTTGGACAAGTTCCTGGAGGAAAGGTCCATAAACCATTATTAAGAAGGGACCCAGGATATCAATGCTTGACCCAGTACAAGCATTGCGGAACCTGTGTCTTTTGGGGAAACTGCTAGGTACGTATGACCTAGATTGGCCACTGTTGGAAACAGGATACTGGGCTTGATGGACCTTGGTCTGACCCAGTATGGCATATCTTATGTTCTTATGAGTCAGCATTTACTTGTCAAAGATAAGGTCTTAACCAACAAATCATGTGCAACTAATACTTTTTAATATAGTTAAAATAAAATAACAGTAGAAACAAAAAATCAATAAAAACATAATGAAATAAAAACTAAATAATAGACAATTAAAAACAGTCCTATTAAAGGGAGGAGTGGTCTAGTGGTTAGGACAAGGTACTTCAGGCCGGAAGGCCGGGGGTTCAAGTCCCACCTGGGGACAGCAATCTCAGGCCGGAGGGACTGGGATTTCTAGTCCTATAGGCACTCCTTGTGGTCTTGGGCAAGCCACTTAACCCTCCATTGCCCATGTTCCCTGTAAGTATTAGCGTATGTGTCTCATATCCCCTCGTGTTAAATGTATCCCCCAATTGACCGCTTTGACTCGATGAAAAGCGGGATATAAATACAGCTAAATAAATAAATAAATAAAAGTCACTTTACCCTCCATTGCCTCGGAAGAAAAGGCTGGCAATCTACTTCCGGTGATACATTGCCAAGAAAACCCAGAGGTAGCTGGGTCGCTATGAGTCAACACTGACTCGATGGCACTTAAAAAAAGTTAAAAGAAATATGTACATGTAATAATAATAATAAACACAATTAAATAAAATTATATGCAAATGTGTACAGCTGCCGATAGGGAGACATATGAAGCAAGGTCAATAAACTGTTGAACTTACCAATGGATGAATAACAATCAGCATCTAGACAGTAGTTGCTGTAGGCACTAGATAACAACTAGAAGACAGAAGTAGGGTCCTGATTTAACCTTTCGTAAAATATCTTGTCCTGTAACTGTCGTTTGATCTCTAACACATAGTTTCTCCTATTCATAACAACAATGGCCCCACCTTTGTCTGCTGGTTTAATAAGTCTAAAATCTGTTTTAATTTTCTGATGGCCTGTCGATGTTCAAAAGTTGTATTATGAAAAGTGTGGCAGGGCTTCTCCTCCAGGTCCTTAATGCCCTTCAAAACCGTCCTCTCAAATATATCAATAGCTGAATTAGTACTATTGGGAGGCAGCCAAGAGGAACCCCCATGAATAATAGATGGGTCAGTGCAGGTGGACTGAATATTTGCAAAAAATTCCTTAATTTTTAATTTCGTAATGAACTTAAAAAGGTCAAGCCTAGTGTTAAAAGAATCATAATGTGTAGTGGGAACAAAAGACAACCCCTTCTCCAAAACATCCATTTGAATGGGAGTTAAAGGTATGCCTGAAAGATTAATCACATTACTAGCTATTTTCTGTGTGAAGTGTGGCGAGTCCATTCCTGCCATCTCTGTCCTCTACCCCTGCCCCAGCCTGGATAGTGGGATTGATATTCTAACCTATGATGTTATTGAGCTGGGTTCTGATCTCTGTCCCGTGGTTTGTGGGTGTCCCTGTCTGTATAGGTTTGTGAGGCCCCTTCCCTCCCCTTTCCAGAGCTTGTCCATGGAAAAATCCTGGGAAGAACGATCAGACAAAAATAAAAGTGCAGAGGAGTCAAAAGGCTCATCAGGTTGACTCCTAATTCTCTTCCTAGCAGAACCGGCATCTGGAGTATTGTGAGGTTTATCATGAGAATCTTCTTGATGTGGCCTGTGTGGAAAATCATTTCTGTCCCTGCGGTGAAAATCATCAGAAGTAATTTTCAACTTTGACAACCTTTCTAAAATGCCACTTATAAATCCAGGGTGCCTCATTTATAGCTAAGGGGTGAAAATCCATTACAATAGGAAGCAAATTTAATAAATTATCATTTTTTAATATGAGCTTTAGTCTTTTCCTACTATCATAGCCTATAGTTTGTGAGCTTTTCAGTTAGCACAAGATTGAGATTTGTGGCTTCAGTTGACATTTTCTCAGAGAAGAAAATTGTGCACTATAGAAAGGTGACTCAGTCAAATTGTTACTCGCTTGGTCCTGTTCTCAAACAGTGGGCAGAACATGAATAAAAAGTGGTTCTACAATCAGATATCCACAAAAAAGTTTTGTTATTAGATATGCGAAGGCAGAAAATTATTCCTTACATTTTTTTAATCTTTTTTTCTTTTATTGTAACCAGAGGTTAAAATACATTTTTTATATTCATTTTGAGTGCCTTGTGACCAGTGCTGCTGATTGTATGGAGGTTCTGTCTCTTGTGGCATAGCTCTGGTGTGCTGCATTTGTCACGTGGTTTTTTTTGTTCAGGGGAGGACAGCATTTTTTCCACACCTGTGCATGGGACATGGTGCTCTAGCAGTTTCAGGCCTCTGAAACTCTGGAAGATGTCAGGGGGCTTCATTTCTGTTCCCACGGTGATGGAAGCTGTTTGGGAGGATGGAAAATTTGAAGAACAAATTATTTTTAGCTGTGAACCTGCAAAGTTCTTTATCTTCCCAGGAACTTTCTTGCTTAGGGGTCCTTTGAAGATAGTTAGGTAACAGGTCCAGGTCCTTTGTTTTCCTTGGGTCTCCACGTCTGTATCAATCAGGATATCTGATAGGGCAAACTAAAGCGTGGTAGTCAGGAATGCAGGTTTAGCTTTGTGCTAACACTCATTTTGGCCACATGACAGTCTCAGGAGTACACTGCCAAAGTGTGACTGTGCTAAAAGCACTGCGTTATCTGAGGAGCACATGAGTAGGTGGGATTAAAACAGAATGGAGGGGGGGGATGAGGGAGCAGAAACAACCGTGTACCACCAACGCAGCTGCGGTAGTGGTACATTGGACCCCAAAAGATGCTAGTGAGGGATCAGCTCATGCTACCCTCTGACCAGGCAGTAGTTGCACCCACCTTGCTAGTGTGCCAATGTGCAGTCTGGACATGAATGTCAAATGATTTAAAGCCCTAAACCATCCCGCACATGGGGGATGGTTTAGGACAGGCATGTCCAACAGGTAGATCGGGATCTACCTGTAGATAGCGGAGGGGTCAGAGGTAGATCGCCAGCCCCACTTGCCTCCATCTCTCCAGCAGCTCACCCCGTCGCTAGAAGAGAGCTCATGCCGGCAGGTCGTCGGCCGAGGGCTTGCCGCCACTGCTGACCCTTTGTCTTTTTTTCTTGCCTGTGGGTGTATTGGGGGCACTTGTTTTCATGCCAATAGTTTGTGGGTACCCCAGGCCTGGCGTCATACCTGGTCTCCTGCCTCTCAGAATCACCCATTCCTGCCCCCGCCCCAACACCTCTTAGAAGTGTGTTATATACCGGGCAATATCCATTCGCCCGGGCTTTACCTGAATACACTTACCGTATTAGTTGTGTCGTGTGCTGGTCATTGGTCACTTTATAGCTTGCTTTCATTAAACGTTTTCGGGCAGACACAGCAAAGTGTCAAGAATTTGGTGATTTTGGCGGGCTTTTCCAATTTTGTTCTAACTTGCCTATGACTTGCCTTCGAATTGGTTCAAACCACTGTGACTTTTGCTTGCCTCTGCAATTTTATTTTGCCTAGCCTTTGCGTTGATTCTACACTGCAGTTTTATTTCGCCTTGCCTTTGCGTTGATTCTACACCATGTGCCGAATTTATTAAATCGCGTGTGGTGGTATTTGAACTTGTTTGGCGGTATTTGATTTTATCTGGTTTGCTGGACAGGTGTTTGAGTTTTTTTGATGATTGTTTGGTGGTATTTGATTAATTGGTGCCAGTATGATGAATTCTTATTTTTACTTTTAGAACTGCATGTGTGGTTTTGGCATCTCCAGTCCTTGTATTGCACATCATCCAGAGGTCTTCAGTTCCTGGTGATCTTTAATACTTTGGGACAGTGACAGTTTTGGACCAGATTCAGCCAGTGTTTCTACTAACTTAGCAGATTTGGCCTTCTTATATCCAGCCACCCCAGTATAAAGAAGATGAATGTTCCAAAGAAGAGCAAAACCTACCACTTTCATGATGAATGGGAAATAGACTACTTCATCATGGTGAAAGACATGTGTTGTTGTTTAATTTGTAACGCCCCAGTATCCTTGTCCAAGAAGGGTAATCTGGAACGTCATAAGGCTCTGCATAGCAATAAGTTTGATGCTGATTTTCCACCCAAAAGTGAAATTCGTAAACTGAAGCTCAAAGAACTTAAATCAAAATTGGCTACTCAGCAACAGTTGATGGCGAAGCCAAGGTCACATTCAGTCAATGCAGCCATAGCGTCCTTCAAGGTCAGCAACCTGATCACAAAGAAATGCAAACCTTTCACTGAAGGGGAATTTGTAAAAGATTGGTTTTTTGAAACAGCTGACAATCTTTTTGAAGGATTTAAAAATAAGAAAGAGATCATAGCTGCTATTCAAGATATACAATTGTCAAGAAACATCGTCGTGCGGCGAATAGAAAAGATGTGTGGAGACATAACTGAACAATTGTTTTATTTTATTTTTATTTATTTATTTATCATTTGTATACCGCTACTTCCAGTGATCAGAAGCGGATAAACTTGCACGTCAAACATAACTATGGTTACATCTGTAATGAGTCAAATATTTACATTTGATTTTCGGGTGAGAATCATTAGAAATTACAGAGTAGGAGTAACATATATACAATATAGGAGTGATCATATATTGTTGGAGGATGTTTCAAATTGTGTTGCTTTATCACTCCAAATGGATGAATCTACAGACATAAAGAGACATAGCCCAGTTACTAGTCTTTATCCGGATGGTTTTTGAAGACTTCAGTGTTAAAGAACAACTACTTGGAATGATTTCTTTAAAAGGGAGAACTACCAGCCAGGAAATATTCAGTTCTTTCCATTGTTTTGTGACAAAGTGTAATCTTCCATTGCATAGACTTGTTTCCATCACTACTGATGGAGCAAGAGCAATGACAGGTGAGGTTAACGGTTTCATAGCACTCTGTAGACAGCATGACGACTTCCCAGATTTCCTTTCTTACCACTGCATTATTCACCAGCAAGTCATAGCAAGCAAGAGACTCAATACAAAGACTGTCATGGACATCACTTTCAAAACTGTAAATTCAGTTCATGGAAGATCTCTTCAAAGACGGCTTTTCAATCTTGCTCTTGATGAAGGGGCAGCAGAAATCATTTTGCACACAGATGTAAGGTGGCTAAGTAGGCACAAATTTCTGCAAAGATTTTGTGATTTGCTGAATGAAATAAGAAGTTTTTTGAAGGAGAGGGGAGATGACCAAGCGGAAGATGAGGAGTGGTTATGTGATCTGGCATTTCTCGCTGACTTTACAGGCGAACTAATTGATATGAACCTTGAATTACAAGGTAAAAACAAATGCATTGGCGAGATGATGAGTACAGTTTCATCCTACAAGAGCAAATTTGAGCTAATGATGACTGACCTTGCAAACAACACTTTTGATCATTTTCCTAATATGCAGGACCATCTGGGACAATATCCAAATTCTGTTTTTCAGAACGAGAAGTATGTGACAGAAATCTGTTCTGTTATCCAGGAATTCAAAAATAGATTCTGTGACTTCCAAAAAATTGGAACAGTTGTGGAGTACTTGTCATTCCCATTCAAAGTAGATGTGGACATTAAAGAAATTGCAGCTGCTATCAGTAAAAATTACTCATTGAACAAGCCATCTCTTGAAAACGAAATATTAACCCTTTAAAATGACATTTTTCCCAAGACCCATGCTGAGCAAGAATCGTTTTGGAAGCTAGTGCCTAGAGACAAATTTCCCAACTTGACAAGATGCAGTGAAGCAGTACACTCCTGTTTCGGTTCAACTTATTTGTGTGAATCTGCATTTTCCCATCTGAAAATGACAGAGTACACAACGTTCCAACATGACAGATGAACATCTCCAGGATTCCCTGAGACTGGCCCTCACACAATATTCACCCAACTTCAAAAAGCTGTTGGATGAAATGCAGGCTCAGACGTCTCACTAATGAGCAAGAACGAAATATTAAAGATTGTGCAAGATCAGCCTGGATCAATATTAGACCTAAAATTTAACACAAATTACTCAATAAAAGTTAAAGAAAGTTATTAAGACAGTTAAAGTTATTACTCAATAAAACTTTAAGAAAAAATGTACTTTCCATTTCCCCTCGCATTTCTTACTGAATCTTCGTCTCTCTTTTGTTTTTGCTTAATTTGCTTAACAGCTGATCACATCAAAGTAAATGACAAAAGGTTCATTAAAAATGAGGGGGGGGGGGAATCCTCCAACTTTATTGGGTTAAAATTTAATTTGAAACTTATTTGAAAATTAATTTTCATGGTAGTAGATCACTGGCACCTTTGACTGGAAAAAGTAGATCACGACCTGTTCAAAGATGGACATGCCTGGTTTAGGACATCATTGACAACACTAAATGGCAGTGTCCAGAGGTGAACCAGGCACTCACATCCTAGGGCATCAGTATCAGAGAGGCAGCAAGGCGTGGCTGCCCTGGCAGTGCAACATTGCATCCTGACAGCCATAAAACCAGGGCCTGCAATACACAAGTGTAACTGCTGGCACTCGCAACAATGGACACGCATCTACATGCACAGCAGTGTCTGTATGGATAATATGATGCACATGTCTGCACATGCACTGGATAGAAGTGGCAGGCAGGGCCACTTTTATATATGGGTAAAAGGGGCAGCTACCCCTGGCACAAAGGGGGCCTAACTGCCTTGCTGCCAAGCCTGGCTCTAATTAGGCAAAGTGAGGCAACCGCCTTAAGCAGCAACATTTTGGGGGTGGCATCAATTGCCCCCAAAATATCCCTGTGGCTGTCGCCTCATTTTTCTTCTGGATGGCACTGATATCATCTTGCTGCTGCCTGGGATGAAGTGTAGTAGCTGAACCCTGCAACTGCTCAAAGCTTATCAGTTCCACCTCCTCCAAAACAGGAAGTCTGTGTCAGAAGGGTGGGAGTGACTGACTTTAGGTGCATGCAGATACTGAAAGACCCGTGCTGCATGTGGCATGGCAGCTAGAGTTAGGACATTGAGGAGAAATTATTCACAGTGGCCAGAGAAGGGAGAGATGCTGCCCTAGGGAGTAAGGGAGGAGAAATGCTGCCCTAGGGGGAAGGTTGGAAGAGGGGAGGCAAGGAAGAGAGATGCTGCCTGGGGGAAGGAGGGGGCAGGGAGGAGAGATGCTGCCGGAGGGGGGGGGGGGGGATCCCATCCTCAAATGTTTCCCCACGGTCCCTTAAGGAGTAGAAGTGGCCGTGGTGGCAGGGCAGCTGGTGTGATGAGCTCTGCAGGAGTTTGGAGATAGCGCCTGTGTTCGGTGAAATAGCCAGAATAGGCCACATAGCTAGGGTTGGGGACCACAGAGCACAGTTGGGGGAGGGGCATACATAAGAGGTGTTTCAATAACTGTCAAAATGAAAGTCTGGACCAATATGTGCTGTGAGACCACCACCTCCACTGCATGGGGAGCCATGTAGTGGTGCAGATGTGCAACTGGGGGAGGGGGGCTATGCTAGTGCCATGGGCATTGTTCCTGTAGGCAGACAGCCTCACACCCTAACCACAGGCAGACACAGATTTGGACTACTAGCTCATGAGCAGGTACCTACATTTCCACCACTGAACATGAGCCAAGTTTGATTGTAGCTTCTTGATCAGTGTTCCCTCCCCCTGGTCCCTTGCCTAGGGGATGAGGTTTTTCACAGATCCAGGGAGCTCATGTGACATCCCAAGGTCTATAGGTGTTCATTTCTCTGAGAACTGGCATAAGAACATAAGATATGCCATACTGGAATAGACAAGGTCCATCAAGCCCACCCAAGAAAAAGATTTAAGCGTCATCGTGGATAACATGTTAAAATCCTCCACCCAGTGTGCAATGGCAGCCAAGAGAGCAAATAGAATGCTAGGTATCAGAAGAGCCACCAAAATGGTAAAGGGGATGGAAGGATACTCCTATGAAGATAGGCTAAAAAGGTTAGGGCTCTTCAACCTGGAAAAGGGATGGCTGAGGGGAGATATAATTTTATTTGTTTATTTATTTAACAGTTTCTTCTATACCGCCCCTTCCAGAGATCAGGGGCGGTTTACATTAAACAAAAATTAGTATATTTCCGTATACTTTACATGGAACAATATTTTAACTATATACATGTTTAGTTACATATAACATATTTTTGAAACTATGTACAGGTTATAAAACATGGAACATAACATAGTTAATTACCAGTAGTTATTTACAATAGTGATATAGTCATCTGTTTGGGTGAGTAGCTTTCTTGTGTTAGTCATTTGTTCTGTCTTGAGTACTGTGGATGTGTTTCTGTGATTGTATTGGAGAGGTTTTTTGCTGGTAGGGGATCTCAAAGTGTTTTGTAAAGAGGTATGTTTTTAGTTCCTTTTTGAATTGGTGAAGGTCCTTTATCATGCGGAGGGTTAATGGAATTTCATTCCAGAGGGTGGGGGCAGCAAAGGAGAAGGCTCTATCACTTGTTGCTTTAGTTTTTCTGAAATTTGTTTTTATGTTGAGGGAATGGGTTGCGTTCTGTCTGCGCGTTCTAGTTTCTGATGGGGGGTGTATTAGAGTAGATGTGAGGGAGAGATGTTATTAATGAGTTTAAAAGTAGTTAGGAGGATTTTATATTTTATTCGGCTGCTTATGTGGAGCCAATGCAGGTCTAATAGTATTGGGGTCACATGGTCTGTTAGTTTGGCTTTTGTGATCATCTTGGCGCATATGTTTTGGGCCCTTTGGAGGAGGTATATGTTCTTTAGTGGTAAGCCGTTTAGAGGTCTATAAATTAATGAATTGAATGGAACGGATAATCATAGATCAATTGTTTACGCCACCAAAATATAGAAAGACTAGGGGCATGCAATGAAGCTACAGGGCAACCTATTTAAGATTAATAAGAGAAAATATGTTTTCACTCACTGTGTAATCAAACTCTGGAATTTGCTACTGGAGGATGTAGTAAAAGCTGTTAGCATAGTTAGGTTTAAAAAAGGTTTGGACAAGTTCATGAATGAAAGGTCCATAAACCATTATTGAAGGGGATCCAGAATATTCACTGCTTGACCCAATGCAATTATTGTGGAAACTGTGTCTCTTAGGGAAACTGCTAGGGACTTGTGTCCTAGATTGGCTACTGTTGGAAACAGGATACTGGGCTGGTATCCTGTTTCCAGCAGTAGCCAATCTAGGACACACATGGAACCCTTTTTAAAAATTGGCGTTACATTGGCCATCCTCCAATCTTCAGGTATTACAGATGATTTTAATGATAGTTCACAGATTACTAATAGCAGGTCTGCAACCTCATATTTCAGTTCTTTCAACACCCTTGGATATATTCCATCTGGTCCAGGTGATTTTCTACTCTTCAGTTTAACAAATAGTTGTATTACATCTTCCTAGTGTATCAATATATCTTTCAATTCTTCCACAGCATCACCTTTATATACTATTTCAGTCATGGGTAACATCCCTACATCTTCCTCAGTAAAGACTGAAGCAAAGAATTCATTCAGTCTCTCTGATATGACCTTGTCCCCTTTTAGTGCCCCTTTTACCCCTTTATCATCTAATAATCCAACTGATTCTTTCACGGGTTTTTTGCTATGAATGTACTTGAAAAAGATTTTATTATGCATTTTTGCTTCCACTGCAAGCTTCTTCTCAAATTCTCTCTTTGCCTGCCTTATCAATGCTTTGCATCTAACTTGCCAGTGCTTGTGTTTCCAGTTTTCATCATTTGGCTCCTTTTTACTTTTCCTGAAAGATGCTTTTTTGGCAACAACAGCCTCTCTGACGTCACCTTTAAACCATGCTGGCATTTTTTTGGACATCCGCTTTTCTTAAAGCGTGGAATACAGCTGGTCTGGGCTTCCAAGAAAATATTTTTAAACACCCAAGCTTGATGTAAATCTTTCATCTTTGCAACAGCTCCTTTTAGTTTTTTCTTAACTATTTTCCTCATTTTATCATAGTCTCCCTTTTGAAAGTTAAAAGATAGTACTGTGGATTTCTTTACTATCCCTCCCCCATTTATTAAATCAAACGCGATCTTGCTATGATCAATATTGCCAAGTGGCCCCAACACCCTTATCTCTTGCACCAGATCTTGTGTTCCAAAAAGGACTAGGTCCATAATGGCTTACCCTCTGGTTGGTTCATGAGCCAGCTGCTCCAAGAAGCAGTCATTTATTTCATCTAGAAACTTTATCTCTCTAGCTTGTCCTGCCGTGACACTGACCCAGTCGATACTGGGGTAATTGAAATCACCTATTATTATTACAGTGCTGTAACTTATGTTAGCTTCCCAGATTTCTGTTAGCATTTCATCATCCATTTTGTTCATTCTGGCCAGGTGGTCGATGGTATACCCCCACTACCATCGCTTTCCCCTTCCCCTTTTTACATGGAATTTTAATCCATAGAGATTCTACAGTGAATTTTGTTTCCTGCAAAACTTTAATCCTTTGTGACTCAATGCCCTCTCTAACATAGAGCACAACCCCTCCACCAATTTGATCTGCTCTGTCATTGCGATATAGTTTGTACCCAGGTATGACAGTGTCCCAGTGGTTGTCCTCCTTCCACGATGCCTCTGAGATACCAATCATATCTAACCTCTCATTTAGTGCTATATATTCTAACTCTTCCATCTTATTTTTTAGACTTCTAGCATTTGCATGCAAGTATTTTAGAGACTATATTTTATTCATATTAATCTGGCTATCAGTAGACAAGGGTAAAGAGTAAAGTAGCCCAAATGCCCTTGAGTATGGAGCAGACAGAGCTTAAAGATTCCAAATTACTCATGCCTACCAATAGCCAAATTAATATGAATAAAATACAGCCTCTATATCGTTCCATGGTGAGACCGCACCTTGAATATTGTGTGCAATTCTCATCGCCCTATCTTAAAAAGGATATAGCGTTATTAGAAAAGGTTCAGAGAAGAGCCACCAAAATGGTAAAGGGGATGGAAGGATACTCCTATGAAGACAGGCTAAAAAGGTTAGGGCTCTTTAACCTGGAAAAGAGATGGCTGAGGGGAGATATGATATAAGTCTATAAATTAATGAACGGAGTGGAACGGGTAAACATAGATCGATTGTTTACATTATCAAAATATAGAAAAAGACTAGGGGACATGCAATGAAGCTACAGGGTAAACTACGAGTATTTAAGACTAATAATAGAAAATATTTTTTCACTCAACGTGTAATCAAACTCTGGAATTTGTTACCGGAGGATGTAGTAAAGGCTGTTAGTGTAGCTGGGTTTTAAAAAAGGTTTGGACAAGTTCCTGGAGGAAAGGTCCATAAACCATTATTAAAAAGAGACCTGGATCCGAGAGGCGGTGTGTTACAGAGACAGCCGTTCCTGACGTCATTTCCTAATGTCGCGTCGGAGGAAGGTGCGGTTCGGGTTAGCTCCCCAGACTCCCCTACCAGCATCCCCCGATTTACCTGAGAGAGCCGCGATAGTTAGTCCTCTAGACGCATTTCTTCGTCGGGAAGGTCAGCCAGAAGTGGGGGTGAGAAGCCCAGCTGAGAGTTCGCTGGAGCCAGTGAGCTCGGCGTCACCTTCGGGCAGTGATCTGATGCTCCTGGAAGTGACGAGACCTCTGAAGCAAGCGTGCTTTGGGGAACGGTCAAGCGGCGATGCCACTGTGGTGCCTCATTGAGGTGAACCTTCAGAGTTGCCGGGGTCGCCGCTGAGCATGTCTGCGAGTGAGGAAGTGTCCTCGCGAGTTCTTTCTGCCCTGGAGACGCTAGGATTACAGCAGCTGACGGCGGAAGCAAGGGGAGCAGTTTCTTCACCGGTATCGGCTCCTGAGATGGCATTGGCTACAGTCAAGCAGTTGCCCTTTTCCTTTGAATTGCAAAGACTGGAGCAATTTACACCTGAAGCCATTTGGTCGGCTATCAAGCAGCTTGGTGAAGCTATTATTCCTCAAGTTCAAAGTTTACAGGTTCAGGTGGTGCTAGCTGAGAGGAATTGCTCTTTGAATTCTGAGGCTATTGATACCTTAAAATGTACAGTTACTGAGTCTTCTTGTCAAATTGAGCGTTTGGATTCCCAGACGGAGGCCTTGATGAAAGATTTTAGTAATTTGAGAAGCCGGATGGAAGCACTGGATAACCACTCAAGATTGACTAATTTACTTATGATTTATTTTCCAAAAGTGGTAGGTATTTCTGCTAAAGAAATGTTTAAAACTTATATGTTAGAGGTTCTTGGTTGTCCCTTGAGCTTTGCCCACCATTGATTAAGATATATTATATCCCTATGGGTCAAAAGGTTTCCTCAGATGCTGTTGTACCTGGTTTACAAGAGGTAGATGTTTTAAATGTTACGGCTATGTTAGAATCATCAGATATAGATGTAGCCACCCCGGCTACTTGTTTAATAACTTTTGCCTTGCCATCTGACAGGGAATGGCTTCTAAAAATGTTTTTCAAGAGGAATGTTGTTTTTAAGGGTTGCCTGGTCCGCATGTTTCCTGATTTGGCTAGGGAAACCCAGAGATGCAGAAAATAATTTTTAATTCTGCGTCCGAGGGTTTCCCAATTGGGTCGGATCATCTTTTTGAAATACCCTTGTACTGTAAGTATCTTGTGAAATTAGAAGGTAATTCATATATTTTTTTTCTTTCCATCTCAATTGATTTCCTTTTTAAATGCCCGAGGGGCTCTTATTGGTGGGTCTATCTCCTGTTCTACTCCATCTTGATTAAGGTGGGCTGATATGTCTCTGGATAATTCCTATTAGAGTATTTTGTTGTATTAGTTTCCTAATTCTTGGATCTTTCTATATTGTGAACTAGAACGGGAATCTCAGGTTAATGTATTTCTTCTGGATTTTTCTTTTTCCAATATTTTATTGTATTCTCTGACTTCCCTATTACCTTGCAAGTGTATCTATCCTTGTAATTATTGATTATTCTATAAATAAAAAGTTTTAAAAAAAGGGACCCAGGATATCAATGCTTGACCCAATAGAAGCATTGTGGAACCTGTGTCTTTTGGGGAAACTGCTAGGTACGTATGACCTAGATTGGCCACTGTTGGAAACAGGATACTGGGCTTGATGGACCTTGGTCTGACCCAGAATGGCATATCTTATGTTCTTAATTTGGAATCTTTAAGCTCTGTCTGCTGTGTACTCAAGGGCATTTGGGCTACTTTTGTCTTTATTGGAACCTCTCTGCTGATATGGCTTAACTTCAATTTTTTGCTAGCATCCTTCAAGGATACATGGTTCTGAACCATGCGCTTTTGGGCAACTGACGGCTTTCCCCTACTGTCTAGTTTAAAAGCTGCTCTATCTTCTTTTTAAAGTTTACTGCCAGCATTCTCCATCTGGGAGCCACTTGGGGATGTCTGTCTCCATGGGGGTTTGTAGGGTGTCCTGCGGTGTGTCCCCAGAGCTTTCTCTATGGTGGGACTATGGATTCCCTTTGTAGACTCTTTGCAGAAGTTAGGCCACGGGTGTGGATGTCCAATGCAGTGGGCCAAGGGGTTGCAACTGGACACTGTAGACCCCATGTGGTAGAAGGAGTGGTTGGCGGATGATGTGGATCAGTATTAGTACTAGCTACAAGCTCCAGAGCCTTCTCATTTGCTGCCCCCACCCTCTGGAACAAACTCCCAATAACACTTCACATGATGAACGACCTTCAACTATTCAGGAAAGAACTCAAAACCCACCTCTTCACTGAGTATTTTGAAATCCCCCCACCTCCCAAGAGCCACCCCCCCTGCAGTCACAGAAACAATCCCACCAACCCCCTGAACCCGCAAATGACTAACTCAGACAGAACCACCACTATTAGCCCTTATATGTATTACATAAAAAAAAAGAGAAAATAACTTTCAGAATGCACACAAGACCAATTGTAATATATGTTTATTGTCCTCTAAATAGTTTTTTGACACAGTTGCATGCAATGTTACCTGTACATAGTTAAAATCTACTGTTCCATGTAAAAGTATATAAAATTGTTAAACTGTTCCCTGTAAACCGCCCTTGATCACTGGAAGGGGCGGTATAGAAGAAAAGAATAAATAAATACTAGGGCTGATAAAGTCCATTCAAAAGCGAGGGTCCTAGAATTTAGGAAAATTAACTTTACCAAGCTGGGACAATACTTCAAGGAGTTGTTAGCATGGTGGGAACAGCTGGGGATATAAGAAAACAGTGGACAGAACTGAAAAGGGATATTTTAAGGACAACAAACCTTTTTTGTAGGAAAGTAAATAAATGTAAAAGGAAATGGAGGCCACTATGGTTCTCAAAAGAAGTAGCTGAAAGTCTGAAGAAAAAGAGGGTGGCCTCCATAAAATTCACAACATCACAGAAAGAGTAAGACAAGCATCAATATTTGGAAAAGCTAAAAGAAGTCAGGAAAGCAGAGATACCAATGGAATTTAAAACTGCCAATTCAGTAAAATTGGGGGACAAAACATTTTTCAGATATGTCAGTGAGAGAAGGAAGTGCAAAGTGTGATTGTCAGACTCAAGGGTGAAGGGCAGAAATATGTAGAAGCTAATGAGGATAAGGTAGGATTACTTAACAAACATTTTTGTTCTGTGTTCAGAGATGAAGCGCCAGGAGTAGGACTTCAAAAAACACCCACAAATAGGATCAAAAGTGGCAGGGATTTTGAATAATTTTCAGAAGACTGTGTTTGCGAACTAAAATAAAAGTAGGCAGCACTCTGACCAGGGGTCACCCAAACACGAGCGGAAGAAGAAGAAGGCTACGAGGACTCTGTCGGGGGTGCCAGACAAGTATGAGAGGTCTCAGCCCCCTCAGCAGACTATAGAGTCAGAGAGGGAGCAGCCCAGTAAGGTACCTCGAACCGATGTGGAGGCCTTCGGCGAAGGCATCGTTCTCCAGAGAGTCGTCCCAGCGAGGACCCACTCTCCTCGACCTGGTCACTCTGGTGTCGGTGTCGCAGGGCCCCACTCCCGAGTGGGAGGCCCAAATGCTGGCCTTGGAGCGCAGCGTTTCTGCATTCTTCACTGCTCAGCCTTAAGACCGCTGGGACCTCTACTTTGAGACTCCCTGGGCTGCTGCTGTGACCCCTGAGAGCCAAAAGCCTCGTGAGGGTCCTCAGCATGGGTCTCGATCTCTGTCCCGGTCCTCAGGCACAAAATCTTCTCGGGTGAGCGCCTCCGGCTCCAGGCAGGCTTTGGCCTCAGGAGCCTGGCATGGGTCACTGACCCATCTCAAGCCACCTGACCTTGAGTCCTCCATGGACTATTCAGTGGGAGTCCAGCAGGGAAACCTCCCCAGAGACTCAGTCCCACCGAGACCTCCCCTCGGACCCCTCTCTGCTGACCCAGACTATCATGGCGCCATAGTCACCTCTCGAGGACACCTCCTTTCTGGAGTTTGTCCGGGATATGGCGCGGGACCTAGCACTTGCCACCAAATCGGAGGAAAAGCCCCACGTGGAGGGTGCTTGATATTCTTCAATATCAAGCTCCTCCAAAGGAAGCTCTCTCATTGCCGGTTCCTCCCATTCTGAACTGACTCCTCCTCCGCATGTGGGAGACCCCAGCCTCTGTCTTTCTCATGAGCAAGCACCTGGATGCTATGTATAGGGTTCAGTGGGGCCTGGGGTTTTGGAAAGCCAAGCTTCCTCACAGAATGATGGTGGTCAAATCAGCCATGCGGAAGCTAAAGAGCCTGAAGACTCATGTTTTGGTCTCGCCGGGCAGAGAGTCTTATACCCTCAATGCCCTTGGGCGCAAGGCTTGTCAGGGCTCTATGCTATCTTGTTGCATCCACGTTTACCAATTATACATTGGGATGTTCCTCCATGACCTCGCTAGAGAGCTTAGAGGCTTCGTGGCAGACCTTGACGGAGATCATCTCCAATGTTTTCAGGCCCTCTTGAAGTCTGTTGGAGAGTATTCGAAGTACCTCTTGCAAACGGTGTACGACGCCTTCAAGTCTTCCATCCGGGTGGCGGCCCTTGGCATTGGAGTCTGCCAGCATGCTAGGCTCCAGTCCTTGAACCTGGAGAAGTGGGTCCAGGATGAGCTGCTGGACATCCCCTGCCTCAAGGAGCAACTATTCAGTAAGCCCATGGAGGATAAGACAGCAGAGATTGAAATGGAGTACATGACTCATACTTCCTTCTCCTGGAAAATTCCTCCCTCCCCAGGAAGGAATAGCAGAGCAAGTAACCTTTCTTCCACTGGAAGGGGCTCCCGTACAGGGGCTACCCATCCTACCCATCGGCTTCGACCCCCAATTAGGGCAGACAGGGCAAGAGCACAGCCCACTGTGATCATAAGCCAGAGAGTCCCAAGACTCAACCTCCAGCACCAGTTCAGCCATCCTTGGGGTTTTGACGCCATCAGCATAGCCTCTCGTCCGATGACAGATTGGCTGTCCGTCGGGGGGCTTCTGCTCCACTACTCCCACAGGTGGGAGTCCATCTCCACTGATGCCTGAGTCCTCCAGTTCATTCGAGAGGGCTATCTCCTCTATATGGACCAGCTCCCCCTCCGTACTTCCCTGGGGAGCCAAGATGACTTCCCCAGCACCTGGCCTCCTCAAAAACGGGACAGTAGAACAAGTTCCACCACACCTCAGCGTACGGGGGTTTAACTCCCGATACTTTCTCGTCCCAAAGAGGACAGGAGGCCTCTGGCTTATTCTCGACCTGCGAAACCTAAACACATTCCTGGTATGGGAGAAATTCAAGATGCTCTCCCTTGGAACATTACTGCCCTACCTCCAGCAGGGCGATTGGGTATGCTCCTTGGACTTAAAGGATGCTTACATTCGCATCCTCGTTCATCTCAAGCATAGGAAGTACCTTCTCTTCATGGTTCAGGGAAACCACTACCAGTCCAGGGTACTTCCCTTCAGCCTCGTGTCCACTCCACGGGTCTTCATAAAATGCCTGGCCGTGGTTGCGGCCCACCTCCAACTGCAGGGCACCTTCATTTATCCCTATCTAGATGACTGGCTCATAACAGGGGGCACGTCCTCCAAAGCCTAGCAGGTCATAGACTGCACCATTCACTTCCTAGAGCATCTGAGGTTTGTGGTCAATTACTCAAAGTCCCACCTCACCCCAGTTCAGTCCCTGGAGTTCATTAGGGCTAGCTTTCCTTTCTCAGGACAGGGCGGACCGCCTCATTTCCCTGGTGTCCGACATGCAGTGCCACAGCGTTGTCTCAGCCCAGACGATGCTTCGCCTTCTTGGACACACAGCCTCCACAGTCCATGTCGTGCCCAATGCCTGCCTCAACATGCGGGCAGCACAGTGGGTACAATCGACTGGCCACCTCCGAGACCCCATCTCGGTCATGCCCAGCATGGCAGAGTCTCTTGCATGGTGGCAAGAGCTTCAGAACCTGTTTCAAGCCATGCCCTTCCAAGCTCCGATGCATCAGGTGGTCTTGACCATGGACGCCTCCCTGTTGGGCTGGGGAGCCCACTCCAAAGGACGACGCACACAGAGTCCCAGCAGCAGATCAACCTGCTGGAGCTCTTGGCCGTCCACCTTGCATTCAAGGCTTTGAGGAACCGCCTGCAACCACCAAGCGGTGCGTATCCAGACAGACAACCATGTCATGATGTTCTATGTGAACAAACAAGGAGAGACTGGCTCCTACAGCCTCTGTTCAGAGGCAATGGCCCTGTGCTCCTTTGCCACGAGCCAGGGCATGACCATCCGAGCCACCTACCTCCTGGGCCAGGACAATGTGTTGGTGGACAGGCTCAGCAGAGACCTCCAACCAAACGAGTTGCATCTGTGTCCCTGGAAGGCGTAGTGGCCCTTCCTTTTAACCAGGAGCACTTGCTACGAATAAGAAGGTCTCAGACTTATTGCGGCTATACCATTCAGACTCGCGTCTTAAACCGGTATCTCGCCTTATAGCATCAATGACCTTCAAAGGTTTCCCCAGGGGAGCTACTCATATTGAAAGACGCCTGTCCTAGGTACCATATACGCGTTTCACGCTGTCTGTTTCCTCAGGGGATCCTATAATAGGCTTTCTAACAGTGCTGTATAAAACATGAAAGCAGATAGCATCAAACTCCACAAACAAAAATTAGTGAATCACAATCCACCCTACTACTATGCAGAAAAACTAACAAAAATTAAAACAACATCTCCTCCCACCTTTCATGCTGCCCGCGTCCTGAAATTAAAACACCCTAAGCATGCTACCATTCTATAGCAACTGTCCGTGCCTTCAGGGTTACTAAACGCCGCGCATGCGAGGTGAGGTTAAACACCACATTTAAATGGTCTACTACCAATAATGCTATTGGATCTCTCACCAATAGCCAATCCTCCAGATGTCTCTCTCCACCTGCATTTCAATAACCAGTGATACTCAACCATGCTCCCACGTGTTCATTTCCAAAAGCCCCCCCCCCCCCGAAACCGAATGTCCCCATTTAATAACAACTGCCCCTACAACCAACAGATACCAGAAAAGTCTTGGGTATCCAATGAACAATTTTAGTAATCCCTTAAACTACTGCAAAACTGCCATAGCATACTTAATTTATAGACAGACTGCCCACTCAACTCTAACATTCAATCCCAAGGGCACTACTGATCGTAAACGGTGAATCCACCGCTGTTCCCTTACCATCAAGGTATGATCCAGCGATCTACCCGTCCTACTTTCCCCTACCCAATCTATACATAAACATCGTAACTGTTCGAACACATGGCCCTGAGACATACAGTGCTGCACGATTGGAGCCTCTGCAATCTTACACTTCAGTCTACTCCTGTGTTCCCGCATCCGTGTGCGAAAGGAACATATAGTCTTGCCCACATATGCTAACCCACAGGGACAAACTATAATGTAAACCACAGAGCTCGAATCACAAGTGGTGTCAAACCGTAAAGAAACAGTCTGTCCTCGATATTCAAACCTAGAGGTAGTTACCGTGACATCACATATGTCACAAGCCCCACATCTTCTATGACCTCTCTCCTGCTTAGACTGTGCTGGCTCAACTATAGGGCGCAACACTGCTGGACACAGCCATTCTTTCAAATTTCTTTCCCTTTGCCATACACAGCGAAATTTTTTATCCGCCAAACTGGGGACAGTCAGTAAGACATTTTTATGCCGTTTTATCACTCGCTGAATATCTAAACTCAAAGAAGAATATTTAGTAATCAAGTTTACCTCATCAGGGTCAAGGTTGTGTTTATTTCGAGCGGGCTTCATCATCAATAAGGAGTCTTTATGATTATACAGAGCCTCTGTGTTTGTCCCATACTTTTTTGAATTTAGATACTGTCCTCATCTCTACCACTTCCACTGGGAAACTATTCCACGCATCTACCACTCTTTCCATAGAGAAATGTTTCTGCATATTGCTCCTGAGTCTATCCCCTTTCACCCTCATCCTATGTCCCCTTGTAGCAGAGCTTGCTTTCAATCGAAAGAGGCTCTCCTCCTATGCATTTATGCCACGGAGGTATTTAAATGTCTCAGTCATATCACCTCTGTCCCGCCATTCCTCTAAAGTCTACATATTAAGGTCCGTAAGTCAATCCTCATATGCTTATAATGAAAACCATTAACCATTTTAGTAGCCACCCTCTGCACCGACTCCAACCTGTTTATATCCTTTTGAAGAATTGCACACGATACTCCAAATCAGGTCACATCAAAGACTTATACAAAGGAACTATCACCTCATTTTTCTGCTGGCCATTCCTCTCCCTATGCACCCAAGCATCCTTCTAGCTTTCACCTTCACCCTTTCTACCTATTTAGCTCCTTTGAGATCATGCCTAGGTCCTGTTCTTCTTTTGTGGACAGAAGTACGTCACCCCCATACTGTACCGCTCCCTTGGATTTTTGCAGCCCAAATGCATGACCATACATTTTTTAGCATTAAATCTCAACTGTCAAATTCTAGACCATTCTTCAAGCTTAGTTAGATCCCTCCTCATGTTATCTACACCTTCCTGGATGTCTACTCTGTTGCAGATTTTGGTATCATCCACAAAGAGGCAAAACTTACCTGACAGCCCTTCCATAATATCACTAACAAAGATGTTAAAAAGAATCGGACCAAGGACAGATCCCTGTGGCATCCTACTAGTAACCACCACCTCCTTGGAGTGAACTCCATTTACCTGTACCCTTTGTTGTCTCATATTCAACCAATTTCTAACCCAAGCATTAACTTTAGGGTCCATCCCAAGGGTGCTTAGTTTGTTTATAAGTCGCCTGTGAGGAACAGTGTCAAATGCTTTACTGAAATCAAAATACACCACATCTAAGGCTCTCCCTCAGTCCAACTCCCTGGTCACCTAATCAAAGAAATCAATCAGATTTGTCTGGCAAGATCTGCCCCTGGTGAATCCATGCTGCCTTGGATCCTGCAATCCATTGTACTCCAGAAACCTCACTATTTTCTCTTTCGGCAGCGTTTCCAATAATTTATTCACCAGCGAGGTTAAACTAACTGGCCTGTAGTTTTCAACCATATCCTTACTTCTGCTTTTGTGTAAAGGGCCCATGTGTGCCTCTCACTAGTCCTCTTGCACCCCCCTCCCCCCCCCCACTCCAAAGAGGCATTGAAAAGGTCAGTCAGTGGAGCTGCTAGAACGCACATAAGTTCCTTCTGTATTCTTGAATGCATCACATCCAGTCCCATTGCTTTGTCCACTTTTAGTTTAGCTAGTTCCTCACGAACACAATCCTCTGAAAATGGTTTGAGGTGCCCCTTGCTTCTGATCCTATTTGTGGGTATTTTCTGAGGTCCTGCTCCTGGCCCTTCATCTGTGAACACAGAACAGAAATATTTGTTAAGCAATTCCGCTTTATCCTCATCAGCTTCTACATATTCCTTTCCTTCACCCTTGAGTCTGACAATACCGCTTCTGCCAGGAGCGGCCCAAGGGGTGTGCGGGGCCATGTGCGGAGACTCGGTGCGGGGCCTCATTTGCATAAGGGGCCTCATTTGCATAAATATTTGCATAATGTTACCATATACTAACTTTTAGTAAACGTGCTTCTTAATGAGTGTATGGATAAAGAAAGACTAAAAGATTTCTACATTACTATAATCCAGTGCCAACTGCCAGACAGATTAGGAACTACTGCAAACACTGCCCATTTAGACCCCTTAGCAAACCTGCCATATCCTAACAGCACTACCAGGACTCACAAAGCACCATACTCTACCAATCAAAAGGCAACACTGCAAATATTAAACCAATACATTTCAGAGAACAAGAATACATGACCTACTGGGGAAAGATAACAAGTGGCAATGTCAAATAGGAATTATATAAACAGAACACCTCAGCTCAGTTACACATGCAGAACATAGACCATCACCAAACAAGTAATCACAATTTAGAAACAGGAAGACAATAATTAAACTGGGAATCCCAAAAGCCAAACTTGGAATGTACAACACTGTAGAAATAAAACTATACATTAATTTGCTCTTGTACTAAACAAAGCGCAGACGTTAATGATGCACATTTACCAGAGCTGACATATTCCAATTAATAAATTCAAAATAAAGAGATATTTTTCTACCTTTTGTGCATTTTTTTTCAGCTGCAATTGCTCCAGCCACTTTCTTCTGGTTTCTTCGTGTCTTCTGCTAACTCTCCATCGTCTGCTGTCCATTTGTCCTTTCTTCTCTCTTCTAGTTTTTTTCCATTCTCTCTCTACATCTACTTTAACATACTAATCTTTCTCCTTTTGCTCTTTCCTCATTCCTATTTCATGCACTCAAATTTTACCCCTCCATCCTCAATCCCCACTTACTCTCCCAATATCCGGCCAATTGTAGATTTTTTTATCCCTCCCACACAAAATATTTTTCCCTTCTCCATTTTACTCTTCCAGCCCCATCCAATTCTAATCCTCCCCCAACATCAGCTCCCTTCTAGTTCCAGCCTCACCCAGCATCCATTCCCTTCTAGTCCCTGCATCAGCCCATTTCCAGTCCTAGCCACCCATCAGCCCATATCCAGTTCTAGCAACCCCTCAACCCAATACCAGTCCTAGCCCCCCCATCAACCCAGTCCTAACCCCTTATCACCCCATTTTCAGTTTAAGCCCCCCCTATAACCCATTACCAGTCCTAACCCCATCAACCCATTTCCAGTCAGCCCCCCATAGCCCATTGCCAGTCCTAACCCCCCTCCCCCATCAGCCCACAGCCTATTACCAGTCCTAACCCCATCAGCCCACCTCAAGTCCTAACCCCTCCCCATCAGCACATTTCCTGTCCTAGCCCCCCCATAGCCCATTATCAGTCCTAACCCCCCATAGCCCATTACCAGACAGCCCCCATCAGCCCACAGCCCATTACCAGTCTTAACCCCCCCCATAGCCCATTACCAGTTCTAACCCCCCCCAACAGCCCACAGCCCATTACCAGTCCTAACCCCATCAGCCCACCTCAAGTCCTAACCCCTCCCCATCAGCCCATTTTCTGTCCTAGCCCCCCCATAGCCCATTACCAGAGAGCCCCCATCAGCCCACAGCCCATTACCAGTCTTAACCCCCCCCATAGCCCATTACCAGTTCTAACCCCCCCCCCAACAGCCCACAGCCCATTACCAGTCCTTACCCCATCAGCCCACCTCCTGTCTTTACCCCCCCCCAGCCCATTTACAGTCCTAGCCCCCCCCCCATAGCCCATTACCAGTCCTAACCCCCCCCCCCCCATCGGCTCAAGTAAAATTAAATTTTAAAAAAAAACTCTGGCTGCTGCGGCAGCGGCAGAATGGACTGTCCCACGGGGCCCCCTCTGCCCGGCTGAATCCCTCCCTCCCTCCGTGACGGCTGAGCCCCTCCGTGCCGGCTTTGAGAGTCGCGAAGGGAGTCTCCCTCGCGTCTCTGTTAAGCCCACAGGGGCTGATGGGAAATTACCCATCTGCCCCTGCAGGCTTAACAGAGACGCGAGGGAGACACTCTCCCTTCGCAACTCTCAAAGCCGGCACGGAGAGGCTCAGCCGTCACGGAGGGAGGGAGGGATTCAGCCGGGCAGATGGGGCCCCGCGGGACAGTCCATTCTGCCGCTGCCGCGGTGGCGGCGGCAGCTGCCAGCGTTTTTTTTTTTAATTTAATTTTGAAAAAAGCAGAATGTTCTTTGCGCGGGGCCCTGTGCAAAAAACATTCTTGCTCAATGGACGGGCCGGCCCTGGCTTCTGCCCTTCCTCCTCTCACTAACATATCTGAAAAATGTCTTATCCCCCCATTTTATTGCATTGGTTATTTCTTCTTTTTGTACCTTTGCTTTCCTGACTATTTTGCCAGCCTCTGTAAGTTTTTCCATATAGTGCCACTCCTCCTCCCCTTCTTCCAACCCTGTCCTTTCTGAATAACGTATAGCCTGGTATAGTTATATCCCAGTCATGGTTGTCCGTGAACCATGTCTCTGTAACTGCCACTGAATCCAAGTCAGCCTCTCCCATTAAGGCCTCAACATCTGGGATCTTATTTCCCATGCTATAGGCATTTATAGATACTGCTTTCCAGATGTTGCCCCTTTTACCTATTTCTATAAAGGTATTTAATGTTTGACTTACCTAGGGGCTTTCTTCACCCACCCCCAATGAATCTAGTTTAAAGTCCTCTTCAATAGGTTAGCCAGTCTGCTGCTGAAGACATGTTGACCCTTCTTGGGCAGATGGATGTCATCTCTGCTCTGCAGCCCTTGGAATATCATCCAATGGTCCAGGAAACCAAAACTCTTTTGATGGCACCATCCATGCAACCATGCATTTATCTTTAGGATGCAAGCTTCTCTGCCCTGGCCTTTACTCTCAACAGGGAGGATTGAAAATAACACCACCTGCACCCCTATCTGCTTCACCCTCTGTCCCAGAGCCATGAAGTCAATCTTGATATGCCCAGCGGGATATCTGGCACAATCATTTGTGCCGACATGGATGAGCAACATTGGGTAACAGTCAGTAGGCTTGATATGTCTCACCAAACTCTCCATAACATCTTCGATTTTGGCACCTGGCAGACAGCATACCTCTCTGGACATCAAATCTGGTCAGCAGATGGATGTCTCAGTACCCCTCAGAAGAGAGTCACCAACCACCTCTACCCTTCGCTTCCTAGTGATCACTGATTCAGCAACTTTGGGGTGCTCAAGCTGTGGTTCTTCCTTTTCCTGGGAAGTCTTTGCCTCCTCCACGTCCAGGGCTGCATACTGGTTCTTCAAGGGCTTGAGGAGTTGGATTGGTGATTCTGCAGGCCCTAGTGACTTGTGTCCAACCTTGATCCTTCTGTAGGCTCCCATCCTCACCTCTACTGGAGAGCTTGGATGTTTCAAGAAGCATCTCATCAATGTACCTTTCACTTTCTTGAATGCTCCTCAGGCTTGCCACCTCTTCTCCAAGCTCCTCCTGAGAGTTTCAGCATGTAGGCATCCTACACATGGAACCAGTCTTTCAACTGGCATTGGTATCTCTGTCTGGATAGAGGTAGAAGCTGTAACGGGGGCAACAGCTTTGACAATATGATTTTTCCCAGCCATTGTTCAGTTGGTGGAGCTTTGGTACCTGTTGAAGTAAAAGAGAGACCTACTAAAGTAGCAGCCTGTTTCTCAGCTGTCCTTTAAAACAAAAAGCAGTTAATCTATTTTAAGTGTTTTCTAAACGTGCTGTTCTAAGTCACTGTGTGTAGCTAATTGGGGAGTGGCCCTATAAAGCAAGAATGTTCACACAGGGTGGGTGGAAGATGGGGGGTGGGGAGGGACTAACCCCTAAGGAGGAGAGAGTGGCTTCAAAGACCTCATTTTGCAATCAAAACAAGGGTTCGCTTCTCCCAAATTTAGATCACTTGCCCTGACAGCACTTAATACATACTCTAGAACTACCAGAGCTTATTCAGGATATGTTACTCGTTGCAAGAAAACCATCTAACAGACACACCTAGACACACCTATGCTTTTTATTGGAAAAAAAATGTCCATGTAGTGTTTCACAAAATGACAAAAACCATTCACTAGCATTTTGCTGCTGCTGCTAAATATCTGGATTGTATGGGTAGTATCCAAATGGAGGCCAGCATTGTCTGGGTAGCAGCAATATTCAGCCGTGATCCGGATAACTTATCTGGATAGCACTTGGGACAGGTTTCTTGCTCTTCTTGGTTATCCAGTTAGTAATGCCGAATATCACCATGATCTGGATAATTTGTGTCTCCATCAGGACTTCACTCCGTAACACTCCAGCACTATCCAGATAATGCTGAGGTGGTCAGTAAAGATATTCAGTGGTACTATCCAAATTCAGCCACCAAATATCTGTCTGAGTGGCATTTATTCAGGTAGCAGGTGCTGCTACCTGAATAAATGCTTTTAAATATTGGCCCCATAATGTTTGAAGTCCCTCACTTGGTCTGTGTCTTGTTGTGCTGTGAGGGCTTGTGTGAATCGGTGATGCTGAGAGCTATGCTATTGGTAACTTATCTACTGACAGGGTCTCCCAAGATGGACAGGTCTCAACTGAGGTGCCAGAGTAAAAGAAACCGCTCATCTGGGCAGAAGCATTATGGGGCGGTGTTGGCAGCAGATGATTATATTTCTGTGATAACAAGAATGACACTGGCATTACCAGCATGGAAGAAAGGCCTGGCAATCTACTTCTGTATCTTGCCATGAAAAGTCAATGGATAGTCTCAACAAAACAAACTGTGATATAGTGCTGGAAGAGGAGCCCCCCCCCCCCCCCTTTCAGCTCAGAAAGCACTCAGTCAGCTACTGGGGAAGAGCTGAAGGCACTGTGGTGGGATCAAAGCCCTCTGGATGTCTGACTGCTACTGTAGCTATGAGAGAAATGAGAGTCAAAAGTTGAAATGTACGAAGCATGAACCACAGGAAGCTGGAGGTGGTCAAGATGAAATGGAATGTGCACAACTCAATCTGTTTCTTATCAGCAAACTGAAATGGACTGGCATCGGGCACTTTAATGATCACATGGTATACTATGCTGGAAATGAAAGACAAAGAAGAAACGATATTGCATTTATAATCACAAAAGAACATAAGATATGCCATACTGGATCAGACCAATCAAGCCCAGTGTCCTGTTTCCAGCAGTGGCCAATCCAGGTCATAAGTACCTAACAGTTTCCCCAAAAGATACAGGTTCCACAATACTTACATTGGGAGCAAGCAGTGGATTTCCCGGGTCCCTTTTAATAATAGTTTATGGACCTTTCCTCCATGAACTTGTGCAAACCTTTTTTAAACCCATCTACATTAACAGCTTTTACTACATCCTCCGGTAATGAAGTTGAGTTTGATTACACGTTGAGTGAAAAAATATTTTTTCTTATTAGTCTTAAATAGGTTACACTGTGTAGCTTTATTGCATGCCCCCTAGTCTTTCTATATTTTGATGACATGAACAATCAATCTACGTTTACCCATTCCATTAATTTATAGAACTCTATCATATCTCCCCTGAGCCGTCTCTTTTCCAGGTTGAACAGCCCTAACCTTTTTAGCCTCTCTTCATAGGGGTATCCTTCTAATCCCCTTTATCATTTTGGTGGCATCTCGCCACTGAGCTGGTGGAAACCTTCCAAAACGGCGTTGTTGGAGTCCAGCCCCGAGAGTCAGCTGGAGTTTCTTTCCACTGGCAGCAGTGAGTCAGTTCCAGTGTGAGGGATGGCTCGGGGGCATAGTGGAAAGTTTGAAGAAGCTGTTCCTGTTCTGGGTCATCTCTTCAACAACCAGGCACCGTGGAAGTGTAGAAAAGGAGTAGCTGTGGATTCAGCTGCAAGTTTTTCCCCGATGATGGAGCTGCAGATTTCGGAGGATGGGGATGGAGCAATTGGAGGTCCGGTGGAATTTTCACTTGCTTGCCCTGAGTTTTCATGTTGAAAACTATTTGGTCTGCCATTGTGAAACTTGTGGAAACTTTGGTATCCCAAGTTCAGTTGTTGCTAAGACTCAAAGTAACTTGTGATACAAAAGCAAGTGGAAGAAATTTTGTTTTTTCAGGCTGTTACATCTGAATTGCAAGTAAAGGTTTTGTCTTTAGAAAATCATGGTGATGCATCTATTAAGGATTCCATTGCTCTCAAATTTAGAATGGAGACATTGGAAAATTCAGCTAGATCTCTCAACTTACGTTTAATACATTTTCCTAGGTCTCCTTGTATAGGAGCTAAAGAAATGTTTCAATTATATTTAACAGAGCTTTTAGGTACCAATGGAGCTCTATCCTCCCATGACTAAGATCTATTATTTGCCTGTGACAAAGAAAAATCATGGAGGGGGAGTAATATCTGGGGTACAAGAGGTGGATGCCTTGGATATATCCACTATTTTGGAATCATCGGAAGTAGGTCTTATTACTCCATCTACCCTATTGGTAATGTTTTGCGCTTGCTGCTGATCGAGAGTGATTACTTAGGTTGTTTTTTTTCTGAAAAAAGGCTATCTTGTTTAAAGGAATGGCAATACATAGTTTTCCCTGATTTATCTAAGGAAACACAACGCAGAAGGAAAGATTTTCTGTTGCTCCGTCCTGGGCACTGACAGTTGGGGGCTTTTTTCTTTCTGAAGTTTCCATGCAAATGCATGGTAAAGTTTCAGTCAAATATGTTTGCCTTTTTTGAGCCCTCCCAGCTGCTGGCTTTTCTGAATGCACGTAGACCCTTAGATTCAGAACCTTCCACTCTCTCCACTATATAAATGTATGCTGTTCATATGTAAACACAAAGTACTATTGGAAATGTGTATGTTCGTTGTTTATTGTAAACCGCACTGATGCTGAATAGCGCGGTATAAAAGAGACTTTAAATAAATAAATAAATAAATAAAATATGCTGCCTGATAATGCTTGCCTTATTTCTTCTCATTTTTGATATTAAGATATTATTTCTTTGTGATTCCCCTCTGTATTTGTGGGCTAGTGAAGGGGCTGAGGTACGTTTTTTTATTACTATGTATAAAGCCGAGTTTTTCCTTAATTGTTTTCTTATGGATTTGATGTACCCAGTCTTCCTTATTTCTATACAAGTATTATGCTTGGAATTATTTGCAAAATGATAAATATACTGTAGTTTGAAAATATGGGCCTGGCAACAGAAATGAAGCTGGAGAGAGTATTCTACAATGTATTCATCTTTCATATTTTCTTCCAGCAACACAAGCGGTGACTATACAATGGATTGTACAAAAATCTAATTGAATATATCTGTGGATGTCAAAGATGGAAAGCTCAATAACATCAACAAACACAAAACTTAGAGCTGACTGTGTTACAGATCACCAGCTACTAGTATGCAAACTCAAGCTAAAGCTGAAAAAGAGCAAGACATTCATGAATGTAGCAAAATATGATCTTGAATTTAAAGACTGCCTGCAAAATCAATTCACCACTTTGGATAAAAATAACAGTGCACCAGAAGAGCTATGGGATGATATCAAGAAAATTGTGCTCAAAGAAAGTAAAAAGTAAAAATGGTCAAAATGGATGACTGAAGAAGCTGAAAGTTGGCCAGAAAGGCAGAGAAGCTAAAGACAGAGGAGAAACAGAGGTCATAAGGGAAAAGGGGCAGATTTCCAATGTGCAACTAGGCAAGACAAAGGACTACTACAATGATGCATGCAAGGAAATAGAATCAGAAACTAAGAGGAAGAAAAAGATTGGCTTTAGGAAAGTTTGCTCAAAATTAATCCAGAGAAGACAACAGCCACTTGGCTAACAGGTTCCCCCAATTGGCCTACTCTTGCCTCCAATACATCTTTAATCTGCCTTAAGATACTTGGGTATACATCTTGCCACAGAACTTTCCTTTTCTCCTTAGCTGGTGCAGATAGTTAAATTGTCTGTCTTGGCTCTCTGGTGTTTAAGGGCTATTAGGCCCTTTTTAGATCAGCCAGCCCAAATGATTGTAGTACTTCATACAATAGCAGTACAGTAGTCTCTTGCTTAGACTACTGTAACATAGTTTATGCAGAATTACCATAGTAGCAGCTCAAGGACCTACAATCAGTCCAAAACACAGCTATACCCATTCTTGGCCATGCTCAGAAATTTGATCATTTTACTGCCCTGCTAATGTATTATCACTGGCTCCCAATAAAATCCTGTATTCAGTTCAAAATTCTGACCCTGGCATATAAAGCCATTTACGACACTACGCCTCACTACATCTCAACGTTAATCACACTATATGGCCCTCCTCGCACTCTTCATTCTTTACATGGTTTCAGACTATGTATCCCACCACCATCCTTAGCCAAATACAAATCTACTCATCTGTGTTCTTTATTCTAGCCCCTTCCCTCTAGAACTGTCTGCCCACCTTCCTTTGCATAGAACTTAGTTTCAAATGTTTTAAGACGGCACTCAAAACACACCTGCTTGAATCTGCTTTTTTACATCCTTCTGATAGACCCCTTTCATTCTTGAGATGTCACCAAACCACTACTTGGCAAAGTCTAACCCTTCTTCCCCCCCCTCCTCCCCCCTCCTTCTCTCTGCTCTGACCTAGTTTTCCCCCTCCCTCTAAAACCATCTTTCCTTGTTTTTCTTCTCTCTTATCACCAAAGTTGGCATTCTTTTCCCATGTTTCTAATTTTAGTTTTTTTTCAGTGTAAACCACATTGATGGTATTACTGAAATTGTGGTATATCAATTAAATAACCCATAACCGTAAAGTTACAAGAGTTAAAGATAAAATTCCAGTCTTGTATTAGAATGCTAAAAGATGCTCAAGAATTCATGCTGAATGATACTGAGAAGATCAAGAAAAGGTGGAAAGAATAGAGTTCATTATACCATAAAAATCAAATGCGCAACAACCATTTCAACCTATACCTTATGTTCAGGATCTGTTGGTAATGAAAGAAGTCAAGGCAGCAATGAAAGCATTGCATTGAAAGCATTATTAAAGAATAAAGCACCAGGCATTGAATGCATTCTCACAGAAGTATTACAGCAATCAGGTGCAGCTGTTAGAATACCTACAAGGCTCTGCCAGGAAGTTTAGAAAACAATGTCATGGCCAACTGACTGGAAAAGATCTGTGTTCATACCAATATTGAGGAAAGATGATCCGACCGATTGTGAAAATTATCACATAATTGCTCTGATCCCACACTCTAGCAAAACTCAAGATTACTCAGTGGAGACTACAACCATGCCAGAAACGAGAATTGCCTGAAATGCAAGTAAGGTTCAGGAAAAGGTGAGGAACAAGAGACAACATCATGGATGTGAGATGAACATAACAACATAAGAAATACCATACTGGGTCAGACCAAGGTCCATCAAGCCCAGTATCCTGTTTCCAACAATGGCCAATACTGGTCACAAGTACCTGGCAGCAATGTTCCCTCTAAGCTGCGCTGGGTCCGCTGCCAGCATTCCTGCAGGTGGGGGGGGGGAGGGGGGTGCTGTGCGATCGATCGCTCCGCCCATCCCCCCCATCGGCAGGAATGCCGGCGGAGGACCCGCCGCAGATGACGGGGAACATTGCGAGGATGCTGCGGCATGTGTTAGTACACATGCCACAGCACCCTCACAATGTTCCCTTTCATCTGCGCCGAGTCCACCGCCAGCATGCCCGTTGGTGGGAGGAGGGGCGGAGCAATTGATTGCACAGCACCCCCCCCCCCTGCCGGCAGGAATGTTGGCGGCAGACCCAGCACAACTTAGAGGGAACATTGTCTGGCAGGTTCCCAAAAAGGCACACAGGTTCCACAATGCTTGTTTTAGGGCAAACAGTGGACCTCCTGGGTTGTCCTCAATAATGGTCTATGGATCTTTCCTCCAGGAACCCATCCGAACTCTTTTTAAACCCAGCTACACTAATAGCTTTCACTATATCCTCCGGTAAAAAATTCCAGAGTTTGATAACACATTCAGCAAAAAAATATTTTCTCTTATTAATCTTAAGTGGGTTACAAAGTAGCTTCATTGCATGTCCTCTAGTCTTTCATAAACAGCCTACTACTACTATTACTACTGAACATTTGTACAGCGCAAGAAGACATACTCAGCACTGCACAGACACATTCAAAAGACTGACCTTACTCATCAGAGTTTACAGTCTAGTCAAGACAGACAACAGCTGTAGACATGGGATACATCTAAGGGGAACGGTAAGGAAACCCAAAGGAGATTAGACGAGTCAAGATCTAAAAGTGGCAGCGAAGAGACGAGTTTTCAGTCTGGATTTGAAAAAAGGTCAGAGAAGTCACCTGATGTGCAGACTCAGGTAGTTTGTTCCAAACATAGGAGCAGCAAGATGAAAGGAGAGAAGTTAGCAACAGAAGAGAAGGGTATAGATAGAAGCAATTTGCTAGAAAAGTGGAGTTCCTGAGGAGGGGTGTAGGGAGAGATAAGGAAGGAAAAATAGCGAGGAGCTGAAGAGTGAATGCACTTATAGGTCAGCAGTAGAAGTTTGAACTGGATGTAGAAATGAATAGGAAGCCAATGAAATGAGCTCAGAAGAGAAGTAATATGAGCATGATGAGGCTGGTGGAAGATTAGCCACACAGCAGAGTGTTGAACAGATTGATGGAGAGAGAGATGATTCAGAGGGACACCAGCGAAGAGTAGGTTACAATCAGGGGCGGCCCAAGGGGGGTGCGGGGCCATGTGCGGAGACTCGGTGCGGGGCCTCATTTGCATAAGGGGCCTCATTTGCATAAATATTTGCATAATGTTACCATACACTAACTTTTAGTAAACATGCCTCTTCATGAGTGTATGGATAAAAAAAGACAAAGATTTCTACATTACTATAATCCAGTGCCAACCGCCAGGCACATTAGGAACTACTACAAACACTGCCCATTTAGAACCCATAGCAAACCCACCGTATCCCAACAGCACTACCAGGACTCATAAAGCACCATACACTACCTATCAAAAGGCAACACTGCAAATATTAAACCAATACATTTCAGAGAATAACAATACATGACCTACTGGGGAAAGAGAACAAGTGACAATGTCAAATAGGAATTACATAAACAGAATACCTCAGCTCAGTTACACATGCAGAACATAGACTATCACCAAACAAGGAATCACAATTTAAAAACAGGAAGACAATAATTAAACTGGGAACCCTAAAAGCCAAACTTGGAATGTACAACAACAATGTAGAAATAAAACTATAAATTAATTTCCTCTTGTACTAAACAAAGCACAGACATTAATGATGCACATTTCCCAGAGCTGACATATTCCAGTTAATAAATTCAAAATAAAGAGATATCTTTGTACCTTTTGTGCATTTTTTTTTTCAGTTGCAATTGTTCCAGCCACTTTCTTCTGGTTTATTTGTGTCTTCTGCTATCTCTCCATCGTCTGCTGTCCATTTGTCCTTTCTTCTCTTCTAGTTTTTTCCATTCTCTCTCTACATCTGCTTTAACATAATAATCTTTCTCCTTTTGCTCTTTCCTCATTCCTATTTCATCCACTCAAATTTTACCCCTCCATCCTCAATCCCCACTTAGTCTCCCAATACCCGGCCAATTGTACATTTTTCTTCCCTCCCACACAAAATATTTTTCCCCTCTCCATTTCATTCTCCCAGCCCCATCCCCTTCTAATCTCCCCCAACATCAGCTCCCTTTTAGTTCCAGCCCCACCCAGTATCCGCTCCCTTCTAGTCCCCACATCAGCCCATTTCCAGTCCTAGCTCCCCCATCCATTTCCAGTCCTATCCGAGTCCCTTCATCAGCTCATTTCCAATACCAGCCTCCCATCAGCCCATTTCTAGTCCTTTCCTAGCCCCACCATCAGCCCATGTTAAATCCTAGCTCCCCTCCACTCTGCCCATTTCTAAACCAAGCCCCCCATGAGCCTACTTCCAGTTCTAGCCCCTCCATGAGTCCATTTCAATCCAAGCCCCCACCAAAGCCCATTTCCAATCTTAGCTCCCCCCAACACCCAATTCTCAGTTCTATCCTAGCCCATCCATCAGCCCAGTTCCTGTCCTAGCTCCCTCCCCTAAGAGCCCATTCCAAGCCCCCCTTCCCATCAGCTATTTGCAGTTCAAGCCCCCTTCCACTCAGCCCATTTCCATTCCAAGTCCCCCTCCCCATCAGCTATTTGCAGTTCAAGCCCCCCACTTCCCCTCAGCCCATTTCCATTCCAAGCCCCGTCCCCATCAGCTATTTGCAGTTCAAGCCCCCCACTTCCCCTCAGCCCATTTCCATTCCAAGCCCCATCCCCAACAGCTATTTGCAGTTCAAGCCCCCTTCCACTCAGCCCATTTCCAGTCCTAGCAACCCCCCCAACCCATTACCAGTCCTAGCCCCCCCCATAGCCCACTCCCAGTCCTAATCCCACCAGCCCATTTCCAGTCCTAATCCCCCATCACCCAATTTTCAGTTTAAGCCCCCCCATAGCCCATTACCAGTCCTAACCTCCCCATCAGCCCACTCCCAGTCCTAATCCCCCATCACTCAATTTTTAGTTTAAGCCCTCCCATAGCCCATTACCAGTCCTAACCCCCCATCAACCCACTTCCAGTCCTAATCCCACCAGCCCATTTCCAGTCCTAATCCCCCATCACCCAATTTTTAGTTTAAGCCCCCCCAGCGCCCATCACCACTCCTAACCCCTCCCCAGCGCCCATCACAACTCCTAACCCCCCCAGCGCCCATCACCACTCCTAACCCCCCCAGCCCAGCACCCATCACCACTCCTAACCCCCCCAGCCAGCCCAGTGCCCATCACCACTCCTACCCCCCCAGCCAGCCCAGTGCCCATCACCACTCCTAACCCCCCCCAACCAGCCCAGTGTCCATCACCACTCCTAACCCCCCCCCAGCCAGCCCAGCCCATCCCATCACTACTCCTAACACCTCCCCCCCCCAACCCAGCCCAGCCCATCACAACTCCTAGCCCCCCACAGCCCAGCCCAGCCCATCACTACTCCTAACACCCCCCCGCCCAGCCCAGCCCAGCCCATCACTACTCCTAACACCTCCCCCCCCCAGCCCAGCCCAGCCCAGCCCAGCCCATCACAACTCCTAACGCCCAGCCCAGCCCAGGGAAATTTTTAAAAAAAATAAAACCTGTCTCCTGCCGCTGTCGGGGCCGCCGCGGCAGAATCGAGCGTGCCGCGGGGCCCCCCTGTACCCGGCACAGCCTCTCCTCCCTGTAGCAGCTCTCTCGTTGGAGCTGAAGTCAGACGCGCCGGCTTGCAGAGCGCGAGGGAAGAGTTTTTCCCTTGCTGCTCTGTTAAGCCCGCGGGGGCTGATGGGAAGTTCCCATCAGCCCCCGCGGGCCTAACAGAGTCGCGAAAGGGAAACTCTTCCCTTCGCGCTCTGCAAGCCGGCGCGTCTGACTGCAGCTCAGAAGAGAGAGTTGCTACAGGGAGGAGAGGCTGTGCCGGGTACAGGGGGGCCCCGCGGCACGCTCGATTCTGCCGCGGCGGCCCCGACAGCGGCAGGAGACAGGTTTTCTTTTTTTTTTCAATTTTACTTTTACAAAAGAATGTTTTTTGCGCGGGGCCCCCTGAAACGCGGGGCCCTGTGCAAAAAACATTCTCGCTCAATGGACGGGCCGGCCCTGGTTACAATAGTCTAGATGGGAGGAGACTAAGGAGGGGATAAGTGTCTTAATAGTGTGTTCAGAAAGGAATGGGCGAATTTTGTTGATGTTATAGAGAAAGAAACGGCTTCATTATCAGTTGGATGTGTGTGGAGAAGGAGAGACAGGAGTCAAAGATGACCCCCATGGTTGCTAGCTGAGGAGACAGGGAGGAATAGAGAGTTATCCACAGGAACTGAGAAAGGAGGAAAGGGAGAGGAGGATTTAGGGAGGGTGGCCTTCAAGTTTTGGCCATGTTCAATTTCAAGTGGCAGTGAGACATCCAAGCAGCAATGAAGGAAAGGCAGGCAGAGATCCTGGCCTGGATTACAAAAGAGATTTCAGGTGTAGAGAGGTAGACCTAGGAGTCATTAGCATAAAGATGGTACTGAAAGCCATGGGAAGAGATGAGTGCACCAAGGAACTAGGTATAGAGAGAGAAAAGGAGTGGACCCAGGACAGATCCTTGGGGTACTCCAACTCAGAGCAGGATAGCAGTAGAGGAAGATCCACCAGAACAATACTGAAAGAGAGATGGGAGAGATAAGAAGAAAACTAGGATAGCACAGAGCCCTTAAAACCATGTGAGGACAAGCTATTGAGGAGACGTTTGTGGTCAGCAGTGTCAAAAGCAGCAGAAAGTTCAAGAAGGAAGATGATCAAGTAAAGACTCTTGGATTTAGCCAGGAACAGGTCATTTGATACTTTGGCAAGAACTGTTTCAGTAGAATGTAAAGGATAAAAGCCAGCTTGTAAAGGATCCAGGAGGGCGTGAGAGGTGAGAAAATTGAGGCAACAGTGGTGAACTGCAACATTCAAGTAGTTTAGAAACGAAGGGGAAGAGGAAGATGGGTCAATAGTTAGAAGAACAGGAAAGGTCTAGTAAGGATTTCTTGAGGAGAGATGCAACCACAGCAGGCTTGAAGGTGAGTTTGCTTGAAGGCTGCAAGGGCAGTTGCAGTGGAGAGCAATAGTTTGAGAATATGAGAGATGGAAGGGACAAAAGTGGAGGAGATGGAGCTTAGGAGACGGGTGGGAATAGGATCAGAGGAGCAGGTAGTGAGTTTGGAGAAGGAAAGTGTGTGTTTCCTCCTCAGAGATCATAGAAAAGGAAAAGAGGATAGCAGAGGGGGAAAGTTGGGAGTGAAGAGAGGGAGGAGGGGAAGTAGTTGTTATCGAGGGGAAATGGAGTGTGATCCTGAAGATTTTGTCTTAGAAGTAGTCTGCCAGGATTTGGGCAGAAAGGGAAGGAGGGTTGGAGGCAGAAGCATCTTGAGGAGAGAGTTGAGAGTTGTAAAGAGATGGTGAAAGTCAGAGGCAAGAGAGTTAGTCAGATGGACATAATAGTCTTACTTGGCGAGTGCCATGGCTAACTAGAAAGAGACAAGAATGAATTTGAAGTGTAGACAAGGGTGCGGGATTTGAGCCAAGCACGCTCAGCTGATTAGACACAGGAATGTAGATAGCAAGTAGTGGAAGACAGCCAGGGCCGGGGTATGGTTCGCCTCACAGGACGTGGCATGGGTGGAGCAAGAGCATCCAGAGCAGAGGAGAGTGCAGTGTTATAGGAAGCCACTGCCTCATCAACAGACACAGATGACATAGTGGAGGACAGAGGTGATGAGAAAGTGGAAAAGAAATCCAGAGGCCGTAGTATGATGATTTCTAAAGAGGTTAGAGGAGACAGGGTAAGGTTGAGGTGGCGAGTGGTGAAGAGTGAAGCTTAGCAGGTGATGGTCCAATAAAGGAAGAACTGAGGTTCAGAAGTTTGAGGGTAAGCAATTAATGAAGAATACAAGGTCGAAGCAGTAGCCCGGCTGGTGAATGGGGGCAGTAGAGCAAAGCTGGAAACATGTTGTTGTTGTTAAGTGCCGTCGAGTCGGAGTCGACTCATGGCGACCCTCTGGATAGCTATCCTAAATTGTGTTCGGTCTTCAGTCAGGCGGCTCATTGTTGACAGACTGGTACCCGTAGCTGCTGTTATTGTATCGATCCATCTCATTGCTGGCCTTCCTCTTTTGCGTTGACCTTCTATCTTGCCAAGCATAATGTCTTTCTCTAATGATTTCTTTCTTCGCATGATGTGTCCAAAGTATGAAAGTTGAAGTCTTGTCATCTGAGCTTCTAAAGAAAGCTTAGGTTTGATCTCCTCTAGTACCGACTGGTTTGTTCTTCGGGCAGTCCATGGTATACACAGTATTCGCCGCCAGCACCATAATTCAAAGGCATCAATTTTCTTCCTATCTGTCTTTTTAACTGTCCAGCTTTCACATCCATATGATGTTATTGAAAATACCATGGCTTGAACAAGTCGAATCTTTGTATGTTGAGAGACATCTCTGCTCTTGAGAATCTTATCTAGGTCTTTCATAGCCATTCTGCCAAGAGCAATGCGTCGTCTGATTTCTTGACTGCTTGCTGCTGCTTTATTGATAGTTGATCCAAGTAGGTTAAAGTTGTTCACAATTTCAATTTCTCCTCCTTCAACGATGAACCTGTTGATTATGCCAGTTGTCATGATCTTTGTCTTCTTTACATTAAGGTGCAGGCCCATTTTGAGACTATGTTCTTTGATTGTGATAAGCAAATGTTTCATATCATCTTCACTTTCAGCCAGTAATGTGGTGGTATCTGCATAGCGAAGGTTGTTGATGAGTCTTCCACCAGTCTTCACACCTCTGTTGTCTTCATACAATCCTGCTACTCTGATGATTTGTTCTGCATATAAATTAAACAGGTAGGGGGAAAGTATGCAGCCTTGTCTTACACCTTTGCTTATTTTAAACCATTCTGTTTCTCCTTGTTCCGTTCGAACTGTTGCTTCTTGATCAATGTACAGATTGCGCAAGAGAACGATCAGGTGTTCTGGTATACCCATGCTTCTTAATGTGGTCCAGAGTTTCTCATGGTTTACACAGTCAAAAGCCTTGCTATAGTCGATAAAGCACAAATAGATATCCTTTTGGTATTCTTTAGTCTTTTCAAGGATCCATCTCACATCTGCAATGATGTCTCTCGTTCCTCGCCCTTTCCTGAACCCTGCTTGCACTTCAGGTAGTTCTTGTTCCAGGTATGGTTGTAGTCTCTTTTGAATAATCTTCAATAGAATCTTGCTGGCATGTGGGATCAGAGCGATTGTGCGATAATTTCCACAGTCAGTTGGATCACCTTTCTTTAGTATTGGTATAAACACAGATTTTTTCCAGTCAGTTGGCCATGATGTTGTCTTCCATATTTCTTGGCAGAGCCTTGTGAGTACGGTAACAGCTGCATCAGATTGCTGCAATACTTCTATGGGAATGCTATCAATGCCTGGTGCTTTGTTCTTTGATAAGGCTTTCAATGCTGCTTCAACTTCTTCTTTCATTACCAATGGTTCCCGATCATAAGGTACAGGTTGAAACGGCTGTTGGTCCACTTGATCTTTATCATTTAAAAACTCTGTATATTCCTTCCACCTTTACTTGATCTTCTCAGCATCATTCAACATAGAACTTTGAGCATCTTGTAACATTCCAATTCGAGGCTAGAACTTTTTCTTTAACTCTCGTAGCTTTAGGAAAGCCGATCTTGTTCTTCCTCTAATAGTTTCTGCTTCTATTTCCTTGCAAGTGTCATTGTAGTACTTTTCCTTGTCCTGTCTTGCTGCACGTTGGAAATCTCTGTTGAGTTCTGCAATTGTCTTTCTTTCTCCTCTTGCTTTAGCTTCTCTGCGTTTCTGGGCAATTTTCAGAGTTTTTTCCGTCATCCATTTTGGCCGTTTTTGCTTTTTCACCTTTTGTAGAGACTTCTCGCTTTCTTCCAACACAACCTTCTTGATGTCATTCCATAACTCTTCCGGAGCTCTGTCATTTGTATCTAAAGCAGCAAATTGATTTTGCAGGCAGTCTTTAAATTCCAGTGGTATATTCTCAAGGTCATATTTTGCTGCACTCATGAGTGGTTTGCTCTTTTTCAACTTTAGCTTGAGTTTGCATACTAGTAGTTGATGATCTGTACCACAGTCAGCTCCAGGTTTTGTCTTTGTTGATGTTACAGAGCTTTTCCATCGTTGACTTCCACAGATGTAGTCAATTTGATTTTTATACAATCCATTGGGTGAAGTCCATGTGTACAGTCGCCGCTTGTGTTGCTGGAAGAAGGTGTTTGAAATGAATAGATCATTGGTCTTGCAGAATTCTATCAGTTTTTCTCCAGCTTCATTTCTGTTGCCAAGTCCATATTTTCCAACTACTTTGCCTTCTTCTTTGTTGCCAACGTTTGCGTTCCAGTCACCCATGACTATCAGGATATCCTGTTTGCATGTTCTGTCAATTTCTGCTTGTACTTGTTCATAGAACTCTTCAATTTCATTCTCTTCTGCAGCTGTTGTTGGGGCATATACTTGAATTATAGTTGTGTTGATAGGCAATCCTCGTAGACGAATAGAGATTAAGCGTTCGCTGACTGCATTGTATTTTATTACAGTTCTTGCAAGTTTCTTCTTTATTATAAATGCAACACCATTTCTTCTTTGTCTTTCATTTCCAGCATAGTAGACCATGTGATCATCTGACGCAAAGTGCCCCATGCCAGTCCATTTCAGTTCGCTGACACCCAACAGATCAAGTTGTACACGTTCCATTTCATTCTTGACCACCTCCAACTTCCCTTGGTTCATGCTTCGTACGTTCCATGTTCCAATGTGTAAGACATCTTTACAGCTTCTGACTCTCATTTCATGCGCAGCTACATCAGCAGTCAGACTTCCCGAGGGCTTTGATCCAACCACATCATAAATGCTGGCTTTACTCTGAAAAGTCTTCAGCTCTTCCCCAGTAGCTAGTTGAGTGCCTTACGACCTGGGGGTCTCATCTTCCAGCACCATAGCACAATTTGTTTTGTTGTAACTATCCATTGGGTTTTCATGGCAAGATACAGAAGTAGATTGCCGGGCCTTTCTTCCGCGCAGTTTAAGTTTGGTGTTGTTGCCGTTGTCACAAAAATGTGATCCTCCACCGTCAACACTGTCCCATTCTGCTGCTGCCCAGATGGGTGGTTTGTCTTGGTCTGGCATAAAAACATAGAAATATGATGACAGAAAAATACCACATGGCCTATCTAGTCTGTCCTTCCATATCAACAACTACAACAATCCCCTTTTTTCCTTTAGAGATCTTCTGTGTTTGTCCCATGCTTTATTGAATTCAGTTACTGTCCTCATCTCTACCACTTCCACTGGGAGACTATTCCACGGATCCACCAATCTTTCCATAAAGAAATATTTCTGCAAATCACTCCTGAATCTATCCCCCTTCACCCTCATCCCATGTCCCCTCGTAGCAGAACTTGCTTTCAATTGAAAGAGGCTCTCCCCCTGAACATTCATGCCACGGAGGTATTTAAACATCTGAATCATATCACCTCTATCCCGCCTTTCCTCTAAGGCAGCGATGGCGAACCTATGGCACGCGTGCCAGCTGTGGCACGCGAAGGCCTTGCAGCTGGCACGCGTGAAGGTCCGCAAAAAAAGAAAAAGCGGGCTCTGGCTGCTGCCGCGGACGCGGCAGCATGCAGTGTCCCGCGGGGCCCCCTCCGCCCGCTAAGCCCCTCTGCAAGGGCTTTCAGATTCGCGAGGGAGACAGCGTCTCCCTCGCGTCGCTGTTAAGCCCGCAGGGGTTAATGGGAAAGTTCCCATCAGCCCCTTTAGACGCGAGGGACTGATGGGAAATTTCCCATTAGCCCCTGCGGGCTTAACAGAGACGCGAGGGAGACGCTGTCTCCCTCGCGAATCTGAAAGCCCTTGCAGAGGGGCTTAGCGGGCGGAGGGGGCCCCGCGGGACACTGCATGCTGCCGCGTCCGCGGCAGCAGCCAGAGCCCGCTTTTTCTGTTTTTAAATTTGCCGGGGGGGGGGGGGGTTAGGACTGCTAATGGGCTAGGGGGGGGGTTAGGACTGCTAATGGCCTGGGGGGGGGGTTAGGACTGCTAATGGGCTGGGGGGGGTTAGGACTGCTAATGGGCTAGGAGGGGGGGGGGGTTAGGACTGCTAATGGGCTAGGGGGGGGGGTTAGGACTGCTAATGGGCTAGTGTGGGGTTAGGACTGCTAATGGGCTAGGAGGGGGGGTTAGGACTGCTAATGGGCTAGGGGGGGTTAGGACTGCTAATGGGCTGTGGGCTGATGGGGGCTGTCTGGAAATGGGGTGATGGGGGTTAGGACTGCTAATGGGCTATGGGGGGGGGGTTAGGACTGCTAATGGGCTAGAGAGGGGGGGTTAGGACTGCTAATGGGCTAGGGGGGGGTTAGGACTGCTAATGGGCTGATGGGGAGGGGTTAGGACTTGAGGTGGGCTGTTGGGTGGGGTTAGGACTGGAAATGGGCTGATGGGGGGTTAACACTGGAGGTGGTCTGATGGGGTTAGGACTGGTAATGGGCTATGGGGGGGTTTAGGACTGATAATGGGCTATGGGGGGGCTGGGACAAGAAATGGGCTGATGGGGAGGGGTTAGGACTTGAGGTGGGCTGATGGGGTTAGGACTGGTAATGGACTGTGGGCTGATGGGGGGTTAGGACTGGCAATGGGCTATGGGGGGCTGACTGGAAGTGGGGGGTTAGGACTGGTAATGGGTTATAGGGGGGGGCTTAAACTGAAAATGGGGTGATGGGGGGTTAGGACTGGAAGTGGGTTGATGAGGGGGGATAGGACTGGTATTGGGTTGGGGGGCTGCTAGGACTGGAAATGGGCTGATGCAGGGACTAGAAGGGAATGGATGCTGGGTGAGGCTGGAACTAGAAGGGAGCTGGTGTTGGGGGAGGATTAGAATGGGATGGGGCTGGGAGAGTAAAATGGAGAGGGGAAAAATATTTTGTGTGGGAGGGATAAAAAATCTACAATTGGCCGGGTATTGGGAGAGTAAGTGGGGATTGAGGATGGAGGGGTAAATTTTGAGTAGATGAAATAGGAATGAGGAAAGAGCCAAAGGAGAAAGATTAGTATGTTAAAGCAGATGTAGAGAGAGAATGGAAAAAAAAACCAAGAAGACAGAAGAAAGGACAAATGGACAGCAGATGGAGAGTTAGCAGAAGACACGAAGAAACCAGAAGAAAGTGGCTGGAACAATTGCAACTGAAAAAAAATGCACAAAAGGTAGAAAAATATCTCTTTATTTTGAATTTATTAACTGGAATATGTCAGCTCTGGGAAATGTGCATCATTAATTTTTGCGCTTTGTTTAGTACAAGAGGAAATTAATATATAGTTTTATTTCTACAGTGTTGTTGTATATTCCAAGTTTGGCTTTTGGGGTTCCCAGTTTAATTATTGTCTTCCTGTTTCTAAATTGTGATTCCTTGTTTGGTGATGGTCTGTTCTGCATGTGTAACTGAGCTGAGGTATTCTGTTTATATAATTCCTATTTGACATTGCCACTTGTTCTTTCCCCAGTAGGTCATGTATTGTTGTTCTCTGAGATGTATTGGTTTAATATTTGCAGTGTTGCCTTTTGATAGGTAGAGTATGGTGCTTTGTGAGTCCTGGTAGTGCTGTTAGGATACGGCGGGTTTGCTATGGGTTCTAAATGGGCAGCGTTTGTAGTAGTTCCTAATGTGCCTGGCGGTTGGTACTGGATTATAGTAATGTAGAAACCTTTTAGTCTTTCTTTATCCATATACTCATTAAGAGGCATGTTTACTAAAAGTTAGTGTATGGTAACATTATGCAAATATTTATGCAAATGAAGCACCTTATGCAAATGGGGCTTTAATTGACGTGCTGGCACTTTGAGGAAATTCTTTGGTTTTGTGCGGCAGTTTGGGCACTCGGGCTCAAAAAGGTTAGCCATCACTGCTCTAAGGTGTTCTGTGATGAAGCTGACACTACTGAAGCTATGGAGTTAGGAGAAAACTCTGTTTCTTTTAAAGAAACTGATTTACAGAGAATGCAGTTACCAAGAAGTGCAGCTAGAGGGAGTAGGCATGAGGCTGCAGAAGGTAGGCTGACACACCCAGATTGTAATGATGCAATAGCTAATCAAACACACCTGAGTAGAGGGCCAGAAAGCTCACTAGAGAAACCGCTTTATAAGCAGTGCTCGGTCAGACAAATACAGAGAGGACCACTAATAGAGCGAGGACCATGAATAGAGAGACAACCACAGGAGCAGAGAGGACCACAAATACAGAGAGCAACAGAAACCCCTGCTACTAAGGAGAGAGAAAGGGGAAAGCTCCAACTACGGAAGGAAAGGCAGTTAAGCTTGCAGTCCTTACAAGGAAGGGACAACTTCCAGGAAGGACAAGCCCATGCTGAAAAGCTCCAGAAAGAAGTCTCCAGGGAAGACAGTGTAAGCAGAAGAGTGCCTGGTAGAGGGAATACCAGCAACGCATGTCTCAGAGAACAAAGGTACATTCATACCTCCTTTCCTAAATATGTGCCAGGTCCTAGAAAGGCTTGTAAAACCAGAGAGCAATAGATATGAGAAACAAAGCTGGGGAAAGCTTTGGAAACCTGTGCAGAAGGTCCTAGATAAAAGCCATATTAATTGTTTGCCAGACCAGGTCCAGCCAGGCTGGAAAGTCTTGGAGAGAACTACTGAAGTACAACCAGTTTTGCCTAGGGAAAGCTCAGGTTTAGCAGACACCATATCTGAGCAAGAGGATATGCAAACAGACCTTGTAGAATCAGAATCATTGCTACCTGAATATCCTATGTACTCTCTATGTAGCTGAGAGTATAGAATCTCTCACAGAGTCATAGCATAAGACATGCTCTAAAATGTCATTGCTTTGTTGAGCTGAAAAGAAGTTTTTGTGTTTATTTAACCTGTTTATATTGAAAAATCCTGCTTGAATGGAAAAGACTGTGAAGCTCTTATAACAGTTTTGGACTTTGTAAATACTTTGGTAGAAACCCTGAATTAACGGTGAATTCTATTGTCTTCTTGGAGAACCTTAGCGCATCAAGGGAATAAAACCTTATATTTAACCCTGCACAAGGCTCACACAACTATTCTTTATAAAGAAGGGAACTACAAGGACCATAATGCACCTGGTCTAAGTTAGAGTTTCCGGCTTCAACAAACAATAAGTGTCCGCCCTGACCCTTCAGCATGCTGCCACCGGGAGGGGCTGTGACAGTACATATTAAAATCCTTAGGTCTGTCCTCATATGCTTTATAATGAAGACCACTGACCATTTTAGTAGCCACCCTCTGCACCGACTCCATCCTGTTCACATCCTTTTGAAGGTGCGGTCTCCAGAATTGCACACTATACTCCAAATGAGGTCGCACCAATGACTTATACAGAAGCACTATCACCTCCTTTTTTCTGCTAGCCATTCCTCTCCATATGCACCCAAGCATCCTTCTAGCTTTTGCCGTCGCCTTTTCTACCTGTTTAAGCTACTTTAAGATCATCAGACACAACCACGCCTAAGTCCCGCTCTTCTTTAGTGTACAAAAGTACTTCAACCCCTATACTATAATGCTCCCTTGGATTGCTGCAGCCCAAATGCATGACCTTACATTTTTTTAACATTAAATCCCAGTTGCCAGATTCTAGACTATTCTTCAAGCTTAGCTAGATCCCTCCTCCTGTTATCTACACCTTCCTGGGTGACTATTGCAGATTTTGGTATCATCTGCAAAAAGGCAAACCTTACCTGACAGCCCTTCCGCTATATCACTAACAAAGATGTCAAAAAGAATCGGACCAAGGACAGATCCCTGGGGCACACCACTGGTAACATCCTTCTCCTCAGAGTGAGCCCCATTTACCTGTACTCTTTGTCACCTCCCACCCAACCAATTTCTAACCCAAGCAGTAACTTTAGGGTCCATCCCTAGGGTGCTCAGTTTGTTTATAAGTCGCCTGTGAGGAACAGTATCAAAGGCTTTACTGAAATCTAAATACACCACATCTAGGGCTCTCCCTCGGTCCAACTTCCTGGTCACTCAGTCAAAGAATTCAATCAGATTTGTCTGACAAGACCTGCCTCTGGTGAATCCATGCTGCCTCGGATCCTTTAATACTCTGGACTCCAGAAACCTCACTATTTTCTCTTTCAGCAGCGTTTCCAATAATTTACTCACCACCGAAGTTAAACTAAACAGCCTGTAGTTTTCAACCACATCCTTACTTCCGCTTTTGTGTAAAGGCACCACATGAGCCTCTCTCCAGTCCTTTAGCACCACTCCCGACTCCAACGAGGCATTGAAAAGGTCAGTCAGTGGAGCTGCTGGAACGTCTCCAAGTTCCCTCAGTATTCTAGGGTGTATCCCATCCGGTCCCATCGCTTTGTCTACTTTAAGTTGAGCTATTTTCTCACGAACACAGTCTTCTGAAAATTGTTCAAGATGCCCTTCGTTTCTGTTCCTGTTTGTGGGTGTTTTCTGAGGTCCTGCTCCTGGTTCTTCATCTGTGAACACAGAACGGAAATATTTGTTAAGCAATTTTGCTTTATCCTTATCAGCTTCTACATATTCCCCCCCTGCACCCTTGAGTCTGACAGTACCACTTTTGCCCTTCCTCTTCTCACTAACATATCTGAAAAATGTCTTATCCCCCCATTTTATTGCATTGGCTATTTCCTCCTCCTTTTGAATCTTTTCCTTCCTCTCTCTGTGATCTCTTGTATTTCATGAAGGCCTCCATCTTTTTCTTCACTTTTTCAGCTACTTCTTTCGAAATCCATAGCTGTCTCCTTTCCCTTTTACCTTTATTTACCATTTTAACAAAAAGGTTGGTTGCCCTTAAAATATCCCCTTTCAGTTTTGCCCACTGTTTTTCTACATTCCCCAGCTGTTCCCATCCCACTAACGACTCCCTGAGGTATTGGCCCATCTTGGCAAAGTTAGTCTTTGGTTCTTTATAAAAGGCTTAAATCCTTTTAAATTAAATAAATAAATAAATAAATAAATAAATAAATAAAGGCAATGTAACCCAGGGGTGGGTGGGGTGAGGGGTAGGGAAGGCAGGAACTTAAGTGTCCCTGGCTAGTAGGCCTTCCTTCTATGAACTGAGGGCACACTCAAATATCTGATTTAAAGGCTATGCAAGGAACACAGAAAGGCTGAAGATCCCTAAAAAACTACAGGCAAAAGGTAAAGTTTTATCAAAAGACAGGCAATGATAAAGTTTAAAAGCCTTAGCTGAGTGTGTAGTCTGTTGAATTTCTGATAAGTAAACTGGTTCAGTTATTTGGTCAGTGGTAGAGCAGCTTTAATTTAATTAGCCTCTCCCTGTAAGGCAGGCTTGCAACAGTCAAAGGAAACTAAAAAAATTCAAACTGAAATCTTACTGCTATGTATTAGCCTACTAAGCAAAGGTCCCTGTAACCTTAAAATTATACCCTTCTTGCAAAATTAAGTAGGAGACCTAAGTAGACCAGGTCTAGCTGCAAGTCTAAAAGCAATGTATATTTCTGTTATATATATATCACAAGTGTCCCTGGGCATTAGGCCTTCTATGAACTGAGGGCACACTCAGATATCTGATTTAAAGGCTATGCAAGGAATGCAGGCTGGCTGAAGACCCCTAAAAAGCTATATGCAACAGGTAAAGTTTTATCAAAAGACAAGCAATGATAAAGTTTGAAAGCCTTAGCTGAGTGTGTAGTCTCTAGAGATTCTTACATCTGAGATTTTGCAGGGGGCATAGTACTGAAACATTACTAGTAGGGATGCGGAATGAAATCAGCCTGACCTTGGATACTAGCAAATTAGTACTCCTAGTTAAGTTGAACTTAATTTCTGTGTTTGTGCAGATTACATAGCTTGAGGAATCAATCTATGATGCCAACTCAGTCACAAGAATTTGTTTATTTATTTAGCTGTATTTATATACCGCCTTTCACTGGGTCAAGGCAGATTACATAGAACAAATGCATGAATACATTATAACAGTGTCTTAAACTATATACAGCATGCAATTATGAACGCTGAGGTTCTTAACTAGTGTGTGGAGTGGTTGGAGTAGATCACCTTGTGGGTTAGCATGATAGTTTTGAATTTTATTTGGCTTTATAGTGGGATTCAGTGTAGCTGTATGAGTATTGGTGTTATTTATTTATTTAACCAGTTTTCTATACCACCTCATCCTTCAATGTATTTATTTATTTATTTAACATACCACACTATTTTGAAATCAGTGTGCTTTACATTGAACAAGTATCAAAGACCAGTATGATAAATGTCCGGTATTGCACAATAAACATTTTACATTAAACAGGGGCGTCAACTTGGGTAGTAATAGGGAGAACTAACTTGCAAGCTGGTATGATTCTGGCTGTTGCATAGAGAGCTGTTTGCAGTGGTAGGAGTGTGGATCATGGAAGTCCTTGGTAGATGGCATTGCAGTAATCCAGGCGGAGTATTATGGAGGCTGGTATTACAGTGTGGAGTCTGTCGGTTTGAGGAGAGGTCAGAGGCATTGTGGTATCTTTGCTTTGTAGTAAATGGTCCAAGTGATTTTGTTGATGTGGGCTTTGAATGTGAGATGTTGATTGAGGGTGACTCCAAGGTACCTGACTTCGGTTTTAATTGTTGTATTGTTCAGCATTATTGTAGGAGGTGGAGGGGGGGCAAAGATGGTGTCTTTTGTTATGTAAAGGGCCTCCATTTTGTTGTATTTGATTTGTAGATTGTTGTCTTTTAGTCAGTTGGTTACTTCAGTAAAACATTCCTGGTGGGTGGATATTGTGGATTGATTTGTGCTGATTAGTCCATAGATCATGATATCAGAGTAGATGTGGACTTAAGGTTACATGATCTTAAGATGTCGCAGAGTGGCCAAAGGTAGAGATTGAAAAGGAGAGCAGAGAGGGTGGATCCTTGAGGGACTCCTTGAGTTTGCTTGTATGGGGTGGAGATGATGTGACCGATCTTTATCTGTTGGTGTCTGTCTGTGAGGTAGGATGTGAACCATTTGAGTACAGTGTCTTGAACTTCATTGGTGCGGAGAAGTTGTAGCAGGATTTGGTGGTTTATAGTGTCAAAGGCCAATGAAATCTCTAGGAAGATTAATAGGAAGCCATGGTTGATGTGCTGCATTCCTTGGATTAGGGTATTTATCAGGGTGGTCAGTAGTGTTTCCACTCTGTGATGTGGATGGAACCCATATTGCTGAGGGTCGAGGAGGTTGTGTCTGTCAATATGATCTTTAAGTTATTGTTGGACTGTTTTTTCCACGATCTTGGCTGCAAAAGGTAGGCTGGCAATGGGTCTATATGACGAAGGGTCAAGGGTAGGATTTTTTTTAAAGAATTGGCCATATAAAGGAGGTTTTCAGGCATGTGAGCATGATGTCTTGTTGACGTATTGACTGTGTGATTTTGGTGATTGGTCTACCAAGTTCCTTTTTGGTCACCTTAATCCATGATATGGGCAGGGATCCAAAGGAGAGGTTGTTGTGTTTAGCGATGCTATGGTGTTCTCAACCTTCAATGATATTGGTGGAATTCCAAGGGTCTGGTGATTGACTTCTTCAGGGGGTGAGTGAGTGATTTCTGGTTGGTGCTGCAGTTGTTTGTAATGTTGAGCCAGTTGGTGGGAGTGACTGTGATTTCTTGTTTTTCGTTGGATGGTGTTTTAGTCAGGTGTTTTACAATGCTAAAGAACTCTCTTGGTTGTTTGACTGCAGACTTGAGTAGTTTAGTGTGGTGTTCACATCTAGCTTTGTCTGTTGCAGTGTGGTAGTCCTTCAGCAGTTGCAGATATTGTACTTTGTCTTCATTTTTTTGGGTTTGTGCCATCTTTGTTCATGTTTGCGGAGTTGTTGTTTCAGGCTGCAAAGAGCTGGAGTATACCACTCAGTCTTAGGTTGTTTCATGTGAGTGGGTGCAGTGGTACTGGTGGTAGCGGCTGCATTTCTGGTGATGTTGTTCCAGTTCTTGATGAGGGCATCTGGGTTTGTGGAGTCTTCAGTAAGTTGTACGAGGATGTTGTTGAAAGGTTTAAACCTTCTTATTGATGGGTGCTGGCTGTGATTTTTGCTGAGGTGGTTCTGTGGGACGAGAAGTTGATGAGTTTATGATCGGACCATGGAACCAGGTACACATGAATAGAGTGTGGGGGGCCTGTCTGGATTGAATGGTTTTTTAAGAAGATTAGGTCTAGGGTGTTGCCTTTTTTGTGTGTGTGGGATTCATTTCTAACTTTTCAACCTCAAATGATTAAAGGGGGGGGCAATGGGGAGTTTGTACTTCAGATGATCAAAAGTATGAGACATTGGTTGAATATGTTTGACTTCAAGATGTTAATACATACCTTAGTACTGTCCTGTTTAGATTATTGTAATTTCTTATATAATGGTCTTCCAGGCACTATTATTAGGCAATTGATAGAAAACACTGCTCTTCGTTTGTTATGACAGGCGAAGAAATTTGATTGTTTCACCACTTTGTGCTGCACAACACTGGTTACCGATTAAAATTCGAATCAAACTTAAATGTCTGATACATGTTTTGTGCTTTACAATAGTCTATTGTATCTGGCAGACTGATTTCTTATTACCTGATTAGAACATTTCAGTCATCAAAAGCTGCCTTTCTCTCTGTTCCTTACCATTTATGGATACATCTTGAATATACTAAGCAGTCAATCTTTTCAATCCTAGCTCCATATCTAAGAAATAGTCTCCCAGGGCATCTGTAATCAGAATCCTTCTTCAAAAGGTTTAAAGGGAATTTAAATGCATGGAAAAGTGCAAGGAAGTCCAAAAAACTGCCAGCATGTTTTAAAGGTGAGGTCAGAGAGGCTGTTGTAGCCATCCTCCTTAGAGGACATTTTGAGTTTGTAACGGGACTTTTCATCAATATAGAGTGCTGATTATTTGGGAATTTTGAGCAATTCTAATTCTTTACCACCTGAGGCAGGATCGCTGGATCCAAAACGCGGCGCTGTGTCGTGGTGACCCCGACAGGGGAATAAGCTGTTCTGTGGTTACCCCGACAGGGTACAATAACACTTCCTACCCCTGCAGGGGATGAATGGTTTCTTGACTCAACTATAATTGTTACAATCTACATGGCATCTCCTATCTGGGATCCAACTGCCAGCAAAGTTTGAGTTTAAGAACGTCGGTTCTAATTTTTTGATGCTTAGCAATGTGGCTTTGTGGATCCATGTCTGAAGTTCTGTTTTAAACTGTCTACACATTGTTATTTAAGATTAAAGGGAGAAGTTTGTTATTCAACGGGGTTTCATTGTCCCCTGACCTGACAAACGTTCCTACAAAAATATCATCCTGTTGTATTAATTGTAATGTTTGTCCTTTGTGTTTTCTATTTGATCTGAGTTTATATTTTGATTGCTTGTTTGTAGCCAAAAAAAGCATCTTTCAGGAAATGGAAAAAGGAGTCAAATAATGAAAATTGGAAAAAACATAAGCACTAGCAAGTTAGACACAAGGCAATGGTAAGGCAGGCAATGAGAGAATTTGAAAAAAAGCTTGCTATGGAAGAAAAAACGCATAATAAAAACTTTTCAAGGATATTCGTAGCAAAAAACTTGTGAGAGAGTCAGTTGGACGATGGCATGATAAAGGGGTAAAAGGGGTACTAAGAGGGGACAAGGCCATAACAGAGACTGAATGAATTCTTTGCTTTGGTATTTACTGAAGAAGATGTAGGGAAATTACCCATGCCTGAAATGGTATTTAAAGCTGATGCAACAGAAGAATTGAAAGAAATATCGATAAACCGGGAAGATGTATTACAACTATTTGATAAACTGAAGAGTAGCAAATCAACTGGACCGGATGGTAAACATCCAAGGGTGTTAAAAGAACTGAAATATGAGATTGCAGACCTACTATTAGTAATCTGTGAACTATCATTCAAATCATCAGTAATACCTGAAGATTGGAGGATAGCCAATGTAATGCCAATTTTCAAAAAGGGTTCCAGGGGTGATCTGGGAAACTACAGACCGGTGAGCCTGACGTCAGTACTGGGAAAAATGGTAGAAACCATTATTAAGAATACAATCTCTAAAGATATAGGTAATCCTGGTTTAATTTACTTTAGAAGCAAAGGTATCAGTTAAAGTTACAGGGACCTTTGAACAGTAGGCAGATACAAAGAAATAAAAAGTTCAGTTTGACTATTTCTGCTTCCATTGTTTGAATTCTCTGTTGCAAGCCTGCTCCCAGGGAGGGGCTAATTAGATTATCTTACAACCTGCCACAAGTACCTGGTCAACTCTAGTCTTCACAGTTTCCAGAGCCTCCACACAGCTAAGCTTTCAGCTTTCTATCTTTTTTTGCCTGTTTTGTTGCTAATATAGAATTTAACTGTTGGTTATACATTTAGTTTGGGGAATATTCTGACTGCCTATATTCCTTGTGTAGCCTTTAAATCAGATATCTGAGTGTGCCCACAGTTCATATAAGGCCGACTGGCCGGGGACACTTAGATTCCTGACCATCCTACCCCTCACCCCACCCACCCCAGGGCTACATTGCCTATATCAGGGGTGGGCAATTCCGGCCCTCATGCACCACAATCCAGCCTGGTTTTCATGATGTCCCTAATGAATATTCATGAGATCTATTTGCATCCACTGCCTTCCATTGTATGGAAAAAGGTCCATGAATGTTCATTAGGGACATCATGAAAATCAGGCTGGATTGTGGTGCATGAGGGCAGGAATTGCCCACCCCTGGCCTATATAGTGGTCACATACGTTGGCATCTATCCTTTTTAATTTGGTGTTAAGCCCACCTTTTCTTCTTCTTCTCCTTCTAAGACTGCTTAATCAGCATGTCATGTATTTAGTGCAATAACTGTGATGCTTTCATTCTGAGACGAATCATTTGGAACCTAAGAGCTTGTCCCATGTGCCTCAAGTCAGCTGCCATGCATAAAAAATTGACTCTACTAAGGGAAGAATTAGCTGCCATGCATAAAGAATTGACTCTATTAAGGGAAGAACTAGCTGCAATGAAATGCACCTCTTCTAGGATACAACCCGAACAAAGTCCTCCACCGCTCCCACAAAGAATCAAACATCCCAGGAACAAATGGATCACAGTGGGCTCGGGTAGACTGCGACTTGTAACACAGAGACATCCTATACATCAAGAGATATCCCTGCATAATGCCTTCTCTGTTTTGGTTAATGAGGATGCCCAATCCATGGAAACTGAAGGACCCTTAAATGTGTCAGTCAATGCCCAATCTCCTGCTAAAGCACCAAATATGAAGAAAAACTCACCAAACAGAAAACTACTACTACTTGGAGATTCCATCAGAGGCACCAACTTGGGAACAGTTCAAAGGAGAGAAGATAGTCAAATGCCTCCCAGGCTCTTCAGCCAGCAGGAATACAAACCAAATTGTTGATGTACTTAGCGCAGAAAGTGAACACTCCAAAACTGATGTTGTCATCCACATGGGTAAAAATGACCTGGCTAGAAACAGTGCCTCTGCAGTTAAAAGGGACTTCCAGACTCTGGAAGAGAAACTCAAGCCCATTGTTAACACTGTAGCATTCTCAGAAGTTCTACCTGTTCATTGGCAAGGGGGCAGAAAGGCTGTATCGCATAAACAGCTTTAATATATGGGTCCAGACCTGGTGCGAACAAGAAGGATTCAGATTTATTGGCGACTGGGGAAACAGATGGACTAACAAGAGACTATACTGTGCTGATGGACTACATCACTCTGTCACAGGGAAAAGAATCCTAAGTTAAAAATTCAGGCAGTATGTGTATATGCATTAAAACTAGAAAAATGGGATGACGGACGGGGAAGGACAAGTTCAGGACGTCACTCCCGGCAAAAGCAGAACATCAGAAACAGCATCAGTGTCTCTGCAGTTCAAAGGGACTTCCAGACTCTGGGAGAGAAACTCAAGCCCGTTGATAACACTACAGCATTCTCAGAAGTTCTACCTATTCATGGTAAGGGGGCAGAAAGGCTGCATCACATTGACAACTTTAATACGTGGCTCCAAACCTGGTGCAAGCAAGAAGGATTTAGATAAATAGGCGACTGGGGAAACAGATGGATCATCAGGAGACTACACTGATCTGATGGACTACATCTCACCACTTCAGGGAAAAGGATCCTAAGTGAAAAATTCAGGCATTATATGGACAGGCATTTAAACTAGGGAAAGGGGGTGATGGATGGAGAAGGACAAGTTCAGGACATCACTCCCAGCAAAAGAAAACAACATTGGAAACAGGCACACACTTGAACAACCCATCAATGGCAAGCGGGAAGGGGCTTGTAGAGCAAAACCCATGCAAAAGGCAGGCAAGCCATTCAACAAATGCTGGAAAGCAATGAGTACAAACGCACGAAGCCTAGCTAACAAAGTTCCTGATCTGGAAGCGCTGATGGTGGAAATGGACTTGAATATTGTGGTCATTACGGAAACATGGTTTAACGAGTCACATGAATGGGATATAGCTATAGCTGGCTATAATCTAGTTAGAAGGGATAGAGAGGGTAGAAAAGGAGAAGGAGGAGCCCTGTATGTCAAAAGCAATATTAAAGCTGTTGAAATGCAGGGGATGTGGGGAAAAGAAGAAGCGCTGTGGATTGTGTTGGAAAGAGGAGATAGCACTGTCATCCATACTGGTGTGGTCTACAGGCCTCCAACTCAAACAAAAAAAATGGATAGAGAATTGATTGTTGATATTGTAAAGATAGCCATGAAGGGGGGAGTGATCATAGTGGGTGATTTTAATCTACCCGATGTGGATTGGCGTGTTCCTTCTGCAAATCTGGAAAGAAGTAAAAAAAATTGTGGATGCCTTCCAAGATGCATTACTTAAACAAATGGTGATGGTACTGACCAGGGAGAGCTCCATGCTTGGTTTAGTGCTCACTAACAGAGATAGCATGTCGAATATCTAGGTGGGTGCCCATGTGAGCAGCAGCAATCATCACACGGTGTGGTTTGAGATAAAAGCCAAGGTGGAATCCAATCACAGCAAGCTCAAAGTCTTAGACTTCAAAAATTATGACTTCAGTAAAATGGCCAGGTACCTGAAGGAGGAGTTGGTAGGGTGGGAGGGGTTAAGGGAAGTGGAATTGCAATGGGCTAAACTAAAGAAAGCAATAAAAGGTGCAACAGATACATACTGTGATAAGGAAGACTCTAGTGTGTGCATGGAAGTAGAAGGAAAGAATTGATTCTACCTTTAGGAAAGGTCACAGCCCTGCAAAGCATACGTTCCAGCATTTCTCTGGAGAAAACAAACACAGGGATTCAAAAGCTAACCTGACACACTCAAGCCCTGATGACATAACAACAGGCTTGGAAACTGATTACAAACATCTGTCTAGAGAGTCAGGGAGGTTGATCAGAAAACAGGGATATAAACCAGGGCTGGAGAATGAGTCAGGAGAGCAGCACGAGGGAGAGCAGCAAGAGCAGCACGAGGGAAAGCAGCATGGAAGGCAGCCCAGATGGGAGCACAGTTGGAGGAAACACAGTAGCTGGAGGAAGGAAGCCACGTGGAGGAAAGGAACTGAAGCAAGCAAAGCAGAAGGGGAGAGGACACGAAGATGGTCTGGAGTGCTCAGAGAGAAAGAGCAGGAAAACCTTCAAACCCCAGCACTGAAGGAAAAGGTTCAGAGAGTTCAGAGGTGGGTGCCTAAGACTCAGTGCAGAAGTCTTCAGAGCCCAGCCTTGAATGGAGAACTGTGGCAGAGCTCCAGGGAGGAACCTAAGCTAAGGGACAAGGGACTGTTTCCCCAGAGCTGGCAAGAGATAGCCACACAGCTGCAGAGAGGAGTTTCCTCAGGCTCAGGTACTGCTTATCCCTATTCACTAGAGCTGTGTTTAAAAGACCCACAGGGAGTTTTAGGGAGAAAACACCCTGAGGCATTCACCAGTAGTTTAAAGCAAGGCAGTGCAGCACAAGAACCTGAAGCAATGCAGGTGGACTCTAAGGAGAGTGATTCCTTACAGCCAGAACAACCTATGGATTGTACTTTGTGCTTTGCAGACAGTATTGAAAGCCTTTGCTAAACTGTATAGTATAAGCTGAGTGTAACCTAAAGAAAAGAAGATATTTTCTTTGGTAAAGGAAGCTGCTATGTTTTGTTCTTTTTCTGTATACGTGAGAAGCAGCTGCATTTGGATTGAATGAATGTAAAAGTTCAGCCAGCACACTTGTATAAAGAACCTTTTTGAACAAATATTGGAGAAGTATCCTGGTGTAACTTACTTTGAACTTTTGCTTTTGGGAGAAATAAACTTTGTTATAGTTTTGCCTATAACTCTGGCTTCGTGACTATTTTCTATCAGAAGGAAAACTACTTTTCCCAACATGCATCACGAGAGGAAAGTTAGTTGATTTAACCTTCAATAGAGAAAAATAATGGCTACCCCAGCCTTCCCAGCCTAAGGCAGAGGGTGGGGTATGACAATACGTAAGGAAAGTAAATAAAAACAAGAGGAAAGGGAAACTTATTTGGTTCTCCATAGAAGTAGCTGCACAAATAAAGGCGAAAAACACAGCTTTCACAAAATTTAGAAGCTTGCAAACAGAGGGACACAGAAAAGAATACAAGATCAAACTAAGAGACAAAAATAAGAATAGCAAAATTAAAGGCAGAAGAAAAGATGGCCAAAAATGTGAAGTGTGGCGACAAGTCTTTTTTCAGGTATATTCGGCAGAGGAGGAAAATCAGAGGTGGAATTGCAGGACTCAAAAGTGCTAGGAACGAATTCATGGAAAGTGACATTGAAAAAGCAAATATGCTAAACAAATACTTATGCTCTGTTTTCACTAGAGAAAATCCTGGAGAAGGACCACCTGTGATTTACAAATATACAAATGGGAATGGAGTAGATACCACACCATTCACAAAAGATGATGTGTTAGAACAGCTTGCAAAACTGAAAGTGGACAAGTCTATGTGACCAGATGGGATACACCCTAGGATACTGAAAGAGCTCAGAGAAGTTCTTGCAGGGCCTTTAAAGGATGTTTTTAATAGATCCTTGGAGACAGGAGAAGTTCCACAGGACTGGAGAAGGGCTGATGTGGTATCTCTCCACAAAAGTGGTAATAGGGAAGAAGTGACAAACTACAGGTCAGTAAGCCTTACCTCGGTGGCAGAAAAAGTAATGGAGGCACTCCTGAAAGAGCGAATAGTGGACTTTCTCGAAACCAACAGTTTGCATGATCCGAGGCAACATGGTTTTACCAAAGGACGATCTTGCCAAACAAATCTGATTCAGTTCTTTGACTGGGTGACCAGAGAACTTGATCAAAGGCATGCGATGGATGTGATCTACCTAGATTTCAGCAAAGCTTTTGATACTGTTCCTCATAGGAGGCTTATCAATAAACTGAACAGCTTGGAGATGGGTCCCAAGATGGTGAACTGGATCAGAAATTAGCTGCCCACAACAGTGGGTGATGGTAAACAGAACGCGGATGAAAGGAAGGTGATTAGCGGTGTGCCTCAGGGTTTGGTCTTGGGACTGGTCCTCTTCAATATATTCGTGAGTGATATTGCCAAAGGGCTGAATGGAAAAGTCTGTCTTTTTGCAGATTAAACCAAAGTTTGCAACAGAGTGGACTCCCCACAGGCAGTGGGGAAGATGAGGAATATCCACAAAAGCTGGAAGAATGGTCTAATGCTTGGCAGTTAAGATTTAATGTGAAGAAGTGCAGTGTCATGAACTTGGGAAGTAGAAATCCAAGGGAATTGTATGCAATAGGGGGCGAGAGATTGATGTGCATGGACTAGGAAAAAGACCTTGGTGTGATTGTTTCTGATGACCTCAAGGTGGCGAAACAGTGTGACAAGGTGGTGGCAAACGCCAGAAGGATGCTGGGTTGCATACAGAGAGGAATTACCAGCAGAAAGGAAGAGGTACTAATGCCACTATACAAGTCGCTGGTGAGGCCTCACTTGGAATATGATCTTCAGTTTTGGAGACCGTATCTCGCAAAGGATATAAAAAGGCTGGAAACGGTTCAGAGGAAGGCAACCAAAATGATTTTAAGCCTGTGTCAGAAGACTTATGAGAAGAGACTTGAAGACCTAAATATGTACACTCTGGAGGAGAGGAGGGACAGGGGAGATATGATTCAGACCTTTAAATACTTAGAGCAGCGTTTTTCAACCACTGTGCCGCAGCACACTAGTGTGCCGTGAGATATTGTCTGGTGTGCCGTGGGAAAAATTCCAATTTCATCCGTAACATGTGGCCTCGGCTCACAAATTAGGGTTGCCAACCGACCGGTTTTCAGCCGGCCTGGCCAGTTTTTCCATGGCCTGGCCGGCTGCCGGCACAGTTGTAAAACCGGCCATTGACCAGCCGTTTTTTTGCTCTGGCCGCAAGATCGGGAGCGGCCAGAGCAAAAAACCGGCTTTTGTGCCGAAGTCCGCAGCGCGAACGCGATCGCGATTCCCTATAGCAGTGCAGCCGCTGGTTCTGCTTTGTACAGAGCAGCGGCTGCACTACACTTACATTGAAAAGTAAAGAGAAACTGTGTCAGGAGCCCTCCGGTCATCGCAGAGCCCGAGGAAGTGATGTCATGGGGGCGGGCTCCTCACAGGCTGTCTTTCCTTTTCAAATTAACTTTAGCTGCAATAAAGTTAATTTGAAAAGGAAAGACAGCCTGTGAGGAGCCCGCCCCCATGACATCACTTCCTCGGGCTCTGCGATGACCGGAGGGCTCCTGACACAGTTTCTCTTTACTTTTCAATGTAAGTGTAGTGCAGCCGCTGCTCTGTACAAAGCAGAAGCAGCGGCTTGGGCAGAGGGGTGTGTGTGTGTGTGTGAGTGAACCAGCAAGGGGGGCGGGGTGTGTGAGTGAACCAGCAAGGGGGGGGGGAGTGTGAGTGAACCAGCAGTGGAGGGGGGGGGGTGTGAGTGAACCAGCAAGGGGGGGGGGCGAGTGTGTGAGTGAACCCCCAGGGGAGGGGGGGTAAGTGAGTGAGTGACCCAGCAGGAGGGGTGAGTAAGTGACAGGGGGGTGGGTGAGTGAACCAGCAGTGGAGGGGGGGGGTGGTGTGAGTGAACCAGCAGGGGAGGGGGGTTGGTGTGAACCAGCAGGGGAGGGGGGTTGGTGTGAGTGTTTGATTCCTATTCAAGAGAATTACTTTATATATAGTCAATATAGGCACAGAGGTAAATTTTTTTAACATTTTCTAATGGTGGTGTGCCTTGTGATTTTTTTCATGAAAAAAGTGTGCCTTTGCACAAAAAAGGTTGAAAAACACTGACTTAGAGTATTAATGGACAAACAAACCTCTTTCAAAGACAGGGAAGCTGTAAAACTAGAGGGCATAACACGAAGCTGCAAGGGTGTAAACTGAAAGGCACTGTCAGGAAATACTTTTCCACTGAAAGGGTGGTGGATGCTTGGAATGTCCTCCCGATGGAAGTGGTGGGGGCAAACACAGTGACAGCATTCAAAATGGCATGGGACAGACATAGTGGATCCCTTTATAGCAACAGGATAAAATCAAAATAAGCATAACTATTTCTTATATCTGAATAAATAGGGGTGACCTACACGGAACGATGGGTACACCCCTAAACAAAAGCATGGGGAGAGGTGACCTGCATGGAGCGGCAAGTGCACCTATTCTTGCCGCCTTGCTGAGCAGACTAGATGGACAATACTGGTCTTTATCTGCCGTCATATACTATGTTATTATGTAAATTCTTCTCTAGGAAAGGTTTCAATTGAAGTAACACAAACTTCTCCAATACTTCAGAAATAAAATTCAGATATGACATAGGATGAAAATTAGTCAACATATTGAAATCCAAACCAAATGTTTAAGGGTAGGAACTACAACTGCTTCCTTCCAAGACTGAGGTACCTTACTGGTAGCCAAACTATTACTCAAGATAGTTAAACAAGGTAACAATTTCTCACTAATAGACTTGCTGGAATGCTAGAATCAGATCCAAAGTAGAGGAAGTGGATTTCAAAGCCATGAAAGTTTGCTGTACAGCAAACTGGGAAGGGACTGCAAAAAACTTGTCCCAATAAGATTGAAAGCATACTAAAGAGTACTCTGCTAAAGGAATCACGGCAAGTTCTTGCTCGAATGCTATTAGATGTCTGTTCAAAACCATCTCTCAGTCAACTGATCTTGTCTGCAAAAAATTCTGCAAACTCTTCTGGAGTCAATTTTATAGACAAATCCTGTTCTTGGACGGGAGCAGTAAGTTGAGCTTCCTTTAGTTGTATGTGTGGGGGGGGAGGAGCATGGAGTAGCAATGCTGGTTCCACTCAGGACCTGCCACGGCTAGATCATTGGTCAGTCAAAATAGGGACAGGGAGGCCAGCAGTATCTCTGGACAGATTTATTTATTTATTTATTTATTTATAGCTCTTCTATACCGCGCTCTTTTTCATCAGCGCGGTTTACAATGAACAAGAATACTCACAGCAAGCAACAGGTTTACATGAAACAGGAAAATTCAACTGGGATTCAACTTGTTGAAAACTATGTACATATATGTTATGAAACTATATACAAAGAATAGAGAATAATATATTTACAACTTTTTTTATGCTGGCTTGGAATGTATTAGGGGGTTGATAATGGGCACTGGGATTGGTAGAAGTGTAGAAGGAACAGGTGGTGTTTTATGGCTTTTCTGAATTGCTTGAGGTCCGTGATTGCTCTAATGGTAGGTGGTAGGCTGTTCCAACATTTGGGTGCGTAGTATGCGAAAGCCCTGTCTGTGGTTGTGCGCGTGCATTTTGTGGCTTCTGATGGTGTGGCTAGGGTATTTGCAGCTACGGATCTCCTGGATCTAATGTTAGGAGTGTGATTGAGGAGGTTTGAGATTGCTGAAGGGGCAATCATGTTTATCGCTTTAAAGGTCATAATAAGGGCTTTATAAGTAATCCTGCAGTATATGGGGAGCCAGTGTAGTTCCATTAGGATGGGTGTAATGTGGTCACTTTTTGAGGCGCCGTAAAGGACACGGGCAGCGGCATTCATGGCAAGTTGTAATGTATTTAGGGTGATTTTAGGGAGGCCATGGAGTATTATGTTAGAATAGTCAAAGTGGGGTGTGACTATGGTTTGGAATATGGTCCAGAAGTCGTTTTGGTCGAGCATATTTTTCAGGTTACGGAGGGTCCTTATCTTGAAATAAATGTTTTTTACAGTGCGGTTGACATGTTCTTTGAAGTCAAGTCGATGGTCCAATATTACTCCAAGGTATCTTATGGAGGACTTGATTGGGAGGTCAGCGTCCCGTACTTTTAGAGTAACTGATGGTGAAAATTCTCTGTTTTTCGTGATTATGAGGACCTCGGTTTTTTTGAAATTTATTCGCATATTCTGGGTGAGGAGCCAGTCTGCTATAGCGTTAAAGCAATCTACTAGAGTTGTGTATTCTGGGCACGAAACGTTGATTGGTGTGAAGATGAGCACATCGTCTGCGTAGATTAGGGAGGATATGCCAAAGGAGCGAGTGATATCGCATAGGGGCTGCATGTATATATTAAATAGCAGCGCTGATAGGGAGGAGCCTTGAGGTACTCCTTGTTTTAGCTGGAATGGTTCTGAGGTGCCTTCAGCTGTCCTGACTTGTTGCCACCGATCTTCCAGGTATGATTTGCACCATTCCCATGCTAACCCGTGGATTCCCTTGTCGTATAGTCGGGTTAATAGTTTGTCGTGGTCCACAGAGTCAAAAGCTGCGGAGATGTCGAGGAAGATTAGGGCAAAGCCCTTTTTGATATCGTCTATCCCACTGATGAGTGTGTTGGTTAAGGTGGTCAGCAGTGTCTCAACTCCGTGGGCTTCCCTGAATCCATGTTGAGTGGGATCAAGCGGTGAAGAGGTGTCTATGTGTTGTTGGATTTGACTGTTGGTCACTTTCTCAATTATTTTGGATAGAAGCGGAATACTGGAGATTGGACGGTATGATTCCTCTTTTGTTGGGTCCAGATGGCTGTTTTTTAGCAGTGGCCTTATGGAGGTCTGCTTTAGGGCAGATGGGAAGATGCCTGTTGAGAAGGACATATTTATTATTTCTGCTATGATTGGGCTAAATTCTGCACGCATAGCTCTAATCCAGTGTGCTGGGCAAGGGTCGTTGGGTGCTGTGGTGGTATTCATTTTGATGATGATGTCTTCAACGGATTTTGCTGAGGGAGATGATAGCTGAAGGAGAGGAAACTGGTGGGTATAACGCTGGGTGGGACTTGGGGAATATGAGGTTGTAGTTCTGATGGATTTAGCCTGTATGAAGTTGGCGTATTTTTGGGGGTGTATAGGTTCATGTTGTGGTGGTGGTGAAGGTTCTGTGGTTAGGGTTTTTACTAGATTGAAGAGTTCCCGTGGTTTGTTTAAGGATCGGTTGAGGAGTTCAGAATGGAAGGTTTTTCTTGTGTCCCATATTGCTTCACGATGGGCTCGCAGGTGGGTTGAGTATTTTGTTTGATCTGTCGGGTTATGTGTTTTCCGCCACTTTCTCTCAAGCTTCCTCAAAAGCATAAGGGACTTCCTTAGCTCCCGGGAGAACCATGGTGCAGATGGTCTTTTACCTACCAGGTTATTCGTAGTTGGGTTTTTGTAGACTGGAGGCCGCATGGCATATTGGTTGATGGTTTCATTCCAGGTAGCAACCATGTCGTTGATGTCGGAAGAAGAAGGCTGATTGAGTCTTGGGAGTAAGTGTTTCTTTATTTATTATTTATTCTTATTTATTTCTTATGTATTCAGATGTATTCGGGATGGCAGTGGTGGTGATGGGAGAATAAGCCAAAGTTACATTTCCACATATCATGCCCACTACCAAATCATAGCCCCTCCTCTGGCTTTAAATTGACCATATAAGACAATATAAGAAAATGTATCAAGGGCCTTCTATGTATAAAGAATCACACCAGCCAGTTTCAACCATCCAGTAAAAGTGCCACTATAACTGATCACTTCCATATAGAATAATTAATTGATGCTAAATCTGGATGCCATAAACTTTTACCTCCACTTCTGTAACATATACTCCATATTCCTCCAGCAATGGTGCTGGATATTTCCTCTTACAACTCACCATAAAGAAAAATACTCAAATTGTAGTGTCGCCTGAAGTACAGCACCACTCTCCTTCCACTGCCAGAGACATTGCAAAATAACACTCAGTCATCTTAGATAAAGTATCAAGTCATCTCAGATTTTTTTTTTTTTTGATAGCATGCCAACACCTTCAGAAGATACAGGGAGTGCTAATGCAGACTCCTGTGTGTGTATGCTTCTAGCTTACTCTCCTTGTTAGTGCAGAGTTTTGGCACACAGCTTATTTGCCTGCTGCTTGCCTACAGTATTGCTGAGCAAAAAGGCTGCATTAAATTTGTATTAGGAAACCCTGAGCTAGAGATTTCATGCTGGATCTTTGCGCAGAGTTTCTGCATTGACATCTTTGAGTGTAAGTCCTCCTGGGACAGAAATATACCAACTGTACATGAATGTAACTCTCTTTGAGCTTCTGAGAAGGATGTGAACAAAATCGAAGTCCCTTAAAAATGTATGTAAAGATTAGCATTTATTTATATTTAATTTCTATACTGCGCTCTGTAAAATCAGTGCGGTTTACATGTAACAACAATTTGTACAAAGCAGCAGAGCATGCGGTGTGCATTACAGAGAACAGGTTTATACAACTTGGGTTTAACAGGAGTAACTATATACAACTATGTAGAACTGAGCTGTTCGTCAACAGGTATGCTACAGGTACTGCTATGGAATACACGACACTCTCTGAACTACTTACATATTAGGTTGTATCCTCGTAAAATATCCTTGTATCTCACATTCATGTACGCCTAATGCTCCCATGAGAGGTGGCTGGACAGCATTCATCTGCAAACTCTTGAGGTCTTTCTTTGTGTAATTTAAATATTCAACGTAGGTAGGTGTGATTATCTGGAGAGGGGACTGATAGAGAAGCATCTTTTTGGAGGGAGGGGGGGAGTAGCTAAAATTCCATCCTGGGAAATGAGGCTAAAAAAAGTCACAGACATCGCCATCGATCCTGCCAGCATCTTCATTCTCTTAACTGTATAAATATCGAAGTTTAATTGTTTTTAGGATTTTAGTCTAATTTAATTTAATTATTCTTAGTACACTCTCAACCAAGTGACCATTTCAACGAGATAAATTCCTTGGATCCTTGGTATATTTGCAAAAATTTCCTAAATGTAATTACACAGAAAAATATATGCACAGAGAGATATACCCGATGCAGACGCCGAACCACCCGACTCTGGGGTTATTGCAGCCCGGGACTCATTATCCCCTTGTTCCGCCACAGCTCGGTGAACACGAGAAACAAAAGAATCCATAGGTCCAACAGAAACCGGCGTTGAGGTATGAGGGGGGTGGGAGGACACAGCCTCCCCCTTGCCTTTACGCTTTTTACCCATTGCAAAGAAAAACATGCTCACACAAAGTTGGCAGCTGCCGCCATCTTGACTAACCATTTTTGGTTTTTAAAAGTCAACATGAGAACATAAAAAATGCCATACTGGGTCAGACTATTATCGTGTTTCTAATAGTGACCAATTCAGGTCACAAGTACTTGTCAGGTTCCCAAAAAGATGTGCAGATTCTACAATGCTTATCCTAGGGTCAGCAGTGCATTTCTCATATCCTCTTAATTGTTAATGGATTTTTCCTCCAAAAACTTGTCCAAACTTTTTTTAAACCTAGCTACACTAACAGTTTTTACTACCTCCTCCGGTAATGAATTTCACTCGTTGAGTGAAAAGGTTTTATCTTATTACTCCTAAATGGACTACTTTGTAAATTCATTTAGTGTCCCCTAGTCTTTCTACTTTTTGAAGGAGTAAACAACTGATTTACGTTTATCTATTCCACTCCATTCACTAATTTATAGACCTCTATCATATCTCACCTCAGCCATCTCTTTTCCAAGTTGAACAGCCCTAACCTTTTAAGCCTTTTCTCACAGGGGTATCCTTCCACCCTGTAATTTCTGGATTTGAACTTCCTATCTAAAAGTCTACATTTGGCCTCCAGAACCTCCCTACCACATTTTTCTATGTCCTTGGTACCAACATGTACCAAGACAACAGAATCTTCCCTAGCGCTATCTAAAACCTTGTCTAGGTGGCGCGTGAGGTCGGCTACCTTCACACCAGGCAGGCATGTTACCAGGCGATCCTCATGCCCACCAGCCACCCCGCTATCTACATGCCTAATGATCGAATTGCCAACTATCCCTTACATTTCCCTCATGGGCACATGGCCCTGGAGAAACCTCCGCGATGGGAGAGACTTTTACATCTCCTGGTGGGCAGGTCCTAGCTCAATTCAATTAAATAAAGTGGTGCTTCTTTAAACCTTTGCAGACAGCTTTCACCACTGCTGTTCTTCCAAGAATTCAATTTAAACACAGCTGTCTTTCCAAATAGTTTCCTCTTTAAATCAGTACTTTTAAATCTCAAATTAATCTGTCACTCACAGCGCACTACCAATACACTTCTATCTTCTTATACAGCACAGCCTCAGCTGTTACATTTCAGTCAGTTACTCATATTCTAAAGAGCAGATCTAGTGCTCTTCCATTGACATCTCAAAAAGATCCATAGCAACCATCACCGGTTACTTCAATCCCTCAAAATCCCAACTTATAATTATTTTTCTATAATGAATTAGCTAATTTTAAATTTTTCTGTGGTTTTTCTTTAAATTTGACTTGCAATTTTATTCTCAATCACCTCACTGCATCAGAAACTGTGTTATTCCCGCCTAAATTACATCTCTGAAAATGGATCCCTACTAGGGTTGCCAACCGGCTGGTTTTCAGCCAGCCTGGCCGGTTTTTCCATGGCCAGGCCGTCTGCCGGCACAGATGTAAAACCAGCCCTTAAAAAGCCGGTTTTTTGCTCTGGCTGCAAGATCGGGAGCGGCCAGAGCAAAAAAACGGCTTTTCTCCCAACTCCAGATGTCCGCGGCATGAACATGATCCCCCGTGGCACAGTGCAGCCGCTGCTTCTGCTTTTTACAGAGCAGTGGCTGTAATAAAGTTAATTTGAAAAGGAAAGACAACCTGGGAGGAGCCCACCCCCTATGACATCACTTCCTTCCTCATGCGCTGCGCTGTAGAAGGACGTCCGGAGGGCTCCTCACAGGTTGTCTTTAGTTTTCAAAGTAAGTTTATTACAGCCGCTGCTCTGTAAAAAGCAGAAGCAGTGGCTTCAGCAGGGGGGGAGTGAACCAGCACTGAGAGGAGGAGGAGGGGGGTCAGGGTGAGTGAACCAGCACTGAGAGGGGGGGGGGATCACTGGGGGTGAGTGATGTGAACCAGCACAGAGAGGGGGGGAATCACTAGGTTAGTGATGTGAACCAGCACTGAGAGGGGTGGGGGGGGGGGGTCAGGGGGAGTGAACCAGCACTAAGAGGGGGGGATCACTGGGTGAGTGTTGAAACCAGCACTGAGAGGAGGGGGGGGGGTCACTGGGTGAGTGATGTGAACCAGCACTGAGAGGAGGAGGAGGAGGAGGAGGGGGGTTAGGGTGAGTGAACCAGCACTGAGAGGGACTGGGGGGGGTTGGGGTGAGTGAACCAGCACTGAGGGGGGGGGATCACTGGGTGAGTGATGTGAACCAGCACTGAAAGGGGGGGGGGGATCACTGGGTGATTGATGTGAACCATCACTGAGAGGAGGAGGGGGGGGGGGTCAGGGTGAGTGAACCAGCACTGAGAGGGGCAGGAGGGGCCAGGGTGAGTGAACCAGCACTGAGAGGGGCGGGGGGGTCAGGGTGAGTGGACCAGCACTGGGGGGGGGGGAGGTGAGTGAACCAGCACTGAGAGGGGGGGTGAAGCAGCACTGGGGGGGGGGGGTGAAGCAACACTGTGACTAGAGGGGGGTGAAGCAGCTCTAAGGGGTGAAGCAGCACTAAGGGGGGGGTGGCTGAAGCAGCTCTAAGGGGTGAAGCAGCACTAAGGGGGGGTGAAGCAGCAGCGGCTGCAAGGGGAAAGAGGTGGCAGAAGAATGACAGGTGGAAGGTGAGGGCTAGAAGAGAGCTGAAAGAGGGGGGAAGGAGGTGGCAGGAAGGAACTGACAGGTGAAGGAAGTGGCTGGAAGAGAGCTGAAAGGGGGTGGCTGGAAGAGAGCTGTAAGGAGGGAATGAGGTGGCTCGAAAGGAGCTGACAGAGGAGGTAAGGAGGGGGTTCCAAGGGAGATGACATCTGGGAATGGTACTGGTAAGTGACTGGATAATGGGGAGGGGGCACTGGGACTGGAAATAGGCTAATGGAAGGAAGTGAAGAAAAGAAAAGAAGAGACAAGAAATGGCAGATGGGCTATAGACCATAGGAAACGAGCTAAGAGAAGATGGGAAAACGGAAGTCTCAGATTGGAACCAGCATGATCAGAGAATAAAATGGTCAGACAACAAAGGTAGAAAAAATAATTTTATTTTCAATTTAATGATTGGACTTTGTACTACCTTTATATTTTACAAAGTATGGGGAACTGCATCTCTTATTTATCTGATATTGCACTGCATGCAGAGTCTGTCTTCTTGGGGTTTCAGTTTAATTTTTTTCTATATTTCTCTTTTTGTTTTGTGCTCATTTATTGTCTGTATTGTGTGTGTGTGTACAACCGATGCTGCGTATTCTGTCAGTATAGAATTTCTGCTTAAGAATTTTTAGAAGTCTTGCTTGTTCAGTTTGCACATTGCCCTCTCTGCAATTTTTTTGGGGACAGGAGGTAGAGTAGGGGCAGGGCAGGGGGGCGAAGCAGGGGCGAGGTAGGGGTGGGCATGGGCAGAGCATGACTAGCCACAGGTGGCGGGTTTTTCGCTTTCAAAAAATTAGCAACCCTAATCCCTACACTCCCCTGAATACTTGTAATGAAAGTCTATGGAGGTGGAATTTATCTTTTATAAACATTAATTGTTTGTCATTAAAAGAAGCTTGTTAAAGTTTCTAAACACTGAATTAAGCGTTTTTATTTAAGACGAAAGTTCAGTTGCTGTGTTTGACTCCTGGGGGCTTAACCGTCCCCGTCCCCCCCCATTTGGGGTAAAGAAGCTTTTTCTAGCCACAATAAACATTTTTAATTTAAATAAAATACATTTTTGGGGTGGGCATACCTCCTGCACCTGAATCCCATCAGCAAGACATTTCAATTTGAACTTTAAAATGTGCCGAAAATCGGCACTTTTTCTATGGAGCTACTGCCCTTTAAGACTGGATAGCCTCATTACATAAGGCTTGAAACCGGGGACTTCCGGTGATGCGGTGAGAGCGAGCAGTTGGGTGCTGTTCGTCCTCCGACCGTCCTCTGCTTAAACCGGCAAATTGAACCGTTTCTGTGACCCCCGATCCTCCGCACAGCACTTCCCCAGGTGCCTGATAAACTACCACTACCTCTGCGACGACTAGCAGGAGGAGCAGGGATGGCTGCGGCATTAAGAACGGGAAAGAAGGAGCAGGACCGTGGGCCCGGTCCCAGCAAGATGGCGGATGGAACGGTGGCACCGAGTTCCCCAACCTCCCCAGCCAGAGTGGAGGAAATATCAGCGGCGGTTGCAGAGGCTTTGGCAACTCAATTTACCACCATACGGGAGAAGTTGGATGTTGTGCAGAGCTCGGTGGAGTCTTTCGGCAAAAGATAGCAGGAGGTGGAGCACCGCGTGGGGCATATGGAGGACACTGTCACCGAGCTACATCAATCGGTGGACTCACTGAAGACCCAGTTGCGAACCCAGGAGGCAAAAATAGACGACCTGGAAAATCGTTCGCGGAGAAACAACCTGAGGGTGATGGGAATCCCCGAATCTGTGCTGGACACTGACTTACCGAAGTACCTGGTGGAGCTTTTTTCGCCGCTGTTACAGGGCGAGGCCGCGGGGGAAAAGATCCATATCGAACGAGCCCATCGGGTGGCTACCCGAAATATGAGAGACTCCAGACCCCGCGTGGTCCTAGTGAAACTTCTTCATCTCCCACAAAAAGAGACTATTCTGCGTGCGGCGAGAGCCCAAGGCGGCCTGGCGGTGGAAAACATGCGGATTCGCGTAGCACAGGATTACTCTTTACAACTGAGTCAGCGCCGCAGGGCTTACGCACCCATCTGCCAAAAACTCATAGATCGCCGGATCAAGTTTACCGTGCAGTACCCGGCGCACCTCCATGTCTTTTATGAAGGCCAGCGCAAGATCTTTGAGTCGGCCGATGCAGCGGCGCCCTATGTAGAGAGTATTGCCCCCACGAGAGGAGAGAGCTGAGGTCCCCCGACGAAGTGACATTACTTTTCCTGATTCGTTGCCTGGACACACTAGCAGCGGCTAAGTGTGCTAGCATCTAGCATGCCGCAGCTGATTTGGAGGCTCGGAGAGGGGGATATCCCTTCAGCTCACGGGTATTAATGGTAGCTCTCTCCCCCAGGCCTATGACTGGAGTATTGGTCTGTGGAGAACTTTGAATCAATCGGGCGGGCTGGAGGAGTTATGTTGTAATTTGTAAGCTGTACTTTGTAACTTATGCATTGTTCTCACCCTGTTACGTTGTTACCATGTTGGGGCTTGTTGCATGCTAATACTGAGGGCTGTTATAGATATGTGTCGGTGGCCCGATCAGGGCCTAACGGGGGCGAGGTCGCCGAAGTGGGTTGGAGGGGGGGTTGGGCCTAAGGGGGGGGGGTGTCCGCCCTTGTTCTAACGGTGAGACACCGGGTAGCCTGATGGGGGCCCGGGGAAGGAGCCTGATACGGGGTTGGGTAAAGAGCGGAGCCTATAAGTAGACCTCGCCCATTAAAGGATACGTGCCAGCAGGCCCGGGGGGGGGGGTTGGGGGGGACTTCTCTTCTCTCTGGACAGTAGCGGTGGGGGATACCAACACGCAGACGGAAAGTGTGGGGGAGGGGGGAGGGGACCGACTCGCGGATCGGGGCGATAGAGCGGTGCCTCCCTGTGAATGCAGCCCACCGGATGACTGAAGGGGGGGGGAGGGTTGGGTCGCATGGGGGTTCGGACCCGGGGAGCTTGCAGGGGGAGTCTTGCATCTGTTCGGGGAGGAAGCATGATAGTGACCGCTGGGGCTGGCAGCATGTTTTGGGGAGGGGGGGCCCATAGTTCCGGAATCTATCATCGCGATGGTCCTGGCTCCAGGAGATGGGGACCCTCGGTTCCCTGGGAAGCTCCCTGGCCTAAGAACGGTACCCTTGGGCTATAAATCGGGCGGTTCCCCCTTGGGGGGGGGGGCTTAGGGTAGACGGTCTGAGTCGGCACCAGGCCCCAGCTAATCTGACTGATGGCTGCCCGATGGAGGCCTCGGATCACATGGTGTTGGGGGGCTGCGGGGACTGGGGGGTCAAAACACAGTGCAGGGGCCTGGGGAGTGCTGGGGAGGCCGGGGTTTTGAGCAAAGTGGGGGCGGTGGAGCGCATCACCGAAAGATCCATGGGAGGGAGGAGAGGTGAGACTGGGGTTGGAGAGCAAGTATTTACTGGGGGGGAGGGAGAGGGGGGTTGGGAGGGGGAGGGGGTGGGGAGGGGGGGGCAGGTCGCACACCCTGTAAGCCTCAACAGCGGCCTAGTGCCGAGAGAGTGGGGAGGGGGTTCCAGGCTGGGAGAGCCCCGTCCCGAGTAACATGGGAGACCGGTCAGGAGGGACTTGACACTGCCCCGCCGCCCTGAAAATTATTACGTGGAATGTGTGCGGTTTAGGCCACCCTATTAAGAGATATAAGATTCTGCAGGCCCTAGCCAGGCAAAATTGTGATATTGCATTTTTGCAGGAGACCCACCAGACGGCCGAGGAGCATGATAAATTACGCCAAGGCTGGGTTGGGCAGGTTTGGGGGGCGCCGGCGGTGGGGAGGAGGGGGGGAGTGGTCATCCAACAAAGGGCCTATATTCCAACTCACTCTCTGAGCTCATCCAAACTGTACCACGAAACAGAAACAGAAGACAGGCAGCATTAAACTCCTTATCAATACCAAAGGCCATAACAACATACAATCTATCAACAGCTAACAGAGCTTTCTTGTGTTGCGCACCAAAATGCTGGAACTCGCTCCCTGCCAACATCCGTACCATAACCGACTTAACCCAGTTCAGAAAGGCCCTTAAATTCAACCTATTCACCAGATACTACCCCATATGAAGATAACATTTAGTCCCACTACATATCCAACTACAGTTTTTTCCCTTGCTCCCAACATTCGTGCTAATTCATGTACATAGTTCGAGCATGTGATCTAGTTAACAGATTACATATTCCATGTAAATAGTTCTCCCTTGTTTTCCAAGTTGATAATCCTGTTATATGTAACTCCGAACAGCCTGTTGTTCTGGTTTTGTTGTGTTCTCTGTAAACCGCGCTGATGTCAAAGAGTGCGGTATAAAAGAAATTAAAATAAAATAAATAAAAATAAAATCCTGGTCCACAAACGGGTTCGATGGACCATGGAAGCGGAAGTGCGCGATGCGGCGGGACGTTACTTGCTTCTGCAAGGCCACTTAGAAGGGCAACCAGTCATTCTGGGGACGGTGTATGGACCGAATTCCCTGGACCCCTACTTTTACGCCAATGTGGCCTCCAAAGTGGAGCAGATGCCGGAGATCCCCCTGGTGATGGGAGGTGACTTTAATGGAGTCTTAGATGTAGATATGGACACTACCGGGGGGGGGGGGGGGGAGGCGCGCAAAAGGGGAACAGTGACTCACGTATTGCAGCGCTTTAAGGCTCGATTGGGACTGGTGGACCCCTGGAGGGTTCTTCACCCTTCCGAAAAGGATTTTACTCACCAGTCTAGAGCTCATGGCTCCAGCTCTCGTATAGACTACATGCTGCTTTCCAAGGGGTTATTTGCGAGGGTGGGGGAGACGCAGATCGGGCCTTTTGAAATTTCTGATCACGCTCCGGTATGGTTGGAACTGTGCTGGGGCGGGAGGACGGATCGATCTCGACTCTGGCGATTCCCACTGGAATTGTATAAGGATGCGCAGTTTCATAAGTTTTTAGAACAGCGCTGGCAAGAGTTTGCGGAGGTCCACCGAGAACATCAGGGAGACCCGGAACTGGTCTGGGAGACGGCCAAAGTAGTAATGCGCGGTGAAATTATTGGATTTGCGGCCCGCAGACGTCGGATGCTTGTAGACCGGATCCTCAGGCTTGAGAAGCGGGTATCCTTCCTACGTCGTCGGCTAGCGCAGGCCCCGTCTCCAGGGCTTCAAAAAGAATTGTGGGAAGCTCGGGTGAGTCTTGACGAGTTACTACACCAGAGGGCCAAGAAGTCAATTTTATATTACCGCTACCGGCTCCAGTGCCATGGGGATAAACCCGGGTGGCTGTTGGCCCGTTGCTTGCGAGGTCAGAGAGGTTCCAATACTGTGGCGGCCCTGAGAGATGAACAGGGGAGGTTACAGAGTGACACTAAGGAGATAGCCCGGGTATTTCGGGGTTTCTTTCAGACACTCTATACGAAGGACCGCGGCTCACCTTTGGTAGCCTCTGAATACCTCCGGAAGTTGAACCTACCTTCGTTAACGGAGGAACAAAGCCAGGATTTGGGGCGCCCAGTTACCTTAGAGGAGGTGGGATCGGTCATTGGGGCGGCCAGTTGCTATAAAGCGCCGGGCCCGGATGGTCTGGGAGCCGAGTTCTATAAATTGCTTCATAGCTTTGTCAGTCCGGTCTTGGTTGAGGTGTATGCGAGGCGGGTGGAACAGGGTGGTTTTTGGTGGGGCCACAACCATGCCCATATTACCTTAATTCCCAAGCCGGGCAAGGACCCGGAACTACCTGCTTCCTACCGCCCGATCTCCCTATTGAATTTTGACATTAAGATTTTTGTCAAAGTGTTGGCAAACAGATTGGCGGAATATCTAGATGGTTTAATTCATGGTTCCCAGGTAGGCTTTGTGAAAGGTCGATATATCGTACGAAATATGCGTAAAATCTTAGCGTCGCTGGAATGGGTACATGATCAGCATCTGCCCTCTTTACTGGTGAGTTTTGACGCGGAAAAGGCCTTTGACTGGGTCGATTGGAGTTACCTGAAAATGTTGTTACCCTGGTATGGTCTCGGAGCTTCGTTTTGTGCGATGATAGACAGTTTATATGCCACTCCGACGGCGGGAATACTCTGTAATGGGGTGTTGTCGGAGGCATTTCTGCTGGAAAGAGGTACGAGACAGGGTTGCCCCCTTTCACCATTGCTATTTGTTTTGTCCTTAGACCCGCTGATTCGAGCGGTGGAGGCCTCGCCTGGGATCCAGGGGGTGCGGATCGGAACTCAAACATTTACCATATCGGCCTTTGCAGATGATATTTTGGTGCATCTCCTGTCTCCGGAGGAGTCCTTGCCGCAGCTGATGATGGAATTTCAGACCTATGGCCTCTTCTCTGGACTGAGGATCAATGGGGACAAGTCGGAGGCCCTAGATGTCTCGGGGTCTCTGCAAAGAAGCTGGACGGGTAGGTTTCCCTTGAAGTGGGCAAACTCCTACTTTACATATTTAGGTATCCGTCTGACTAGTCAGCCGCGAGACCTTTACAGGTGTAATTTGGACTGGATGGTGAACCGCATACGGTCCCAGCTCATGGCCTGGGGGCCGTTGCCACTCTCTTTGTCAGGACGTGTGGCGGCGGTAAAGATGGTGATTCTGCCGAGGTTGTTGTATTGGCTGCAAACTTTGCCGGTATGGCTATACCGGAGAGATCTGCGGCAGGTGGAACGGCTGATCCAGACCTTTCTGTGGCACGGGGCGCGGGCTCGTATTCCCCTGCTACGGCTGGTGGGGAAGTGGCGAGAGGGGGGGATGGGGCTTCCTGATCTGGGTATATATGCACTGTGGCCTGTCAGGCACGCCATCTGGGCGATTGGCTTGGGCAGACTGCAACATACACGCCCACACCTATGGAGGAGGCGTTGGTAGCGCTCCTTTCGCTGTTAGGGGCTTTACATGCGCGGTCCAAAGACCTACCAAGCCGCCTGGTGAACAGCGTTCTCTTTGGGTCGGCTCAGTGGACATGGCGGTATCTAAATACCCGCTGGGGGACGCCCTGGACTGCGTCCAGCTGGTTGCCTCTGCAAGGTAATGTTCAGTTTGCCCCCGGTTCGGGGTCTTGGGGGTTTAGGGACTGGAGATGGAGGGGCATCCGACTTGTAGGGCACCTGGTTGATGCCAGTGGCCGCTGTAAATCATTTCAGGTCCTCGGTCAGGAATATGAATTGACGTCCCAGCATACTTTTGTGTTTTTACAGGCCTCTCATTATGTCTCATCCCTACCTCGGGAAGCGCTGGCGTCGGAGCGCTCCGAGCAGCTGTTGGGGTTTTTTGCATTGGGGGAGGAAACCCCTCCCACAATTGCGGGCCTGAGGGCTCGCCTAGATGGCCTTTGTACTCCCGCTGATTATCGGGGGGTGGAGGCGGCTTGGGGAGCAGAGCTGGGGAGGGAGGTTTTCCCGGGTACTATTAGTACCGCTTTATGCCGGATTGCTGCTCTGGCGGTGGGGGCGAAGTGGAGAGAGATACAATTCAAGTGCCTCACAAGAGCCCATTTTTCACCACGTCGAGCCTTGCGTAGCTGTCTGACGGAGGACGGCCGGTGCCCGCGCTGCTTAGCGCCTTTAGCCAACCTGCTACATATGTGGTGGGCCTGCCCCCATATTCAGTCGTATTGGGCTCGGATACGAGCCTATATTAGCGAATTATTGCAGTTGAGGGTGCGTTGGACGGGTGCCTTTGTGGTTCTGGACAGGCTGGACCCCCCCTGCCCGACCCGGCGTACCGATAGGTTATTAATGCGGAAGGCCTGTCTGGTGGGGAAAGGCCCTATTTTGCGCCTGTGGCGCGAGCAACGTTCTCCCACGTTTGTGGAATGGCGTAACTGTTTCCACCAGGTAATGTTGATGGAGCGGTGGCATGCACGGGGCAGTGTCAAGCGATGGACCAATTTCATTCAGCTATGGGGCACCTATATTTGGACCCTAGGAGCGCGGTGTCGGAACGAGCTCCTACATATTGGCCAATAGAGGGTGAAGAGCTGGAGGCGGGTGGGCACTAAGGCGATGGTTCGTGCAGATGAGGCGGGGAGGTGTGCGGGGGGGGGGGAGGAGGGGAGCGGTAGGTTTGGGGGAGGGGGGGGAGGGGGGCGTGAGGGGAAATATTATAAAATACTGTATTCATTGCCTGAAAATGTTCTCCAGGTGGGGATAAGAGTTCACTCCCCCGGAGACGGTGTGTTGTTTAATTTTGTATGTTTGTAGGCGATGAATAAAATTAAAGCTTTAAAAAAAAAAAAAAAGGCTTGAAACCGGCCTGAAGCCTTACCAAAGACCCTCACATTACAGGGCCTGCTTAATGGCTTGATTTTTTCCATTAAAGGCCTATTGGCCCTAAAATCATTTTTGGGCTTCTGTTGCCCCCTCTCTTCAGGGGGAACACTGTTTTTTTTTTATTTTTGGGCCCTCCGGCCAACAAAATGAATGAATCGGACCTCCTTACTAGCCCACTATACGTTTGGGCTCATTCTGCCCAAATTCCAAGGCTCCCCCTTTTTTTTTCATTCGGGACCCTTCCAGTCCCAATTCCAAGGTCTCCAGCTACTTTTTTAAAAAATTTGTTGGCCATCTGGTGGCTACAGTGTACTTTTGGCCTCTCGGGCCCAACTTACAAGGTGTAATAAACACCTTTACCTGTGGCCAACCTGGCCAATGAGACTCTGAGAGGAATATTGTGAAGCAGTATAAGAGCTCTTTATTCAATACGTTCCTGCAGCAACGAGTGTCCAAGTAGGCACACCCCTTTGACATATCTCTGTGACATTTATACCTTTGTCAAATCTACAAGCTCCTCCCCCTCCCCCAACATCTTATTGGCTAAGTAATACAATGTCATTGCCTATCGATTATGCTCAGGCAGCACACGTGAGTTTCTGCTCCTGTTTACTGTAGCCCCATCCCCTTTATTTATTCTTTTACCTTATTTAACATAATTCCCTCTTACATTACAGACCATATGCAAGAATGCAGTTTGCCTTGTTTTTCTGGCATCTTTATCCCCTTTATGGTAGTACATACTGATATCAGTCCTTATCTTTCTTTTGCATGTACAGGTGGTCAATGGTTTATTTGCAAAGCTTCCTTTCAAAGTCCCCATAACAATTTCTAGTTTATTTATGTTTGTGCTTGCTCCATAAGACCTTTACATTGCAAAAGACCAACAGAGCAGAGATCCCTCTTTTATTTAACATAGGTTCATTATGCAACTAAAAACCAGCTCTGACCTCTGCGAAACTAGTTTTTCTGTCTTGCATACATTTACAGCCTTCTTATAAGCAGTATAATAGACACACTTTAAGTATATAAACCTTTATGTTTTATATGGAGTCAGCTCCCTGACTTCTTTTAACAATTTTGGACTCTCATGGTCCACACAGTATGCCTTCTTGCTTTAGGTTTCTGTTCCTTATATCACCTTTGTATAGATACTTTTGTAAAAACAACAATTTAAACCTTTCTGTCACAAGGCCCTGCCTTAATTATAAATTTGGCCTTTGTGGCCACCATAGGGGAACTCCTGGCCCTTCCCCTTCTTAATTGGGCCCTCCTGGCCTACTCCTGTGTCTCTCGACCCCCCCACCCGCACCCTTCCTTCCTGACATTGGGGTGAGAAGCGGCAACTGTGACCGCGACTTTCCCTGCTGCCAGGAAGGAGTGTCCAGCTCTCTCCCTTAGCATCGGGGACAGCCACGAAGCCCGTGGCCCTCCCCCCCCCCAATACCCCCAGGCACTCCCCCTTGCAATCGGGGCAGATGCACAAACCGTGGCTGCACCCGATTGCAGCCAGCACACCTCCCTGGCAGTTGGGGCCAGTCACAAACATTTTTTTTTTCTTGAACCTATTAGGTTAACACGCATTAAGTGCTGCAATGGCCCATAGAAATGAATTGTCAGTGGCAGCACTTAACACGCATTAACTTTATTTAACATGTGCTAACATTTATTTTATTTATTTATTTAAAAGGATTTATATCCCACTTTATCCCACTTCACACGAATCAGAATGAAGAGTGTGGGGGTGTTGGCATGCAGTGTTTATCTGGTAGTGAGTGTGTAGGTGTAAGAGAGGTACAACTTGATTATAAGATGTAATATATACAGGGTGAGCTATCTACAGTGTGCTATATACAAACATTTAGTAAATATGCCTTTCGTTACAGGTTTGCAGAGGAGGGAAGAGTCATTACCCTGCCCACACCCATCCATTCCATGAGAGCAACTGTATCATGTCTTCCAAGCAGACAAATCGACAGAGAAATAGAAACAGTGATGCATTTCCCCCAAAACTGTGCAAAATAGAAAGATAAAGGATGTAAATTCTAGAAACTGACACATTCAAATTACTAAATTGAAAGTAAAATATTTTCTCTGGGAACAAGCAGGAAGTCAGTCCTCGCATATGGGTGACGTCGGCACCGATGGAGCCCTCGTGGAAGCACCCTCCCAGCTTTCAAAGAAAGCCTTTGGGAGATGCTGCCTAACATGCGTGGTCCCCTTCCTGCCCAAGGGTGCCATCTTGCTCAGTCTCCTTTTTTTCTGTGGAGCCTTTCAGACACTGTCTGTCTTTCCCCCGGAAAAAGTAGAATTCTTTTGTACCTGAGTTTCCTACTCGGCGCCAGTCTTGCACCAGTACTCTTCCCGCCTACCATCTTCGGTGCCTTGGCATCGAGTTTGGTACTTTTTTTTTTTTTTTTGTATAGTTCTCATTTTTTTCTATGTTCTGGCACCTTCGTGCCTTTTTTCCCCGCTGGCAGCCCAGAGAGTCTTCGACCTCACAGGGGTAACATTTTTCCCCCATGGCTACCAGTGGCTTTAAAAAGTGTGATCGGTCCTCTAAAATAATGTCTTTAACTGACACACATGACTGCTGCCTCCTTTGCCTTGGGTCAGACCAGGACCTGGCAGCTTGCAGCCTTTGCAAACGGATGTCCAGCAAGGCCCTAAAGAGCCGCCAGCAGCAGCATGATAAGTTCTTCCCCAAATCCCTGATGCCTCCAAAGGCCAGGGCCTCACCATCTCGGGAGGAACTTTCAGAACCCAAGTGTCATTGTGGGTCCTCGGAGAGGGGGTTTCCCTTGAGACAACACAGGAAGAAGAAGAAGAAGCCCTTGAATGGTTCAGACCGGCCGGGAACCTCCCGGGCTTGGTCCCGCAGTCCGAGGCACTCGTCCAAGGCATCGGAGAAGGAGAGGCCTGCCAAGGTCCCCCAGAAGGACCCGGCCGCGGACCGGCCTCGGTCTCCAGACACTATCCTTGTCACGGATTCCCCCTCGGGGGAGCCGGCGTCAGCCCCGAGTTCCTTGGTGCCCGCGCTGAAGGCTGTGGAGCCTTCTGACCTGGAGTCCAGAATGGCAGCCCTGGAGCGCAGTTTGTCTGCCTTCATCGGCCAGCAGTAGGCACTATTGTCCAGCGCGTCCGGTTCATCCACCCCGACCACCAGGCACTCGACATCTAAAACATCCCTGGAGGCCGAGCCGATCCTCAAGGTCTTGCGGCCTCGATTCAATCCTCGGTGAGGTCCTGCTCAGCATTCCGTTCTGGAGCTTGGTCATCCCTGGCCAGTTTACCCATGTCGACCACAGGGCCTCGAAGCCCGTGGAGCAGCCTGCCTACGAGTCGTCCTCGGAGTACTCTGATTGGGAGATGGAGAATAAGGACTCTCCCAATACCCATCGCCACCGCAACATCCCTTCCAACTCCCCAGTCTCAGAACCTCGGAGACGGTCCCCGCCAGAGGATATAGCCTTCTTGGGCTTTGTCAAAGACATGTCCAAGGCCCTGGAATTCCCAACCGAGTTGGAGGAGGACCCTCGGGCTGACGAACTGGAGATCCTCCAGTATGAGACCCCTCCTCAGGAATCGCTCACGGTGCCCATTCCTCCCATCCTGGAAAGGCTCATGCTCTGCATGTGGGAGACACCGGCATCGGTGCCGGTGCTGAGCAAACGGCTTGACTCAATGTATCGGGTCCGCTGGAGCCCGGGCTTCCAGAAGTCACAACAGCCGCATAATTCCATGGTGGTAGAGTTGGCCATGCGTCGGCTGAAAAGCTAGAAGATGCACTACTCAGTGCCCCCAGGCAGGGAAGCCTGCACCTTGGATGCCTTCGGCAGGAAGTGCTACCAGGGCTCAGTGCTCATCTGCCACGTCCAGGCCTACCAGCTGTACATGGGCATGTACTTGAGAGACCTGGCGAAGGAACTCGCCGGGTTCTCGGCTGGTCTTTCCGAGGAACCTTTGCAGCAGTTCAAGAGTCTGTCCAAGGCCATCTGTGAGTGCTCCAAATTTATGTCTCGAGCAGCCTATGATGGGTTTGAGTCAGCAGCCCGGGTAGCCATAGCGGGCTTCAATGCACATCGCCAGGCTTGGCTCCAGTTGTCCGACCTTGAGGAGTGGGTTCAGGACAAATTGGTCGACGTCCCATGCCAAGGGGAGAACCTTTTGGCAAATCCATGACCAACAAGGCAGCCGAGCTGGAGACTGAGTTCATGACGAGGACCAGGCTCTCCAAGAAGACCACTGCCCCTCCACGATGGAAGGGCTCAGGTAAATAGCTCTTTTACCCGAGGAAGGGGACTGTTTGCCAAAACTATCCACCCTATCAGGCCTCCACAGCTCTCCAACAGGGTCAGCAGGCCAAGGGACATGGGCATGGCCCGCGTAAGCAGAAGGCTCCCAAACCCCAGGTTCCAGCTCTGGCCCAACCAGGAGGGAGCTTTTGACTTCTTGAGCAGAGCCTCTCTACCCCACGGAGATCAGCAGCCTACAGGGGGATGTCTGACCCTCTAGGCCCAGAGGTGGGTGGCCATCACCACTGATTCCTGGGCACTAAGGGCAGTTGGACACCTGATTCAGATAGCTCCCCCTTATTTCCCAGGAGAGTCCCTCAGGTCTCCCCTCCACCTGGACCTTCTTCTCGAGGACAGAGTGGTGGAACCGGTGCCCCACCACCTCAAGGGCAGAGAGTTCTACTCCAGATATCTCCTTGTCCCAAAACCTCAACAAATTCCTAGTGTGGGAGAAGTTCCAGATGCTCTCCCTTAGAACATTGCTGCCATACCTCCAGCAGGGAGATTGTCTATGCTCCTTAGACCTCAAGGATGCATATATCCACATCCTTATTCACCTCAGAAACAGGCAGTACCTGCGTTTTGTGGTAGAGGACAAACATTTTCAATACCGGGTGCTTCCCTTTGGCCTTCCTAGGGTCTTCATGAAATGCCTGGTGGTCGTGGCTGCCTTCCTTAGGCTTCAGGGGGTCTTTGTGTTTCCCTACCTGGAAGACTGGCTCATAAGGGGAGGCACAGCCGGCCACAGCACGCACCATCCAGGTTCTACAACACTTGGGCTTCGTCATAAACTATCTCAAGTCTCATCTCCTCCCGGCACAATGCCTGGAGTTCATTGGGACAAAACTCAACACCCTCCAGGCCAAGGCCTTCTTGCCCACGGACAGGGCTGATCGTCTCAGGTTTCTGGCCTGAGATATACAGCACCGCCCCTTGGTACCTGTCCGGTACCTTCTGCGCCTCCTCGGGCACATGGCCTCCACAGTCCACGTCACCCCAGATGGTCGCCTCCACATGAGGGCAGCGGAATGGTGTCTCCAGGACCAGTGGTCTCAGGCCACATGCCGCTTCCAAGACAGGGTCACAGTGACCTGCCAGTTAGCAGATTTCCTGATCTGGTGGCAGTCGCCCCAACACCTAGAAGTGGGCATGTTCTTCCAGTCTCCCAGCCACTCGAGAGTCGTCACTATGGATGCCTCCCTGCTTAGCTGGGGAGCCCACTGTGGAGCCCTCTGCACTTAAGGCACCTGGTCGCAAGATGAGAGCGCCCAACAAACCAACCTCCTTGAGCTCTGAGCGATACACCTCTCTTTGAGTGTTTTCACTCACCTCCTGTGCCACCAGCTGGTCCTTGTCCAGACGGAGAATCAGGTGGCAATGTTCTACGTGAACAAACAAGGCGGTACGGGGTTCTGTGCCCTTTGCTGAGAGGCACTGGGTCTCTGCTTGTATGCAATCCAACAGGGTATCCTCCTGAGGGCAGTGTACCTGCCAGGCCAGAACAACCTGCTGGCTGACAGACTCAGCAGGGTTCTCCAGCCGCACAAGTGGTGGCTGGACCCCAGGATAGTCAGTCGACCTTTCCGTCTCTAGGGGAAACTGGTGATGGACTTGTTCGCCAGTCCGGACAACTTTCAGTTGCCCCGCTTCTGCTCCCGGCAGGCCCACCCCTCCCGGGTTGCAGTGGATGCGTTTCTAGTCTCATGGTTGGAAGGCCCCATGTATGCCTTCCCTCTGACACCGCTGATCGCCAAGACTCTTTCAGGACTCTTCACGACAGGGCCTCGTTCATCCTGATAGCTCCCAGGTGGTCCAGGCAGCTGTGGTTCTACAATTGGCAGTAGAGCCCTCATCCCCTTGGGCACTGCCCCAGGACTCCTATCGCAGGAGGGGGGGCTCTCTCCTGCACCCCCAACCTGGGGTCCCTCTTGCTGGCTTCAGTGGCAAACTTGCACTCTGTCCCGTTGGTGGATATCTGCCAAGATGCCACCTGGTCTTCAGTCCATACTTTTGCAGCTCATTACTGCCTGGAGAGAGAGTCCCGACGAGACAATGCCTTCGGCCAGGCTGTGCTCCCTAACCTTTTCGGGGACTAGGTAACTCCTACCCTCCGACCCTTCTGTGTTCAGGCTACAGGAGTGCTTTTCTACCGGACACAGGGGTCCTACTGTGATCTGTGCACACGGACCAAATGGCTACTGCTAGTGGCTCCCTTGTGGGGCAATATTTTGCTATGATTTTTCGATAGCCTGCAGCTGGGGAGTCCCATATGTGAGGACTGATTTCCTGCTTGTTTCCGGAGAAAGCGTAGTTACTCACCTGTAACAGGTGTTCTTCGAGGACAGCAGGAATCAGTCCTCACAACCCTCCCTTCTCCCCTTGGATTTGCTGCTGTCCCATCTTTTATTTTTTGCAGTCTTTTAGCTATGTCATCTGACTGAGAAAGATGGCACCCTTTGGCGGGAAGGGGACCATGCATGCGTGTTGGCATCTCCCAAAGGTTTTCTTTGAAAGCTGGGGGCATGCTTCTGCAAGGGCTCTGTTGGTGCCGACCTCACCCATATGTGAGGACTGATTCCTGCTGTCCTTGGAGAACACCTGTTACAGGTGAGTAACTATGTTTTTTCAACCCCTTCTGTCACCATTTCTGGAATCAGGGATAGGAGACTGACAAACAGGTGAAAGCTGGAGAGGCAGCTCTAAAATTGGGGACAATCCCCAAAAATCGGGGACATCTGGTAACCCTACTGTAAACACAGGTAACATCATCCTTCATATTATGTTGCCCTGATTAAAAAAAAGAAAAAAAATGCTAATAAAATAAAGGATTGGCTATCAAAATGTTCATACTATCATAGCTGACTTTTATAGTAAGTGTAAACGCTCTGGGATCCGCATTATGCTCCTAACTTTCTATAACCAGTGACAGCCTGGTTTCTGTTCAATTCTTCTCACATTGAGCAGAAAATGTTTCACAATAAACATGATCGTAAAGGGTAGCTCATATGTAAAGCAGAAAGCAGACTCTGAGAAGTGGCAAACAATAACCAATCAGAAACAGATTTCTGCAACTAATCGGATGCTGGACAAGGGGTGGGCGTTGCGTTACTTAGTCCAATGAAAAGCTTCTTAAGACAAGGAAGTTGCAGTGTAGCTGCAATGCTTTTTTTCTGGATGACAAACTTTGTAAATCTGTGCGGTTGTTTGCAGCTTGCTCTGAGAAGGCTCCAGTTACCCCCGGAGGGAAGCTAGCCAGACCTTAGACAGCATCGATGGTTCTGGAGGGGGACATCCAGTTGCTGATCTGGGTGGCTGGAGCCACCCTGCTGTTGACCTTTTTGTTCTTATCAGCTTTCCCCTTCCTGAGTGACTACGTTCGAAAATGGAAGATATTGAGACCGGTCCCTACTTTCAAACCTGCTTTACCTCTGTTGGGACATGCTCTAGAATTAAAGGCGGATGGTGGAGGTAACTAATCTTTAGTATTCTAGTCTTAAATATATACTGCTACACTAGAATGTACGACTATGTTGCAATTAATATCTGCATTTTCTTACATGCCTCCGTTTTTAAACATGTTGAAAATTATTTCACTCCGTGCTAAGAGAAAATCAGCCCTTTCTCATCATGAAAAAAACGTATGCTACTGCAAGTTAGTTATGGGCTTTATGTGCTGCAGAGCATCTCTGTACAGCTAATGCATAGATGCTACATATAAAGCTTTTTTTCTGAGTACCAACTTGCAAAAGGCATAACACTGACGGGACACATAAAAGACAGGGCATATAAGATTTAGTGCATTTTTGAGTAATCTGCATGTTCATAAAAAAATCCCCAACAACTCTACGAACACAAATAGAAGAAACTCGTTGATCTTTGGCAGTAATCTGAGACACTGGAGGGTTAAGTGACTTGTCCAAGGCCACAAGGGGTGCTAGTGGGAATCAAAGCCTGGTCTCTTGACTCTCAGGCCAGAGTTCTAACCATTAGGCTCCTCCTGCTTTTCATAAACCTGCGAAGCAAGGGAGAGGGTGGGGTGAACCTAGGGTTGCCAACTGGCTCCAGATGCGCCCGACAGGGTAAGTCCAGTCCTGGGTTTACCCCATTGCATGCAGGGATATGTAGTTCTGCTTTCTCCATTGCACTCCATAAGAAATGGAAAACTACAAGTCACTGCATGCAATGGGGTAAACCCAGGACTGGATCAAGTCTGTCGGGCGCATCTGGAGCCAGTTGGCAACCCTAGGTGAACCTGGCTGCTGGCATGAGTTTTTTTTTTGTTTTTTTTCTGTGGATATATGGGATAAATCTGATTACAAAGTATGCAATGCCATGTTTTGTTTTGTTTTTATATATCTTTTCCAGCACTTTCCTTATAGCCTTCTATTGGTTGTATTCACTTATTTGCTTGGGAAGTTCTCACATTCTCTCTGGAGGGAGAGGTGCCCTAGAATTAAGTTAGATACCAGTGCAAGATGATGGTCTCGCTTTTCCTAAATTTTACCACTAAAGCTTTACTGTTAGCCTTTAGACTGGCTGGTATCCATGGCTGGTTTGACCCAGAACCTTCACTAGAGGAAATACAGACAGGGACCTAACATCTGACACTTTTTCTGGTTTATTATACTTTCTATACCACCCTTCAGACAAAATACCAGGGTGCTTTATAATGCTAACATTATACACAGGAAAAAGAAATCACATTCAGTTTGTAAAACTTACCAAAAAAAAATACATAAATATAAAACAGAAAACTATACCCTAGCAAACTGTTCTACAAATATTCAAAAATTGTTTGCTTCAGAAATTAAATGTGCTATTTCTTAATGAATTTGATATGCTGAATTCAAATATGATGGTGGAATTGGTCAATTAGCTCCTGTTTCTATGATATTTATTTTATTTATTTATTACAATTTCTTATATACCGCACTATTCGGTATCAGCGCGGTTTACATTATAACACAATGACCAAAACAACAAGCTGTTTGGTTTTACATAGAACAGGAGTACAAACTTGGATAACAGGGGTGAACTACCGGTATATACATGAAATAATTACATGGAACAAGATTGGAGTAACACTAACATAAGGAAAATATGTGGTTATTTCTTAGGTGGGGATACCTAGATTTTGTTGCTGACTGAATAGTATTGGAGGAAAAGGTGGTATTTGAGTGCCTTCCTGAACTGAGTTAGGTCTACAATGGCCCGAATGTCGGATGGTAGCGCATTCCAGCATTTGGGGACGTAGAAACTGAAAGCTCTGTTTGCCGTTGTCATGTTGCATTTTGTCAATACCTTTGGGGTTATTAGTAGGTTTACAGCTGTTGCTCTTCTGGATCTGTTGGGGGGCACTGTGTGGATAAGTTCTGTGAGTGAGGAAGATGAAATACCATTGATTGCCTTGAATGAGAGTACAGTCAAACCTCGGTTTTCATTTGCCCCGGTTTTCATACGCTTCGGTTTTCAACGTCTTTTTTGACTGAGATTTTGTCCCGGTTTTCATGCATTGCTTCGGTTTTCATAAAGTACAGTACTGTAAATACATACACCCTTGCGCTGCACACCGGTCTGTATACACTGCCAGAACGCCCGCCCGGTCCCGGCAGCACTGCCCCCCGGACTCACCGATCGCCAGCATGATGAGAAGCGAAAGCCAGCTGAGCACGTAAATGAAACACATCCTCGAGCCTGGTCAGAGTCAGAGAGGCAAGGATTGCGCAGAGAGGAAGGCCCCGATCTCGCCCACCGCCTGCCCGTTCTCTGGAGCACCCCCTCAGGCTCGGAGGTAGCAGGGAAGAAAAGCTGTCAACGTAAGCAGGAGATGTTGCATGAATGTGGGAGGCAGTTCTTTCTCTTGCAGGGTACGTCTGAAGCTATATCATTAAGATTTTCTGCCATTCTGAAGCATTGAGCAGATAATGTAAAGGTATTTTAATGGACTGAATCCAATGTGATTCCGAAGAGAGCTGGACACAGCAGCTTGTCAGGGGTGGCTAAGGCCAGATGTTAACATACTGTACTGTTTTTGTACTGTACTTAGCTTACTTTCGGTGATGTTAAATGTTCATTTATCCATTTCATTAGTCATTTATATTTATTTCTCATTGTTTTCTGTATGTAAAAATATAGTTAGTTATTCTCTATAAAATGTATTTTTTGTGAATATTTTTGGGTGTCTGGAACGGATTAATTGGATTTACATTATTTCTTATAGGAAATATTGCTTCAGTTTTCATACGTTTCGGTTTTAGTCAGACTTTTTCGAACGGATTAATCATGAAAACCGAGGTTTGACTGTAGTAGGGTTTTAAAGATGATCCTTCCATGGATAGGGAGCCAGTGCAGCTGCTTGAGAATAGGAGTCACGTGGTCACTTCTGGAGGACCCTTGCTGCAGCGTTCTTGGCCAGCTGTAATGGGCTCAGTGTAGATTGAGGGAGACCTTGTAAGATGGCATTTGCAAAGTCGAAGTGTGGTAGGATTAGCGCTTGATATATAGTCTGGAAATCGTCTGGGTCCAATAGAGAGCGCAGATGCCTGAGTGAACGGATTTTGAAATATACAGCTTTGACTATATTGCTTATGTGATGTTTCATATCTAGACGTTGGTCCAAGGTGACTCCAAGGTATTTTATTGTTTCTTTAGTTTGTAAGTCTGCTTCCTTGACCCTTACATGGGATGGAGGAATAAAGTTGGGGTCTCTGGCGATGAAAAGCACCTCCGTTTTCTTGTGTTGAATGTGTTGATATGTTGAAGAATGTACATTTTACCACTATGTATGGTGAAAATAGAGCCTAAATCCTTAGATGTAAATCAAAATCTTATTACAAATGAAACTTTGCACAATAACCAGCATGTTTTTATAAAATAAAGTTCATAAACGTACTTAGAAGAAACAGAGGAGTAATTATGTCTGCAATTTAACTTTCATTAAGAACATTTGTAAGTACATTCTAGCAATTTTTGTTCTCATTCAGTGGCTTCACTACTCTTCCTGATCTGTTTCTTGTACTGAAGCAATTGAATATCCCTTGTCACTGTCCAGCAGTAGTCTGCAAGCATTGATGGATTCCATGTACCCTGATACCTCCTTTCCATGGCTGCAATGTCTTGGTGAAATCGTTCTCCATGTTCATCACTTTCTGCTCTGCAATTTTGTGGGAAAAAATCTAGATGAGTGTGTAGAAAATGAATCTTTAAGAACATGTTGCAACCAAGGTTTTTGTATGCCTTGAGAAGATCTTGAACAATCTCGGTGTAATTATTTGCTTTGTTGTTTCCAAGAAAATTTTGTGTCACTGATTCAAATGCTGTCCATGCAGCCTTTTCCTTTCCACGCAATAAACAAAGAAATTTGTCATCTTGAAGAAGTGCATGAATCTGAGGGCCAACAAAAACTCCTTCCTTAACTTTGGCATCACTCATTCTAGGAAATTTACCACTAAGATACCTGAAAGCAGGTTTAGTTTTATCCATCGCCTTCACAAAGTTTTTCATTAGTCCCAACTTGATGTGCAAGGAAGGCATCAAAATCTTGTTGCTGTCTAAAGTGCTGGAAACAGAACATTTTTGCTTCCAGGATCCAGTGACTGACAGAGTAGCCAGTCCCTTTTGATGAAATGACAATCTCTAGCATGACTATCCCATTCACACAGGAAGCAGCAGTACTTGGTGTATCCACCCTGAAGACCAAGCAAGAGGGTGACCACTTTGAAGTCACCACAGATTGACCATAGATGTTGATCATAGTTTATATATTTCAAAAGTTGTTTCATATTGTCATAAGTCTCTTTCATAAAAGCTGCATGGCCAATAGGAATTGATGGTAGCAAGTTGCCATTATGCGGCAGTACAGGTTTAAGACTTGCTTTGGATGAATAAATGAAGAGCCTCCAATCATCTGCATTGTAATTGATATTGAGAGCTGCCATTAAACCTTTTACGTTGTTGCATGCAGCAAGATCACCTTCTTTGAAAAAGAATGACACCAAGTCTTTCTGACGGTCCCGGAAAAAAGAAATTCGAACGTCACCAGCCAGAAGATTCCACTGCTGTAGTTTGGAACCCAAAAGCTTAGCTTTATTCTTTGGGAGATCCAAATCCCTGACAAGGTGGTTCAATTCACCTTGCGTTATGAGGTGTGGCTCATAAGCAGTGGCCAGACTACAAACTTCTTCCTCTTCCTCACTTCATTCTAATGATAATGATTCTGACATTTTGGGAATCGGCAACCCTTCTCCATGAGGCACTGGGCGTATTACAGATGGAATGTTTGGATATTGCACGGTCCACTTACTCTTTTTGGATATGCCTTTCTGAATTGGAGGAACCATGCAGAAGTAGCAATTGCTGACGTGATCCGTGGGCTCTCTCCATATCATTGGAACTGCAAAAGGCATTGATTGCCTTTTCCCATTCATCCATTGCCTGAGATTTGTTGCACATGTATTGCAGCATATGTGTGGCGCCCAGCACTTATCCTGATCTCCTATTCTGCAGCCAATATGTAAGTTGTAGGCTTTCTTAACCACCACAGTCATATTCCATTTTTGTGATGTAAAAGTCACTTCACCACAAATACAGCAGAAATTATCTGCATTATTAACACAAGTACGATGCATCGCCGAATACGCTGTGATTGACCTATCAGCATAAAATAATGCAAAATAATTTTAAATTTTTCTGTGACTAATACACCTTAATATTTATACTGTCAAGTGATGCATATTTAAATACTGATTGCATCATCTGGTTTTAGACAGATATTTCTATTGGTTGCAAGTAGAGATTATGCAATCTCACGCAAATGTTGCGTAATACACAGTTAATGGCCCCTAATGACTAATAGCATATATCTTAGCAACTAGACCTAATCAGCCATTTTCATTAAGATTTCTATGTTCAGCAGCCTTAAATTAGTTTAGAAGAGCTGCTTTCGTGTCCAAAGCATTTTGGCTGTTGAACTTAGCAACCCACGGTTCCAAAAGCATTGCCAAACAAATGAATATTCAATAACTGTTTGAACTTCATAATGGACAATTCTTGCCTTAGGTCAAGAGGCAAGTCATTCCAAAGTGATGGGACCTTAAAATAAAAGGCACACTTTCTGATAGATTCATACTTAGTTTGGGAAACTGAGTTTAAGATGAGGAGATTTGTATGAATGGCATAGAGTGTGAAGAGTAAGACATGATGAATATCCTTGTCTCAGAGCAGTTTCTCTAAATGCATTAGCTTTGCGCATACCATGACCAGAGCTGTCCTGTCTACTAGGTGGGCTAGGCGGCTGCCTAGGGCAGTAGATCTCTATCTGCGGCAGGCCATGTGCTTCAGCACACATGGCCTGCTGCTTCTGACTCCACAAAGTTATGTCGGAGGGGGGTCAGAAGCGGCAGGCTATGTGTGCCAAAACACATGACCTGCTGCTGAGCTGAGCTGCGCCCCGGACCCTGCCGTAGGAATCAGTGGCAGTGGGTGGATGGTAGCGCAGCTTATCGCACGGGGGAGTGGCACGGCATGAGGGGAGGCACGGCTGGCAGCAGAAACTCTTGGACTGACCATGACCATGACAGTCATAGACCTCTGTGTCCAGGGCCGGTCCAAGGGTTTCTGTCGCCCTAGGCAGAAACCCCAGCCTTGCTGCCACCGACCCCCCACCCAGCTGTTGCCGATTCCGTCTCGGGAGGGGGAGGCGGGCAGTGGCAGAATTTCAAAAAGCAGGTCTGAGTTGAGAGTTTGCTTTTTAGCTAAATGTATCAGTTTCTATGTTTCTATGTATAAAACAATACAGGGTTTTATAGAAACTAGCAAGCCTAAAGCTGCATCAGGAATGTTCTCAGAGCAGAAGTTTTCCTACAGCACTATTATATCCAACCATGCCATGTCTACGGCAAAAGAGAACTTTGTAAATCCAGCCCTTAATGCACCGCTGCAGGACACTCATAAGAACATAAGAAATGTCATACTGGGCCAGACCAAGGTCCATCAAGCCCAGTATCCTGTTTCCAACAGTGGCCATTCCAGGTCACAAGTACCTGGCAGACACCCAGAGTCCACAGCTTCCACAATGCTTGTCCTGGGCTAAGCAGTGGTTCCTTATCGTCCCTCCATTCCAGTCCCGCACCTCTGGGTAGTGCCCCTCCTCCAGCAGCTTTGGAGACTGAACGTGTCATCTTTTGATGACACCCTAGTATATCTAGCTGGCACCACCTACCAGCCCCAGTATTGCTCAGTCTCCAAGCAGCTAGGAGGTGGTGAGCCAGGGTGCTGGGCTCACTGAAGAGAGGATAAGTGTACTTAGTGAGGTTTGGTTTAGTGTAGTGTTTTTTTTACTTGGAAGCCCTGCCTTGTCAGGGTTAGGCTTTGTGGTGGTCTGTGTTTTTTTTTTTTATTTAAAAAGAGGATCGGGGTTCCCTCCCCCCCCCTTCAAGGAACCGGGGCACTGAGGAGGATCCAACGAAGGGGGTCCTCTGAGCTGCTCCTGATCCCGCGAACGGGTGTGGAGTCGCTAGATAAAAGCTGACGAGCAGAGGTTCTTTTTTCCCTCCCCCCCCCCCCCCCGGTGCCAAAGCCCTCTCTGTGCGGCTGAGTGTGGGGCAGAGACAAGGATCGCGGCGATCGGCAGTGGGGAGCGGTCCCTTGCAGCGCAAGTGTCGGCAGTGCTGTGAGTGGGGAGACGGAGGCAGTTGAACAGCGGTGAAGGCCTAGAGCACATGGCACGAGTTCCTGCCGGCACGCGGAGCAACCCGCGGTCGGCCTTTCCGCCCTTGTTGTTTGCACAGCCTGTTTGGGTCTGCGGGCCCGGAAAACGAGCAGCCTTAGTTTGGCCGCGGCATGGGGGAAGCCCGGGGGTCTCTTTAACTGCGTGTGTTAAAAAAAAAGAAAAGAAAAAGCTGCATTTACTTTATTTTTGATTTCTTTTTGGTTTAATTTCTGTAGTTTGCTGTGGCTCTTGGTTTTAAACGGTGGTTTTCATTTATACTGTTAAAAAAACAAACAAACAAACAAACAAAAAAAACAAATAAGAGAAGAGAGGCAAGGGCATACCACGGGGAGTGCTGTCTTCTGGAGCCAGTGAAGCCAGAATGCCAGCAAGGCGCAGTGCCTGATTTGTGGGTCCCATAGGGGGGCAGTCTCGGAGGCTGGAGTCTGTGTTGGTTGTACATAGGAGGCTACCTCTTTGGAGCAGGAGTTACAAGACAAAGGGGGAAACCTCCACTTTGGCAAAGGAGGGCCAGAAGGCAGGGGATCCCATCTTGTCACTAGCGGCAGGGGACCAGGGTCCTTCAGCTACCCCAGGACCATCCACGCCTCTTGTCCATGAAGTTGCTGGCCTCTCTGCTGATTTTTCACCGGAGTTTGTCTTACTGTTGCATAGAGCATTCTGCTTGCGTCAGCAGGGCTTCGCAGAGGGACCGTCTTCGCCATCAATTGGGTTGAAGAGGGCATCAAGCGCAGTGGATGGTGAGTCGGGAGTCCCGGCCAAGAGACTCGGGGGCATGGAGGAGGGACATCCCTCGCCAGAGTCAGAAGGGCCTGATGGGGATGATTTGGATGTGGACTTGGACTACTCAGAAGAGTTAGAAGATGGCGACATTCCGGAAGGGGAAGATCAGGCCAGGCTGGTGAGAGTATTTAGGCGGGAGGAGCTAACTGCGTTCATCTCGGAGTCCTAAAAGATTCTGAATATGCCCACAAGCCTCCCAGCGGAAGAAGAGACTTTGGAGGATCTGCTGCTTGAAGTCACAAGCAGTATTTCCAGTCCACAGAGTGGTTCGGCAGATGATACAGGAGGCGTGCAGACCTTGTCGTGCCTTTACCCACTGCCGGATCAGGAGCGCGAGCTCCTGCGGTTGCCAAAGGTGTAGTGCAGCTCTTAAGGATGCCCAGGATAGGAAGCTGGACATGCTGTTGAAGCATGCCTTTGATATTTCTGCTTTGTCTTTGCAAGTCTCCATTTGTGGGGCTTGGGTGGCTAGAGCTTGCCTCCAGTGGTCGCAAAGGATTCAGGGCCCGGGAAGTTCGGAGCCAGCTATGTCAGGAGAGGCAGCAAAGTTGGAGTCGGGGGCTGCCTATCTGGCAGACGCCCATTATGATCTCATCAGAGGGCTTTCTAAGAGTATGGCTTCTATGGTGGCGGCTCGCTGCTACTTGTGGCTTAGAAACTCGGCGGTGGACAGTTCCTCGAAGGCCCAGCTTAGTAAGCTGCCCTTTAAAGGAAAGCTGTTCTTTGGAGAGGACCTAGAGTAGTTGGTGAAGGACTTAGGAGAGTCCAAAGGGGGTTGTTTGCCCAAGGACAAGCAGAAGCAGAGTCGGAGTACTTCCTTGACTCAAAGCCAGCCAAGGGAGTTTAAATGTTTTCGTAATCCCCGCTTCAACCAGTTCCAGAAGGGCAGATTCGGCTTCCGAGGAGCAGGTAGAGGCTTTGGCGCCTCCGGTTCCTCGGTGCCAGTAAGAGCGAGGGGGGCTCAGGCAGAGGTAGGGCCCATGGGAGGTCAGCTATGGGATTTTTACGCTGCCTGGGCCCAGATCACTTCCGACCAGTGGGTCCTGGAGGTGGTCAGAGGGATGCACCCCATAAGGGAGTGTTTTATTCAGTCCCCTGCAAGGCTCAGGGCAAGATGAAGGCGGTAAGAGAAACTTTGACATGTCTGTTTCAACTACGAGCTGTCAAACCGGCGCCGGTAGATCAGTACGGATGCGGTTCATACTCCATTTATTTTGTGGTGCCCAAAAAGGAGGGCTCCTTTTGCCCGATTTGCGACCTCAATGGGGTCAACCGCTGTCTGCGGGTTCCGCACTTCCACATGGAAACGTTGAGATCGGTGATAGTGGTGGTAAGGAGCGGGGAGTTCTTGACGTCTCTAGATCTCACGGAAGCATATCTTCACATTCCCATAAGGCAAGATCACCACAGATTCCTTCGTTTTGTAGTACCAGTGGGGCATTTCTAGTTTTGGGCGTTGCCTTTTGGCCTGGCTACAGCGTCTTGCACTTTCACCAAGGTCATGGTGGTGGTGGCAGCAGCGCTTCTCGAGGAAGGAATCCTTGTGCACCCGTACCTCGACGATTGGCTAATTCGGGGCAAGTCCAGGGAGGAAAGCGAAAAAGCAACAAGGAAGGTGGTAGAGTTCCTCCACAGGCTTGGTTGGTTGGTCAATCTGTCCAAGAGTCATTTGACTCCCAACTAGGATCTGGAAATCTGGGAGCTCGCTTCGACACCCGGGTGGGCAGGGTGTTCCTGCCAAGGGCATGGGTGTAAGGGCTGCGAGACCTAGTATGTCGATTCCTGGACAAGTGGAGCCCATCGGCCTGGGATTACTTGCAAGTTCTGGGAGCCATGGCGGCTACGATCGAGTTGGTTCCATGGGCAAGGGCACATATGCATCCATTGCTGAGGGTGTTGCTCTGTCGGTGGTCCCACCAGAGTCAGCCGCTGACCCAGCTGCTCCAGTGTCCACCGGAAGCCAGGAGGTGTCTCAGGTGGTGGCTGCGACTGGGAAATTTAGAGAAGGGCATGCCCCTCGAAACTCCAAAGTGGGTCACAGTGGTTATGGATGCCAGTTTATCCGGCTGGAGGGCTCATTGCGAAGGTCACTTTGCACAAGGGCAGTGGGGGCCCTTGGAGATTCATTGGTGGATCAACAGGCTCAAGATGAGGGCAATGTCTCTGGCCCTGATCAGTTTCGAGGAAATCCTGAGAGGGAAAGCAGTGAGGGTCTTCTCGGACAATGCGACAACGGTAGCGTATGTGAATCAGCAGAGGGGTATGGGCAGTCCCGCCCTGGAGAAGGAAGCTGACAGATTGTTCGGTTGGGCAGAAGCCCGGCTGCAGGCTGTGTCAGCAGAGCATGTAGAAGGAGTCCAGAATGTGCAGGCAGATTTTCTCAGCCGAGTTCGGGTGGACTCTGCAGAGTGGTGCCTCAATCAAGGAGTGTTCAAGCAACTGGTACAACGCTGGGGTGAACCGGTCATGGACCTGATGGCAATGTTTGACTCCGGCCAGAGCCGGGCGGTTTTTCAGCAGGCAGAGAGAACGAACGTCGGAGGGTCTCAACACCCTTGTTCAGAGGTGGCCCGAACAGGGACTTCGCTATGTGTTCCCTCTGTGGGCACTCATAGGAAGAGTGCTACAAAGGATAGAGGCGCATCGGGGGTTGGTAGTTCTGATCGCTCCTGATTGGCCTCAGCGTCCTTGGTATGCCGATCTGGTTTGTCTACTGGCGGCACGATCGTGGCGGCTCCCACTGCTCAAGGACCTGCTAATACAAGGACCACTTTCAGTGCCCCAGGTGGATCGATTCTCGCTTACAGCCTGGATCTTGAGAGGGCAAGGTTGAGGAAAAGAGGGTATTCAGGGCGGTCATAGTGACCCTGTTACATGCTTGAAGGAAATCCACATGTCTCGCGTATATTTGAGTCTTGGTGTGAAGATAGGCGGCTACGTCCGGCCGCGGCTTCAGTTCCAGATGTTCTAGCCTTCCTACAGGCAGGTTTTGACAAGGGGCTGGCGGCTAGCTCCTTACGCGTGCAGCTGGCAGCGATTGCTTGTTATCGAGGTAAGATCCAGGGGAGGCCTTTGGGGTTGCATCCTGATGTGCTTAGATTTTTGAGGGCTGTTTTACATCTCCAGCCTCCACGGCGGGGGGTGGTGCCTTCATGGGATCTCAACCTCATACTTAATGCCTGGTTGGGGAGCCGTTTGAACCCCTAGGGCAGGCTTTTCTAAAGGATCTGATGCTGAAGACCGTCTTTCTGGTGGCGATCTGTTCGGCATGCAGGATTTCGGAGCTCCAGGCCTTGTCTTGCCAGGAGCCATTTAATTCTTTTTCTAAGGAGAAAGTTGTTTTGAGGCCGGTGCCTTCCTTTTTCCCTAAGGTCATGTCAGTTTTTCATGTAAACCAAGAGGTTTCTTTGCTGGTATTGACTGACGGTAAGGATGGGCCGTTATCGAAGCAGTTGCAGGCGCTGGATGTAAGGAGGGTCCTCTGAAGATATTTGAAGAGGACTGAACCGTTTTGAAAGTCGGATAGGCTTTTTGTTTTGTTTGGAGGGCCGTGCAAAGGCGAGGCTGCGGCGAAGGCGTCCATTTCAAGGTGGATCCGGGAAGTGATCACATCGGCGAATATTCTGAAGGGCAAACCTGTGCTGGCAGATTTGAGAGCACATTCCACGAGAGCACAGGCGGCCTCCTGGGCTGAATATAGTTTGGTTCCGCCTGTGGATATCTGCAGGGCAGCGACTTGGTCATCGCTGCTTACTTTCACTAAGCATTATCGCCTGGATCTCCAGGCGGCGAGGGATGCTCTCTTTGGATCGGCAGTGTTTCAGGCCGGTTGTGCGGGTCCCTCCCATTAAGGTACTGCTCTGTTACATCCCAGAGGTGCAGGACTGGACTGGAGGGACGATAAGGAAAGAGAAATTAGACTTACCTGCTAATTGTAGTCCCGAATCCCTCCCTATTGCCGTGCTGGTGGGGCGCCTTGGTCCTGAAGCCGGTAGTTAGGTTCCAGAGATTCTTCCCTCCACTTAACTATCAGTTGCTACTCCCCAAGGTGGGGGGGGGGGGGGGTGGCACAGATAGAGTGCACTGATGTCTCTTTTCCTGGAGGGGAGGGGTCGGGAAACCCTTCCTGGGGAGGGGGAGCATGATGCAGGCTTACTGTAGAGATGGTTGGTTGGTTTGTTTGAGTTTTGGTTGCACTTAGTAGTTACTCCTGTGAGTCTGCTTTGTAAGGACAATACAGGGGCTGGTAGGCAGTGCCAGCTAAATATACCAGGGTATCACAAAAGATGACACGCTCAGTCTCCAAAGCTGCTGGAGGAGGGACATTACCCAGAGGTGCGGGACTGGACTGGAGTTCCTCAAGGAACTACAATTAGCAGGTAAATCTAATTTCTCTATTTCCCAGGTCCTCTTTAATAATGGTTTATTAAAGTATTTAGCCTCCTCCACCTTCTCATATCTCTCTTTATTTAGACAGTTTTGTATACCACCTTATCCTTCAATTAGAGTGGTCAACAAGACATTGGGAGGCATACATTCAACAGGAGGAGATACAATTCACATATGTAAAACACTATCTACTTATAGGTCTAAATGGGGATGGGCGGTTGGGGCTAAATGGTGAGGGTAGCTAGTGGTCCACTTGGGTGGTATCTAGTGCTTGGCAACTTAAGGTGGTTGCTCATAGGTCTCGATGAAGAGATGGGTCTTGAGAACTTTGCGGAAGTCCTTGGTATCATTTAGGGTCCTTAAGTCCATGGGGAGGGAGTTCGATAATGCAGGCTCCAGTAGCGAGGGAGCTCTCTTAGATGTTACTTGCTTAGTCTTGTGATAACCTGTGGGTAAGGTGATCCTGTTGTCATTGTTGGTTCTTCTAGGCCTGTTACTGACATCCTTGGTTATTACATCCTGGAGCGCATCTGCAGAGCGGTGGTATTGCTTCCATGAGAGACAGCGTAGTTACTCATCTCTAACAGGTGTTCTTGGGGACAGTAGAAATCAGTCCTCACATATGGGCGACGTCGGCATCGACTGAGCCCTTGTGGAAACTTCTCCCAGCTTTCAAAGAAAGCCTTTTGGAGATGCCACCATGCATGTGTGGTCCCTTCCTTCCTGCCCAAGAATGGCATCTTAGTCAAATGACATAGCTAGCCGACAAAGAAGATGGCAAAAATATATATACAGCAACTCAAATGGGAGGAGGGAGGGTTGTGCGGACTGGTTCCTGCTATCCCTGGAGAACACCTGTTACAGGTGAGTAACTATGCTTTCTCCAGGAACAAGCAAAAAGTCAGTCCTCACATATGGGACTCCCTAGCTACAGGCTACCAAAATCCCAGCACAGTTACTCACCTGTAACAGGTGTTCTCCAGGACTCAGTCCTCACATATGGGTGACATTGGTGCCGACAAGAGCCCTTGCAGAAGCATTTCCCAGCCCCCAAAGAAAAAACTACACAGCCTTCAGCACCCACTTCACCCATTCTCTCTTTTATTCTCCCACCTTGTTGTCACCCAGTCTCCTCTCTTTTTCATATCCCTCTTACCCACCAGTCTCCCTCCTCTCCCAGCAAGCTTTTTCAACCCAGAAAGCTAGTCAGCCAGTTTTCCGAGCCCCTAAACATCCACTTTCAATGTAGACAGCAACATCATCATCAAGTTAGCCTTCATCACTCAGCTAGTACCTCCTCACAGCCACTGCCCATAGCTAGCTAGCTATGGATTGTGTAAATCATTGATTTTTATGGACAATATACAAAACTGCAGGATTATATATGCAAATATTTAGAATGAATTGAAGGCCAAGATGAACAAGATTATCTGCTTAATAGTGTATTTATTTGTATTTATTTAACACTAGAAACCCCAAATGGAATTTTACCTAGAAACCCCAAAGTGCGTCAATTGACGGTTATCACGACGACTTGTGTTTAGCATGAAATGCAGATGTGAATTAATGTGAAGTTACTTATTTGTTAAATACATGCAGTATGACGTCATTACATGACGTCATCGTGTGTTTATTGTTTGTAATGTCGGAGTAAAACTGTAAACGGTGATTGAGATGCTCCACCTAGTGGGAACATGAATTTATACCTAGAAGCCCCAAAGTATGTCAATTGACGCATCCAAGACAATTGAGTGCGTCAAGTGACGTACTTTTGGGGCTTCTAGGTATAAATTCATTTTCCCGCTAGGTGGTGCATCTGTCATTAATTTTCGATGCACATATTTGAACATCTTGACCTTGCTAACAAAGTCATGGAATATGACTGACATGGTTCTAGCAGTGGCGCTGGTATACAACTTCAAAGATGCATTTGCGTCAATTGACGCACTTTGGGGCTTCTAGTGTTAACTGGGCTTATATACTGCTTTTCTACCAGTCAAAGTGGTATACATTCAGGTACTGTGTATATATATATTTCCCTTGTCCCAAAGGGCTCACAATCTGTTTTTGTACCTGAGGCAACGGAGGGTTAAGTGACTTTCCCAAGGATAACAAATGCTGCGAGAAAGAGACCCGGAAGTACGTGTCTGTCATGGGCTCCTAAGATGATTCATCAGTGGAAGAAGGTGATGATTATGAGTGGGATGTTTTTTAGTTTAGAGGCAAAAGATGGATCCTGTGTTAACAGGGAGGGAGAACTTGCTCTCACTATCATGCCAATATCCTGGCGGCACAAGGTCACAAAGGACTGTTATAGTAGGAGCCCATAATGGTATTCAGTTTACTTGTATGATACCATCTACAGTAATTAACATCTCTGGAGTAGAATTATCTCCTGATGAGATTAGGATACTTCAGTTGGGTTTATCATTTGTGCTTTCTCCCCGGGATGATTTGTTTAAAGCCGTCCCACAGAGGACAGTGGATCCATATATTGCAGTATTTCAGGATTCAGTCAATAGAGATGTGGAACAACTAAGGACTGTAAGAGAAAGATCTAACCTGACTCCATCCGTTTGGAGAATCATGCAAAAATCTGCGGATATGGATAGATATAATTATTAAATCAGCAGATAAGGGAAGGCTACAGTGGTGAGGCATGTCCAACAATATTTCATACACCTTGACAAACAGCTAATAGTTTGGGTTTTTTTTAATTTAAAAAAACTCACAGCTGATTCTATATGAGAGTTAAAAAAGGAGACTGAATATGACAGGCATTTGAGCATAAATTAATTTCAAAGGGGGTGGTTATTAAAGCTTTAGTCACAATTTGGAGATCCGAAAACATTCATGCAGACATCCAAATCAGAGGTCCCCAGAGCCATTTTACAAATGGTTTTTAAAGACTACATTGTTGCTGGGATGTCCAAATGGGCAGGGGTTGTGTCTGGGTCAGTGCAATGGATTTAGAGGTCCCCACTTGATTTCAGAAACATGCTCCTGGCATGAATAGGCATTAGGAAAGTGCTCATTTTGACTGTAAATGTAAAACATCCAGACGGTGCAGAGCTAAGTGACACATTGAGTAGCAATGGTGTTTGTACCCTGGCTTTCTCTGATTCAGATGATGCAGTGTGTTGTGGGGTTTTTTTTTTTTTTTTTTTTTTTTAAAGTGAGGATATCCCTTCCAATGTGCTAGAAGGGCATTTCAGCGAGTTAAGTATGCTAATCATTTATTGCAGTTGTACCATGACAGAGGGAAGAGAATCAAGTGCAATTCACCTCTGTCTTAACAATTTCATCAGAGATGATTAAAGTCAAGGATATCATTAAAAGACACTGGCACATTCTTCAACATTATTCAGTTTTACACAATCCACCTTTTTTAGCCTACTAGCATGATGTCAACTTGAAGAAACATTTTGTGAGTTTTTAGAGAAGTCTACTACAGGGTTCATTATTTACTACCTTATAAAGACTGGAAACGGTTCAGAGGAAGGCGACCAAAATGATTTAGAACCTATGTCAGAAGACTTATGAGAAGAGACTTGAAGACCTAAATATGTACACTCTGGAGAAGAGGAGGGACGGGGGATATGATTAAAACCTTTAAATACTTAAGAGTATTAATGAACAAACAAACCCCTTCCAAAGACGGGGAAGCTGTAAAACTAGAGGGCATAACATGAAGCTGCAAGGGGGTAAACTGAAAGGCAATGTCAGGAAATACTTTTTCACTGAAAGGGTGGTGGATGCTTGAAATGCCCTCCTGATGGAAGTGGTAGGGGCAAACCACATGACAGAATTCAAAATGTCATTGGACAGACATAGTGGATTCTTTTATAGCAACATGATGAAATCAAAATAAGCATAATTATCTCTTATAGCTGAACAAATAAGGATGACCTATACGGTGTGGTGGGTACACCTCTAAACAAAGGCCTGGGGAGGGGTGACCTGCACGGAGCGGCAGGTGCACCTACTCTTGCCACCTTTGCTGGGCAGACTAGATGGACCATACTGGTCTTTATCTGCCATCATATACAATGTTACCATGTGATCACTGACAGTTGTACTCATAAATGCTTCTGGACAATGCATTGTTTTGTTTATACTCAATTAGAGACCTGTATTATGTTTTTCATGTACGTATTGCACAACTGGATCAAATGCAAATTAAAAGTTTCAGAAAAAGGAATGCTAGTTGATTATAGTACGCAGAAATATCAAAAAGGAGAAAAGAAAAGGTAAAAACAAATCGGATAAAGCATCACCATGCTCCTGATTGAACGGCCATCTCACAGTGGGGAAGTTCAAAGAAACAATTAAAATGAGTTTTTTTTCAGATCCTGATTTGAAACTCTTCAATGTAGAAGACAGGTGGAGATGAAAGAGGAGACTATTCCAAAGGAAGAGAATGATGAAGAAAAAGGCAGAACGGCGAGTGGAATTATATTTGGCTTATAAGGAGGGGGTATACACAACTGATTATTAAAGAGTGAAGGGTAGGTGATAGAGAGTAAGGGCTAATGAGGGAAGACAGATAAACTGGGGCTTCATTATTTATTACCTTAAGAGTGATGGAAAGAATCTTGAATTGGATTCGTGCTGTGATCGGAAGTCAATGGTATTGGATTAGTACTGGTGTAATGTCATATTTCTGAGTATTAGAGAGAAGATGAACTGCCATATTTTGGACTGACAAGACGTTTTAAAGCATACTCCAGGGAGATCGGCATAAACAGTATTACAGTAGTCAGGGCAGCTCATTTTAGGCTTTGAATAACTGTAGCCTGAGCTGAGGGATCAAGGTATGGACAAATTGCATAGATGTGATGAAGAGTATTGAAGGAGGATTTACTCCTGAGCTAATTTTCTGGGAAAAGATAACTTTGTTTCAGAAATGACACCAAGATATATGTGGGGAAGATTGTACACATGTTGTACTTATGCATGATTGAATATAAGATTAGGATTGTCAGCCAGGATCAAAGTGTGCTGGTAGAGTTACAATATGCTCGTGGCAATGACGTTAATTTGAAATTATGGCGCCATGGAACATAATTGGATTTTAAATTAAATACAGTGGTACCCAATAGGCTAAATGCAGAAAATGAGTGGCCTGCATGTTAAGTAACAAGAATGCTGATGCAGCAGTGCTGAGGAAAATGGCACATCATTTTCCTTAAATGGCGGCGACTAGTTGTAAAAGAAAATGCTGACTTTAGAAGCTACACGACAAAAGTAGAACTAGAAAAAAAAAAACTAAGGAACTCTGTTCTGTACAACACTCTCTCAGAACGATAACACAACCCCCCCCCCCAAATAATTAAAAAAACATTCACAACATTATTAAACAGGGGGGGTATCAATACCAGTTCAAATCTGGCAAGCTAAAGGACTTCCTCTAGTATATGAATACTGTTCAGAGTCCACCAATGCCATCTAATATGTATCATCTACCCCGTGTTCACCACATGTGAACAGTGTATTGCAAAAATAAGCATTTGTAGATCTCCAAAAATTCAGGATCCTTTAGACTTTGGAAGCTTTGCATCGTTGAAGAGTTGGCAGAAAATTCAAGGCTGTTTTGAAATTCACATGCTCCCAAACGTAGGTGTATGCCGAAATATCAATATCTGATGCGTGAGCAAGATAAGTGCAATGAAATAGCAGTGTGTAAAGTTTGCTAAGTAATATTCAGTATTACTGGCATTCTTTGCATCCTAAATGGCTAGAGTGGCATGCTTTAGTGATAATAGTGTGTATGGTGAATGAATGGCACATGGTGTTAATGCACAAGACATTTAAAAAATAGCAACAAATCTTTGGGAGGCAATCAAAGAGAAATAGTAGCATACAGTATATGTTGCCGATTCCTCTTTTTTATATATATAAATGTATGTTGAAGAAAATGTGAGGAGCATAAGAATGCATCTGCAATTTTTTACAATAAGGGCCCCTTATGTATAATATGTGGCTGTAAACAGGGGTTTTGCCCATGTAAAATTCATTTATTATAGTGGTGTGGCATTAGCCATCAAAGGTCTTATCACCATGGCTGTAAAAAATATCCTGACTCTTACCTTAATTCTTTCAGTCAGGCCTTCATCACCTCTTTATAAGTGTCCACATTAAATAACGGATGACTGCTGGATAGGTTGGCTTTTTTTTTTTGTGTGTAGAAATTTTATTGATTTTAAAGAAATACTACAACTGCCCAGTACAGCAGATGAAAGTCTGCGGCACACAGCATACGATATAACAATTATAGAAGATCACCTGGACTCATGAGAACTTACATTTATAACACAACTGCTAGCATAACAAGTGCAACTATGCCCCTCCCAAGAAGCCAAAAGCAAGACTCCCCCAATACCCCAACCAACCCCCCTTCCCTTTTAAAAACTCAACCAGAGGAGATAGCAGAACAAGGAATGGGGGTAGGCTCTGCTGGGAGAAAGACAGACAGAAAGTGGAGGAACTTTTAACTGAAGCCCAATCAAAGAGATCTGGAGGTAGCGGGGAACATTAGAGATATAATCAAGAGCTCAGGCCCCACCCAGAAGTCATAGAAACTCCATCATATTCCCCCTCACACAACTGCCCTACTGAACTACCAACCCTGCTGCCCCCACCACCTCCCCTTTCCATAACAATACTGTAGATTGTGTACTTGGGGTACCGAGGGACTATTTAAAAAGGGGAGAGAAGAAGAAAGATAAACCGCTAGGGTACTAATATACAGCATTCCGAGGGGAGCACGAACCCATTCAGTCACTTAGGTGGTGGAGTCTCTGTTTGGAAGAATCACAGATTCTTCCCCATCCCTTCCCACCCATCACTCCAGAGACTGCTTCCCAGGTTCTCCCATCAAACATATCCAAACATGCCATATTTTGTAGCAGAGTAAGAAACAGCAAAGAGAAACAGAAAGAAAGTGAGCAATGTAACGCCAGACCTCATCAGGGAAGCTTAATAGTGTCCATCTCTTGATCATGCTGGTCATCTCCTGGAATTCCCGAGTTGACGGTGGGTGCCAAGGACCTTCCGTGCTTTGGGATGGAGGTCACCCAGTCCCACTTCGGTCGACCTAGTGTGCATTGCCCTTCCTTCTGAAGGATGTCCACCATATCTAAACAGACCTCCAAATCTACAATCTTGTGCTGGACATGGGAATCCCCACCTTTTTACTTAACTTCTTCAAGAGAAATCCATTAAGTCAAAGGCTTAAAACGTTTCCTGCACTCCAGCATGAATTGAGAGAGGTCCAGATAAATCTGTACCTTGTCCCCTGGAATGTGATGGAGCGCTTCCCCCTTCAGGCTCTGCAATAGCCACACTTTTTATCTTTGAAAGAGTGGAAACGGGCTATAATGGGCCTCAGGCAGGAAGCTGGTCCAGTCCTTGAACCGATGCCCCGGTGTTTCCTTTCTATTTTGACTGGTTCCAAGATGCCGGGGACACAAAAGAAGTAAAGTTGCTGGACCAGCTCCCCATTGTCCTCTGTCACCAGCTGTTTAAGGGATCCCCAGAATCCCAATATTGTGGTGCTGCTGTCGATTTTCTAAATCATCATGTCGCTCCCATAGATGTACTGGGTGCAGAAGGCCCAACTGCCGCACCACTCCCTGCTCGTGAAGTCCTGTGCAGTGCTGCAGAAGTTACAAGACCCACTTGTTGCCTCCTAGCAGGAAGCAGAGAACCGTTGATAGGTTTGGTAGGCGCTGCTTTCAGGTTTTCATGCTCATGTAAGACTAATAAGTGAAAATATTTTTTCACTCAACCCATAATCAAACTCTGGAATTCATTGCCGGGAGGATGTAGTAAAAGCTGTCAGTATATCTGGGTTTAAAAAAGGTTTGGACAATTTTCTGGAGGAAAGGTCCATAAACCAAAGAGGACCTGGGAAATCCACTATTTGCCCCTGGACAAGCATTGTGGAACCTGTGTGCCTTTTTGGGGACCTGCCAGATACTTGTGACCTGGATTGGCCACTCCTGGAAACAGGATACTGTGCTTGATAGACCTTGGTCTGACCCAGTATGGCATTTCTTTTGTTCTCATAGCCCAGGTCCTTTCATACAAACGGGAGGAGTGGCCTAGTGGTTGGGGCAAGGTACCTCAGGCCGGAAGGTTGGGGGTTCAAATCCCACTAGAGGACAGCAACCTTGGGCTGGAAGGACTGGGGTTTCTAGTCCCACAGGTGTTCCTTGTGGTCTTGGGCAAGCCACTTAACCCTCCATAGCCCATGTTCCCTGTAAAATAGTTATCTCCAAGTTATAATGCCCTGTTCAAGGTAATTTCAGTTTGTTTGGGACATCATGGGGGACCTGAGCGAGCTCTGCTCCCTCATCCTGGCAGAGTGCCTGGAGAATTTCCATACCCTGGGTAGGACATAAGAACATGTCCAAGTATATGGTGCAGGTCATATACAACACATTAGATTCAGTGGGCAGGGTGGTGGCAATGAGCATCAATGCCCGCTGGCTGGCTTGAGTCCAGTCCTTTGACCTGGAGCAGTGGATCCAGGACAAGCTGGTGGACATGCTGTGCACTGGGGAGAACCTCTTCAGCAAGCCTATGCAGGAGAGGGCTGCTGAAATTGAGACTGAGCAGGTGACCATTTCCTGCCTTTCTGCAAGACAGTGGATCCTGCCAAAAAGAAACATCAGGGGAAGAAGTCCTTCTACAAGCCCAAGTGCCACTACTATCCAAGTTCTCAGGGGGCTCAGCCAAAGGCACATCCTTAGGGGCAGCCTTGCCGGGTAAAGCTGCAGAAGGCCCAACCCTTACCCCAGCCACAGCCTGGGGGTGAATTTAACATCTTCCTCAGGAGCATAGCCAGACATCCAAGAGGTACCCTCTCATGTGGGTGGTCACCATCTATTTCGCACACAGATGGGCCCTTATCACTACGGACACCTGGGTGCTACTGTTTGTTCAGGACTGATATCTGCTGCATTTTGCCTAGCTCCCACCTTCCGTCTTTCCCGGGGAGTATCCTCTAGCCCTCCAACACCGTGGCCTCTTCCAAGCAGAGGTCACCGCTCTGCTGGCTGATCTCTCCATTGAGCCAGTGCCTCAGGAGCAGACAGAGTGGGGGGTTTAACTCACTCTACTTCCTTGTCCCCAAGAAGATGGTAGGTTCAGGCCCATCCTCAGCCTAAGGGACCTGAACTGCTTTCTGATCCAGGAAAAGTTCAAGATGGACTCCCTGGGAATCCTGCTAAAGGGTGATTTGGCTATGCTCCTTGGATCTGAAGGATGCGTACACACACAACCCAGTCCACCCCTCACATAGCAATTACCTGTGTTTCATGTCAGGTGGCCAGTACTTTCAGTACCAGGTACTGCCCTTCAAACTGGGGTCCATCCCCAGGGTTCTCACAAAGTGTCTAAACATAGTTACTGCGTACCTTCAGACCCCGGGGTCTTTGTCTTCCCTTACTTAGACGACTGGCTAATCAAGATTTCCATGCCCAAAGGCGTGCAGCATTCAGCACACCTGATGATACAGATGCTTGAGCGACTCTGGTTTGTAGTCACCTGCCCAAAGTCTCATCTACAGTCATCAAAGAAGCTAGAATTCATCAGGACCCTCCTGGACACCATGTGGGCCCAAGCCTTCCTCCCAAAGGACCGCTTGCAGCATCTTGTGGAAGTGGTCTCCTCCTTCCGCCAAAGGTGACACACCATGGCACAGGGGATGCTACACATGCTTGGCCACATGGCCTTCACGGTGCATGTAACCCTCTTGGCCCAGCTCAGGATGTGCCAGGCCCAGTAGATCTTGCCCACCCAGTGGATACAGACTACAGGTTGCCTCAAGGATTGAGTGGCTGTTATTGTGCCACTGGTGGAGTCTTTCAGATGGTGGCTGGAGCCATGCCACCTGCTCCAAGGTCTCCTGTTCCAGTTGTCGCCACCCCACTGGACGCTCACCATTGATGCATCCAAGCTGGACTGGGGTGCATGCCTGGATGGCCTGTGGACACAGGGCCTTTGGTCCAAGCAGGATAATCTGCACCAGATCAATTTTCTGAAGATGGAGGTGATTGCAAATGCCCTCAGGGCCTTCCAGGACCTCATGGCCAACCAAATAGTTCTCATCCAGACAACCAAGTGGAAGTGTTCTACATCAACAAGCAGGGGGGTATGGGCTCGGTGACCCATAGCATGGAGCTGCAGGCGACCTACCTACCTGGGGAGCTCAACTTGCTGGCGGACTATTTCAGCCGGGTCCTCCAGCTGCATGAGTGGACCCTCAACAAGAGGGTTGTGGGGCATATCTTTTAGGAGTGGGGAAATCTGTCAGTGAACCTCTAAGCCTACTTGCACATTGCGCAGGTGGACCACTTATGTTCCCGCATAGCTGCGAGAAACAGGCTGGCATCAGATGCCTTCTTCCTGAACTGGGAGGGGAGGACCTGCTTTATGCTTATCCCCCAATTCTGCTGATAGCAAAGATGCTTCTCAAGCTTCAAGCGGACAAAGGGACCATGATTCACATTGCCCCGTACTGTTTTATTTTATTTTCTTATTTACTTAACATTTTTATACCGCGCTTTCCAAAGGATCAAGCATGGTTTACAAAAAACAAAGATATGAATAGTACAAATAAAACGGGTACTTATTCAGTTACATGGAATGTTATAGATCTATTTACATTGGTGAATCAGATGCGGAACACATAACAGTAAAAACTATATACAGTTTTAGTTTGCTTTAACAAGACATTACAATCCTGTTGCTATAATATGTTTGCTGCTCTATTTGCTCTGGGGTGTGTGTGTGTGTGTGTGTGTGATTTTTGTCTGCTTGTATGTCAGTGTTTGGTTGTGAGCCATAGTGTAGAGTAAAAAGGTGTGTTAATTTTTTTGCAGAATGTCTTAATGTCTTTCAGTTCTCTGTTTCAGGTAGATCGTTCCAGAGGATTGGGGCAAAGTGTGAGAATGCTTTGTTAATTTTTTGGCTTTCTCTGCTGTTCCTGCTATCCGGCTGGGAACTGATCCTGCTGGGTTATGAACCCGACCTCATCTGTCAGGAGAGCGGCGCCCTGCTGCACCCAAACATTCAAACCCTGGCCCTCACAGCTGGATGCTGAGCAAATAATCCTGTCTGCCTTCAACTTGTCCGGGAGATGGCAGATGTAGTCCTGGCCTCTCACAGGGATTCCACCCTGCGTTCCTGCACCTTCAGGTACACAGGTTCTTGCTGTGGTGTGTGAACAGGATACTGGACCCCTTCTTGTGCTTGGTGGAAGGCTTGCTGGAGTACCTCCTGCATCTCTCCAATTTGGGCTTCAAGTCCAACTCTGGGCGCACATGAGTACAAAAAGCATTTCATTTTTAACGCAGTGACGAGCTTGTTAGCACCTCTTAACTTTATTTTGTTAAGAGGAGAAATTGCATTTGTTTCTGTTCTCCAATGTTGCACTACATGCAGACTCTGGTTTCTCAGGATTTCCATTTCAGTTTTTGACTGCACCTTTTTTTCCCTTTCTGGTCACTTATTCTGTATTTGGTAAGCTTTTTGTCTGTCTTCTCTGTGTGACTGAGGTGAGATATTTTGCTAGTATGTAGTGTCTCTGGGACTGATGGCCGTCTGCTTTATTCTGTTTTCCCAGTAGATGTATTGGTGTTCTAGGGTCCATTGCTATACTAGCAGTGCTGCTTTTTTAATTTTTCATTATAGGTGGTTGCTGTTTGAGTCTTGGGAATTAATGTTATGATATGGTAGCTTTGTTACATAGATTTGAGTGTCTTTCTAGCAGGATAAGATATCGTTTCACAGTGGAGTCGGTTCCTTGCTCTGCACGTCTTTGCTAGGACAGTTTCTGTGGACATAGAGTATGTGTTCAGAACTCAAGGTGCAGGATGTACATTGGGGTTCATTTTCATCTTATATAGACATCCGACTTGGTTAAATGATGCAAGTGAATAATTGCAATGTTAGCTTTACTGGATGCTTGAAATTAGTGAGCTTTATTGCATAGAAGGCCTCAAGGCCCCTGGGACATTTTCTTGTAGTGTCCTTTACAAAGCATTCTCGCTTCCCTTCCCTTGCCCCAAATTGATCAGTCAAACTATGACTGTGTATTGTATTGACCCAATTAAGACAAGTTGTGCTTTCAAAAGGTGTGCTTCAAATAGCCCACCCTATTAGGAAGTAGCCCCAATCAGTAATGATAGTTCCTCCCATGGGGCCTAAACTTATTAAAATAGTGGCTCTTTATATTGGATATGTGTCTGGGTCCCAGGTTGAATTAAGTGATTAAAAACTGCAGCTATTCCTTTCATGCCAGTGCTTGCTGAAGCAGTGCTAGTGGTTTTCTTTAGGCTAGGACAGCTACAGACACCAGAGGCCTGTTTCTAGCCATCAGTGCAACGTGGTACCCAGTGATTTTCCACCTCTGCACCAAAAATAAATTAGCCAAATGGTTAGAGCATTGACTTGGGAACCAAAAGACCAGTGTTCATTTCCCACTATAGCACTCCTTGTGGCTTTGGGCAAGTCACTTAACCCTCCATTGCCACAGAAAAAAAATCTTAGTCATCAATGTCCCTGTTTAATGCACATTACCAAGTTTAAGTTACAATGTAAACTGCTTTGACTGAAATGATAAAGCGGTTAAAAATCCATTAAATAAATTGCACCCTGAATGATGCACCATGGTATTGATTTTATTTTATTCGAGTTTTATTCATTGCTTATATACAGACATGTCTATGCATCTTTCTCTAATCAGGAAAGCATTATGGAAATATCTGTATATAAAGATCAAATACAAACAAATCCTTTGGTCAAAGTAAAACAAAAATATGAATTAAAAATCCAATTTACAATTGAAAAAAAGCTTGATAGCTTCCAAGCAAGCATAAACCAAATGAGAGTTTTGCTTCTGAGCGCGTCAAGCGTGCAGATCACCACCGTTGTTTGGACTGACTGTCCTCTCAAGGCCTTCTGGATCCATTGCAATCTGGCTTTTGTCCTCTACATTCAATAGTAATTGCTCTTGCTAAAGTTTCTAATGACTTGTTCCTCACTAAATCCAAGGTCCTTTTATGCGATCTTCTTGGCCTTCCTGCTGTTTGACACTGTTGATCATAACCTTCTCCCTTGACACCTTGTTCTCCCTTGGCTTTAGGGACCCTGTTCTGACCTGGTTTTCTTCTCATCTCTCACATCACACCTTTAGTGTACAGTATGTTCTGGTAGATCCTCTTCTACCCTCAGCCCACTCTAGGTCAGTGTACCTCGGGTCCCAGGTCCTCTCTTTTGCTCTTTCTACACTCACTCTGTTGGTGCACTCATCTCCTCCCATGGTTTTCAGTATCATCTTTATGCTGATGACTCTCAACTACCTCTCTACACCTGAAATCTCTCCAGGAACGAGGACCATATCTCAGCCTGCTTATCTGACTGGCTTCCTGGATATTCCACTGCTATCTGAAATTGAACATGGCTAAAACAAAGCTCCCCATCTTTCTCCCCAAAGCCACCTCTCACTCACAGCAGTTCTGGACTGATCACTGCACACAAATCCGAGGTACCACAAAATAAGCACAATTCTTGAATAGAGATCGTCACTGCATTAAGTTACTACAGATTTATAACACTTAAAGTTTGTAATGATAGTTTGTAAAATTAAGAGTTCTTAGGTTTCTTAGATCTATTTTCATTCATTTGATCTTTAAAAGTATACAGTATACGAGCAGTCTGGCTGTAACGTGCGCTGCGGCTTTAATATGTTTTCTTGTGATCTTATGTGAAATACTCCATGACACAAGTTTTTTTGGCAATAGTGCTACAAGCATCTTCAGAAAATAACAACAGCTTGCCTTTTTTGCCTCTGTTCCTTCCTCTTCTGCCTATTTGGTTTCCTTTCTGTCCTAAAATGACTCATTTACAATATCTTTATTTCTTAAAGTATGCATTGTTTATGTAGCCAGTTTTTCAAAATTTATAAATTGATCCATATTTCAATTTTTCATACTAAATTTATGGTTCACATGCAGCTGAAATAATATGCTGAATATTGATAATAAGCAGTAATAATAATGGGTGATTTCAATTACCCCGGTATTGACTGGGTCAATGTCACGGCAGGACATGCTAGGGAGATAAAGTTCCTAGATGAAATAAATGGCTGCTTCTTGGAGCAGCTGGTTCATGAACCGACCAGAGGGGAAGCCATATTAGACCTAGTCCTTAGTGGAACACCAGATCTAGTGCAAGAGATAAGGGTGTTGGGGCCACTTGGCAATAGTGATCATAGCATGATCGCCTTTGATTTAATTAGTGGAGGAGGGATAGTAAGGAAATCCACAGTACTACCTTTTAACTTTCGAAAGGGAGACTATGATAAAATGAGGAAAACAGTTAAACTAAAAGGAGCAGTTGCAAATGTTAGACTTACATCAAGCTTGGGTGTTGAAAAATACTATCTTGGAAGCCCAGACCAGCTGTATTCCACGCTTTAAGAAAAGTGGAAGGAAGTCCAAAAAACTGCCAGCATGGTTTAAAGGTGAGGTCAGAGATGCTGTTGCCAAAAAAGCATCTTTCAGGAAATGGAAAAAAGAGCCAAACGACGAAACCTGGAAACAGCACAAGCACTGGCAAGTCAAATGCAAAGTATTGATAAGACAGGCAAAGGGAGAATTTGAGAAGAAGCTTGCTGCAGAAGCAAAAACGCGAAATAAAGACTTTTTCAAGTACATTTGTAGCAAAAAACCTGTGAGAGTCAGTTGGTCCATTAGATGATAGAGGGGTTAAAGGAGCACTAAGAGGCGACAAGGCGATAGTGGAGAGACTGAATTAATTCTTTGCTTTGGTCTTTACTGAGGAAGATGTAGGGATGTTACCCATGACTGAAATGGTATATAAAGGTGATGCTGTGGAAGAATTGAAAGATATATTGATACACTAGGAAGATGTAATACAACTATTTGTTAAACTGAAAGTAAAGGCTGTTAGTGTAGCTGGGTTTAAAAAAGGTTTGGACAAGTTCCTGGAGGAAAGGTCCATAAACCATTATTAAGAAGGGACCCGGGATATCATTGCTTGACCCAATACAAGCATTGAGGAACCTGTGTCTGGGTGAAACTGCTAGGTACTTATGACCTAGATTGGCCACTGTTGGAAACAAGATTCTGGCCTTGATGGACCTTGGTCTGACCCAGTATGGCATATCTTATGTTCCTATGTTCTTATTTTCCCATTTTCTATGGGAAAAAGCTTTATACTGTAAATCAGGCCCTTAATGTGCCATTATATAAGAAAGTGATCCTTCTCCTGCTCTGCTCCCACCACCCCAATGAGTATATTGTCAGCAGCTTATTGGTGACCCTTTTTATGGCTGCATCTGATACAACTTCCTTTTTTGCTTCACATATGACAATGGTCCGATAATATGTGAAGCAAAAAAAAAAACTCTCATAAGCCCCCCTCTCCAGTCATCACCCAGTGTGTCTCTGTCATAGCCCCAAGCAGCCATCATCTAGTGTCTCTCTCTCTCTTGCTCCCCCAGCCATCACCCGATGTCTGAGTGTGTCTCTCTCTGTTGCTCCCCCCCCCCCCCGCCATCACCTGATGTCTTACCGTTGTTCTTCACTCTTCCATTGTGATTGGCTGTACATGTAGTTTAAGTCACGTGGTGAAGGAAGCTTGCTAATCTTGCTGTTTGTTGATCTTGCCGAGACTTGAAACAGTGAGATTCGCGACCTGGTGTCTGGGAGTTGTCGAGCCCTGATCTAGATTTTCAGAAAACATTTGACAACATCTCTCACTAGAAACTATTGAGGAAATTAAAAAGGCATGGGATAGAAGCCAATGTCCTATTATGGACTGGGAACTGTAAAAAAAGAGAAAAAAATTTAAATAGTGGAGTGCCCCAGGGATATGTTCTGGAACCAGTGCTTTTTAACATATTTATAAATGATCTGGAGATGGATACGGTGAGGTGATCAAATGACACAGAATTACTGAAAATTATTTAATCACATGAGAATTGTGAGAAATTATGTGCAATTTGGGGCATCATATATCAAAAATGTTATAGCAGAATCAGAAAAGGTAGCAAAGGACAACCAAAATGATAAAGGGGATGGAACGACTCTCCTATGAGCAAAGACTAAAGAGGTTAGGACTTTTTTAGCTTGGCAAAAAGTTGGTTGAGAGGAGATATGATAGAGGTTGGTAAAATCTTCAGTGAAGTGGAACAGGAAAATTGCAAATTGATTACTCAGTTTTAGAACTTAAAAAAAAGACACACCATGAAATTAGAAAAGTAGTACATTTAAAATAAATACAATAAAAGCGTAGTTAAGCTCTAGAATTCATGACCAGAGGATGTGTTGAAAGCAGTTAGCACAACTGGGTTTAAAATGGTTGGACAGGTTCCTGGAGGAAAAATCCATGAACCATAACACAGGTACACTACCAAAAAACTGCCTCCAGTTTTGCAACTGATTCCTATAGATTTTGGGGTGCTGAATCCAGGAAAAATAGCCAAAATGTTCCATCACGTCACGTTTTCTTGCAAAATTAGATTTCTTACCCATATAAGGAATGTTCACATAATTTCTTTAGCTGACTACAGTTTATTTTCTTGGCCCAAAATAGAGGTTGTAATGGTTAACTAACTAGAAACACTCCCTCATGATATTTTAGAGTGTTTTGTATTCATTTTATACATTAACAGGACAATTGGGAGGCGGGGGCTAAATCCAGTACTCGCGCTGGCGCATGTTCTTTCCTGTTCGCCTCGCCTCGTTCGCTCGCTCAAACACGGTGGTTGCGACATGCAAGAAACTGAAATTTGACAGGAACGTTCAAGTTCATTATTACCTTTTGTTTGCTCAGTCGTAATCCAGCTTTATTCCGAAGTGGTTCACTACAGTTGTAGTTTGCAGTGCTGTGTATTTGTGATGGCTCACAGAGCCAGAGGTTGCGTCAACTCTCCGGACAGTTTTTTTGTTTTATTTGTGGGGAATATACCGTGAAAAAGCGGCAGAGGAACATTTCTGCATTTATTTAAAAAGTATATTTCGCCTATTTCGGTTTGAAGTTAGGCGATCAAGACAAACCGTGGGCTCCTCACAAAGTGTGCAATACATGTGAGGAAGATCTACGCTTATGGATGAAAGGTAAAAAACAAGCATTTCGTTTCGGAATACCTATGATGTGGCGTGAACAAAGACCACAGCAGTGACTGCTATTTTTGCTCTTGCATTGTGAAGGGATACAACTTAAAAAATAAGAACGTAATAAGTTACCCCAACCTTCCCTCAGAAATTAGGCCTATGCCTCATAGCAACGAAGTACCTGTGCCTGAACCACCAAAATCTTTGGATCATATTTGTGTGGACAGTTCTGATCATGATGAGACTCATCAGATGGCTTTTCCCGATGAGTCCAGTACTTCCAAGTTTGAAACTGAACCAGATCCGAAACCTGAACTTTTCTCTCAAGCTGAATTGAATGATTTAGTCCGGGATTTAGGACTCCCAAAAGATGCTGCCCAACTGCTAGGTTCTCGTCTTAAACAGAAAAATCTATTGTCACCAGGAACAACTTTTTATTGGTACCGCAACCGCGAGGCACAATTTTTGAAGTATTTCAGCAAAGAGGAAGATTTGGTATTTTGCAACGATATATATGGAGTGATGGAAAAGTTTAAACTCAAGTATGATCCTGCTGAATGTCAGCTGTTCATTGATTCGTCAAAAGACAGCATAAAAGGTGTTCTTCATAATGGCAACACATTCGCTTCAGTTCCTATTGCTCACTCTGTTCTCCAAGAAAAATACGAGAATTTGGCCCTGATTCTTCAGAAGATTCGTTATGATGAGCATAAGTGGATGATTTGTGGAGACTCTAAAATTCTATCCATGCTATTAGGGCAGCAATCCGGTTTCACCAAATATCCCTGCTTCCTTTGCTTGTGGGATAGCCGGGCCCGCGACCTACACTGGGGGAAAAAAGACTGGCCAATTCGGGAGTATTTGAGACCCGGTGAGAATGTTCTTCATGAGAGCTTGGTACCTCGTGATAAAATTCTATTACCACCTCTCCACATTAAGTTGGGTCTCATTAAGCAATTCATCAAGTCCCTTCCAAAAGATGGTGAGTGCTTTCGGTACCTTTGCTCAAAGTTCCCCCGACTTTCTGAAGCAAAGCTAAAGGAAGGAGTGTTTGTTGGCCCTGATATAAGGAAACTCATTTCTGATGGAGCATTCTCTGAAACGATGTCTGAGAAGGAAAAAAAAGCCTGGGATTCCTTCAAGGATGTTCTCAAATTCTTGGGGAACAGGCGGGATGAGAACTATAAGGATATTGTTGCCAGGATGCTCAGTTCCTTCAAAGAACAAGGCTGTAACATGAGCCTGAAAGTCCATTTCTTGCACTCCCATGTGAACTACTTTCCCGAAAACTTGGGGGCGTACAGTGAAGAACAAGGTGAAAGGTTTCACCAGGACATCAAGGACGCAGAGAGAAGGTACCAAGGAAGATGGAACACCACTATGATGGCTGATTTCTGCTGGTTGCTGCTGCGGGAAACCCCAGATGAAAAATACGCCAAGCAGAGCACCAAGAGAAGCATTCGGGGGAAGAAGAAACGGGCCCACTAGGAGATTGATTGACCCAAGAATGACTTTAAAATCTAAACTGTGTTGACAAATATCGTGTTTTTACTAAACTTTGAAATAAAAATTTGCTAGTTATTACCACAGTGTCGGATCTCATTTATTAGAATTTTATTTTCACACCATCGGGTGTTTGTCTTCATGTATTGCAATGGTGCGGTTTGCGTTTTCTATTCTTACATACATACCTGTACAACATTTTTTGCACATTTCTTTGCTTTGCTTTGTGTCTAACCTCGCTCTTATATGCTCAATGTTTGTGCACATGTATGTGGCTGTTTTAAGTGCAGACAATTTTGCTACCATCACAGTGTGTTTTGTTGACATTACTCTATTCTTATGTGCTGCCTTGTTACAATTTTCTTTATTCTTATTTGAATAACTACTAAACAATTAGTATAAAGAATTCATCCAAGAAACTTTTATCTCGATCGCACTCAATCTGAAACGTTCACCTCAAACTGCTAACCCAATGTAGCAAAAAATCTGTACGTGATGGAGCAAATTGGTTACCAGATTTGGATTCAGCGCACCAAAAAACGTAAAAATCAATCGAAACATTAGAGGCAGTTTAAAAAAAAATTTTTTTTAGTGTACCTGTGTAATTGATGTAGACTTGTGGGACAGGACTGCTTATTCCTGGGATAAGCAGCAGGGAATCTTGCTACTTTTGGGGATCCTGCCAAGTACTTGTGACGTGGCTTGGCTACATATGGAAAACAGGATACTGGGCTCGATGGAGCTTTGTCCTGATCCAGTATGACGATTCTTATGTTCTTTCCAAACAGATCCAAGATCGGTATATCAAGGTGAAGATTCCACTGAAGTTTCACATACCTTGACTGCATGAGCAGAGAGATTTTTACAACACTGAGATCTGTAGCTACATTAGTACACTTGAATGTTTGTTTTTTTTTTTACATATTTTCTGATTCACTTTTTCTACTAGCAGTTCAATGGGATTTACAAAATTAACTTCACATCTCAAACTCTCATCTCAAGCCTTCTAAAACCGCTATATTCTGGATTCATCTAACAAAAGTAATCTTGAAGTATTACTCCAAGATTCTACCCCATCCTCCCTCCCCTTTGCTATACCATGCCTAAAGCATAGGAGATGGCAGTGTGTGCGATCAGTCTTACCTATATTTATACTTCATAGCCTGAAAACCTGACTCTGCTGGATGAATCATGAAGGCTGGATGAATCATTAAGGTCTGAGAACCACTGCCAACCAACCAACAAGCCTAATCTCAAGGATATCCCTATGAGGAAAGGCTTAAAAGGTTAGGGCTCTTCAAGAGAGAGCTGAGAGGAGATATAATAGAGGTCTGCAAATTATGGCAGGACAGTTTATTCATTTTACAGTGTTTTTTTTACCTTCAGTTTAATATTAAACTCGATGATCTGATTAAAGATATCTCAAAGTGGAGTACAATAAAAATGCAATCAGAAATACATTTTACTGGCAGATAGTTCCTGTCCTTAGCCACCCTCTAATGGACTTTCCCCATTTATGTTCATATAGAGAATATAGATAAGAACATAAGAAATGTCATACTGGGTCAGATCAAGGTCCATCAAGCCCAGTATCCTGTTTAAAACAGTGGCCAATCCAGGCTAATGTCTGTCAAGTTCTCAAAAAGGCACACAGGTTCCACAATGCTCGTCCCGGGATAAGCAGTGGATTTCCTGGGTCCTCTTTAATAATGGTTTATGGACCTTTCCTCCAGGAAACATTTCATAAACTCAGCTACACCAACAACTTTTACTACATCTTACAGTAATAAATTCCAGAGTTTGATTACGCGTTGAGCAAAAAAAGTATTTTCTCTTATTAGTCTTAAATGGGTTATACCAGTGATGGCTAACCTTTTTGAGCCCGAGTGCCCAAACTGCCGCACAAAACCAAAGAATTTCCTCAAAGTGCCAGCACGTCAATTAAACCTTAACAACAAGATTTTAGAGCCTTATGTTCCAGATCACCCTTTTTGGGCAAGGATACTGGGGCGTTACAAATTAGACAACACTTGTCTTTCACCATGATGAAGAAGTAGTCCATTTCCCATTCATCATGAAAGTGGTAGGTTTTGCTCTTCTTTGGAACCCAGCTCCCGCGCGGGTCCTATAATCTCGCGAGAGGACGGCGCACGAGCCCTAGCGCGCAGCTTCTCGGCGAGAGGCGCGCAGAAGCTCCGACCGGAAGGGGAAGCGCGGGGCCGGGCTGGGGCCTTTCTCCTAGCACAGGGGTCTGCAACCTTTAAGACATAAAGAGCCACTTGGACCCGTTTCCGAAGGGAAAAAAAAACTGGGAGCCGCAAAACCATTGCGACATTTAAAACAAATCTAACACTGCATATATTGTTTCTTACAGTGTACCATCATAATCACAATCACAATCAAAGCCTGAGGTAAATATGAGGGCCCAAATGTAATCCACATTATAAATATATTATTATAATATTGTCACTTTTCTTTTAATATTTTTTTGACCCCCCTCAGAACTACATTTCATAGAAAACGTTAAATTAACTTACCGTATTTTCCGGCGTATAAGACGACTGGGCGTATAAGACGACCCCCTACTTTTCCTGTTAAAATATAGGTGTTTGGCCTATACTCGCCGTATAAGACTACCCCTCTTCCAGCGCACACCAAAAAAAATACGCCGGAAAATACGGTTAATTAATCACAACAAGTAACAATATTTGATTTCAAAATTATGATGATTTTGTAGTCAAATCACTAATATGAAATAAAATTATTTTTTCTACCTTTGTTGTCTGACCAATTTATTCTCTGATCATGCTGGTCCCGATCTGAGGCTTCTGCTTTCCTGTCTTCTCTTAGCTCTGTTTCTGTGGTCTATGGTCCATCTGCCATTTCTTATCTCTTCTTTCGTTTTCTTCACTTCTTTCCATCAGCCTATTTCCAGTCCCAGTAACCCTCCCCAGTATCAGCCCCTTTCCAGTCCTCACTCCCAGTACCTTCCAATGTCAACTTGCATTCCCATGATTGCCACTGGTGTCCATTCCCTTCCAGTCCCCCTCCTTCCCCACTGACCAGTCCCTTCTAGTTCAAATACCATGGCAGCCCCTCTCAGATCCACTCCCTTCCAGTTCCATTCTCCCATCCCCTCGCATCAGCCCCTTTGTAGCCTTAGCCCCCAGTTTTCTTCCAGGGCCAGCAGCTCTATCCTCCCCTCCCCACAATCAGCCCATTCGCAGTCAAAGCCCCCCAATCAGCTCACTTCCAGTGCTAATCCCCCCTCAATCCCATTACCAGTGCTAGCCTCCCCTAATCAGCCCAATACCACCAGTCCTACCCCCCCCATCACCAGTCCTATCCCCCCATCAGCCCATTTCCAGTCCTAACCTCACCGATCAGCTCATTTCCAATGCTAGCCCCCCATCAGTCCATTATCAGTCATACCCCCTTATCAGCCCCCCTCTAATGGACCCAACCCCCCCTTGATCAGTCCATTCCCAGTCCTAGCCTTCAACCCATTACCAGTCCTAGTCCCCTCCCATCTGCCCATTACCAGTGCTAGCTCCCCCATCAGCCCATTATAATCCTAAGCCGCACTGTCTCTCACCTCTCTCCAGCATTTATCCCGTCTGTCCAGTATGTCCCTGTCTCTCCCCTTTGTGCATGCCAGCCCCCCTCCCTCCATGTCAGCCCCCGTCCTTCCCTCCCTCCATGTCAGCCCCCTCCCTCCCTCCCTCCATGTCAGCCCCACTGTCCATGTCAGCCTCCCTCTGTCAGTCCCCCCTCTGTCCATGTCAGCCCCCTCCCTCCATCTATCCCTCCCTCCATGTAAGCCCCCCTCCTTCCATCCATCCATATCAGCTCCCTCCTTCCATGTCAGCCCCCCTCCCCAATCCATCCATATCAGCCCCCCCCCATGTCGATGTCAGCCTCCCCCCTCCCCATGTCTGCCTCCCTTCGTCTGCAGCCGCGGCTCCCTGCCTCTTAGGGAACCGCGGCTGTGCTTGTAAAATCGTTGCGGAGCCCTTCCTGTCTTGACGGGCTCCGTGCAGCATTGTCCCGCCTCATTAAATTTCATCTGCCATTTGGACATCCAATCTTCCAATTTATCAAGGTCCTCTTGCAATTTTTCACAATCCTTTTGCGTTTTAACAACTTTGAATAATTTTGTTTCATCTGCAAATTCGATCACATTTCCTATTTCTAGTTCATTTATGAATATGTTGAAAAGCATCAGGCCCAGTACAGATCCCTTCGGTACTCCACTTTTTTAAATTTTCTCCATTGAAAAAATTGGCCATTGAGCCCTACTCTCTACTTTCTATCTTTTAACCAGTTCCTGATCCACAATATTACACTGCCTTTAATTCCATGACTTTTCAATTTAGCCAAGAATCTCTTATGAGGGACCTGAACAAGGGCTGTCTGAAAATTCAGATACTCTATCAACCAGCTCATCTTTGTCTCTCTCTTTATTCACACCTTCAGTAAGACAAGACTTTCCTTGACTAAATCCATGTTGGCTTTCTCCCAATAAACCATGACTGCATATTCAGTAATTTTATTATTTTAAAATGTTTTCTACCATTTTGCCTGATATTGATGTCAGGCTCACCAGTCTGTAGTTTTCCAGATTAGCCCTCGAACCCTTTTTAAAGATTGGAGTTACCTTGGCCTTTCTCCAATGTTCTGGTATTACAGATGATTTTAATAATAGTTCACAGATTACTAATAGTAGGTCTGCAATCTCATATTTCAGTTCTTTCAACACTCTTGGATGTATACCATCTGGTCCACGTGATTTGCTACTCTTCAGTTTATCAAATAGTTGTAATACATCTTCACGCTTTATCAATATTTCTGTCAATTCTTCTGATACATCTCCTTTGTATACCGTTTCAGACCGATATTTAAGAAAAACTGAAATCCTCCATTGATGGTACGATAAGGACGTATACTGCATCGGGCATCATAGGGTCTTAGAACTGATCCATATAGTCCTTTCACGATTTGCAACTCAGTATAGTTGTTAACCCAATGTTGCGTTTTGGGCTTTATATCCTCCTAGCCCTTCTTCAAAACTCCATTGCAGGACTACATGGATCAGTTTTAAGAAGACCCTATGACGCCTGACGCAGTATACCTCCTTATCGTACCATCAATGGAGGATTTCAGTTTTTCTTAAATATCGGTCTTGGAGATGGACATTCTTCTTGGAAAGCTAAGTAAATTTTCAATAGCCGTATGAAGATCGAAGGTTAGGCTGCGTAGTATACGTTGTTGGTTTGCCGTTTTACTATAGTCTTAATTGTGTGATAAGGCATAGCGCTTTTTGGTGAACCATATATTGGTCTAAGATACATCTTTTGAAGTGATCCATTTAAAAAAATTAGGATTCTTATAGTCCGTTTGGATTAATTTCCTGCACTAGATTGATTTTACCCTAAGGATTTTAGTATCCCTTGGGTATTGATTTTGGGGTTGCATCCCCAGAAAATAAAAAAATAAAAAAGGAACGTTATGCTATGAGAGGATTATTATCTTCATGGCATTAGTTCTGACAAAAAATTAATTTTCAGTAGGTATATCTCTTTAGAATTGGAATAATATTACTCGTGGGATATAGTTTTCAGGTTTAGATGGTTAAATAATCACATCATGGCAATGTTTAAGTTTTTTTTTTTTTATATATTTCCTTTTTTAATTGGTCTGGTGTTTGATTATTTTATATATGGCATATATAGTCCAAAGCCATTTCACCGGCCTATTTTAGGTGATTAATGGAACTGCAAGGGTGCCAATCATGTTGACCACAACTGTATAAATTAACAGGCTCCACTAATGATAAATACTTTATTAACAAATAATTAATTAATACAGTAGAAATAATATAAGCAATAATATAAACTTTACCCTTCATAAATACCAGTCTGTTAGAGAAAGCTATGGGAACAATCTGTACATAATGAATTCCCCAAATTCCCTTCATTCCAATTTCCCAAGTTCTGGTTATATGGCTCCCAGATCATTATATCTTGTAAGTCAAGTCACCGCTGTAGAGGTAAACCATGTGATGTTGTTCAAGGCTGCTGTATGGGTGCTGGAAGTTCATAGTTTGGATAAAAGGAGTCTATTTCTTGCTTCTAAGTTGCTCGATGAATATATCAAATTAGGAGGTTTAGCTAAGGAATTCAAATGAGATCCTGCTAATTTGTAACCCATAACTAGATTTTGCAAGAAATTTTCCATGTTGCCATAACTAGGCACCTGAGTTTGATCATAGGACTCGCTAAAATAATAAAGACCCCACAACAGTGGTGGTAGCTGCTTAAAGAAGCCACTTGCCCAATTCAGAGATCCTCCCAAGGAGGGTATCGCATGCCATGTGGGCCAGTGTGCTTGATGCCTCCTATTCCAGATGATCCCCAGGTGACAGATTGCTCCCAAATCCTACTCTTACGGGATTTGGATTTAGCTCATGCCTTTTTCATAAGCAGCTCAAAGGCAAGTTAGTACCATATGTACATTCTTGTCCCCAGATGGTTTACAATCTAAGTCTGTACCTGTGGCAGTGGAAGTTTAAGTGACTTGCCCAAGATCACAAGAAGTGGCTATGGGATTTGAATCCTGGCCTCCCTGGTTCTCAGCCCACTACTCTAACCAGTAGGCTGCTACTCCAGTGAAAGGGAGGGGAGGGTGTTTCTTGAGGTATCATTGGGACAGTGTACTTTGGGTTTGGCTGGGTTTGGCCGCGCTTCTTGACCCTTGATAATTTAGCCCTAAAGCCGCCCTGAAGATTGGCAATTTCAGATAACCCCCTTAATCCCATCTGTAAAGGGAGGAGCAAAAGGAACACTTTCTACATACTTATTCATATCAGGAAGCAGGTGTAATTCTGGACATGGACAATTTTGGGCTTGCATAAGAATTTGTCCTATATAAAATGAGGAATACACATGTAGATTTTTGTTCTGCTTATACCACGCCCCTGACACATCTGTCTACTTTCAACATATTATAGGCACCCACACATAAAACGAGCCTTTTCTATAATGGCCATGTACATGTGGGCGCATTTTATACGTGTAAGTGGTCATATTTACATATGAACATCACAGATAAGGCTTCTAAACCCCCTTCTTTATCATCCTGCTAGACCAGTCAAGTGAGTTGTGTCTACCAGCCAGGAGGTGGAGGCAGACTTAAACAGCTTTCAGTGATATCATCACTTGTATATCCATTGGTGCAGCACTGAAAGAAGCCAATATTGTCTGCCTCCAGCAGGTGGCAAAGTGTGTGGACTGGTGCAGCAATGTAGCTAGGCCTATCTCTCCTAGCTGAGTTCGTGGTCTTGTGGCCTATGCATTTGAGACCTTGGCCTAATGTTTGCTCAGAGCTTAGTCATGCCCATTGTCTCCTCAATCCAATGGTAATGGCCAGCATTATTACATACAGGTTCAAGCCATGTTGGGCTGGGGAGTGGACAGAAGGACCACATGAGGCCCCTGAGAATGGGATGGTAAGTCTCTGGGTTCAGGCTCCTTGTCCTTTTTTCTTTATTTGGCTCTCTTCTTTGAAAGATGAATAAAGAGGTTTAAAAAATATTCCTTTCAGGCAGCCAGGTCTTCCTAGACCTGTGTGGGAGGCTAGGGAGACCCTTCTTGGGTTTCTCCAACAGGCCTGCAAGGTGCAGGAACTCCCTTACTGATCAGGGGTTCCCTTTCTGGCATGGTTTTCTTCTCTTTTGACCACATTTGAACTCTGCCATGGTGCAAGGTGCACAGAAGTGTGCTGCTTGTGTCTGCCATTGAGTGAGCTCTGTGTCTGGCTCTTTTTGCTTCATGTACGATGAAGTAGCCTCAGGCACATTTTTTGGCAATGCCGGGACCCCCCCCCCCCCTTGTCTCCCATTATGATGCAGCTGTAGGCTTAACTGGCAGGCTCCTGAGGGTCCTCCACAGCCCCAGAGACATTTTCATCCAACTCCGGAAATAGATTACAGGCTGTTTTTCAGTCTTTGGTAGCTGCGTGTCAGACCCCCCCATGGGGATCTGAGGATCTGATTTCCCATGGGAGACCAGGGTCCTTCTGGCCTCTCCCTGTCTGTTGGCAAGGGGGTTAAGCTCCCCACCCTTCATTTTCAACTGTCCATTGCTCAGAGTGCACCTCTCTGGAGAGGGGGGAGTCTGGGGAGGAAGACTGTGTCTACAATGGGTGAGTCATCAGAAAAAGGGGAAATTCCCAGGTGGAGGTAGAGAATCCATTGGTAGTTCACCATTTTCACAGGAAGGACCATTCTGCCCTTATTAGGGATGTCCTTACAGCTCTTGACATTGTGGAGCCCTCCCTGGTGGAGGTTTCACAAGTAGACCCTAACCTAAAGAGATTGCAGTATCCCTGGGGCTTCTTTTCCCTCCTGGAGTCCTTGCATTGTTGTTGGTGTCTCAACTCTTTGGTCTGCAGGGATTGGTAGATCGGGTCTATGTCAATATGCCTGTTTTATGACGTTTGTGTTGGAAAACCAGACTTCCAGAAATTCTCTTTTCATTTATGCTCATGCTATGTTCTCCGGGAACAAGCAGGAAGTCAGCCCTTACATATGGATTTCTTCAGCGCCGACTGAGCCCACGCAGAGCAAATCCCCAGCTTTCGAAGGAAGCCTTTGAGAGTTACCTCCACGCATGCGTGGTCCGCTTCCCGCCAAAAGGAACCATCTTGCTCAGTCTTCTTTTTCTACAGAGCCCTTCAGATGTAGTCTGTTCTCTGTCCCAGAAAAAGTGATTCTTCTTGCCTTTTTGGCTATTGTTGTTTTCTTCCGACTAGCACCGGTACCCTTTCTGTCCTGCCCCCTGGTATTGGGTTGGCTATCCTTTTTTTTCTTTTTTTTTTTCAGGTGTTTTTGCCCCTGTTTTTTCCTAGCTGGCAGCCTGAAAGGTCTTTGACCTTGCTGGGGCCCTTTTTACCCCCATGGCTACCAGTAGGTTCAAAAAGTGCCACAGGTGTGGTAAAATTATGTCCCTCACTGATACACCCGACTGCTGCCTCCGGTGTCTTGGCCTGGACCATGACCCAGTTGTTTGCGGCCTTTTCAAACTTATGTCCTCAAAGGCCTTAAAATGCTGCAAGCAGCAGCATGGAAAAATTTTCCCGGATTCCCCCATGCCTCTGAAAGCCAGGGCCTTGCCTGAGACATCTACGCCTTGGGAGGAACGCTCTGAATCCGAGCGACGTCAGGGGACCTCAGAAAGGGGGTCCTCCTCAAGGGAACCGAAAAGAAGGAGAAAATCCTCGACGGCTGTGTCTCTGGATGACTCAGAATGGCCAGGTCCCTTGCGGGGCTGGTCACAGAGCCCCGAGCACCAGCACAAGGCATTGGGGAAGAGTGCCCGATCAAACTCTCTAGGAGGGATCTGACCATGGATCGACCTTGGCAAGCGCATCCTTTCCTAGTTGAGGACTCCCCTCCAGGGGAACCGGTTTTGGATCTGAGTTCATCGGTGCCCGAGCTGGATGCTGCGGAACCTCCTGAACTTATGTCCAGGATGGTGTCCTTGGAATGCAGGATCACTGCCTTCCTGAAGCAGCAACGGACACCAGTATCCGGTATGTCCAGTTCCTCTGTCCAGACCACCGGAGGTTCGACGACGAACTCAATCCCGGAGGTCGAGCTGATCCTCGAAGCCCTACAGGCCCGAATAGATCCTTGGCCGAGGTCCCGCTCAGGGTCTCGTTCTTCGGGACCAAGATCATCACCAGAAAGCCAGCGAGCGTCGGAGCAGCCTGAACCCTTTGGGTCTGAGGACTGCCACCTGTCTTCCTCGGAGGCCTCCGTTTGGGAGTCTGAAGACGAGGTGTCTCCGGACACTTTCCTTCACCGAGATGTCCCATCCGTTTCCCCTTTATCGGAGCCTCAGAGAAGATCTCCGGATGACATGGCCTTCCGGGACTTCATTTGAGATATGTCCAAAGCCTTAGCTTTCCCAACGGAATCCAAGGAGGATCCTTGAGCAGATGAACTCGAGATCCTCCAAGACGAGGCCCCTCTTTGAGAAACCCTCACGGTGCCCATTCCACCTATCCTAGAATTCCTTATGCTCCGCATGTGGGAGACACCAGCTTCGACGCAGGTGATCAGCAAGCGGCTCAACTCGATGTATCGGGTCTGCCGAAGCCCAATTTTTTTATTTTTTTTATTTTATATTTATGCAATTTTACAATAAAAATCAAGCAAATGCTTGTACAGAAATACAAGCCCCATTTTTCAAAAGTCAAAACTGCCACATAATTCCATGGTTGTGGAATCTGCCATGCATCGACTAAAGTCATAAAAACGCATTCCTCAGTACTGCCCAGCAGGGAGGCCCGCACTTTGGATGCTCTCGGCAGAAAATGTTACCAGGGCGCGATGCTGAACTGCCGGATTCAGGCCTACCAGCGGCACATTGGCATGTATCTGAGAGACCTGGCGAAGGAGATTGCCAGATTCTCTACTGGTCTCTCCAAGGAGTCATTACAGCGCTTCAAGGGCCTATGTTGAGCCATCGGTGAATGCTCCAAATTTACATCTCGAGCGGCCTATAATGGCTTTGAGTCGGCAGCCAGAGTAGCCGCGCCGGGCATTGGTGCATGCCACTAAGCCTGGCTTCAGTTGTCAGACCTCGAACAATAGGTACAAGACAAGTTGGTCGATGTCCCATGCCGTGGGAAGAACCTATTTGGCAAACCCATGACGGAAAATGCCGCTGAACTGGCGATCGAGTTCATGACGAGGACTAGGCTCTCTACGAAGACCTCTGTTCTTTCTTGAAGGACTTGGGAAAGAAGCCCTTTCTACCCGAGGAAGTCCACTGCTTACCGACGTTACCCCCCCATCAGGCCTCTCCAGCGCCCCAACAGGGGCAATAGGCCAAGGGGCAAGGGCATGGCTCATGAAAGTAGAAGGCTCCCAAACCCCAGGCTTCGACCCCGGCTCAGCCTGGGGGAAGCTTTTGACTCCTAGAGCATAACCCTTCTTCCAAGCAAGGCTCGACAGCCCACAGGAGGTCGGCTCTCCCTGTACACCCAGAGGTGGGGAGCTATCACTGACTCTTGGGCACTATAGGTGATCAAGGAGGGCTACCTCCTCCGCCTGGCTGAAGTACCTCCACATTTTTTCCCCGGAGAGCCACTTCAACCTCCTCTTCACCGGGATTTCCTGTTGAAGGAATTGGCAGGCCTTCTTAAGGACTGAGCAGTGGAACCAGTGCCCCATCTCAAGGGCAAGAGGTTCTACTCCAGGTATTTTCTTGTGCCAAAGAGGAGAGGGGTCCTAAGGCCCATTCTTGACCTATGCAACATCAACAGATTCCTGGTGCGGAAGAAGTTCAAGATGCTCTCCCTTGGAACATTGCTGCCCTACCTCTGCCAGGCAGATTGGTTGTGCTCCTTAGATCTGAAGGTTGCTTATACACCCATCCTAATCCATCCAAACCACAGGCAATACCTACACTTTGTGGTAGGGGGCCACCATTTTCAGTACAGGGTGCTGCCCTTCGGCCTTGCCTCGGCCCCCAGGGTATTCACGAACTGCCTAGTGATGGTCGCCGCCTTTCTCAGGCTTCAGGGGAATTTCATCATCCCCTACCTCGATGACTGGCTCATCAGGGGCGCTATGGCTCCAGAGGTGCAGCAGGCTACGGCACGCCCTATCCAGGTCTTTCAGCACTTGGACTTCGTTATCAATTATCCCAAATCCAGCCTGTGTCTGGCGCAAGAGCTGGAATTTATCAGGGCAAGGATCGATACCCTCCCAGCCAAGGCCTTCCTACCTGCAGACAGGGTCAACAGGCTTGTGGCGCTGGCCAAAAATGTTCAGCGCCGCCCCTCGTTGCCAGCAAGACACCTGTTGCGCCTCCTCGGACACAAGGCCTCCACAGTCCATGTCACACCAGATGCCTGCCTACACACGCGAATTGCACAGTGGTGCTTCAACGACCAGTGGTCCCAGGCAACGGGGCCTCTCCAGGACAGAATCAAAGTTACCAGGCGCCTGGCGCAGTCCCTGAACTTGTGGCAGTCACCCCACCACTTGCAAGCGGGGATGACTTTTCAGGCTCCTCATCACTCGAGGGTACTCATTACAGACGCCTCCCTGCTGGGTTGGGGCACTGCACCCAGAGCGTGTGATCCCCAGATGAAAAGGCCCAACAGATCAATCTGTTGGAATTGCGTGTGATCCGCCTTGCCCTAAGGGCGTTCTGGAGATCCCTGAGTCACAAATCCGTCCTAGTCTAGGCAGGCAACCAAATCGCCATGTTCTAAGAGAACAAACAAGGGGTCACGGGGTCACGCATCCTTTGTTGGTAGGCTATGGACTTGTGCTCACTAGGAGCCTGACAGGACATTCTTCTCAGGTCAGTATATCTGCCGGGCCAGGACAGTTGGCTGGCCAACGGACTCAGCAGACTGCTCTAGCCACAAGAGTGGCAGCTGCATCCAAAAGTGGCCTGTGGGCTCTTCCAGATTTGGGGGGAACCAATGATGGACCTGTTTGCCAGCCTGGACAACCACTAGTTGGCCCACTTCTGCTCCCGGCAACCACACCCTGCCAGGGTGGCTGCTGACACCTTCCTAATCTCATGGTCGGTGGGTCTTCTGTATGCATTTCCCCCGACATCTCTGATTGCCAAGACCCTGTTAAGATTCTTCGCAACAGAGCCTCAGTCATTCTGATAGCTCCACGGTGGCCTCGGCAACTGTGGTCCCCACTCCTCCTGCAGTTGGCAGTGGAGACTCCCATCCCCTTGGGGACAGACCCGCAGCTTCTCTCCCAGGACAGGGGCTCTCTTGCATCCCAACCCCAGCTCCCTTTTGCAGACGGTGTGGCTGCTGAGAGGTTTTCACTAGCTTCGCTCCTACTTCTGAGAGAAGTGGAGGATGTTCTGCTAGCTTCATGCAGAATGTCTACCAGATGAGCTTATGCCTTTAAGTGGCGCAAGTTTGCTTGCTGGTGTGCGACCCCTTTTCCTGCCTGGTGGTTATGATGTTGCAGTACCTTCTCCACCTCTGACTCAGGGCTCAAGTCCAACTCCGTCAGAGTACTTTTCAGTGCCCTCGCGGCCAATCACCACCCGGTAGAGGGGAATCCCCTCTCGGTGCACCCGATGGTGTCCCGGTTCCTTAAGGGCCTTCTCCTGTCCAAGCCCCCAGTCCACCCTCCGGCGGCCGAATGGGATCTCAATGTAGTGTTGGGGTGGCTGACCCTACTGCCTTTCGAATCAATGATTGTGTCATCTTCGCTATCTCTCCTGGAAGGTAGTGTTCCTCGTAGCACTCACCTCTGCCCAAAGGGTGAGCGAACTCCAGGCCCTCATGGCGGAGAGGCCTTATACCAGGTTCTACAAGAATAGGGTAGTGCTTCTCACACACCCCAAGTTTATTCAGAAGATGGTGTCCTCATTCCACCTCAATCAGGAGGTGGTCCTCCCCACATTTTTTCCCAGATCACATGCCAGTCATGCTGAGGCTGTCCTCCATACCCTAGACTCTAGAAGGGCCTTATCGTTCTACATTCAATGTACCCAAGACCACCGAAAAGCTTCACAGATTTTTGTTTCTTATGACCCCAGCAAGCTGGGGCAGGCGGTGACCAAGTGTACGCTGTCCACATGGGTGGCGGACTGTATTGCCTGGGCCTATGAGGAAGCACAGCTTCCACTGGACGGCTGCGTTACAACTCACAAGGTCAGGTTCATGGCAACCTCGGTCACTTATCTGCACTCTGTTCCTTTGGTAGACATCTGCCAGGCCGCCACCTGATCTTCGGTTCATACCTTCACAGCTCAGTACTGCTTGGATAGGGAATCCTGATGGGATGGTGCCTTTGGCCAGGCTGAACTCCGAAACCTTTTTGAGGTCTAGGCAACTCCTGCCCCCCCCCCCATCCCTTCTATGTTCAGGCTACTGGAGTGCTGTCTTCCTTGACAATTGTGAGTTTCCGCTGCAGCTGCTCGCGGCTCTCGATGAGGGAGCCTTTTTTTGGCTATGGGTTCTTGGTAGCCTGTAGCTATGGAGTCCCATATGTGAGGACTGACTTCCTTCTTTTTCCCGGAGAAAGCGTAGTTACTCACTTGTAACAAGTGTTCTCTGGGGACAGCAGAAATCAGTCCTCACAACCCTACCTCCTCCCCTTGGAGTTGCAGTCCTCCTTTTCAGTGTTTTGCTTTTCCTTGCCGTCTTTAGCTATGTTATTTGACTGAGCAAGATGGCTCCTTTGTGCGGGAAGCGGACCACGCATGTGTGGAGGCAACACTCAAAGGCTTTCTTCGAAAGCTGGGGATTTGCTCTGCGTGGGTTCGTCGGCGCCGCCGTAACCCATATGTGAGGACTGATTCCTGTTCCCAGAGAACACCTGTTACAGGTGAGTAACTACGCTATTTCAGTTGTGTTCCAGTTGAATTTGTGTCGGCCTTCATCTTCATGGTTGAGACTAGTTGGTGTTTGTGTAGCCTGGTGAAAAGTTTTCTCCCTGTTCGATGTAGTTCTTCTTCTGTCAGGGAAACCAACCAACCAATCAATCCCTGCAAACCAATGAGTTGAGTCACCACCAACCCCAATATAAGTACAAATGAAAGCATTCAAGCACATTACCATCTGGAACTCCGCACTGATGATGTCCCTTCAAATGGTGATGAAACATCTGCAATCAAACTATCTAACATCAGTTAAGTTTATTTTGATTTTATCCCCTTACTATAAAGCAGTGGTTCTCAACCTTTTTTGTGCCGTGACCCCTTTTACCACTGGTCAACTTGTGGTGACCCCCAATGATAAAATCAAATGCGTCTCTCTTCCTTTACCGTTAATGCATTGTTGCTGTAATCATTTGTTGAATTAATAATATATTATAGGCCTTTGCAATATGTTTTTATTTATAAAATTTACTTATTTAAACCACAATAATTAATCACAATAAGAAGTAACAATATTTGATTTCAAAATTATGATTTTGTAGTCAAATCACTAATATGAAATAAAATTATTTTTTCTACCTTTGTTGTCTGACCAATTTATTCTCTGATCATGCTGGTCCCGATCTGAGGCTTCTGCTTTCCTGTCTTCTTTAGCTCTCTTTCTGTGGTCTATGGTCCATCTGCCATTTCTTATCTCTTTTTTTTGTTTTCTTCCCATCTTTCCATCAGCCTATTTCCAGTCCCCTTCTAGTCCAAATACCATGGCAGCCCCTCTCAGCATCCACTCCCTTCATCCCATTCTCCCATCCCTTGCATCAGCCCATTTGTAGCCCTAGCCCTCAGTTTTCTTCCAAGGCCAGCAGCTCTATCCTCCCCTCCCCATCATCAGCCCATTTCCAGTTGAAGCCCCCCCCCCAATCAGCTCACTTCCAGTGCTAGTCCCCCCTCAACCCCATTACCAGTGCTAGGCTCCCCTATTCAGCCCATTACTAGTCCTACTCCCCATCAGTCCATTACCAGTCCTAACCTCCCCGATAAGCTCATTTCCAATGCTAGCCCCCATCAGTCTATTACCAGTCCTACCACCTATCAGCCCATTACCAGTCCCACCCCCCCCACTGATCAGTCCATTCCCAGTCCTAGCCTTCCCTAATCAACCCATTCCTAGCCCCCCACCCGATCTGCCCATTACCAGTGCTAACCCCCCCATCAGCCCATTATAATCCTAACCCGCACTGTCTCTCCCCTCTGTCCATAATTTATCCCCTGTCTGTCCAGTATGTCCCCGTCTCTCCCCTTTGTCCATGTCAGCCCCCCTTCCTCCATCCATCCATGTCAGCCCCCCCCCCCTCCCTCCCTCCATGTCAGCCCCATTGCAGGTTCCCTGCTCCCTCCTCCCCTCTCCCTATGTCTGCCTGCTACTGCTCTGTTCTTCTGCAGCCACGATTCCCTGTCTCTTAGGGAACCGTGGCTGTGCCTGTGAAGCTGTTGCGGAGCCTTTCTGTCTCTCGACGGGCTCCGTGCAGCATTGTCCCACCTACAAAGCGTGCAGCATTGTCGCGCCTACAAAGGAAGTTGTTTACCACTTCCTTTGGAGGCGGGACAATGCTTCATGGAGCCCATCGAGAGATTGGAAGGCTCCGCAACATTTTCACAGGTACAGCCGCGGTTCCCTAAGAGGCAGGGAGCTGCGGCTCCAGAAGAAGGGAGGCGGTGAGTTTGCTGCTGCCGAGAAGCGGACTTGGCAACGGCAGCAACTTGTGCGATTTAATTTTTTTAACTGGAGTGAGGCGACCCCTGCTAAATCTTGTGGCGACCCCCGTGGGGGTCGCGACCCACAGGTTGAGAACCGCTGCTATAAAGGGATCTACCATGTCTGTCCCATGCCATTTTGAATTCCGTCACTGCATTTGCAACACCACCTCCATTGGGAGGGCATTTTAAGCATCCACCACCCTATCGGTGAAAAAGTATTTCCTGATGTTGCTTTTAAGTTTAACTCCTTGCAGCTTCATTTTATGCCCTTTAGTTTTACAGCTTCCCTTCTTTGAACAAGGTTTATTCATTAATACCCTTTAAGTATTTAAACATCTGTATCATATTTCCCCTGTCCCTCCTCTCCTCAAGGGTATACATATTTAGGTCTTCAAGTCTCTTCTCCTTTGTCTTCAGGTGTGGGCTGCAAATCATTTTGGTCACCTTCCTCTAAACTGTTTCAAGTCTTTTATATCCTTTGAGATATGGTCTCCTCCAAAACTGAACACAGTACTCCAAGTGAGGCCTCACCAATGTCTTCTACAGGGGCATTAATACCTCCTCCTTTCTGCTGGTTATTTCTCTCTGTATGCAACCCAGCATCCTTCTGGCTTTGGCCACTGCCTTGTCAAATGGTTTCACCACCTTGAGATCCTCAAACAATCACTCTGAGGTCATCCTTCTGCTCTGTGCAGACCAGCCTCTTGCCCCCCTATTGCATACAATTCCCTTGGATTTCTGCATCCCAAGTGCATGACTCTGCACCTCATCACATTCAGTCTTAACTGCCAAGCATTAGACCACTCTTCCAGCTTCTGTAGATCTTTCTTCATGTTTTCTACTCCATCAGAGGAGTCCACAGTGTTGCAAATTTTCATGTCATCTGCAGAAAGACAGACTTTTTCCCTTCAGTCCTTCTGGAATATCACTCACAAATACATTCAACAGTACTGGTCCCCGCATTGTCCCTGGGGCACACCACTACCCACCTTCCTTTCTTTCAAGTGAGTTCTGTTTATCACCACCTTCTGTCTGTTGGTTAACCACATTTTGGTCCAGTTCACCATCTTGGGACTCATCTTTAGACTGCTCATTTTATTGATAAGCCTCCTATTAAGAACAGTATCAAAGGTTTTGCTGAAATCTAGGTAGATAACATCCATCGCATGCCCTTGATCTAGCTCTCTGGTCACCCAGTCAGAGAACTCAATCAAATGTTTTTGGCATGATCGTCGTTTGGTAAAACCATGTTGTCTCAGATTATGCAACCTTTTGGTTTCTAGAAAGTCCACTATTTTGGCTTTTAGGAGCACCTCCATTACTTTTCCTTCCACCAAGGTAGGGCTTACTGGCCTATAGTTTGTCACCTCTTCCCTATTGCCTCTTTTGTGAAGAGGAACCACATTAGTCCTTCCCAGTACTGCGGAACCTCGTCTGCCTTCAAGGATCTATTAAAAACATCATTTAAAGGCCCTGCTAGAACCTTTTTCAGTATCTTGGGATGTATTCCATCTTGTTCCATCGCCTTGGCCACTTCCAGTTTTTCAAGCCTTTCAAACACATCTACCACTCTATCCGTAAAGAAATATTTCCACATATTACTGTTGAATCTATCCCCTTTAACTCTCATCCTATGTCCCCTCCATAGCAGAGCTTGCCTTGAATTGAAAGAGGACCCTCCTGTGCATTTATGCCATGGAGGAATTTAAATGTGTCTATCATATTGCCCCTATCCCACCTTTCCTCTAAAGCAGGCATGTCCAACAGGTAGATTGCGATCTACCTGTAGATCGCGGAGAGGTCAGAGGTAGATCGCCAGCCCCACTTGGCTCCATCTCTCCAGAAGCTCTCCCCGTTGCTAGGAGAGAGCTTGTGCCGGTAGGTCGTCTGCCAAGGGCTTGCCGCCGCTGCTGATCCTTTGCCTGTCTTTTTTTCCCCTGCCTGCAGGAAGCTTGCATGCGGGTGTATTGGGGCGCTTGTTTTCGTGCCAATAGTTTGTGGGTACCCCAGGGGGCTGCCGCCTGTGCCCCGCGACGAGACGCCACAGGCCCGGCGTCATACCTGGTCTCCTGCCTCTCAGAATCACCCATTCCTGCCCCCACCCCAACACCCCTTAGAAGTGTGTTATATACTGGGCGATATCCATTCGCTCGGGCTTTACCTGAATACACTTACCATATTAGTTGTGTCGTGTGCTAGTCGTTGGTCGCTTTATAGTTCGCTTTCATTAAACGTTTTCGGGCAGACACAAGAAAGTGTCAAGAATTTGGTGATTTTGGCGGGCTTTTTCAATTTTGTTCTAACTTGCCTATGCCTTGCCTTCGAATTGGTTCAAACCACTGTGACTTTTGCTTGCCTATGCAATTTTATTTTGCCTAGCCTTTGCGTTGATTCTACACTGTGTGCAGAATTTGTTAAATCGCGTGTAGTGGTATTTGAACTTGTTTGGCGATATTTGATTTTTTATCTGATTTGCTGGACAGGTGTGTTTTTATGATTGTTTGGTAGTATTTCATTATTGGTGCCAGTATGATGAATTCTTATTTTTACTTTTAGAACTGCATGTGTGGTTTTGGCATTTCCAGTCCTTGTATTGCACATCATCCAGAGGTCTTCAGTTCCTTTTGATCTTTAATACTTTGGGACAGTGACAGTTTTGGACCAGATTCAGAGCTCTCCCTCGGTCCAACTCCCTGGTCACCCAGTCAAACAAATCAATCAGATTTGTCTGACAAGACCTGCCTCTGGTGAATCCATGCTGCCTCGGATCCTGTAATCCGCTGGACTCCAGAAACCTCACTATTTTCTCTTTCAGCAGCGAAGTTAAACTAACCGGCCTGTAGTTTTCAACCACATCCTTACTTCCGCTTTTGTGTAAAGGCACCACATGAGCCTCTCTCCAGTCCTTTGGCACCACTCCCGACTCCAATGAGTTAGTCAGTGGAGTTGCTAGAACGTCCCCAAGTTCCCTCAGTATTCTAGGGTGTATCCCATCCGGTCCCATCGCTTTGTCTACTTTAAGTTGAGCTAGTTTCTCACGAACAGTCTTCTGAAAATAGTTCAAGATGTCCCTCGCTTCTGTTCTTATTTGTGGGTGTTTTCTGAGGTCCTGCTCCTGGTTCTTCATCTGTGAACACAGAACAAAAATATTTAAGCAATTCCGCTTTATCCTTATCAGCTTCTATATATTCCCCCCCTGCACCCTTGAGTCTGACAATACCACTTTTGCCCTTTCTCTTCTCACTAATATATCTGAAAAATGTCTTATCCCCCCATTTTATTGCATTGGCTATTTCCTCCTCCTTTTGAATCTTTGCCTTCTTGACTACTTTGCTAGCTTCTCTAAGTTTTTTTTCCAAATAGATGCCTGTCTTCCTCTCTCTGTGATCTCTTGTATTTCATGAAGGCCTCCCTCTTTTTCTTCACTTGTTCAGCTACTTCCTTCGAAAACCATAGCGGTCTCCTGTTCCTTTTGCCTTTATTTACCATTTTAACAAAAAGGTTGGTTGCCTTTAAAATACCCCCTTTGAGTTTTGCCCACTGTTTTTCTACATCCCCCAGCTGTTCCCATCCCACTAACGACTCCCTGAGGTATTGGCCCATCTTCGCAAAGTTAGTCTTCCTAAAGTCTAAGATCCTCACCTTGGAATGGATTCTAACAGCCCTAGTCCTAATACTGAACCACACCATCTGGTGATCACTGGATGCAAAATGATCTCCCACTACAACATCAGAAACACTTTCACCATTGGTAAGCACCAAGTCCAGTATGGCCCCTTCACGTGTGGGGTCTGTTACCAATTGCCTGAATAGTTCTCCCTGTAGAGAATCCAGGATCTCCTTACTTCTAGATGATACTGCAGCAGGAATGTGCCAATCAACATCTGGCATATTGAAATCTCCTATCAGTAGCACTTCCCCTTTCCTAGCAATGCTGCGTATGTCTTCAATTAACTCTCTGTCCACCTCTTCCTCTTGTGAGGGAGGTCTGTATATCACTCCAATGCAAATAGATTTCTCTTTCCCTCTTTCTAGTTTAACCCACAATGCCTCCTCTCTCCCTTTTATGGAGCATCTCCAGCTGCAACTGCTCCTAGTGCCATCTTGGATCCTCTGCTCTCGTGATCTTGAACCAGGTGATGGGACATGCGTCTAGAGGAGACTTGTAGCGTTTAGGCTGTGGATTAGGTTTTCCAATTGATCTGCAGAGATTGAGCTGAAGGAATGCAGTGGTGTGCTATCACAGTGTAAGTCATTGGGTTTGCTCGAGATTGGAGGAGAAAGTGAGGTGTGTGATGGCGTTGGGTATTTTGATTGCAGAAAATCAACAAATTCTTGTGGTTCAATAGTGTTTGTCAGTAGCTCACAAACAAAGCTAAAACAAGCTAGAAATAGCTCCCCCCCCCCCAAGACTCTAAAGGTTTCAGTCGTTTCTCAAAATTGAAGTCATTGTTGAACAAACTCACTTTTATGTTTAAAATGTCTTTTTTAACAAAAAAGCATGCTTTGTCATTATTTTGTGATTGTGATTGGGTGTATAGTAGACACTGGTAGTCAGGTCTGAAATTACATTCCCAAGGGCAAAGAAGAAAGCAATCCAGTAAAGTTAGCTGGAGTAGAGAGAGTCTGGAAGAATAAACAGGAATCCCTGGGAGGAGGTCAGGAAGGAGGAGGACCAGGCTCCATCTTCAGCAAGAGCTGACACCTGGTGACCTAGAAAAGGCAGCAAAGAGTGTTCAGGTGGGGTTCCAGTTTGGAACAGATGATGAGAGAACCTTTAGAGGAACTTAACAGCTAATGAACAAGAGCATACAATCTGGTACTCAATAAAATGGTGAGGAGAGCTACAAGGAATATTTGGAATGGAGGTTCAGCAGGTCCAGGCTGGAAGTTTGGTTGGAAGCCAGTCATTCTTGGAAGTGGAGAGGCACTGAAGATGTGGGTGCAGAGACTCCTAATAGTGTCCAGAGATAGTTTGAAAGGGCTGAAGAGGTAGCCAGAGGGCTACTGCATGACAGCAACACTGGATATTATTGAATGTATTTTTTCCATAGGCACAAAATGTTGAAGAAAAGGCATTTTCCATTCGCTGACTGACTCAATATTTGGACTGACCTTTAGAGATTTGGGGGGTATTTCTAGCTTGTTTTGTTTTAGCTTTGTTTGAGCTGCTGACAAGCCTGAAAAGATGAACTTTGCACTGGTTTGAGGAGGCAAGGTTAAATTCTCAGTTGCATTTCCCTCCCCAATCAGACCAAAGAACTACTCCATGCAGTGTCATCATTTTGGCTATGGGAATTTTAAATCCCTGTTGTGAATAACTTTGCTTACAGATAATGAGGATAGCTGATTTCTACTTTCAATTCAAGGCAATTTTCCACCTTCACAGAATAATAATATATTCTTAACAGCAATATGGACTATACTTTGAAATCAACTAAAATATATTCAGAATGCCCTGAAAAACATAATTGCTGATTACAAGAGGTGGATCCAGCTTACATGTCTTATTTGGTTTTGTTCTGTCTCTTTCCACCCAGAAATGGCAATGCACCCCCTCTCCTTATCTGGTTCTCTGGAGAGAGTGCAGCGTGCTTTAGATAGTCAGGGGAGCAGAAGAGAAGGGTGAAGACATTCAAGAGAGAAAAGGTAATTGCATTTAGAAGAAGGGGCAAAGGCGAAAAGACAAGGCATACAGAGACAAAGAAGATATGTAGGGGGATCATGTTTATAAAACCTTTTTGCATGCATATGCTGCTTGTAAAATTACTTCTCTACATACAAGAATGTGCGTACTTGTACATGATTCTGGTGTAGGCCTATTTGGGAGTGTATTTTGGGCAGTGTGGGCGGAGTCATCCTTTATTTGCATTCTTTATAAAATATGCAGGTACATGTATACCAGTTCCTGAGCTAGGGTTAATGTAAGTGGGTTAATTTCTGTAGGATTTGTGCTTGTATTTTATAAAGACGCATAGGTGCCTCTGTGCCTTTATAAAATTGGCCACAACTTGGCCTCTCCACTTAGGCAACCTATTAGAAAATTGCTGTCATAGATGGTAGTTTTATAAAGCATTTTTCATGTGTAAAGTCTGTTTAGAGTGAAGGAGTAGCCTAGTGGTTAGAGCAACTGCCTAGTACCCAGAAGATCAAGGGTTCAATTCCCACTGGCACTCCTTGTGACCTTAGGCAAGTCACTTTACCCTCCATTGCCTCGGAAGAAAAGGTTGGCAATCTACTTCCGGTGATACATTGCCAAGAAAACCCAGAGGTAGCTGAGTCGCTATGAGTCAACACTGACTTGATGGCAGTAAAAAAAAAAAAAAAGGTCTGTTTACATGTAGAAAAGCATTTCAATAAAATTGCACAACTGCAGTTAGGGTTGGATCTGGAACCTGTTTTGAAAGGCATATACAGTAGGTGCTTATGTTGTCTTTATAAATTTAGCATTTTTTTGGATTTCTCACACAAACCAGCCTATTAATAAAATAAAGCCTCTAATGTAAGCAAGAAACACAAGAACATGAAGCATGAAGGAGGGCTGGTCTAATGGTTGGGTCATGTTAGCACAGGCCAGAGGGCTGGGGGTTCAAATACTGCTGGAGGACAGCAACCTTGGGCTGGAAGGAGTGTGGGGTTCTAGTCCCACAGGCATTTGTTATGGCCTTGGGCAAGCTATTTAACCCTCAGTTGCCTCAGGTACAAGAAATGTAGATTGTGAGCCCTTCTGGGACAAGGGGAAATATATACAGTACCTGAATGTACACTGCCTAGAATGCATCAGCACATAAAGGATGACTCCGCCCACACTTCCCAAAATCCAATCCCAAATAGGCCTACACCAGAATCGTGTACAAGTACGCACATTCTTGTATGTACAGAGTAATTTTACAAGCAGCATATGCATGCAAAAAGGCTTTATAACATGATCCCCCTACATATCATCTTTGTCTCTATATGTCATGTCTTTTTTTGCCTTTGCCCCTTCTTCTAAATGCAATTATTACCTTTTGTCTCTTGAATGTTTTCACCCTTCTCTTCTGTTCCCCTGACTATCTAAAGCACGCTGCACTCTCTCCAGAGAACCAGATAAGGCGAGGGGGTGCATTGCCATTTCTGGGTGGAAAGAGACAGAACAAAACCAAATAAGACATGTAAGCTGGATCCACCTCTTGTAATCAGCAATTATGTTTTTTCAGGCCATTCTGAATATATTTTAGTTGATTTCAAAGTATAGTCTTATATTGCTGTTAAGAATATATTATTATTCTGTGAAGGTGGAAAATTGCCTTGAATTGAAAGTAGAAATTAGCTATCCTCATTATCTGTAAGCAATGTTATTCACAACAGGGATTTAAAATTCCCATAGCCAAATGATGACACTGCATGGAGTAGTTCTCTTTGGTCTGATTGGGGAGGGAAATGCAACTGAGAATTTAACCTTGCCTCGTCAGACCAGTTAGTAGAAGGCTTCCGGGTTCGAGAAGCATCAGGTTCCACACCATTCTTTGGTCGAATCTGCCCTAAAGAGGATTGAGAGTATCAAGACTCATTCCTCGGCGCCTCCTGGCAGGGAGCCTCTGACATTACATTCTTTAGGAAGATAGTGTTTTCAGAGTTCCATGCTCATTGCCTGCATGGCCTCTTACCAGCTCAACATGGGCATGTTCTTGAACATTATGTGTGACCTATTTGACCTGGCTCAGTTTATGCCCTCAGAGAAATTGGAACAATATTGTGCCCTGTGGCCCATGGCAAGGACTACTCTAAGTTCATGATAACACTCCACTACACAGAACACTTTGGAAATGTCGCCTAACTCCAGCAAATGCAAGGTTCTGTATTCCCTCCCCCCCCCCCCCCCAAACAATCTGGCCTACCACGTGTCAGCAACAAGCCAGTACCCAAGACAAAAGCTGTACATAAATTATAACATGTAAATTTGCCCTGCATGCCAACTTCCTCCTCACTGTATCTTCTCATTCAGTGTTCTAAGTTTAAGTTACAATGATAAGGCGGTATAAAAAAAACTGGTTAAATAAATGGTATCGGCTACCTATGATACTTTCGAAATAGCATCTAGGAATGCTGCCATAGTCAGCGGTGCCCGTAGATTTGCCTGACTACAGTCATTGGACCTAGAGCAGGGGTCTCAAACTCAAATTGCTTTGAGGGCCGAATGAGGACTTGTAAAGTAACCCGGGGGCCGCATAAGACACGGGCCTCATTTGCATAAATATTTGCATAATGTTGCATAATGAGTGCATGGATAAAGAAAGACTAGAAAATTTCTATATTACTATAATCCAGTGCCAACCGCCAGGCACATTAGGAACTACTACTAACACTGCCCATTTGGAACCCATAGCAAACCCCCGTATCATAACAGCACTACCAGGACTCACAAAGCACCAGACCCTACCTATCAAAAGGCAACACTGCAAATATTAAATCAATACATTTCAGAGAACAATACATGACCTACTGGGAAAAGAGAACAAGTAGCAATGTCAAATAGGAATTACACAGAATACCTCAGCACTGTAGAAATAAAACTATAAATAATTTCTTGTACCAAAGCACAGACATTAATGATGCACATTTCCCAGAGCTGACATATTCCAGTTAATAAATTCAAAATAAAGAGATATTTTTCTACCTTTTGTGCATTTTTTTTCAGTTGCAATTGCTCCAGCCACTTCTGGTTTCTTCGTGTCTTCTGCTATCTCCATCGTCTGCTGTCCATTTGTCCTTTCTTCTCTCTTCTAGTTTTTTTTCCATTCTCTCTCTCTACATCTGCTTTAACATACTAATCTTTCTCCTTTTGCTCTTTCCTCATTCCTATTTCATCCACTCAAATTTTACCCCTCCATCCTCAGTCCCCACTTACTCTCCCAATACCTGGCCAATTGTAGATTTGTCTTCTCTTCCAGACAAAATATTTTTCCCCTCTCCATTTCACTTTCCCAGCTCCATCCCATTCTAATCCTCCCCCAACATCAGCTCCCTTCTAGTTCCAGCCCCACCCAGCATCTGCTCCTTTCTAGTCCCTGCATCAGTCCATTTCCAGTCCTATCCTAGCCTCACCATCAGCCCATTTCCAATCCTAGCCCCCCATCAGCCCAGTTCCAATCCTAGCTCCCTCCCCTCACAGCCCATTTCCATTCCAAGCCCCCCTCCCCATCAGCCATTTGCAGTTCAAGCCCCCCTTCCACTCAGCCCATTTCCAGTCCTAGCAACCCCCCCAGCCCATTACCAGTCCTAGACCCCCCATAGCCCATAACCAGTCCTAACCTCCCCATAGCGCACTTCCAGTCTTACCCCCCCATCACCCCATTTTCAGTCTTACCCCCCCCATAGCCCATTACCAGTCCTAGTCCCCCCCATAGCCCACTTGCAGTCGTATCCCCCATCACCCCATTTTCAGTCTTACCTCCCCTCATAGGCCATTACCAGTCCTAACCCCCCAATCAGCCCCCCTCCAGTCCTAACCCCCATCCCCCCATTTTCAGTCCTAGCCCCCACCATAGCCCCTTACCAGTGATTTCCCCCCCAGGCCAATAGCCCTCTTCCAGTCCTAACCCCCATCTGCCCATTTCCAGTCCTAGCCCCCACCATAGCCCATTACCAGTCATAACCCCCCCCTGCCAATAGCCCACTTCCAGTCCTAACCCCCATCTGCCCATTTCCAGTCCTAGCCCCCACCATAGACCTTGACTCGTTTTAAGCCGCCCCCTCCCATTACCTGTCATTACCCCCCCTGCCAATAGCCCACTTCCAGTCCTAACCCCCATCTGCCCATTTTCAGTCCTAGCCCCCACCATAGCCCATTACCAGTCATAACCCCCCCCTGCCAATAGCCCACTTCCAGTCCTAACCCCCATCTGCCCATTTCCAGTCCTAGCCCCCACCATAGCCCATTACCAGTCATAACCCCCCCCTGCCAATAGCCCACTTCCAGTCCTAACCCCCATCTGCCCATTTCCAGTCCTAGCCCCCACCATAGCCCATTACTAGTTATAACCCCCCCCAGCCCATTACCAGTCATAACCCCCCCTGCCAATAGCCCACTTCCAGTCCTAACCCCCATCTGCCCATTTCCAGTCCTAGCCCCCACCATAGCCCATTACCAGTTATAACCCCCCCCCCAGCCCATTACCAGTCATAACCCCCCCCCCCTCCCCCCTCTGCCAATAGCCCACTTCCAGTTCAGTCAGCCCCTCCATAGCTCATTACCGGCCAACAAAAAACCCCCCAAAACCCTGGCTTCTGCTGCTGCCGTTGCCGCCGTGGCAGCAGCAGAATCAATTGTTAAATTTAAAAAAAAAACTGACTTCTGCTGCTCAAGCAGCTGTCCTGCGGCCCCTTTCCCTCTGCCCGGAGATCCGACTCTGCTCTCAGCGGCGTGCTTTTCAAGCCGCGACGAGAGTATTCCCCTCTCGCGCGGTTTTTCAAGCCGCGCGAGAGGGGAATACTCTCTTCGCGGCTTGAAAAGCACGCCGCTGAGAGCAGAGTCGGATCTCCGGGCAGAGGGAAAGGGGCCGCAGGACAGCTGCTTGAGCAGCAGAAGTCAGTTTTTTTTTTAAATTTGACAATTGATTCTGCTGCTGCCACGGCGGCAACGGCAGCAGCAGAAGCCAGGGTTTTGGGGGATTTTTGGTTTTCCGCCGTCGCGGGCCGCACAAAGTTGTCTCGCGGGCCGCGTGTTTGAGACCCCTGACCTAGAGCAATCCATGCAGAACAAGCTGGCAGACGTCCCATGCTGGGGAGAGAATCTCTTTGAGGAGGTCAAAGAGGAAGTTGACTTCATAGAGAAGCAGCATATTTATTTATTTATTTGGCATAGATTTGTATACCGCTACTTCCAGCGATCAGCAGCGGTTTACTTGTGTAGCAAGGGTGGCTGTACAGTACAATTTAAGTATACAAATCTGATTTCATGGCGTAGCACACATCAACAAAATAAGGTACAGGTTATACATTTGATCAATGGGGTAGGATAGTAGATTTGCAGATGAGCATGGGGGGGGGGGGTAGATATATACATATATACGTTTTACAAGATCACAGGCAAGCCTTTTAATGAGACATAGGCACCTAAATATTTACATAAATATAGTCTTCTATATCTCGGATGGAAATTCCATTATTCAATGTTCAGAGGAAAGGTAGGCGAGAGGGGTTTAGAGAAGTGGTAATTCAGCCTAGGTGATGCCGTAATGAGTCTGGAAAAGGTGGGTTTTGAGCTTTTTCCTGAAGTCCTTTAGGTCTTTGATTAGACGTATCTCGTGAGGCAGCTGGTTACAGAGCATGGGTGCTGAGTACGTGTAAGCTCTGTTGCTCGTCAGTTCTTTGACTGCTCTTATGCTACTTGGTACGCAGACCACTTGCTTCCATCCCCCATCATATCCCTGGAGGCATAAATATGGTCATAAGCTTTTTCATAGTGGCTGTAGAGACATACTAAGTTCCACCAGTGTAGCCAGCTTAACTTCACCGGATCCTTCCATCTCATAAGAATTACTTTTATAGCAATTGCCAGCATAAAGTTCAGCACAAAAAAGTTTTCCTTCTCAATATTGGGAATTCCGGCGGTAGCCCTTAGCACAACAATCTTCCAGGATAATGGGTGCGTAAAGTGCAACACTTGTTGAATCTTCTTCCAAACGGCCCCCCAGTATCCCTGCAGGCTTGAACAGTCCAATATCATATGTCGCAGTGTTCCAAGCTCCTTGTGACAGGTCCAGCAATATTGAGACGCGCCTTTGCTCCACTTGGCCACTCTGACCGGCATGAGGAACGCCCTGTGCGCAAAGAAAAACATGGACTGAGTGAGGGAGGCTGATCTAGAGGGTCGCACTAATGATCCCCAATGAGAGAAACATTGATCCAGAGGTAGACAGACATCCAAATCTTCTTCCCATACTCTCCGCAACCCCAGAGTCTGGGTTGGCATCTTACTCCGGAGGAATCCATATATACTTGATGCACGGCCTTTCCGCAAAACAAGCTCTCCAACAAACTCCTCCAGACCCCACTTGTCCTTCACCAAGGCAGGATTTTTTATCTTCTGTCCCACACAATGCTGTAGCTGTAGCCATTGAAAGAGACACGAGGTCGGCAGGTTGTACTCCTCATATAACACTTGAAAATTTTTCCACTGGTCCTGCCTGAATAACTGTCCCAGTCGCCAGATTCCACATTGCTGCCAGGCTTTCCAAGATACCATTCGCTTATTTATTTGAAAGTCAGGATTATTCCAAATGGGCATTCTTCTAGATATGGAGTTGTCAGCACCCAGACAGAGCAACAAACCATGATAAGCCTTTTGCGTAGACAGAATAACGCGCCCCAACTTAGAGGTCTCCGACATTTGTCATCCCCATAATCAAGTTCAATGGACGCGGAGAGACCAAACGCTCTTCTACTTCCAACCACATAGGTCTCTGGGTGTCTCCAGCTTCCACTGCCCAGAAGACCCCTTGACTTAAGATTGGCGCCTGATGATACAGAAAGAAATCCGGGAATTGCACTCCCCCGAGTTCCTTGGAAGCTTTCAGTTTCTTCAACGCAATTCTTGGTGTCTTCCCATTCCACAGGAAGCGACACAAAATCCTCTCAAGCTCCTTATACAGCGACTCTTTGAAAAATATTGGGACCATTCCCAGGATGTAGTTTATCTTCGGTACCAACACCATCTTGAGAGAATCCAGTCTACCCCACCAAGTGAGGTGTAGAGGGGACCATTTTACTGTGAAAAGACACGCTGTTTCCTTCATACGTTCTCCATTTATTCTAAGAATTTCATCAACCGGACTACCGAATTGTACACCCAGATACTTGACTGTCGATGACTCCCACTGAAACCCGAACTGTTGTACCATCGACCGGTTCCCGTATTTATTGAGAGGAAAGGCTACAGACTTTGTCCAGTTGACTTTATAGCCGGAGAAGTCGGAGTATCTTCCTATATGATGTAACACCGGAGAAATGGATTCCGGAGTGAGGAACAGCAACAGATCGTCAGCATACGCAGAGGCCTTCACCTGAAGATCCGCAATGACTACTCCTCTGATCTCACTTGCCTGCCGTATCCTTAGCAGCAGTGGTTCCAACGCCAAATTGAAGAGCAAAGGTGACATAGGACAGCCTTGCCGTGTTCCTCTATGCAGGGAGATAGGTTGAGACAGCACGCCATTGGCCAGGATCCGAGCTCCCGGATTGGTGTACAATAGCTTCACCATCCGAATAAACGAGGGAGGAAATTCAAACCATTCCAGGACTAGGAATAAAAGGGCCACTCCACCCTATCAAAGGCCTTTTCAGCATCCAGTGAGAGACCAATGTAGGGGGAATCCAAGCCGTATGTAATCTCCAGAATGTTACAGAGCAGCCTAGCATTGTCCATAGTGGACCTTCCAGCGATAAAACCACATTGATCCGGATGAATCAGGGATTCCATGACCCTCTTAAGGCGGGCAGCAAGAATAGAAGAATACAACTTGTAGTCGGCATTAAGCAATGAGAGAGGTCTATAGTTACCCACTTGGCTCGGGTCTCTCCCTGGCTTCGGCAGAACAACTATGGTAGCGTCCGCAAAAGCCCCAGAAAGGCACTCTTGTTCTTGAAGCTGGTGATAAAAAAACAGCTGCGGGCCAAGTTCTGACGCCAGCATCTTATAAAACTCTACTGGGATTCCATCTGGGCCCGCTGCTTTCCCACTCTCCATCGTTGATAGCGCCAACTTAAGCTCTTCCAGCCGGATCGGTTCACACAGAGCTGCTTTCTGGTCCAGTTCCAGGCAGGGATGAGCAATCTGATCCAGGAAACTCCGCGCCTCAGCCATCTCGCTGACTCCCTCAGACGCATAAAGCTGGCGATTAAAACTCAGAGAAAGCATCTGATTTCCTGATCTTTATAAAGAGGGCCTGCACGTTCATCTTCTATTGCCACAATTTGAGTTTTCTCTTCGAGGCTTAAGTTGTGAAGCCAAAACTTTCCCCGCTTTGTTTGCCTCCACATGATATCGCACTTGCATGGGAAAGGCAGCTCGTTCAACCTCTGAGCTGAGAGCCGAATTATATGCATATCTTAACTTTTGCAGCTGAGTCAAGACCCTGTTACTGAATTGTTGCTGTAGAATTCTCTCTCCAGCCCGTATCTGTTGTTCAAGGGCCTTCAGCTCAGCCCGCTCAGCCCTACGCTGGGCAATCACATAGCTAGTTATCTGTGCTCTCATTGAGGCTTTAAACGCTTCCCACCAGGCCCATACAGGGGTATCACTGACCTGATTTTTCTCAAAATACTCATGCAACGTTCCCCGAAGGTATATCTTAAATGGTTCATCTGCTAGTAAATGCCTGGGAAAGAACCATGACTCCTTTTTGCAGGATTCGACCTTAAGGTCTATTGCAATCACTATAGCAGCATGATCCGAGATATTTGTACTAAGGATTCCAGATTCACTCACACTCTGAACCAATGCTTGGGACACTAAAGTCTATTCTCGAGTGAGAGCCATGCGGATGTGAGAAGAAAGTAAAATCAGCTTCTCTTGGGTGGTGCAGCCTCCAGATATCCACCATTCCAAAAGTCTCCATTATCGAATGCAGTACTTCCAGGGCTCGCTCTCTTTTGCGCAGCCTACTAGGTTTCCGATCAATTAGGGGGTCGAGAGCCAAGTTAAAATCTCCCCCGATGATTACTGGATAACTGGCATACTCCTGGATAACAGCTGCTAACAGCTGGAAGAAGGAAGGGTTGTCATTATTAGGAGCATACACATTGAAAATGCGCACTTGTTGACCCTCCATAAGAAGGTGCACCCCAACCCATCTGCCTTCCGTGTCAGCCCGGGAAGACAGAACCTGGAACTTAAGCGACTTCCTAATCAGAATTGCCACTCCATTCTTTTTCATACACGCAGGGGCATGAGCTACTAGACTGAATTTGCCTTGTGCAAGCTTTTGTGTCTCATTGGAAGACAGATGTGTCTCTTGTAGAAGGATTACATCAGCATAATGTTTCTGACAATATAATAGTATTTTCTTACGCTTGATAGGGTGATTTATCCCCTTGACATTTAGGGATAGGCATTTAACCAAGACCATTCTTGTCAATAAAGAGCCATACCCCGCATCTTTCTGGTCTGCACCCCCTTTCCACAAATATCTAGGACAGCCAAGCAGTGAGAACCATATCTAAGCTTGCAAGGCATCAACTGTGTCTCCAAGGAGAAATACATAATGGGTGAGCATACACAGCAACAAGATGGTCCTCAAAGACCCCAGCCACCCCCCGGCCTTACAAAAAGAAAAACAAAACATGCTTCGTCCGAGAAACACTACCTTCTTAAATAGCAGATACTGGCTGTCTATGGCACAGATATATCATCTTCTGTTATAATTGATGACCCCCTAGTAACATTACCCTTTAAAACCCCCATCCAACTCATAAACTCAGCCATTTCCCCAGTATACAGGCAACAGGGGGTTATATATATATATATACAGGAGTAAACTAAGAACCAAACCCCTCCCCTTCACTGCTCCACTGACCTTCCAAGCCACCTTATTCCAGAGCAGAGACAGCAAAGGAAAACTACCCCCCCTCCCACACAGACCAAAAAACTTCCCTAAGATCCCAGTATTAAACAACATACAAATGAGTGATTTCACTGACATATTGCAATTGGCCCCAGACAAGGGGCAACCCAACATACTGCTGATAAGCACCCATATGTCCTGAGAAGCTTAAGAGAAGAGGCATTATCTCAGAGTCTTCTGCTTCAGAAACAATAAGTCTGATGTCTTGACATAGATGGCTACCGCATCTGCAAAGCCTCTTGCTCCTCGATATAACGTGCCGCCACCGCCGGGGCGTCGAAGGACTTCGTCTGGTTGCTTAATGTAACTTTAAGTCGAGCGGGATAAAACAGCCCGTACCGGGCCTGCAGTTGTTGTAGTCGGGGTCGAAGGGCGAGAAACTGCTTTCGCTTTTCTACAGTCACTCTGCAGAAATCGGGGAAGAATAAAATCTTGTGCTCCTCAAAGGCAACTGACCGCAAAGACTTTGATGCTTCTAAAATCTGCACTGCTTGCTGATATCGCAACATGCAAAATATGATCGGTCTCGGGCCCCGAGCGTGTAAGTTGAGCTGTGCAGGAATCCTATGCGCCCTTTCAATATCCAACAGGCCGGAGGTCTTCAAATGCAGCATCGAGGGCAGGGTTTTTATTAGGAAAGAGATCATGTCGGTCCCCTCAGCGCCCTCCGGGACACCTAACATACGAACATTGTTCCTTCGATTTCTGTTTGCAACATCTTCCAAACTTAATTCCAGTCTCTCCAATTTTTTCTCAAGCTTGTCCACACGTGCAAGTTTTTCCTCGTGCGCTGCGACTGACTCCCCTATATTATCCAGCCTGTTCGTAAGCCTCTCCATTTGCTCTCTCATATCCTGCATTTCACCTTGCACTTTCCCCAACGCCTCACCATTTGCCAGCACCAACTCCTTCACCGATCGCATCTCCCCCAATAGCTCTCTCATCAGCTCCTCCGACTCCCGTGTAGCGGCCATCTTGTGTGGGGATAGGGGATCTGACTTTGCCCTTTTTGATCCCGAATTGCCGCCGGCCGCAAAGTCCAACTTCGTGGGCTTGATATTGGCCATCACACTCTATATTTGCCAGAGCAGTTGTAGTACCCACTTGGCTCCGAAAACTCAAAGTTTCTCACAGGATTCTTGCCGGGGTCCAGGGAGCTAAGCTCTCAAGCTGCCATCTTGCCTTTGCGCAGGCTCCGCCCCCCCTTCAAGGATTATTTTTTTGTCCAGGTGGTCCTGCAGTTGCTGTTGGGTTACTTTTTCGATAATCTTTGCAAGGAAGGATATGCTTGATATCGGACGGTAGGAGGTTGGGTCGTCTTTGAGAGTTTTATTTTTTAATATAGGTCTAATGAGGGATCTTTTGAGTTGTGCTGGCATGATACCTTGTTGCAGAGATTGCTCATCATATAGCGCACATAGTAAACCAATTTCTTGTTTAGCAGATTTGATCCATTCGGCTGGACATGGATCTAAAAGTGAGATTGTTGTATTTAGGTTTGTGATGATATTTATGATTAGTTTATCATCTATTGTTTGGAATGTACTCCATTCTTCTTTAAGTTTAGAGCTTGTGTTCTTGCTGTTTTGCTGACTGGGGCATTTTATTTATTTATTTTATTTAGTATACATTTGTATACCGCTACTTCCAGCGATCAGCAGCGGTTTGTGTTCCAGTCCTGAGGATGGAGTGTCGGGATAGGGGGGTTAAGTTTGTTTGCATAATGATCAGCCAAGTCTTGGGCCTCTATTTTGACATTGCAGTCATGATCTTGCGAGGGTTTTGTGAGCTACTTGACTAATTCGAATAGCTCTCTGGGTCTATTAATGGCCTTGTTGAGTATGTTGGTGTGGTGCACTTTTTTGGCGTGGTTGACCTCATTTTTGTATTTAGCTAGGAGCGCCAGGTATTCCATCTTGTGTGCATCATTCTTGGTTCGTCTCCATTTTCTCTCCAATTTTCTTAGTTCCTCCTTCATTTTGTGCAGCGGTGGTGTGTACCAAGGTTCATTTTTTGTTTGTCGCGCCGGTTGAGAACTTCCATTTTGTCTCCGAGGTTGCTTCTATTGCAGAGGTCCATTGTTATATTAGGTCTTCGATGTCAGTGTTGTCTGAGGTTATGCGCTCCTCCAGAAAGTTTTAGTGTTTCTTTGAGTTTCTGGAACCTTCTTCGAAGGTGTGCCGTTGAACCAGCTTCTTGTGTGTCTGTTGTGGTGCATAGATATAGAGTGAGATCAATTTGGTGATGGTAGGACCATGGTACTTGAGTTACTCGAGTTTTGGGTTGCTTCCCTTCCATTTGCTGCGGCTTCTTGGGTAGAAATACCATGTCCAGGGTGTTCCCTTTGTTATGGGTCGCCTCTTGTATTAATTGCTTATACCCAAGCTGGTCCATGGCTTCTAAGAAGGAGCTTGCCTGCATGGGTGGGACTGATGTTAGATTTAGGTCTCCCAGAATTATCTGGTACTTCTTAATTGCAGTGGTTGAGATAGTTTCCAGTGCATCTGCGAGACTTTTGTGGTGTGCCGTTGGAGATCTATATATTAGGCAGATAGACAGGGTCTTGTTCTCAACTTTGAGAATATTGATTCCTTGAGTAGTGTCTTTTGATGTGTTTGTCAGACTGAGTGAGGCCTTAGCAAGGATTAGGACTCCTCCTCCCATTTTGTGTGTGCGTGGACAGTTGAATATCTCATAGCCCGGCTTGATTATTTGGTTCATTATAGCTGAGTCGATGTCGGTGAGCCAGGTTTCTGTGATGCAAAGGAGGTCAGGTTTTTCATCGGTGATGTTGTGTATGATGTGGGTCTTGTTCCTTATGGACCTGGTGTTTATTAGAATGCATGAGAATAGGGCGTGTTGGGTTGCAGAAATTTATTATGTTTTTCTTTGTTCTTAGCCTTATGTGGTTTCATTTGTTTTGAGGTCTTAGTCGTGCGGGCCATGTTGAGTGGCCTCAGGGTGGGTTGGGGTGTAGCTTTTCTGTGGGCAGTGTTGATATGTCCGTGCAGTATGAGTGTAGGCATAGTGAGTGGGGGATAAGGAAATACTGGGCACCATATGTAAGGAGTGTAGTAGAGCAGGATTTGGTTGCAGAGAGTATCAGATAAAGATAAAGCAAACGTTAAGTAGCAATATAATATAAGTACATACTTAATGAGTTACATTGTATGGCTGATTCTGAGGAATATCTTTTTAGAGAAATTAGGTGGGATTCTTAGCTACAAAGTTGAGCTGAGCTTGTCGGTACAGTGCTACAGTTACTTGCCTAAGTTACAGATCCTCCTTGTCTACTGTTGCAGAGTCGGAAAGTTTGTCAATATGCAGAGGTTCAGCTTTCTGAGTGTTGTATAGGAATTGTGTTACCTTCTTATGTCCTTGTCGGTTGCTATCCCGAGTTAGCGAGCTCGACCCACTGGGGGAGCTCTAGCAGTGTTCGCCTGGTGTACCGACGGGGTACCAGCTGGGCTTTGTGGTTGCCTTGGCATGTGGATTCGATCTTATGCTCTTCTGTGGTGGGCGCCTTTCTCACTGTTCTTTCGGTTAGTGGGCCTCTGCCTAAGGGCCACACCAAAGGGACCTCTGGTGAGGCCCTCGGGCGCGGGCCCACCGGCACGGGCACGCCTGACGGTGCTCTGCTTTTATCCCAGGAGCTGCCTGCCCTGATAGGGCAGCACAGCTCTGTCGGCAGTGGTGGAGGGGCAGCTGATCGTTGGAGCTGGCTTCCGCCTGCTCTATCCCCCGACTGGGGAGCCTTCTCACATTACTCTCACTAGGCTCTCCAGGCATACATCTGAGCACGCCTCCTATCAGAGGAGGTACCAGGGTGGGGACCAAAATAAGACCTATTACTCTCGTAGGCGTAGGCACTTCCCTGGGCCTCAGATATTCCAGCTCAAAGAGGTTTAGGTTTAGGTTTATTAAAAACTTGTTATACCGCTCAATACCATAGGTGTCTGAGCGGTTTACAATATATAAAAAACAAGCAAGTTGGTTTAAAACAAGCATTGGCTGTGGAAAAAGAAAAGGAACGCCATCAAATTAAGGAAAAGTAGGGGAAAAGGAAAGAGGAGATAAGAACAGAAGTGGACTAAAAATAATAATACAAGTGCACAGACGGGGAAGGAGGGGGAGGAAAGACATACAAATTCTGTGAAAAGGTGAGGTGGTGGGAAGGGGGAGGGAGTGGGCTAGGGAGGAGGGTCGAACGCAAGGCGGAAGAGATGGGTTTTGAGGCGGGATTTGAAAATTTGGTATGAGCTTTCTGCACGGAGGGGAGGGGGGAGTGAATTCCAGAGGCTGGGGACCAGGAAATAGAAAGCAGAGGAGCGGGTTTGTTCTAGATGAGCATGTGAAGGGGAGGGAAGGACCATGCGATTCATATGCATGGAACGGAGGAGGCGGTGGGGGATATGAAATTGTATCTGGTTTGCTAGATAGAGGGGAGTGCCAGTGTAGATTGTTCGATGTGCAAGAATTAGAAGTTTAAAACCGAATGCGGAAAGAAATAGGTAACCAGTGATGTTGATAGAGAAGGGGTGTAACATGATCAAACTGAGAGGCATGGGACAACAGACGGATGGCAGCGTTTTGAACGCGTTGGAGACGAGACAGTTGGGACTTGGGTAAACCAGCAAAGGAGACATTACAATAATCAAGACGGGACAACACAAGGGTAAGCAGAAGGGTGGTCAGAGCAGGAGTAGAAAGGAAGGGACGAACTGCTCTAAGCTGACGAAGAGAAAAGAAGGAACGTTGAACAACTGAGGAAATGTGATCTTTGAAGGTAAGGGCAGAGTCAAGGACAACACCTAAGTATCGGAGTGAAGAAACCAGGGGGATAGACTGGGAGGAGAGAGAGGGGGCACAGGTGGGAGAAGGACTGCCAAGGTGAACCAGATTGCGAAGGATTTTGCCGGGTTTACTTGTAGAAAGTTGGAGGAGAACCAAGACATCACAGCAGTGAGACAGTGGTTGATAGGGGAGATATCAGGGGAAAGAGGATCTGTGTGGTGGAGAAGAATAATGTCGTCTGCATAATAATATGCAGAGATGCTAAACTGTTGGACCAGAAGGGCTAGGGGGGCTAGGAAAATATTGAAGAGAAGTGGGGCGAGAACAGACCCTTGGGGAACACCACAGGACAGGGGGGTGGGGGCAGAAGAAGAAGATGCAGAGACAACAGAGAAAGAATGGCAGGATAGAAATGAATGAAACCACCGGAGAACCACACCCGAAAGACCAGCTTCTTGAAGACGGAAGAGGAGAGTGTGATGATCCATCAAGTCGAAAGCCGCAGATAGGTCGAGAGAAACAGCCAGAGTGACGAGACCGCGATAGTGAGCGATGTGAAGATCGTTGAGAAGAGAAAGAAGAACAGATTCGGTGCTGTGGCCAGGGCGGCAACCTGATTGACGGGGATGGAGAGTGAGGGCAAGCTCAAGGTGAGAAGCAAGCTGGAGGAAAACAAATTTCTCAAGAAGTTTTGATAGGAAGGGTAGGTTTGAGACTGGGCGCCAATTGGAAAGAGTGGACGGGTCAGAGGAGGGAGATTTCAAAATGGGACGGACTAATGCATGTTTCCAAGTGGAAGGAAAAGAACCGGTGGAGAGACTGGAGTTTAGGAGGGAGAGAATGTGGGGGGATAGAGCTAAGGAAGGTTCCAGAAGCCATTTGGAGGGGATAGGGTCAGCTGGGCAAGTGGTTTTGCGAATATTAGAAAAGGTCTTTTCCAGGGTATCAAGTGTGATAGGGTCAAATGAAGACCAGGAATGTGATAGTGCTGGAGATGAGGATGGAGAAGAGAAGGAAAGAAGAAGAGGGGGCTCAGCAGGGGGAGAAAGAGGCGGTGGACATTGGGGAAAAGCTTGGCGAAGGGCACTAACCTTGGAGACAAAAAAGGAGGCAAGGGCAGAGGGGTCTGGGAGAACAGAGGTTACATTGGGAGAGGGGGAAGACGCAGAGTGTGAAGCTGTGAGGGAACGGAGGACAGAGTATAGTTGGCGAGATGAGTTTGAGGAGGAAGAAATGAGATCAGTATAGTAATCACGCTTAGCCGTGTGAAGAAGGGTGCGATAGCAACGGTGACAAGTATGAAAGTCAGCAGAGGTGGTAGGAGAAGGATACTTTCGCCAGAGGCGTTCAGCACGGCGGAGGTGCTTACGGTGCAGAATTAGACCGTGGTGGAACCAGGGGTAATGTGGGAGGCGGCGACGAGAGTGATGAGGACGAAGAGGAGCGGCAGAATCTAAGGCAGAGGAAAGTGACGAATGCAATTTATGAACCTGAACGTCGAGGGGAAGAGCATCGAAGTCTACTGGGAGCGTGATGGCTGGGGAGGGAAGATGGTGAAAGGTATCGGTAGTGATTCGACGAGAAAGCATAGGAGAGGGGTTGGAATCAGAATTATAAGAAGAAGCAATAGGTGGGACAGGAACATCAAAAAAGAGACATACGTGATCGGTCCAGGGAAGAGTAGAAAAGGAAAGGGACAAAGGTAGGAAGGGGAAGGAACCTGGAGCAATAAGAAGGTCGAGAGTGTGACCAGCAATGTGAGTGGGAAAGGAAACAAATTGACGGAAAGAGTGATCAGATAGGAAAGTAAGAAAAGAAAGGTCTCTTGGTGATGAAGGAGCGTCCACATGAATATTGAAATCACCTAGGATTAAGAGACGGGGATAACGGAGGGAAACTTCTGAAATAGTGGTTAGTAAAGAATCCCAGTAGGAAGAAGAGAGAGAAGGAGGGGCATAGATAAGAAGGAAGTAGTATGGGGTGGAGGAGGAATCCATCCGTACAAGGAGGGACTCAGGATAGGAAGGAGAGACTGGGGAGGAAAGTTCAGATAGTGAAACAGAGGAGCGGTGAAGAATAGCGATTCCACCGCCGCTTCTGCTTCTACGTGAGGTAGACAGGAAAGAATAGCCAGGTGGAAGGCACCGGTTGAGGAAGGGCTCCTCGCCCTCCCTCAGCCAGGTTTCAGTTAGAAAAAAGATGTCCAGACTACGTAATACAATAAGATCTTGAATCAGGGATGATTTGGTCCGGGTTGAGCGACAGTTCAGGAGAGCTAAGTGCAAGAATGAAGGGGAGAATGCAGGAGGAAGGGAGGGATGTGAAGGGGAGATGGGACAGTGGGTTAGGTTGAGAGGCTGCCGGGCAAGATGGCCGGGAAGGATAGGAGGGGACGCAACAGGGCGCCAGCCCCAGTGCACCGGTATAACAGACATGTTAAAGGGAAAACAGAGCAATAGCAAGAAAACCAGAGCTGCAGAACGTGATAAGACAACAGAGACTGCTTTTGACGGCAGATATGAGGAACGAAGGGTAGTAGAGTGAGGAAGTGAGGACAAGGAAGAGTGCAGGTGTAAAGGCGCAGATGGAGGCGCCCGAACCGCAGCTTCGTCGCCCCGGAACTCGCCCCAAGGAGCTCGCACAAGGAGCAGGTCCTGCTCCTTGTGCGCGCTCCTTCGGCGTGCGCACGCGGCGCGCGCCTTCGCGGCGCGGGGCACCGCACCAGTGTGGATATTAAACACGGAGAGACCCAGCATCACTTCCGGTGGGCGGGGACTGTAAGCAGGTACCTGGGGAGACACAAGGGCAGGGATACAAGCTGCTTTGAGAGCGCAGACCACAGCAACAGACAGCACACGGATATTCAGCACAAGCAGAGGCAGTTAGCAGGTAGGCAAATAATCGGGAGGAGCAGAGCACAGCAAACAGCAGCCAGACGCCGCACCAGTGTGGATTTTAAAGACGGAGAGACCCAGCGTCACTTCCGGTGGGCGGGGACTGTAAGCAGGTACCTGGGGAGACACAAGGGCAGGGATACAAGCTGCTTTGAGAGCGCAGACCACAGCAACAGACAGCACACGGATATTCAGCACAAGCAGAGGCAGTTAGCAGGTAGGCAAATAATCGGGAGGAGCAGAGCACAGCAAACAGCAGCCAGACGCCGCACCAGTGTGGATTTTAAACACGGAGAGACCCAGCGTCACTTCCGGTGGGCGGGGACTGTAAGCAGGTACCTGGGGAGACACAAGGGCAGGGATACAAGCTGCTTTGAGAGCGCAGACCACAGCAACAGACAGCACACGGATATTCAGCACAAGCAGAGGCAGTTAGCAGGTAGGCAAATAATCGGGAGGAGCAGAGCACAGCAAACAGCAGCATCAGGAAAAGCCCCAGCAGGCTCCTTGTCAACAGCAGCATCAGGAAAAGCCCCAGAAGGCCCATTCAGCTCCTCTGCCAAAACTGGGGACAGGGTTTTGACTGGTTCCTTTGGAGCATAGCCACTCTTCCCATCGACTATAAGTAGGAACCATTTGGTTAGAAGATGGGTCATTCTGTTTGTACACAGGCAGCCCCTCATAACGTCAGACTCATGGGTTCTACAAATTATCCAGAGCGGTTACAAATTACACTTATTGGAACTGCTCCCAAGGGTACATTGTCTCAGTCCTCTACATCAGGAATTGCTTCAGAGAGAAATCATCCCCCTCTTATCAGATGTTGCAATTGAGCTTGTGCCACCAGAGCAAAGTGTTTAGGTTTTTATTCTAAGTGCTTCCTGGTCTCCAAGAAAATGGAGATCTGATCAAGTACTTGATAAGAAAAAAGTTCAGAATGATCTCTCTGGGCACCCTGCTTACTTACCTGCAAAGAGGAGATTGGCTATGCTCCCAGATCTGAAGGATGTCTATAGCGACATATAGAAACATCCCATTCACAGGACGGATCTCAGGCTCGTCCTGGGAGGGTCAACACTTCCAGTAATGAGAATTGCCTTTTGGCTTAGCTTCCGCTCCTCATGGTGGTAGCTGCATATCCCCAGACACTGGGAGTGTTTGTCTTTCCCTTTCTGGATGGTTGGCTGATCATGGCTACTACCCCAGAGGGAGCTCAAGAATCAACACAGATGATAATTTGGGTGTTAGAGCTACTAGGATTCAAGTCCAACGTGCAGCCTACCCAACAATTGGAGTTCATAGGAACTCTGCTCAACAAGACTTAGGAGAGACCCTTCCTTCCGCACGACCTTCTTCACAGAATGATATCAACAGTGAGAAACTCAACTGAGTCAGTAGGTATCAGCTTGCTTGATGTTGACCATTTGGGTCACATGACCTCCACCGTGCATGTCACACCCATGGCACACCTTCAGATGAGGCAGGCTCAGTGAGGACTCAGTGGATCCAGGCATCGGTCACCTCAAGGATTGTCTGTTGGCCCCTCTCATTCAGTCCACTACAATTTGCTCAAAGGTCGTCTTTTTCCAAATTGCTCCATCCTAAAAGATTTCGATAACAGATGCATCCAAGCTGGGGTAGGGAGCTCATCTCGATGGGTTACACACCCAGCGCAATTGGTCAATCTGAGAAAGTCTCCACCAGATAAAGTTCTGAGGGTTAAGAGCGATAGCAAACATTCTAAGGGCTTTCCAAGATTGACTGTCCAACCAAATTGTTCTAATTCAGATCGACAATCAGATCACCATGTTCTACATCAACAGGCAGGGAGGAACGGGCTCATACCTCCTGTGTTGGGAAGCACTCAGGTTGTGGAAGTTGGCTATTGCACATGGGATAGACTTGAGAGCCACATATCTGCCAGGTGAACAAGACACTCTGGCAGACAGGCTGGTTAAGTTGAGTCCTCCAACCAAATGAGTAGACATTGGACAGAAAGGATGTGTCTCACGTCTTTTGGGAGTGGGGTACTCCCTTGATAGATCTGTTCATGACTTGCACAATGCCTAAGTGGATCGGTTCTCCTCTAGAGTAAGATCACACTGCAGACTAACATCAGATGCTTTCCTCCTACAGTGTGGGGGGGGGGGTGTCTTCTGTATGCGTATCCTCCAATACCTCTCATTCCAAAGACTCTCCTGAAACTCAGAACAGATGGGAGCACAATGATTCTCATCATTCTCTACTGGCCCAGACAGCCATGGTTTCCTCTCCTACTGCAGCTGTCCTAGTCGGGTGCCGCTCTAACTTGGCCATGCACCAGATGTGATATTGCAGGATGGCAGGATGATATTGCACCTCAATATCAAGTCCTTGGTCCTCATAGCATGGATGTTGAGAGGCTAGTGTTGTCAGAGCTTAACTTGCCGGATGGGGTGACTGAAGTCCTTCTGGCCTTCCAGAGGACCTCTATAAGAAAGTCTTACTCTTGCAAATGGAAGAGGTTTTCTCTCTGGTTTGAGGGCCAGGCCCTAGATTATTTTGTCTGTTCCACACAAAAACTGCTTGAGTATGTCCTAAACCTCTCTAAGCCTGGACTCCAGTTCAACTCTGTAAGAGTTTAACTCGGTGCAGTTGGTGCTTATTGAGGTGTGGAAGAAAAGTCTATCTCAGTACAGCCTTTAGTTGGTCGCTTTCTGCAGGGGTTGGTTCTCTTGAAGCTTCCCTACAGACCTCCAGCAGTGTCTTGAACTCAGTATGGTTCTTGCGCAGCTCATGAAAACTCCCTTTGAGCTGCTAATTTCCTATCCTCTGAAGTCCTTGACTTGGAAGGTATTGTTCCTGGTGTCGGTCACCTCAGCACGCAGGGTGAGTGAGTTTCAGGCCTTAGTAGTTCATCCGCCTTATACAAAATTCCATCATAATAGAGTGGTCCTCCGTACTCATCCTAAATTCTTTCCGAAAAGTGGTATTGGATTTTCACCTTACTTGGTTTTCTTCCAACATTTTTTCTTGAGACCTCATCCCCACAGGGGAGAAGCTGCATTGCACATATTGGACTGCAAGCAAGCCTTAGCCGCCTTGGAGTGGACAACAGTCCATGGAAAGTCTATCCAGCTTTTTTGTTTCTTTTAATCCCATTAAGCTAGGGGCTGCATCTTTTACTTATGCCTAGGCAGGCCTGAGCCTTGATGGTCATGTAACTGCTCATAATGTCAGAACTATGGCTACGTCAGTGGTTAACTTGTGCTTGGTCTTCATGGAAGAGATCTGCTGGGCTGCAATGTAGTCTTCAGTCTACACATTCACATCTCACTACTGCCTAGATGGGGATTCCCAACATGACAGCAACTTTGGCCAATCTGTACTCTGGAATCTGTTTGGGGATTAGAATCTAACTCCACCCCCCTCTAGGCCCATTCTATTCTGTACAGACTACCAAAAAAAGGGGGGGGGGGGAATTCACTTCACTCATTTTGTACATAGTTGGTGATTGAGTTGTTCTGGTCTCTTGTTATTTCGCAGTTGAGTTTACCCTTTTGGGCTTCTTGATGGCCTCCTCGGTTTTCAGTAGCCTGTAGCTTGGGAGTCCTATACATGAGGACTCATTCCTGCTTGTCCAAGGAGAAAAGATAGTTACTCACCTGTAGCAGGTGTTCTCCATGGAAAGCAGGGATGAGCCACAACCCTCCCATCTCCCTGAGGAGTTCTTTTGCTACAGCTATGTTATCAGACTGAGGCATCATGGCTAGTACTTACACATGCAGTTTGCAAGATCTGCTATCTACATGTGAAAGTGTGGCATTCAAAGGTGCAGAGCCCTGCATGGTGCCACTTTTTTGAATGTGTTTTTTGTAAAATAGCTATTCCTCCTGTGCATGCTGCCAAATATGTTTTTCCCAAGGCTTTATATGTATTTTACAAAAGGCTGCATTTTAAGCTTTTTGTAATGTGATTTATTTTGGTGGAATATGCTGCCGAGCTATATTTGGAAGTGATTTTGCTGCATTTTTGCAAGAAAATTAAGGAGCATATTCACTAAAATGGGCTAATAGTTAACACATGCTTTAGCTCATACTGAGCAGTTAGTATGGGACCACGGTAATTGCTAACATGTAGTAAAATAGCCATTGCATTAAATATCCCATGCTAACTGTTTAGCATTTGACAGGTTAGGAAATGTTTGGGTTAGGGGCTGAGAATGGGCATTGACTGCATATTACATCACTGACCCAAGGGCACATCCTGTTAATCTAAAAACCACCTCCATCAGACCCATCCTGAAAGGACTCGCAGCTGACACCAAGCTCTTCTCTTACAGACCAACCTCTAGCATCCCCCAATAATTGAAAAGACCATGCAACTCCAGCTCCAGGACTTTATCGACACAGTAGCCCCACTCGACTCCCAAGGGCATGGGTTTAGACCCAATCATGGCATCGAAACACTGCTCACCTAACTCTTAAACACCCTCCTCAAGGGAATCAAACACATCAGACGTATATGAAGGCAGATAAAGACCAATATGGTCCAGCTAGTCTGCCCAGACAGGCATTTAATTTAGGGAAAGGGGGTGACTGTTTGAAAAGAACAAGTTCAGGACATAATAACACTGGAAACAGCTGCAGTATTAACCCACGCATCAATATCAGGTGGGAAGAGGCATGGTATTTCTGTCACTTTCGACTCAGCAAACTACAAGAAATTTCTGGAACGCCTAATAGACCTTGGCATAAGCAGCAACCCCCTTGTTTTGCTTCTGCTTATACCTTACTGTCAGTACACAACAAGTAAGAAAAAGAGATGCAATGTCAAAACCCTTTGAACGCCAGCAGGGTGTACCCGAAGGGTCATCCCTATTATCCTTACTTTTCAACCTGTTCATCCAACCAGTATGCAAAATTTTGTTATTGTTAAGTGCCGTCGAGTCCGTGTCGACTCATGGCGACCCTCTGGATAGTTGTCCTAATTTGTGTTCAGTCTTCAATCAAGCGGCTCATTGTTGACAGACTGGTACTCGTGACTGCTGTTATTGCATCGATCCATCTCATTGCTGGCCTTCCTCTTTTGCATTGACCTTCTATCTTGCCAAGCATGATGTCTTTCTCTAATGATCTCTCTCTTCGCATGATGTGTCCAAAGTATGAAAGTCGAAGTCTTGTCATCTGAGCTTCTAAAGAAAGCTTAGGTTTGATCTCCTCTAGTATTGACTGGTTTGTTCTTCAGGCAGTCCATGGTATATGCAGTATTCGCTGCCAGCACCATAATTCAAAGGCATTAATTTTCTTCCTGTCTATCTTTTTCACTGTCCAGCTTTCGCATCCAAATGATGTTATTGAAAATACCATGGCTTGAACAAGTCGAATCTTTGTATTGAGAGAGACATCTCTGCTCTTGAGAATCTTGTCTACGTCTTTCATAGCCATTCTGCCAAGAGCAATGTGTCGTCGGATGTCTTGACTGCTTGTTGCTTCTTTATTTATAGTTGATCCAAGTAGGTTAAAGTTGTCCATAATTTCAATTTCTTCTCCTTAAACGATGAACTTGTTGATTTTGCCAGTTGTCATGATCTTTGTCTTTACATTAAAGTGCAGGCCCATTTTAAGACTATGTTCTTTGTTCGTAAGAAGCAAATGTTTCAGATAATCTTCACTTTCAGCTAGTAATGTGGTACCATCAGCATAGCGAAGGTTGTTGAGTCTTCCACCAATCTTCACACCTCTGTCTTCATACCATCCTGCATCTCTGATGTTTTGTTCTGCATATAAATTAAACAGGTAGGGGGAAAGTATGCAACCTTGTCTTACACCTTTGCTTATTTTAAACCATTCTGTTTCTCCTTGTTCCATTCAAACTGTTGCTTCTTGATCAATGTACAGATTGTGCAAGGAACGATCAGGTGTTCTGGTATACCGATGCTTCTTAATGTGGCCCAGAGTTTCTCATGGTTTATACAGTCAAAAGCCTTGCTATAGTTGATAAAGCACAAATAGATATCCTTTTGGTATTCTTTAGTCTTTTCAAGAATCCATCTCACGTCCGCAATGATGTCTCTCGTTCCTTGCCCTTTCCTGAACCCTGCTTGCACTTCAGGTAGTTCTTGTTCCAGGTATGTTTGTAGTCTCTGTTGAATAATCTTCAGTAGAATCTTGCTGGTATGTGGGATCCGAGTGATTGTGCGATAATTTCCACAGTCAGTTGGATCACTTTTCTTTAGTATTGGTATAAACCCAGATATTTTCGTCAGTTGGCCATAATATCTTGTACTGCACCTATGCTGGTGATCTGATGTTCTACACCCCCATCTCTACAACCAACCCAGACTATACCCCTGACAAAATCCTGTTTCAACGCTGTGGCAGAATGGCTAAAAAACAACAACATCCTAATAAACATGGCTTCAGACTTTGCATAGTTTATCTTATTTGATTCCTCTTTCACTGCTCCAAAAACCATTACACTTGACAAGATAACTCTCTCGGTCAAATAAATAAAGTCAAATACCTTGGAGTCACCCTGGATCAGCGATTGAACATGCAGGCTCACATAAAGAACATCACATCTACTGCCTATTGTATGATGAGGATCCTAAACAATTTTTGCCCACTCCTGGACAGTATGCCAAGCTATAATCACCCTGCAACCAGACTACTGCAATTCCATCCTTCAAGGCCTCCCAAAATATGCCCTCCATCCTCTCCTGCTGGCTTAGAACACTGCAGCAAGACTTATAACAGGGACACCAAGACACAAACACATCACCCTGGTGCTCAAAACTCTTCACTAGCTCCCTATACAACTATGAATCAAATTCAAAGCCATCATGCTCACCTACAAATTTACCCATGGCCAAGTTCCAGGCTGCCTTTGTGACCTCATTCAAAAATCAACTAGTACAAGATCAATAAGACAGTACAATCAGAAAATTGCTCAACATTCCAACACTCAAGACAACTAGCACCCAAGCAACCTACCTGAGATCCTTCCCTATATGTGATCCCACACTCTGGAACTCGCTCCCAACTCCAGTAAAAGACACCAATGACTGCACTGATGTCTGTGAAAAACAAAAGACCTTCCTATTTCAAGACTACTTCAGCTCTGACACTTAACATAAAATGCTTTCCCCTTCCTGCTACCAATATGCTTTCAGGTCTCTGGATAACACTGTATTTAGCCTTATGTAAATACCGTCCCCCTGTTGCATAATTCTATCATACCAGCTTCCTAATTAGTTTACCCCCTATCCCCTACTATAAGATACTTCCCTAGTTCTTGTACTACATTCTATACTCACTGTTCCATGTATAACAAGTTTACTGTTCTATGTAAACTGCCTTGATAATCTGAGAGGCGGTATAAAAGAAATGTTAAATAAAGAAAGAAATTGTGGTTAGTTCAGGATGCTTCAGTTAGCGTAGTTGCACTTAATGCCACCTCAGAGGCCTCTGCTGTGCATTAGGAAACTGTTCAGTGTGGTAACTGCTGGGAACATGCTTGGTAACCCCAACAGTTAGCACAAAACATCTCACCGCATATTAGTTTTTGCTCCAAACACCTGTTTAAGTAGAAACCCCTAAGACTTTGCTTTTTAGTTTAGCTTAGTGCTCCATGAATTTGTGATACTGGTAGTCATCAGGAAGTAGATTGGATGTGAAATATTGTATTTTATGTTTTATTAAGCTTGTATTTGTCTTACTGTATTTTTACTGTTGTGCTATTTTATTTAATTGTAACTCACTCTGAGCACTGATATGGTATGGCATGTGCTCTAATTATTTTTTAAATTGATGTATTTTCAACAGATAGCAAGTCTCCATTGTAGTGGGAATACACACAAACAAAGCTGTTCAACAAGACTTCTCTAGAAATAAGGTAGTGATGATCAGAAAATCATTAATATGACAATTTCACAAAATTTTCTTTATCCTGAGTGACCCCGCCATCTCTTTTGTTACCTCAGCCACAAACATTCATAAAACTATGCCTTCCTTATCGTTCCTCCAGTCCATTCCAGTCCCCTCACCAGCAGCTGGAGACTGAGCATGTCAAAATCTTTATGATGTCACAGTAGAAGAGCACTTTGCATTGCCTCCAAAGACCAGTATCTCAGTCTTCCGCAGCTGGTGAGGAGCTTCTGCATCATCTGGACTCCACTGAAGGCCTTAAAAAGAATAGGAAACATTTGGCAGCTTGTTGTAGTAGCCTTGACAGTCTTGAGTGAACTATGACAGGATACAGTACAGGAGTATCTGTCTGCTCTCCTTAATTGTGGTCGTTGAGTCGGCCCGGTTCTTCAGGGGTGAACACCTGGTGGTCCAGGTCCCTCTCCATCTCCCCACTCGAAGCCTTACCCATCAAGATGTACCGGCACTACTTGAGGTATTGTCTGGCTGGGGGATTGAGCCTGTATTTAGTTGCTAGGCAGTTAAAAAAAAAAAAAAAAAAAAAAAAAAAAAGCAAACAGTCTCCAGTTGCACTTCCTGCGGCTCAGTCTGTCACAGACGTGCAGAGGGGAGCTATCCTGTTTGGCACAATTGCGGTGACTTTTTCACTTTATCTTTTTCTTTCTCAGGCTCAGTTGCCGGCAGTATCTTAAGGGAGTTGCAGTGCTGTCAGAAGTTATTTGTGTGGTGTGTGGAAGCCGCAGGAGTCTGTCTCGGCGGCCAGCCTGTGCAGAACTTGTGAAAAGGATGGCCAGACTGCCAAGGAAGCAGTAGCAGGAGCATAAGCAGTGGTGGGGAGAAAGGGGACAGGGTAGATTGAGCACAATCGGCTGCAGGCAGCATTCAGAGTTGCAAGGGGTTCTTGTGGTTTTGGCAGGAACCATGGCCATTTTTCCAGTTCCCTGCACTTTCTGGACACCCAGATACACAGCCAGCTTCTTCCAGGGTTGGGGGAGGGAGGAGGGGGTTACCATGGATTTGGCCCTCTCTGGTTCTCCTGGGTAACTTTTTTCACCAAACTTTTTATTGCTGATTCAGGCCTGTTGCCTCTAGCAGGGGCTGGCTGCCATATTTAAGCCCACGGATCTCATGGAGGGAACAAGGACATCCTACTAGCATTCTCTCACAGCATGTTGCAAGACTCAGGGGAGCCTACCCTGAAGCTTAGGCACTTGGACACAGCGGTCTGGGAAGAGCAAGGTTCTATTCATTCCAGTACATCAGAAGACCCCTTAGAGGGCTCTTCAGATTTATGGGGGGGAGACAGCTCCAGAGCTGAAAGAGGGAGAAATTCCTCTGAGAGGATTCTAACATTGTCCAAATGGGAGGTCCCAGAGGCTGTGTTACAGAAAGGTGTGGGGGGGGGGGGGGGTCAGGTGATGACCTGTCTCTACCCCATTCCGCAAACCAAGAAGGATCTGCCTAAGGTGGTTGCCTTAGCTTCTGTGATGACAAATAAGACTACCATTTCTGTGGAAGGAGGTGCAGCCCTAAAGGATGTGCAAGATTGGAAACTGGAAACTCTATTGAAACAAGTATTGAAACCACCGCCCTAGTGCAGGCCTCCATCTGAGGGGCTTATGTGACTAGGGCATGTATACACTAGGCCCAGGCATTGCTGGAAGCAGAGTTAGGATCCAAACAATTGCTTTCTGAAGCCTCCAAATTGAAGTCGGCCTCTGCTTAACTGGCAGATGCCTTTTATAACTTGGTGCAAGCTTTATCTAAGAGTATGGCATTAGAAATCTCTGCCAGGCAATTTCTGTGGCTATGAAACTGATTGGCGGATGTTTCTTCTAAGACTCTGCTCAGCAAGCTGCCCTTTCAAGGCAAGCTTTTGTTTAGAGAAGCCTTGGACAAGTTGGTTAAGGATCTCAGGGACAATAAGGGGGCCTGGCTTCTGGAGGACAAGCCGAGGGGAGCCAAGGCCCAGGCCCCAGCTAGGGGACAGTTACAGGATTTTCATAGACTCTATGCAGTCCATTTTGCTCCTTTCCAGCGTGGACGTTGTCACGAGGTCAGTACGTTTGGGGTCACAGAGGAATGAGTAGAGGATATTTTTCTGGTACCCAAGAAGCCTCCAAGAAGCCACAGTGAGGCGAGGCTGGTCCAGGAGGAGTTGATTATCCTATGCAGTCATCTGCAACATTTTTGCTCCATTTATGCTCAAATCACCACCGACCAGTGGGTGCTGGAAATCATCTGCACCAGCTACGTGTCGAGTTTGCCAGATTGCTCTCCAGTGCCTTTATGAGGTCCCCCCTGCAGAGCAACATCCAGAGTACAAGCGGTCTGGGACACGCTGCAGCAGTTACTATAGTTGGAGACAGTGATGGAAATGCTGTGCAACCAACTCGTTCAAGGTCGATACGCCATTTATTTTGTGGTGTCCAAAAAGGAGGGCACGTTTCGACCCATATTAAACCTCAAACATGTCAGCCATACCTTAAGGGTCCCACATTTCCACATGGAGACCTTACTCTCGGTGATAGTGGACATTCAAAAGGGTGAGTTCTTGACCGCATTCAGTCTTACAGAGGTGTATCGCCACATTCTGATTTGTCCAGACCATCAAAGATTTCTAGAGTTTGTGGACCTGATGGGGTATTTCCAGTTCCGGGCTCTGCCATTTGCCCTTTTCATGGCATCTCGGATCTTTACCAAAGTAATGGTGGTTGTGGCGGCCGCCCTGAGGCGTGACAGAATCCTGGTGCATCCATATCTAGATGACTGTTGATTAGGGCAAAGTCAGAGGAAGAGAGTGCTGAAGTTACTCAGTGCACTCGGACCTTTCTGCAAAAGCTTGGTTGGGTAGTTAGTGTAGCCAAGAGCCAGTTGCACCTCCAGTGCAAGAATTATTGTACCTGGGAGCCTGGTTTGATACCTAAGCGGGATTAGTTTCCCTTCCTGCGGGGCAGGTCTCAAAGATTCAGGAGCAGGTACAATGTTTCTTAAGGATGGGGTCACCAATGACCTGGCATTACCTTCAGCTCCTGGGCTCTGTGGCGGCCATGCTGGAGATGGTTCCATGGGCCAGGGCTCAAATGAGACCACTTCAATGCACCCTTGTGTCATGGTGGTCTCCTCGGAGACATCCCCTGGTGAGGCCTCTGGTGTATCCTCTCAAGACTCAGCTGCATCTTTGCTGGTGGTTGCGGTCTGCAAACCTATCAGCAGGGGTGCCTCTAGAGCCTCCCAAGTGGGTGCTAGTAACCATGGATGTGAGCCTCTCAGGTTGGGGGGCCCACTGTCAGTCTCAAGTGACATAGGATCTCTGGTCTCAGGAGGGAGAGGAGCTGGTTTTTCAATCGCTTAGAGATGCGAGCACTGTTCCTAGCTCTGAAGTTCTTTTGGCCTCTAATTCATCCCAAGGTGGTGATAGTGTGCTTTGACAATGCCACCATGGGAGATTGCCAGGGAGATACAGAGAGTGTGGTTCTGGTGCAGGAAGTCTAGCCTCTGCTCCTGTGGGCCGAGACAAACCTGCTAGCACTGTCAGCAGCGCACCAGGCAGGAAAAGAAAATGTTCAGGCAGACTTCCTCAGTTGGCACGGCTTGAATTTGGAGGAGAGGTCCTTGGATCACTTAGTGTTTTGCAGAATACTTCGCTGATGGGGCAAGCCTGTGATGGATATAATGGCAACAGCAGAGAATGCAAAAGGGAACAGTTTCTTCAGTTGGTCCCTCATCAGCCATCTCCTGCACAGAATAGAGGCCCATCAGGGAATGGTAATATTGTTAGCGCTGGATTGGCCACAGAGACTGGTGTGTGGATCTGAGGCGCATGCCAGTGGTAGACCCATGGTGGCTCCTTCAGAGAGAGAACTTGCTCTTGCAGGGCCCCATCCTCATGCTTTGGGTGGATCAATTTTTGCTTATGACTTGGCTCTTGAGAGGGCTAGGTTAAGAAAGAAGGGCTATTTGGTGCACGTTATTACTACTCTGCTTAAAGCTCAGAAGCGATCTACATCTCTCTCCTATATCAGGGTGTGGTAAGTATTTGAGAGCTGGTATACTGATAGACTTTTGTTGACTTCCATTCTGGATGTGCTCGCATTTTTGCAAGCGAGGCTGGATAAGGGGTTAGCCTTGAATTCCTTGTGGGTTCAGGTGGCTGCCTTGCCATGTTGCCAAGGCAGATGCAGGGAGTTTCCCTTGCAGCTCACCTGGACGTCGTTTGTTTCTTTAGGGAAGTAAGTGAGACAAAGCGAAAGTCAAGGACCACGGCCAAACACAGTAAGGTGTTTAAAAACTTTATTAGCAGACCCAGGTTTCTTTAGGGAAGTAAAGCAGCTAGCCCCTCCCCCATGTTGATCCCCTGGTACCACCGTAGGACCTTAATTTGGTGCTTTCTGCCCTCTCCGAGCCTCCATTTGATCCATTGGCTCAGGCCACTCTGAAGAACCTCACGTTGAAGGCGACGTTTTTGGTGGCTATCTGTTCAGCCAGGCACATTTCTGAGCTTCATGTGCTCTTGTGTCACAAACACTTCCTCCTCATCCCTACGGAAAAGGTAGTCTTGAGACTAATACGTTTCTTTTTTTCCCAAGGTTGTATCGGGATTTCACTTGAATCAGCCTGTGTCTCTTTCAGCTTTTGTGCCTGAAGGCAATACTCTACAGGATTGGCAATTGCATCTTCTGGATGTCTGCCGAGTTCTGCGCAGATACTTGAAGTGAACTCAGCCTTTTCAAGTTTCCAATCACCTCTTTGTCTTGTTCAGGAGACCACACCAAGAGGAGGCGGCATCCAAAGAATTGGTGGCTAGGTGGTTGAAGGAGGCCATTGCCACTGCTTATCTGTTGAAGTGCAAGCCACTTCCAGTGGGCTTGCGTGCCCATTCCACATAGGCTTAGGGTGGCCTGGTGCCACTGGCTGACATTGCAGAGTGACAGCTTGGTCGACTCTACGTACCTTCACACCCCACTATCGTCTTGATGTTCAGGCACAGAGAGATGCACAATTTGGAGCAGTGGTGCTGCAGGCTGGTCTTGCGGGTCCTGCCCGTTTTTGAGATATTGCTCTGGCACATCGCACGCGTCTGGATTGGAGGGACGATAAGGAAGGTGAAATTGGGTCCTCCCTGATAATGGCCTTTCCTTGAGTCCCTCCAATGCAGTCCAGGACCCACCCTGTCGTTCTGTTTGGTGAGCCCGGATTAGTATGTGGCATATGGTCTCTTTGAGATTTGGGCTACGGGATTCACTTCTGTCTCTGCAGAGAATTCAGATGCTCTTTTTTACTGTGCTGTATATAGTTCTTTTGACTATTCGCTTATAATAAAAAAAAGACACAATTTGTATTCTGTAACTTTAATTTGGCTGTTCTTGGAGTCTGCTTTGTCAATAGAATACTGGCCTTTGGAGGAGGTACAAGGTGCTCTTCTACTGTGATGACATAAAGATCTTGACATGTTCAATCTCCATCTGCTGGTGGAGGGAGATAACCCACACATCTGGACTGGACTGGACTGGACTGGACTGGAGGAACTCAAGGAAAGGCTATTATCAGGTAGGACCTAATTTCATCTTTCTCTACCTAAAAATCCTTCCTATTTGAGTGCAGACATCCTGCACCTCACACCCCAATCATACGTATGCTCAAATTTTAATAACTATTTTTGTCAAAAAATGTCTCTGAAGTTGTACTTTAAATTAGTCCACACTTAGGCTGTTATTTCTTTTGGTCACTAACTTTGTAACAGTGATAAAATGTGCTCTAAGGTCGCATTGTGAGGGGATAGCAATGAAGAATCATTGTTTGATTTATTGGAATATTTGGTCCATTTTTTGCCATGAGCAGTTTTTGGAGCTTGTCATCACTGCAAGTTTTTCACACATTTCTGTAGATTATGGTATTAACTGCTTTGATAAGTGCAGCAGTTTTCCTCCGCTTTCTCTACCATGCATTTGATACAGACTTCCACATCTATTCAGTTTGATATCTGTCAGGGCAGTCCATGTGAAGCAAGAAGCTGAAGTTCCTATGCATGTACTGTACAGATTTTTCACTCTATCACAAAATGTCATACTCTGCATCCAGTCCTTTCTTGCACTTTTGGACCAACATTCCCTTGACTTTCTGGGACATAAATTGCTGGGTCGTGCGATCAAGAAGGACATCTCCATGGAATTCAGTGCTTTCTTCATTGTCATTATGGAATTCTTTTTCTAGTCCAATTCTCCAGTGTGGGAATGGAATATGCTCATGAGTACATGTTTCTGAGATACATATCAAATTTCTTGAGCAGAATAAGTGACCTGCTTGGGACAAGAAGACTGCAAAACATCTGAAGTAACCTTGTATTGTCAGGAAACATGATTAACTAGCTGTCATCCTGCACGAGAGCAATTTTCTATATTTAATATCCTTAAATATGCAGTATTTTGAGAACTTTGTTCATCCACCATAGACAAAGTTGCCAACTTTTTGAAAGAAAAAACCCTACTACCTGTGGCTAGCCATGCTCTGCCCTTGCTGGCCTCCCTGCCCTGTCCCCCTTCCCTGCCCCTGTCCCACCCATAAAAACAGCTATATCAGGGGAGGGAGGTACAAGAGGTTGAACTCTTCAGCGCCTATTCAGCCACAGGCCCCTCCAACACACGTATGCTCTTCTATATTGCATAAATTCAAACATATATTATGCATCCACTGAGCCATGACCCCCGCCCCTTTCCCAGCAATCTGTGCAGAGCAGGGCTAGAACCTTCCCCATAAAATTTACCATACAAGAAAATCCCTCTCTATTCCAAGCATGTGGAGACCAGTTCTGAACCGGGACCATTCAGATGTCCAAAATTTGACTGCCTGGATCTGGCCCCGATGCTGCACCCACGAGAGCTAACCGTTCCTGTGGGAGCAGAATCGAGGAACTTGGACAACCCAGATGTACCCCAATTCACGCCCAGTGCATGTCCAGAAAACCCCCTGTCTAGGCTGCCCTATGCTACTGCATGGAGCCTCTGTGCCATGGCTTCCCATTGCCATTGCCCTGGGACACCATGCAGGAGCCTTGATGCCCTGCAAAACCTACAATCAGCTGCCCGATTGTTTTTTTTTCCCCCCCCCCCCCCCTGCCCGCCCAGAGGGGCCTGCCAGGACTGGGATCAAGTGGATAGATCCTTACCTGTTGCCGATAACTGCTATGTGGGGGTGGGGGGGGGGGGCGCCTGCCTGCCTGCCTGCCTGCCTGCCTGCCTGGTCCACTGACATTGGGAGGACTTATTCCACCTCTGAAGTGGAATAAGTCCCCTGTCTTTCTCCACAACCCTGGATGAACAGGGCTGTGTCCAGAATCTTCCTGCACATCCGGGGTCCTGATCCTGCCTCTGCCCCACCCATGTGCTTCTTCCAGTCCTCCTCCTCCCACCCCATCCAAAACTCCACGCCCATCTCATCTGTACATGCGGGGAGCCTTGTTGCCTGGATCGGTCCTCAGCGAATAGTGGGGGTCGGACATCCAGACTGGATGTCTACCCCTGCAATTCGCAGATCGGAATGACCCCCCATTATGAATTAATCAGGGCCAGCTTCAGAGTTGACTCAGAGTGTTGGCACCCTAAGCCGAAACCTAGATCACAGTTCATGCTCTCCCCTCAAAAAGATGTATCGCAGTTTTTTTTACCTTTTAGGGCCTGATTTACTAAGACTGTTTCCCATTTCCATGGTAAAAAGCTTAATAAATCAGGATCTTAATGGGCCACTGCACAGTGCCAACAAAAGGCAGTGACCTCACTCCTCGAGATGAGGTGTGTGTCAGGAGTGTGCCATATGTACATGCACATTGTGCCCTTTACTTACATCCCATACATTCACCCCTTCCCTCACCACTCCAACCCCTCTCTCGCTGTCCCATCTCCACCCCAGACTGTCCCTTTCAACCTCTCTTCTTTGCACTCACCCCTGCCGTCCATTCCAACTCACCCCTGCCCTCCATTCACTAAAGTGCTGAGGTAGCCGGGACAGTCAGTGACTGTTCTGCCTGCCAAAAAACATAGGTTACTAAGTTTGCTTCACAGATGGCTGAATAAATTAAAGGGGCAGTAGGCTTTTTTATTTTTTATTTTATTTATTAGCAAGACTTGATATACCGCCCAAACCGAAGTGTCAGAGCGGTGTACAGTAATAAACAAGGGGGAGGCTACTAAAGAAGTACAGGAAGAAAGGAACGCCATTTAATTGACAGGAAAGCATTATTGAGACAAAGGAAGAAAAATAGGAAAGAAACAAAGTTGCACGACTAGACAGGCAGATCGCTGAGGGGGGAGGGCAGAGGGAAGGAAGAAGGGTAGTGTATGGCATTAGAATTGTCACGGGGGAGCTGGAAGGTCGAAAGCCTGAGTGAAAAGATGAGTTCTAAGAAGAGCTTTAAAGCGAGGGAACGAAGGTTCGGTGCGGAGTAAATGAGGGAGAGAATTCCATAGGGCAGGGCTCAGGAAAAAGAATGCAGAGTGACGGGTGAGTTCAAGATGTGCCTGGGACGGAGAAGGAAGAAAAAGGCGATTGCTGTGGGAGGATCGGAGGAGGCGAGGGACAGGCTGGTGGTAGATGAGATCAGACAAATACCGAGGAGTACCCGTGTGAAGAACTTTGTGGGTAGCGAAAAGGTACTTGTAAACGAATCTGAATTTAACAGGAAGCCAATGAAGAGAGAGAAGGCAAGGAGTGACATGGTCAAAAGGGGAAGAGTAAGTGACTAGACGGGTGGCGGTGTTTTGGACGAGTTGAAGTCGATGGAGCTGGTAGGAGGGAAGGCCGGCGAAAATTGAGTTACAATAGTCTAAACAGGAGATTACAAGAGAGAGAACCAGAGTGGTGAGAGAACTTGCTGAGAGGTAGGGCCGGAGGGATCTAATACGACGGAGATGAAGAAAACTACTATGAACTAGGGAGGAAATATGTGGGTGAAAAGACAGAGGAATCAAGGTTACTGTTCCTTTAATTTATTCAGCTGTCTGTGCAGCAACCTTAGTAACCTTTGTGGGTTTTTTGGGGTTTTTTTTGGCAGACTGCACAGTCACTAATTGACTGCTTGCGGGGATCCCAACCCCCACGGGCAGTCACCGGCTTTCCCAACTGCAATAGTGAATGTTTCAACACCTCTGCTACCCATGGAGGTTGGGATCCCCACGGTTAGTCACCTGCCCTCCTGGCCTCGATCGCGGCTTTCTCAGCACTGTCCCCATGGACAGACACTGGATGAGAGTGATCAACGGTTGGCAGAAAACTAGCCCTTCATTGGCTGGTTTTACCGTTCTGTTGGTTGCCGGTTGGTTGGTAACCCTAACCCTAGATATGGAAGTAGATTGTTTTAGGAGAAGCATACTAATTGTATTTATGTGACTGGTTCTTTTCCAAAATGCTTGCTGGAAGCAGGTTCTAGCTCTTAGACCCCATGGGGTTGCACTTCCTGCAGAACGATGTTCAATGTCTGTTGCACAATCTTGCTTGAAAACTGCTAATTGTGATATTTTCTTGTAATAGTGAATGCAGTTTAAATGGAAGAAAGGTAGGCAAACTAAAACACATTCAAGTTTAAGTAAAATGGATTCCCTGCACACCAGAGAGAAAACTGCCAGTAGTGCTAGTTGATAGTCTTACATTTTATGCCTGGCAAGAGTCCTGTCAGTGCATGCTATGTAGTCTTTCCTTCCAGGAGCAGACCTTCCCTTTGTGTCTTTGCATGTACCCCCATCGGTGAATACTCTGAAGCCAAACCCATTGCAGAAGACAGATTTCAAACTTTATCAACCTTCCAGCACTACAGCATAATACATGGTTAACAATATTACATAATTTGCTTATTTACACACAAGACCTGAACTTGGTGGCATTCTGACACTTTCAAGCAAAGCATTTAATTATCCAAAATTCTGCCACAGAATTTTTATCAATCCTAAGATCTGCTTCCTGGGGCCAAACCCCATTTAACAATGTTCCTTCAAAGCCCTTCTACTACCACTACTACTACTAATCATTTATATAGCGCTACAAGGCATACGCAGCGCTGTACAAGAACATATAGAAGATGGGCCCTTCTCATTAGATCTTACAATCTAATCAAGATAGGCAGTACAGTATAAGATAAACAATGAGTTCAAATAGGAAAAGGAGAACAAGGGAATTAGGATCCAAAGGCAGTCTCAAAGAGTTGAGGTTTTAGCATGGTTTTGAAAAGGGGGAGAGATGAGATCTGAGGAATAGATTCAGAAAATTAGTTCCAAGCATAAAGAGCAGCAAGTTGAAAAGATCAAAGTGTGGGGATGGCAGTGGAAGAAATGGGCATAGAGAAGAAAGCCAGAGGAAGAGTGGAATTCATGAGGAGGGGTATAGGGAGAGAGGAAAGGTAATGAGAAGCAGGAGAATGAATGTATTTATAGGTCAGAAGTTTGAATTGGATACGGAAAACAGAAGGGGAGCCAATGATGTGATTTGAGAAGATGGGGTTATATGAGTGTGTAGGGGCTGGTGGAAGATTAGCCATGCAGCAGAGTTCTGAACAGATTGAAGAAGAGATAGATGACTCTGAGGGAGACCAGCAAGGAGGAGGTTGCAATAGTTGAGAAGGGAGGTGACCAAAGAGTGGATAAGAGTTTTAGTAGTGTCTTCAGAGAGGAAGGCGCAAACTTTGTTAGTGTTAGAGAAAGAAATGACAGAATTTAGCTGTTGGATGTGTGTGGAGAGGGAGGAGTCAATGATGACCTCAAGGTCGTGGTCCAAGGAAACAGGAAGCAGAAGAGTGTTATCAACAGAGCTAGAAAAAGGAAGAAGAGGGGAGGATGGTTTAGGGGGGAAAATAAGATGTTTAGTCTTGCCCATGTTCAGTTTTAGATGTTGGTGAGACATCCAGGCAGCAATGTCAGATAAGCAGGCAGAGATATGGGCTTGGAGTGTAAGAGAAATGTCAGGTGTAGATTTGAAAGTTATCAGCATAAAAATGATACTGGGAAGAGATGAGGGTACCAAGGGACTGGGTATAGAGAGTGAAAAGGAGAGGGCCCTGAACAGACCTTTAGGGTACACCAACTGAGAGAGATATGGCAGTAGAGGAGGATTCTCCAGAACAAACATTGAAAGAGTGATGGGAGAGATAAGAGAACCAGGACAGCACAGCACGCCTAAAACCAAGAGAGGACAAAGTGTCCTGGAGAAGGTGGTCAACAGTATCAAAAGCAGCAGAAAGGTCGAAGAATGAGAACGGAGTACAGGCCCTTTGACTTAGCCAGGAACAAGTCACTGGAGGCTTTAGCAAGATGCATTTCAGTAGAATGAAAGGGACAAAAACCAGACTGAAGTGGATTTAGGAGGGATTGAGAGGAGAGAAATTCAAGGCAGCAGTGGAGAAGTGCACATTCAAGAAGTTTGGAAATGAAGGGAAGGAGATGGATCGATTAATTAAAAGGACAAGTAGGGTCAAGTGAAGATTTCTTGAGGAGAGGTGATCACAGCAAGCTTGAAGACTGCAGGGAAAGTTGCAATGGAGAGTGAAAGGTTAAGAATGTGAGATAGAAGGGATCCGCAGCTCTCCCCAGTCCGGGGATTGAGCCTCCGGCGGCAGGAGGAGCCAGAACAACAGCACTGCCCAATCGGGGCAGTAGCCGGGATTCAAAGTCTTCGCGCCATACCACAACGGTCACTACATACAGATCCAAGGCAAGACTGTCCAGTAGTTTGAGCTCGCTTAATGAAATATTCTGGACCTTGTATTCGGACACACTGCCTCCCGCAAGTATAGCCTCACTAATAGAGCCTCTGCATATCAGGTCTATGTTATTTATCTATCTACTACACTGTTGTCAGTAACCGTTAGTAGTTACAGTCACCACTGTTCCATTGGTAGTAACCTTTGTACTGTTGCCAGTAATATTCCATTGCAAATCAACCTCTATACTGTTGCCAGTAGCCAGTAATATTCCATTGCAAATCAACCTCTATACTGTTGCCAGTAGCCAGTAATATTCCATTGCAAATCAGCCTCTATACTGTTGTCAGTAGCCTTATTAATTCCAGTCACCAGTGTAGTGCTACCAATAATCTACTATTGTTAACAATTTACTTTACTGTTGTCAGTAGTCTCACCAGTTCCAGTCATCAAGGTACGGTACTAGTTATCTAACTTTAACCATTGCCTTAGATCATATTATCTGTTGTCACCCAGATTACTGCACTAAGTACCAAGAGTTTATTAATAACTTCCTGGTAGTATAACCTGATTGACCCGCTCCCAATCACATAGTGCTCTGACAAAATGGGTTCCCTCATTACCACCATAATAGGATGCTATATCATCTTCTCAGGCTGGTTCGCCAACTCTCTAGCCTTAACCCCAGCATCCAACCAGATTCCTATATTACGGAGCCATGGGAGAAGGTGGACTAGTGCTTCCCATAACAACATAACTTGGGACTCCCGCTCACACCACCCCCATCTGTTACACATTGCTCTTCAACACAATATGAAGTCCAAACAAATTCAAAACCACTACCCTCACAGCCTAAAATGTGCCCTCATCAATGCCCGTTCTATCCGGAAGAAGTGGCCAGCCGTCACCGACATAATTGCCAGCCACGGCCTTGATATACTCATGGTCACTGAGACGTGGTTATCTGCTGAAGACAACGTTATACTCAACCAGCTCCTCCCTCAGAATTTCACCATACATTCAAGTCATAGGCAAGAAAAAAGAGGAGGTGGCGTGCTCATCCTCACCAGGACAGACCTCCATTTTCGAACAGTAGACTCCACCAGTACAAACCACCTTGAGACCATCACCATCTCCAACAAACACTGCATAATCAACCTGCTTTACAGAGCACCTTCAGCTTCCCCAGAAGATCTCGCGGCTATCATTGATCTGGCTTCCAGCACTCATAACCCAGGACTCCCAAATTGGACCCTAGGCGACTTTAACTTGCCTACATTACAAGATCATCAAGCAACAGCCTTCCTTGATGCCATGGAAAATCTTGGCTTCAAGCAACTAGTTAATGATCCTACCCATATTAAGGGAAATATCCTGGACCTTGTATTTGCCCCGCAATCCTCTCTTAACCCAGCCCAGGATCCCATAACCTCCATAACTTCGGTTCCTTGGTCTGATCACAAACTGATCATCTTCCAGATTCCCTCTTACAAAGCCTACACAAAAACCAACACAATCCAATGCAACACCGCAAGACCGCCCTCTCGATCTTTCAAGCTTTACAACAGAGATCTTATCCTTGCTGAAACGCAGCAACTCATCTCTGAATCCACCCAGAACCTTGACGACCTAATTTCTCAATGGAACAATTGCCTCAGCTCAATTGCCCTACGTACAACATTCAATAGGCCTCCAGGTAAAAGAGTAAGTGCCCCATGGTACTCAGCTGATCTTAAAGCATCACTTAGACAATTACGGAAACTTGAGAAACGCTGGCGCCGATCTCATTCTTTAAATGACCTGACAGCATACAACTGTCATCTGGCTGCGCATCGCAATGCAATTACCAACACGATGAAGCAGTACTACTCTGACATCTTAAAGAGATCACTTAATAAACCACATGACCTCTTCGACCTGGTCAAGACTTTATCAAAGGAACCATCCTCTGGGCCTCCATTTGAGTTACACCCACAAGATTTTGCAACCTATTTACAATCCAAGATATGCCAGACCAACAAAACCTCTACTACAACCTCTACCACAGAGCAAAACTGCCAAACAACCCTTACCATGTTTTCTACCCCCTCCAAGAGAGGAATTGAAGACACTATTGCAGCTCTTAACACCACCACTGCTCAGACCGACCCATGCCCAGCCTTTTGGATCAAGGAGCTCCGCAGTCACTTCAGCTCAGTACTGTCCAAAATAATGAACCTCTCCTTCTCAACTGGCTCCTTCCCTTCAGCCCTTAAACACACCTCTATCAGACCTCTGCTAAAAAACTGCAAGCTTGACTCCCAACAAGTGGAATCCTACAGACCCATATCTAGCATTCCACTACTCGCGAAGATCATTGAAAAGGAGGCCCAAAGGCAATTGCAGGATCACATTGACTCCGCTGCACCGTTAGACCCCTGCCAACATGGTTTTAGGGAATTCCATGGAGTGGAATCCCTCCTTACCACTCTCTTCTGCAAAATAATCACTGGCATTGACGACATCCGTCAAGGATTTGCACTCATCTTTCTGGACATTGCTGCAGCTTTTGATTCAGTATATCATGAGCTTCTACTAGGACGTCTGATTGACAAAGGCATTAATGGAAGAGCACTTGAATGGTGCAGATCCTACCTGTCCGAAAGATGGCAGCATGTTCGTTCTGGAGGGATAAATTCTGAACCTTTCCACCAAAGCCAAGGAGTCCCTCAAGGATCCTCCCTTTCTGCGCTCCTGTTCAATATTTACATGCAGCCAATCTGTAATATCATCCGGTCTTTCAAGGTTGATTGCATGTTATACGCAGACGATGTCCTGCTTTACATTCCCTTCTCTACCGAGCATCTGGACCTCTCCCCACTGACGAGTTGCTTCAATGCAATATCTGACTGGCTCCTGTCTCAAAACCTCAGAATACAGCATAAGAAAACAGAAGTACTCTTCATTACAAGGAATCCCAATTTTACCCCCCCACAATATCTTAAAGTAAATGAAGCGGAGTTACAATCTAAATCCTCAATACGATATTTGGGAGTCACCATAGATCAACGCCTTGACATGAAGGCCCACGTAGGAAACATAGTAAGATCAGTTTACTACAAGATCCGCTCACTTAGACATTTACGTTCCATCCTTGATCCAATTGATTTCCGCACAATCTTCCAGGCGTTGGTTATACCTCATTTCGACTATGCCAACGTCATATTACAAGGTCTTCCCCAATCTACATTAAACCCGCTTCAGCTAGCCATGAACGCGGCAGCAAGAGTCATCCACGGAGCCTCCAGGAACGACCACGTGACGCCTATGCTGATACAGTTACATTGGCTACCCATTCAAGCTAGAATAGTTTTCAAGACCCTGATAATTACTTTTAAAGCTGTTAATAATCTCACATCTGCATCCTTATCCTCCCTCATCCATATCACATCTCCAAATAGAGCAAGAAGATCCATGGCTATAAACTCCCTAAAAATCCCGAAGGAACTTACTGTTTGCACTAAATCGACAGCCAACAGAGCCTTCAGTCTCAGTGCCCCAAAATGCTGGAATGCACTACCCCCTGATATCCGGGCTATTAAGAGCATAACACAGTTTAGGAAAGCCCTCAAATGCCACCTCTTCAACAAGTACCTTATAGAACCCAATGGCATCACCTAGAGCTCAATAGCACCCACTGATACCAGTCCCAGATAAATTTATGGTATTTCAACAACACACCAAGTTTGATATTCAATCCTATAGTGGGCTGGTGTTTTCCTATGAAACCTCTGTGCATATGATTCCATGTAGTATGTTTTGTAAATAGTTACCCCGGTTATCCATGTTATTTATGCCCTGTTACCTGTAAACTCATACGTGTTAAATGTACTGAGCATTTTGTTCCATGTGAACCGCGCTGATGATGAATAGTGCGGTATATAAGAGATTGTAAATAAATAAAAAATAAATAAAAATGACGGAGGAGGCGATGGAGTTAAGGAGACTGTTAGAGATAAGATCAGAGGAACGGGTAGTGAGTTTAGAGGAGGAAAGAAGAGAGGTTTCTGTATCGGAGATCTTAGAAAAGAATGAAAGGGTGATAGAAGTTGAGGGGAAAAGCTCATATTGAAGAGGGGGAAGTGAGGGTGAAGAAGATTCAGTAAGGAACTGGAGTGTAATCTTATGGATTTTGTCCTGGAAATGTCGGCTAAGTTTGGGCAGAAAGAGGGATTGGAGGCGGAGACTCCTTAAGAAGAGAGTTGGAGAGAGTGCGGGGGTCAGAGGCAAGAGAGCTAGTCAAATGAATAAAATAGTTTTGCTTAGCGAGAGCAAGGGTAGATTTGAAGGCATGAAGCCCTAATTGCTCCTTGCCTGCTTTCATGTGTTTCAGTCCTCTTCTTACTGAACTTTTACAATTTGATAACAGTGTTGTGTAAGTTCTTTAATTCAGTAATGCCTCTGGGGGCTATGAAGATCCTCTGTATCACAGGACCCAAGATTGCTGAAAGCAAGACTGCTAAATAGTCTGCCACTGTAAGCAATCACAAAAGAGGTTAGCCAGAAATATCCTGTCAGTAGTTTTTCATAATACCCTCCTACATGAGAAGAAAGAAGTTGCTGAAGACTTTGGCTTGTCAAACCACTTTGCTATTAAACCTGCCTTTGATGCAACCCTCTGCCTCCCATCCCAATATTATACATGTCCCATGGAGTCTTGCACTTCTACAACCCAGAAATGCCTTTATGAAATAGGCTTAAGATAGGTGCCTTTTTCCATATTCAAACCTAGGAATGCTATTATACATTTACCCTCCTTATGTAAACACTTGTATTCATCATTGTACAGTATAAGACACATTTTACAAATGACATCCAAATGCAGTCTGAGACATCCAGTCCAGAATGTCGGGGGGAAAAAAGCAGGTATGTCCAAGTTCAAGCATGATTTTGCAAACATAGACGTGACCAAAATGGACTTCTGTGGGGCCATCTACATGGATGTCTCCAGAATAGCATTTAAGAACAGACATCTAATAGCCTAATGGTCAGCATAGTGGGCCAGGTCCAGGGAAGCCATGGCTTAAATCCCACTGCTGCTCCTTGTGGTCTTGGGCAAGTCACTTAACCTTCTGTTTTCTCTACACCTTCTGGTTAGTTTACAACCAAAGCAAACACTTTCCTGATGCCTATTTGTGCCTGGAGTAGGTCTAAATTTGGATTGTGCAACAGACATCACCACCCCAGACATGTCTCCTCCACGCCCCCTGCCTACTTGGACGTCCCCTCACTGGAGACTTCTTTTAAAGGCATTTGTGAAATGGCTCTGGAGACATCTCTATGGTTTGGACATCTGCATACACATTTTCAGATATCAAAGTCATGACTAAGGCTTTTAAAATGACCCCCTATGTATTTCACGATTGTGGGCAATGTGCTAAGTGCAAAACCACTTAGTCCATGTATTCTTTTCTACATAGCTTTGTGGCTGAATTTATATGACTTTAAAGAATGCACCTTGCTAATTTAGGGAAAATAGTTTGACACCCAGAGTCTATGCGTGGATGATCTTAATGAAACATTAGATGTATGTTGCGAGTGTTCTTTTCCTCCTCATTGTCTGTACTATTTTTAGAAATAAATTAGTGTTTTCTATAGAAAATTCTTGCTGTAATGTGCTGCTAATTGTTTCTGTTTGATACTGTAAACCTAGTTTTTAAACCTTTCTTTCAAGGTTGCAGTGGTAGAAAGTTCAATAAATTGTTCCCACCCTCCCCAGTGTCAGACTTTCTCTGTTGGTTCTAACTTGCATTTTTTTTTTCAAGATTTCTTTCTCCAGATGATAGAATATACAGAAACCTTTAGGAATTCACCACTGCTTAAAATCTGGATTGGTCCAATACCATTCTTGGTACTGTATCATGCAGAGTCTGTGGAGGTGAGTGTGCAAGGTTTATTTTAAGTGTCTACACTTGCAAGTCTGCTGTGTGGAAAGAAAAGCAGAAAGATGTCAGTTTTATCCCACAGTAAGATTTCTGATGTAAGAGTTTTAATCTGTTTATTTATTTTTATACCACCCATCCAGAATGCTCCAAGTGGTTTACAGTCAAGCAAAATAACATACAATGTATAATCCTGACATTAAAATTAACACATCAGATACATTAAACACATGCTACTCAAAAAGGATAAACCATCCCCGCAAAAGCCTTCCAGAACAAATGGATTTTCAACTAGGTCTTAAATAGTTTAAGATCAGGTTCTAATCATAAACCCAGTGGAAGCAAGTTCCAATAAACTGGGGCCTGCACCTGAAAAATCCGACTATGACAACTGACTTTATGGACCTCATGAAGCTGCAGAACCACTAACAAGCTTGTATTCTCCGACTGCAGAACCCGGGTAGGAACATATGGTTTAACAAGATCCTTAATATAGGTAGGAACCATATTGTGCAAAGCTTTAAACACTAGAAGCTTTAAAAACTAGAATCCTATAGATGATTGGCAACCAATGGAATTACACCAAAACTGGGGTCATGTGATTAAACCTACCTAACTCCTTGACAGTTTTGGCTGCTGTATCCTGAACTAACTGCAGCCTGACCACTTCCTTTTCAGGAATACCCAACAACAAGAAATTACAGTAGTCAACTCCTAGGCAGTATCATAGCATTAATAAACACCACTAAGCTTCCATCAGAAAGTAAGGGATGCAAAGAACGAATCATCCACAGGATCCCAAACAAGGTCCTAATCAAAACAGACATGATCATGAAACACCATCAAATTATCTAACAACCCCCAAACTATGACAAGAAGCCAAAAGACCCCCCCCCCCCCCCCCCCCCCCCCCGTATCCCAAACCCTTAGAAATCACAGGCTCAACCTTTCTGGATGATAGCCATAAACCCTGAGTCTTCTGCACATTTAAGTATAAAGATCTTCGAGCAAATCCTTTCTTCCAAGCACCTACACAACCTTGAATTTTACCGGTAATATCTTGCTCATTAGGTGCCAGGGGGAGTAGTACCTGGACGTCATTAGTATACAAGTAGAAACTCAACCCCAAATTCCGCATAAAGAACAAAGAGCTACCATGTAGATACTAAATAAAGTGGGAGATAAAACAAATGCTGCCCCCACATCTAATTGGAGGAGGACTCCCTCCCCATCTCCATCAAACATAACCTAGATATCATCAAACAGAGCTCTTAATAGTGTTTCAGTTCTATAATAGCACCTAAACTCCGATTGCAAATCATCCACTATCTGGTTGTTAGCTAAATAAACCGCCAACTGTTCCTCAACCCAATGCTTCACCAACTTCATCAAAACAGGCAAATTGGAAATAAGCCTATAATTCTCATAATTCAAACAACCCCCACCTTCTTAGGAACCAGCGTAACAATACTACATTTTAACATAGCTGGAACTATGCCAGAACCCACAGACACATTCACTATCTGTTCCAAATGCTCCAAAACCACACCCCATGTCACAGGACATGGATATAATGGACAACCAACCAAAAGCATTTTCCATACCAACTTATCAACTTCATCAAATTTTACTTCCCTAAACTATGCATATCCTACAACTGCACTTCCCCTGACCCTACCACACACTTCCATATTATCATTCCCACAATCCTCCACCATATCCACTCTATTTAAAACATGCTGCTGCTTAGCAACCTTTTCTCTAAAGTAATTCTCCAAACCCTCACAATGCAAATCACCACATTCTTCTACATTGCTGTTGTCTGTAGGTTATTTGGGCAATGCAAACAACTCCTGTGACTGATTCAAGGCCTGCTAAATAGATAACTAAAAATAAGCACACTTAGGGGTATGTTTACTAAACCGCGCAATTGTGCGGGGTGCACTTGAGCATGCGCTAAGATACCTTAGCGCACGCTAATAGTGAATTTTTGTGCCCCTCACACGTGCGCGCTGCACTAACGGGCCCGCACAAGTGCGCGGCGCGCTGATGTGCGATAGAGGCGTGGAAAGACATTCCGAGGGCGGAGGAAGGCTCCCGAGGGGCGGAGGGACGGGGTCAATGGGTGGAGAGTGGGAGGGGAGAGGCTCCCCGCACAGGAGCGGGGCTGAAATTCAAGCTAAAAAATACCACGAGTGAAAACCTCGCGTTAGAGCCGATTTAAAGGGAAGAGAAACCATTTACGTCAGCAATGTACAGCAAAACCGGGGAAACTCCAAAACGTGAGCAGTGTGATACATGTGCACAGTACAAAAGGGCAAATAAACCTCAAAAATGACCTCGAAAAATTGGGGAAAAAACATAACCAAGCTGGCCAATAGTGATATCAATGGGCAACATTAAAAAACACTCCCAGGAAGGCTCCAAAAAAAAGAAATGATTTTTGGAAGGGTCTACGCTCCGTAGACCCTTCCAAAAATCATTTCTTTTTTTTTTTGGAGCTTTCCTGGGAGTGTTTTTTAATGTTGCCCATTGATATCACTATTGGCCAGCTTGGTTATGTGTTTTTCCCCTTTTTTCGAGGTCATTTTTGAGGTTTATTTGCCCTTTTGTCCCCATACAAGGTGAATGAGCCCACAGTAAAATTGTGCAGAGCAGGGTTTCTGACTCGTTAGGCCAGGTTTCCTATCTCCAGGGACTGCACTGTCTCTGTGGCCACAGTGTGGTGCAGTGGACACAGCCAGTGCCTGCAGGACCAGAGGGTCACAGGTTCAAATCCCAGCTGGGGCTCCTGCCAACCCAGTCCCCATATTTTACCCACCACTAAACAGAGATAGTAAAGACACTCCTTTATTGCAGAGAACATAAGCATGGTTCAAACACCTATATTTTACCCTACACCGCACACACACCATAACAACAATGGGCATTACCTACAGCCGAGTCCCCCAAATGCAGTCCTGGAGTCCCACAACTCAATCAGGTCATATGCTGTTTCCAAGATAAGGACATGTCAGCATGTTGGCGGAAGGGTACAGGTGGTGGAGGGGGCAGTGGTTGCTAGCCACAGCAGACAGTGGCCTAGCCCTGTGCAGGCTTGTACCGTCCACTGCAACAGACAGGCTCTGTCGGATGTACAGTCATGGACTCCCCAGGGAATGCAGCATATCTGTGGCAACACAGTGGTGCAGTGCACACAGACAGTGTGTGCAAGAACAGAAGGTCACAGGTTCAAAGCCCAGCTGGGGCTACTGCCAATCCAGTCCACATATTTTTCCCACAACTAAACCATGATAGTAAGGACAAACCTTTATTGCTGAGAACATACGCATGGTTAATACGCCTATATTTTACCCCACCGAGCACAGACACCATAAACAGGTGCATTACCTAGAGCAGAGTCTCCCAAATGCAGTCCTGGAGGGCCACACACCATTCAGGTTCCATGCTGCCTCTAGTAAAGATGCCTGTGCTGCATATCTATGCACCACCCCCATGGTATGCAGATGTAGCTCATGCATATTCATGACGGACAGCATGAAAACCCGAACAGTGTTTGGCACACCAGGACTGGAGTTGGGAACCTCTGCCGTAAAGCAGCAGCCAACAGGGGCAGACACACCCACACCCACAGGCCCATTGGCCAATGCCTCCTGGAAAGGCAGGACATTGGGCCCTGCGTGCATCTCCCAATACTAGCACTTGCATACCTTAGCAATACAACCCTACACCTGGGTATACGGTACACAGCTCTCAAACGTTTGCTATGAGTACTGGCAGATAGAAATTCCTACGTTAAGCACAGTTTGCTGATTGAGCTCCATCATAACAATCATTCTGATGTCTGCGGTGTGTGCTTCAGGTCTGGTCTCTGACAGTGTTTACCACCCTGGGGAGTGACCCCCAACAGTATTGAGTAGCATATCCATGCCTGTACTGTGCCCAGGACTGGTGTGGTGGGCAGGGCTGCTAAACTCCTCTATAGTAGCACAATGCTGGCATAGGTGTGGGAGTGTGTGTCTGTCTATACAGTGTGTGGTGGCTGCAAACACCTTCCACAGCCCACACTGCCAGCACTGTTGCCAGTATTGGCCTGCCAATGTGCATAATGAGGAGCAAGGTACCATGGGTATAGCCCGGACAGGGTGACCTGGCCAGGATGCATCTGCACAGAGCATAGGGCACTGGCTGGGACATTGTAGTGACTGGCCACCACCTACACAGACAGGGTGACCTCAGTATGTCTTGCTGGGGGATCACTCTCACCCTGACTGTGCAGTGACGACAGCATGGCTTGGCCCCCCCATAGTGCTATATAGTATTTCTCTCATGTGATATTTATGGGTTTCCTTTTGGGGCCCAGTCACTGATTTATCTGCTTGTTTATGCTGACATCCCAGTTCTGGGTGCACGCATTTCCACTGGGAACATGCACTATGGACTAGCTAGCAGACTGTTTGCAGCTGGTATGTGTCTTGATGGAGCGGCTTGCAGGGTGCAGCAGCTGAAGGCTTGCTGCAGGAGAATATCAGATAGTGGTGGGGTGCAGCTTAGCATATCCAGGCCTAAAGTCTGTCTGCTATTGTGTTATGGATGTGTACAGAGCTGCATTTACTGCCCTGTAGGGTGTCTGTTCCCCAGCAGGACCGGGGTTGATGGTCCCCTCTGCTGCCACCATTGTGGATCTGTTGATAGGAGACCCTGTTTGTCACCCTCAGCCCTGGAGGAGGAGGGGGGGTGGTGGTACATGGCCCACCTAGGGGTCCATAGGGGCTACACCTGACTGAGACAGAGATATCCAAGGTGTTTCTGCAGAAACTACCTATCTCACAGATTAACACTGCTTTGGACCTCCGGCATGGCCTCTTTCAGCCATGGAAGGTGCTGTGGACCTGGTGCTGGGCGCCTCACTGCACCCTCAGGGTGAGCACAGTACCCGCACAATGTGACTGTGTGTAGCTACTCTGTGCCAGTAAAACACACGGTCAGTACCCCCTACCAGGCTGAGGTGCTGTGGGGATGCACATGGTCACTTCCCCCTACCAGGCCGAGGTGCTGTGGGGGTGCATTCCCCATCTTGTGTTTATCTGTGGACAGCTGATTTGCATGTGCAGTGCATCATGGGTACGGGTGGGATTACCCTATCCTGGTGACCACAGCAGACTGTCTGTGTGGTGACATGCTCTCCCTCTGCAGCCAGCCAGGGGCTTGCTAGCAGCTAAAGGGCTGTAGCACAATGGTTACTTCACTGCCTGTGGAGCCAGAGGTCGTGGGTACTAAACCCACAGTGGGGTTATTTGATGGGGCTGCCCAGAGCATTATCTCTTTTTAATGTACATTATTGCTGCCAGCAAAAACACCCTCATCGTACTGTACCCATAAGGTGCCTCAGAGGGCGCTTTATAGGGTGCCCTATAGGTTACCTTATGGTTACAGTCCATATAAGGTGCACTATACATTATCCTGTGGAGCAACTTATAGGGTGCCCTATAGGGGACATTTTAGGGTGCTGTGGCGGACAGTGCACTTTATAATGTGCCCTATGGAGTGCCTTATAGGGTGCCTTATGCGGCACCTTCAATTACGGCACGTGAGGGCGTGTTTGCTGGCAGCAATTAATAAAATAAAAATAATGTGCTGCAGGAAACAAAACGTACATTGCAAAGCTGATGCCTCAGACAGCCTTACGTATTAGGCACACTGGGGAGCAAACTCATGACCCCTGTATCAGCAGTCAGTGCCTTAACCATTGTGCTCCACTGCTGCTCCTCCTTGCATATCAGCGCACCTACTTATGCTTTTCATTCCTTAAACTGCACAGTGCTGCCATCAAAAACAGTACTCTGACCTTGCGGTACCTCATATGGCACCCTATAAAGCGCCCTTATAAGCAACATTCTAGGGTGCCTTGGCGGACAGTGCACTTTAAAATGTGCCTTATGGGGCGCCTTATGTTAACATGCTTTGAGAGTGCGTTTGCTAGTAGTGATAATTTAAAATAAAAATAAAATGCCTCCTAAAGCAATCTTCCCCATAATACGTAATGCCTCAGCCAGCCTTGTTCATTGGGCACTGTGGGGGATTGAACCCCTGATCCCTGCACCATTGGTCAGTGTCTTAACCATTGTGCTGTGGCTCTGCTCTTCTGCTTGCACATCAGCGCGCCGCTTATGCCTCCCGCGCAACTTTCTCATGCGCTAATGTGCGGGGCGCACATGGGCGCCGTGCACCTTAGCGTGTATTTAAATCACGGTTTTTCTTTTTCAGAAAAACGCCCACTCCTTATATGGCACCCGCACACTAGCGGGCCGCGCACATTAGCGGGGTTTTAGTAAACATACCCCTTAATCTTTTGCAATTCTGATCTATATAATGTAGCCTCAACTTTCCAATCTAAATGATCACCTAACAACTGTGATCATTGCCACTTCCTCTCTAATTGTCATTGATGATGCTTCAACATCTTCAACTCCTCTGTAAAACAAGGAGAACTATACTTCCAACCCAGTGATACAATAACCCTCTTCGTTGGCATTAATTTGTCATAAACCCTCACCCACTGCAAGGACACCACAGAAAGAGCACTCTCTCTGGCTGCCCCAACAATCTGGAACACCCTCCCAGACGAGCTGAGATCGACGACTGACCTCAGACTTTCGCAAACAGCTGAAGACAACGCTGTTCATAGAACACTATGGACACGTCACATGATCTAACTACCAGGAACTACCAACATACCCCCCTCCGACCCACTGATAAGAGAATGTATAACGGCACATGATGATTCTTAACACTCAATGTATAGAAGAATGTATTATAGCACACAATGTATCATAGCGCACTATGTACATAGATCAACCTAATCAAACACACTACAACATCTTACACACAAATCACGATATAACCTTCACTGCATGAAAAACACGTTCACTCCTTTTGATTGTTTTGCTGTGATACCGCCTTGATTGTAGGATAAGGCGGTATGGAAATACTGTTAAATAAATAAATTCCAGTCCTCTACTAAACCCTCCAAGGAAACCTCTTGACTATCCCATTCCCTCAGACAATCCTCCAAGCAGTGCTGCGATGGTAGTTCCCTGTACCTAATCATTTTCTTCTGCCTCTAATAAGGAAAGAATCCAAAACTGAACTACATAATCTGGCCATAGTACTTCTTGACTATTTAAATCAGAAATCATCCATTGCTCCTGTCTCACACAAGCTTTCACAAAAACTAAATCCAGACAATGAGCTCCCTCATGAATAGATGAGGGAACACACTGTGAAAAACCCAAATCTGCATACCTACTATAAAACAGTGTTCATAAGTGCAGGTAGACTGCTCAAAGTGAACATTAAAATCCCCTAAAACCAGTAAGATATCAAACTGTAAAACAACCTTGCTCACAAACAATAAAAATCCCTCTATCATTTGAACTGAGGAGTCAGAAGCCCTATACACCGCTAATATACCCACCTGCCCTCACTGCATCAATATAAAATCCACACTCCTAAAAAATTTCAAAGTAACCTCTATAAGGGCTATACACTTCTTCAGAAGAGCACCCCCACCCTTACCTTTTCTTTCAAGGCCAACCAAGAAAGCCTCCCAAACATAACCGCCCCACTACCACCAAGTCCCGAAGCTTAAGCCAGGTCTCCACAACACAAACCAAACCCCACTCTGCTTCCTGAATAAACCCATTTAAGATCTCCCCTTTATTACGCAGAGAACGAACATTAAAATGAAGTAAAAAAGCACTCATGAGACAGGTAAAGTGGGTGCCTATTAGTGCCAACTATGATGGCAACATTAATGAGTTGGACCCGTTTGGGGTTGTGTCTGAGACCACAGTTGACTTTGCATAGACTGTGCAAAGGTTTCAGATGGTAATATTTTGTGACCTTTACTAATGAGCAAAATGTGAACACAATACTAGAGTTTCTGTAGACGTGAGTCAGACCACTGAATTTACTAACTTTTCCTAAAGGTATGTAGGTAATAACTGGGTTTGATTCATCCCCTGAGGTTTGGGTCTCCACTAGGGATGTAAGTTTAGAAAGCATTTCCTGCAGGTAAAGCATGCTTTACCTGAAGAAAATGTCTATTATAAACTTGCATGTTTAACATGTGCATAAAAGAGGGCCAGCCTGTCCACTAGGTGGACAAGGCGGCCACATAGGGCAGCAGACCCTAGTAGGTGGTCTGACTCCGTTTTCAAAGTAGCAGCTTTGTACCACAGCTTTCAAAATGGATTCAGGCTTCCACCACCCTCCAAATCCATCTGTTTCATCTTGTAGTGGAGGCCCGATTCCATTTTAAAAACGGAGTCTGGCCACCACAAGATGAAAAGAGCGGTGGTGGGAAGGAGGATGCTGGCAGAGGGGAGCGTGGTGCAGTGAGGGCTTCTGACTGGGGATACAGAAACCCTTGGGTAGTCCCTGACGTAAAATATAGGTGATGTACCCTGCTCTGCCCAAACTTTGCATGTATATTTGTGCTCTACTTGGGATAGTTCTGGGAGATTAGTTTATAAAGGGACATTGACTCCTATGTGGCCTTATAAAACTGTCCATATGTCAGTCACTTTTTATTAATGCAAAATCAGTAATAGAAATTGACTGACTGACACATATGGTCATTCAGTGTCATTACACTAACATCATAAATGCCAGAGGCTTTACATTAATAGAAATTCAGTGTGTTCTCCGGGTCCTTTTGAACCCATGTTCCCTGTAAAAAATAGTTATCTCCAAGTTATAATGCCCTGTTCAATGTAATTTCAGTTTGTTCAATGTAAACCGCACTGATGCAGAATAGCGCGGTATATAAGAAAATGTAAAATTAAATAAATAAAAATAAATAAATGGATGCGTAACCTGGCTGATTTTACTGACTGCCTGGCTAATTTAATTGGTACATGCTAAATTATGCAATTAAATTTTGCCCTAGATTATGTATACTTTCAACATCTGCTTATTTGCAGAGATAGAGAGGTGGCATTTATAAATAATAGAAAGTTTTTTATAATATTGTGCAGTATTCACTTTGCTTCACCCAGCTACTCTTTTATGCCACGCAGGAGCAGCGCCGGCCTGTCCACTAGGTGAGCTAGGCAGCTGGCCTGGGTGGACGGCGACAGTGGCACAGGTGGGCAATGGTAGTGGCGTCAGCGGTATACATGGGTGGCTGTGCCATCCCCCCTCCCAGCTGCTGCTGATTCCTTTTAGGGGGGGAGGTGGGCAGTGGCAGTATTTCTAAAAGCTGCTGCTTTTAGAAATACTGTTGCTGCCCGCTTCTCCCTCCTTAAACGGCATCGTTGGCAGTTGGGGGCTGGGAGGTCGGCGACAGCTGGGAGACAGCATCAGCAAGGGGGGGGGGGGGCGGTGAAGCTGGTGTTTGTGCCTAGAGTTTTTCATGATCAAAGGCTTTGCTGTAGTCAATAAAAACTCTGGGCCACATTAAGAAGCCATGGGTATACCAGAGCACCTGATAGTTCTCATGCACGACCTTCACATTGGTCGAGAAGCAACAGTTACAGAACAAGGAGAAACAGATAAGGTTTAAAATCAGCAAAGGCATACAACAAGGCTGCACAAATCATTAGAGAAGAGGGCTGTATAAAGACAACTGAGGTGTGAAGACTGTTGGAAGACTCATCAACAGTCTTCACTGTGCTGCCAATACCACACTACTGGCTGGAAGCGAAGACAATCTGAAACAGTAAGACCAAGGACCATAGTCTTCAAAATGGGCCTGCACCTTAACATGAATAAGACAAAGATCCTACTGGCAAAATCAATCATTTCATCCCTGATGGAGAAGAAATAGAAATAGTAGATAACTTTAACCTGCTTGGATCAATAAACAAACAATGAGCAGTCGGTAATCTAGTGATGCATTGCTCTTGGCAGAATAGCCATAATGGACCTAAACAAGTTTCTCAAGTGCAGGGATGTATGCCTGCATACAAAGCTTCGACTTGTCCAAGACATGGTATTTTCAGTTACTGTCCAACATATGAATACACAAGTTGGACAGTGAAGAAGAAAGACAGGAAGAAAATCAATGCCTTCAAATTATGGTGCTGGCACAGAATATTGCGTATACCATGGACTGCCCGAAGAAAAACTCAGTTGGTACTAGAGGAGATCACACCTAACTTTTCTTTAGAAGCTCAAATGACAAGACTTCGACTTTCATATTTGGAACATCATCCCATGGTCCAGGAAATCAAAACGTTAATGTACTTCTCACTGTCTTGAATGCTTCTCAGACTCTCCACCTCTTCTCTGAGCTCCTCCACTTGCCTCCTGAGAGCCTCAGCATTCAGGCATCCTGCACATGGAACCAGTCCTTCATTTGACATTGGGATTTCTGTCTGGACAGAGGTAGAAGCTATAACGGGGGCTGATTCAAAAAAGAGCTGGCAATTCTGCTATCTACTGAGGAGATTTGATCCATCCCCTCTGCTTGCACATTAATTTTAATACCTCTAGGCAAATAATTTTATTTCAAAAGTATCTTTAAAAGGTTTTCAATTTTGCCTAATGTGGAGTTGTTACAATTGGCTAATATTTCTTAAGAGACATACTGAATGGGATGAAAATTGAAACAAGTAAATTTTTTGCCCTTAGGCATTTTCCAACATTTCCATCTAACGATGCAATAAAAGGCTATCTTTCACAGATGATGAAATAACAGCTTGTATTTTAGACACTTGAGATTTAGTTTTAGCAAAACAAGAGTTCAAAGAAACTAATTGTGATTCATTCTGAGAGAATTTGGCAACAGATTTCTTTGTAAATTCAGAAAACTGTTGCAGAGTTCCTGACAGAGAAGCCTCAGTTCGAGAAACAATGTCCTAAATATCCTTCAATGATACTTTGCTTCTTTGAGCAGGGAAAGACTGTTGCTCTAATGAGAAGCTGCACAATCCTGGGCAGGGAAACTTCAACATGCTGACACTGTTGTATTGAAGTTCTGGCTTCTCCCTTGAATTCAGCAGAAAATGAAGGCACTCTCTTCTCTGGAGAGCCAATATTACTCTCCAAAACAACTTTATTAGGTTGGGGGAGTGTGGTCATATTCCCCCCAAGAAATTAGAAGATACCATCATAGAGTCAGTATGTTTATGTTTAATAAAACTTGATATACCGCCCAACGCCATAGGCTCATTCACGGAAACTGAAGATTCTCCTCCTTCCTTCAATCCGATCTTCCCATGCCTATCCATAGGCTCAACTACTTTAAATGATTTCATCGGATTTATTCTGCTATCATCCTAGCTTCTTCCTTTTCCCCATTCTCGAGTACCGTACACCTAGTGAAGCACCTCAGTGCTACAAGTGAGTGTGCCCAAAGGGTTGGGCTGCTGTTTAATAGACTCCTAATGATGACATCACCCGGCCACCCTGAAATACCTGCAAGTACAACTCAAATTGCCTGTGTTGTATAGTTGATGTTAAATGTAAACCGCTCTGATCTAAAATAGAGCGGTATAGAAGAACTGTTAAATAAATAAAATAAATAAAATAAGTCTGGACAGCAAACACCTACTGGCAGTAATTCAGGTGACCTGCTGTCCTCCCTGATGTTTTCTTTATTTTTAATTTGTGAATTCTCTTCTGTGAACTTTATTCATAGACCAGTATGGTTGATAGCTTATTTATTTAACAGTTTTTTTATACTGCTTTATCATTTCAATCAAAGTGGTTTACATTGTAACTTAAACTTGGTAAATGTATATTAAACAGGGACATTGATAACTTGGATTTTTCTGAGCAATGGAGGATTAAGTGACTTGCCCAAGGCCACAAGGAGTGCTAGGGGGAATCAAACTCTGGTCTCTTGGTTCCCAAGCCAGTGCTCTAACCACTAGGCTACTCCTCCACTCCACTTATTTAAATGGCACACTGAGTTGTTGTGATACAAATTTATGAAAAGCAGCTCATGTGCCAATCTGCAAAAATAAGTGTGTAGAAAAAGGCCAAGCAGACCCATTTTCCTAAAAAACAACCCCCCCCCCAAAAAACAATATACCTCTATGAGATCTAGTTAATTTTTGAGGAAGGCCCAACTGAACCCCTTTTCATGTGGTAGCAATGTGATCGTAAAGAAGCCACTGGGCTCATGTCGGAGTTTTTTACCCTTAGAGGGCCTCAAGTCCCTGATGGGCTAGCGGGTGGGCAAAGCAGCACACACCTCAAATTCCTGAAAGGGCAGCATGAAAAATGCACTTCTGTTAAGCACTGCCCATTTTTAGGCTCCATCCATTTAAAAAAAAAAAGTGCTTCCCCCCCCCCCCCCAGTCCAGTTGCCCAAAAGCATCAAATCTCTCAGGGAGCAAATTAACCTTGCAAACCACATTATTCTGCTCCCTGGAAACATTGGCACAATAATCCTGGGGAGCCATTATAAAGGGCTAGTAGCAATATAAAAAAAACCTTTGTTTCTCCTCAGTCAATATACCCATCCCTCCAAGAGAACCTGCAGACCCTCTTCTTCCGAACCTCCTGAAGAAGACCTCTCTAAGGTCCGCACGCCTCCTCATATGCCCTCCCCCGGACTTACCTCTAACAATCAATGGTGGTGTAGGATAAAGGGGCAGCAGTGATCCCCAGTTGCTCTTGACAATTCTGGCACCAGGTTCAATATGACTCTGGTTGGCACTAGTGGTAGTTTGATGGTATCATTGCCAGGGGTAGCTATAATACTGTAAGGGGGTCAAGGGGTCATTTTGAACCTGGTGCTGTAAATGGTAAAAGCAACTGGGGATCATTCCTGTCCCCTAAATCTACACCACCACTGATTGCTAGAAGTGGGCCCAGAGGGCCTATGGGGGAGGCGAGGTATCATCTTTGGGGAAGTTTTCAGGATGGAGTCATTTTCTTGGTGGGGAGAGGGGTTTTTTTTTTGGGGGGGGGGTTCAGAGGGATGGAGGATTTTAGGCTGATTTTTTTTTTTTTCATTTGTTTTTTTTTACATGCTGTTCCGACATTTTTTATTGGTATGGATTGTGATCAGTGGTTATAGTATATGACCGACACTCACAATAATTGGCTAGAAAACATAAGAACATAAGAAATGCAACACTGATTACAGGTTGAATAAAATAATATTTTCTTTTGGTTTTAAAGGGTTCCATTGTAGCTTCATTGTTTGTCCTCTAGTCTTTCTACTTTTTGATGGCGTAAACAATCAGTGTACGTTTACCCATTCCACTCCATTAATTATAGACCTGTATCATATTTTCCCTTAGCTGTGTCTTTTCCAGGTTGAATAGCCCCAGCATTTTAAGCCTCTCCTCTTAACGGTATTCTACCATCCCCTTTACCATTTTGGTGGCTCTTCTCTGTACCTTTTCAAATTCTGTTATATCCTTTTTAAGATATGGTGACAAGAATTGCACGCAATATTCAAGGTGCGGTCGCATCATGGAACAATACAGAGGCATTATAATATCCTTGGTTTTATTCTCCATTCCTTTACTTACGATTCCTAGCATTTTTGGCGGCCTGTGCACCCAGGGCAGAGGGTTTCAACGTATTATCCATGATGCCTAAATCTTTTTCCTGAGTGGTGGTTTTGTGGTACCTTGCATCATGTAACCATAGTTTAGGTTGTTGTTTCCTAGGTGCATAACTTTGCACTTGTCCACATTAAATTTCTTCTGCCATTTGAACGTCCAGTCTTCCAGTTTATCTAGGTCTTCTTGTAATTTTTCACAATCCTCTTGCATTTTTTTGTGTCATCTGCAAATCTGATCACCTCACTCCGTATTCCTATTTCCAAGTAATTTATGAATATGTTAAAAAGCAGCAGGCCCAACACAGATCCCTGGGGCACTCCATTATTCACCTTTCTCCATTGAGAAAATTGCCCATTTAGCCATACTCCCTGCTTTCTATCTTTTAACCAGTTCCTTATCCACAATACTACACTGCCTCCAATTAATTTTGCCAAGAGTCTCTCATGAGGGACCTTGTCAAAGGCTTTCTGAAAATCCAGATATATTATATTAACTGGCTCACCTTTGTCTACCTGTTTATTCACACCTTCAAAAAAAATATAACAGATTAGTAAGACAGTTTTTTCCTTGGCTGTGTCCATGTTGGCTTTTGATTATCTACATGTTCAGTTGTTTTATTTTTTATAATGGTTTCTACCATTTTGCTCTGTACTTATGTCGGGCTCACCAGTCTATAGTTTCCTGGATCACCCCTGGAACCTGTTTTAAAAATTGGCATTACATTGGCCATTCTCCAGTCTTCTGGTACTACAGATGATTTTAACCATAGTTCACAGATTACTAAAAGTAGGTCTGGAGTCCCATATTTCAGTGTTTTTTTTCAACACCCTTGGATGTATACCATCTGGTCCAGTTTATCAAATAGTTGAAATACATCTTCCCGGTTTATCAATATTTTTCAGTTCTTCTGATACCCATGCCTGAAATGGTATATAAAGGCAATGTAAGTTCCCTATATCTTCTTCATTAAAGACCGAAGCAAGAATTCATTCAGTCTTTCCACCATGGCCTTCTCCTCACTTAGCACCACTTTTATCCCTCTAATATCCAATGGTCCAACTGACACTCACAGGTTTTTTGCTATGAATATACTTGACGTTTTTATTATGTGCTTTTGCTTCTTTGACAACCTTTTCAAATTCTATTTGCCTGCATTATCAGTGCCTTGTGTCTAAATTGCCAATGCTAATGCTGTTTCCTGTGTTTAATCATTTGGCTCTTTTCCATTTCCTGAAAGATGCTTTTTTAGCAACAGCCTCTCTAACCTTGTCTTTAAGCCATGCTGGCAACATTTTGGCCTTCCTTCCACTTTTCTTATAGCGTGGAATACATCTGGTTTGGGCTTTCGTAATAGTACTTTTAAACAACGGCCATGCTTGATGTAAATCTTTAACCTTTGCAGCTGCTCCTATTAGTTTTTTTTCTTAACAATTTTCCTTGTTTTATCAGTTTCCCTTTTTGAAAGTTAAAAGGTAGTACTGTGGATTTCTTTGCCATCCTTCTTCCATTTATTAAATCAAATGCGATCATGCTATGATCGCTATTGCCAAGTGGCCCCATAACTTTGGATTTGACCAAGAGATACTGGCAGGTGCCGTTGACTCCATCTGCAGGGAGAAGTCTGCTTTTTCGACACCGCAAGATCCGTTCCTGTTTACAGTGCTGCCCTTTGGATTACACGGGGCTCCTGCCACGTTTCATTGCCTAGTCAATCTCCTACTTTGACTTCACAAGAAATATGTAGCTGCCTACAGCAGAGACTGGACCACCCATCTAACCCAAGTACAAGCCATGTTGACAAGCCTGTGGAAGACTGGATTGATGGCCAACCCCAAGAAATGTTTTCTGAGAGGCCCAGATGTTCAATATGTGGGGTATTTAATCAGGAATGGACAGATATGACTTGAGCTATGGAAGGTGGATGCTATTGCTCAGGTTCAGACCCCGAAATCTAAGAAAGAGGTTTGTGCCTTCCTTGGATTGATTTGTTATTACTGCCGATTCATCCCTAATTTTGCAGAGATGGTGGAGCCATTAACCAGTTTTCCTCCTGAAGAAAACTTCTGAACAGATTCAGTGGTCACTGCACCTGGACCTGGCCTTTCAGTATCTCAAGAAGGTTGTATGCTCTGAACCTGTCCTGATTAGCTGTGATTTCTCTCTACCATTTATTGTGCAAACTGATGCCTCAGAGGTGGGCCTAGGAGCCATTCTGGCCCAGGAAGTCAGTAGTGAAGAACACCCCATAGAATTCATCAGCAGGAAGAATTATTCATCAGCTTGGGAGGAACCTTATACATTGATCAAGAAAGAGGCCCTGACTGCCAAGTGGGCACTTGAAACAGTAAAATACTACCTGCTTGGCTGGCTGTTAATGCTAATAACGGACAACTAACCTCTCAGGTAGCTGGCTGAACATAAGGAGCCCAAGGCCATATCATGCGGTGGTTTTTGAGTCTCCAACCCTACCATTTCCAGGTCTGCCATAGGGCTGGTTGTACCCACCTGAATGCGGACTTCCTTTCCCGAGTGGGGCAGGCACGCAATAAGGCATGTTTGAGCTGAGGGGGAGGATGTATAACGGACTATATAGAATGTTATTCATCCCTCTCCAAAGGGATTATCAACAGTCTCCGTTAAGAGTCTGCAGCCCAGAGTTCAGGGCTGGGAGGGCGTGGCTCAGAGGGCAAGGTTAAGAACCCAGCAGCTGCAGGAGGGAGAGGGGCCTGTGAAGCCAGAAGTCCTTCCAAAGTAAGCCATTCAAAGAGGGTCTGAGGTAGGAACTTTAACTGGGGCTGGAGGAAGGGCTGGGAGAACCAACTTCTGGAGGTTTAACAAACTGGGATAGAATTAAACTGATTGTTTTCCCCTGAACTACTGTCTGGCCTGTGTTTTAAATAAAACCCCTTACCACTGCACGCCACACTTACCACAGTGCATACTTTACTTTATAGAATAGTTGCTTAAGCATGACCCACTTACACCAACCCTAGACTTGGTGTAAATGTGTGCAACTAGATTTGTAGGAAGTACACATAAAGTTACTATATTCTGTAGCTTATGCATGTAAATTTGCACTCCGCCTAAGCTCCACCTAGGTTTTTTCCCACTCCTGAACTATGTACTCTTTTTCTGACACGCATACTTACAGAATAGCAACTGCCTACACGCCACACGTGTTTTTTTTGTTTTTTTTTTAAATTTTAAATTTTCAAATGTATAACAAAGCATAAACATTCTCAAGACTGCAGGAAAAAAAATTTAACTAGAGTCCATCTCCAGAGGTTCCCAACTCCAGTCCTGGAGGACCAAACACCATTCAGGTTTTCAGGTTGTCCCTAATAAATATGCATGAGATGCATTTGCATGCACTGCCCCCATTGTATTAAAATGTATCTCATGCATATTCATTAGGGACAGCCTGAAAACCCGAATGGTGTTTGGCTCTCCAGGACTGGAGTTGGGAACCTCTGTTCTAGACCATACAAAATAACACATCATATGCATTAAGTCCACATTTAGAAAGAGAGGTTTCCTAAACATATATTATAAAAAAGTAATCGTAACCACATATAAAACCACGACAGTGCTCCAAAACTTATTCCTAACCCAAATACTAAACCCACCATACAAAATCAGGGCCCATTATTCTTAAGAAAATCCTCTTAAGTGAATTGGATCCAGAAAACAATAACTTTTCCCCTAATGGCCCACCACATATTTGCATGGGAACGTAAGAAAAAGAGATTCCCACAGCCAAGGTGCTTGATTATAAATCCAAAAAAGCCTTACGGCTAAGTTGAGTAGTGCGAGACATATCTGGGAAAATAGTAATCTGTCTGTCTGTAAAAACTTACATCATTCTTGGGAAAGTACGACATAAGAACAGAGTTTTTGTCTATCTCCATTACAAAAGTTACTTCAAAGTCGCACTAGCTACGATATTATCTGAGGAAGACTCCAAAGACTCTGATACATCCAAAGTGTCAGGAGAATCTTTAACTGGTCAAGCCCTTCCAAACCTTCCGTAACAATTTTCTTTCCTCTCGGAGCATAATAGATGTTGGCAACCTTTATATCCTCAGGCTGCACAAACAACAAAACCTCTTTTAAGTATTTATAAAATAAGATTAAAGAAGACATATGAGTAATGGGAAAATTTAAACATCTTAAGTTCTTGGAGTGAGACCAGTTTTCAAACAACTTACTTTGATGGTGTAAATACAAAAATCTTTAATAGAAGCCAAGGATACTGACTGAACAGTACCCACCTGAGCTTCCTCTTCAGCAAGCCATACCCCCACATTATTTAACTGCATATAATCAACAAATTTAGCTTCTGCGTCCTTTGTAAATTCCTCAGATTGTCTCAATGTTCCCATTAGAACTACCTCGGTTTGAGTCACAATGGCCCAAATGTCCTTAAGTGAGACATCCACGATGTTTGACAGACCATCCCTCACTAAAGGTGGAATCTGAACCACCTTAGGCATTGCAATTTTTAGAACACATGGCTGCTGACCAAACAAGGACTGGTTGGGAACAGGCGTCAAAACATTAGAGGGTGCATTGCCAGCAAAACCCTCCACGTTTGGCACATTCATATCTGGCGGGTTTGGCGGGTGGGGTGGTGTGTTTTATAAGTCGCATTTAATTAGTGTGATTGTAGAAGGTCCCTCTGATCCCATAGAGATAAGTGAAACAGAAGATTTGGCTTCAGTAGCTGACAGGCAGCTAAAGCACATGGCTCATGGTTTCCAGGGAAACCACAAGCCGAATGAGTCACGAGAGAGGAAAACACGCCCCTGCTGCAGTTTATCCCCACAGTCAGGAGTTGAGGCAAAACACCTGATCAGGGGAAGGGCTAAGTTAAACCCTAGAAAGCAGGGATATAAGAAATGCTCATTAGAGAGAAAGTCGGAGCCAGAGCGGGAGAGAGAGCGAGAGAGAGAGCTGGAGTTGGAGTTGGAGTCAGAGCCAGAATCAAAGCCAGAGCCAGAGCAAGGGCCAGAGCCAGATTCAGAACAGAAACGAGAATTTGAAGCAGAGAAGGAGCTGTATTGGAGTGAGAACTCTGAGGAGTTGAAGTTGGGAGAGGACTCTCTGAGGTATAAGTCTGAGAGGGAAACTAGCAAGAGAAACAATTGGAGAACCAGTGCCAAGAAGCCAGGTAGAAACAGCCCAGGTTTGGTGCCGTGTCTGAAAGGCAGCCAAAGGGAAAGAATACCAGGAAGGCTAATTTGGGAGCACTCACAAACTCCAAGGTTTGGAACCTTAGCTGACCCTGCAGTACTGAGAAGTTCTCCTGTACGAAAGCCAAAAGGTAAGCTGAGTAATTGGCTCAGAGATAAAACTGCTTTTAAGAATTTATCTTATGCTAACCCAGAAGGGTGGGACTCTCTTCCTGCTAAATCCAGTATATATGGTAATTCTCAACCGTATCTGTTAGAATGCTGTAAGGAGAAGCCTCGAGAAGAGAAACTGGGTGTGTGCTTAGAAACGCCGTGTAACAAGTTTCAAACGTACCCAGCTGATAGCCAGTATGAAGCAATGGAGACAGAACCGGTTGTAGAAAATATAGTAGAAGAACAAATGGATTGTACACTGTCTATTACCGATGATATAATTTCATTGTGCTAAAGCCAGGCTGTTCAGAGAGCTGTATGAATCGGCAGAGAAAGCACAAACGTTTTTGGTCTGAGAAGTGTTTGTTTAACTTTGAGTGCTGTGAAGCAAATGCACATGCTGAAGTAAGAAGATATTTTTGTTAGTTCTTGTATTGTTTTTCCTGCCAGAGATGTATGGCTATTTGTCCTGAATTTCCTTTGTTTTGAATCCGCCCGGAGGGGAAATAAAATCCTGTCATTTTTGCCTGAAACCATTCGTTCACAACTGCTCCTTATTTGGATAGTAAAAGTGGTACTACAACTCCCATGAGGCAGTGCATGCTCAAAGCCCTGCCATGCTGTCTGAATAAGGGATCCCAGGCAGCTTAACCCTATATGCCTAGGCTGTGGGGTGGCTACTGGTGACATTAGATAGTTGAGGAATGTGTTTCTGTCAGCTGATTTTAAGTTTGCCAGATCACACTAGTCAAGGTTTGGACAAGTTCCTGGAGGAAAGGTCCATAAACCATTTTTAAAGAGAACCCGGGAAATCTACTGCTTATCCCGGGACAAGTATTGTGGAACCTGTGTACCTTTTTGGGAACCTGCCAGGTACTTGTGAAGTAGATTGGCTACTGTTGGAAACAGGATACTGGACTTGATGGACCTTGGTCTGACCCAATATGGTATTTCTTATGTTATGAGTGTGCATTTTCTTTTTTAAATTTACGCAATTTTGCATCATATATCCAACAAAATCGAATGACCAGAAATAGAAAATAGCAACCAGTCCAAGGCGTGATAAAAGTGGAAAGACAGAGTTATGATGGTTTCAGTAACACAGCATAGGCTTGGATTAAACGTCTGACTGGTTTGTGCCTGACATACCCCTGATGAAGGGTTTCAAAACATGGCCTGTGTCGGGTTGTCAAGGGCTTAATAAAGACTCTGTCTTTCCACTTTTATCACGCCTTGGACTGGTTGCTGTTTTCTGCGTGGTATCTGCTTTCGTAGTGTTGTGTCAGAAATAGAAAATAGACAGTTAAAATGCAGAATCCATAATCAAAAAGCACTGCTCCAAAAATAGGTAACAAGCATTACCACAAGGAAGCAAGAACAGGTAACTAAGAAATTAAGGTATACACCTAGGAAATGTGTTAGACCTTCAGCAGTGGCTACCCAAATGAAGCAGCTAACAGCCAGCTTTAACTAGCTTCTTCCTCTGGGATGTCCACCTGTGCCCCAGAACCTTTTTCTGGACACTATAAGTTGAAGTAATTGTTCTGGTCTGAAGAAAACAAATTGCTTAGTCTGAAAATAAATCAAATATTTACAAGGAAACAAGAATTTCATGGATGCACCAAGTTTCAAAGCCCTGGATTTCAGAGTCAGAAACTCATGGTGCTTCCTCTGTGTATCTCCAGACACATCAGGAAATACATAATCTTGTTGTTAAGTGCTGTCAAGTTGATGTCGACTCATGGCGACCCTTTGGATAGTTGTCCTAAATTGTGTTTGGTCTTGAGTCAGGCAGGCACATTATTGACAGACTGGCACCTGTAGCGCATTGCTGGCCTTCCTCTTTTGCATTGACCTTCTACCTTGCTAAGCATGATGTCTCTCTCTAATGATCTATCTCTTCACATGATGTGTCCAAAATATGAAAGTAAGTCTTGTCATTTGAGCTTCTAAAGAAAGCTTAGGTTTGACCTCCTCTGGTACTGACTGGTTTGTTCTTCAAGCAGTCCATGATATACACAGTATTCGTCACCAGCACCATAATTCAAAGGCATAGGTTTTCTTCCTGTCTCTTTCACTGTCCACCTTTCGCATCCATATGATGTTATTGAAAATGCCATGGCTTCAACAAGTAGAATCTTTGTATGGAGAGAGATATCTCTGCTCTTGAGAATCTTGTCTAGGTCCTTCATAGCCATTCTGCCAAGAGCAATGTGTCGTCAGATTTCTTGACTGCTTGTTGCTTCTTTATTGATAGTTGATCCAAGTAGGTTAAAGTCATCTACTATTTCAATTTCTTCTCCATCAATGATGAACTTATTCATTATGCCAGTTGTCATGATCTTTGTCTTCTTTACATTAAGGTGCCGGCCCATTTTAACACTAGAAGCCCCAAAGTGTGTCAATTGACGCAAATGCATCTTCGAAGTTGTGTACCAGCGCCACTTCTAGAACCATGTCAGTCATGTTCCATGACTTTGTTAGCAAGGTCAAGATGTTCAAATATGTGCATCGAAAATTAATGACAGATGCACCACCTAGTGAGAAAATGAATTTATTTCTAGAAGCCCCAAAGTACGTCAATTGACGCAATCAATTGTCTTGGATGCGTCAACTGACTTACTTTGGGGCTTCTAGGTATAAATTAATGTTCCCACTAGGTGGCACATCTCAATCACTGTTTACAGTTTTACTCCGACATTACAAACAATAAACACATGATGATGTCATGTAATGATGTCACATACTGCATGTATTTAACAAATAAGTAACTTCACATTAATTTACATCTGCATTTCATGCTAAACGCAGTCGTTGTGATAATGCATCAACTGACGCACTTTGGGGTTTCTAGGTAAAATTCCTTTCGGGGCTTCTAGTGTTAAGACTATGTTCCTTGATCTTGAGAAGCAAATGTTTCAGATCATCTTCACTTTCAGCCAGCAATGTGGTATCAGCATAGTGAAGGTTGTTGAGTCTTCCACCAATCTTCACACCTCTGTTTTCATAAAATCCTCCTTCTCTGATAATTTGTTCTGCATATAAATTACACAGGTAAGGGGAAGGTATGCAGCCTTGTCGTATACATTTGCATGTTTTTAACCATTCTGTTTCTCCTTGTTCTGTTCAGACTTTTGCTTCTTGATCAATGTAAAGGCTGCACAAGAGAACGATCAGGTGTTCAGGTATACCCATGCTTCTTAATGTGGCCTAGAGTTTCTCATGCTTTACACAGTCAAAAGCCTTGCTGTAGTCAAAGCACATAAAGATATTCTTTTGGTATTCTTTAGTCTTTTCAAGGATCTATCTCACTTTAGCTTGAGTTTACATACTAGTAATTGGTGATCTGTACCACAGTCGGCTCCAGGTTTTGTCTTTGATGCTTTATAGAGCTTTTTTATAGTTGACTTCCACAGATGTAGTCAGTTTGAGTTTTGTACAATCCATTGGGTGAAGTCCATGTGTACAGTCACCGCTTCTGTTGCTGGAAGAAGGTGTTTGAGATGAGTAGATTGTTGGTCTTGAAGAATTCTATCAGTCTTTCTTCAGCTTCATTTCTGTTGCCAAGTCCATATTTTCCAACCATTTTGCCTTCTTCATTGTTGCCAACCTTTGCATTCCAGTCACCCATGACTATCAAGATATCCTGTTTGTATGTTCTGTCAACTTCAGCTTGTACTTGTTCATAGTCAACTTCATCCTCTTCTGCAGCTGTTGTTGGGGCATATACTTGAATTATAGTTGTGTTAAACATTCCTCGAAGACTAATGGAAATTAAGTGTTCACTGACTGCATTGTATTTTATTACAGTTCTTGTAAGTTTCTTCTTAATTATAAATGCAACACCATTTCTTCTTTGTCTTTCAATGCCAGCATAGTAGACCGTGTGATCATCTGATCCAAAGTACCCGATGCCAGTCCATTTCAGTTCGTTGACACCAACAGATCAAGTTGTACAGGTTCCATTTCATTCTTGACCACCTCCAATTTCCCTTGGTTCATGCTTTGTACATTCCATGTCCCAATGTGTAAGACATCTTTGCAGCTTCTGACTCTCATTTCATGCGCAGCTATATCAGCAGTCAGACGTCCCAAGGGCTTTGATCCAACCACATCATAAATGCTTTACTCTGAAAACTCTTCAGCTCCTTCCCAGTAGTCAGTTGAGTGTCTTCTGACCTAGTGGTCTCATCTTTCAGCACTATAGTGCAATTTGTTTTATTGTGACTTTCCATTGGGTTTTCGTGGGAAGATATGGAAGTAGATTGCCAGGTCTTTCTTCTGTGCAGTTGTTGCCATTGTCACAGAAATGTGGTCCTCCACCACCAACACTATCTCATTCTGCTGCTGCCTCAGCTGAGACCTGTCCATCTTGGGAGACCCTGCCAGTAGTTAAACTACCGATAGCTTAGTCCTCAGCATCACCAATGCACACAAGCCCTCACAGCATGACAAGCTGCAAACCAAGTGAAGGACATATATCTTAGAACCAAAGAATAATGCAGACATGTTGCAAAATAACAACTGTAAGACAAGGGTTCCTATCAGATTCCAAAGCAAAACATGCTATCAGGATAGTTCTTTCCGTGATGATTTCTAATGATGAGTTTAGAAAGTCAGTCAAACTTCCAACTTCAGGGGTTTGGTTTGGCTCAACTCCCCTCTGACCCCCTCATTTTGGGGCTAGGGGATAAATATTGAGCCCAAACAATGGGTGGAACTGCATCCCCAGCAATTTTCAAAAACTTCAAGATATTATGTTACTTTGGGGAAATTAAGAAATCGTAGATTGTTCTTACAAACACAATTTTCCAGGAATAACGGTTTCCTAGTCAGGATTTCATTTTCCCTCATCTGGGCATTACTCACCGTCTGGAAATTGTCCAAGGCAGCTTCCATCTGTTCCAAATGAGTAGCATGTTGAGCCAAAGTCAGTTCATGGTGCTCTGTCTTGCATTAAATATGATCCATTTGAGATTTGAAGTTGCCAGCATGTTTCACCAGAGATAAATCCACTGCTTTAATGGCATCCCACAATGCTCCAGGCATTACCATAGCCAGTCTCTTGGCCACCACTATATGACCCTGCGCCCCCTAGAGTTATCACCAGTCGCAGTGGTGGCAGGGATATTCTCTGTTCAGGGCTCAAATATGCCCTGCTATAGCTTCCATCTGACACCGAAGCAGCAGACTGAGCCGAAGAAAACGGACACTGGGAGAGACGGTGCAAATGGCAGAAGAGATTGCATCATGGCTTTCGATGTGGAGGCAATAACCTCCACTGCGGCTTTTTCCCTTCCTCTTATGAGGCATCCAGTCAGGCAAATTCTCCTCATTCTGCTCAGCTGTCCGTGCATCTGCTCACGCTGCCATCTTGCCATGAGTGTGCAAGTTTTACACATAATAAATGGATTGACCAAATACAGTAGATAATAATCTCCCCCTGTTTCTAGCATGTTCCCTCCATTGTCCTATTTCCTTCCCCCCATGTCAAGATCTCTCCTCTATCTTCCTACTCCTCCTTGTATCAAGCATCTCTACTCTCTTTTTCTGCTCCCTCCCTGTGTCAAGCAGGGCCACCCTGTCCACTATTCGGTTGCATAAGGCAGCAAACCCTGGTGGGCAGCATCACTACTTACTCTCCCCCAGGAAGCAGCAGTTTAGTGCTGTGAGGGCTTCAAAGCTCCTGCAGTTCTGGCCTGTCACGCCTGCCCCCTCTGAGGAAATTGCATCAGACGGGGGAAGGAAGTGCGGGCTGTGAGTGCATATGTATGTGGGCCCAACACAGTTCATTTGCGCTTCAGGGCAAGGAGAAGGAGGAGGTAGTATGGTGGGCCAAACGGCGGTGCAATCTTGGAGGGGGGGGGGGGGTGGCCGGTAGAAATCCTCAAGCTGCCACTGGTGTCAAGCATCCCTCTTTCTCCTTATCCCCAAGCCAGCATATCCTATTTCTTCTCCCCAACTTGGTCCAGAATCTTCCTTGCCCGCACCCCTTGCTGCTACCTCTAGCGCTGTTGCTTACTGGGGTCTGTGGCAGTGGCAAAGAAACCTCAAAAGGCACGGGCTCATTGAGTCTATGCAGGTCCTGCCCCTCAAAAACAGGGAGTCTGTTAGAAGTGGGTGTGACTGGCAAAGCCATAAGTGATATGCACAGGCTTAGGTACCCTGCACTTCTTTGTGTTTTTTAGCCACTGCTGCAGGTCCTGGAAAGCAGCAGTGTTAGAGTTGGAGAAAGAAGATGCTGGACTGGGAAGCTAGGGCTGACTGGGAGCCAAAGTGAGGCCACCACTACTGGGTCATCTTGTGGGCATTTTTTTGCCACCCCAAACAATTTGCCTAATGATCGAGCTGCCCCTTGGCATGCCTTCTAAAAAGCAGGCTATATTAGCTTCTCTTGGGGTAATGTCTCCAACTGGATTGATTTTAAGCATTTCATGACAGTAATGGACCGGTCATGGTATGTTGGAGATCTCAGTCTTTCAGATTTCCTCCAAGTGCTCCTTTTTGGCATTTGTTTTGTGCCATAGAGAGCCCGGATTTCATAAGATATATAATACGTACAGACAGCTTATCGAGATGCACTTGGAAATTCTTTTTAATCAGGCCGGTGGCACACAATGCAGTGGAACAATTTCTGTATCTTTCTGCCACGTTTGCATTTGTTGATACTGTACGTGAGAATCTTTTTATCCACGCATAGTGCAAAATAGTTACTTGGTACTGGCACTTCTGTTAGTAATTTGTTTTGTTTTTACCACAATGTTTGGGTTTCTTGCATTAAGCTTTTTATTGGTGAGAATGGGAATGGCCAAAGTGATCACACCTTTATTGTTCTCTACAATTCTGTCAGATCTTGATCCCGATGTTTTTCAGTTCAGTGATTTTTATTTCATTTATTTTAATATTTGCCAGTCTTTACAAAAATGCGCAAGGCAGGATACATATAAACATGTATAAAATTCCATTAATAGTGTATGCACATTTTGAGCAAATTAATAGCAGTAGTAGTAATCATTTATATAGCTCTTCAAGGCGTATGCAGTGCCATACAGACATATAATAAGACGGTCCCTGCTCATCAGAGCTTACCATCTAATCAAGATAGACAGTACAATAGGGAAGGGTAAGGAGACAGAAGGAGAACAAAGGATTAAGATCCAAAAGCAGCATTTCCATGTACAGGTTTTATTAGTTCTTTGAGTCGCTTTTAGAATATATTTCATGTTGGTTGAAAACAGGCTTGTAATTTAAAACTGGAGTGCAGTTAGTTTTGAAATGTATTAGCTAGAAAGTAAATAGCACTAGATTACACCGAGTCTCTGTGGGGGTCATTTTGGAAGCCCTAGTCATGCTTTGGATGTCCAAAAATGGGCATAGAGATATCCAAAGCATAGAGACATCTCCAAAGCCACTTTAGATGGGGGGGGGGGGGGGTGTCTGTGGACACCCAAGTTTGAACAGGAGCATGCTGGAAGTGTGGCTGGGGCATTCCCAGGAATCGACGTCCCCACCTGATCTCAGGAAAGTCCTGGACATGTGGAGTCACATCTGAGTTTAGACCTGCTCCAGGCTTATTTTGGCTGAAAAACATACAGAGGGCGTAGAGAAGAAAGCACTCCATCATCCCCAGTACTCAGCACAATCTCGATAACAGCAGTAGTGGTATTTGAATGCTGGCTTCCCTGTTCCTAGCCCACTACCCTAACCATTGCACATCCAGATTCTGAAATCCCATTCTGGGGATGTTTATGTAGACGTCTCAGCAGACATCCATATCTGGCACATCCATGTTTCTGAAATCATATCTGCACCTGGACATGCATGCTGCTTTTTTTTTTTTTTTTCTTTTTTCCAGACGTTCTGGCTTAGACGTTCCAGATTGCATTTGGACATCCTTTCTAAAATCCTCTTCCACATGGTCAAAAAAAGACTATTATACAATATGTCAAGAGTTGGTATTATATAACAGAAAATGAGTGTTCTAAAACAGAAATATAGTTGCATAGTATATGAGATGGATAATAACTGTTACCCCATTTGGTCAGTACAGTTTCATTTCTGCTGCAATGCTGTAGACACTAGTTGATCTTTGCTTTTGTTTTCACTTCTTTCAAATAGGGCTCCTCTGCTTAATAGACTTGCAGTGCCGTCCCATGGACTAATGAGGTCCAACTGTACATTTCTTGGGCGTGAGAGCAGTAGGGGGGGGGGGGTGAACACAGGGACTAAAATAATGCACTTTCAAAATATATTTAAATGTTTCATATACTTAGGTATACAGTACCTGGAAATATGAATTGAAGTTTTGTTTTGGGAATCAAAAAAGTGAAGTTTTCTAGAATTTAACTTGTTTTATTTTATAATGTCTTCAAGATGAGCTCTCTAAGTTATAAACCTTAGAAACCTATAAACCATTTTCATTTTTCACCAGGCAGTTCTGAACAGTTCCAAACACTTGGATAAATCTGTCCTATACAAGTTTCTACACCCTTGGCTTGGCACAGGATTACTAACGAGGTATATTTAAGCATGATGTTTTAAGCATTTAGGAGGTAATTTTATAGACATTTTTTCACACACAAAATGCCTCTTTTAAAATTAGATCATGCATAAAGTACATATGGTGCAAGCAGAAACGTATTTATAGACTTGAGCTCCTTTTACTAAAGCCCATTATCTGGTTAACGGACATTTTAACACGTGGCTACAGGTCATCTCTCTTTGGGCACGTCACTTAACCCTCCATTGCCTCGGAAGAAAGGCCTTGCAATCTACTTCCGGTGACACTTCCAAGAAAACCCAGGAGCTTCTGGGTCGCCAGGAGTCAGGACTGACTCGAAGGCACACATTGCATTTTTACAGGGCATCTCTGACGCATGATCTGGTCCACAACTGCGTGGTAATCTACTTGATTGGCCAGCACAGGATGGGGCAGGGAATGGACAGAGCATGGGCATGGAAAGCACATTAACACAAGAGCCTGGGCTATTGCCACCACTTGGCAGCAATGTGTTGCCTAATGTAGCTGCACCTAACGATGACTCTATAGGCGTTGCTAAACGAACCTGTTGTAGCAGAGTGCATGCTGTAATTGGCTGACATGCGTTAGCTGCCGAGGACATACAGGACATGCCCATAGCATCTAACATGGAGGCTTTGCAAGTAACACACACGTGATTGGCACGCTAATGGCAAGTCCTTAATGGAGTTTAGTGAAAGGGGCCTAGGTGTGTGTTGGGGATGAGTTTTGGCGGAGGATAAGTGAAGTCATGATGTATGTGCTTATTTTATAGAATATGCATGTGTATCATACATTAATATCCATGCCTGCTCCTTCAGAGGAGTTTCACATTTTACAGGATTTGTTCTAGTATTTTATAAAGACAATTAGGTGCCTATGCTTCTTTATAAACTAGGCATCTTCTCCAACTCTAAACCTAGGCACCCTGCTAGAACATTACCTTCTTAAGGCTTGTAAAAGGAGTTGCCATTGAAAGGTTTTTATAGCATGAGGATAGAATCTCACATATCTTATTCTCCTTGCAACATCCTTCATCCCTGTAGCCTTTATTTACATCTCTGTCTTCTCCTGCCTGTGATGAAGTGCCCCGCCATCTCTAGTTCCTCCACCATACTAGTCTCTCTAAATCTAGGAGTTGATTTTCTTCACAGTTGACTAGTGTGAATTGCACTGAACATAGCCTCAAAGAGCCCAATATATTTGGGGAAATTAGTAGAGCCAGAATACAGATTATTTTGCTATGTGCTACATTTGTAACTGACCTTTTGACAAAGTCTTCTATGTTTATCTGCTCTGTGCTGTAACTAGGACTTTCTAAAAGCACTTTTTCAATACAGCTGGCATTTTTCAGTTCTTCGGAAGATCTTCAGTGATTATACAAATCAAGATTGTTATATTTCTTATCCTAGTCATAGATAAAAAATACCCCATTTTACATAACATGTTGAGCTAGGAATTGAAACATCTAGGTTGGGACATTCACAGTTCCCCTATTATTTTACAAATAACTGCAGAACATGGAGCAATTTGTAAAATATGTATAGGGATGTTGGCAAATACACATGTGGCAGCTGACAAGTACAGTGAGCGTAGCCATTTCATAATACTACATGTGCACGAGAGAGTGGCATCACTTGGCATCTGCCACATATTGATGCCTAGATGCCAGCGATTTTATGTGGAAGTGCTGCCTTTTGACACTTCCATATATAAAATCCCTCTTTCAGAAAAATATAAATAGAGGTAGCCGAAAAGGTGAAATTTAGTAATTTGAATTTTAAAAAAAGCCTAGGAGGTTAACTATGATTATCCTCTGTTACTTGTTTCAATCCCTGGTTGACCACTTTCATGAAATCTATTTATGCCTCAGAGCTGGCAAAAACCGATAGAAATTTTTAAAAAATATACCTGTATTCCCATACTAGAATGGGAAATATATATCTCCAGGAACAAGTAGGAATGAGTCTTCACATATGGGTACGTTGGTACCGATGGAGCCTGCGCGGGAACGCTCCCCAGCGTCCAAAAAGAAAGCTTTTGGGAGCATCCCACATGCATGCGCACTGCCTTCCCGCCCATTCACTTCCCTCTCATTAGTTTTCCATTTTCCGCGGAACCGGCAGGACATATTCCTGTCACCGCAGAAAATTCTTCTTTTATTCTTAGTTTTTTGTGGTCGCGTCTGCCTTCCCTTGATGCCACTGGTACCGCCGGTGCTTTTCTTTCTTTTTTCTTAAGAATTTCTTCTTTTCTTCAGAAATTTTTCCTGTTTAGTGTCTGACGGTTTCTAGGCCACTAGGCCTCTATCTTTCCATTATGGAAAAGCCAGCCACTACCCTTAAGAAATGCTCAAAGTGTGGCGGTACAGATATAGTTTCAGACACCCATACTTGGTGTCTAAAATGTTTGGGTCCTGACCATTGCCCACTGGAGTGTCTTTCCTGCTGGAGCTCAAACAGAAGAAATCTTCAGAATCGAGCACAACTCGATACCCAGTTCACATCGCACTCGATGTCACCTGCTAGAATATCTCCACAGGATTAGGTAACCAAACAAAAGTCTGTAAAGACTAGCCAGTCCTCGAGTGGTAGATCTCCTTCCCAGTATCGAGATGGCTCTGGCCTTGCCCTCGAGGACATTTTGGCAATAAAGCCCCGGCTGGAGTCTTCGGGCTCCAAAGCATTAACGGGGCTTGTCAGACGGCTGCCTGGGTGAGAATCTTCACAGTCTTGACAATGCATATATTTATATGATTTTTGCAAGGTATTGTGGGTAATGTAGTTCATTCACACCAGACACAGCTGCTGACAATAATTTAGTTGTGCACAAGTGTTAAAGCCAATAAGATGATACTTTATGGGGTTATTTCTCCCAGCACAGATATGCTTGGTAGCACATAAATTAGGTTACTTGCTTGCAGTGTTTAACTTCGTAAAACAAAGTCAAAAATCAAAATCAGGAAAACAACCTTCAAACTTGTCAGGTAATTAGCTAATGTTTTCTTAGCATATCTCTAACAAACGAAAAGCCACAAAGAAAGAAATAAACTGTTCTTGTAAGGTTAACTTCTGATTACTTTCCACACAGATTCAGAAGTAATTCTCTCCTAGCTCACAAGCAATTAGGTGCAGCTCAATTTCTATTAGTTATCCAGCTGAAACCCTTTAGCAGGCTGGCTTTCTACTGTGTGAGTCAAATCCTGCTTCAGGAGCTTTTCTTAGTGGAATAAAGAACAAATTTATATTTCTTTGTGATGGCTGCTGTGCTTTATATCACAGAAAGTTACCAACGGAGTTTGGATAGAGAGCAGTCCATATAAACAATATCTTGATCTGCTATTATTTCCCCTTCAAAATATCACCCCCCCACTCCAGTGAAACAAATTCGAGAAAATATATACCAGAATCACTTAAAATATCACCTCCCAATATAACAATAAAATTTACTAAACTTTTTGTCGGAGCTACCCGATAGTTTCTTGTAAAAATTCGCTATTAGAACCCCTGTCTATTTTCTGTGACACTTTCTTGAAGCAGGAAGCATGTCAGGTATCATCATTTATCAGAGACACGACACATTTTTTGCAAATGATAGCTCAAGTGGAGGTTCCCCCTGATGCGATTTTAGTCACATTGGATGTGACATCATTGTATACTATGATTGATCAACGGGAGGCACTTGAATTATTAGGTAGTTGCTTTACTTTTGCACCGGCTCGGTTGCCAAAAACCTTTCTACTTCAACTTATGACATTGGTGCTTACCAAAAATTATTTTCTATCGGGGGGTATCTATTACCAGCAAAATCTCAGGGATTGCCATGGGGGCCACAAGTGCGCCCTCTATTGCTACCCTATATATGGGTCACATGGAAACAAACCAAATTTACACGTCTTTGGCGTTCTCCCGGGTTTTAATATGGAAGCGTTTTCTTGATATATTTTTCATTTGGACAGCAGATCCTTCTTCTTTGATGGAATTTATATCCTGGTTGAATACGCTCTGCTCAAATATACAATTCACTGCTCATACAAGTTCAACAACTATTGATTTTTTGGATGTTCAGGTCACTCTATTTGAGGGCAGCCTTCTGACTTCTCTTTTTCGAAAACCAGTACAGCGCAATAGTTTATTGCATTATCACAGCTACCACCCGGGCCCTTTACGACGGGGTTTACCATATGGCCAGTTTTTAAGACTTCGCCGCATTTGCCATACCTTGGCAGATTTCAAGACTCATGCATTTGATCTGTGTGTAAGATTACAACAACGGGGCTACCCAAGAACGGTCATTGTCAAAGCAATGAAACGGGCACGTTATACCCATCGCGAATGGCTCCTGGACCCACAATACTCTCGAGTTGATTCCAATTCTTCCAGTTCGACTGATTCGATTACGGGAATACTCCACTTCATGGAACAGAGCGCGGCGGTTTTACAGATTTTACAACGCCACCACTGTTCCCTCTAAGCTGTGTGCGTGTGCGCGCGCACACACCTCACTGAGTGAGCGCACATACTTTACAACAGAGCGCACAAAAATTACGGTTCTGATTCTGATAGAAAACACCACAGGCATTCTTAAAATTGAAAAGTTGTTGTGTATTTATAGTTTTCACAAGTTCTACAATATTTTCTTGTGCAATCAATGTGGTGTACATACTGTATGCTGACATGTAGTCAGATTTTAAAGTATATAACTCCGAGTGTCGTTATGTGGCGCACAAAAATTTAACCTTCCTTCAAAAGCTGCACAGCTGATATTTTATGCGCACACAGCCTACAGAAAATTAGAGGGAACATTGAACGCCACTGGTCTATTTTGCAGTCTTTTGACTGCTTTCAAAAGCCTCTACGTTTGGCGTTTTCTAGAGGGAAGAATTTGGCTGATTGGTTAATGAAAACCTCTTTGGCAGAAGATCGTATCCATCGACCTCCCGTCATGCGTGGTCATTTTCCATGTGGATCTTGCCCTCATTGTACTACCTTATCGGGGGTGGATTGGCATTACCCTGGTCGCTCTCGGCCATTTAAGAGATCTTGGGATACTACATGTAGTTCTGTTTATGTAGTTTATATTCTCATATGCCCCTGTGCCTTGACCTATGTGGGCCGGACCACCCGTCCGGCAAAAGTTCGCCTATCAGAGCATGCCTCACGCTTAACGTCATAAGGTTCTCACGGCCCCGATCGTACCTCATTGTCTACAGTATAACCATACATTTGAAGCCCTACAGTGGTCAATAATCGATCATGTCCCTGCCGATCCTCGTGGTGGTGACCGTATAGCAAGGTTGCAAACGTTGGAACAACGATGGATATTTACTCTGAATTCGGTCACACCACATGGACTAAATCAAGAGATTGAATGTATGAGTGTCATATGACAATGTTTCTCCGAAAACCAATCAGGACAGGGATTCCCCTGTCAGTGGGGTTTTCCCGCCTCTGATTGGTTAGATCCTTATATATTTGCTTCCGGTTTCAACGGCCCAAACAATTCAGCAAAACCTCAGCCGCGTTGACGGCGGTCTACATTGATTTTTCGTTGCCTATAATTTGGTAGTTTGGAAGCACTTGAAACAGGGTATTTCTACCCGAAACGTGCACGTCGTGCTGAAGTTCTTTTTGTGAGAGCGACGACTACTGGGAAGTTCAACGAAAGTTTTAAGATAAGTGTCATGGTAGAGGAACTTTTGATTTAAATAAAATAAAAGAAGCTATCAGTCTGGAGGGGGGCTGGTTTTCCTCTGGCCCCTCCTACGGCGTAGCTCCGACAAAAAGTTTAGTAAATTTTATTGTTATATTGGGAGGTGATATTTTAAGTGATTATTTCCCCTTCATCAACAAGCATAGGGTCACTATCATGAATTGGTACAGATGAATCTTTCAATGGAGCCCTTTCAGGAGAATACTTATTTCCCTGCTTTCTTTCAAGGTTATAGCTAGGGCATAGATCAGTGTTCATACCTGAGCTTCCATTGTTGCTATAGTTCCTCTCTTTATAGCCTGGCCAGTATGTAGTCCAGTTCTTATGTTCAGCCTTCCAGTCCTGATCCCTGGACACTGGATCTCTCTTCACATACCTTCTGGCATAGGTCTTAGAGTCCCTTCCACGTGCAGCCGTCTCCCTCACAGGTAGCCTCTGGTGATTCCTTGTTCTGCAGCACCATTCCTCTGGCTTTCCCCAGTCCAATGGTATATGTTGGCCCTTGAAATACCTCCCAGTATACGTACTGCCTTGGACTCTTCTAGACCTCTCAAAGGCTTTTCTCCTCTTCCTTCCACAGGGTTTCTTTCCTTCTCTATCCGTCCGGTTTGGCTTCTGCTTCTGCTGATCCTTCAGATGAAACTGATGATCCTTCTCTGCATATCCGAGGTGATCATGAAGATGATCATGGAGAAGCTGATGCTTGTCATCTGTAGAACAAACTATTCTTATTCTGCCTTGATGAGTGCTCCTCCCTAATACAGCGCAGCTGTGCTGAATCAGGCCCTGCCCTTTGAGATGAGTGCTTAGGGATTACCTCATAGCCCTCCTGATTGAACACACGTTTCCCCACTTCAGCTCCTCTAATGGCTGTTGGAAACCTGGTGCATTCTGGGACTGGTAGTCTTTTATGGCAAAATTCTGTTTTCTCATTTCTACCAGCACTGACAGGTTGCTTGTTCAGAGACACTTCACCTTTTCTATAGCCCCTTCCTGAGCTATGATGATCTTCCTTATCACAGGCTTCAGGTTGTTCCCGGGGTTCTTACCTCGATGAACATACCTGAGCCATGCTCGGTGGTTGTAGCCGCTTCGAGTGGTACTGACACCCCGGCATCGGCTATGATGATGGATGAAACACTCCTCACCGATCGCAGTCTAGCGCTCTCGGCTACTTCGGTACCGCTAGAGTTGCTGCAGACCATTCCTCCAGTATCGGTATCGGCTCCGGTACCGGTACCGGTATCGACATGGGCATCAGTGTCGGTACCGTCCATGCTTACTTCGACAGACTCGCTTCCTTCGATGCCGAGCCTGGAATCGATCTCTAGCATGGATGATTCGGTACCGACTCGTCTCGGTACCGAAGACATCACTTTAAGGAAAATCCGATACTTCATCCTTTCAGGTCTTCTGATCCCGATGACTGGGATGAATCCATCGGTACCAAGGCTGAATCTTCAACAAGTCTAGCCTTTACCCCTCGTTTTAGAGGGTCCTCCTCAGGGGAGATTTCTTTTCAAGCTTTTCTGCTTGATATGGCAAAGTTACTTGCCATTTCTATACCTGGTAAAGAATCCTTGCCAGGGGATTCAGAGACCCTGCAATCCCCCTGGATTCCAAAGGAGGTGATCCTGCTTCCTTTGCATCAGATCTTACAAGATCTACTTTTAAGGATGTGGGAAACTCCTTTAACGGTATCACTACATTCTGAGACACTTGACTCCATGTACAAGGTGCCACCTCCTCCAGGTTTTCAAAAGACTCAACTTCCTCATCATTCTATTGTTGTAGAATCAGCAATGAGGCGTATTAAGAGTACAAAGAAGCACTCTTCTTATCCGCCAGGTCGTGAGTCTAGAACTTTAGATGGCTTTGGACGTCTCTGCTTCCAGGCATCCATGCTTTCAGCAAGAATTATCTCATATATTTTCTATATGGGATTATCTCTTGAAGAGGTCACAAAGAACTTAAAGCTTTTGGACCCTTTTCTTCAAGAACATAAAACAGCAGACTTTTTCATATTACTCAGTCATGCTCAAAATGTCTCTAAATTCCTTAATCGTGCTTCCCTGGACTGTTTTGAGTCTATTAGCAGAACTTCTGCTATAGCCATAGGACAGCGATGGCGAACCTATGGCACGCGTGCCAGCTGTGGCACGCGAAGGCCTTGCAGCTGGCACGCGGGAAGGTCGCTATGCCGGCTCATGGCAATTAAAAAAAAAAAAAAGCTGGCCGCGTGCCAGCTGCAAGGCCTTCGCGTGCCACAGGTTCGCCATCGCTGTCCTAGAGTCTGCGGGCTTAACAGAGACGCGAGGGAGACTCTCTCTCCCTTCGCGTATCTGCAAGCCGGCAGAGAGGGGCTGAGCTGCGCCGGGAGAGTCCCGCCGGGCAGAGGAAGCCCCGCGGGACACTCCATGCCACTGCGGCGGCCAGCTTTTTTTTTTTTTTTTAATTGCCATGAGCCGAGGGGGGGCGGGTAGGACTGGAAAAGGGCTAGGGGGGGGGTTAGGACTGGTAATGGGCGAGGGAGGGAGGGAGGGGGTTAAGACTGGCAATGGGCGAGGGAGGGAGGGAGGGGGGTTAAGACTGGCAATGGGCTAGGGAGGGAGGGAGGGGGGTTGAGACTGGCAATGGGCTAGGGAGGGAGGGAGGGAGGGGGGTTGAGACTGGCAATGGGCTAGGGAGGGAGGGAGGGAGGGAGGTTGAGACTGGCAATGGGGGAGGGAGGGAGGGAGGTTGAGAGACTGGCAATGGGCTAGGGAGGGAGGGGAGGGAGGGAGGGAGGTGGAGACTGGCAATGGGCTAGGGAGGGAGGGAGGTTGAGACTGGCAATGGGCGAGGGAGGGAGCGAGGGGGGTTAAGACTGGCAATGGGCTAGGGAGGGAGGGAGGTTAAGACTGGCAATGGGCAAGGGAGGGAGGGAGGGAGGGGGTTGAGACTGGCAATGGGCTAGGGAGGGAGGGAGGGGGGTTAAGACTGGCAATGGGCTAGGGAGGGAGGGAGGGGGGTTGAGACTGGCAATGGGCTAGGGAGGGAGGGAGGGAGGTTGAGACTGGCAATGGGGGAGGGAGGGAGGGAGGTTGAGACTGGCAATGGGCTAGGGAGGGAGGGAGGGGAGGGGGGTTGAGACTGGCAATGGGGGAGGGAGGGAGGGAGGTTGAGACTGGCAATGGGCTAGGGAGGGAGGGAGGGGGGTTGAGACTGGCAATGGGCTAGGGAGGGAGGGGGGTTGAGACTGGCAATGGGCTAGGGAGGGAGGGAGGGGGGTTGAGACTGGCAATGGGCGAGGGAGGGAGGGAGGGAGGGAGAGGGGTTGAGACTGGCAATGGGCTAGGGAGGGGGGGTTAAGACTGGCAGTGGGCTATGGGGGGGTTAAGACTAGCAATGGGCTGTGGGCTGATGAGGGCTGGCAATGGGCTATCGGGGGGTTAAGACTGGTAGTGGGCTGATGGGGGGGTTAGGACTGGTAATGGGCTATGGGGGGGTTAAGACTGGTAGTGGGCTGATGGGGGGGGGGTAGGACTGATAATGGGTTATGGGGGGGCTAGGACAGGAAATGGGCTGATGGGGAGGGGTTAGGACTTGAGGTGGGCTGATGTGGTTAGGACTGGTAATGGGCTGTGGGCTGATGGGGGGGGTTAGGACTGTCAATGGGCTATGGGGGTCTGACTGGAAATGGGCTGATGGGGGGGGTTAGGACTGGTAATGGGTTATAGGGGGGGGGGCTTAAACTGAAAATGGGGTGATGGGGGTTAGGACTGGAAGTTGATTGACGGGGGGCTAGGACTGGTAATGGGTTGGGGTGTTGCTAGGACTGGAAATGGGCTGAGTGGAAGGGGAGGCTTGAACTGCAAATAGCTGATGGGGAGGGGGCTTGGAATGGAAATGGGCTGTGAGGGAAGGGAGCTAGGACTGAAAATGGGCTGATGGAACAGCTAGGATAGGACTGGAAAAGGGCTGTTGGGGGAGCTAAGATTGGAAATGGGCTGTGGTGGGGGCTTGAATTGAAATGGACTCATGGAGGGGCTAGAACTGGAAGTAGGCTCATGGGGGGGCTTGGACTGGAATTGGGCTGAGTGGAGGGGAGCTATGATTTGACATGGGCTGATGGTGGGGCTAGGAAATGACTAAAAATGGGCTGAGGGGGGGCTAGGATTGAAAATGAGCTGATGAAGGGACTTGGACTGGAAATGGATGGGGGAGCTAGGACTGGAAATGGGCTGATGGGGGGCTAGGACTGGAAATGGGCTGATGCAGGGACTAGAAGGGAATGGATGCTGGGTGAGACTGGAACTAGAAGGGAGCTGATGTTGGGGGAGGATTAGAATGGGATGGGGCTGGGAGAGTAAAATGGAGAGGGGAAAAATATTTTGTGTAGGAGGGATGAAAAATCTACAATTGGCCAGGTATTGGGAGAGTAATTGGGGATTGAGGATGGAGGGGTAAAATTTGTGTGGATGAAATAGGAATGAGGAAAGAGCAAAAGGAGAAAGATTAGTATGTTAAAGCAGATGTAGAGAGAGAGAGAATGGAAAAAAAACTAGAAGAGAGAAGAAAGGACAAATGGACAGCAGACGATGGAGAGTTAGCAGAAAACATGAAGAAATCAGAAGAAAGTGGCTGGACCAATTGCAACTGAAAAAGAAATGCACAAAAGGTAGAAAGATATCTCTTTATTTTGAATTTATTAACTGGAATATGTCAGCTCTGGGAAATGTGCATCATTAACATCTGCGCTTTGTTTGGTACAAGAGGAAATTCCTATTTGACGTTGCCACTTGTTCTCTTTCCCCAGTATTCTCTGAAATGTATTGGTTTAATATTTGCAGTGTTGCCTTTTGATAGGTAGGGTATGGTGCTTTGTGAGTCCTGGTAATGCTGTCAGGATATGGCGGGTTTGCTATGGGTTCTAAATGGGCAGCGTTTGTAGTAGTTCCTAATGTGCCTGGCGGTTGGCACTGGATTATAGTAATGTAGAAATCTTTTAGTCTTTCTTTATCCATACACTCATTAAGAGACATGTTTACTAAAAGTTAGTGTATGGTAACATTATGCAAATATTTATGCAAATAAGACCACTTATGCAAATGACGTGCTGGCACTTTGAGGAAATTCTTTGGTTTTGTGCGGCAGTTTGGGCACTCAGGCTCAAAAAGGTTAGCCATCACTGCCATAGGAGCACGACGCATGGCCTGGCTCCAAGCTTCAGACTTGGACAATGGGTACAAGAAAAGCTGGGAAATACTCCTTGTACTAGTGAAAATCTTTTTAACAAGGATGCTTTATTTCAAGCTAATCAGTTAAACACTGATATTGTTACTTTCAGAGTATTATCAAAACTTTCCTCTACCCCAGCTACTAAAAAATCTCCTAACAAACTTTATTCCCCTAGTTGGAAAAAGTTTTATTCATTTTCTGCCCATCATGCAGATGTTTCCAAAGAAGGGCAACATCATACCAGGCTACAAAAACCAAAGTCTCAACAGGCTCAGCAAACTCAGCAGTCGCAGGGTTTCTGATTCTTTATTTCTGTTGAGTTTTAGAACCACTACTTCTTAACTACAGAAGCATTTACAGTTCTTCTCATCCTTATTGAGAGGTCAGTGATACACTGCCTTAATCCGCCACTTCAGGGATGACTCTCTTGCTAAGAACAGTCCATCCTTTCAGCTCTTACAGCTATTGAGGATAATCATGCCCTACAGGTAACAAGTTTCTCCTCTCTTTTTAAAAGTAAACAGAGGCGTTACAACTACTTGTAAGGTATGCTCTGCCCTTCACCTTGGCAGTTGTCCTGTACGAGGATATCTCATACTTTTCACTGCAGGGGAGCTCTACCCTTTTCAGAGACTTACCAAATTGTAGGTCTTCCCAACTCTGTTTTACTTCTATCCCTCTTAGTTGAGATTTTCAATCTAAGAGTGATACTATTTGACTGGAGGGCTTACCTTTAAGCCATAGGATTGTCCCCAATACCTACTCCAGTAAGTAATTTCCATACAGAGTTCTCCCCTCGGCAATCTTTCAAATCTTTCTTTTAAGACCATAAGTGAGAGTTATCACTTCTAATTCGGTCTGTCGGTCCTTTTCCAATCTATAGGACCTAACCTCTTCTGCTGCTTCGATAACACATAATTCCAAGACAGGTTCCAGAACCTACTTGGACAATTTATCGTTGCAGGCAACCAGCCTGTCTGCTATTTTTAGCCATCTTCAATTCTTTGGCTCCCACAGAATAGATTAGGTTGCACACTGGTAATTAAACAACCAGATCTCACCTGGGCAACCTACAACATGCTCTCTGCAATTCTACAAAAAGCTCTGCAACTATGGGCCTTTGCCAGAGAGCGTCAGAGCCATTCCTGGTGGGTAACTTCCAGATGGTTGAGGGGCTTGCCCAGTCATGCTCCCACATGACTGGGTTTTTTCCTACTTTACCATCTTCCTTAAAAGTTTTCCTTTTAGGGAAAATGAACCAGGGTTTAGATCACGTGAAAGCATAAAGAATTGCTTAATTCCCTGAGTTGTTCCACATCTCCAGTGGAACTCTTCCAACAGGGATGCTTTTCTTTTCACTGCAGTCTGTCCTTGTCTAGTGCATTCCTTCTAATTCCCAATACTTTCTAGTGTTTTGTTGCCTATATTCATGAAGTTCAGGAAGCATTTGATACAGGGAACCATTTCCCGAAACGTGCACGTCGTGCTACTACATTTCTGGAAGAGCAACATATCTTTGGAGTTTTCATAGCGGGAACTCAGATAAGTGACAGCTTTCGTTTTTAAGAAAAAACTGTTTGGTTATGTTGAGCAGGACTTATAATAAAATAAAAGAAGCTGGCAGTCTGGTGGGGGAAGTGGTCACTCACCTCCTTCCTATGGCTTAGCTCCGACAAAAACATTTTTTATACAATTATTCATTCCTGTTGACTACAGAGGCTTCTTTTTTAAGTGATTCCTTTGCATTAGTCAATACTTCATTGGAGCTTATGCAGAACAAAGAACGCATTATACTCATATTGCCCTCATAGATGGGCAAATATGGTATTCCCTTTTATTGCGTTTTTTTCTCCACACTGAAGTTATAGAAGGATCAAGACTTGTTGTCTTAAGACTAAGGTTTTCTCTGCACCCTTTCACGTAAATCTCCATTTCTGGTTTCAAAGTCTAGAATTTTAAAGAGATCTAGACCTATCCTTCTGACTAGCAACATCCTACTGGTTTCCATGTAACCTTCTTCGTGGTTCTTCCATGTATAACCAGTAAGGGGTTCTCTATCCATATTTTCAAGCAGGTCTTACCCCTTCTTGTTTTTAAGTGAGTCTCTCATTTATATATCTCACACATATCTCACTCTGAAAGATGGGTTACTGTCCATATTAATGCTGTTCCAGCATGCCATAGGCTTTTTAATGGACAACCAATTTCTATGGTAATCACAAGCTACCTTCTTTTACTGTAACCTCTCCGGTTACATTACATTTGAAGCTCTCCAGGTAAAGTCATCCTAAGTGACATCACTTAGGGAAGACATTGCTGATCTTCAAGAAATTGGAGGCTACACCGCCTACTACAAATGTTTCTTTCTTTCATTTGGAGCGAGGGGTCTCAAAGACCCATCTTTTTTCTGCAAGCCAGTCAGATTTATCTCCTCTCTTGCCTAGAGCCTTTTTCTGCTCTAAGGACAAAGAGCTTCAAACGCTGGCCTACAGAAGTTTCCGCTTCTCATCCAAAGTCCAACCTCATTAAACTCTCCCAGTTTTTTTCTTCTGGGATTAGTTCTAGCCTTTTAGGCTTCTGACCTCTGCCTGTATTGCAAAATTTATTTTCCTCTACTTCTCAGTAAGGTATTTTCTTTGAGGATAATGTACTGGTTTCTAGCCCCAGACCATTAGTCTCAACAAATGCTTTCACAATATTTTTGACTAAGGTCTACATTAGAAAATTGGAATCCAATTTTCACTAACATTTCTGATCTACACAAGGACTCCTCTCTAGATGCCTTGTTTAGTCAAGCAGTTCCACAGCACACCCTTTTTAGTCCAACTCCTACCCTCCATCCCTTGGATGCCTTAGATTCTGGGAAATAGCATGGCCCATTGACTAGATTTGCAACATGCTGGGACCTCCTCCAGGCATCTTTAGCTTGGGAGTCCCCATATGTGAAGACTCATTCCTGCTTGTTCCTGGAGATAGCACAGTTACTTACCTGTAACAGGTGATCTCTGGGAACAGCAGGAATAAGTCTTCACAACCCACCCACCTCCCCTAGGAGTTGTCTCTCTCTCTCTCTCTCTTTCTCTCTCTAATTTGTCTACTTCCCTCCTTCGGTCTCAGCTACAAACCCAACTGATGAGAGGGAAGTGAATGGGCGGGAAGGCAGTGCGCATGCGCGTGGGATGCTCCCAAAAGCTTTCTTTTTGGACACTGGGGAGCGTTCCCACGCAGGCTCTGTTGGTACCGATGTATCCATATGTGAAGACTTAGTCCTGTGGTTCCCAGAGATCACCTGTTACAGGTAAGTAACTGTGCTTTATGCTTTCTTCACTCATCTGAAACACGATCCTAAGGGCCCATTTTATTAAACCCCGCTAAGGAATTGCCATTAATGCATCGATCTTACATGCATGAATTGCAAAGCCTCCATGTTAGCTGTCGAGGGCATGACCAGCATGTTCCTGGCAGCTACATACGAAGGTTTTGCCTAACGTGCACCACTACAACGGGTTCACTTAGTAACTCCTATAGAGGTGTCATTATGTGAAGCCACATTAGGCGATGCATTGCTGCCAAGCATGTGGCAATAGCTTGGGCTCTCACGCTAATGCACTTTCCAAACCCACGCATCGCCCATTCCCACCCCCCAACCCGCAATTGCCAATTAGCATGTATTTTAGTGTGCGATGGCAGACACTATCACGTACTAGAGTTTCCAACTGCCAGTTGCCATGCGTTAAAACGCAGGTTAACCAACTAATAGGATTTTGTAAAAGGGGCCCTTAATTTCTGTATCCTGTCCATCTACTTTGGTAAATAGCAACTTTCTAAAATTGACATTTACACATGTACCAATACGTTATTTCCACATGTAGATGCCTCTAAAATGACTTCCAAAATTTTTAGAACATGTAATGGTGGACAAACGTAACAGCAAACGTTCTCTGCATGTTATGAATTTGTAGTTTCAGAAAGATATAGCAATTCTGCCATTAAAAAATTGATTATTTTATTCCATCTGATATTCAGAGAGTCAGTTGGACCATTAGATGATAGAGGAGTTAAAGGGGCACTAAGAGGCGACAAGGCGATAGCGGAGAGACTGAATGAATTCTTTGCTTCGGTCTTTACTGAGGAAGATGTAGGGATGTTACCCATGACTGAAGTGGTATTTAAAGGTGCGGAAGAATTGAAGGAAATATTGATACATCGGGAAGATGTCTTACAACTATTAGATAAACTGAAGAGTAGCAAATCACCTGGGCCGGATGGTATACATCCAAGGGTGTTGAAAGAACTGAAATATGAGATTGCAGACCTGCTATTAGTAATCTGTGAACTATCATTAAAATCATCTCTAATACCTGAATATTGGCGGATCGCCAATGTAACAACAATTTTTAGAAAGGGTTTGAGGGGTGATCCGGGAAACTACAGACCAATGAGCCTCACGTCAGTACCGGGAAAAATGGTAGAAACCATCATAAAGAATAAAATTACTCAGCATGTAGATAGTCATGGCCTAATGGGAGACAGCCAACATGGCTTTAGACAAGGAAGATCTTGTCTTACTAATCTGTTATGTTTGTTTGAAAGTGTGAATAAACAGATGGACAAAGGTGAGTTGGTTGATTATAGTGTATCTGGACTTTCAGAAAGCCTTTGACAAGGTCCCTCATCAGAGACTTTTGGCAAAACTAAAGAGTCATGGGATAGGAGGCAGTGTACTACTGTGGATCAAGAACTGTTTAAAAGATAGAAAGCAGAGGGTTGGGCTAAATGGCCAATTTTCCCAGTGGAGAAAGGTGAATAGAGGTGTACCCCAGGGATCTGTGCTGGGTCTGCTGCTTTTTGACATATTCATAAATGGCCTGGAAAGTGGAATAATGAGTGAGGTTATCAAATTTGCAGATGAGGCAAAACTATTTAAAGTTGTTAAAACCCAAGAGGATTGTGGAAAATTGCAAGAAGATCTTGATAAATTGGAAGACTGGGCATCAAAATGGCAGATGAAATTTAATGTGGACAAGTGCAAAGTTTTATGCACCTAGGGAAGAACAACCCAAACTATGGTTACACGATGCAAGGTTCCACATTAGGAACCACCACCCAGGAAAAAGATTTAGGCGTCATTGTGGATAACATGTTAAAACCCTCGGCCCAGTGTGCAGAGGCAGCCAAGAGAGCAAATAGAATGCTATGTATCATAAGGAAAGGAATGGAAAATAAAACAAAAGATATTATAATACCTCTATATCGTTCCATGGTGAGACCGCACCTTGAATATTGTGTGCAATTGTGGTCGCCGTATCTTAAAAAGGATATAGCATTATTAGAAAAGGTTCAGGGAAGAGCCACCAAAATGGTAAAGGGGATGGAAGGATACTCCTATGAAGAAAGGCTAAAAAGGTTAGGGCTCTTTAACCTGGAAAAGAGACGGCTGAGGGGAGATATGATAGTCTATAAATTAATGAACGGAGTGGAATGGGTAAAAGTAGATCGACTGTTTACGTTATCAGAATATAGGAAGACTAGGGTACATGCAATGAAGCTACAGGGTAAACTATTTAAGACTAATAAAATATTTTTTCACTCAACGTGTAATCAAACTCTGGAATTTGTTACCGGAGGATGTAGTAAATAAAGGCTGTTAGTGTAGCTGGGTTTAAAAAAGGTTTGGACAAGTTCCTGGAGGAAAGGTCCATAAACCATTATTAAGAAGGGACCCAGGATATCAATGCTTGACCTAGTACAAGCATTGCAGAACCTGTGTCTTTTGGGGAAACTGCTAGGTACGTATGACCTAGATTGGCCACTGTTAGAAACAGGATACTGGGCTTGATGGACCTTGGTCTGACCCAGTATGGCATATCTTTATGTTCTTATGTTCAGCATTTTTCCATAAGTACAAAGCAGATTTCTTAAATATTGCAAATACTTAACATTGAAAATACACAAAACAGTAGTAAATCAATCCATAATGGCCAGTATTTCTAATTAGTGCATTACTCATTTTCTATTTTTATAGCACTGGAGAAAAATGGCGTTCCAGGAGAAAAATGCTAACCCCAACATTCCACTTCACAATTCTGTCAGATTTTCTAGACATCATGAACGAACAGTCCAGTGTGTTGGTTTCTAAACTTGAACAACATGTCGACAAAGGCGCATTTAACTGTTTTATGGATGTCACACTTTGTGCCCTTGACATAATCTCTGGTAAGTTAATCGCTCTTCCTGTGACTGGGATATTGAACAGTTGAAGTGCTGCAGAGTGATATTTAATAGATGGCATTAACTGTGCTTCTATTAATTGAGCCCACATACTTTTCTTTCTGTCATTCATTTTACCTTATGAAGCAGATACATCATAGAGAAGCATATTTATTTTAAGTCCGAAAGCTTTAAAAATAAATATAGTCAATTTTAATTCCTGTGGAAGCTTTCGGGTGTGATATAACTAATGACCTCCATTTACTCATTGATCAGAAATAACTTGTAGTTACAGGTTTGACATATTATCTTGTGAATGTACTGGGGGGGAGGAAATGTTCAAAGCTACTACACACCAGTTTACTTGGGTAAGAGAGCATAAGAACATAAGAGATGCCATACTGGGTTAGACCAAGAGTCCATCAAGCCCAGTATCCTGTTTCAAACAGTGACCATCCAGGTCTCATGTACCTGTCGAGTTCTCAAAGGTATTCACATTCCATGCTGCTTGTCCCAGGGTACAAAATGGATTTCCCCAGTCCTCTTTAATAATGGTTTATGGACTTTTCCTCCAGGAACTTGTCCAAATCTGTTTTGACCCCAGTTACACTAACTGCTTTTACTACATCCTCCAGTAATGAATTTTAGAGTTTGATTATGTGCTAAGAGAAATATTTTCTTTGATTAGTCCTAAATGTGCTACATTGTAGTTTCATTGCATGCCTTATTTATTTATTTAGCTGTATTTATATCCCGCTTTTCACCGGGTTAAAGCGGTCAATTGGGAGATACATTTAACACGAGGGGATATGACACACATACGCTAATACTTACAGGGAACATGGGCAATGGAGGGTTAAGTGGCTTGCCCAAGACCACAAGGAGTACCTATAGGACTAGAAATCCCAGTCCCTCTGGCCTGAGATTGCTGTCCCCAGGTGGGACTTGAACCCCCGGCCCTCCGGCCTGAAGTACCTTGTCCTAACCACTCCTCCCACTCCTCCTAGTCTTACTACTTTTTGAAGGAGTAAATAATCGATCGTTGTTTACCCGTTCCACTCCATTCATTATTTTATAGACCTCTATCATACATTCCCTGCTAAATGCCCAAGTGCTTTGCTGGCAAATGAGATCCCTGCACATACAGCAGAGATGTGCAGGGAGCTCAGTACAAGGGTGGGAGGTGAAATAAGTTCCCCCAAGGTTTGCGGCAGACATCGGAGGGCCAGGAGAGAAGATGAGTGGGGCAGAGGATTCCCTGCAGCCCGATCCTGGTCTCAGAAGGCTCGATCAGGGATCAGGTGACGGGGAACAAGCCATGTAATGCAGTGCCGGACGGTGATCGGGGCTCTGGCATGGAGCCACGATGTCAATGCGACGGGATGCCATGGCACCATGGCTCCATGGCTCCATGCAGGAGCCCAGGCTGAGCTATCCGGGGAAGTGGTGAGACGTCCAGCCAGATGGAATCGGGGCATGTCCTGCCTGTCCAAGTTGGTTGCACCTGATTCTAATCCTACAGGGACGTATAGCACCTACAGGATCAGAATTGGGTTCAAATCCGGCCCATCCAGATTTTGAATGTCTGGATGGGCTGAACTTGCCCCGATCGGAATTGACCTCCACTTGCATAACTTTGCACTTGTGTACATTAAATTTCATCTTCCATTTGGATGCCCAGTCTCCCAATATTTCAAGCTCGTCTTGCACTTTTTCAGTGTCTTCTTGTGTTTAACAACTTTGAATAATTTTGTGTCATCTGAAAATTTGATCATCTCGCTCATTATTCCCATTTCCAGGTCATTTATAAATATGCTAAAAAGCAGCGGGCTTAGCACAGACCCCGAGGGCTCGGAGCGGGAGTGGCCTACCAAGGTAGCCCAAAAAGAATTATCTGCCGCCGGTGATTGGTCTCCGGCCCCTGAGCCCATACTAATCAAGGACTCCCCTTCAGTGGAACTGGTGACGGGCCTGAGCCCCTTAGTGCCATTGCTGATGGCTGCAGAGCCTTCTGGACTGGAGGCCAGAATTAGGGGCCTTGGAGTGCAGCTTGTCTGTATTCATGGCTCAGCAGTGGGCCATGATGCCCGGCTCCACCGGATCATCTGCCCAGATCACCGGGCTCTTGACCTTGAGGACATTCCTGGCGAAAGAGCCGATCCTCGAGAACCTGTAGCCTTGCGTCGGTCCTCGACATTGGTTTCGAACCTGGTCCCATTGAATGGGACTGAGGTCCTCCCCTGTGAGTGCCTGCAGCTCTGGCAGCAGAGCCTCCGAGGACCTGGACCATTGATCATGGAGCCAAATCACCAGCTCTCCCTTGACTCCTCCATCGATTACTTGGACTGGGAGATCACAGATGAGGAATCCCCAGACAGTTGCCGACACCATGACATGCCCTTGGATCCATTCCCCTCAGACTCAACAGTGGTCCCCGCCTGAGAACATGGCATTCCTTGACTTCATATGAACTTGTCGAAGGCTCTGGCATTTGCCATTGAGTCGGAGGAGCTCAAAATCCTGCAGTACGAGGCCCTGCCAAGGGAGGCACTAAAAATGCCTATCCCGCCAATCTTGGAATGGCTGCTCCTCCACATGTGGGAAACACCAGTGTCTGTGCCCATCGTGAGCTGACGGCTAGACTCGATGTATTGGGACCGCAGAGCCCAGGCTTCCAGAAAGCACAGCTGCCACATAACTCCATGGTGGTGAAGTTGGCCATGCATCAGCTCAAGAGCCAGAAGACGCACTCTTCGGTGTCCCCGGGGAGGGAGTGAGGCTTGTACCCTGGATGCTCTCAACAGAAAGTGCTGCCAGGGCTCAGTGCTCATCGGCTGGATCCAGGCATACCAGCTGTACATGGGCATGTACCTGAAGGACCAGCAAAAGGATCTTTCCAGGTTCTTGACTGGTCTCTGAGTGCCTCTCCAGTGGTTCCGGAACCTGGCCAAAGCCATGCGTGACTGCTCCAAGTTTATGAATCAAGTAGCCGGGTATGGTGCCCGACACCAGACTTGGCTACAGTTGTCCAACCTGGGGCAATGGGTTCAGGACAAATTGGTTAATGTCCTTTGCCAGGGAGAAAATCTCTTTGATAAATCCATGACTGATAAGGCTGCAGAGTTGGAGACAGAGTTCATGATGAGGACCAGACTCTCCAAGAAGATCGCTACCCTTCCGACAGAAGGACTTTAGTAAAAATCCCCCTTATTCAATGAAGGGAACTGCTTACAGAAACTACCCACAGTATCAGACTTCCCCAGTTCGTCATCAGGCCAAGGGACACTGGCATGGCCCTCATAAGCAGAAGGCTCCCAAGCCCCAGGCACCGACCCCAGCCCAGCTTGGCAGGAGCTTTTGACTCCATGGGCATAACCTCTCAACCCCCAGAAGGTCAGCAGCCCACAGGGGGATGTCTGATCCACTTTGCCCACCGGTGACCAGCCATCCCCACTGACACTTGGTCACTCCAGGTTGTTCAGGAGGATTAACTCTTCCACCTGGCCCAGGCACCTCCCCCTTTTATCCCAAGAGAGCCTCCCAGGACTCCCCTTCACTGGAATCCATTACTGCAAGAACTCACAGGTCTCCTCGAAGACAGGATGGTGGAACCAGTGCCCCAGCATCTCTGGGACAAAGGATCTACTCCCGTTACTTCCTCATACTCAAGAGAACCAGGGGCTTTTGGCCCATCTTGGGCCTGTGGGACCTAAACATGTTCCTGGTGAGGGAGAAGTTCAAGATGCTCTCCCTTGGAACACTGCTGCCTTATTTATTTATTTGAACAGTTTTTATATACCGCTGTTTCCAAGGATCAGCAGCGGTTTACATTACAACAAACGTTATACAGTTAAACAATTAAACAGAACAATATTACATTATAACATGAGTTGAAAAGAACAATATTGATTAATGTGATTACAATGTAACAAGAACAATATTTGACTATGTTACAGTAAACCTGGATATCAATAATATACAGTCAAACCTCGGTTTTCATGATTAATCCGTTCGAAAAAGTCTGACTAAAACCGAAACGTATGAAAACTGAAGCAATATTTCCCATAAGAAATAATGTAAATCCAATTAATCCGTTCCAGACACCCAAAAATATTCACAAAAAATACATTTTATAGAGAATAACTATATTTTTACATACAGAAAACAATGAGAAATAAATATAAATGACTAATGAAATGGATAAATGAACATTTAACATCACTGAAAGCAAGCTAAGTACAGTACTGTACAGTACAGTATGTTAACATCTGGCCTTAGCCACCCCTGACAAGCTGCTGTGCCCAGCTCTCTTCGGAATCACATTGAATTCAGTCCATTAAAATACCTTTACATTATCTGCTCAATGCTTCAGAATGGCAGAAAATCTTAATGATATAGCTTCAGACGTACCCTGCAAGAGAAAGAACTGCCTCCCACATTCATGCAACATCTCCTGCTTACGTTGACAGCTTTTCTTCCCTGCTACCGGGACAAAATCTCAGTCAAAAGACGTTGAAAACCGAAGCAATGCATGAAAACCGGGACAAAATCTCAGTCAGAAAAGACGTTGAAAACCGAAGCGTATGAAAACCGGGGCAAATGAAAACCGAGGTTTGACTGTATTACAATATAACAGGAACAACAACAATATCAATATCAATCTCAATATCAATATTTGAACTATAATACATTTAAACTATATAACAAGTGTCAAGTGTTACTTTGATTATATATATATGTGTAAGGAATCATTTTATGATGAATATCGTTTGCAGTTGAGGATGTCTAATTATAGATATGTATTTGAGTAATGTAAGAGATTCAGTTATGGTGGTTGGGAAACTATAATTGTTTCTCCATTGTTGTAGTGTTGACAAAATAGATGTGTTTTTAAATCTTTTCTAAATGTTAGAAGGTCTTTAGATTCTCTTAGTTGGTCTGGAAGATTGTTCCACAGTATTGGTGCAACAAACGAAAAGGCACTATTACTAGTTGATTGCTTTGATTTTCTTATTAGATCAGGAACTGCTAGTGTGTTAAGATTTTTTCCTTCTTTTCCTAGTTTCTAGAGGACTGTGGAGAAGAGTAGTTAAGTATGATGGGGCTATGTTATTAATTAATTTAAAAGTGGTTATTAGTATTTTGTATTGGATCCTACTGAATATGGGTAGCCAATGTAGTGTGTATAGAATGGGGGTAATGTGGTCAGATAGTTTGGCTTTGAATATAACTCTTGCTGTTACATTTTGGGCCATTTGCAATATTTTGATGTTCTTCTTAGTTATACCGTGTAGTATGCTATTACAGAAATCAAAATGTGGTATGACCAAGGCTTGTGTAACGGTTCGAAAGTCTTCATCTTGTAATAGTGGTCTTAATTGTTGTATAGAGCGCAATTTGTAATATATTGTTTTTGTTAGTTTCCTAATGTGTGTGGTGAAACTGAGGGCTTTGTCTATGATGACTCCTAAATATTTTATTTCTTCTTTGATAGGGAGAGTCGTGTTCAGGATTTTAATGTCAGGTGGGGGGGTATATTTCGTGTTTTTTGTCGCAATCATGACTTCAGTTTTTTTGATGTTAATAGATAAGTTGTTTAAACGGAGCCATTCTTCAGCTTCTATTAGGCAGTTTATTAGGTTGTTGTGGTTTGGGTTGATTATGTTAAATTCTGAGAATAGCATGATGTCATCCGCGTATAAATGATATTTAATTTTGTATTTTTTGAATATGGTACATATTGGCTGGAGGTATATGTTAAATAATAATGCAGATAATGCGGAGCCTTGTGGTATGCCTTTTTCTTGTGGGAATGGGGATGACGATGATTGGTTATGATGGACGTATTGTGAACGATCAGATATATATGATTTGAACCAGTCCAAAGTAGTATTCAGTAAACCTATTTGTTTAAGTCTTGATATAAGTATGGTATGATTAATGCTGTCAAAGGCAGCTGAAATGTCTAGAAAAACTAAGATGAATGCTTGTTTTGAATTGTCCAAGCCTTTGTTCAATGTGTCAAGTAGTGCAATGAGCAAGGTTTCAACACCGTGAAAAGGGCGAAATCCGTATTGATGTTTGTCAAGAGGGGCAAATGTATCTATATGATCTTGTAACTGTAATTGTACGGTTTTTTCTATGATTTTGGTTAGGAAGGGGATGCTGGCGATCGGTCTATAAGATGATGGGTCATTTATATTTAATGTATTGTTTTTTAATATGGGACGGATTGCAGATAGTTTTAATTCTTTAGGTAATATCCCTTGTAGAAGTGATTGATTTACTATATTTAGGATAAAGGGTGCTAGTTCTTGTTTAGTTTGCTTTATCCATGGGACTGGACAAGGATCGAGTATGGATGTGGTTGTGTTTATATTCGATATTATATTGAGTAGCTGTTTCTTATCTATTAGTTGAAAAGCATTCCAGGTGTGATTATTAGAGGGAGTAATATTTTGGAAGGGTATAGTTATTGTAGATGATTTAAGTTTGCTAGCAAAATAGTCTGCCATATCTTGTATGTTAATTGAAGCTGATTGTTTATCTATGGGATTTTTAGATAATGATTTTACTATTTGAAACAGTTCTCTAGGGCGATTAATAGATTTATTTAGGATCGATGCATGGTATTGTTTTTTAGCATTGTTTGTTGCTGACCTGTAAGAGTTGAGATTTGTAAAGTATAACTCTTTTAGATCAGATGTTTTTGTTTTTCACCATTCTTTTTCAATTTTGCGAAGGTTTTTTTTGATTAAAGCTAGTTCTGTTGTATACCATTTTTCTGATGATCTAGTTTGATATTTTTTTGGTATATTGTGTATCGGTTTAGATGCTGATTTTATAACTGTATTCCATGTAGTTGTAGCTTCAGCAAGGTTATTTAATTCTGTGGATAATTGTGGGATGATTGTGTTGAGGAATTCTTCAGGTGAAAATGGTCTATATTTGGGTCTGTGATGATTGTTATGTTGTTGAAAGGAGATAGTAGATGGTATTTTAATAGAGAATTTTATTATAAAGTGATCAGACCATGGGATTTGGGATATTATAGGAGGTGTATATTCATGTGTTATAGTAAAGGACAATGGGAGAAATACTAAATCTAGAATATTTCCTTTATTATGAGTTGGTTGGTTAATAATTTGTTGATAGCCCATATCTTCCATAGATTCAAGAATGATTGCAGATTGGTTAGTATTGTAAGTTGTTAAGTTAAAATCTCCCAGGATGATATGGGGTTTCTTTGTGGATGTTTTGCATGCTGTTTCTAGTATAGATGTAATATTTTGAGTATCTGAAGTAGGTGGTCTATAAAAGAGGCAAATTGCTAAGTTCCTGTTTTCTATCATTAGTATATCTGTATTATAATTGGATTCACTAATGGAGGTGGAACAATTCAAACTTGATTTTGATAATATTAATTCTCCAGGACCAAGCAGGAAGTCAGTCCTCACTTATGGGTGACGTCGGCGCCGACGGAGCCCTCGCGGAGCAATTTTCCCCAGCTTTCAAAGAAAGCCTTTGGGAATTGCAGCGCGCATGCGCGGTCGTCTTCCCGCCCGCCCGAGGGTGCCATCTTAGCCAGTCTTCTTTTTTCCGCGGAGCCCTACAGACGTCCCCGTCTTGTCCCCGCGAAAAAGTCGATTTTCTTCATTATTTTATTCTTTTTCCTTCGGTTCGACGCCGATCGTTTTCCCGCCGGACTCGCGACGCCGGTCACGAGTCCTCTTACTTTTTTCGGTTTTTCTGACTTTGTCAGCTTTCGTTTTCGATTTTTCCCTGGCAGCCCGGTCCTTTGACCTCGCAGGGGCCCTTTTTCCCCCGATGGCTGCCAGTGGCTTTAAGCGGTGTGGTCAGTGTGACCGAAATATGTCACTGACTGACGCACATGACTTTTGCCTCCGCTGCCTGGGCCCGGATCATGAGGAACTGATCTGTGGGCCCTGCGGCAAAATGTCCTCAAAAGCGTTGAGAAGTCGGCGGCATCAGCGTGATCGAATCTTCGCTGACCCCAGCCGTACCCGGACCTCGTCGGAGGCCTCCGCGTCAAAAGGCTCCAGCTCGGACCGTCGCCGGAGTTCCTCCGACCGGGGTTCTCCCTCCGGGGACCATCGTCGGACGGTGAAACCCGCGAGGGCGGCGTCGGTGGACGCTCCTGGTTCCGCGAGGGCCAGGTCGCATAGCCCCGATAGCCGCCCCGGGTCCTTGGAGAAGGAACACCTCCCGAAGCGACCTCGCCTGGAGTCGGAGATGCCTGCTCGGGTAAGTCCTGTAGTCCTTCTGGACTCTCCTCCGCGACAGCCGACGTCGGGCCCGACGCCGTCGGGGCCCGAGTCGGGGGCTGCTGGGTCACCTGAGCTCGGACTCAGGTTGACGGCCTTGGAGAGCAGACTGTCTGCCTTCGTGGACCAGCAGCGGGCACTGCTCGCTGGCCTCGCTGGTGCCGCTGCCCCGACCGCCGGGACGTCGACGTCCAAGTCGACCCCGGAGACCGAGCCGATCCTCGAGTCGATGAGAACTCGAGTCGATCCTCGGTCGAGGTCACCCTCAGCCTCCCGTTCGGGACCGAGGTCGCCGACGCCGACTCCCTCGGCGTCGGGGCGGCAGGCGCCGCGCCCCGCCCGGGCCGACCCCACCGAGTCCTCGTCGGAGTCGGTCTGGGAGTCTGAAGAGGAAGAGTCGCCTGATTCTTTCCGGACTCGGTGTGTCCCCTCGGACTCACCGGAGTCCGAGCCTCGGAAGCAGTCCCCCCCGGAGGATGCCCGGTTCTCGGACTTCGTTAGGGATATGGCCAAGGCTTTGGCCTTCCCTGCGGATCCCGAGGAGGAGCCTCGAGCCGAAGAGCTCGACGCCCTCCAGTATGACTCTCCCGCGAGGGAACACTTTACTGTACCGGTTCCTCCTATGCTGGAACGACTACTCTTCCGCATGTGGGAGAGTCCGGCCTCCTCGCCGGTCCTGAGCAAGCGGGTCGATTCTATCTATCGAGTCCGCAAGAGCCCTGGCTTTCAAAAGGCACAGCTACCACACCATTCCATGGTAGTGGAATCGGCCATGCATCGTCTTAAGAGCCAGAAGATGCACTCCTCGGTGCCTCCTGGCAGGGAGGCCCGTAACCTGGATGGCCTTGGTAAGAAGTGTTTCCAGGGCTCTATGCTCACATGTCGTGTCCAGACTTACCAGCTATACATGGGCATGTATCTCCGGGATCTGGCTAAAGAGCTAGCCGGATTCTCCGCTGGTTTGTCCGAGGAACCCTTGCGGAGGTTCCTGGCCTTGTCCACTGGCATTCGGGAATGCTCAAAGTTCATGTCCCGAGCAGCCTATGATGGCTTTGAAGCATCGGCTCGAGTGGCCGCAGCCGGCATCGGTGCCCGCCGACAGGCTTGGCTTCAGTCGTCAGACCTTGAGCCCTGGGTGCAGGACAAGTTGGTCGATGTCCCCTGCCGAGGCGAAAACCTCTTTGGCAAGCCCATGGCGGAAAAGGCTGCACAAATTGAGACTGAGACTCTCACCAGGACCAGGCTTTCTAGGAAGACCTCCGCCCCTTCCCAGAAAAAGAAGGGCTCGGGGAAAAAGTCCTTTTACCCGAGGAAGGCGGCTGCCTACAAACAATACCCTCATTATCAGGCCCCTGCAGCTCCCCAACAGGGCCAGCAGGCCAAGGGACGGGGTAACGGGTCCCGTAGGCAGCAAGCCCCCAAGCCTGCACCACCAGCCCCTGCTCAGCAGGGTGGGGGTTTTTGACTCACAAAGCATAGCCTCTCCCCCCCGCTGGTTCCTCCCAGCACCGGAGGCCAGCTGGTTCACTTCGCCCACAGGTGGTCCAGCATCACCGCAGATGCCTGGGTGCTTCAAGTCGTGCGAGAAGGCTATCTTCTCCACTTCCATCAGGTCCCTCCCTCCTATTTTCCGGGAGAACCTCCGCGACCCCCTCTGCACAGGGAATTACTCCTTCAGGAGTTAGCAGGTCTTCTGCAGGAACAGGCGGTGGAACCGGTGCCCCACCACCTGAGAGGTCAAGGCTTTTATTCCAGGTATTTTCTGATACCGAAGAGAACAGGGGGCCTCAGACCCATCCTGGACTTGCGCAACCTCAACAAGTTCCTTGTGCGGGAGAAGTTCAAAATGCTTACCCTTGGAATCCTTCTGCCCTACCTCCAGCAGGGAGATTGGCTATGCTCCTTGGATCTAAAGGATGCCTACACGCACATCCTCATCCACCCAAGCCACCGCCAATACCTAAGGTTTGTGGTGGCAGGAAATCATTACCAGTACAGAGTACTGCCCTTTGGCCTGTCCTCCGCACCGCGAGTCTTCACAAAATGTCTCGCGGTCGTGGCGGCCCATCTCCGGCTTCACGGCCTCTGTCTTTCCGTACCTCGACGACTGGCTCATCAGAGCAGCGTCCGCTCAGGAGGTCACCAACGCCACGTGCCGCACGGTGACTCTTCTGCAGCACTTGGGCTTTGTTATAAACTTCGCAAAGTCCACTTTGCTCCCCTCACAGGATCTCGAGTTCATCGGCGCGAGGCTGCACACTCTTCAGGCGCGAGCATACCTACCGCTCGACAGGGCTCAACGGCTCATGGACCTAGCCGACCGCTTTCGCAGCCAGCCCCTGGTCTCCGCCAGGCGCTTCCTGAGACTGCTCGGCCATATGGCTTCCACCGTCCATGTGACCCCCAATGCCCGCCTGAATATGCGGTCTGCTCAATGGTGTCTCCGCCAGCAGTGGCGACAAGCCACAGGCGGCCTAGCAGACCTAGTGCGCGTCTCCGAGCCGCTGGTCTCGTCTCTCCGGTGGTGGCTCCGGCAGCCGAACCTGATATTCGGAATGCCTTTCCAGTCACCTCAACCGACCCGGGTGCTGACCACCGATGCATCCCTCCTGGGCTGGGGAGCACATTGCCAAGAGGCACGTACTCAGGGCCTCTGGACCACGTGGGAGTCTGCTCAGCAGATCAACTTCCTGGAGCTCAGGGCGATCCGCCTAGCTCTCAAGGCCTTCTCCCACCTGACTTCCCAACAGTCCGTCCTTGTCCAGACGGACAATCAAGTTGCCATGTTCTACGTGAACAAACAGGGGGGCACGGGCTCCTTCCTCCTCTGCCGGGAGGCACAGAAGCTCTGCTCTTGGGCCGTCAGTCACGGCATTCTCCTCAAGGCAGTTTATCTCCCGGGCCAAGAAAATTGCCTTGCGGACAAACTCAGCAGGGTCCTCCAGCCGCACGAGTGGCGTCTGGATCCCTTGGTAGTTCAGAAGCTCTTCCTCAAGTGGGGCCTCCCCACGGTGGATCTCTTTGCCAGTCCTCACAACCGGCAGCTTCCTCGCTTCTGCTCTCGTCAGCCACACCCCCTTCGGGTTGCGGCGGACGCCTTTCTGATCTCATGGTCGGGGAGCCTTCTGTACGCTTTCCCTCCCATTCCGCTAGTCTCTCGGACTCTTTTCAAGGTTCTCCGAGACAAAGCCTTCATGATCCTGGTGGCCCCTCGCTGGCCCAGGCAGCCGTGGTTTCCGCTCCTGCTGCAACTGGCGGTGGAGGATCCAATCCCTCTGGGGGTACAACCGGATCTCCTCACTCAGGATCAGGGGTCCCTACTGCACCCCAACCTCAGGTCTCTCAACCTCATGGCCTGGCTGCTGAGAGGGTAGTCCTTGCTCCCCTTCTCCTGCCGGCGGAGGTGGAGGAGGTCGTCTTGGCTTCGCGACGGCCTTCTATCCGCAAATGCTATGCCCTTAAATGGCGTCGCTTTGCAGTCTGGTGTACCCAACAGTCTCAGGATCCCTTCTCCTGCCCGGTGTCGGTGATCTTGCAGTACTTGCTGCACCTCTCTAATCTGGGACTTAAGTCCAACTCCGTCAAAGTTCACCTCAGTGCTCTTTCAGCACATCATGTGCCGGTGGACGGCAGACCTCTCTCCAACGACCCTCTCGTAGCGAGGTTTCTCCGAGGTCTCCTTCTACTTAAACCACCTCTGCGCCCGCCAGCGCCTGACTGGGACCTGAATGTGGTTTTGCAGCGGATCACCTGTCCGCCTTTTGAACCTATGGCTACCTGTTCTCTCCGTTTTCTGTCTTGGAAAACACTGTTCTTGATAGCCCTCACTTCCGCTAGACGCGTAAGTGAATTGCAGGCCCTCGTGTCTGATCCCCCTTACACTAGGTTCTACAAGAATAGGGTAGTCCTACGGACTCACCCAAAATTTCTGCCTAAAGTGGTCTCCCCTTTTCACATCAATCAGGAGGTGGTACTTCCAACCTTCTTTCCCAGACCACACTCCAGCCGAGCTGAAACGGTCCTCCATACCCTGGACTGTAGAAGGGCATTGAACTTCTACCTTGACCGTACGCGGGAGCACCGTAAAGCTGCTCAGCTTTTTGTGTCTTTTGACCCCAATAAATTGGGGCTCCCGGTCTCCAAGTGTACTCTGTCCATCTGGGTTGCGGACTGTATCTCTTGGGCTTATGGGGCAGCCGGACTCTCCTTGGAAGGTCGAGTCACGGCTCATTGCGTTCGGGCAAAGGCTACGTCAGTGGCTTACCTCCGCTCTGTTCCGCTGGCAGACATCTGCCGGGCCGCTACTTGGTCTTCGAGCCAGACTTTTGCGGTCCATTACTGTCTCGAGAGGGAGTCCCATAGGGACAGTGCTTTCGGACAGGCAGTCCTCCGTAATCTCTTTGAGGTCTGAGCAACTCCTACCCTCCATCCCGGATGTGGGCTACCGGTGGGTGATAATTCAGCGAAGATTCTATCCTTCTGTGCTGCTGAGCTAGAGGGAGCTCATTTTTGTGCTTAGGGTCTCCGGTAGCCTTGAGCTTGGGAGTCCCATAAGTGAGGACTGACTTCCTGCTTGGTCCTGGAGAAAGCGTAGTTACTCACCTGTAACAGGTGTTCTCCAGGAGCAGCAGGAATCAGTCCTCACTACCCTCCCTCCTCCCCTTGGAGTTGCAATCGTCTGCTTATGTTCTTTTTGCAAATTTTTATGCTGTCTTTTTTAGCTATGTCATCTGACTGGCTAAGATGGCACCCTCGGGCGGGAAGACGACCGCGCATGCGCGCTGCAATTCCCAAAGGCTTTCTTTGAAAGCTGGGGAAAATTGCTCCGCGAGGGCTCCGTCGGCGCCGACGTCACCCATAAGTGAGGACTGATTCCTGCTGCTCCTGGAGAACACCTGTTACAGGTGAGTAACTACGCTGACTCCACCACCTTTTCTTTGATTGCGGTTACAGATGGATAGGGTATAGCCTTTTACTTTTAATTGGTTTATTAAAACAGTATCAGTGTTGCTTAGCCAAGTCTCAGTTAAGCAGAGGAAGTCTGGGTTCTCGTCAGTAATGAGATCTATAATGATTGGGATCTTGTTCCTAACAGATCTTACATTTATGAGGATTATTTTCAAATCATGAATGGGTGGGTTCAGCTTTTTTATTTCGTTATCTGTTTTTGTTTGTATGTTACCTTACCTCCAGCAGGGAGATTGACTATGCTCCTTGGATCTGAAGGATGCCTATACCCACATCTTCATCCATTCCAGCCATAGGCAGTATCTCAGATTCATGGTGGGAGGCGACCACTACCAGTACAGGGTACAGCCCTTCTGCCTCTCCTCTGCCCCCCAGAATCTTCATCAAATGCCTGGTGGTAGTTGTGTCTTACCTCCATCTCCAAGGGGCTTTTCTTTCCCTACCTGGATGACTAGCTCATAAAAGGGGATACGACCACTGAGGTGCAGCAGGCCACGGCCCGCACCGTCCATGTCCTACAACATTTGGGTTTGATAAACCACCCAAAGTCCCACCTCCTCCTGATAGTGTCTGGAGTTCATTGGGGCAAGGCTAGACACTGTTCAAGCCAGAGCCTTCCTCCCTCTGAACAGGGCCGATCATCTCAGGGCACTGGCTACAGACATACAGCACCGACCCTCAGTGTCTGTTCGCCTCCTGCTGCTCCTTCTTGTCCACATGGCCTTCACAGTCCATGCTATCCCAGTCACCCATCTTCATATGAGGGCAGCCCAGTGGTACCTCTGCTCCCAGTGACACGGGCCATGGGCCAGCTTGAAACAGAGTGTCATTGACCCACCAGCTGGTGGAGTCCCTCAGCTGGGGGCAGGCCATACAGCATCTTCAAGCGGGGATGCTCTTTCAGACCCCCACCCTCAGAGGATCCTTACTACGAACGCATCCTTGCTGGGCTGAGGATCACATTGCAAGGAACTCTGCACTCAGGGCAGTTGGCCTAAAGTGGAAAGCCAGCAGCAGATCATTCTCCTGGAGCTCTGGGCCATATTCCTAGCTCTCTGGGCATTCCACTACAATCTGCAGCAGTCAGTGCTGGTCCAAATGGACAATCAGGTCGCAGTGTTCTACATTAAGAAACAAGAGGGCACAGAGTCCCACATCCTCTACCAGGAAGCAGTGGCTATCTGCTCTTATGCGATCCACCATGGGATGCTCCTGTGGGCTGTGTACTGACCAAGACAATACCCTGGCGGACAGACTGAGTAAGGTCCTTTAGCTGCACGAGTGGTGGCTGGACCCCAAAGTGGCCAATTGGCTCTTCTGGCTCTGGGGGACTCCACTAGTGGATCTCTTTGCCAGCCCAGACAACTCTCAGTTGCCCTGTTTCTTCTCGCAGCAACCCCATCCATCCCAGGTAGCTGCATATGCATTCCTCATCCTGTGGTCAGAGGGCCTTCTGTACGCCTTCCGGCCCATGCCGTTGATTGTCGGGACCCTTTTCAAGGCTCTTCGCAACAGGGTGTCACTGATCCTGGTAGTCCCATCATGGCCCAGGCAACCATGGTTCCCACTGATCCTCCGCTTGTCTGTGGAGGTCCTGTTCCTTCTGAGGATTGCCCTGGGGTTACTGTCTCAGGAGGAGGGCTCCTTCTTACACCCCAACCTGGCTAGAGTGCAACCTGGCTGGAGTGCATGGCTGCTGAAAGGGTAGCCTTTGCCCCTTTCAACAAGGGAAGTGGAGGAAATCCTCATGGCCTCCCTAAAGACCTCAACCAGGTGAGCCTATGCCTTGAAATGGCGCAAGTTTTTGTTATGGTGTGCGGAGTGATGAGTGAATCTGTTCCTGTGCTTGGTACAGCTGGTGCTGCAATACTTGCTTCATCTGTTACAAGCTTTGCTCAAATCTAACTCCATTAGGGTGCGTCTAAGTGCTCTTGTGGCGCACCACCACCTCATCAAGGGCAAGCCTCTCGTAACCCACTTCCTGCAGAGTCTTCTGTTGTCCAAACCCCTCACCCACCCACCAGTGCCAGAGTGGGACCTCAACATGGTGGTGCAGCTCACTGGGCTGCCATTCGAATCCCTGGCTACCTGCCACCTACTACTACTACTGAGCATTTGTATAGCGCTACAAGACGTAAGCAACACTGCACAGACATGTAAGAGACTGTCCCTGCTCATCGGAGCTTTCAATCTAGTCAAGATAGATAATAGGCGCTGACATCCGCTCGCAAGGTCAGCAAGCTACAAACCTTTGTGGCAGAGCCGCCCTATGCCAGATTCTACAAGAACAGGGTCATGCTCTGCACGCACCCCAAATTCCTCCCGAAGGTGGTATCCCCATTCCGCCTCAATCAGGAGGTGGTGCTCCCCACCTTCTTTCCGTGGCCTCATACAATACTCTGGACTGTAAGAGGTCCTTGTCCTTCTACCTTCAATGCACTCATGGCCACCACAAAGCTGCTCAGCTTTTCGTCTCCTATGACCCCAGTCAGCTGGGGAAGGTGGTGGCCATGTGGATTCTGTCCACCTAGGTTGCCTATGAGCAAGCTGAGCTTTTGCTGGAGCGCCAGGTCACTGCACACAGTGTCAGGGCCATGGCAGTCTCTGTGGTAAACTTGCACTCCATCCTGATGACCGACATATGCCAAGCCGCCACCTGGTCTTCGGTCCATACCTTTACATCTCATTACTGACTGGAGAGGATGTCCCAATGGGACAGTGCCTTCGGCCAAGCTGTACTCCATAATCTGTTTGCAGTTTAGGCATCTCGTACCCTCTGACCTTTTTGTGTTCAGGCTACTGGAGTGTTGGTTCCTCCCTGGACACACGGGCCGTTCTGGAGTCTATATCCTTGGACTCAATTGCTGTTGCTCACAGCTTCCCTTGGGGACATTCATGTTTTTCTATGGGTTTTCAGTAGCCTGTAACTAGGAAGTCCCATATCTGAGGGCTGACTTCCTGCTTGATCCTGGAGAAAGCATAGTTACTCACCTGTAACAGGTGTTTTCTCCGGGGACAGTAGGAATCATTCCTCACAACCCTCCCTCCTCCCTGTGGAGTTGCTTCTTTGTTTTATTTTTGCCATCTTAGTTTTGTCATGGGACTGAGGTAAGATATCGTCCTTGTGCGGGAAGGGGGACCACGCATGTGTGGTGGCATCTCCCAAAGTCTTTCCTTGAAAGCTGGGAGAAGCTTTCGTGAGGGCTCAGTCTGCGCAGATGTCACCCATATGTGAGGACTGATTCCTGCTTTCCCAGAGAACACCTGTTACAGATGAGTAACTACGCTTTATTCTCCCTCCATGAATTCTCTGAGATGCCAGTTAGATAGAATATACAGCATTGAATCAAAAATTATGACTCATTCATTTTTATTTTTTAGACTTCTAGAATTTGCATACAGGTATTTCAAAGTTTGATTTTTGTTCATATTAAAAGTGTGGCTATCAGATGACAGGGATAATTTTGGAATCTTTCAACTCTGTGTGGTTTTTACTTAGACACCTGGGTTACCTTTATCTTTACTGGAACCTCTCTATTGGGATGCCCTACCTTCCCTATTTTGCTAATATCCTTCAAACATACATCATTCTGAACCGTGCGCTCTTGGGTGACTGTTGACTTTCCCCCATTTCTAGTTTAAAGGCTGCTTTATCTCCTGGTTCCACCCTGGTTAAGGTAGAGTGCGTCCTTTCAGAAAATTCTCCCCTTCATCAGAATGTTGCCCAGTACCTAACAAATCCAAAATCCTCTTTTTGCACCATCGTCCCATCCACGCATTGAGACTCTGGAGCTCTTCCTGCCTCTTGGGTCCTGCGCTTGGAACAGTAAGCATTTCTGAGAATGGTATCCTGGATTTCAACTTAGTACCTAAAAGCTTAAATTTAGCTTCCCAAACCCTCTACACAGCTAAAAGGATGCACGCTGTTCCATAACACACATGCTCTTACTCACTCAGAGTAGAAAGACTAGGGGACACACAATGAAGCTACAATGTAGCACATTGGGGGGGGGGAGGGTAGCAGCGGCAGGCTGGAACTAGATTGTAAGCTCTGATGAGCAGGGACTGTCTCTTACATGTCTATACTGTACAGCTCTGCATACGACTGATAATGCTATATAAATGCTGAGTAGTAGTAGTAGTAGTAGTAGAACTACACGCGGGCTGTGTGGATGTTTTTAAAGCCCGCCATGGCGCTGAAGTAGCACTTCAGCTGTCGCTTCCTGGGGGGTTGGGGTAGTGATACTGCCCATCAGAATATACTACCCTAGGTGACTGCCTAGTTCTCCTAGTGGACGGGCCAGCCCTGACCTGCCCCCGGTATATTATAAAGATAGGTAGGCAACTGCTTGCCTCTGTAGCGCTTTATAAATTATTGTTAGTAGTAGCTGTGCATTAAAGTGCACTATAACTAGGTGCCCTATTATAAAATAGAAACAGAAAAATGACAACAGAAAATTACCACATGGCCTATCTAGTTTGTCCTTCCATATCAACAGTCCCAATTTTTCCTTTAGAGATCCTCTGTGTTTGTCCCATACCTTTTTGAATTCAGGTACTGTCCTCATCTCTACCACCTCCACTGGAAGAGTATTCCACGGATCCACCACTCTTTTCGTAAAGAAATATTTCAGCATTTCACTCTTGAATCTATCCTCTTTCACCTTCATCCCTTGTCCCCTCATAGCAGAACTTACTTTCAATCAAAAGAGGCTCTCCTCCTGTGCATTTATACCACAGAGGTATTTAAACATCTCAATCATATCACCTCTATCCTGCCTTTCCTCTAAGGTGTACATATTAAGATCCTTAAGTCTGTCCTCATATACTTTATAATGAAGATCACTAACCATTTTAGTAGCCACCCTCTGTACTGACTCCATCCTGTTTTATATCCTTTTGAAGGTGCGGTCTGCAGAATTGCACACAACTCCATGCACCCATGCTTTTGCTGTCGCCTTTTCTACCTGTTTAGCCCACTGCAAGATCATCAGAAACAACCACTCCTAGGTCCTGCTCGTCTTTAGTGGACAAAAGTACCGTATTTTTCGCACCATAAGACGCACCCGACCATAAGACGCACCTGGTTTTTAGAGGAGAAAAATAGGAAAAAAATATTCTGAACCAAATTTCCCCAAAATACTTCCTCACCATCTCCATAGGTGATAACAAAGGAGACCTAGGGAAATTCAGAAAGCTCAGTACTCACAGACCCCAAAACATTAATCAGGGAGGTGTTCAGTGCTGCCAGGCCTTCCCACAGCATTTCCATTGTGATCACTGCAGGTGTCGCCAACATGCCGACACCCGAAAGGACCTCCTCTTGACCAAGTACAGCTGCAGACTTTTTAATGGGTTGAAAAGCAACATTTTCCATAAGTGCTATAGTACTATGTATAGTACCCATAAACCGACGTAGCGCTAATTTAAGGCATGTCACGCAAGAAGAAACCACTATTTACTTACACAGCAAAGAAGCACCGCTAACACTGTACACACTGGTTTCTATCTACACTGGTCCACGTTCAGACTACGTGAGGCACTAATTGACTGTGCCTTGGATGCTCTCTGCCCCTTCGGTCACTCTCTGTCAAAACGACAGAAAGAAAGGATACCGTACCTTCTTTGCTCCAGTGAACCACTCTCGCTTCACCGTTCACGTCCGCCGTCTTCGGACCGCCGCCACCCAGCAGCTGGCGCGGGGCCGCGCCCCCGGGACGTCGCGGCCCATTGGCTCGTTGCCTCCCCAATCTCTTTTCCTATTGGGCGGGAGCTGCTGCAGACGTTCGCATGGGCAGTGGCGCTGACGGAGGGGATGTGGCAGCCGGTGGAGAGGAATGCTGGAATTGGTGGTTTGCTTTCCTATCGGTCTCTCTCTTTCAGCACACGAGGAAAGCTGCGGGGCCCAGCCGTGGTCAGGACAGCGACCGCCGACGAGTCTTGTGGAGGCTCTGGTCTCCGAGCGCGTTCTGGTCTCTGGCGCGCGTCTCCTGGTGACGGGGGGACGCTGGTGAGCTCATCGAGAGGGGGCGTTGACTTGTGTGAGGAGAGGATCTTCACTCTTGCAGGGTTGTGGGATGGAGGAGAACGGCAGTGTTGAGTCTTGTCTGGAGGCTTTGGTCCTGGGTGTGAGCAAACTTCTCGGTGAGTGGTGGTGTTAAGGGTGCCGCTGCGGTTTCCTCTTCCCAGTGTGCTCCGGAGCCGCGGCAGAGGTGAAAAGGAGCCGCATGCTGCCAACAGTGGAGAGCGCACCTCGAGACAAAGGAAGAAGACAGTCTGAGGAAAACTGAAACTTCTTCTATTCGCACCATAAGACGCAGGCACTTTTCCTCCCACTTTTTGGTGAGGAAAAAGTGCGTCTTATGGTCCGAAAAATACGGTACTTCACCCCTATACTATATTGGTCCCTTGTATTGCTGCAGCCCAAATGCATGACCTTGCATTTTTTAACATTAAATCCCAGCTGCCAAATTCTAGACCATTCTTCAAGCTTAGATAGATCCCTCCTCATGTTATCTACACCTTCCTGGGTGTCTGCTCTATTGCAGATTTTAGTATCATCCCCAAAGAGGCAAACCGTACCTGACAGCCCTTCCGCTATATCACTAACAAAGATGTTAAAAAGAATCGGACCAAGGACAGATCCCTGGGGCACACCACTGGTAACATCCTTCTCCTCAGAGTGAGCTCCATTTACCTGTACCCTTTGTTGTCTCCCACTCAACCAATTTCTAACCCAAGCAGTAACTTTAGGGTCCATCCCTAGGGTGCTCAGTTTGTTTATAAGTCGCCTGTGATGAACGGTGTCAAAGGCTTTACTGAAATCGAAATACACCACATCTAGAGCTCTCCCTCGGTCCATCTCCCTGGTCACCCAGTCAAAGAAATCAATCAGATTTGTCTGACAAGACCTGCCTCTGGTGAATCCATGCTGCCTTGGATCCTGTAATCCGCCGGACTCCAGAAACCTCACTATTTTCTCTTTCAGCAGTGTTTCCAATCATTTACTCACTACCGAAGTTAAACTAACCGGCCTGTAGTTTTCAACCACATCCTTACTTCCGCTTTGGTGTAAAAGGACCACATGAGCCTCTCTCCAGTCCTTTGTTACCACTCCCGACTCCAACGAAGCATTGAAAAGGTCAGTCAGTGGAGATGCTAGAATGTCCCCAAATTCCCTCAGTATTCTAGGGTGTATCCCATCCGGTCCCGTCACTTTGTCTACTTTAAGTTTAGCTAGTTTCTCACGAACGTTCTTCTGAAAATTCTTGAAGACGCCCCTCACTTCTATTCCTGTTTGTGGGTTTTTTTGGAGGTCCTGTTCCTGGTTCTTCATCTGTGAAAACAGAACAGAAATATTTGTTAAACAATTCCGCTTTATCCTCATCAGCTTCTACATATTCCTCCCCTTCACCCTTGAGTCTGACAATACCACTTTTGCCCTATCTCTTCTCACTAACATATCTGATTTATTGCATTGGCTATTTCCTCCTCTTTTTGAATCTTTGCCTTCCTGACTACTTTGCTAGCTTCTACAAGTTTTTTTTCCAAATATAGATGCCTGTCTTCCTCTCTTTGTGATCTCTTGTAATTCATGAAAGCCTCCCTCTTTTTCTTCGTCTTTTCAGCTACTACTTTTGAAAACCATAGCGGTCCCCTTTTCCTTTTACTTTATTTACCGTTTTAACAAAAAGGTTTGGTTGCCCTTAAAATATCCCCTTTCAGTTTTGCCCACTGTTTTTCTACATCCCCCAGCAGTTCCCATCCTGCTAACGACTCCCTGAGGTATTGGCCCATCTTCGCAAAGTTGGTTTTCCTAAAGTCTAAGACCCTCGCTTTTGAATGGATTCTAACAGCCCTAGTCCTAATACTGAACCACATCATCTGGTGATCACTGGATGCAAAATGATCTCCCACTGTAACATCAGAAACACTTTCACCTTTGGTAAGCACCAAGTCCAGTATGGCCCCTTTACGTGTGAGGTCTGTTACCAATTGCCTGAATAGTTCTCCCTGTAGAGAATCCAGGATCTCCTTGTAAATGATACTGCAGCAGGAATGTGCCAAACAACATCTGGCATATTGAAATCCTCTATCAGTAGCATGTCTCCATTCCCAGAAATGCTGCGTATGTCTTCAATTAACTCGCCATCCACCTCTTCCTCTTATGAGGGAGGTCTGTATATCATGCCAATGCAAAGAGATTTCTCTTTCCCTCTTTCTAGTTTAACACAAAGTGCCTCCTCTCTCCCTTTTAAGCTCTGTAATTCCAAAGCTTTAATATTATTTTTACATATAGTGCCACTCCTCCTCCTCCCCTTCTTCCTACCCTGTCCTTTCTGAATAAAGTATAGCCTTGTGTAGTTACATCCCTGTCATGGTTTTCTGTGAACTCTGTTTCTGTAACTGCCACTAATTCCAAGTCAGCCACTCCCATTAAAGCTTCAACATCTTGTATTTATTTAAATTTCTATACCACAAATTCCAAAAAGATCACTACATTTGAACAACAATGAATTGTAAGCAGTTACAATTTCGTTTTACAGGGAACATGGTAAATAAAACATAACTTTCCTCATAGTCCCTTCAGTCTAGTCCCGGAAACTCTAGGGTTTTTCTCCTCTTCCAGCAGCCTGGAGACTGAGAAATGTCATTCTTTTGATGACACTGGTATAAGGACATAGGCACCGCCTCCTCATTCCAGTTATCTCAGTCTCCAAGCAGCTGGAGGATGTGAGCCTGGAGATCCTGGCTCACTAGAGGAACAATTAAGGACATTTAGTTTTGAGTTAGATGAGTTTAATTTAATTTTCAACAGAGATTGTAATTTTAACTGTTAGCACAGCACTTTGACTGTCCCTTTAAATTTTGTGTCTGCTAGTGAGCTCTCCCTTCCCCCTCCCTCTCAGTTGTAGTGCTGTAAAAGCGAGGGAAGCAAGCTCTGGTTTCAGTCTGGTAACTTTTTAAAGACGAGCAACCGGGAGCTGAGGCATCCCGAGCGCATCGCAGATGTTTTGCCTGTTAGCGCTCGGGTGCCGACTCAGGGGGAAGCCGCATCGCGGCAGTGTGATTCAGGACCTTCTGGATCTGATCGGGGAGGAGCAGGCCCTGGGGGTGCAGGCAGCCATTCCCAGTGAGCCAACGGAGAGCCACAGGCATTTCTCTGATTCAGGGGGTAAGGTAAGACGCCGTGCTGAGGCGGCGTTTAGTTGATTGGTGTTTCACTGCCGGAGTTCGGCAGCAGGCCCGCGCTTTTTTACACAATAAGAGGGAGGAGTGGTCTAGTGGTTAGGACAAGGTACTTCAGGCCGGAGGGCCAGGGGTTCAAGTCCCACCTGGGGACAGCAATCTCAGGCTGGGATTTCTAGTCCTGTAGGCACTCCTTGTGGTCTTGGGCAAGCCACTTAACCCTCCATTGCCCATGTTCCCTGTAAGTATTAGCGTATGTGTCTCATATCCCCTCGTGTTAAATGTATCCCCCAATTGACCGCTTTGACCCGGTGAAAAGCGGGATATAAATACAGCTAAATAAATAAAATAAGAGACTCCTCAGTGAAGCAGAGGGTTACTTTAATTACATTCCTGCAAGAAGGGTGCCTGACTGAGCAGACACATTTATCCTCTGTTTCACAGTTCTTTTATAGTACACTATGTCCTCTCCCTCTTCCTGCATGTCTATAACTCATTGGTTAATACTGTCTCACTTCACTTCTTTGCACTTCCGCACCTGTGGCAGGTTACGTATTACTAGCCACTCAATCTCTCCTTCCAGGGTGCAGGCATACAACAAAGGGAGTCAGAAAGTCATTACATACAAAATTGTGTTATAGAGTGGTAAATGAATGGAATACAAGAATTATATTACATTGATATAAACAAATGTGATATGTTATTTTTACAATCTGGGATCTTATTTCCCATGCTACAGGCATTTATACATACCGCTTTCCATATGTTGTTCCTTTTACCCATTTCCATGAAGTTATCTAATGTTTCACTTACCTGGGGGCTTTCTTCACCCATCCCCAATGAATCTAGTTTAAAGCCCTCTTCAGTAGATTAGCCAGTCTGCTACTGAAGACATGCCGACCCTTCTTGGACAGACGGATGCCATCTCTGCTCTGCAACCCTTGGTATAACATCCCATGGTCCAAGAAACCAAAACGCTGTCAATGACACCATCTATGCAGTCATGCATTTATCTCCAGGATGAGAGCTTCTCTGCCTTGTCCTTTATCCTCAACAGGGAGGATTGAAGAGAATACCACCTGTGTACCTATCTGCTTCACCTTCTGTCCCAGACCCATGAAGTCACTTTTGATATGCTCAGAGGGATATCTGGCAGTATCATATGTGCTGACATGGATTAGCAACATTGGGTAATAATCAGTGGGCTTGACGAGTCTCGGCAAACTCTCCATAACATCTCGGATTTTGGCACTTGGCAGACGGTATATCTCCCTGAACATCGAGGCTGGTCGTCAGATGGACGCCTCAGTACCCCTCAAGAGTCACCAACCACCACTACCCTTCGCTTCCTTATGGTCACTGATTCTGCAACTTTGGGGTACTTGAGCTCTGGTTCTTCTCTTTCCAGGGATGCTTTCACCTCCTCCACTTCCAGGGCTGCATAATGGTTCTTCACTTCAAGGGCTGGAGAAGTTGGATTGGTGATTCTGCATGCCCTGGTGACTTGTGTTCAACCTTCGTCATTCTGTAGGCACCCATCTTCTCCTATGCTGGAGAGTTTGGATGTTGTAAGAAGCATCTCATCAATGTACTTATCACTGTCTTGAATGCTCCTCAGCCTCGCCACCTCCTCTGAGTTCCTCCACTTGTTTCCTAAGAGCTTCAGCATGCAGTCACCCTGCACATGGAACTGGTCCTCCAACTGGCATTGGGACCTCTGACTGGACAGAGGCAGAAGCTGTAGCGGGGGCAACAGCTTTAGCGATACGATTTTTCCCAACCATTGTTTAGTTCGTGGAGCTTAGGTATCTGTTAAAACAAAAGAGAGGGTTCTACCAAAGTACCAGCCAGTTTCCTAGCTTTGCTTGAAATATATAGCCCCTGTTAGGAATGGCTCCTTCACTGTTACGCTCCTCCATTCCTCTTGGAGCCCAGCCTTCCCCTACAGGGGCTGTCTGAAGGTCTTGAGTGCTGTTCCAGCCATTGCAAGGTAAGTCTAAGGAGGAAAGAGTGGTGGTGCCCCTACAGGACAGTTGGTATCCTTGCAAAATCCATTTTTCCTTACCCTCATAGTTTCAACCCTGCTCTCAGAAATGCCTCTCCTACAGCTGGTAAAAGTGCATGCACAATGATGCTACATGTATAAGTTTATCTGCATCTAGAATAGTCAGATTTAATGAGTTCTGCCCCAAGATGAGGATGAAGGGCTTCACCTCCAGAGGCTGCAAAGGACTGTTGCTGAAGGAGACAAACTCCAATCTTGCCTAAGGACCCCAAAACTCACTAGCTTAATGTGGTACATATGCACTTGTAAGAAATAGACCAAGCCCCAACCGGCTACACTTCAGGAAGGGTTATCGGCACCCAGTGAGTGGAATTAACAGGCTTCTAAAGGCACCTGGAAGTGACCCAAGCATATGAGAAGCTCCACCAGGATTGCCCTTACTGCAGCGGAGGCTACCCATAGATTCCCTTCATTAGACAGAAATGTCAGTCTGTTTGCACAGTCTTGGAAGGTCCCCTGAACCTTCTAAGCCTGTCCTCCCAGAGTGGATATGGTTGAGCTTCTCATCCTAGAGAGAAAGTGATCTGTACGGAGAAGGGCTCCACCACAGTCTAGAGCCATCCTCAGAAGAATTCCAGAACCGCTAACTGGCCAGTACCACCACCATGGAGCTGTGAGAAACTCTGAACCAGCTTCAACCAGCAGCCACCACTAGCTTAATAGTCTCCAGAAATAGACTGGGTTCACTGACCATCTGCCCCAATTCAAGCCAGGTGTTCCCATGAACAAACCTGCACCCTTGGGAGCAAGGGGCCATAGCTCCCTATAGTTAGAGCCATCAGGCCACCAGCAGAGAGTGGAGCACTCATCTGAGGGCAAGTCTCCAGGCATACCTACAGCACTACCCAAAAGTTGAAGGTGGCGACCATCAAGGCCTCCTGAATGACTGAGGTTCAGCATCCTGAGCAACCCCCATTCCCAGGATGGTCATGTTCTTTGTCATGGCTGGGAATTGAACTTCCATTCCAGGGGCCTCAATGGATTGGTCAAGCTCACCATTGGCTAAGGGAGCAGCCAGGAGAGGACCTTAGGACCCTGGGAGCCCAGTACAAGGTTTTCCCCCCTAAAAACTTGTACACTATTTCTAAGGACCTGAAGAAGGTGGAATTTCGCAGAGCCAGGTGCAAAGAGGATCAATCTTCTATCCTTGCCCGAAAGCCAACTCCGAAACCTATGGAACCACCATAAAGTGCATTAAAGCCTAAATTGGGCATAGACAAGGAAGAATGGATTTTGCAAGGATACCAGCTGTCCTGTAGGGGAATCACTACTCTTTCCTCCTTAGACTTATCTTGCAATGGCTGGAATGACACTCAAGACCTTCAGACAACCCCTGTAGGGGAAGGCTGGGCTCACAGAGGAATGGAGGAGCATAACAGTGAAGGAGGGATAGTGATCTCTTTAGCTGCCTGTAATGAGTGCTCTGGGGCTCTGGGTTCCTGACGGGTACACTGGGCCCAAATTCCCCCACAGATTCTGAAAAGCAACTGGCCAACTGAATAGAGTCCTAAGGACGTTTCAGGAACTGCAATGCAAGCTGGTGCACAAAAAGGGCCCTAGGTCCTCGAAAGAGTCCCAGGGGCCCCTGGGCACACAGCTAGGACTATCCTGCCATGTTCTACTCTCTCCAGGCCTATGCAACCCACCAAAATGGCTACAGAGCTCACCAGTGGCAAAAAAAAAAAAAAGAATCAGCAGGGGCCAAAGGCACAGCATCAGTCCCTGGACCCAGTATGGGGTGGTGTCAGAATGCCAACTTTAAAGGTGCCTGGGGCATTGCAGCACAACCAAGAGCAAAAACTGCAGCTATGATGAAAAAACAGTAGGGATTATGGCTGCATCAGGCTAAAGAAAAAACCACGGTGGTAAAAATAAAACGTCTAAACACAGCCACATTAAACATGAATCCCAAAAAGGGAATCCCAAAGCCTTTCAGGGCAATGGGGGAAATCCTATTAGGGAGGCCCTGAAACTCTGCACAGGCATGAGGAAGCCAGATTGAGGAAGGTCTCTTTTCATTTTATTTTTTTAAAGCAATTAAAGCTGCCTTATTCAAAGCATCTGCTTACCAATTGAACTCTCCTATTGAAATCAATAGGTAAAAAAAGGACTTAAAAAAAGAAATGACCAAAAATTTGAAAAATTAGGCAAAAAAACTGATTAGGACAGCAGGAGGGAAGGAGGGCTTGGACCCAACTTACTGACTGCCCCCCCCCCTCCTGTTAGGTGCCCCATGGGGCTGTCCTGCCCCTGTTCCAGCCCACCAGCACTTGTAAACTGTAAGAAATGATGAGGACAAAGGGCGACACTCCACTCCAGGAGACATGGAGTACCCATGCTCCAAGCCATCGTGCCTTACAGGACTCAAGCCAAGGCTTCTCACCATAGTGAGGACAAGAAGAATCAGGCCTATCCTCACTGCTGTATTAGTCCACATATCTTACCACCTGCTGAAGAAAGACAATACTGGCTTCTCTCAGTGCTGCCCCAGAGGATATACCGAGTGGTTACATCACTGAAAGTTGCTCAAGTCTTCATCCACCTGCTGGTATGAGGACATAACCAACTCATCTGGACCGGTCTAGCAGGATGATAAGGAAGCAGCCATTACCTGCATTGCAAATAAAATATCTCCCTTCCTGAAAAAAACAGACTAGCTAGACTCCCTTCTCTCTGCCTCCTATCCTGCCCCCACCTTACAAAACTGGCCTACTGGGTCCTGAGCTGTCCCATCCCACCCTGCAAATATTTGCTGGTAACCCAGTTGGTCCTGACCCCCCTGACCCCCCCCCCCATTCCCCACCCCCACCTACCAAACTCCTTTCTCTCTTCTCAGGAGCTATCTGATCCAGGGCATTTATTTTATTATTTAACAGATTTTTTATACCACTTTATCATTTAGTCAAAGCAAGTTTACATTGTAACTCAAACGTGGTAATGTACATTAAAGAGAGACATTGATAACTTGAATTCTTCTGAGGTAATGGAGGGTTAAGTGGCTGAAATCAAGACTGAGTATCTTGCCCGCACCTGGCTCTCAAAGACTTCCACTCTTCCTCAGAAGAAGCCGCAGAGCAAGAAGCCCCCTTTCCTCAGGAAGGGCCAGCCTTTCTTAGGCTACCTCCATACCCTGTCGCTCAGACCCCTCAGTAGGGTCCCCAGGGCAAGGGAGCAGGCCAGGCCCCGGCAAATTCAAAGGCCAAAAACCTCATCCGCCAGCCTCAGCCAACCAGGGTTGGGGTTTTGACGCCATCAGCATAGCCTCTCTTCTGCTGGAGGACCAGCTTCTGACAGGGGGGGGGGGGCACCTGGTTCACTTTGCCCATCGGTGGGCCTCTATCGCCACTGATTCCTGGGCACTTCAGGTAGTCTGGGAGGGCTACCTCTTCCACCTAGATCAGGCCCCTCCACCCTTCTTTCCTGGGGAGCCCGCTTGATCTCCCCTGCACCAGGACCTGCTGAGTCAGGAACTTACAGCCCTTCTCAGCGACAGGGCTATGGAGCCCATGCCACATCACTCAAAAGGGTTCTACTCCAGGTACTTCCTGGTTCCAAAATGGACAGGGAGCCTGAGGCCTATCTTGGACCTGAGAAACCTCAAGTTCCATGTGCGGGAGAAGTTCAAAATGCTCTCCCTTGGAACACTGCTGCCCTACCTTCAGCAGGGTGATTGGCTATGCTCCTTGGACCTAAAGGATGCTTATATCCACATCCTTATCCGCCCAAGTCACAGGCAGTACTTCAGGTTCATGGTCGGAGGTGACCACTACTAGTACAGGGTGCTTCCATTTGGCCTGCCTCCGCCCCAGAGTCTTCACCAAGTGCCTTGTAGTGGTGGTGGTCTATCTCCACCTCTACGTTGCCTTCGTCTTCCCTTACCTCAACAACTGGCTTGCCAAAGGGGACACTGCCTCAGAGGCCAGGCAGGTCACCGGCCGCACCATCCAGGTCTTACAGCACCTGGGGTTCGTGATAAATCATCCAAAGTCCCACCTCACTCCAACACAGGCTCTGGAGTTCATCGGGGCCTGCCTGGACTCCATCGTGGCCAAGGCTTTCTTCCCCCACGACAGGGCAGACCATCTCATGACCCTCGCAGCCGAGGTTTAGTAGCACTGCAATGTGTCAGCTTGAGCGCTCCTTCACCTCCTGGGCCACATGGCCTCCACAGTCAATGTGGTCCCCAATGCACGCCTCCACATGCAGGCGGCTCAGTGGTGCCTCCAGTCCCAGTGGGCCCAGGCCATGGGCCGGCTTCGGGACAGAATCACGGTCTCTCGCCAGCTCACGGAGTCCCTTACCTGGTGGCAGGATGTCCTTTCAGCTCCCTGAAACCCCAGAAGGTTCTCACAATGGACGCCTCCCTGATGGGCTGGGGTGCCTATTGCGGGGAGCTGTGCACCCAAGGGGCATGGTCCTTCGAGGAGAGCCAGCAGCAGATTAATCTGCTTGGGCTCAGAGCAGTCTTCCTCACTCTGAAGGCCTTTAGGCACTGCCTACAGTACCAGTTGAAGCTCGTCCAGATGGGCACTCAGGTCACAATGTTCTGCGTGAACAAGCAGGGTGGCATGGGCTCCTTCCCCTTCGTGACCAGTCAGTGGATGCTCCTCAGTGGTCTGCCTCCTGGGCCAGGACAGTGCCTTGGCAAATAGGTTGTGCAGGGTCCTTCAACCAGTTCTGCGGCTCTCAGCCCCATCAATGCCTTATCTCTTGGTTGAGGGGCCTACTGTATGCCTTCCCCCCCCCCCCCACGCCACTAATCGCTTGGACCCTGTCCAGCGCAATAAGGCATCGGTGATCCTTGTAGCCCCACTGTGGCCCAGGCAACCTTGGTTTCCCCTGCTGCTTTGTCTCTCAATAGAATCCTCAGTTCCCCTCAGGAGATCCCCAGGACTCTTGACACAGGAGGAGGGCTCAATCCGCCATTCCAGCTGGGAATCCCTAGCCCTCATGGCATGGCGGCTGAGCAGGTAACCCTAGCTCCACTAAACCTCCCCAGAGAGGTGGAAGAAATTCTCTTGGCCTCCTACAAAGATTCCACGAGATGGGCCTAGGACTTCAAGTGGTGCCGGTTCGCCAAGTGGTGCACAGAGTAACGATTGGACCCGCTTTCTTGCTTTGTGCACTCAGTCCTTCAGTACCTCCTCCACCTATTGCATTCTGAAGTCCAACTCCGTCAGGATGCATCTGAGGGCGCTCTCAGCGAATTGGCACCCCATCGAGGACAAGCCTCTCTCCGTGCAGCCCCTCATCACCAGGTTTATGTGGGGCTTATTACTTTCCAGATCTCCCATTTGGCCACCTGTGGCAGAATGGAATCTCAATGTGGTTCTGGCGCAGCTCACCAAGCCGCCATTCAAGGCCTTGGCTACCTGTTCCCTGCATTACCTGTTCTGGAAGATTTGTCTTCCTTGTGGCACTCACCTCTACTCGCAGAGTCAGTGAGCTCCAGGCATTGATAGCCAAGCCTCCCTACACTAGGTTCTACCGGATCAGGGTTGTGTTCCGCATTCATCCTAAATTTCTCCCGAAGGTAGTCTCCGACGTCCACCTCAATCAGTGGGGTATTTCTTCCTACCTTCTTTCCACGGCCTCACGCCTACACAGTGTCATCTGTTCTCCATACCCTGGACTGCAAATGAGCCCTGTCCTCCTGCCTACAGTGGACCCAGGGCCACCGCAAAGCTTCACAGCTTTTCGTCTCTTTTGACTGCAGACATCTGGGGCATGCTGTCACTAAGCGGACCGTATCCATCTGGTTGGCAGACTGCATTGCCTTTACTTTTGGAGCGCTGAATCACAGTGCACAATGTCAGGGTGATGGCGACCTTGGTCGCGAGTCTCCGGTCGATGCCTATAGTAGACATTTGGCCGGCCACCATCTGGTCCTCCGTTCACACTTTTGCAGCCCATTACTGCCTGGAGAGAGTTCCGAAGGGACAGTGCCTTTGGTCAGACCGTTCTCTGTAATCTCTTTGGGGTTTAGGCAGCTCCTACCCTCTGACCCTTCTTATTCAGGCTACTGGAGCCATGGTTCTCCGTGGACACTGGGGTCCTCCTCAGATTCACTTGCAGCTGCTCACGGCTGGGCCATGCTTTTTTCTATCGTTAGTTAGGGAGTCACATATATGAGGACTGACTTCCTGCTTGTTCCTGGAGAAAGTATAGCTACTCACCTGTAACAGGGTCAGCAGGAATCAGTCCTCACAACCCTCCCCCCTCCTCTTGGAGTTGCTATTTATTTTTGGCCATCTTCTTGGTTGGGTTCCAGCTATGGTACCCGACTGAGCAAGATGGTACCCTTGGTTGGGAAGGGGATCATGCCTGCATGGTGTCATCTCCCAAAGGCTATCTTTGAAAGCTGGGGGGATGCTTCTGCAAGGGCTCCATCGGTTTTGACGTCACCCATATATGAGGACTGATTCCTCCTATCTGTGGAAAACGCTTGTTATAGATATGTAACTATGCTTTACCCGCAAAAGTGGCTTTTAAAGTTACCATCAAGAGTAATATGGGTGCGCCAGATAAAAAGGACAAACTAGGGAAACCAGCGATATGATTAAATGCTTAACAGCTAAAGTTCAGTGCAGAATCGTGCATTTGGGATATAGAGGCCCGATATTCAAAAGGGTTTATGTGGTTAGCAGGACCTGCAAACTGCACAAACTCTACTGGGCCTGATTTTCAGTGGTACTAACCAGCCAGTGCTGCTTAATATCCCCTCAGACAGCCTTGATACAATCTGGATAGTGACACTGCAGTCCATGGGAGGGGTTTGGGTGGTCGCTGCACCTATTCAGTTAGTGGCAATTTTCAGCTCACTAACTGGATAGATAATTGCATACAGTTAGGTCAGGTCTTCTGGTTAGCAGCTGACTATCACCATTGACTGGATAGCAATGGAGGTTGGTGGCAAAATTAGATGTTTGGCACCAGTGGATGTCTGGCACTGAATATTCAGTTTCACTTTTGCCTGCAGTGGCCAGGTGCTGTACAAGTGCTGACCACCCCAGGCTGAATATCAAGCTCAAGAAGTTTGAGAGCAGTACACAGGAGATGGAATATGGATTTGAAGCAAACAGAAGAGACATCTCAGAGGGATCATCTCAAGGGTGCAAAACAGTACAAAGGAAATTTTAGACAAAATGATCATGAAGTGAGAATCTAAATCAGCTGATTCTTGAATATAATGGCTGCAGTCTGATTATGAATTCTGCTCCATATATTATGGCAGACCTTGACAAATTCTATGCAGATGTTGGAGCCAGGCCAAAAGCTTAGGGGCAAGTGCTTGTGACCACCTCATCCGTTCTCTCGCACTGGTCTCGTATTCTCAAGTATTGTGAGACTAGTGTCAGAGTTCTACACCATACATCATTCTGTCCTTTGGAGGTGGGGTGCCTGAGTGTGGGGTGGTGTGTGTGTGTGTTTGTGTTCTTGAGGGAGGGGTAAGCACCTTTAGGTAAATAAGCACTGTGCCTTTTTGTCCGCATGCATTCATCCCTTTAACCTTTCACTCTTTCTTCCTCGCCTTGTTCCCCTTCCAGACTCTCTCTTCTTCCCCCAACCTCTCCCCCTCCCCCCTAGTACTCCCACTTCTCTGGAAACAAGCAGGAAGTCAGTCCTCATATATGGGTGACATCGGCACTGACCAGAACCTGTGTGGAAGCATCTTCCCAGCTTTTGAAGAAAGCCTTTGGGAGATGCACCATGCATGTGTAGTCCACTTCCCGCCCAAGGGTGCCATCTTGCCTCAGTCTCCTTTTTTCCATGGAGCCCTTCGGACATTGTCCATTTTTCCCCTGGAAAAAGGCTGATTTTTTTTGTATTACTTTTTGTCCGGTTGCATATCTGTTCCTTCCCGCCCCCAAATTAACTCTCCTCTGCATCACTTCTCGGGTCTGTCTCATTGTTAACTTTTTCAGCAAGGTGTCCCTCGAGTGGCTTTCACGCCCTTTTCCACTCGAGGACCTCAGACCCCTGTCTGATGGTGGGGACCCCCTTTTTCCGATGGCTTCCAGTGGCTTCAAGAAGTGTGACTGGTGTGGCAAAATGATGTTGCTCACTGACCAGTACGACTGCTGCCTCTGGTGCCTCAGCCTGGAGCATGATGACTCCGACTGTGAGCTCTGCAGAACCATGACCTCAAAGGTCTTAAAGAATCATCAGCATCAGGAGAAATTCTTTCAGAAGTCCAACTCTACGCTGGAGTCTGACAGCATCATGCTTCAGGGCCCCCTCTGATACTTTGGTGACCCAAGAAGCCAGAGCCTCTTCGGAGTCCCGCAGCCACAGTTCTTCCGAGCAGATATCCCCAGAGGTGGAGCACAAGACAAAGAAACCCTCAAAGACCACCTTGGAGGACGGATCTGGGAAGAAGGTGAAATCCCACCCCCAGGTCCGCAGTCCCAGGTGTGAGTCTGAGGAGTCGGGGCAAGAGCAATCCTCCAAACTACTCCACAAGGAGTCATCGGCATCCACCGACCAGTGACTCTCCCTCAACAGTACCAATGCTGGGCCTGAAGCCCTCAGTGCCTATGTCAAAGACTGCAGAGCCAGCTGGCATGGAGACCAGGATGGCAGCCCTAGAGAGCAGTATATCTGCCCTAGTGACCATACAGTGGGCGTTTTTGGCTCATCCAGTTCATCCCCCCTCTGAACCGTCTGAACCCTCAACATGGAGGGCTTCCCCGAATGTGGAGCCGGTCCTTGAATGCCACCAGCTGTGAGAACCCCCAGCACCAGACGAGGGAAATCCATGGCAGACAAGGCTGCAGAAAAAGAAACTGAGTTCCTGACGAGAACCAGGCTTTCAAAGAAGACCTTGGTGCAACTCTGGGGAAAAAGCCAGTCTTCCTGAGGAAGAAGTGGGATTTCAGTGGTACACAGCACTTCCAGGCCTTCTCGGCCTTCAACAAGGCCAGCAGCATAAAGGCCAGGGATATGATCCCCGAAAGCAGAAGGCCCTGAAGTCCCAGGTGCCGGCTCTGGCCCAGTCTGGGAGAGCTTTTGACCACCAGGGTGTGACCTCCCCTCTCCCAGGGGGTCATCTAGCCTGGTTTGCCCACAAGTGGATAGCCATCACCTTTGATACCTGGGTGCTACAAGTAATCAAGGAGAGCTCCTCCTCCATCTGCAGCGGGCACCACCCTCGTACTTCCCAGGAGAGCCCACCAGAACTCTCCTTCACCAGACTGTACTCTTCACCAAGCTAGCAGGCCTGATCCAGGACGAGACAGTGGAACCAGTGCTGAAAAATCTCTGGAGCATAGGCTTCTACTCCAGATATTTCTTCATCCCTAAGATAACAGGGGGCCTCAGGTTTATCATGGACCTCCAAGAACTCAACAGGTTTTCTGGTCAGGGAAAGGTTCAAGATGGTCAAGCAGGGAGATTGGCTATGCTCCTTTGACCAGAAGGATGCCGACACGCACATCCTGATTCATCCCAGCCACAGAAAATACCTCTGGTTCATGCTGGGAAGACAGCACTACCAATACAGAGTGCTGCCCTTTGGTCTCTCCTCATTGCCAAGGGTCTTCAAACATGCTTCGCGGTGGTCACAGCCGATCTCCGGCTTCAAGGGGCCTTCGTCTTCCCTTATCTGGATGACTGGCTCATAAAGAGGGACACAGCTACAGAGGCGCAATGCACTACTGGGCACACCATAAGCGCCCTGCAGCACTTGGGGTTTGTCATAAACTACCTGAAGCCCCACCTCACTCCAGCCCAGTGCCTAGCGTTCATAGGTGCACATCTAGATACCCTCCAGGCAAAAGCCTTTCCCCCTCAGGAGAGGTTAGAGTGCCTCAGAGAATTAGCTGTAGAGGTGCAGCAGCGCAGGACACTACCCGCCCAGCTTCTCCTCCACCTGTTGGGACACATGGCCTTCACAGTCCACATGACCCCATATGTCTGCCTGCACATTTATTATTTATTTATTTATTTATTACAAATTCTTATATACCGTGCTATTTAGTATCAGTGCGGTTTACATAATAACAACATTTTGCATTAGAAACACGATCTTTTGCTTACATTGTAACCGGGATTATAACTTGGAAGTAACAGGGTAACTATATACAGTTCAAAACAATGGAGCTTATAGTTATTTAAGTTATCTTATCTATTAGAGTAGTAATGTAATCATGCTCATTGAGAATGTGCCTGTTGTTGGATTTCCTTTGTAAATCATGAGAATTATGTTGTTGGTACATCAGATGGTGTGTGGATGAGATGAGGTGTTGGATGTGAATGTGTTAGGTTAGGATGGGTAAAATGAAGACAGAATAAGTAATGTTTAATAGCTTTTCTGAATTGTGAGAGATCAGCTATTGCTCGTATATGAGGTGGGAGGTTGTTCCAGCACTTAGGAGCATATAATGTAAATGCTCTGTTTCTGGTTGTTTGGTTACATTTAGTGGACTCAGGTGGTATAGATAGCGTGTTGCTAGTGGTTGACCACCTTAACCTGTTAGTCGGGGTACTGATCAGGAGTGAAGAGAGGGATGTGGCAGATATCCGGTTAATTGCTTTGAATGATAGGATTAACGCCTTGTAGGTGATTCTGCATTGTAATGGTAGCCAGTGTAGATCCATAAGTATGGGTGTTATGTGGTCTTTCCTGGAAATGCCGCAGAGAATACGGGCTGCAGTGTTCATCGCCATCTGAAGGGGATTGAGAGTGCTCTTTGGGAGTCCATGTAGGATGATGTTGGCGTAATCAAAGTGTGGCATTATTAGTGTCTGGAATATCGTCCTGAAGTTGTCTGGGGTTAGTAGGGGTCTCAGATGTCGTAGAGTTCGTATTTTGTTGTAAATGGATTTGGTGGTATTCTTTATATGCTCTTTGAAGTTAAGCTGCTGGTCAATTGTAACCCCTAGATATCGTATTACAGACTTGCATGGGAGCTCGGCGTGACGAACTTTCAATGAGGTAGGAGGAGAGAAATTTCCGTTCCTGGTTATGAAAAGGACTTCAGTTTTCTTAAAGTTTGTGCGAAGATTCTGGGACAGGAGCCAATCAGTAATTGCATTGAAGCATTCAATAAGTGGAACAAGGTTTGGGTGCATGATTTTAATTGGAGCAAAGATAAGTACATGATCCGCATAGATCAGACTGGAGATGTTAAAAGAAGGTATGATATCACAAATGGGTTGCGTATAGATGTTAAAGAGTAGAGCCGAAAGGGATGATCCTTGGGGTACTCCTTGTTGCTGATGGAATGTTTCCAAAGTTGATGAACCTATCCGTACGTTTGCCAGCCGTTCGTGAGATATGATTTGCACCATTCCCAGGCAATACCATGAATTCCCTTATCCTGGAGGCGGGAGAGGAGTTGTTCATGGTTAATGGAATCAAATGCAGCTGCTATATCAAGAAATATGAGTACAAACCCATTCTCAATTTTGTCAATACCTCTGGGTAATGTATTGATGAGTATAGTGAGTAGGGTCTCTACACCATGTGACTCTCGGAAACCATGCTGACAAGGATCAAGAGGGGATGATATATCTATGTGGTGTTGTAGTTGCATTTGAACCACCTTCTCTATAAGTTTGGCTAGATAGGGTATACTTGAAATCGGGCGGTATGAGTCTGACTTTGTTGGGTCAAGTTTGTTTGTTTTTCAGGAGAGGGCGTATTGAAGTTTGTTTCAAGGTTTCTGGGAATGTTGCTGTTGTAAAGGAGAGCTCCATTATATGGGATAGAGTTGAGCTGAGTTCTACACGCATCGATCTAATCCAATGGGCAGGACAAGGATCATTCGGAGCTGTGGTAGTGTTGATGGTGGCAATAAGGTCAGCAATGTGCTTCTCTGGCGGTGAGGTGAATTTTGTTAATGGTTGCTGTATTTGGGGGAAGAAGGAGGGTGTTGAGCTTTGTGTAGAATTTGTCTTTATGATTTTAGATTGAAGGTATTCAACGAAAGCCTGGGGATGTATAGCTACTTCTTGATTGGAGGAAGGTGTCTTGGTTAAAGCTTTAGCGATGCTAAAGAGGTCACGTGGTTTATTTAATGATCGAAGGAGGGTTTCCGTGTGGTGCTCTCTTTTTTTTTGTAAATTTTCTCATGGTGTTGCTTTAGAGTGTTTTCATAAATTGTTTTGTCGGACGTAGATTAAGATTTGCGCCATTTTCTTTCTTGCCTTCTTAAAAGCTGAAGCGAGGCATGTAATTCAGCAGAGAACCAAGGGGCTGGTTTTCTGTTTTGTGGTAGTTTGGCGGATGTTGGTGATTTTTTAGACAAAGGTAGTTGTGAGAAAGAGATAAGAGTAGAGTTCCATCTATGGATCATTTCGTCAAGGTTCTGCAATGGTTGACGGAGTATTGGAAGAGTATTGCTAAGGAAGTCATCTCTGTCTAGGGATTTGAAAAGAGTTTTAGATCCAGAAGAGTCTGAATTTGAATGGTTGGTGAGAGTTTGGATATGTTGGTATGGGATTTGGAAGGAGATTAAATTGTGGTCTGACCATGGGACCGGAGTGAATGATAGGCTGATGTTCTTGGTTGATTCTGACTGAGGGGCAAAAATGAGGTCAAGGGCGTTTCCCTTAATGTGTGTCGGAGAGTTCACCAACTGACTATAACTAAGGTCCTTCATAGCATCAAGGAATGCGTTAGAGTAGGTAGGTTGCAATGAAGCGAGGTTAAAATCTCCAATCAGCCAATTAGGTTTACTTGGGCTTCCAGGATTACATGCAAGGTCTATAATGTTGGATAGCTCTTCTGAAGGTGAAGAGGGAGCTCTGTAAATGAGATTTATGTTGATGTATTTGTTAGCAACAGATAATGTGTCCATGTGCAGGGTACTCATTGAAGATATCGATTGAAGCTGGAGATTACTTTTTGACAGGATAATGACTCCTCCTCCTTTCCGGTTGCTTCTATGGCAAGCGTGCATCACATAGTCATGGGGGATGAGTTGATTCATGACGACGGTATCTGTTTCTGATAGCCAGGTTTCTGTGACCATGAGGATATCAAGGTTCTGATTGGTGATAAGGTCTGTGATAGCTGGCCATTTTTTTCGAATTGAACGTGAGTTGATGAGAGCGCATTTTAGGTTGCCCTGTAAGAGAACGTTCTCAGGCTCTGGACTATAGGATTTGTTAATGGAAACATAAAGTAAATGTGAATGCCTGATATGATGTGCGTGTGGTTGTGTGTGATAGTAACTACTGTTGTTTCTATTTCCCAAACTATGCAGAATAGGGATATAGTTATGGATGGGTGAATAAGCTGATGTATATTGAATGGTGTCGGCTAGGAGGTAAAAGCTAAATATTGCAGCTAAGTAGATGGCCATGTTATGGTAACAGTATAGTGACAACAGTATAGTATAGTAATTCAGATAGCAATGGTCATATACAGCAACAGTAAGATAGTATCTAGCAATGATCAGAATACTGGCAACAGTACATTGATTCAGATAGCAATGGTCATATACAGCAACAGTAAGATAGTAACTAGCAAAGACAGTGCTACTGGTAATAGTATTGTGATTGAATAGCAATGGTAAGCAGTGAGAGTTCGTGATAAATAGCGTTGACTCACTTTGTTCCGTTGGCGTGTATGTAGCAGAGAGGTGGTGTTGGCTGAGCAATTGCAGAGTACTTTTCTGAGCAGCTTAGATGTCAGGGGCTTCTGTGAGGCGTCCTGGGCGATTCTATATGGGCCACTGCCTAAGGGCCACGCCCAAGGGCCCTCTGGCGAGGCCCTCGGGCGTGGGCCTGCCTCACGTCAGCTTGAATTAATAGTGCTGCTGCACTCCTTCCACAGCCCCGATTGGGCTGGAGTGTCCGGGCTGGATGTCTGCTCGGGTGCTCGACCCCTCTCGGGGGAGATTAAAGCAGCCCAGTGGTGCCTCTGCTCTCAATGGATTCAAACCACAGGCAGGCTCAAGGACAGAGTGAAGGTGACCTGCCAGTTGGCAGGCTGCCTTGGATGGTGGCAGAATCCATGTCACCTGCAGGCCAGGATGCCCTTCCAGGCACCCACCCCCAGAAAGTCCTCACCATGGATACCTCTCTAATGGGCTATGGCAGCCAGAGCCCATATCGCCATTATTGCAGCCTTGGGCAGCACTTCTGCCCACAGGGGATGGGATCCCTGTGGGCATCCAGTGATGGACATGCTGGTGCACAGGTGTTTCAAGCCCCAGGTGCCAGGTTCAATTTTTTTAATCACCGTGGTGACCTGGCACCTGCAGTTTGTCAAGCCCTGTATCATGGAGTGTATGCAGCCAGCTTCTCAGAGTAATTTATTAGCAAGTAGTCCCCTTCTGATGGCTCCTTTAAACCAGTGTTTTCCGAAGGCACACTTGATCTGGTATTCAGGATATCCATGTTCAAGAGAGTTTGGCATGCAGAGAAGATCCAACTGGACAGGTGTGTCTCCAAGAGTTCATTCGGGAATGCTGTTCTAAACTATGAATATTGGTAGTAAAGGTTTCTTTCCTGACAACTCAGTTTTGCAAAGCAGACATCAGAAGATAACCTCTGATGTTAACTAATCACCATTTGAGGTTTTCAAGTACACATCAACTTCAAGGAGTAGCTTAGTGGTTAGGGTGCTGGTTTGATAACCAAGTGACTAGGGTTCGATTCCTGCTAGTATTCCTTACAACCTTGGGCAAGTCACTTAACTCTCCATTGCCTTAGAAGAAAGGTCTGGCAGTCTACTCCTGGTCACACTGGCAAGAAAACCCAGGAGTTGCTGGGTCACCAGGAATCAGACACAATTTAAATTAAACCTTTTTAATTAATTATAAAGAAAAGAATAAAAAGATATTTCAGTCAACATTTTAGTAAATATGCCCCTATGATTTTCACAGAGGAAGAGGAAACTGAACACATTGGAGAAAAAACTAAAAATGGCATTGCTATTAGATGTGTCAGTATCAAATGACTGCTCTAGAGAGGGAGAGGATCCTTAAGTACTAAAAATAAGGCGATCGGAGACCAAGAAAGTTTGGTAGAATGATACAGAAATATTCCCAGTAGTATTAAAAATCACTGCCAAGTGCACCTTGATAACTTGCCACTACATATTGCATCCTATGAACTCCAGAAGCAAGCTCTCTTTGGCATGATGCATATACCATGGTGAGCAGTACCAATAGGTGTGAGACACTGGGATCCAACCCAGAATACCTTGGCTTAAGAGCGAGATTCATTAGAGTCATGGTAGGCACAAAATTAACCAAAAAGAAGAAAAACCGCTCTCTAACACTTACAATCCGTTATACAATAATATAATATCAATATCAGAATAATCAATACTAGGCTTAAATGACCTCAGATGGCACAACCCCACATTTAGTGAATCTCACCATAGGGTGTTGGTAGACGCTCACATCACCGGTCAAGCCTCCACCTAATCCCTTACCAAAATCCCACAAATCTTCAAATTCTCAAAACCCCCTATTCTACCAATGGGATAAGCACATCTAAATCTAAAAAGAGATACATACACATTCACACTACATTCACAAGCAACCACATCCCAAGACTGTTTTTTTAAAAAGGCGTCTGTGGTATAAGTACACACAAGGTACTAGCAGGGCTGAACGCAGCCGAGACAGCCCGGATAAAACACCTGCAAGAATAGAAACAAGATGCTGAAAAGCACACCTAATAACATCAGTAGAATATTCAAAAAACTTATCTGATCACTGAAGTCTTGCAGCCAACTGGGTTCTCAGCCCTTCCAAATAGACGCGTGATACAAAAGGTCCACTCCAACCTCCGACGCAGGATAATACTGCACAGCAATAGACCACACTACCATTTATAACCAAATGACCACTGCTCTACAAAAGCTTTTGTTTCGCCGTTTACCGGCTTCATCAGGAGCTTCGTCGTGCAAAAGTAAACACTACACAATGGCTTCTCAAACGTCCCACTAGCCTCAAGTCAGCGTGTGACGCATCAGATATCCTGAACAACCACCAATCAGGACTTACCTTAATCATGACATCTAAAAGCCATATACCACAAAAAATCACAAAACTATTGGAACTGCACAGTGAAATTTCCCAAACCAAACACATAATGACGGCAGCACTAAAAAGACTGCGACCTTACTGAAAAACAAAACAAAAAAGTCTCCAAAAAATAAAGCCCATTCTAAGCGATCGTTTAAACCGCCAGGGTGTAACGTATCCAATGCAAAAATCCAACGCTGCTCCTTCTGCAAAAGCAACTTCTTACGGTCCCCCCGCCGAAGATTAAAAGGCACATGCTCTAAAACAGTACAACAAAGATCTTCAAACTGGTGACAATGATCCACACAATGTTGAACTAATGGAGTATCAATCCGTAACTTCTTTAAGCTGTATTTGTGCTCAGCCATCCTTGTCCTCAGGGCCCGAGTAGTTTTTCCAACATAAAGCAACTGACATTCACACCATATGGCATACACTACAAAGTCCGTACCACATGTTGTAATAGTAGTCAAATTTCTCACTCTCTGTTGATATTTCTCACAAATAGACGTGCTCATAATATTACAGTAAGAGCAATGTTGACATGCCAAATGGCCCAATGTAGACTTCAAAGGTAGACTTCGAGGCACAAAATTAACTCATGTGGAGACACTGCCCTAGAAAGAGCTTGAATTCTGTGGCTTTTCTCCTAGAGGAGGAACTGTTTGCAGGATTTATTCTGGCTTAAATTCCTTCTGCTAAATGTTTTCTTTTTTGCCTTATTTTCTAGAAACTGCCATGGGCCAGAAAATCTATGCTCAGAGCAATAGTGATTCAGAATATGTCCGTGCTGTTTATAAGTAAGTTTAAACTTTTAAATATATTATCTATGCTGTAAATGGTTATCAGCAATTTTACTAGTAGTCTAGTGGTTGCTTAAAGTTCCTATTAATAAAAAAAAAATATCTTGACAAATTCAGTATGATTTTAGTGGTCAAAAATTTTTGTTTACGAACTACAAGAGTCAATTCATCCATTTTTGAAACTGGAAAGGAGACTGAGGTGAATACCTATTGGAGCAGGCCAGTGGACAAAAATATTTACTGGTCGGAGCTGAATATGCTTGAAAATGCATACATAATGAAGAGTTTCATCTCTGACAGACTCCAGGTGATGTAGTGGATTGGCCTCATTCCCTATTGCTTGAGCTCCTTTACGCCAAATGGTGATACCTTGCTATAAAATACAGAAAAGCACATGAGCATGCCATAGCAAATGGTTTTCTGCCTTAATACAACCCACTGCTGCATGCAGCCTGCCACTTTCTATAACATTGCCAACACCTTATAGGCTAGTATGCCCTGCACAACTAAAACGTCTGTTTCTGTAAACAAGGATACCTGTCCTTACTCAAGGACAAATGAGCACATCCAGAGATCAGAGTGACGATAAAATTCACTCTCCTTGCCACTTTTCTAAAGCCTGTTGCTTAAAATCAGCCTGGAGCACAGGATGTCTGTGAGCTGCGCTTAGGTGGCACAAATGGATAGAGCCCTTAAAATGCTAATATTTGCTGCCTAGCACAGAGGTCACCTGCTCATGCTTGTTGCCTGAGAGAGAGCTTTGAATTCCAAATAACACTAACTCAAACCTGTATTGGTCTAGAATTTGACAGCTGAGATTTAATGTTAAAAAATGCAGGGTCATGCATTTGGGCTGCAAAAACCAAGGGAGCGGTGCACTGTAGGGGGTGAAGTACTTCTGTCCACAAAAGAAGAATGGGACCTGGGCATGATTGTTTCTGATGATCTTAAAGTAGCTAAACAGGTAGAAAAGGTGACAGAGAAAGCTAGAAGGATGCTTGGATGCATAAGGAGAGGAATGGCCAGCAGAAAAAAAGGAGGTGATAGTGCCTCTGTATAAGTCTTTGGTGTGACCTCATTTGGAGTATTGTGTGCAATTCTGGAGACCGCACCTTCAAAAGGATGTAAACAGGCTGGAGTCAGTATAGAGGGTGGTTACTAAAATGGTTAGTGGTCTTCATTATAAAGTATATGAGGACAGACTTAAGGTTCTTAATATGTACACCTTAGAGGAAAGGCGGGATAGAGGTGATATGATTGAGACGTTTAAATACTTCCGTGGAATAAATCCCACAGGAGGAGAGCCTCTTTCAATTGAAAGCAAGCTCTAATACGAGGGGACATAGGATGAGGGTGAAAAGGGATAGACTCAGGAATAATATGCAGAAATTTTCTTTACGGAAAGAGTGATATATCTGTGGAATAGTCTCCCAGTGGGGGTGGAAAAGATGAGGACAGTATCTGATTTCAAAAAAGCATGGGACAAATACATAGGATTTCTAAAGGGAAAAAGGGGACTATTGATATGGAAGGGCAGACTAAATAGGCCATGTGGTCTTTTTCTGTCATCATGTTTCTGTTTCATAAAGGACATAAGAATTACACATACACTTTTAAATCTCAGTACTGCTTACAGCTTGCAGGGTCACATTCAATCACAGGTCTTCAAAAGCTCCTTATAGTTTAGAAAAAAAGTTGCACTTCTTTAATTACTCCATATATTTTTCAAAAAAACTTTACTGTATAAAATCTTTTGTCATGTTCCTATCAGTTCATTAGTCATATTCATTCAGCTGTCCTGTCACTCAGTGGCGGCCTTCGTTTCACAGTGATTGCCACTTCAGGGTGTCATCAGGCCAGCCTACTGCCTACGGCGAGTAGGGTTGGTCTGCCTTGATATTCTATCTTCAGGGAGTGTGACACTGCATTTGCTCCTGCAATGCCTTGTGGGAATGGTAGTCCCCTTTCTACCCTCTGATTCAAGAAGGAGTTGCAGTCGAGTGTTAAAGGCAAAATAACAAGGATTTTATTTCCCCTCCCAACAGAACTTAAGTGCAGATGAAATTAGGATAACTTTCCATATATTTGGTAGGAGGAATGCATACAAGAACTAAGGTAAATGTGCCTCTTCATTCTCAGGCTTCCAAACGTGCAGTGCTCGTCACAAAAACAAAAGCAAACAGCTCTTATAGCAAAGGAAAATGTTCCCCTTTTCTTTGCCACTTTATCAGCACTCTTATAGTAATGCTCAGCACAGGGATTCAGTATGGTCAGCTATACATAGGGTGCAATCCATCTGTATATCAGCTGCGTCATAAACATCAGAGTCTATCTGCATCTCTTCCAGCTCAGCATTAGCTGGGTGTGTCTGTAAGCTGCTATCGTGGGTTTTAAAGCAACCTTCTTCTAGGCATTCAGGGATCTTCCCTTTATACCCTTCTAAACAGCAGGGCTTGAAACTACCCTGTACTCTGGAGTTGCTTCCTGGGCTGTTTCCTATTTCTTGGCAACAACAAGGAAATACTTTTAAACTAGATTCATAGCTGGGCAAACTTTGAAGCCTACCTTCTGGCTTTAAGGAGGGAGGAATTCTCTGCTCTCTTGGCTCAGGCAGGTTTCCAAACACCGGCTGTGTTTTCTTTCCTCTTAGCTTGCTGGCTTCTGCCTCAGACCTATAAGTATATTCCTGCCATCATCTCTCTCTCTCTGGAGCCTCCAAGCTCTTCCAAGCCTGCCTCCCAGGAGGTCTCTCCTTTCTCCTGCCTTTCCTGAATGGCACCTCTCTTGTGCTGCTTCCTTGGCTCTTGCTACGGCTCTCTCTTGACCTGGTCTCTGACTGGGACCTTCACCCGGTCTCTCTCTTCCTTTCCTCTGCATTTCTCTCGGTCTCTCTTTTAAAGCTAATGACCAATTATTATAATCCTGTTTCTCAGGGCTTAGCTCTTCCCTTCCCCTGAACAGGTGTTTCTCATTAACCCCTAAGCTTGGTGATACCTCACAGCTTGGGTGTGTCCATTCGGCTCCTGACTTTCTCTGTTTACTTTCTTCTTGTAAACATTGAGCCATGTGCTCAGACTGCCTGTCAGATTCTAAGGTGGAATCTTCTACTATCCCTATCTCCACGGGCTCAGTAGGGGCTTCTTCATTACAAGGGGTAATGTTCAAGCATCTTGCTCTCAGAACATTCCACCTCCCTGTCAGAAAAAACACCAACCGAGGTGGGCTCATTTATAATGCTGTCTATTTGCACCCTCCATTCATCATGGATTTCTAGCGATGTTTGCACCAATCAGACTCATTCACAGAAAAACTCTACAGTCAATGCAGTTATTGAAACCATCTGGCCCTAGAGGGCTCAGCAAATCCAAGGTGACAGGTCACCATGGTGCCTAGAAATTGCACTCTCGTGCTCAGAATTTCATGCCCCTGAAAATATTTTTATGGGCTGCCTCACAAACGCCAAGCTTCATCTTTCCTCCACTGAAATAAGCTCTGCAAGGAGTTTGAGCCTCACAGTGTGGGAATTTTGGGCTGATCTCGTGGTTTCAAGTCTCGACTACAATAAAAAGATACATATTTCAGTCAACTTTAGTGACTTGGGGAAGAAGAAACTTGAAACCAAAAGATAAGCACAAACTTCCTCCATTGTGCAGCTCAAGCTTCTTGCAGAGAACCAATCCTGAGAAAGAAGCGCAGCCTTTTCAGTGCAGCCGTAAACAGCATGGTGAGTCACTAGGTGAAAGTTGTGGGGGGGAGGCGGACTATAAAAGAGAGAGACCAAGTGAAGGCTTGGGTGCGGAGACACTGGGTGATGGATGGGGCAGAGCTATATGAGAGAGAGAGAGGCACTGGGTGATGGCTGGGGAGGAGCTATGAGAGAGAGAGAGAGAGAGAGACACTGGGCTTCGGGGCTATGAAGGAGAGGCTCTGGATGATAGCTGGGGGGGAGCTATAAGAGAGAGAGAAACACTGAGTGAAGGCTGACTAGGCTATGATTGTGTGAGAGAGAGAGAGACACTGGTAATGGTTGGGAGAGGTAAGCTATTTGTTTCATATATTACCAGGCCATGGTAATATGTGAAACAAAAAACGAAGTTGTGTCAAGTGCAGCTGTGGTCACCAATATGCTGCTGATAGCATGCTCATTGGGGGTGGTGGGAGGGGGAGGAGGAGAAGGGTCGCTACCTTCTATTGGCAATGTGTAATGCATGTTAAGGGCCTGATTTATTAAGCTTTCTTTTCCTATAGAAAACGGGAAAACAGTGAATTGTGCCCTTAAAAGGAAGCTGCGGACTTCCGGTGACGTCACCCACCCGAATGGCGGCGTAGCGCGGGAGCTCCGCCACCAATGAATTAAATAATGCTGTAATAGCCCCTACGGGCATTGAATTGGGCGGAAAGGAGAGCGTGAGTGAACGGGGAGGCGCTGCTTCGCCCCACCGGAGGCCCGAGAGAGCGAAACAGAGAGCGGGGAGCCGAGCACGCAGCCGGAGCGGCAGCCCAACACCACGTGGGAAGTGCGGCCAAAAGAGGAGGTGAGACGACCACGGGAGAGTGGAGTTTGCCGGGAGGCAGGCCGGCTGAGAGACTGCTGAAGGGGAGCGCTTATCATTGGGAGAAGCCCGACCTGATCTGGGGCAGCTTAAAACAAAGTACTAAAATAAAACCTCCCTTCACAGCGTTGTGGTGCATAGCGTTGCTGGCTGTGAGAAGACGGCCACGTGGTGGGGGCAGAGCAGCGGAAGAACTGCAGACAGGCCGCACATCAATTGAAGAGGGGAGCAGTGGAAGAGTTGGAGCCAGCCAGGTGGGGAGAAGCAGAGTGCCCCCCGGGGAGCCTTCAAAAACCAGAAATCAACTAGGACGGGCATAAGACGCTGTGGAGGCCCGGGTGTAAGGCCCAGCCACTGCACCTATATAAGAGCAAAAGGAGGGAGGTGAGCCCGGAGTGCAGGCAGTACTGACGGCTGGGGGAAGCTGGCACAGGCTCATAATGGAGAAAACAAACGCAAAAAAGGAGGGCCTGATGAAAAAGAAACTGGCTGAGTTTCGATCCCCATATGCTACGTCCAAAGGCGGGAAGGAAGGGGAGAAATCCGGCAAAACGGTGACGGAGACCCCACACAGCCCGGGAGAGAGTGAAGGTGGAGAGGAGTGCCTGACTGCAGCGGAAGATGTGTGGGGTGAAAAATGAGATCAAGGAGGCCGTGCAGACAATGCGCCAAGACATCCTGGAGCTGGGAGAACGAGTTGATGAGGCCGAAACCAAGTTGGATAGTCAAGAGGAGACCCTGACGCAGCTCCAGCATAGCTGGGAAGAACTGCAGTCGGCGCAGAGGCCCTCAAAGCCAAAGCAGAGGATCTCGAAGATCGATCACGGCGATGTAATCTCCGAGTGCGAGGCGTGCCGGAAGAGCCTAAGTACAAAAATAGTGAGGAAGTGGTCCAAAAGATATTCCAAGACCTCCTAGTGGCAGCTGGACATGGGGAAGCAGTGGACGCTTCCTGCCTGAAAATAGAAAGAGCGCATAGAGGCCTGGGGCCCATTCGAGAAAATAGGCCAAGGGACATAGTAGTGTGCCCGAGTTCCTACAAGTCAATAAATATAAAGATTACTCCAGTGATGTGAGAATTATTTTTAAATAGTTTCCAACTTTTAAAAGAGACTTGTTAACACAGCCATATAGGTATTAATTTATCATTGGGTCTCAGACTTCAAAGAGCTATGGTAATTGTATTTTTCTACCAACTCGCTCCAAATTGCATCAATGACCCCTTATTTTTCAATTCTTTGTCAATTGTTATACTATTTTTGAAATTTTTGTTTATATTAAAACGTTATAAGATAGTCAGGCTTATCTTTCTTGAAGCAGGAAAATCCCAACGTCAGCCATAGCGCTACTACGTTTCACAAAAACGTTTCTTCAGGGGTAAGACACTGACTTTTTCTTTGATCAGAACTAGGAAACAAGAATAACATTCTCTAGTTAGTATTTTATGTTTCTTATCAGAATACACTGAAGATCATATGCATATACTTCATATCGAAGCGAATATGTCTCGAGGTCCAACTGACTCACCACATAGAATTACCCGCAATGAATGATCAAGCTTCGTATAAGAGTGTCGCGCATGTGTTTCAGACTTATCACAGGGAGCCATTTTTATTTGTTAATAAAGCGGCCAGCCCTGCGGTATCAACCAATCAGGAGCAAAGATTCCAATCAATCTGGGAGTTTAAACCCTCCGGTTGAACCGTTTGAAGCTTAAAGATCCAACGTTGCTCTTTATATATTAGAGTCTTGTCCAGTGATTTTCCACCACTTGCTTTTGAAACTCGTTCTAGGCAAAAACATCGGAGATCGGTAAACATGTGGTTATGCATCAAGCAGTGCTCTACAATTGGTGCCGTCACGGTTTTGCAGCGAAGCCTACTGCGATGTTCAGCCAGACGTGTTTTAAAAGCTCTTAAAGTCTTTCCAACATATATAAGTGGACAGGGGCATTGAATAATGTATACTACTTGAGTAGTAGAGCAATTCGTGGAGTGCTGTAGTGTGTAAGTTTTTCCCCGCCAAGTAAAAGTAGTTATTTCACAATTCACTTCACAAAAAGGGCATTCACCACAACGTGTGTGTCCCTTACAGGTATCCGTCACATTGGATTGCATAGAAGGTACAATAGCAGGGCAAAGAAGATCTTTAAAATTGCATTGGCGAGTCCAGACACATCGTACTTTTCTATCTTTTAAAGAAGGAATACTTTGCAACACATTAGTGTGTCGTTTAATTATAGCCATAATATTTCCACTATAAGGTGCATAAGGAGTTACAAAATTTATGTTGGTATCGCTTTTAATGGTTTTTTTAGGAACCAATAGCATCTCACGATGATTATATAGAGCTCTTTTATAAGCTGATTCTATAACCCGTGAAGGATAGCCCCTGTCAGATAGTTTCATTTTTAATACTTGAGCTTGAATTTTGAATTCACGGACATCCGTACAGTTTCTCCGATATCTGAGGAATTGAGAAAGAGGTAATCCATCTTTCAATTTTTTAGGATGTAAACTATTGTAATGTAGCAGTGCATTACGGTCGGTAGGCTTCCGGAAAACTTTCGTGATCCACCCAGCTGTACCCTTCATAATCTCTACATCCAAAAAGGTCATTTTTTCTTTGTCATATGCAGTGGTAAATCGAATAGTAGGTTCTCTAGTATTAAGCCAATCAAAAAATTCCAACAGTATTGATGATGTCCCGGACCAAAGAACAAAGATGTCATCTATGTATCGGCACCATAGATGTATAAATTGAAAAAAAGTAGACTGAGGGAGCCATCGTGCTTCAAAAGCTCCCATATATATATTGGCGACTGACGGGGCGCATGTCGCTCCCATCACGACCCCGATCTTTTGATGGTATATATTGTCATTAAACTGAAAATAATTCTGAAACAAAACCAGTTGTGTAACATTCTCCAGAAAAGCCATTTGTGATGATGACATATCAGGACGGGCTTGTAGGACCGACATCACTTGTGTGTAAGCTTCTCTCTGAGGAATATTAGTGTAAAGTGCATTCACATCAAGGGACACTAACCAGATATTAGGATCTGAACTCAAAGATGCCTGTGATTCTAATAGCTGTAAAAAGTGCATTGTGTCCCGCACGTAAGAAGGTATACGAGAGACTGATGGTCGCACAAAAGAGTCCAAATAAATGGACAACGGTTCTAAGAGTGAGCCTCGTGTGGAGACAATAGGTCTTCCCGGAGGGTTAAATAGGTCTTTATGAACTTTTGGGACCAGATAGAAACGGGCTAATACTGGATCCACCATATTTAAAAATTGCCATTCTTTTTTGCTCAGCAGTTTATCCTTTAATGCCGCCGTAGTAAAAAGTTTTATTTGGCTTTGAAGTTGTTTCGTGGGATCTTCAGAAAGGATCTCATAGGTGGTAGTATCATTAAGCTGCCGATAAGCTTCTTGAAAATATTGAAATTTAGCCATGATCACAATTGCACCGCCTTTATCGGCCCGTCGTATTACCAAATCATCTCGGGTTTGTAATTCTCTTAAAATATTTTTTTCAATAGAAGAGAGAGCATTCCAATAGGATTTTCTGGGTCCTGTATCCATCAACAGTGACACGTCTTGAAGTATCAGATTTCGAAATACTGTTAACGCTGCTGGTAGGGGGCCTGGTGGAGACCAAGATGAATGCAAAGGCAGTTTAATCCGATCTATTGAACCAGGGTCAGAATCAGATTGCAATTTTTCAATTGTGTCAAAAAACGTTTTAAGGTGTAATTTCCGAATCAGTTGTTCCAAGTTGACCCGAAAGGTAAACATATCAAAATTAACTCGTGGCACAAATGATAGCCCTCTTTCCAAAAGTTGAATATAGGTATCGGGCAAAGTTTGACCTGTAATATTTAATACTAACAAAGCTGCAGTGGGTGCTATTGACGACGGCTGGAGGATCGTTTCAATTCGGGTTTGTTCTGTTCTTTCTTTTTGACGCGTGTATCCCGTGCATCTGAAAAATCCCGTTTTTTAAATTCATGATCGGATCCAGAAGTAGATTCTCCCTCTGAGCTCTCATCAAAGGTGACCTTTTTTTTATCTTTTCTTTTAGGGTTCAACCAGGGGTATATATATCCCGTGGTGTAATCTCCGTAATCTCTTTTCAGTTTTTTCGTTTTAAGCGTCTTCACTTCTTCATATACCGTGGCTATCTTTTCTTTTGTCTCCGATAGATTTTTTTGATAATTCTCCGCCGTGGAGGATTCCTTCAGCCCTTGTAAAATACTCTCCTCCTCTTTTTTCAGCTCCAATAAACTGGACTTCGCTGTGTCAACTATTAACATCATTAGGTCTCTCGAACACTTATTCAAAATACTATGCCACTTATCCATAAAAGAAACATCCATTGTAAACATTTTGGGTTCTTTATATAGACGTAATCCCCGAGGTATATGTTGCCTACGGAGATACTCAATAAGAGAAAACCGGTGTAACTCTAATCTAGTGACCTTTTTTTGTATTTTTACTAAATTGTCCCAGGTGGTTGTGTCCTACAAGAGCAAGGAACTGCTGCTAGGAGCCAACCGCAAGCTGAAGAGCTTCCACTGGGAGGGCCATAAAGTGGAGTTGTATCAAGATCTGTCCCAGGGAACGCTGCAGCGCAGGAGAGAGATCAGAGAAGTAACGGCCTATCTGAGGAGAGCAGAACTGAGATATAAGTGGCTGTTTCCATTTGGCTTATTGATCACGGTGAAAGGGAGATTGCGGACGGTGAGATCCAGTGCGGAGGCTTGGAAAGCCTTGCGAGAGCTTGGAGCAGAGCATCTACCGGAGATGATCGATAGCACCGCTACTCCACAACGAACGGAATCCAGACCAGGGAGGATGGAGAGTGCGAAATGGCAGAGGGCGAGTGGCTGGAGATTGGCCAGGATGGCTAAAGGAGGTCACCGGAGTCCGGCAGCAGAGCAAGAGACTGGCTGAGCGGTGGCATTCCACCAAGGGACTGGTATCTTTAAATAAGTTGGCTGGCAGGCTTGGGGGGAGGGGGAGGCCAGGATAGTAGGCTACGGGGGGTAGGGAGGGAGAGGCAGGTGATGTGCAAGGGGGGAGAGGAGGTATTAAGAGGGGAGGGGAGCGGTGGGGGGTAGGAGGGGTAGGGGTTAGTGGGGGGTGTGGGATGAGGCTGGGGAGGGAACAAGGGGTTACTGGGGAAGAACTGGTGGTGAGGTGGAAGGGGTCACTGATATGGAAGTCGAGTCTCCACAGAGGAGAGTTATGAGAGGGGGGGAGGGGGGAGAAGAGGGGGAAGGGGGGAGGTGGGGGTGAGGGGGAAGGGGGGGAGGTGGGGGGGTGGGGGGGAGGGGGAGAGGCAGGATCAGCGGGGTGGAGGGGGGGGAAGGGGAGCAGGAGGGGAATTGAAAATACTAACGTTGAATGTTAAAGGATTAAATTCACCATGGAAAAGACAGAAACTGTATAAAGAATTAACAAGGCATAAAGCGGACATAGTAATGCTGCAGGAGACACATTTACAGAAAAAGCATGAGGCATTGGTGCAACCCAGGGGGTATAAGCATAGTCTATTCGCTTTTAATCTTAGAGAGAAAAAGAAAGGCGGGGTGGCGGTACTCATTAAGGGGGAAGCCCAAACTGAGGTCCAGATGCTATCCCGGGATAAAGGGGGATGCTATCTCTTGCTGCGGGTGAAGCAGGGGGAGGAATGGTTTTGTGTGGTGAATGTGTATGCCCCTACGGGAACCCAAACCGAGTTTTGGAAGGAATTGGGCGAGCAGGTAGCGGCAATGGGGGAAGGTGTGCTGATTTGTGGGGGGGATTTCAATCTGGCCTGGGAGGTGGGGAGAGACACGACGGGCCAACGGGAAGGGAGGGGAAGGATAGGAAGTGTTACCAGAGATTTGTGCAGGAGAATGGCCTGATTGATGTGTGGAGGATGCTCAATCCGGGCCGAAGGCAATTTACCTTCTTCTCAGCGGCCCATGGAACATACTCTAGATTGGATGCTATATGGGTGGGGAAGGAGCTAGCTGGGAGGATAAAGGGGGGGGAAATAGACCCAATTACCTGGTCCGATCATGCTCCAGTGGTGGTACAAGTGCGGGTGGCAGGGGAGGATAAGGGACGACAATTTTGGAAATTGAATGAGGGTCTGTTGGAGGATGCGAGGGTGGTAACAGAAATACGGAGCCTAATTCCGGAGTATTTTGGGCAGAACGGGGGTGGAGAAGTAAAAGAGGGAGTGCTCTGGGATGCTTTTAAGGCAGTTATAAGGGGGGTGTTCATTAAGTGGGGGGCACGCATTAAGCGAGAGAGGGCAGAGCGGGAGGAGCAGCTGCGGCAGCAACTACGCGAGGCGGAAGAGAGGGATATGCAGGAGGGGGGAGGACAGCACCGAGGTGTAGTCTTGGAACTTAGGGCCAAAGTTAATGCAATAGAGGCAGAGAAGATACAGTTTCGCCTACAGCTGCTGAAGCAGCGATTCTTTGAAGGGGGTAACAAAGCGGGGAAATACCTCGTGAGGCAGCTGCAGAAGCGAAGGGAGTGGAATAGGCTTTCCCAGATTAAGAGCAGGGGGGAAGTGGTGAGGGATGACCGGCGCATCCAAGAGGAATTCGTAACCTTCTATAGCAACTTGTATGCGGCACGGGAGGCGGGGTCGCGGGAGGATATTCTAGAGTATGTGAGGGGAGCAGGGCTCCCGGGATTGACGGCGGATGAGCAGAAAGGGCTGGATAGGGAAATCCAAACTGAGGAAGTCTTGCAGGCCATTAAGGCTTTAAAGATCGGTAAAGCTCCAGGGCTCGACGGCCTGACGGCACGCTTCTATAAACAGTTTGGCAGTCTGGTGTTGCGGCCGTTGACTAGGGTTTTTAATGGGCCGAGCAGGGGGGAGAACTTGGCGGATACAATGGGATGGGCAGGTATTACCCTTATCCATAAGGAAGGGAAGGACCCTCAGGAGTGTGCGTCATACCGGCCCATTTCTTTGTTGAATGTTGATGCGAAGTTACTGGCAAAAGTGCTGGCGACTAGACTTAATAAGCACTTGGGGAAATTGGTGCATGCCGACCAAGCGGGGTTTGTGCCAGGCCGGCAGGTGGCAGACAACATACGGAAAGTGCTGAATGTGATCTGGTCGGCACAAAAGGAGGGGAAGGAGACTCTGTTGGTCTCCTTGGATGCCGAGAAGGCCTTTGACCAAGTGTCCTGGTCATTTTTATATTCAGTACTGGAACAACTGGGGTTTGGGCCAGGGTTTGTGCAGTGGATAAGGGCTCTATATCATAGCCCAAAAGCATGTGTACGAGTAAATGGGGTCTATTCTGAGTTCTTTCCGCTGGAACGTGGGACTAGGCAGGGATGCCCGTTATCCCCCTTATTATTTGCGCTCTCCCTCGAGCCCTTAGCGGCGAGGTTGAGGGACAACCCCGAGGTTGCGGGGGTTAGAGTGGGAAGCCAGGAATACAAAGTCTCACTTTTCGCGGATGATATTCTACTGACTATCACGAACCCCAGAGAAACGCTGCAGGCAGTGATGAGTGAGATACAGGAATATGGCGAGAGGGCGGGTTTCCGGATTAATTGGGGGAAATCCGAGATATTAAGAATAGTGGGCGAGGAGGAGGGGCAGCGAGTGTGGCAGCAGTGTTTCCCATTTAAATGGGCACAGACATCGATTCGATATCTCGGAGTATAGCTGGGGAGGAACTTGGAGGCCTCATACGCGCTGAATTATAACAAACTGGTGGGGCGGGTGGAGGAGCGACTACAGGGCTGGAGTAGAGGGTATTATTCGTGGTTTGGGAGGATGGCAGCAGTGAAGATGATGCTTCTTCCCCAGTTTCTATTCCTCTTCCAAGTGTTGCCTATACCGATACCCCGAAGAGTATTGCGGAGGGTACAACAGCAGGTGGAGAGATTTATCTGGGGGGGGGAAAAGGCCACGGGTGGCGGCCAGAACGACGCAAGTGCCGGTAGGGGAGGGGGGGATGGGGATCCCCAACTTTAGTTTGTACTATGCGGCAGCGCAATTGCGCGCAGTCTATGCGTGGATGCGGGAGCCATATAAGCAGTGGGTAAGGATGGAGGTGGACGAGTATAGGCCAGGGGAACTAGAACGAATAGTGTGGGAGGGGGGGGGAGACAGGGGTCAGAATCCGATAGTGGGGCACACACTGAAGGTGTGGCAACAGTATAAGAAGCGGTTAGTGGGAGAAAAGAAATGGTCGCCCACCATGTCCCTGCAGGCCTGTTGCGCGGAGGGCATAGGCCCGAACGCGGCAGTACTCCAGCGATGGGCAGAGCTTGGCATGTCCCAGGCGTCCCAGATAGTGGTCGGGACGCAGTGCAGAGGTTTTGAGGGAGTGCGAGATTTATATCGATTGGGTGAGTCGGATAGGTTCGTGTATATGCAGATGTGCTCGGTGCTTCGACAAAAGGGGAGAGAGCAGGGAGGAAGGGGGGGAGGGGAGTGGTTTGAAGGAGCATGTTTAGGCTCCATGGGGCAACAAGGGATGCTCTCTAGGATTTATAGAGGATTGATAGCCAGAGGGGAAAGAAAGCTGAAGTATATGGAAGAGTGGGAAAAGGATTTAGGGGTAGCGTGGGGGGTGGAAGAGTGGGAGGCGATAGTAATGGGTATAGCTAGGTTCTCTATAGCCACATCCTTACGAGAGAATGGCTATAAGGTGTTGTGTCACTGGTATCTCACACCGGAGAGATTGTGTAGGGCAGGAGTGCGACAGACGGATGAATGTTGGCGTATGTGTGGGGAGCGCGGTTCTTGGTTGCATATGTGGTGGACGTGCCCAGTGGTGAGAGAGTATTGGCGTAAAATAGGGGAGAATATTAATAAAATGGTGGGGGCAAATATTGTGCTTGGTCCTGAGATGTGTCTTCTGCATAAATCTGATGGGAGGTGGGAAGGGGACTGGAGAATCATTTGGTATTGTGTAACAGCGGCAAGATGCGAAATAGCATGGTATTGGAAGCAGCCGAATTTGCCTTCCATAGCTAGCTTTGCAGGAAGAGTGTCTTTTCTGTATGCAATGTATAAACTGACGGGTGAGAGGAGGGGACGAGGGGAGCAAGTTGAGAAGCGGTGGGCGGGGGTTTGGAAATGGCTGCGAGAAGGGGGGTGGAGGGAGGAGGGGTAAGGGGGGGGGTAGAAATGAGGGAGACTAGGGGGTTGGAGGGGACTTAACCTTAACGGATTAAGGGGTACAAGGGAATGTTGAAAAGGACATGATCATGATATTCTGTACCAGATGGCTGTTGATTTATAAGGTTGTAAGGTGCATTGTATGTAATTTCTGACCATAAGGTCAGACATGGGCATACGGATGGGGGAAAGGGAAATGAGGGCACTGTGGTTAATCAGCGCTGGACATGTGTTTTCTTTATGTTTGTGGGAATTAGGTTCTGGTTCTATGTACAGGATGATAGCCAGTCCTTTGGTATAAGAGGTGAAAGGACTTGTTTAATGTACACGAAAAGGTTGATAATAATGTACATGAAAAGGTTGATGATAAAAATTTATAAAATAAAAAAAATAAAAAGGAAGCTGCGATAGCACATTTTGGTGGGTGGGGTGGGGGTCATTGTGACCAAGGTCTCGGTGGCCTGCCCTAGATTCCAAGAAAATTTGTCAAGGCCTGATTCTAATGTGTGTGTGTGTGTCTCTATACATATATATATCCATCCATGCTTGCTCGGTCTTCAACAGCATCTCTCCATGATCTCCTCAGTCTCTCCAGTATATGTGTAGAACACTTCAACATAAACACATAAATTCATGGCATTTCTTTATGCAGTGAGAGCCCAATAGGGCTTCGAGCTTCTTTTGCTGTAAACAATATTTATGCTGTGCTGTAAGTGATACTAGTGATAGCCTTGCCCAATAAGCTTTAATGCAGGGACAAAAGATTTATATATACAACACAGTAAGAACAATTGACAGTTTTATGCCTTAATGCATAAACCTGTCCATCTCTCGGATTGATGTCACACAATTGACAATGTCCATATTTAATGTGACCCACATTCTGATGTTTATTTTGTGTGTTAGGCACTTTTAATTCATTCGGGAAGAGCAACTCCTTTAAATTTTCATTTCAGATAAAAACTACAATTTCCTTTTCTCAAAGCATGTATGAAGATATAGAAAATGCCAATGTGTTTTCATAATCAATATAATTTTAGAAATCAATTGTGGGTATTTCAGCGCTCATATTTTACAGATTTCATTCTTTTACATAGCAAAACATTTTTCAAAACATATATGGAATATTTAGAGGTATAAAGTGTTTTTTGAATTATAAGGGTTTTTTTAGGGCCTGTGATTGAATGTGACCCTGTAAGCAGTATCGAGCTTCAGAATAGTATGATTAATTCTGAAGTCCTTTTTGCCTTTTTTTTTTTGTGAAGCTTTTTTTGTGTTAGTGTGATTTGCTATTTTTTGCTATACCCTTAGTATTGTGCACACTTTTGTGTGTGTTTGCATTTGGGTATCATGGGGAGCTATCTGTTGCAGCCAGTGAATCAGTTCCTTATTGTCCCTCCAGTCTAGTCTCGAACCTCTGGGGTTTAAGCACCTCCTTCCACAACTTGGAAACTGAGCATGTCACATTTCTTGTGACACCAGGAAAAGTAGCCCAGGCACCGCCTCCTTGACTCAGTAAGTTCAGTCTCCAAGCAGCTGGAGGAGTTGTGAGCCCTATGGGGGCTCACTGGAGGAATGATTAAGAAGTGGTAGGATAGTGTTAGGATAGATAGTAAGGTACATTAATTGGGTTATAAAAAAAAAAAAAAAAAAAAAGAAACAATTTGGGCATATCCCTTTAAATCTAGATTTTGAATAGGCTGTGCTCTTACACTAGTTTTGACCGTTCTGCGAGGCTTTAGCTGCCCCCCTCCCCCCTCCCTCAGAGCTTCGGGGAAGAGTGTGGGAGTGAGTGCTGGGGCCTCCGGCTCCCAAACCCGCAGATTGGGTGAGGAGCCGTGGAGGTGCAGGGAGCAGGCGCCGGATTTCCTTGTACTGTAGCGCCGAGCTTTGAAGTACAGGAGGATCACAGCCTGGTACAGGCAGAGCTCGGCGATGGTGTCCGGAGGCTTCAGTTCTTCGCCGGATTTGAATTGGCAGCTGTGAGGGCTGCGCTGAAGCAGCTCGCCGTGTTGTGAGGTAAGTAGCAGGCGTTTTCAGTTCGGTCAGGCCTCAGCCACGCAGCGACGACGCGGGAATCTGAGGACAGCCATTTTAGGCATGGAGCAGGGAAAGGAAGGCCTGCCCAGGCCGGACTAGGTGCTTATTTATTTTTTGGAAAGCAGTTCCAGGGCAGGATTAGGAACGGTGTTAAAAAAAAAAAAAAAAGAGGAAAGTGTGATTTTTATTAGTGGCTGGCAGGTAGCTCAAGGTAGGGGTTCCCTATGTTTATTATGCCTTCCAGGCCATCCTGTGTGATGTGTGGGGCCAAGAAGGGGCCTCTTTTGGAGGCAGGCATTTGTAAGGGCTGTACACAAGAGGCAGCCTTGGGGGAGGCAGCAGAGACTGCGAAGGACAGATGCTTAAGGACCAGGAGTCTGACTCTCGAGGGTCTCTTTCTCCCGCTGCGCCTCCAGAGCCTGTGCTGGGGCCTTCCTCCACGCCGGAGAGGCTCTTTTCACAGCCTTTAGGGCAGGGAGGATTGGCGGCAATTTTCTCCCAAGAATTTCTGACGCTGCTACAGTCTCTTGGGGGACTTCGGGAGACGGCTGTGGTAGAAGAGCAGCGAAGGGGTAAACGCTCGGGAGCCTCCATGGATGGGGGGGATGGTAGCGCCCTAGGGAAGAAGCTTAGATTAGAGAGTGACGAGGCGGTAGCCTTGGAGGAACAGTCTGAAGATTTCAAGGGTTCAGAGGTAGATCAGGACCTAGAGGAAGGTGAGATTGCTGAAAAGGAGGATCACTCACGGGTTGTCAGAGTGTTCAGGAGAGAAGAGTTGGCAGCCCTTATCTCGGAAACGCTGAAAGAATTAAACATGCCGGCAGTGGATCAGGTGGGGGACTCCTCTTTGGAGGACCCGTTGTTGCAGGTGGTACGGAAGTCTGAGGGCCTTCCCAATTCATAGTTTTTAAGGAAATGGTTCAGGAGGAATGAGACACTCCGGAAGCAGGACTCAATGGTTCCAGAGTGATGGCACGCCTTTACCCATTACAGAAGCCAGATAAGAATCTTTTTAAGTCTCCTAAGGTGGATGCAGCGGTATCGGCGGTCACGAAGAAGACAACAATTCCGGTTGAAGGCAGTGCTGTCCTTAAAGATGCACAGGATAGGAGACTAGACTTATTGTTGAAGCAGGTCTTTGAGGTCAATGCCATTTCCATGCAGGCTTCCATTTGTGGGGCATGGGTGGCAAGAGCTTGCCTTCGATGGTCCCAGAAGCTTAAGAAAATTCAGAAGGAAGAAGCACTCGAGGAAGCCTCCCGGATGGAGTCGGGGCGGCTTACTTGGCGGACGTTCAGTATGACCTTATTTTGGGTTTGTCTAAGAGTATGGTGTCTGTGGTGGCAGCGTGTAGGTACTTGTGGCTGCGTAATTGTGCAGCTGATAGTTCCTCGAAGGCACGGCTGGCTAAGCTCCCCTTTCGGGGTAAGCTCCTGTTTGGGGAAGATTTGGACAAGTTGGTTAAGGATCTTGGAGAGTCTAAAGGTGGACGATTACCAGATGACTAGCAGAAGCAGAATAGACCCCTGGGCCCCTCTAAGAGTCAGCAGAGGGAGTTTCGTAGGTTTCGACAGCTGAGGTTCGGTCAGTTTCAGAGAGGATGTTTTCAGTATAGGTCCCAGGGTTTTCGGGGGTTCAGAGGGGCAGGCAGAGAGTTTGGGTCCTCCCCCTCCCCGAACCTCAAAGTCGCAATGAAGCGAGGGGGGCCCAGGCGGGATTGGTTCCCGTGGGAGGTCGGCTGTGGGGATTTTATCAAGCCTGGGCCCAGATTACGTCAGATCAGTGGGTGTTGGAGGTCATTCGGGGGGTTATGCTCTCGAGTTTCAATGCCCAGTGGTCGACTCCTTCATTCAATCGCCGTGCAGGACAAAATCCAAGCGTCAAGCGGTGCAGGACACATTGGAAAAGTTGCTCACTCTCAAAGCTGTGGTGCCAGTTCCGTCGGACCAATGTGGCTGCGGTCGATACTCGATATATTTTGTGGTCCCAAAGAAGGAAGGATCTTTGAGACCGATTCTAGACCTCAAGAAGGTCAACAGCTGTCTCAGTTTCCCACTTTCGCATGGAGACCCTGAGATCAGTCATAGTAGCAGTCCAACAGGGAGAGTTTCTCACGTCCTTGGATCTCTCGGAGGCATATTTGCACATCCCAATCTGGTTAGAGCATCAGCGGTTCCTGCAGTTTGCGGTCCCGATGGGGCATTTTCTGTTTCAGGCGTTGCCGTTCGATTTGGCAACGGCGCTGCGAGCCTTCATCAAGGTGATGGTGATGGTGGTGGTGGCAGCGGCGTTACGCAGGGAGGGGGTGTTGGTGTACCCTTACCTGGACGACTGGTTGATTCGCACAAAGTCTCAAGAGGAAAGCGAAGTAGCTACCCGTCGAGTGGTACAATTTCTGGAGGACTTGGGATGGGTGGTGAATGTGGCAAAGAGCAGGTTAGAATAATCTCAGGAGTTGGAGTACTTAGGGGCCCGTTTCTACACAAGAAGCGGCAGAGTGTTTCTCCCTCAAGCCAGGGCCCAAGGGTTAAGGCAGCTCGTATGTGTCTTCTTGAACAGACGGGCGCCATCGTCATGGCATTATTTGCAGCTGTTGGGCACGATGGCGGCCACGCTAGAGTTGGTACCGTGGGCCAGAGCGCACATGCGGCCATTGCAGAGGGCTCTGCTCAGGAGATGGTCGCATCAGTCGGGTCGGTTGTCCCAAAGACTGGCCTGCCCGGTTGAGACGAGGCAGTCCCTGAGGTGGTGGCTGGATCCGGTTTCTTTAGAAAAAGGGATGCCGCTGGAGTCACCGGATTGGAAGCCGCTAACAACAGATGTAAGTCTTCAGCTGGGGGGCACACTTCGAACTGCAGTTTGCCCAAGGTCAGTGGACCGAGCAGGAGAGAAGTTGGTCGATCCAGGTTAGAGCTGAGGGTGGTCGCTCTAGCTCTGAAAGCGTTTGAGTCGCATTTGCGGGGGAAAGCAGTGTGGGTGCTATTGGACAATGCCACGGCAGTAGCTTACATCAATCGGCAAGGGGGTACCAGCAGCGTGGCGCTCGAAGAAGAGGCGGACGATCTTCTCAGTTGGGCCGAGGTGCATCTGGAAGCTCTGTTGGCGGCTCATGTAGCAGGACTAGACAATGTGACAGCGGATTTTTTGAGCTGGGTCAAGGTGGATCCAGGAGAATGGGTTCTCAATCAGCAAGTTTTCAATTTGCTGGTAGACCACTGGTGTCCTCCGGTGATGGATCTCATGGCAACGTATGCGTCTGCAAAAGCAGGAAGGTTTTTCGGCAAAGAAGGGAAAGAATGTCCAAAGGTTTGGATGCTCTGAATCAGAGGTGGCTGGAGGACCAGCTCTTGTATGTGGGTGTTAATAGGTCGGGTTCTGCACGCATAGAGCGGCACAAAGATCGGGTGATCCTAATAGCGCCGGACTGGCCCAGAAGGCCGTGGTATGCCGAGCTAGTTCGCCTCCTAGTGGAGCCTCTGTGGAAACTACCAGTCAGAAGAGATCTGCTAGTGCAGAGGCCGTTGAATATGCCTCAGGTGGATCGGTTCTCGCTTACGGCTTGGCTCTTGAAAGGGCAAGGTTGACAGCAAAGGGATATTCGGCGGTAATCTCTAACCTGTTAAGGTCTAGACGGCGGTCCACCTCGGTGGCGTATGTTCGGAATTGGCGGCTGTCGAAGCCTGGTGCGAGGAGAGGCAGGTAGTGGCCTTGCGAGCTTCTGTGCCACATATTCTGCCCTTTTTGCAGGATTGGTTTGAGAAAGGACTGGCGGCGGCTTCTCTTCGAGTTCAGCTAGCGGCACTTTCGTGTTATCGAGGGAAGCTGAAAGGAATGGTACTTGGGGCCCATCCAGATGTTAAAAGATTCCTGTGAGCGATGTTTCTTTTGCGGCCACCATGCTGAACGCCGGTGCCGGCATGGGATCTTATCTTGGTGCTGGAGGCATTGGTACAGGAGCCGTTTGAGCCGTTAGTCAGGGCATCATTGAAGGATCTTACGCTTAAGGTGGTGTTTTTAGTGGCTATTTCGTCGGCAAGGAGAATTTCAGAGTTGCAAGCGTTGTTCTGTAGGGAGCCCTTTTTGATCTTCTATGATAGAAAGGTGGTTTTGAGAATGGTTCCTTCTTTTTTGCCAAAGGTCATGTCTGCGTTTCATGTGAATGAAGTGGTGTCCTTGCCGGTGTTCGAAAGAGTTAGCAAGGATAGCTCCATAGGCTGATTGCATTGGTTGGATGTGGCTCGAGCATTAAAGAAGTATTCAGAGGATGGCGGAGTTCCACAAGACAGATAGGTTGTTTGTCCTATTTGGTGGGCCAAAGAGAGGGGAGCAAGCGACGAAGGCCTCTATAGCAAGGTGGCTTAAGGAGGCCATTGCGTCGGCCTATATCTTAAAGGGTAAGATAGTACTGAAAGCCCTAAGAGCGCATTCGACTAGGGCACAGGCGACTTCTTGGGCGGAGTTCAGTTTGGTGCCAGTTATAGAAATTTGCAAGGCAGCAACTTGGTGGTCTTTGAATTCTTTTGTCAAGCATTACAGACTTGATGTTCAGGCTGAAGGGGACGCTAGGTTTGGATTGGTGGTGCTTCAGGCTGGTCTAGCAGGTCCCTCCCATTAAGATGATTACTGCTCTGTTACATCCCCAGAGGTTCGTGACTAGACTGGAGGGACGATAAGGAAGAGGAAGTTAGACTTACCTACTAATTATTGTTCCTTTAGGAACTGCAGTCTAGTCCCGTATCCCTCCCTGTGATGGTATGGTTCGACTGGGGCCTGAAGTCCGGTAGGTTTGTTCATAGGGCTGTAAGAGTGGCTTCTGGGCTGTGGGCCTTTACGGGAGGGGGTTTGGGGATATCTCTGGAAGAAGTTGGAGGTGGCCTGCTGGGAGGTCCTGGAGAAGGGGTGCAGCGGGCCAGATCTTTACGGTCATTAGGCGTTGCCTTTTAATTGTTGAGTAGCGCAGTTATCTCAGTTTTATTCAGTTATACAGTTATAAAGTTTTACATGTTTGATAGCTACTTACTTATTGCTCTGGTGAGTCTGCTTTGTCAATAGGTTACTGAGGCAAGGAGGCGGTGCCTGGGCTACTTATCCTGGGGTCACAAGAAATGTGACATGCTCAGTCTCCAAGCTGCTGGAGGAGGTGCATAAACCCCAGAGGTTTGGAACTAGACTGTAGTTCCTAAAGGAACAATAATTAGCAGGTAAGTCTAACTTCCTCTTACAATCCCCTAGTCGCCAGGACCATCAGGGGAACCAGACAAACACGTCTAGTTCAATATCCAAGCCGTTCTCACTGGCCAGACCTTCTTAAATATGCTAACTATTCTCACTCATCGGCCGGTGTTTAAGAGTAGGCAGGGTGTTTCTGAGGAGGTCTGGCCGATGAGCGAGAATGATCAGAGGATTTAAGAAGGTCTAGCCAGTGAGAATGGCTTGGATATTGAAGTAGACATGTTTGTTTGGTTCCCCTGATGAAGCAATCACAAAATGCTTAGGGTGTTCACTGTGGCGTTGGGATAAGTTCCAGTATCAAGATACATGTTTGGGTTTCAGTTGCTGTGGGGATAAGCTGCTTAAGAAAGCTGCTAGGGACAGGCTGCTTAAGAGTTGTCTGGGCTGCAGTTTGCCATCACCTGTTGTGTATTAGCACCTGCTATGTAGAACATATTTTCTATCTACTATAGAGTGTAATGGAGGGATATGCAATATCATTATATTGTTATAGTACCCTGTCTATATGAGAAAGTATGTGAGATAATGGATATTGTCACAGTACGTTGTGGGAGTTTTTTAGGATCATTGGTGTTATGGAGCTGATCCGTGGCCGAGATACATAAGCCAGGATCAAGTGGACCATAGGTACTGAGATCCTTTTCTTCCTGATAAACAATGTTTCTTGATAAGGTTTATGCGGTTTAATAGGGTAGAATGACGTTTATTTAGGCACATATAGCTAGAGTGGCCAACTGGCTCCACATTCACCCAACAGGTTTGATCCAGTCATGGGTTTGGAAGGGCAATTCCCAAAGCTATATCCCCCATTTCCAGACTTTTCCAGAACATTTATATTGTCATCAGTGGGATTTTCATCTTTTTCAGCAGGTGTTTAGTCTAGTTCCTGAGATTGCCTAGAACACAGCAACCCTGATATCTCACTTACTACTTACCTGGATCATGTTGAGATTTCTGCACCTTCCCCAACCTTTTGTTTTCCCCTATATGTATCTAACCCCTTTCTCATTTAATTGGCACGCCTTTTCTTCTTCTTGCTGCTTTTATTGTAAACCACTCTGACATGCTTTTTTATCAAGTTCTCTGGAATACTGGGAATTTCCCAAAATTCCATTTTTTTTTTTAAATTTGCCAAAATTCCACAAAACCTTTCCATAGGGAACTGGGAACACACGGAACATAATTTTCTATGCCGCTGGATGTAAGAAATCTTCCTATTATAACTGGCAAGGAACCTAGCTGATTAGATTATAAGGAGAGTTACTCTCTATGATTGCTGCATACATGGATCTTAAAGAATTTCTGTAGTTAATTAGATTGTAAGGAGAGTGACTCTTTGTAATAACTTGATGCAGCGCTCTCGTTATCAAATTCTTTAAATTTAATTGCACAGGGGGACGTGATTCTCTAATGGATGGAAATTCACTGTGTCAGGACACAGATCTTTTGAAAGATACTCTGTATTGCAGGCATGATTCCTCCAGAAACTTGAAGTATTGCGGGAATAGCTTCAATGAAGGGATGTGACTTTCTAGCTACAGGAAATTTCCTTTTTATAGCACATAGACGTTCTGAGAGATCGTGTTAATGCAGACAGAAACTACACGTGTATCTGCAGCTAGGATGTTGCTCAGGTTTTCTGGACAAATCAGTCAGGTACAGTATGGCAGCAGTGTTAAGAGAGGAAGTGTTCATGTCCACCTGTGGCATGGTCTTTGTTGGACTCTGTCTTGCATCTACTCTGACTAGAGAACAAACATGCTGCATTGGCAAAACATCAGTGTTTCTGCTCTTCTAGTCTCATGTACATTCACTTCCCCTTTTTTGGCAAACTGTCTCTGAAGTAAAACAGGCAAACCGCTTCTATTCATCTTAAAATGAAGTTTGTTGAAAACGGGACTTGTAGTTTAGATTTCCTAGTTGCCTTCACTAAGAAAACAAAGTTTTTGCATGCAATGGTACATAGACAACATAATGGCAGATAGGTGGCCCATGACCCTATCAATATTTTGTCCAGCATAACATCCGTAACTAGAGAGCTTGGGGGCAGGGATGGAGATTTGTTTGTTTGACCCCTCCAATCAGAATGATCTGATATTCACACAATGGGGTAAAACCTAGGACTACATCAACCCTGTTGTGTGAATCTGAAGCCATTTGTCAACCCTGCTTTTTTTCTGAGTTTCTTGCCACATTCTTTTTTCCCCCCTCAGTTCTCAGAACTTGCAGAAGTATCTGCTAAAGTCAGTTCTCTGGGAACAAGCAGGCAGTCAGTCCTCACATATGGGTGACGTCGGCACCGACAGCTCTTGCGGAAGTATCCCCCCAGCTTTCAAAGAAAGCCCTTGGGAGATGCCACCACGCATGCATGGTCCCCTTCCTGCCCAAGGGTGTCATGTTGCTCAGTCTCCTTTTTTCCATGGAGCCCTTCAGACATTCATCTGCCTTGTCATCGGAAAAAGTTGATTTTTCTCTCCGAGTTTCATACTCTTCTCCGGTATCTCACCAGTACTGTTCCCGCCTACCGACCTCGTTGCCTCGGTGTTAAGTTCGGTCTATTTTTGTAGTTTTCATTCTTTTCTTTTCCTGGCATCTTCATGCCTTTTTTCTCCCACTGGTAGCCTGGAGAGTCTTAGACCTCGCAGGGGTACTCTTTTCCCCCATGGCTACCAGTGGCTTTAAGAAGTGTGATCAGTGCTCCAAAATTATGTCTTTGACCGACACACACGACTTCTGTCTCTGCTGCCTTGGGCCAGAACATGACCCAGCAGCCTGCGGTCTCTGTAAGAGGATGTCCAGTGATGCCCTCAACAGCCATCAGCAGCAGCATGATAAGTTTTCCCCCAGTCCCCGGCGCCACCGAAGGCCAGGGCCTCTTCTGAAGCCCTGATATCTTGGGCAGAGCCTTCTGAACCCGAGCCTCATCGTGGGTCCTCAGAAAGGGAGTCTCCCTCAAGGACACCCAGGAAGAGGAGGAAATCCTCAAAGGCGATGTCCTTGGACGGTTCCGACCGGTCAGGAGCTCCCTGGGCCCAGTCCTGCAGTCTGAGACGTTCGTCTGAGGCATCGGAGAAGGAGCAGCCTGTGAAGATCCCCAAGAAGGATCTGACCGCGGACCGGACCCACTCTCAAGACACTATCCTCGTCGAGGATTCCCCTTTGTGGGAGCCGGCGTCAGGCCTGAGTCCCTTTGTGCTTGCACCAAAGGCTGTGGAGCCTTCTGGTCTGGAGTCCAGAATGGTGGCCCTGGAACATAGTTTGTCTGCCTTGATGGGCCAGCAGTGGGTGCTGTTGTGAGGCACGACTGGGTCATCCACCCCAACCACTGGGCCCTTGACATCCAAGACGTCCCCGGAGGCCAAGCCGATCCTTTTAAGGTCCTTTAGGCCTCAAGTCAATCCTTCGCCAAAGTCGCAATCCGGGTCCCGCTAGATGGGACCACGATCATCCCTGGCAAGTTTACTGGGCACTGGCCGCAGGGCATCGGGGGACCCATGGCCTGTGGAGCAGCCCTCCTACGAGTCCTCAACGGACTACTCCAAGTGGGAGATGGAGGACAAGGAGTCCCCGGATATCCGTCGCCACCGCAAAGTCCCATTGGACTCTCCTGTCTCAGAGCCTCGACGGCGGTCCCTGCCCAAGGATATGGGTTTCCTTGATTTTGTCAAGGACATGTCTAAGGCCCTGGCATTCTCAACTGAGTTGGAGGAGGACCCTCGGGTGGATGAGTTGGAAATCCTCCAATATGAGGACCCTCCGTGGGACTTGCTCACGGTGCCCATCCCTCCCCTCCCATCCTGGAATGGCTGATTCTCCGGATGTGGGAGATACCGGCTTCGGTGCCAGTGGAAAGCAAGCGGCTCGATTTGATGTATTGAGTCTGCCGGAGCCTGGGTTTCCAAAAGTCACAGTTGCCGCATAACTCCATGGTGGTGGAGTCGGCCATGCATTGGCTGAAAAGCCAGAAGACGTACTCCTTAGTGCCCCCCCGGCAGGGAGGCTCACACCCTGGATGCCCTAGGCAAAAAGTACTACCAGGGCTCAATGCTCATCGGCTGCATGCAGGCCTACCAGCTGTACATGGACATGTACCTGAGAGACCTGGCGAAGGAACACACCGGATTCTCGGCTGGTCTCTCCGAGGAACCTTTGCAGCAAGTTAAGAATCTGGCCAAAGCAGTCCGTGAATGCTCCAAATCCATTTCTCAGGCAGCCTATGACGGGTTTGAGTAGGCAGCTCGAGTAGCGGCGGCTGGCATCGGTGTATGCCGCCACGCTTGGCTACAGTTATCAGACCTCAAGCAGTGGGTTCAGGACAAATTGGTTGATGTCCCCTGCCAAGGAGAGAACCTCTTTGGCAAACCCATGACTGAGAAGGCTGCCGAGCTGGAGACAGAGTTCATGATGAGGACCAGGCTCTCTAAAAAGACCACTGCCCCTCCCTGATGCAAGGGCTCGGATAAAAAGTCCTCCTATCCGAGGAAGGGAGCTGCTTACAGAAACTACCCACCTTATCAGACCTCCCCAGCTCCCAAACAGGGTCAGCAGGCCAAGGGACATGGGCATGGCCCATGTAAGCATAAGGCTCCAAAACCTCAGGCACCGGCTCTAGCCTAGCCAGGGGGGAGCTTTTGACTCCTTGAGCATAACCTCTCTAGCCCAAGTAGATCAGCAGTCCACAGGGGAACGTCTGGCCATCTATGCCCAGAGGTGGGTGACTATCACCATCGATTCCTGGGCACTAAGGATAGTCAGGGAGGGTTACCTCCTCCATCTGGCTCCCCCACAGGTCTCACCTCCACCAGGACCTTCTTTTGAAGGAGTTGGCAGGTCTTCTAAAGGACAAAGCAGTGGAACCAGTGTCCCACCACCTCAAGGGCAAGGGGGTTCTACTCCAGGTACTTTCTCGTGCCAAAGAGGACAGGGGGCCTAAGGCCCATCCTCAACCAGCGCAACCTCAACAAATTCCTGGTGAGGGAGAAGTTCAAGATGCTCTCCCTTGGAACATTGCTGCCATACCTCCAGAAGGGAGACTGGCTATGCTTCTTAGACCTCAAGGATGCTTTTACCCATATCCTCATCCATGCCAACCACAGACAGCACCTGCTGTTCATGGTGTGGGGGCAGGCACTTTCAATACAGGGTACTTCCCTTCTGCCTGGCCTCTGCCCCAAGAGTCTTCACAAAATACCTGGCAGCCATGGCTGCCTTCCTCCAGCTCCAGGGGGTCTTCGTCTTTCCTTACCTGGACGACTGGCTCATAAAGGGAGGCACAGCCTCAGAGGTGCAGCTGGCCACTGCATGCACCATCCAGGTTCTACAAAACTTGGGCTTTGTCATAAACTACCCCAAGTCTCACCTCCTCCCGACACAGTGTCTGGAGTTCATTTTGGCAAAGATCGACACTCTCCAGTTGAAGGCTTTCCTGCCAAGGGACTGAGCCGTTCGTCTCAGGTCTCTAACTCGGGACGTACAGTACCGTACCTCAGTGCCTGCCTAGCTTATCCTGCGCCTCCTTGGGCACATGGCCTCCACGGTCCACGTCACCCCAGATGCGCACCTCCACATGAGGGCTGCACAGTGGCATCTCCGGGACCAGTGGTCTCAGGCCACGGGTCGCCTCCGAGACAAAATTTCTGTGACCCACCACTTGGTGGACTCCCTGATCTGGTGGCAGTCACTCCAGTGTCTCAAGGCAGGCATGCCTTTTCAGGCCCCAAGCCCCTTCAGGGTCCTCACCACAGACACCTCCCTGCTCGGCAACTGGTCACCAGACAAGAGCACCCAGCAGATCAACCTCCTGGAGCTCCGAGCCATACACCTAGCCCTTAAGGTCTTCTGTCACCACCTTCATCACCAGCCGGTGCTGGTCCAGACGGACATCCAGGTGGCGATATTCTATGTGAACAAACAGGGGGGCACCGGATCTCATACCCTTTGACAGGAGGCACTGGTCCTCTGCTCGTATGCAGTCCAACAGGGTATCGTCCTGCGGGCAGTGTACCTACCAGGCTAGGACATCCTGCTGGCCAACAGACTCAGCAGAGTTCTCCAGCTGCACGGGTGGCAGCTGGACCCCAGGGTAGCTGGTCAGCTTTTCTGGCTCTGGGGGGAACCCATGCTGGACCTGTTCGCCAGCCCGGACAACTTTCAGTTGCCCCTCTTCTGCTCCTGGCAGGCTCACCCCTCCAGGGTGGCAACAGATGCACTCCTGGTCGAAGGCTTCATGTATGCCTTCCCTCTGATGCCGCTGATCGCCAAGATCTTGTTCAGGACCCTCCACAACAGGGCCTCACTCATCCTGATAGCTCTTTGTTGGCCAAGGGAACCATGGTTCCTGCTGTTTCTACAGTTGACGGTGTAGGTCCCAGTCCCCTTGGGGACTGCCCCAGGATTCCTATCTCAGGAGGGGGGGCTCTCTCCTATACCCCAACCTGGGGTCCCTGTTGCTGACAGCATTGCTGCTGAGAAGGTGACTCTGGCCCCTTTCCACCTTCCAGTTAAGGTGGAAGACATTCTGCTGGCCTCTCGCAAGGCCTCTACTTGGAAGGCTTATGCCCTCAAATGTCACAGGTACTCTGTTTGGTGCGCCGAACACGGAGCTGATCCTTTCTCCTGCGATGGCTCTGGTGTTACAGTACCTTCTCCCACTCTGTCTGGGCTCAAGTCTAACTCCGTCTGAGTGAACCTTAGTACTGGGGCGGCACACCACCATCCGGTGGATGGTAAGCCCCTCTCGGTCCAACCATTGGTGACCAGTTTCCTTCGGAGCCTGCTCTTATCGAAGCTTCTGGTTCACTCTCTAGCAACCGAATGGGACCTCAACATAGTGTTGGGGCAGCTCACTCGCCCACCCTTTGAGCCTCTGGCTACCTGCCAGCTTCGCTACCTCTCTTGGAAGGTGGTGTTCCTGGTTGCACTCACCTCTGCTCGAAGAGTTAGCAAACTTCAGGCCCTTGTGGCGGAGGACCTTTATGCCATGTTCTACAAGAACAGAATGGTGCTTCGCACACACTCCAAATTCCTGCCAAAGGTAGTGTCACCCTTCCATCTCAACCAGGAAGTGGTGCTCTCTACCTTCTTTCCAAGAGCTCATTCCATTTGGGCGGAGACAGTCCTTCACATCTTGGACTGTAAGAGGGTCTTGTCCTTCTATATCCAATGCACTCAGGGCCACCACAAAGCTGCTCAGCTTTTCATCTCTTATGACCCCAGTAGGCTGGGGGAGGCAGTGACCAAACGTACGTTGTCCACTTGGGTGGCGGACTGTATTGCCCTTGCTTATGAGCAGGCAAGACTCCCGATGGAAGGCTGCATCACGGCACACCATGTCAGGGCCATGGCGGCTTCGGTGCCAAACTTGTGCTCTGTCCTGTTGGTGGACATCTGCTGAGCCGCCACTTGGTCTTCAGTCCATACCTTCGCAACTCATTACTGCCTGGAAAGAGTCCTGATGGGACAGTGCCTTCGGCTGGAGGCCCTTACAACCTTCCAATGAAATGGGATAGTTTTTGGTGCACTACTTTGCCTTCCTTGTTCAGTTCAACTTTCGATGGTGGGATATTCAGTCCTCCCCTATTTCCTTCCCTTGCCCAGGCTATAGGGTCTATTTGACTCTCTTCTTCGGTGAGGACAGCCATTTCTACAATGATTTGGCTGTCTTTCACCTTTATTTCTAAGTTTAACTATGTAATCATATCCCTTCCTAACAGATTACTCTCTGCTTCTGGGATATACAACAACTGTCCCTCTGTCTCCTCATGGTCCATTTTTAACAGGATGGGTTCAGATATTGAGACCGGAAAACCCTCTCCTTTTACCCCTGAGACTGTAAGCTTCTGATTTGTTAATCTCATTCCCTCTGGTATATAATTTAAGGATGTCAGAGCAGCTCCTGTGTCTACTAAAAATACTACTACTTCTCCCTTCGGCCCCACCTTCATGTTTTATCAAGGGTTCTCGGTTGGACCTTAGATTGAGAAACCCCTGACACCCCTAATCCTCATCAAAACTCATCAGTGGTAGCACCCTCTTCTCTTTTTAATTCAGGACACTCTTTTAAAGTGCCCTATTTTTCCACATTGATAGCATCCTGCCCGGACTTGGGGTCTGGACCGGAAACCACCAACTTGATACTCTGGCCATCCTTGACCTGCACTCGTGTCAGCCCATCTTCCCCCTGAGCTTCTTCCGCGTCCTCTTCCCTTTTGCTATATACCTTTTCCCTCTCTTCCACCCGTTTTGTCTTTTCTCCTTAATACTTCTTCTATGGTGTTAACCATCATCTTGGTTTTTCTGTTTCTGTCTTTCGTCTTCCCGCTTCATAAACACTTTCTGAGCTTCCTTCAATAACTCCTCCAATGTTTTAACCTCCCACCCCTCCAATTTCTCCAATTTTCTTTTTATATCCGGCCAAGATTTTGCCACAAAATGGACTTTAAGGAGTCCCTTTCCTAGGACATCCTCTGGATCCATTCCTGAATACTTTTTCATTTGGTCTCTCAGCCACTGTAGAAAAACTGCCGGTGTCTCCTCCTTCTCTTGATGTATTTCAAACACCTTTGTTAAATTCTGGGACACTGGACACTGCCTCTCTTATGCCTTTTACTACTAACACCCTTAAGTTGTGCATGTAGTCTCTGTTTTATGTCCAAATTATTCCATTTAGGATCTACATTAGCGTACTTCTGGTCCGCGGGGGTCACATTCTGTCCAGGGGGATTTATCCTCTCCCATTCTCTTTTTGCCGCCCTCCTAATCATTCCCTGTTCTTCACCAGTAAATAGTATACTTAAAATGGGCATCATTTCTCCCCATATGTAAATATTGGGCCCCAGGAATTGGTCTACCTGTTCGGCCAATCCCATAGGGTCTTCCATCAGGGATTTCATTTCCTTTTTAAAATTTCTGACCTCTGCACTAGTGAGGGGGGCATTAACATATCCCATATTATCGGGTTCCATTGGGACCTCCCTAAGGGGGTACATGCTTTCCTCTTTTGATGAAATTATCTCTTTTACATAAACTGTTTTTCTTTTCCTGACATTCCCTGACTCTTGAAAGGGAAACTTCCTTACATCTTCTAGACAACCCTTTAATTCTCTTGAGGTCTTATTCTCTGGGTTGAGAACCACTTTAAAAGTTGCCAGAAACTGTTCCAAAAGGATTTATTTGCCAACTTTTTTTTAAAATGGAATAAGAAAAAAACTAGTAACAAACGAACATAATGAATGTCATAGATGAAGGTCAAAATGGCTCATCTAGTCTGCCTGGGTATTACTTAAAAGTACTGTCTTAGGAGCCCAGACCAGATGTATTTTACACTTTAAGAAAAGTGGAAGAAAGGCAAAAGAACTGCCAGCATGGTTTAAAGGTGAGGCCAGAGAGGCTGCTAAAGACAAAAAAAGCATTTTTTTTTTAGAAAATGTGGGGGGTGGGGGGTGGGGGGGGGGGGAAGGAGCCAAATGATGCAAACAGGAAACAGGCAGACAAAGAGAAAATTTGCAGAGAAGCTTGCCATGGAAGCAAAAACTCATAACTAAAAACCTTTTCAAGTGCTTTCGAAAAAAAACCTGTGAGAGTCAGTTGGACCATTAGATGATAGAGGGGTAAAAGGGGCACTAAGGGAGGACAAGGCCATACTGGAGAGACTGAATTCTTGCTCTGGTCTTTACTGAAGAAGGTGTAGAAAACTTACCCATACCAGAAATTTTATTTAAAGGTGATTTATTGAAACAAATATCTTTAGTTTAACAAATTGTTATATTGCATCTTCTAGGGTTTATCGAGTAGTAAATTACCTGGTCCAGATGGTGTACATCCCAGGGTGCTGAAAGAACTCAAAAATGAAATTCCAGACTTACTATTAGTAATTTGTAAACTATCATTAAAATAGTATGTAGTACCTGATGATTGGCGAGTGGCCAATGTAATGCCAAGTTTTAAGACTAGTTCCAGGGTTGATCCAGGAATCTGCAGACTAGTGAGTCTGATGTCAGTGCCGGGCATAATGGTAGAAACCATTATAAAGAACAAAATTACTGAACATGTGGAGGCCAATTCAGAGCCCTGCACATCCAGGCCATCCAGATGTCCAGAAAATGGATGGGGTGCATTTGCACCCGATTCTGCAACTGCGGTAGCTATATATTCCCACGCTCTCAGAATTGGTCACTTAGACGGCCCGGAGTGCACGGCATTCTGAGCGGTGAGATGTACAGCAGGCTGCCCATCTCCACTGCTCACTGCTGCTGCTGGTGTGCCAGTGCTGTAGCGTCCCATCGCCATGGCACTGGGATGTCCAGTAGGAGCATGCAATGCACAACAGTGAGTAAAGCACATTTCCCTGCCATCAGGGCTGGGATCGAGTGGCAAGGACTCGCCTGCAGCACTTCTCTGGTTTTGGGGGAGCTGCATGCCCTAATCAGTCTCACCCGGGACTTATTCCACCTCTGGGGTGGAATAAGTTGGACATCCATCTTGCCCCCGCCAGATGTAAAGAGGCCTGCCCAGAATGGCCTTTTTATGTCCGGGTATCTGGCCCCTTCTCTGCTCCACTTAACTCCGCCCAGGCACCGCTCCCTCCCATCTCCCTCTGAAACGCCCTGCACAAAGGCCCTGTGCGTAAGGGGAGCAGGAGGACCAGAATACGAACCCAGTCCTGTTTAGGGGTGGATGTCCTTCTCAGATGTCCAATGTCAGAATGACCCTATAGAGTCATTGTTTAAAGGGATAAAGCCAACATGGATTTAGCCAAGGAAAGTCTTGTCTAACTAATTTGCTATTTTTTTTAAGGTGTGAATAAATAGGTAGATAATGTTGAGCTGGTTGATGTAGTGTATCTGGATTTTCAGAAAGCCTTTGACAAGATTCCTCATGAGATACTCTTGAGGAAATTAAAAAATAATGTAATAGAAGGCAGTGTACTATTGTGGAATGGGAACTAGTTAAAAGAGAATAGGGCTAAATGGCTTATTTTCTCAATGGAGAAAGATGAAGAATGGACTACCCCAGGGATCTCTGGTCAGCCTGCTGCTTTTTAACATATTTATAAATGACCTGAAAATGGAAGCGAATGAAATGATCAAATTTCAGATGACACAAAATTATTCAAAGTCATTAAAACACAAGAGGATTGTGAAAAATTGCAAGAGAACCTTGAAGAATTGGAAAACTAGTAATCCAAAAGGAAGATGTAATTTAATGTGGAATTTGTGAAGAAAAGCCCAAACTATAGTTACACGATGCAAGGTTTGACATTAGGAATCGCCATCCCAGAAAGGAATCGAGGCAACATTCTGGATTATACATTGAAACTCTCTGCTCAGTGTGCAGCGGCTAAGAAAGCAAATAGAATGCTAGGAATCATGAGGCAAGGAATGGAGAATAAAACCAAGAATATTTATAAGTCTTTGTATCACTCCATAGTGTGGCCACACCCTGAATATTGTGTGCAGTTCTGGTAAATACTTTTTAAAAAAGATATAGCGGAATTAGAAAAGGTACAGAGAAGAGTGGCCAAAATTATAAGGAGATGAAAGGATACCCGTATGTTGAAAGTCTTAAAGGGTTAGGGGTCTTCAGCTTGGAAAAGAAACTGCTAAGGGGAGATATGATAGAGGTCTATAAAATAATGAGTGGAGTGGAGCGGGTAAATGTAGAGTGGTTGTTTACGCTTTCAAAAAGTAGAAAGACTAGGGGACATGTAATGAAGTTACTACTGTACAATGTAGCACATTTAAGACTAATTGGAGAAAATATATTTTTTCACAACCATGCATAAAGAAATTCTGGAATTTGTTGCTAGAGGATGTAGTAAAAATTGTTAGTGTGGCTGGGTTTACAAGAGGTTTGGACAAATTTCTGGAAGAAAAGTCCATAAACCATTATTAAAGTGGACTGGGGAAATCCACCACTTACCCCTGGGATAAGCAGCATGGAATCTGTCATCTTTTAAGAACCCAATAAGTATTTGTAACCTGGATTGGCCACTGTTGGAAACAGGATATTGTGTTCGTTGTGACCCAGGGCTTATGGTACGCAGTTGTACAAAGTACTGGCACTTTTTTCATTGTCTGCTAAAATTGATCCATGGTCCTCGTGTATTAATGAGAGAACCCACACCTTTTCTTCTAGGAAAAATGTACTGGTCTGACCCGCTGTGGCATATCTTATGTTCTTAAGGTTCTTAGGGCCTCCATCTCCTTAGCCTATACGAGGGTATGGAGGTGTTTTGAGAGATGGTGTTCTCAGGCCCTTTTGGCAGGGGAAAGTGGGTATCAGGACCATACTAGCCTGCTTATAAGCAGGCTTGGACCAGGACTTGTCTCTGAACTTGCATAAGATTCATGTTGCAGTCTTGGCATGCAGGCCAGGGGGGGTGGGGTGCAGGGTATGTCCTTGTTGTCCCACTCTGTTGCTAAGCAGATTTGGCCTCCTATGCACCAATTATTTTCTTGGTATTTTAGGTGCTGAAAGGTCTCCCTTTCAAGCCCATGCGCAAGGCCGCTCTGAAAGATTTGACTCAACATGGTTTTCTGGTGGTGGCTGCTTTTGCCTAATGAGTCCCAGAGCTTCAGGCCTTATCCTGTGGGGAGCCATTTTTGCTAATTTCCATGGCTTTCGTTGCCTTGTGAATGGTTCCATCCTTCCAACCAAAGATGATTTCACCACCAGGAAGTGCGTTCTGGAGTGAGTCAAAGCTCACCCAGCCATATCACAGGTCTTCTCCTGGGCTGAGTCTGTCTTGGTGTCTCCATAGAACATCTGTAAGGTAAGTAAATGGTCCTCCTTGAGTACCTTTGTAAAGCAGTATAGGTTGCATGTGAGAGTAACTTCTGACGGCGCCTTTGGCAAGGCTGCACTGGCCAGAGCATCGTTGTCTTACACAGTGTGGCCCGGCAGATACATCTCACTCGTATGGGCTGGTCTAGCAGGATGATAAGGAAAGGGACATTTTTAATCATAGAAACATATAAATATGTTGGCAGAAAAAGAATATGTGGCCTATCCAGTCTGCCCTTCCGTATAAATTACTAAGTTCTACAGTCTCTTATTTTCCTTTAGAGATGTTTGTCCCATGCTTTCATAGTTGTCATAAATGACCTGGAAAGTGGAATAACAAGTGAGGTTATCAAATTTGCAGATGACACGAGTATTTAAAGTTGTTAAAATCCAAGAGGATTGTGGAAAATTGCAAGAGGATCTTGATAAATTGGAAAACTGGGCATCAAAATGGCAGATGAAATTTAATGTGGACAAGTGCAATGTTATGCACCTAGGGAAGAACAACCCAAACTATGGTTACATGATGCAAGGTTCCGCATTAGGAACCACCACCCAGGAAAAAGATTTAGGCGTCATTGTGGATAACATGTTAAAACCCTCGGCCCAGTGTGCAGCGGCGGCCAAGAGAGCAAATAGAATGCTAGGTATCATAAGGAAAGGAATGGAAAATAAAACAAAAGATATTATAATGCCTCTATATCGTTCAATGATGAGACCGCACCTTGAATATTGTGTGCAATTCTGGTTGCCATATCTTAAAAAGGATATATAGAGTTATTAGAAAAGGTTCAGAGAAGAGCCACCAAAATGGTAAAGGGGATGGAAGGATACTCCTATGAAGAAAGGCTAAAAAGATTAGGGCTCTTTGATCTGGAAAAGAGATGGCTGAGGGGAGATATGATAGAAGTCTATAAATTAATGAACGGAGTGGAACGGGTAAACGTAGATCGATTGTTTACATTATCAGAATATAGAGAGATTAGGGGACATGCAATGAAGCTACAGGGTAAACTATTTAATACTAATAAAAGAAAATATTTTTTCACTCAACGTGCAATCAAACTCTGGAATTTGTTATCGGAGGATGTAGTAAAGGCTGTTAGTATAGCTGGGTTTAAAAAAGGTTTGGACAAGTTCCTGGAGGAAAGGTCCATAAACCATTATTAAGAAGGGACCCAGGATATCAATGCTTGACCCAGTACAAGCATTGCGGAACCTGTGTCTTTTGGGGAAACTGCTAGGTACGTATGACCTAGATTGGCCACTGTTGGAAACAGGATACTGGGCTTGATGGACCTTGGTCTGACCCAGTATGGCATATCTTATGTTCTTATGTTCTTATATCTCTACTACCTCCACTGAGAAACTATTTCACATATCTACCACTCTTTCCATAAAGAAATATGAGTATTTCCACAAATTGCTCCAGTCTATCTCCCTTCACCTTCATTCTATGCTCCTTCATTGCAGAGCTTTCTTTCAGTTAAGAGACTTGCCTCCTTTGCATTTATGCCACAGAGGTATTTAAAAGTCTGTCATATCTCCCCTTCCCATCTTTCTTCCAAAGTATACGTATTGACAATTTCCTTTCCTTGAATCCTGCTTGACCAGTCCAGGACTTGTCCTGGAAGACTTTGCTGTGGATTGGGGAGTCTTACTGTCTTTGCGTTCTTATCTGTTGCAGAGCCCGACCAGCCATAAGATATGGTAAGACAGGCAAATCAGAATTCCAATTGTTTTCAATGGTTGATGTTTCTTTGCTAATTGTTTGGAGTTTTTCTGAGTTTTTCAGTTTTTGCCTATTGCTTAGGAAGACCCCTACTGGCTTCTCTCAGCGCTGCACCAATGCTTTTACCTCCTAATGACATTATTGAAAGATGCTCTGGTCTGCCTCCACCTGCCGGCAAGGAAGCATAACCCACTCATCTGGACTTGTCTAGCAGGATTCAAGAAAAGGAAATTACCTGGCAAGATTAAAATTTCTCCTAGTGGTTAGAGCAATGACCAAAGAGACCTACATTTGAATGCTACTGACACTCTTTGTGCCTTTGGGAAAGTCACTTAACCTTCCATTGCTAGTACAAACTTAGGTTCTATTGTAATTGATATGGAAGGGCAGACTAGATAGGCCATGTAGTCTTTTTCTGCCGTCATGTTTCTGTTTCTATAAATGCACAACAGGAGAGCCTTTTTCGATTGAAAGCAAACTTTCCTACGAGAGGACATTTGATGAGGGTAAAAAGGGATAGACTCAGGAGTAATATGTGGAAATATTTATTTGCAGAAAGAGTGGTAGATGCACGGAATAGTCTCCCAGAGGAGGTAGTAGAGATGAGGAGAGTATCTGAATTCAAAAAAGGATGGGACAAATCCAGAAGATCTCTTAAGGAAAAAAGGGGACTATTGTAGTTGATATGGAAGGGCAGACTAGTTAGACCATGTAGTCTTTTTCTTCCGTTATGTTTCTATGTTTCTAGATTCGAAGTCCTCTGTGGAAATACTTACTGTACCTGATTGTAACTCACCTGAACTCCTACTGGAAAACCATGAATAAAATACTAAATAACTAAATACACCTTTGAATGCTGATCCCTTTGTATTCTGATATGAACGGATTTGGTTTATATTTATCTTTATCTTTATTGAGAACTTAATATACCGCCCAACACCAGGACATCTGAGTGGTTTATAACAAACTATTATGAGCTGCAGGAAAAAGAAAAAATGCCATAACAAGATAAAGAGAAAAGAAAAAGAAGGGATGTCAAAGAGACTGGCAGGGAGAAGAAGGAGGGGTGGGGAAAAACAAACTGAGGTGGTGAGGGTTAGGTAATAGGGGTGGAAGGTTAAAGGAAACAGTGAATAGATGGGTCTTCAGAAGTGTCTTGAATCTGGGAAAGGAGAGTTCCAGGCGGAGGTGTCAGGTGGGAGGGAATTCCAGAGAAGGGGGCCGAGAAAGAAGGAAGCAGGATGAGCAAGAGGATTCTAGATGGGTATGGGAGACAGAAGGGAGGAAAAGACTATTGGAATGGACCAGACAGAGGAAATGGTGAAAAACACGAAGATGGATGAGGTGAGAGAGATACTGGGGGGAGTTAGTATGAATGGTGCAGTGGGTCAGGGTGAGAATTTTATATTGGACACAGAATTTTATAGGAAACCAATATAAATGAATAAGCAGAGGGATAACATGATCTGAACAGGAGTCGTGGGTCAGTATGCGGGTGGTGGTATTTTGAAGAAGTTGCAATCTGCATAAATGTTATTGGGGGATGCCGGCAAGAGCAACATTGCAGTAGTCAATGAGTGTCATGACCATGGAGAGACGTGTGGACAGCGAAGAGGTGCTAAGGAAAGGTCATACAGATTGGATCTGATGCAGGGAGAGGAATGAGCATTAAATAATGGAGGAAAGGTGCTCATGAAAATATAGGGAAGAATCAAGGGTGACACCACGGTAACGGAGGGAGGAGACCAGGGGAATGGGTGTTGACGCAAGAGAGGGAGCCAGAGAGGGGACCGGGGCAGAGAAGGTAAACCAGATTGTGAAGATTTTGGTGGGATTGATATGAAGGAAGTTAAAGGTCATCTAGGTAGAAACAGCAGAGAAGCAGACATTCAGGGGGGGTCCGATCAGGAGCTGAGGGGCTACTGTGGTGCAGAAGGAGAATGTCATCTGCATAGTAGTATGCAGAGATACCATGCTGTTGGACAATAAGGATAAGAGGGGCCAGAGATACATTGAAAAGCAGAGGCGCAAGAATAGAACCCTGGGGGACACCACAGGACAAGGGAGTGGTGGAAGAGGATTAAGATCCAGAGGACCAAAAAAGACCAGGAAGAAAGAAAAGAGTGGAACTGCCGGAGATGCCGAAGTCATGTAGACGAGAGAGAAGGGTATGATGGTCAACTAGGTCAAAAATGGAGGAACGATCTAAAGAAATAGCCAAAGAGATGTCACCTCGTTCATGAGAAGTGTGAAGCTCATTGAGGAGGGAAAAGATAATACTGTCTGTGCTGTGGCCATGATGGAAACCGGATTAACGGGAGTGGAGTGCGAGGGTAACATAGAGGTGAGAGGAAAGTTGTGTAAATACTAGCTTCTCAAGAAGTTTAGAAAGAAAAGGGAGCATAGAGATGGGGCGCCAATGGGTGAGGATGGAGGGGTCCAAAGTAGGCTTCTTAAAAGGGGGCCGAATAACTGCATGTTTCCACAGGAGAGGCTAGAATTGAAGATACTGAGGATGAAGGAAGGAGTGCCAGTGAGGGCTCAGTGAGCCACGAGGAGGGAATAGGATCAGCGGAACAGGTAGTCTTACACAAGGAGAAGAAGGCTTTAAGGAGTTCTGCGGAGGAAATGGGGTGGAAAGAGGACCAAGAATGGGACAGGAAAGGGCCGGAAGTGGGGGAGGGAGAGATTGGGGAGGATGCAGGGAAAGGGAGTGGGGAAAGGGAAGTGATACAGGCAGAGAAGGAAAAATGGTGGGTAAGGACCTTTTCGGTAAAGTGGGTGGCTAGAAGGGTAGAGTCAGGAGACGCAGGGGGTGGGAACAGGAGAGGAGGAGGAATGGAGGGAAGATAGGGAGCAGAGAACAGAGTACAGCTGATAGGAGGAGGAGGAGATAAGATTGGAATAGTGAGAAGGTTTGGTGGCATGAATGAGAGAATGGTAATGAGCATGACCATGGCAGAAATGGCGAATGATATGGCAGACGGATGTTTGCTCCAAGAGCATTCGGTACGACAGAGATGGGCATAATGAAGACGGAGGCCAGAGTGGTACCAGGGGTGACGTGGAGCAGAAGAGTGAGGATGGGAAATAGGAGTGAGAGGGACCAAGGTATTGAGGGCTGTGGATAGGGTGGAATTTCAAGTCAGGACCTGGAGATCAAGAGGGAGAGAGGCAAACTCAGAAGGGAAAAGTTGATCAGAGGGAGGAAACTGCTGGAGAGTTGATGGACAGATACCCCGGGTAAGGGAGAGTGGATCAGTCAAGGGCAGGTGCTGAGGCAAGGACGGAGATGCAGAGCCTGGTAGGAAGAACTGGAGGAGAAAGTGGTCAGACCAGGGAAATGGGAATATCGAGAGGGCAAAAGGGGTACGATCAGGAAGGTCCATGGGAGAAATAAGGTCAAGGGTATGACTGGTGGCATAGGTAGGAGAATGCACATGCTAAAGTGAGAGGTCAGCCAAAATGGAAGAGAGGGCGGCATCATGGGGACAAGAGGGAGAGTCCAGATGGGCATTAACATCACCAAGGATCATTAGGCACGGAAACAAGAGGTCTCGGTGAGCATGAGAAGGAGAGCGTCCCAAAGGTGAGTTGAGAGAGAAGGTGAGGGCATAGATAAGGAGGAAGTACAAGGAAGTGTTGAGGCAGAGCAACAAGGCCTTAGGATAGTGAAGAGCTGGGGAGGGGATCTAGCTAAGGGAGAGGGAGGAATGATAAACTGCTACATCTCCACTGCTATGGCCCTTCTGTGAGGTGGAGAGTGCAGAGAAGCCAGGAGGGAGACAGCAGTTAAGAAGTGGTCCTCCCCCTCTCAGAGCCAGATCTCGTTGAGGAAGAGGGCATCAAGCAAGTGAAGGAGTAGAAGGTTGTAAATTAGGATGACTTAGAAGATAGGGACCTGCAATTGAGTTGGGCGAGGGCAAGAGGAACGGAGGATATAGTGAGCGAGTCAGACAGAGAGTAGGACAATAAGGGACAGAGGCATGGAGGTGCAGGCAGTAGGATTGGCTGGATTCCAAGTGGAACAGGGCCAACTAGAGAAACGGGAGCAAGGGGAGGCAGGACACCATCCCCAGTGGACTGGGATGGCAGACATGAAGCTAGTGCGAGGATCTGAGAGGTTGCTGAGCAGGTAAACACATAGGAGAGAAGTGAGCAACATACCCAAGAAACCGCAGGGGAAGATCCAGACCTGAGGAGCAGAAGTAGTAGCTGGGGTAGATGCAGAGCTGGCGCGTGAGTGCTAAGTCGTCACTCCCCACCTCCTCCATTGTCACCCTCGTCCTGTCCCTCGTCACAACCCGGTTGGACTATTGTAATGTCATCTACGCAGGTCTACCTTCCCCTCAGCTTCGCCGACTGCAATTAGTACAGAATACCGCCGCTCGTCTTATCACTGGTTCCCCAGCCCGCTCTCACGTGTCCCCCTGCCTTCTTGCCTTACACTGGCTTCCGGTCAAGTTCCGATTCATCTTTAAGGTCCTCATCCTCACACATAAGGCCCTCCATTCCAGCACCCCCCAATATCTGTCAGACATCATTCACCTTCAGCCCTCCCCCCGTCTTCTTCGTTCCGCTTTTGGTAATCGCCTCTTTCTCCCTTCCCCCACTCAGGCCCACTTAGAGCTCACCCGTCATTCCGCCTTTTTCTTCCTGGGACCAGCTCTCTGGAATTCCCTACCTTTACCCCTTCGCCTGGAACTTTCCTATCCCCGCTTCAAAACTCTCCTTAAAACACACCTCATTTGTCAAGCTTTTGATCTTCCCCCCCCCTGACGATGGTGCCTTGTCCCCCAGTTGTCCCCCCCACTCCAGTCCATTATCCCCTCACTAGGCCGCTTCCCTTTCCCCTTCCTTTCCTCTTTCCCCCTCCCGCCCTACTGTCCCCCTGCCCTCTTGGGCTCTTACCCCTTTCTATCTTTCTTCTGTATCTCTCTATCCTATCAATTTTTGGCGTTCTTTTCTGACTGTATTTCCAGTAGCCTGCTGTTATATTGTACACCGCCCTGATGCTTCGGCCTGGGCGGTTCATCAAATGATGCTAATAAAGATAAAGATAAAGATGTGGTGTTGTCTCCGGACTCACCCCAAGGAGCTCGCCCAAGAAGCACGTCCTGCTTCTTGGCAATGCTCCTTTGCTGCACACTCGCGGTGCATAATGCCACTCTGAGTTTTATAGGCCAGAATTCACCTGGGAAGAATGCACTATTTCCAGGAGGCGGGGCCAGCAGATGTCACAGGGAAGTAGTGTTGGGAACGATCACTGGTACCTATAGGGGAAGACAAAGGGAGCCAGTCAGCAAGAGGCACAGCAGTAGGACAAACAAAGCAATCAGCAGCAGCAGTGGACAGCAACAGAGAGCAGACAAGAAGGCAGCCAAATATTTTTATTTTGTGAGTCAGTTTCACATGAAGTCACCGGCATATGTAATTTTCAAGTTATTTTTGTTTTATGCAGTCAGAATTCTAGTGTTACAATTAGACAAAGATCAAAGTAAATTGCATGTTACCTTGTTTTTTATCTTCTTTAGCAAGCTTCAGTTTAATCCAACTTTTTTTGTTCTTGGTAAACGCATTTCTGTCACAACGTATGGCCCACACAATATTTATTTTTCGTATGCACAGAAAACTTTTTTTTTTTTAAATCAGACCTTTTGTTTTAAATAGGTATGAAAGGAATAGGCTAAGCAAATGGTTTTAAACCATCTGTTTGTATACATGATTCTCAGAATTAAATGGTAAATTGGTGTAACCTTGCCTTTTCAAAATGGAAGCAAACACAAAAAAGGATACGCTCACATCTACTACTAAGTCACTGAGATGCTTTCATGCAAAGTGGAGGCACTAAACAAATCTGTTAGCATATATCAAGTTTGTGTAAACAGCATGAAAAAAGAATGTTAAAGGGAGGCCTGCTCTGGTCTTTTAGAACCACAGATAGGTTTGGTTTTCGGGATATTCACAATGAATACACAAATCTAAGGTATATTAATTGTGGATACCCTGAAAACCAGACCTGTTTGTGCCTTGAAAATTGGAATTGACCATCCTTGGAGTATTATGTTTTTAGATTTTTATTTACCTCTTTATGTATGAATTTATTTTACATTTTTTTTATATCGCTTTTCCCCAGTAACATAATATATGATGACAGATAAAGACCAGTATGGTCCATCTAGTCAGCCCAATAAGGTGGCTAGAGTAGGTGTGCTCACCGCTCTGTACAGGTCACCCCCTCTATGCCTTTGTTTAGGGTTGTACTTGCTGCTCTGTGTAGGTCATCCCTCTCTATTTGTTGTATAAAAGATAGTTACGTTTATTTTAATTTTATCCTCTTGCTATAAAGGGATCCGCTAGGTCTGTCCCATATCAAGAAGAGCGGGACCTAGGCGTGGTTGTGTCTGATGATCTTAAAGTAACTAAACAGGTAGAAAAGGCGACGTCAAAAGCTAGAAGGATGCTTGGGTGCATACGGAGAGGAATGGCTAGCAGAAAAAAGGAGGTGATAATGCCTCTGTATAAGTCTTTGGTGCGACCTCATTTGGAGTATAGTGTGCAATTCTGGAGACCGCACCTTAAAAAGGATGTGAACAGGATGGAGTCGGTGCAGAGGGTGGCTACTAAAATGATTAGTGGTCTTCATTATAAAGCATATGAGGACAGACTGAAGGATCTTAATATGTACACCTTAGAGGAAAGGCGGGACAGAGGTGATATGATTGAGATGTTTAAATACATCCGTGGCATAAATGTTCAGGAAGAGAGCCTCTTTCAATTGAAAGCAAGTTCTGCTATGAGGGGACATGGGATGAGGGTGAAGGGAGATAGATTCAGGAGTGATATGCGGAAATATTTCTTTACGGAAAGAATAGTGGATCCGTGGAATAGTCTCCCAGTGGAGGTGGTAGAGATGAGGACAGTAACTGAATTCAAAAAAGCATGGGACAAACACAGATGATCTCTAAAGGTAAAAAGTGGACTGTTGTAGTTGTTATGGAAGACAGACTAGATAGGCCATGTGGTCTTTTTTTGTCATCATATTTCTATGTTTCTATGTTGAATTCCGTCACTGTACTTGTCCCCACCACCTCCATCATGAGGGCATTCCAAGCATCCACCATCCTTTCAGTGAAAAAGTATTTCCTGACATTGCTTTTAAGTTTACCTTTTTGTAGTTTCATTTTATGCCCCCTAGATTTACACCTTCCCTTTCTTTGAAAAGGTTTGTTTGTTCATTAATATCCTTTATTTGAATGTCCATATCACATCTTTCATGTCCCTCCTCTTCTTTAGGGTATATATATTTAGGTCTTCAAGTCTCTTCTCATATGTCTTTTGGTCGCCTTCCTCTGAACCATTTCAAGTCTTTTTATATCTTAGTGAGATATGGTCTCAAACTGAACACAGTACTTCAAATGAGGCCTCACCAATGACTTGTACAGGGGCATTAGTACCTCTTCCTCCTTTCTGCTAGTTATTCCTTGCTGTATGCAACCCAGCATCCTTCTGGCTTTGGCTACATTCTTGTCACATTGTTTTGCCACCTTGAGATCCTAAGTCACTAGCACTCCGAGGTCCTTCTGGTCCATGGACACCAACCCTTCCCCCAGTCGCATACAATTCCTTTGGATTTCCCAAGTGTATGACTCTGCACTTCTTTGCATTAAATATTAACTGCCAAGCATTAGACCATTCCTCCAGTTTTTGTAGATCTTTCCTCATGTTGTCCATTCTCTGAGGAGTCCACTCTTGCAAATTTTCATGTCATCTGCAAAAAGGCAGACTTTTCCCTTCAGTCCTTCAGTAAAAGCACTCACAAATACATTGAATAGTACCAGTCCCTGGACCGATCCATGGGGCACACCACTACTCACCTTTTTTTTTTCTCTAAGTGAGTTCCGTTTACCACCACCTTTTGTTATCTGTCAGTCAACCAATTTCTGATCCAGTTCACTACCTTGGAACCCATCCTCAGGCTGCTCAGTTTATTGATAAGTCTCCTGTGAGGAACAGCATCAAAGGTTTTGCTGAAATCTAGGTAGATCACATCCATCGTATGCCCTTGATCTAGTTCTCTGGTCATCCAGTCAGTGAACTCACAAATTTGTTTGGCATCATGGTCCTTTGGTAAAACCATGTTGCCTCGGATCATGCAACCCATTGGTTTCTAGAAAGTCCACCTAATCTCTTTCAGGAGTGTCTCCATTATTTTCCTGCCGCCAAGGTAAGGCTTACCGGCCTATAGTTTGTCATCTCTTTCATATTACTACTTTTATGAAGAGGTGCCACATCAGCCTTCTCCAATCCTGTGGAACCTCTTCTGTCTGCAAGGGTTTATTAAGAACATTTTTTAAAGGTCCTGCCAGAACATCTCTGAGCCCTTTCAGTATCCTAGGATGTATCCCATCCAGTCCCATGGTCTTGTACACTTTCACTTTTTCATGCTGTTCAAAAATATAATAATCTGTGAATGGTGCGGTAAATACTCCATTCCCATTTGTATATTTGTTAATCATAAGTGGTCCGTCTCCAGGATTTTCTTTAGTGAATACAGAATAGAAGATTTTGGGGTATGTTTACTAAAGGGCAGTAACGTTACTGGCATTAAGTGCAGTGGCAATGTTACCAACGCCATATAAGGAAGTGGGTGTACCAGCGTTAAGGTAGCAATGGCTGTTTAACGTGTGGTAAAGGGCGCCTTGGCCAGTTATCGCACGTTAAGGCTGAAAACAAGGCACGTTAAGGCTGACAAGGCGCCTTATAAGGTGCCTTAACCTAAGGTACTGTATAAGGTGCCCTAAGGATGTTGAGGTGACCCAAGATATGGTGCCCTAAGGGCAGTAAGGTGCCCCAAGTTGACAAGCATGAAATGTAAGGCCAAAAAACAGATGTAACCCTAACACTGCACAGAACACCAAGGAAAGGCAATGGACAAGTGATGGAAGGAAGGAGAGGTGGGAGCTGATGGACCTGCCAAATCTGCGTGCAGCCTATGTGGCAGCCTGTAAAATGGACAAACATATCAGAGGCAGCTGTACTGATGCACAGGGTGTTGGCAATGTAAAGTACTACAATGACAGTGGGTGGCAGAGAATGGGAATACGTGTCCTCCAGTGGAGGTAGAGGTGGCAAGATATTTGCAATGATAGGAGGACAGAGGAGTAGTAGTGCCATGCAGAGCAGAAACAGGAGAGGCAAGCATGAAGAGCCGCAATGCAGAGAAGGGTACCAGTGCAGGACATGGGGTAGCAGCCTGCACATGAAGACAGTTTTCTACACAGCTGACAGACGCAGATAGACAGACAAAAGGATGACTGGCAACTGTGATTTATTTATTTATTTATTTATTTACGGTCTCTTCTATACCGCACTATTCAGCATCAGCGCGGTTTACATGGAACAAAAATGCTCAGTACAGATAACATGTATGAGTTTACAGATAACATGTATGAGTTTACAGATAACAGGGTAAGAAACTTGGATAACAGGGGTAACTATTTACAACATTTGCTACATAATCTTGGATAACAGTGGTAAACTATTTACAAATATTGTTACATAGAGTCATATGGTAGGGATTCAGTAGATACAAATGAACCACTAAGAGTTAGAGAAACTTTCATGGCATGTTGTTGGGAAACCATATATTTCTTAGCGGATTGGCTCTCTATCTCAGTGAGTTGGCTTTCAATAGCCCGGATATCTGGAGGTAATGCGTTCCAGCATCTTGGTGCGCTGATGCTAAACGCCCTATTGGCTGTAGATGCTGTGCAAACTGTTAATGCTTTCGGTACTTTTAGGGTGTTTGTCGCTGCGGATCTCCTCGCTCTGTTAGGAGATGTGATGTGGATGAGGGCAGTTATTGATTCCGGGGAGAGCTTGTGAAGAGCTTTAAAAGTGAGTAACAGAGTCTTGAACACTATTCTAGCCTGGATAGGTAGCCAATGTAGTTGTATCAGCAGAGGTGTAACGTGGTCACTTCTGGAGGCTCCGTGGATGACCCTTGCTGCAGCGTTCATGGCGAGCTGCAGAGGGTGTAAGGTGGATAGGGGCAGGCCTTGAAGGATGGCATTGGCGTAGTCAAAATGAGGTATGATCAACGCCTGGTATATAGTCCTGAAGTCATTCGGTTCAAGCATGGATCGTAGATGCCTAAGTGATCGGATCTTATAGTATACTGCCCTGACTGTATTCGCTATGTGGGCTTTCATGTCCAGGCGTTGATCCAAGGTGACTCCGAGGTAGCGTATTGATGGTTTAGAATGTAATTCTGCATCTTTTACTTTAAGGAATTGTGGTGGTGTGAAGTTAGGGTTCCTCGTAATGAAGAGTACTTCCGTTTTCTTATGCTGTATTCGGAGGTTTTGGGAGAAAAGCCAGTCAGAAATTGCGTTGAAACAGCTCGTCAGTGGAGAGAGGTCTAGATGTTCCGTAGAGAAGGGTATGTACAGCAGGACATCATCAGCGTATAACATGCAGTCCACATTGAAGGATCGGATGATCTTGCAAATTGGCTGCATGTAAATGTTAAACAGGAGGGCTGAAAGGGAGGATCCTTGTGGGACTCCCTGATTTTGGTGGAAAGGTTCCGATGTCATGCCTCCAGAACGCACATGTTGCCATCTTCCAGACAGGTAAGATCTGCACCATTCAAGCGCTCTTCCAGTAATGCCTTTCTCAATTAGTCGACCTATGAGAAGTTCGTGACTTACTGAATCAAAGGCTGCAGCGATGTCCAGAAAGATGAGAGCAAATCCTTGATGGATGTCATCAATGCCAGTGGTTATCTTGCAGAAGAGGGTGGTAAGAAGAGTTTCCACTCCATGGGATTCTCTAAAACCATGCTGGCAGGGGTCTAATGGTGCGGCAGTGTCAACGTGATCTTGTAGTTGTCGTTGTACCTCTTTTTCGATGATCTTCGCAAGTAGAGGTATACTGGATATAGGTCTGTATGATTCTACTTTTTGGGGGTCAAGTTTGCAGTTTTTCAAAAGAGGTCTGATAGAGGTGCGCTTAAGAGCTGAGGGGAAGGAACCTGTTGTGAAGGAGAGGTTAATTATATTGGATAGTATTGGGCTGAAGTGGCTGCGGAGCTCCTTGATCCAGAAGGCTGGGCATGGATCGGACTGAGATGTGGAGGTGTTAAGGGCCATAATAGTGTCTTCAATTCCATTCTTGGTTGGGGTAGAGAATACAGTTAGAGCTGCAGGGTAGTCTCGATGAGGGTATTATGTGCTGGCAGCACAGATCTGCAGAGATATGACTGTCACAGGAATGAAAAGGACTTGCCTCGGACAGGCCTAATAAAATGAGACCACTGAGGGATTGAACCCATGACCTCTGCCTAGGAAGTCAGTGTATTAACCAGTGGGCTATATCTCTATGGCTTTTGTCTCAGCAATGGCTGGCTACAGAAAGACTGCAGGTCACCGCACAAAATGTCTGCTGTGTTTACCAGGATAGGGTAAACCCACCAGTACTCATGATGCAATGCACATGCAGAACAGCAGTCTACATCTGATCACCAGATGGAGTATGCACCTCTCCAGCACCTCAGGTTGGTAGGAGGAACTGACGGTGTGTGATACTGGCAGAGTAGCTACAGACAATACCATTGTGTGGGTTCTGTGCTCACCCTGAGGGCGAGGTGGGGCGTCCAGCACCAGGTCCGCAGGACCCGGCTTGGTTGAGAGGTTTTGCTGCAGGTCCCTATCAGTGCCAGTGTGTGATAGGTATTCCTTGCAGACACACCTAGGATAATCCTGTGTCCATCTGTGTTCCTCAGTCACGTCTAGCCCTTCTGGACCATGATGCACCCAGAATAGTGCATATCCAGTATGGTTGCCATGGTCACCAGTTATAAGAGCAGGGGAGTGTCGGGACTCACATGTGGATTATGTAGCACCACCTACCAAACTGCCCTCTCTGGGTCAAGGTGGTGGACAGCTTCTGCCCCCAACAGACCCACACTCTACATCTTTGCAATGGTGGCAGTAGAGGGACATGATGAAGGGCTGTGGGACCAGCAACCCTTGTCCTGCTGGCGAAGGGGTGCTGTCCAGGACAGTTGATGCAGATCTGTACCTGTCACAAGGGCACTGGCAGACAGGCAGTAGGCCTGGAAAAGCTCAGCTGCCCCGCCACCCCCCCACCCCCATTGCACATTGGCAGGCTAACGCTGGAAACAGTGTAAGCATTGTGGGCCCAGTGAGGTGTAGGCAGCCACAAAACAATGGCTAGACATACACACACTTCCACTCCTATTTCAGCATTGTGCAAAGATAGGGGTGGTTGGCAGCCCTGCCCTCCACACTAGTCCTGAGCACAGTGCAGGCATTGCTAAGGTATGCAGGTGCTAGTAGTAGTGCGTTGGTGGTAACTGCTGCTCCGTGCCGGACCCAACAGCTTGACTCTCCATGAGGCTTTGGATAGTGGAGCCTATGGGTGTGGGTGTTTGTGCCCCTGTTGGCCAATGCTCTAGGGAGTGCACATGTTTATGTTGTATGTGCTATGTAGAGTAAAATGTAGGGACATGGTCTGCAGGAGCTAATGCTGGGACCTGAACCTGTGATCTTCTGCCCCAGGACACACTGGCTGTGTGTACTGCACCATACCGTTGCCACAGAGGCAGGTCAATCCCTGGAGATACCATGACTGTTCATCAGACAGACCTTGTCTGTTGCACTGCACGCCACCCACCTGAACAGGGCTTGGCCTTGGTCTGCTGTGGGCAGATGCCACTGCCCCCTCCACCACCAGCACCCCTCCCCCACCATGCTGACATGCCCATATGCCAGTGATGCTGGTGGTGATCAGTCCCAGGCCATCCAATGTGTAGGTAAGCGGCTGCCTAGGGTGTAGGGTCTGGGGTAGGTGTGTCTACATAGGCATCCACACTCCCCCCCCCCCTCCCCCGGCACCGCCTGCCAATGTTATGTGCCTGCCATTCCGGGGGGAGACGGCTCGGGGGTGTCAGGTTGGTGATCTAGCCACTATTGTCTAGGATGGACCTGGTAAATGTAGGTAGATTGTGTAATGCCAGCAGACTGTGGACAGGCTAGAGCATGCAACTCTGGTATGGTGTACCCGGTTTGGCCTACTGGGTGTAGATAGTTTCAGTCAATGTGTGGTCAGACCCTGCAATGCCTTCCTATGGGCTGCAGCAAAAGGTGTTCATTTACCTGGGTTTCTGACCTGTTTGGGACGCATCCTGGGGGAGATCTGTAGACTCTTGTTTGAGTGGTCCCCAGATGTGCACTGATTGCCCTATTACAGTCAATTGTGGTACTTGTGTGACCTTTGGGGTACCTGCTGGGTAATGTCCCCTGGATGGGACACTGTGAGACACAGACTCCTGGGCATGTTTGACCTTGGTCAGTTACTGTCTTACTGATTTCCAGTTTCTACGTTCCTATGTGCCACCTAGCCATCTGCCTAGTCCACCCTATGCCCCATTTGCAGCATCACCATAGTGCCCTTTCATACTTAGGCACTACGTTGCTGCTGCACATGTAGCACTAATATCACTTTTGTTGGGCTCCCTGTCTGTGCTGTACATTGCTGACACTGAAATGATCTCTCTTTCCTGCAAATGTGCATTTACCGACAGGTTTTCAATCGCGATACTGTTCCAGCGTTAATGTTACAGCGTTAGTGTAGCAGGGGCCTCTCCCCGCTCACTCCCCACCCACTCCCCGCCCATTGACCCCTTCTCTTTGCCTTCTCTCCGCCCTCCGGGACAGTTACCGCTGCCAGTAACGTTAACGCACGTTAACGTTACTGATGCTACGTTACCGCACTTTAGTAAACATACCCCTTTGGGGTATGTTTACTAAACTGCGGTAATGTTACTCGTGGTAAGCTCCCCGGTAATGTTTCGGATGCCCATATAAATGAGTGGGCGGTTCATCGTTACGGAAAGCCATGTCAGTAAATGCATGTTACAAGGCGCCTTAGCTAATGCGCGTTACAAGGCACCTTATAAGGGCACCTTACAAGGGCTCCTTATGCTAGGTGCCGTATTAGGCACCCCTGGACAAGGCACCTCAGAAGGCACCCTGGGTTATGGTACCATAGGTTAAGGTGCCCTAACAATGTTACGGTGCCCCGGGTTAGTGTGCCCTAAGGGCTGCAAGGTGCTGCAGGTTGACATACATGACCTGTGAGGCATAGAAGCAGATGTAACCCTAACACTGGACAGAGCACCGAGGAAAGGCAATAAACAGGCGATTGAAGGAGGGAGAGCTGGGAGCTGCTGGACCTGCTACATCTGTGGGCATCCTATGTGGCTGCCAGTGATGTTGACAAACATGTTAGGGGCAGCTGTACCACGGCGCGGGGTGTTGGCAATGTAAAGTACTGGAAACACAGTGAGTGGCAGATGATGGGAATACGTGTCCCCCAGTGGAGGCAGAGGTGACAGGATAGTTACAATGATGGGTGGACAGAGGAGCGGTGGTGCAATGCAGATCAGACAAAGGCGAGGCAAGCACGAAGAGACACAATGCAGGAAAGAGTACCAGTGCAAGACATGTGGAAGCCTGCACAGGAAGACAGGACTCTACACAGCTGATAGACGCAGATAGATGGACTGAAGGGTTGTTGGCAACTGTGGTGAGGGTATTATGGGCTGGCAGCACAGATCTGCAAAGATATGACTGTTATAGGCATGCAAAATATTTGGGTTGGACAGACATGAAAGGAGGGAACAATGAGAAATTGAACCCATGACCTATGACTTGTTGCACAGCACTGGCTGGGTACAGAAGGACTGCAGGTCACTGCACAGACTGTCTGCTCTGTGTGCCAGGATAGGGTACACACACCGGTAACCATGATGCACTGCATATGCAGATCAGTGGTCAACATCTGTTCAGCAGATGGGGTATGCACCCTCCCCAGCACCTCAGCTTGGTAGGTGGAACTCACCCTGTGTGATACTGGCACAGAGTAGCTACAGACCATGACATTGTGCGGGTTCAGTGCTCACCCTGAGGGTGAGATGGGGTGCCCAGCACTAGGTCCACAGTACCCGGGTTGGTTGAGATAGGCTTTGCTGCAAATCCCCATCATTGCCAGTGTGTGGTAGATATTCCTTGCATTCACACCTAGGATAATCCTGTGTCCATCTGTATTCCACAGTCACGTTTAGTCCCTATGGTCACTTGTTACAAGAGCAGGACGGTGTCTGGACTCACATGTGGATTATGCAGCAGCACCACCTAACAAACCGCCCTTTCTGGGTCAAGGTGGTGTACAGGATCTGCCCCGAACAGACCCACACTCTACATCTTTGCAATGGTGGCAGTGGAGGGACATGCTGAGGGGCTGTGGGACCAGCAACACCAGGCCTGCTGGCAAAAGGGGGCTGTCTGGGGCAGTTGATGCAGATCCATACATTTTACAGGGGCACTGGCAGACAGGTAGTAAGCCTGGAGACACACAGCTGCCCCCCACCATGATCTGACATTTACCAACAGAGGGCACAGTCAGTCTGCACCTGCTGCACCCTGCAAGGTGTTCCAGCCATGCACATGCTAACTACAGACAGTCCATAGTGCATGCTCCCAGAGGAACTAGGTACACCCAGAAGTGGAATGTGAGCATAGACACCAAGCAAGTATCTCAGTGATTGGGCCCCAGAACAGGGACCACACAGATATCACTAGAAACAGATAGTGTATGTGGGAACTTAGACATGCCATGGTCACTGCTCAGTCAGGGTGAGAGTGATCTCCCAGCATGACATGCTGTGGCCACCCTGTCCATGCAGGTTGTGGTCAGGAACTACAATGTTCCAGCCCTTGCCCTACATCCTGTGCAGATGCATCCTGCCCAGTCCACCCTGTCCGGCCCATATCCACAATACCATGCTCCTCATTATGCACATTGGCAGGCTAACACTGGAAACAGTGTGTGCATTGTGGGACCAGTGAGGTGTAGGCAGCCACTAAATAGTGGATAGACACACACACACTCCCACTCCTATTTCAGCATTGTGCAAAGATGGGGTGGTTGGCAGCCCTGCCCGCCACACTAGTCCTGAGCACAGTGCAGGCATTGCTAAGGTATGCAGGTGGTAGTATCATTGCCTTGGTGGTAACTGCTGTTCCGTGCCAGGCCCAACAGACTGACTCTCCATGGAGCTTTGGATAGTGGAGCCTGTGTGTGTGGATGTTTGTGCCCCTGTTGGCCGCTGCTTTGGGGATTCACATGTTGCTGATGTATCTGCATTGTAGGGTAAAATATAGGGATATGTTCTGCCAGATCCACAGCTGGGACCTGAACCTGTGACCTGCTCCTGGTCACACTGGCTGTGTATACTGCACCACACTGTTGCCACAGAGACACAGCAGTCCCTGGAGCTACCTGTACCTTTCTTCAGCCAGACCTTTTCTGTTGCACTGCACACCACGTACTGGCACAGGGCATGGCCTAGGTCGACTGCAGACAGGTGCCACTGCCCCCTCCAGCACGGACACCCCCCCCCCCCGCCATGCTGACATGACCATATGCTTCTGGTGCTGGTAGTTTGCAGTCCCAGGCCATCCACTGTGCAAATAGGCAGTTGCCTGGGGAGTGGGGTCTGGGGCGGGAGGCATACATGGACATCCTCACATCCCCCATCACCGCCTACCAATATTATGTTCCTTCCACATGGGGGAGGGATAGCTGGGGGGATGTCAGGTCAGTGCCCTGGCAACTATTGGCTAGGGTGGACCAGGTAGATGTAGGTGGATTGTGTTTGGCCTTGGTCAGCTGCTGTCTTGCTGATTTCCACTTTCTGTGTTCCTGTGTGCCACCTAGGTGACAGCCTAGTCCACCCTGTGCCCCAGCTGCCTCCACTACATGTCCCGCCTGCAGCCCCCTATGCCCCATTTGCACCATCGCCATTGTGGCCTTTCATACTTGGGCACTATGCTGTTGCTGCAAATGGATCACTACTATCACTTTTCTTGGGCTCCCTACCTATGTTGTACATTGCTGACGCTTAAATGGTTTCACCCTCCTGGAAATGTGCATCTAACGACAGGTTTTCAGTCCCGGTAATGTTCAGCCCTTAATTTGCCCACATTAGTGTAGCAGGAGCCTCTCCCCGTCCACTCCCCGCCCATTGACCCCTTCTCTCCGCCTTCTCTCCACCCTCTGCGGGACTTACCGCGGCAGGTGACGTTACCGCACGTTAGCTAACGCGTGTTACTTAACGCTTGTTAACGTAGCCGCTATTACGTTACCGCAGGTTAGCAAACATACCCCTTTTGGTTTAGCATTTTCGCTTTTTCAATGTCAGTTTCAACAAATCCATCCTCGGCAATTTTGAGTCTTGCAGTTCCACCTCTGATCTGCCTGTTCTCTCAAATATACCTGAAAAAAAATTTGTCTCCATGTTTCACATCTTTAGCCATCTTTTGTTCCACCTTTGCTTTTGCTATTCTTATTTCTCTTTGTCTCGTTTAGCTTTATCCTCTGTTCTCTTCTGATCTTCTGAATTTTGTGAAAGCTGTGTTTTTTGCCTTTACTTGTGCAGCCATATCTTTGGAGAACCATATAGGTTTCCTTTTCCCCTTGTTTTTATTTACTTTGCTTACATATACAGGGTGGCCCAAAAAAGTGAGAACATCTCGTAGCATATAAGTTATTTAAAAATTCAAAAAGACGGATGTAAACGATTGACAAATTTTAAAAAAAAAGATGGCGACTGGAAATTGTCAAAATAAAGACGTTGTTATATAGCTAAAAAAAGGAAATAAGTAAACTATTTAAGCTTTTAATTTACGAGATGTTCTCACTTTTTCTGGGCCACCCTGTATATCTTTTGCCCCTTTTATTGCCTCTGTTAGTTTAGCCCACTGCAATTCCATTTCCCTTATCTCCTTCCACCCTGCCAACTCCTCCTTCAGGAACTTGACCATTTTACTGAAGTCAGCGTTTTTGAAGTCCAGTACTTTGAACTTGCTGTGATTGGACTCTGCCTTGGCTTTTACCTCCAATCACACTGTGTGGTGATCACTGCTGTTCAAATGGACACCCACCCGGACATTCGAAACACTGTCTCCATTGGTGAGTACTAAATCCAACATCAAACTTTCCCTGGTTGGTTCCATCACCGGTTGTCTGAGCAATGCTTCTTGGAGCACACCCAAAATCTTTTTACTTCTTTCCAGATTTGCAGAAGGAATACTCCAATCCACATCTGGTAGATTATAGTCACCCAATACAATCACTTCTTCCTTCATGGCTACCTTTGCAATATCAGTGATCAAATCTCTATCCATTTCTTCTGTTTCATTTGAAGGCCTGTAGAGTACACCAGTGTGGATGATAGTACCATCTCCTCTTTCTAACACAATCCACAGCGCTTGCTCTTTTACCTGCATCCTCTGCATTTCAGTGGCTTTAGTATTGCTTTTGATATATAGGGGTACTCTTCCTCCTTTTTTGCTTTCTCTATCCTAAATAAATTGTAGCCAGCTATGCCTATATCCTATTCATGTGACTCGTTAACCATGTTTCTGTAATGGCGACAATGTCCAAGTGCATTTCCACCATTAGGGCTTCCAGACTGGGAACTTTGGCTAGACTTTGAGCATTTGTGCTCATTGCCTTCCAGCCATTGTTGGTTGGCTTGCTTGTATTTTGCATGGATTTTATTCCAGACAACTCTTCCTTCTTGTCATTGATGTGTGGGTTAATATGATGACTATTACCAATGTTACTGGGCCCGATACTCAGCGCTGGTGGCTAGGCGTGAGTACAGCACCTAGCCGCCAGCGCCGAACACTAAACCCAGATATTCAGTGTCAGAATCATATCTGGGGTCGCTGCACAGCCTCCGCTGCCACAGAAGCTAACCAGGCAGCAGCAATATTGAGCAATATTAGCTTTTGCTGTGCCTATCTTTACCCATAGGAGCTTACTGGGCAATGATGTAACATTGCCGCTGCCTGATTAGCAACTGGTACCACCCCTGGAACACCCATGACATGCCCCGATGGTACACAGTTAGCATCGGGGTGCATAGCAGCATTAATTGGGGATAACCGTGTTAGTGCCGCTGAATATCCCACTCAGCAGCATTTACGCAATTTACAGTGCTGTAAACCATGTAAATGCCTTTGAATATTGGGCCCATTATGTTTTTGCTGGGGGTGACTCCCTGAACTTGTTATCTTCCATCCATCATCCCCTTTCCCTAGTTTAATTGCTTGTCTACTGTCATGAAGTGGGTATCAATAAAGATGCAAACCTGAAAAGAAACCCTGTTTCTCAGAGAAATCTAGATGTGCAGTTACCGCAAGGCACAGCTAGAGGGGGCAGGAGTGATCATACAGGAGCTAATGAGCCTAAGAGAGCTAATGACTTGCACCTGGGAATGAGCCCGGGAGTTTCAAAGGAAAGATTCCTTTATAAGTAGAAGCTGAATGCTAGCAAAGGAGGAACACCTCTATTGAGAGGAAGGACATCTCTATTGAGGGGAAGGACACCTCTATTGAGAGGAACATCTCTACTGAGAGGAACACCTCAAAGGAGAGGACAGAGAGAAGGAACAGCTCAGAGGGAAGGAGCAGCTCTAAGAGAAGGAGAAGGACTTGGAGAAAGAATCCTACCTGAGCAAGCCCAAAGGAACAGAGTTTACAAAGGTGGAGTTCAGAAGGGCCAGGCTAAGCGAGCAGCTGTTCAGAGGGAGTTTGCTGGAGAAAGCACTAAGGCTAGAGAGTGTGCCACTCCCTGTTCCCGATTCAAAAGCAGAGAGACGTATCCAGATAACGAGAGAGATAGGTTTGGAGGAAAGCCTGCAGTCTCTGGGAAATACTAGTCAAGTTTTACCAGGCACCAAAGGAAAAGCAGTTTCTGACAAAGCTAAGTTCTTACTGAAGCACAAAGTTGAATCCACACCAGGTTTTACCAAGCTGCCAGGAAGCACAGCCCTGCCTAGAGCCTGTCGGCAGAGAACCTGTTGCAGGAGAAACGTTTCTGGGAGAGAAAGCTCCACGGATTCAAAACACAGAGGCTCCAGGTATGAAAGCTTTATTCATGATACTGAATGCTTAACTCCTAGAGGCACTGCTAAAACAAATACTCAGTTTGTAAGGAAGAAGAAACCAGGGTGGTTTCAGAAAATTCCCAGAGAACTTAACAGTCTTATTGGAGGCTAGAGCCTAGAGACACTTCACGTAGACCTGTAACAGACAGGGACAGTGACTACTCTGATGATGAATGTAGTGGAGCAGAACCCATGGAAATTGAATATATAAATGCTGTTCCCATTCTTCAACCAGAAGAGATGGATTGTGGTTTGTGCATGGCCACGAGCCTAGAATCCGTAGCTACTGTATAACTGAGAAGACGTTTGTTTAATTCTTATTGTGTTGGAATGAAGTGAATTCCTCTGATTAACCCTTGCACTAATTGTGGAGTTTAACAATTAGTCAGCTTGTTAATACTGGTACCTTTTGAAACAAAGGACATTCTTTTGATTTCTCAATGTCTTATTTGAACCCTTGCACAGACGGGGAATAAAGCCTTGTTTTCCCTACACTTAGTTTGATTATTGAGCTCTCATAGGAAGCTGGAAATAAGTAAGACCATTCGCCATTCGTGGACCTTACATTTCATCACGCTCCCTAAAATAATTTCTATCGTGAAGCATGCTCATACTTCGGATGGCCACCAGGGGATGCCCTCACGACACTACATATTGCCTGAATTTTTCACTTAGGATCCTTTTTCCTGCCACAGAGAGATGCAGTCAATCAACACAGTACAGCCTGTTTTTGTTCCATCTATTACCCTAGTTGCCTATATATCTAAATCCTTCTTGTTTACACCAGGTTTAGAGTTATGTATTAAAGTTGGTTATGTTATGCAGCCTGTCTTCCCCCTTAGCATGAATAGATAGAACTTCTGAGGATGCTATAGTGTTGACAATGGGTTTAAGTTTCTCTCCCAGAATCTGGAAATCCCTTTGTACTGCAGAGGTAGTGTTTCTAGCCAGGTCATTTGCACCTAAGTGGATGATTTTGGAATGCTTACTTTTCCTAAATTTAGGCCATTGAAAGCAGTGTAAGAAACTTAAAAACATCTGACATGTGAAGGCAGATTTTAGAAAGTGCATGGAGTTCAAAATGGAGACATTGAGATCAGGGCATACATAATTCTGTCAGTATTTTAGAAAAACTGTCAGACATGGCACCTTTTCTAAAATATATATAAGGAGGTGCTGGAGTGCACGTGTATTTGCTGATTCTCCAGGACCAAGCAGGAAGTCAGTCCTCACTTATGGGTGACGTCGGCGCCGACAGAGCCCTCGCGGAGCAATTTTCCCCAGCTTTCGCAGAAAGCCTTTGGGAATTGCAGCGCGCATGCGCGGTCCCCTTCCCGCCCAAGGGTGCCATCTTGCTCAGTCTTATTTTTTCCGCGGAGCCCTACAGACGTAGTTTGTGATCGCCGCTGAAAAAGTTGATTTCTTTCGTTTGTTTTTTCTCGGTTCGACGCCGTGTCTCTTTCCCGCCCGGCCTCGATACTCCAATATCGAGTTCGTTCTCTTTTTTTTTTTTTTTTTCAGTTTTTGTCCTTGTAACGGGCGTTCCCGCCACTTTTTTCTTTTTCCCTGGCAGCACGGTCCTTCGACCTCGCAGGGGCCCTTTTTCCCCCGATGGCTGCCAGCGGTTTTAAAAAGTGTGATCGCTGTACCAGACTTATGTCTCTTACCGACACACATGACTGCTGCTTCCGTTGCCTCGGACCCAATCATGACTCGGTGGGTTGTGGTCCGTGCAACAAAATATCCTCAAAGGCATTGAGGAGTCGGCAGTCACAAAAGGAACGAATCTTCTCTGACTCCGCGTCCGGTCGGGCCCGGACCTCGTCAGAGGCTTCGACGTCTCGTGACTCCGGCCCCGAGCATCGTCTGAGTTCCTCTGAGCGGGGGTCTCCCGGCCGGGAACATCGTCTGAAGAGGAAACCCGCGAGGGTGGCATCGGAGGACGCTCCTGGTCCCTCGAGGGCCAGGTCGCATAGCCCCGCCAGCCGCCCCGGGTCCTCGGAGGCGGAGAGGTCGTCGAAGCATCCTCATCTCGAAGTGGAGTCTCCTGGACCCATGAGTACTGTAGTCCTCATGGACTCACCTCCCAGGGAACCGACGTCGGGCCCGACGCCGTCGGGGCCCGAGTCGGGGGCTGCTGGGTCTTCTGAGTTTGGTCTCAGATTGACGGCCTTGGAGTGCAGTATCGCTGCCTTCATGGACCAGCAGCGGGCATTGATGGCCGGCATCGCCAGTGCATCTGCCCCGACCACCGGGACGTCGACGTCCAAGTCGACCCCGGAGGCCGAGCCGATCCTCGAGTCCATACGAGCTCGAGTCGATCCTCGGCCAAGGTCTCCCTCGGCCTCCCGTTCGGGACCGAGGTCGTCGACGCTGGCCTCGGCGTCGGGGCGGAGGTCCTCGGCCCTTGCCCGCATGGAGCCACTCGATTCCTCCACGGAGGAGTCGGGCTGGGACACGGAGGAGGACGAGTCACCCGGTTCTTTTCAGACTCGGTGCGTCCCCTCCGACTCGCCTGAGTCGGAGCCTCGGAGACGGTCCCCCCCCGGAGGATACCCGGTTCTCTGATTTCGTGAGGGACATGGCCAAGGCTTTGGCCTTCCCTGCGGATCCGGAGGAGGAGCCGAAGAGCCGAAGAGCTCGAGGCCCTCCAGTATGACTCTCCCCCGAAGGAGGCCTTTACTGTGCCGGTTCCTCCGATGCTGGAGCGGCTGCTCTTCCGCATGTGGGAGAGCCCGGCCTCGACGCCGGTGTTAAGCAAGCGGGTCGATTCCATGTATCGAGTCCGCAAGAGCCCCGGGTTCCAGAAGGCACAACTGCCGCACCATTCCATGGTGGTGGAATCGGCCATGCATCGACTTAAGAGTCAGAAGATGCACTCCTCGGTGCCTCTGGGTAAGGAGGCCCGGAACCTGGATGCCCTCGGTAGGAAGTGCTTCCAGGGCTCTATGCTTGCTTGCCAGAAATACCAGCTTTATATGGGCATGTATCTTCGAGACCTGGCAAAGGAAATTGCCGGGTTCTCTGCTGGTCTCTCCGAGGAACCTTTGCAGAGGTTCCAGGCCTTGGCCACTGGTATTCGAGAGTGCTCGAAGTTTATTTCTCGAGCAGCCTACGATGGCTTCGAAGCATCGGCTCGAGTAGCCGGAGCCGGCATTGGTGCTCGCCGTCAGGCTTGGCTTCAGTCATCCGACCTCGAGCCATGGGTGCAGGACAAGTTGGTCGATGTCCCCTGCAGAGGTGAAAACCTCTTTGGCAAGCCCATGGCTGATAAGGCGGCAGAACTCGAGTCCGAGACTCTCACCAGAACTCGCTTATCCAGAAAGACCTCTGCCCCTTCACAGAAGAGGAAGGGCTCGGGGAAAAAGCCCTTTTACCCGAGGAAGGTGTCTGCCTATAAACAGCACCACCCACAATATCAAGCCTCAGCAGCTCCCCATCAGGGCCAGCAGGCTAAGGGACAGGGCAATGGGTCCTGTAGGCAGAAGGCCCCCAAGCCCACTACACAGGCCCCTGCTCAGCAGGGTGGAGGATTTTGACTATGCCGGCATAGCCTCTCCCCCTCCGCGACTTTCGCTCAGCACGGGCGGCTGGCTGACCCACTTTGCCCACAGGTGGTCAGCCATAACATCCGATTCCTGGGTGCTGCAGGTGGTTCAAAAGGGCTACCTCTTACATTTTCACCAGGTACCTCCTCCCTACTTTCCAGGGGAGCCTCCAAGACCCCCTCTGCACAGGGACTTACTCCTTCAGGAGCTGCAAAGTCTGCTCCAGGAACAGGCTGTGGAGCCAGTGCCCCCAGTACTTGTGGGGTCACGGGTTTTTTTATTCGAGGTACTTCCTGGTTCTGAAAAGAACAGGAGGCCTCAGACCCATCCTGGACTTGCGCAACCTCAACAAGTTCCTGCAGCGGGAAAAGTTCAAGATGCTTACCCTTGGAATCCTACTGCCCTACCTCCGGCAGGGAGATTGGCTATGCTCCTTGGATCTAAAGGATGCTTACACTCACATCCTTATTCATCCGGACCACCGGCAATATCTGAGATTTGTGGTGGCAGGGAATCATTACCAGTACCGCGTACTGCCCTTTGGCCTCTCCTCCGCTCCCAGGGTGTTCACGAAATGCCTGGCAGTGGTGGCAGCCTTCCTGAGGCTTCAAGGCCTCTTCGTCTTCCCCTACCTGGACGACTGGCTCATCCGGGCACAGTCTTCCCTAGAGGTCACTCAGGCCACTCAACGCACAGTGGCTCTGCTTCAGCACTTGGGCTTCGTCATAAACTTCAAAAAGTCCACTTTGCTCCCCTCTCAGTATCTCGAATTCATAGGAGCACAGCTGGATACTCTGCAGGCTCGGGCCTTCTTACCCCTGGAACGGGCCAACAGGCTCATAGCTCTGGCCGGCAGGTTCCACAGCGCGTCACCGGCCTCTGCCAGACGATTCCTGCAACTGCTCGGTCACATGGCCTCCACGGTCCATGTCACTCCGAATGCCGTCTGCATATACGACCTGCTCAGTGGAGCCTTCGCACTCAATGGCATCAGGCCACAGGGAGACTGACGGACTTAATACAGATCTCCGACTGCCTGGTCTCCTCTCTGCAGTGGTGGCTTCACCTGCCCAATCTGGTACTTGGCATGACTTTTCAGTCTCCTCCACCTTCCCAAGTGCTCACGACGGATGCCTCTCTCCTAGGATGGGGAGCGCATTGCCAAGGAACATGCACTCAAGGCCTTTGGACACCTTGGGAGGCTGTTCAGCAGATAAACTTCCTGGAGAAGCAGGCGATCCACCTAGCTCTGCGGACCTTCTCTCACCTCACTTCTCGTCGGTCTGTACTGGTGCAGACGGACAATCAGGTCGCCATGTTCTACGTGAACAAACAGGGGGGCACGGGCTCCCTCCTATGTCAGGAGGCTCGGAGACTGTGCTCTTGGGCAGTCGACCACGACATCCTCCTCAAGGCTGTTTTACCTGCCCGGGCAGGACAATTGCCTAGCCGACAAACTGAGCCGGATTCTGCAGCCGCACGAATGGAGGTTGAACCCCGTAGTGGTCCAACGGATCTTCCGCCGGTGGGGCCTCCCCACCGTGGATCTCTTTGCCAGTCCCCTAAACCGGCAACTTCCCAGGTTCTGCTCCCGGCACCCGCATTCTCTCAGAGTAGCGCCGGATGCTTTCCTCATTTCGTGGTCCACGGGCCTACTGTATGCCTTTCCTCCCATGCCACTTGTGTCCCGGACACTGTTCAAAATTGTCCAGGACAGGGCCTCCATGATCCTGGTAGCGCCCAGGTGGCCGAGACAACCCTAGTTCCCTCTACTCCTACAACTAGCGGTGGACACCCCTCTTCCTTTGGGGTTTCAGCCCGATCTCCTGACCCAGGATCAGGGTACTCTCCTCCACCCCAACCTCCGAGCCCTTCATCTGATGGCCTGGCTGCTGAAAGGGTAGTCCTAGCTCCGCTCTTATTTCCTCCGGAGGTGGAAGCTGTCGTTCTGGCGTCTCGGCGACCTTCCACCCGGAAATCTTACGCCCTTAAATGGCGTCACTTCTCGGTCTGGTGTTCTCAGCGCTCTGAGGACCCCTTCGCCTGCTTAGTATCGGTGGTACTGCAATATTTGCTTCACCTCTCCGATCTAGGCCTCAAATCCAACTCTGTCAGGGTCCACCTCAGTGCTCTCTCTGCACATCATTCGCCGGTGGAGGGCCAGCCTCTTTCTGCGCACCCCCTGGTGGCACGTTTTCTCAAGGGCCTTCTTCTGCTTAAGCCCCCGTTGCGCCCTCCAGCTCCTGACTGGGATCTCAATGTGGTCTTGCAAAGGCTTACCTGTCCGCCTTTTGAGCCCATGGCTACCTGTCCTCTTCATTTCCTCTCCTGGAAAACTCTCTTCTTGGTAGCCCTTACATCCGCTAGGCGCGTTAGTGAACTACAGGCCCTAGTGTCGGAGCCCCCTTACACTAGGTTCTACAAGAATAGGGTGGTCTTACGGACTCACCCTAAGTTTCTTCCGAAGGTGGTCCCCTCTTTTCACATCAATCAAGAGGTGGTTCTTCCGACCTTCTTTCCCAGACCGCATACCAGCCGAGCTGAAACTGTTCTGCATACCCTGGACTGTATAAGAGCCTTATCCTTCTACCTTGACCATACGCGTGAGCATCGAAAGGCTGTCCAGCTTTTCGTCTCTTTTGACCCCAATTGGTTGGGGGTACCCGTCTCTAAGCGTACTCTGTCCGTCTGGGTAGCTGACTGTATCGCCTGGGCTTATGGAGCAGCCGGCCTCTCCTTAGAGAGTCGAGTCACGGCTCACCGTGTCAGGGCGAAGGCTGCGTCAGTAGCTCACCTCCGCTCTGTTCCGTTGGCGGACATCTGCCGGGCCGCTACTTGGTCTTCTAGCCAGACGTTTGCGGCTCATTACTGCCTGGAGAGGGAGTCCCGCAGGGACAGTGCTTTCGGACAGGCAGTTCTCCACAATCTCTTTGAGGTCTAAGCAACTCCTACCCTCCGGCCCTGGTGTTGGGCTACCGGCCGGATTTGTATTCAGAGAAGATTCCTTCCTTCTGTACTGTTGAGCTTGAGGGAGCTCATTTTTCGGTTGAAGTCTCCGGTAGCCTTGAGCTCGGGAGTCCCATAAGTGAGGACTGACTTCCTGCTTGGTCCTGGAGAAAGAGTAGTTAATCACCTGTAACAGGTGTTCTCCAGGAGCAGCAGGAATCAGTCCTCACTACCCTCCCTCCTCCCCTTGGAGTTGCAGTCATTCTTTTTGCTAACTTTTTTGCTGTCTCTTCGCTATGTCATCAGACTGAGCAAGATGGCACCCTTGGGCGGGAAGGGGACTGCGCATGCGCGCTGCAATTCCCAAAGGCTTTCTGCGAAAGCTGGGGAAAATTGCTCCGCGAGGGCTCCGTCGGCGCCGACGTCACCCATAAGTGAGGATTGATTCCTGCTGCTCCTGGAGAACACCTGTTACAGGTGAGTAACTACTCTTACTTTGAGCCAGAGGAGCCGTTTTACAAATCTACACTGGAGAAAATCAACTGAGGCTACATATTTATTTAAGCTTATATACTGCATATCCAAATTGCTCCAAGAGGTGTATAAAGATAAAATCACAGTTTATAACACAATTATACGTACTCCTCCCTATTTCCACTGCTCGCAACCTTGGGGTTGTCTTTGACTCCTCTCGCTCCTTCTCCACACACATCCATCTGATAGCTAAAACCTGACGTTTTTCTCTATAACATCAACAAAATCCTCCCATTCCTTTCTGAACACACTACTAAGACACTTATTTATTTATTTTATTTATTTATTTTTTTACATTCTCTTATACCACGCTATTCTGCATCAGTGCGGTTTACATTGAACAAACTGAAATTACATTGAACAGGGCATTATAACATGGAGATAACTATTTTACAGGGAACATGGGCTATGGGGGGTTAAGTGGCTTGCCCAAGACCACAATGAGCACCTGTGGGACTAGAAACCCCAGTCCTTCCGGCCCAAGGTTGCTGTCCTCTAGTGGGATTTGAGCCCCCGACCTTCTAGCCTGAAGTACCTTGCCCCAACCACTAGGCCACTCCTCCACTTATCCACTCCTTAATCACTTCCCATCTTGACTACTGCAACCTACTCCTTGCTGGTCTCCCTTTGAATCATCTCTCTCCCCTTCAATCTGTTCAACACTCTGCTGTGTGGCTAATCTTCCGCTAGCCTCATCCATGCTCATATTACCCCTCTTCTCAAGTCACTTCATTGGCTCCCTATCTGTTTCCACATCCATTTTAAATGTCTCCTTCTGACCTATAAACAAATGCATTCACTCTGCAGCTCCTCACTACCTTTCTTCTCTTATCTCTCCATACACCCCCCTCTCGGGAACTCCGCTCTTCTGGCATATTGCTTCTATCTATCGGTGGTTCTCTTTATGTGAGATTGCATGGTGAGGAGCTGGTCCATGGTGATTCCTAGGTATTTGATCTCTTTTTTTTTACTGTTATGGGCCTTTGTTGTATGTTGATTGATTGTGGTGGGAAGAATGAGGTATGTCTTGTGACAAAGTGTGTCTCTGTCTTCTTGTAGTTTATAGATAGGTGGTTGTTGCTGAGCCAGGTGATCATATCTTCCACACACGATGTTATGGTTGAACAGTCAGGATTAATTATTTGTTAGCATATAGTCTGTAGTGAATTCTGTGGTTTTTTTTGATGATCTCACAAATGTGCTGTATGTAGATGTTAAATAAAAGCATTGTGAGTGATGAGCTTTGTGGTACTCCTTGATGTATGGGAAAAGGTGTAGATCTGTTAGTTTCTCATTTGACTGTTGCCAGTTACTGAGGTAGGATTAAATCCAAGCTAATGTATTGTTATGTAGGCCATTGTCTTGCAGATATCACAGCATGATGCTATGGGAAATAGTATCAAAGGCAGAAGATATGTCCATGAATATGAGGATAAATCCCTTTTAAATGTTATCTATTCCTCTGAGACTTTCAAATCATGATGATAGAAGAGTCTCTGTGCCATGGTTGGGTCTGAACCCATGTTGATGTGAGTCCAATAATGCATGTTGGTCTATGTAGTCTTGTAGTTGCCTTTGAACCACTTTTTCTACGATTTTAGCGATACATAGCAAGCTGGAAATGGTCGGTATGCATCTGGGTCATTTTTGTTGAGGGACGTATCTTTGAGTATAGGTCGTATGGTAGCTTGTTTGAGTGATGTTGGCATATATCCTTGGGTGAGAGATCAGGTTGTCATTCTGTGAATGAAATGTTTGAGGAGTTCTTTCATTGACTCTATCCATGCAACAGGACATGGGTCTGCAGGTGATGTGGTAGTATTAAGAGAGGATATGATGTCTTCTATTTGCTGGGGAGATAGGGTACTGAATGTTCCCCATTTTCCTTTGTAGGCTGAATCCTGGGGTAGGTATGTTTCTGGTCATCATGACTATCTGGTTCTGTTTAGCGTGTTTGTTTCTTAGGTAGTTTGCTATGTTTTGAGGGTGTATTTCAGGAGTGTTATTTTTTAGTGGGTCTCCAGTAAGTGTCTGCATGATATTGAATAGTTCTCTTGGTTTGTTAGCTGATTGCATTCTGAGATTTGTATGGTGCTGTTTACATCTATCAATTGTTTTGTTGTATTCCAGCCGTAGGATTTTGTATTGATGTAGAATGTTTGGGGCTTCTGTTTGTCTCCATTTTCTTTTGAGTTTTTTTAGGAGTCTTTTAGCTGTCCTGATTTCCTTAGAGTACCAGGGTGCCGTTTAAGTTCTGTGTGTGGTTGCATGTATTTTGTTAGGTGCCGTTGTTGCTGTGGTTAAGGAGCTATTCCAAGTATCAGTAGTATCCAGGTTATCCCTGTGTTGCTATAGTTTGGGGATTATTTTGTTAGGAATTTATCTTTGTTGAAGCTTATAAATCTTCTGCTTTTATATTGCTGGGGTCCTTGTTCAGCTGGGTGTCTGATGCACAAGGTAAAAGTTATTAGGTGGTGGTTGGACCATGGTTTTGGGGTGATCATGGGTTGTGTTAAATGGTTGTGGTCCAGTATTGTTTGGGGCATGAAGATAAGATCAGGAGTTGTGCCTGTTCGTGTGTGGGATTTTCTACCCATTAATGGTAGTGTAAGGCTTCCATGGCATTCAGGAAGGACTTAGCTGCCTTGTTAGGTGATGTCCCTAGGTTGTAATCTCCCAGTGCTATGATGGGTTTTTGAGAGGTGCTATGTGCACACACTGACTCAAGAACTTTGGAGAGTTCATCACTCTTGGTAGTAGGGGCTCTGAATGTGAGGCTCAGTGTAATATATTTGTTGGCTATGGTATGTTGGATTCGTCTGAGCTGCTAGAGAGGATTTGGAATTTAAATTGATAACTTCTTTGTTACCCAAGTACTGTAGATTCTTCTGGAAATTGATTTGAACATGCGTGTCTGTAAAGAGGGACAGGCACTATATGCACAGCCTGCTTGTACCTGTTTCAATAAGTGTTCAGCCTTGGGGATGCTTCCATCACAGTGTTACATCAAATTCATCATGTACTCATACTGCAGTTGGACTCCTGAAAAATGTAATCGAACAGAACAAGGGATTTTCACCATACTTTCAGAAATTTAAGACTAATAAGAGAAAATATTTTTTCACTCAACGCGTAATCAAACTCTGGAATTCTTTACCAGAGGATATAGTAAAAGTTGTTAGTGTAGCTGGGTTTAAAAAAGGTTTGAACAAGTTCCTGGAGGAAAGGTCCATAAACCATTATTAAAGAGGACCAGGGAAATCCACTGCTTGCCCCAGGGCAACCATTGTGGAACCTGTGTGCCTTTTTGAGAACCTACTACGTACTTGTGACCTGGATTGGCCACTGTTGTAAACAGAATACTGGGTTTGATGGACCTTGGTCTGACCCAGTATGGCATATTTTATGTTCTAATGTAAATGACAGCACTTTAATGCCAATCATTGTAATTTTTTAAATTATAGGATGAGCGATATAATTCATCGTAGACAGAAGATGCCATGGCTTTGGCCTGATTTTCTGTACTTCAGATTAAAATCAGGAAAGGAACATAACAGGAACCTTCGGATCCTTCATAAATTCACTGAAAAGGTAAGACATATGAAACATATTTCATAAACCCAACAAATGACCCTTCCTGTGTAGAACTGTTACTGTTCAGTCTATCCTCCGTGGAGCCAGGTTTACATTTTGCTGTATCTAGAGCAGCGATGGCGAACCTATGGCACGCGAAGGCCTTGCAGCTGGCACGCGGGCCATAGGTCCGCAAAAAAAAGAAAAAAGCTGTATCTGACTGCTGCCGCGGCCGCGGCAAGGGCAGAATGCAGCGTCCCGCGGGGCCCCCTCCGCCCGCTAAGCCCCTCTGCAAGAGCTTTCAGATTCGCGAGGGAGAGCGTCTCCCTCGCGTCTCTGTTAAGCCCGCAGGGGCTAATGGGAAATTTCCCATCAGCCCCTTTAGACGCGAGGGACTGATGGGAAATTTCCCATTAGCCCCTGCGGGCTTAACAGAGACGCGAGGGAGACGCTCTCCCTCGCGAATCTGAAAGCCCTTGCAGAGGGGCTTAGCGGGCGGAGGGGGCCCCGCGGGACATTGTAATCTGCCGCGGCAGCAGCCAGAGCCTGCTTTTTTTTTTAAAAAATTTGCCGGGGGGGGGGGGGTTAGGACTGCTAATGGGCAGGAGGCGGGGGGGGGGGGTAGGACAGCTAATGGGCAGGAGGGGGGGGGGTTAGGACTGCTAATGGGCAGGGGGGGGTGTTAGGACTGCTAATGGGCAGGAGGGGGGGGGGTGTTAGGACTGCTAATGGGCAGGAGGGGGGGTGTTAGGACTGCTAATGGGCGGGGCGGGCGGGGGGGGTTTAGGACTGCTAATGGGCAGGAGGGGGGTTGTTAGGACTGCTAATGGGCAGGAGGGGGGGTGTTAGGACTGCTAATGGGCAGGAGGGGGGGTGTTAGGACTGCTAATGGGCGGGCGGGGGGGGTAGGACTGCTAATGGGCTGGGGGGGTAGGACTGCTAATGGGCTGTGGGCTGATGGGGGCTGTCTGGAAATGGGGTGATGGGGGTTTAGGGCTGGAAGTGAGTTGATGGGGGGGGGCTAGGACTGGTATTGGGTTGGGGGGTTGCTAGGACTGGAAATGGGCTGATGCAGGGACTAGAAGGGAATGGATGCTGGGTGAGGCTGGAACTAGAAGGGAGCTGATGTTGGGGGAGGATTAGAATGGGATGGGGCTGGGAGAGTAAAATGGAGAGGGGAAAAATATTTTGTGTGGGAGGGATAAAAAATCTACAATTGGCCGGGTATTGGGAGAGTAAGTGGGGATTGAGGATGGAGGGGTAAAATTTGAGTGGATGAAATAGGAATGAGGAAAGAGCAAAAGGAGAAAGATTAGTATGTTAAAGCGGATGTAGAGAGAGAGAATGGAAAAAAAAACTAGAAGAGAGAAGAAAGGACAAATGGACAGCAGATGATGGAGAGTTAGCAGAAAACATGAAGAAACCAGAAGAAAGTGGCTGGAGCAATTGCAACTGAGCTGAGGTATTCTGTTTATGTAATTCCTTTTTGACATTGCCACTTGTTCTCTTTCCCCAGTAGGTCATGTATTGTTATTGTCTGAAATGTATTGGTTTAATATTTGCAGTGTTGCCTTTTGATAGGTATGGTGTGGTGCTTTGTGAGTCCTGGTAGTGCTGTTAGGATACGGCGGGTTTGCTATTGGTTCTAAATGGGCAGTGTTTGTAGTAGTTCCTAATGTGCCTGGCGGTTGGCACTGGATTATAGTAATGTAGAAATCTTTTAGTCTGTCTTTATCCATACACTCATTAAGAGACATGTTTACTAAAAGTTAGTGTATGTTAGCATTATGCAAATATTTATGCAAATTGACGTGCTGGCACTTTGAGGAAATTCTTTGGTTTTGTGCGGCAGTTTGGGCACTCGGGCTCAAAAAGGTTAGCCATCACTGATCTAGAGCATTCTTTTGTCTAAAAACAAGTTTGCAACTTATATCTGATTTGTAGATTTGAGGCATTCCCCCTGACTTCCCTCAGCTCTATGGGGGAAATACTTGTGCATTTAGACACTCCTAGTGCATGAAGATCTATCCATACATATTCATTGTGGATATCCTGAAAACCTGACTGGCCTGGGGGTACCAGAGGACTGGGTTGAGAACCACCTGGTTTAATGCTTGGCAAATGAGATTTAATGCAAATATGTGCAGAATGATGCACTTGGGAAACAGAAACCCAAAGGAACTGTACGCGATAGGAATGAGATGCTGGTGTGTATGGACCAAAAGAGGGACCTCGGCGTGATAGTGTCGAGAATCTCAAGGTGGCGAAGCAATGTGACAAGGCAGTGGCCAAAGCCAGAAGGATGTTTGGCTGCATACAGAGAGGAATAACTAGCAGGAAGGGGTATTCCTGTTCGGTAATCCAGTTTAGTCCTCCACAATCGGGTAGTGCCCCTCCTCCTGCAGCCGGGAGACTGGACCAATCAAATCTTCTGTAGTATATATGCAGCAGGAGCTCCCAGAAGTCCCCAGTGTGTCCAGTCTCCCTGCAGCTGGAGGACTTCTGTGCCCCTGCTGGGCACGCTAAGTGACACTTGGAGGAGCAACACTAGTTAGTTCTTTTGGGGTTTATTTCTGGCCCTTTATATTCTATTTCTTTTGCTAGGTAGCTGTATCTTTAAAAAAAGAAAAAGAAAAAGACACAGGGGACTTTCTGGGGAAAGCCAGACCTGCCTTGGGCTCCTGCCTTTCTGCCTGGGAATCTCTGAAGCCTGGGTTGAGCTCTCCCCAAGGCTGTTCGGGGAAGAGCCATACCGGCTGCAACATTGCCTGTCACTTGGAGAAGTGGGCTGAGTTCCTTGCTGTTCCCAGAGCTGGTAGGAATTTTCCTTGTTTTAAGCTTTCAGCTCTCTGTTCTTTGCTTGGGCAGAGGCTCTGTCGGCTCCCCTGGCTTCCAAATTCTTTCTTTTACATATTATTTGGGTACCTTTGTATTTTCGCGCCGTTTTTTACCGCGGGTGAAAAAGTGCGGCGGCCATTTTGGATTTCTAAAGTGTGCTGTTTAAGGGCACTTTTTAACACTTGCGCACGGGTTCCCCTGGTGTTTTTGGAGTTTCTTTTGCTGGCGATTTTGCTCAGGGCACCCCTAGGATTCTGGGGAGTATTTTGTTTACTGTAAAAAAAAAAAAAAAAAAAAAAAAGGTTTTAAAATTAATACTGTGCTGAATTGAATAAGGTTAGTCCCCTTGGTGTGGGCTTCCCTGTTCCTGTTGCCTTATTTTTCCCTGAGAGCACGTGGCCTTGGCATGGCTGCCAAACCTCAGTGTGTAATTTGTGGCTCCCGCAGAGGTACAATGACTGACTCTGGAATCTGTAAGAGCTGTGCTGCAGTTTCTTCAGAACTGGAGCTGCCTATTGAAATTAAGGAACAGCATGTGCCCGGGGACCCTTCTCTTTCGGGGGACAGTGTCCCTTCACCGAGCATCCTTCCTTCTGGTCTGGGCCCGGCGTCTAATACGTCGGTCCCTGAGCTCCAGCAGGCGGCTATGGTGGCGTCGCCTATAGACTTTTCCCCGGATTTTGTTCTTCTCATGCATCAGGCCTTCCGCTTAAGCCGGGCTGGTCATTTGCCGGAGGCTTGGCCCGCCTCTCTCCCCCCAGCTCCCGCAGGGGGGGTTCAGCGGTCTTCTCAACCCGCTGTCAAGCGGCCCAGGTTGGGGGACCAGGATCAGGACGCCCTTTGCCTCCCGGATTCCGAGGCTGAGGGGGGATCCAGATATTGAGGCGGAGGAATTAGAAGACGGAGAGCTTCCAGAGCCGGAAGATCAGGCTCGCATCATTCGGGTGTTTCGAAGGGACGAGCTGGTACCTTTGGTCACGGAGTCCCTCCAAGCACTTAATCTCTCTGCGGTGCGGCCACTGGAGGAGGAGGGTCTCGAGGATCCTCTCATTCAGGCGGTCAGGGATGCCCAGGTAGTTTTTCTCGTGCACCGAGTAGTTGAGCAGATGATCCATGCGGAATGGGAGCAACCGGAATCCGCTTTGAAGGGGATTCGGACCATGAATCGTCTTTACCCCCCTTGCCGACAAGGACAGGGACTTGTTTAAGTCTCCACGGGTGGATGCTGCCGTTTCGGCAGTGACTAAGAAAACCACCATCCCGGTTGAAGGGGCCGCGGCCCTGAGGGATGTTCAGGACAAAAAGGTTGATAATTTGTTGAAGCAGGCCTTCGAGACCAACGCCTTATCGTTACAAGCTTCTATTTGTGGGGTGTGGGTAGCTCGAGCTTGTTTGCGATGGTCGCAGCACCTGCGCTCGGGGTCCGGTATGGACCAACAGGGGCTGTTGGACGTTACCTGCGTGGAGTCGGGATCGGCCTACTTGGCGGATCTGTGTTATGATTTAATACGCTCCCTAGCTAATAGCATGGCCTCCATGGTAGCGGCACGACGGTCCATCTGGTTGCGCAATTGGGCGGCCGACGGTTCTTCCAAGTCTCGCCTCAGTAAACTACCCTTTAAGGGCAGGTTGTTATTTGGGGAGGCTCTGGATAAGTTGGTGAAGGATCTCGGTGAGTCGAAGGGTGGTCGACTTCCAGAGGATAAGCCTACGCTTAATAGGTCGTCCACCTCAGCGCGCGGCCAGTTTCGGGATGCGCGCAGATTTCGTTCTTCCCGGCTGTGGACTTCGCAGCGCGGTCGTTTTGGAACCCGTCATCAAGGGTTTCGTGGTTTCAGAGGAGCGGGAAGGGGCTTCTCCGGAGCCGCCTCTTCCTCGGCCTCTTCCTTTAATCGCAAGCCACAATGAAACGAGGCGGGCTCTAGAGGAAGACCCGGTCATCGGGGGTCGTTTGCGCGACTTTCTTCCTTCTTGGGCCCAAATTACGTCAGATCGGTGGGTGCTGCAGATTATAGAAGAAGGTTATGCCCTAGAGTTTGCGCACCCACTTCCGGATTCGTTTGTTCTGTCTCCCAGCAAGGGAGCTCAAAAGGCGCGGGACATCCGCATGACCCTGGATCGGCTTCTCTCTCTGGGGGCCGTGGTTCCGGTCCCGCCTTTGGAAAGAGGCGCAGGTCGCTACTCCATCTATTTTGTGGTTCCCAAAAAGGGCGGTTCCCTTTGTCCGATATTGGATCTCAAAGGCGTGAATCGCGCTCTCAGAGTACCGCACTTTCGCATGGAGACCCTGCGGTCAGTCATCGTAGCGGTGCGTCAAGGGGAATTTTTGACATCCCTCGATCTTACAGAGGCCTATTTACACATTCCCATCCGGCCCTCCCATCAACGGTTTCTCCGCTTTGCGCTCCCGTGGGGCCATTTTCAATTCCGGGCCATGCCGTTCGGACTCGCCACGGCTCCCCGCACCTTCACAAAGGTAATGGTTGTAGTCGCGGCGGCGTTGCGCAAGGAGGGCATCCTGGTCCATCCATATCTCGACGACTGGTTGATTCGAGCGAAGTCCAGTCGGGAGTGTGTGCAAGTCACGAGCAGGGTGGTGGATCTCCTTCGGTCCCTCGGATGGGTGGTGAACGAATGCAAGAGTTGTCTGTCTCCGACACAGGATCTCGAGTATCTGGGAGTCCGCTTCGACACAGCAAGGGGCTTGGTGTGCCTTCCGGAGCGCCGCGTGCTGGCATTGCGGGCTCTGGTCCGTCTCTTCCGAGGGATGCCAGCTCCGTCGGCGTGGTGGTACCTGCGGCTCCTTGGCACGATGGCGGCGACCTTGGAGGTGGTGCCTTGGGCGCGCTTCCACATGCGTCCGCTGCAGAGTGCTCTTCTGCGACGTTGGTCCAACCAGTTCGACTCGTTGAACAAGAGATTGCCTTGCCCAAAGACGGTTCGCCGATCCCTCCGGTGGTGGCTCTCCGCCGAGAACCTGTCGCGAGGGATTCCCTTGGAGCCTCCTCTGTGGGTTCCGTTCACGACGGATGCGAGCTTAACCGGCTGGGGGGCTCACTGCGAGTTCCGCTTTGCTCAGGGGGAATGGTCTCCCCTGGAGGCCTCTTGGTCGATCAACCGTCTCGAATTGCGGGCAGTCCGGCTAGCCCTGGTGGACCTGGAGACCCTGGTTCTCGGACGGCCGGTGAGAGTCCTGTCGGACAATGCGTCCATTGTAGCTTACATCAATCGCCAAGGGGGTACCGGCAGCGTGGCCCTGGAGGCAGAAGCGGCGGCCTTGTTCAACTGGGTGCAAACTCGCCTTCCAGCAATCTCGGCGGCTCACATTGCGGGCGTGGACAATGTCCAGGCCGATTTTCTCAGCAGAGTGCGGGTGGACCCCGGAGAATGGGAGCTAAACCCACAGGTTTACGCACAAATCGTCCGGCGGTGGGGTCCACCCATCATGGATCTCATGGCGACCTTTCAATCAGCCAAGACAGGGCGCTTCTTCAGCAGGCGAAGGGAGCGCATGTCCGAGGGGCTCGACGTTCTCATTCAGCCGTGGCCCACGTCCGGTCTTCTTTATGTCTTTCCTCCGTGGGCTCTGATCGGCCGGGTCATACAACGTATCGAGAGCCACCGGGGTCGCGTGTTACTGGTGGCCCCGGATTGGCCCCGGAGGCCCTGGTATGCCGATCTGGTCCGGTTGCGCGCCGGGGTTCCTTGGCTCCTGCCCGCTCTACCGGATCTTCTTCAGGGTCCCTTGCGGATGCCCCAAGTGGATCGATTCTCGCTTACGGTTTGGCCATTGAGAGGGCTCGGCTGAAAAGGAAGGGCTACTCCCCCGCGGTGATCTCTACCCTGCTGCGGGCGAGGAAAACGTCCACTTCTCTTACTTATGTTCGGATTTGGAGGATTTTTGAAGACTGGTGCTCCCGGCGGGGAGTCCGGGCAGCGACGGTTTCAGTGCCCGTCGTTTTAAGTTTTCTTCAGGATGGTTTCGATAAGGGCCTTGCGGCTAGTTCCCTAAAAGTCCAGCTGGCGGCTATCTCGTGTTACCGCGGCAAGGTTTTGGGTCGTCTGCTCGGGGCTCATCCGGATGTACGCCGATTCCTTACGGCTGTTTTTCATTTGCGGCCCTCCCGCAGAGTTTTCGTTCCTCCTTGGGACTTGAATTTAGTTCTGAGGGCCCTGGTTCGTGAACCTTTTGAGCCCCTGCGCAGGGCGTCTCTGAAATATCTCACGCTGAAGGCGGTTTTTCTTGTAGCCATCTGTTCGGCACGGCGCATTTCAGATCTGCATGCATTGTCCTGTCGAGAGCCTTTCTTGTCTTTTTCCGCGGATCGGATCGTTCTCCGTCCGGTTCCTTCCTTTCTGCCAAAGGTGGTGTCTCCCTTTCACATGAATCAGGCAGTGTTTCTTCCAGTGCTTTCTTCGCAATCTGTCGGGTCAACGGACAAAGGTCTTCTCCGGCTCGATGTGGGTCGTACGCTCCATCGTTATTTGAAGGTTACCGAGTTTTTTCGGAAATCTGACCGGCGCTTCGTGCTCTTCGGGGGTGCGCGTAAAGGGGAAGCGGCGGCTAAAGCCTCCATTGCTAGATGGCTCAAAGAGGCGATCGCGTCCGCGTATCTGTTGCAACAGCGGTCTGTTCCGGAGGGTCTGAGGGCTCATTCCACTAGGGCTCAGGCGACCTCTTGGGCGGAGTATAGCCTGGTTCCGCCGGCAGATATCTGTAGGGCGGCCACTTGGTCGTCTCTGCATGCTTTCAGTAGACACTATCGCTTAGATGTGTCAGCGGCTCGGGATTCCTGTTTTGGTTTGGCGGTTCTGCGCGCCGGATGGCAAGGTCCCGCCCGGTCTTAACTGCTCTGTTACATCCCGATTGTGGAGGACTAAACTGGATTACCGAACAGGAAATGGAAATTACACTAACCTGGTAATTGTAGTTCCTGGAGGGTCCAGTTTAGTCCTCCTTCCCTCCCGACTATCTGCTAATGTGGTGCGGCGCGCCTTTCCGAACGGTTGATATTAAGACGGTTCCTCTTGCCGTTCGGTCCCTCTGTGGCAGCCGCGTTTTTTGTAGAGGCTCTTCCCTGTCTCGGGGGTTCAGGCAGCTCCTGAACTTCTGGTGGGGAGCGGTGTTTTGATTCCTGAGGCGTCCGTGCCGGCGCAATGCAGTGTTCTGACTTCCTCGTTTGGGGAGGGGGTTGGATATTCCTTGGGGGGGAACAAATTGTTCTTTAATTAGGTCATTTTGTATATTAATCTAATGTGTTGCTTCGTTAAGTATGCTTTGTTACTAGTACACTGGGGACTTCTGGGAGCTCCTGCTGCATATATACTACAGAAGATTTGATTGGTCCAGTCTCCCGGCTGCAGGAGGAGGGGCACTACCCGATTGTGGAGGACTAAACTGGACCCTCCAGGAACTACAATTACCAGGTTAGTGTAATTTCCATTTATTGCCCCTGTACAGTTCATTGGTGAGCCTCACTTGGAGTATTGTGTTCAGTTTTGGAGATCATATCTTGCAAAGGATATAAAAAGACTTGAAATGGTTCAAAGGAAGGTGACCAAAATTATTTGGGGCCTACGTCAGAAGGCATATGAAAAAAGAGCTGAAATCCTAACTATATATCTTAGAGGAGAGGAGGGATAGGGGAGATATGATATGGACGTTTAAATATTTAGAGTGTTTACGAACAAATAAACCTTTTTCAAAGATGGGTAAGCTGTAGAACTAGAAGACATGAAATGAAGTTGCAAGGACGTAAACTTAAAAGTAACATCAGGAAATACTTTTTAATGGAAAGGGTGATATTCCTGAAGGAGGTGATGGAGCAAAAACGGTGGCGGAATTCAAAATGGCATGGGACTGACACAGAGGATCACTATATAGCAAGAGGATGGAATCAATGCAAACATAACTAACTTCATAAACAGAGAGGGGTACCCTGCCTGGAGCAGCAGGTACAACCTTAAGCAAAAGCATGGTGGGGGGGGGGGGGTGTAACCTGTCTAGAGTGACATGCACAATTCTACATTTCTTGCAACCTTACAGGGTAGGCCAGATGGACCATGTTGGTCTTTCTCTGCCATCATCTACTATGTTATTGTGTAAACAGTGTGCATTTGTATAGTGGCGGTACTCATCCTGTGACTTGTGAGACAGTCATGGCTCTTCACTGTGACTCTTTCACAACAGAAGTTTTTATTGACGGACTGTAAAATAGAATATGACTAAAACTGAACTTTAAGTTCAAAATAAAAGAACATATCAAAGTGATTATTGGAAATACGTGTCAGTTGTTAAACTGGCTCTGTGAATGACACAGGTTGAGTAACTTTGGTAAATACAGTTCAAATTTTGCAGAAGGCTAAAGACAGCAAAAGTAGCATAAAATATCATATTTAAGGATAAGATAAAACAGGGCCGACCCGTCCATTGAGCAAGAATGTTGCTTGCACAGGGCCCCACGTTTCAGGGGGCCCTGCGCCAACAACATCCTGCATTGAAGACCGGCAGGCAGGGCAGCATGAGAAGGAGTCGGAGAGGCCCCGGCTCCCTCTAACAGCTGCCGAAGTGAAGCGCGTCTTATCTCCAGGAACAAGCAGGAATGAGTCTTCACATATGGGTACATCGGTACCGACGGAGCCTGCGTGGGAACGCTCCCCAGCGTCCAATCAGAAAGCTTTTGGGAGCATCCCTCAGCGCCTGCGTGCTGCCTTCCCGCCTTCCCGCCTTTCCAACTGTCTCTCCTCAGTTTTCGTTTTTCTGCGGAGCCGGCAGGACGTCTTCCTGTCACCGCAGAAAACTTTTTCTTTAAATCTTTTACTTTTTGTTTTCTTGTGGTCGTGGCTGTTTCCCCGACTCCACCGGTACCGCCGGTGGTTTTTTCTTTTCTTTTTCCTAAAACTCGGAGTTTTTTTCCCCTCAGTTTCTGTCTTGAATTTTTGGGCCTCTAAGGCCTCTCCATTATGGAGCCGCCTTCTCCTAAGAAGTGCCTTAACTGTGGAAATACAGTTTTCTTTTTAGACTCCAATAACTGGTGTCTAACCTGTTTGGGTCCTGACCCCTTTCCTCCAGAGCCATCAGGCTACAATTTTATGAGAAGAGATTCTCCATTTCGAGTTTCCCTCGATACAGTTTTCCCTTCCAGTGTAAGGGCACCGACCATTTCTTCTCTACAGGTTCAGGTAACCCACAAACAGTCTGTTAAGACTAGCCAATCCTTGGGTGGTAGGTCTCATGCCAAGCATGATGACGGCTCCGGCCTTGCCCTCAAGACCTCATTGGCTTCAAAACCCCGGCGGGAGTCTTCGGTCTCCAAAGCCTCTCAGGGGTTTCAGGTTGTTCCTGGGGCTCACCCCTCGCAGAACATACCTGAGCCATGCCCGGTGGTGGCATCCGTTTCGAGCGGTACCGATACCCCGGCATCGGCACTGGTGTTGAGCGATCCACTCCTCACCAGGGATCGTCATCTGGCGTACTCGGTACCTTCGGGACCGATCTATACCCAGATTGACTTTCCAGTATCGGCAGCTTCGTCGATACGACCCCTGACGTCGGTACCCTCTAGACATGCATTGATAGATTCGCTTCCTTCGATGCCGAGTCTAGAATCGATATCTAGAATGGAAGACTGGGTACCGACGCGTCTCGGAACCGACATTCACCGATTCCGGATGCGCGGTACCGAGGATAATCACCGAGACTTTCGAGTTACCTCGGTACCGTTTGAGCAGCCTCCGATGACTGTTTCGATGTCGGTATCGCCTTCGATTCCGGCTCAGCTACCGTTATCTGTGTCGATGCTGGTACCTGCAGTAACATCAGGACCAGCTCCATCCATGCTTTTTTCACCAGGATCGCTCCTTTCTATACCTAGTTTGGAGTCGATACCTAGCATGGATGATACAGTACTGACTGTCTCAGGTCATAACCGCCAGTCCCAGTATCCATCCATTAGAGATCCTGTTTTGCACCGGACAAGTACATCCTCCGGTGCCCAGGCTAGTTCTTCGAGTTTAGCCTGTCCAGGGATTGTTCGCATTGGAGATCCTTCTTTTCAGAAATTTCTCCTTGACATGGCAACATTCCTGGCTATTCCTATCCCTGGCTATGATCCCACACAAGGCTCTTCTGGGGAAAAGGAAAATATAATGCTTCCTTTACATCATTCTTTACAGGATCTTCTTCTGAAAATATGGGAAACACCTTTAAGGGCTTCCTCACCTTCTACAGCAACTGCTCTTCTGTATCAGGTGCCCCCCCTCTCCAGGGTTTCAAAAGACTCAACTTCCCCATCATTCCATTGTAGTGGAATCAGCAATGAGGAAGGTACAAAGCAAGAAGAAGCATTCTTCTTTCCCGCCAGGTTGTGCATCTAGATCACTGGATGCCTTTGGACATCAAACCTTCCAAACATCTATGCTGGCAAGGATTCTCTCATATATTTTTTATGAGTCTATCCCTTCAGGAGGTCACAGAGAAATTATCTTTTTTTTTTTTTTTAATTTAATTTTTATAAATTTCCAACAAAAACATTCCAGCAGAAACAAGAATGAAAGAAACAGGATGAATCATTCCATACAATACCAATAAAGCATTAAGGAGAAAGAGAAAAAAAAATTAAATGTTACATGTTTGTTTTTCCTGTAGCCTCCCTGTAATTGCCTAAAGATTGTGGACTAATAATAGAAATTATCTCTTTTGACTCCTTTTCTTTCAGAGCCCAAGGCTGCAGACTATTCCTTGCTTCTTAGTCATAGCCAGAATATCTCTAGGTTTCTTTCTCGTGCTTCCCTAGACTCCTTTGAGTCTGTTAGCAGCAGAACCTCTGCTATAGCCATAGGAGCACGACGTAGAGCCTGGCTCCAAGCTTCAGACTTGAGCAGATGGGCACAACAAAGACTGGGTAACACTCCTTGTACTGGAGAAAATCTCTTCAATAAGGAGTCTTTGCATCAGGTTGCTCATTGCTCCACTGACTTCCCTGTTTCTGAGGGCCATCCTAAACCTAAACCTTCTCCTTCCCCAGCAGGTAAGAAATGCCCTACCAAACCTCCTTTTCCTAAAAGAAGAAGGTTTTATTCTTCTCCTGCCCATCATGCCGATGTTCCCAAACAAGGGACACCTCGCCCTGGTCTGAAGAATCCAAACTCAAGCCAGGAAAATTAACCCTCAATAGGGTTCCAATTAATATGTTATAACCTACAGTTCACTTCTCAGAAGTTTTTTCACTGTTTTTTCATTTAAACCCCTACACTTGGATTCCTGTTTCCAGGACATCCACTTGCTCTTAGGTATGCTGAGCTGTCAGGATATTCATGTCTATGGGTCACAGGGTTTTCCTCCTCTTCCTACAATGAAGAGAGGTTTGCCAACTATCTCATGATAGTTTTTCTGTACCACCATGAATTTTCCTTCTACAGACTTACCATATGGCAAGTCTCCCCTCAGCTCCTATTTTTTCTTTACCTTCTTTTCCAGGGTTCCCCTGTAAGAGTGGTACCATACCAATGGAAGGCTTTCTTAGCTTTTCCAGTCTTCCTTTCCATTCCAGTGTAGAGTTTTTTTTCTCTTGAGTAAACCCCCTTTTCCTCATCTGGGCAGCTCGTCAGACAGGGACAGGATATTCTCCTCTTGTTCTGTCTGTTCTCTCTGTTAAAAACAGAAAGATCTCTCTGCTGTGCCATTCAGCAGCTGCCCATGCAGGAGCTTCAGTGATTGGACTACTGGTACTTTTCTATAAGTTCTAGTATTGTCTTCCACTACTTTTTGTCTAGCCTTAGTAGTATTTTATTTATTTTTATTTATTAACAGCTTTTATATACCGCACTTTTATCATCAGCGCGGTTTACATTTTAACAACTTTGTACTTAAGCATGAAACATATGTCAAGTTTACAGAAAACAGGATATAAAAACATGGATAACTGGGGTTAAAATAAATAAGATATTAAAAACTATTTACAATAGGTTCTCAAACGTTTGCTTTCTAAAGGTGGGGGTCTGTGAGGTTTTGATCTTGAACAGGTAGTAAATTCAGGAAGTATTCGGCTAGCCATGGTCAATAGTTTGTGTTAGAGGGGTAGGAGAGTCAGTATATTGTGAGAAGTGTTTGTGTTTTTAGAAATTTTCTGAATTGAGAAAGGTCTCTTTGAGATCTGATGCTAGTGCTTCCAAGATAGTGCTCATCTATCTTGGATAATCCTTATAACTTCTTTTCTGCCATCTCCAAATCCTTGGAGTTGGCAGCATAGTTGAGCTGGCAGCTGGTTGTCTCCAACAGCCAGTTTTATTTCCCAACTCTCCTGCATAATGCTCTCTGCAATCCTACAGAGAAACTTTCCACTATGGGCCCTTGCTAGAGAGCATGAGGGTTTTTTCTCTAATGACTATCCTATATGGTTGAAAAAGGCTTCCTCAGTCACCTCCCATGACTGTGAGGGTTCTTTACACCCTTCTATTTCCTTTTAATAAAGGACATAAGCCTTTCCTACGTGACAGTCTAAAGAGTTACCAAATTCCTACAGGAAATATGCTCTTTTTCCTTGCAGCTTGTCTTCATGGACAGCACATATTTAACTAAATAACGCATGATACCCCACCCCTTGTCCCTCAAGTGGGTCTGCCTGGTGTCTCTTCATATGCGTATTCTGTCCCTTCACCATGTTAGAGTTCTACTGGACTCAGGACTTGCTGTTTACAGACTAATATTATCCTCTGTTTTCTCGCAACCATCCTGGTTATTTTACTGGGTAGCATTCTGCTCCATCTTAACTAGAGGGAATAGATTCTCTATATCTTCGCAAGTAGATTCCACCTTCTTGTTATGAGATGAATCGTTCCTCTTCACATCTTCCATGTGAAGATTCCTGTAGACCAGGGGTCTCAAACACGCGGCCCGCGAGACAACTTTGTGCGGCCCACGACGGAGGAAAACAAAAAACCCCCAAAACCCTGGCTTCTGCCGTTGCCGCCGTGGCAGCGGCAGAATCAATTGTCAAATTTTAAAAAAACCTGGCTTCTGCTGCTCAAGCAGCAAAATCAGCTGTCCTGCGGCCCCTTCCCCTGTGCCCGGAGATCCGAGTCTGCTCTATCAGCGGCGTGCTTTTCAAGCCGCGAAGAGAGTATTCCCCTCTCACCGCGGCTTGAAAAGCACGCTGCTGATAGAGCAGACTCGGATCTCCGGGCACAGGGGAAGGGGCCGCAGGACAGCTGATTTTGCTGCTTGAGCAGCAGAAGCCAGGTTTTTTTTTAATTTACCGGGGGGGGGGTGGTGTAGGACTGGAAATGGACTATTGGCAGGGGGGGGGGGTGTAGGACTGGAAATGGGCTAGTGGGGGGGGGTGTAGGAGTGGAAATGGGCGAATGTCAGGGGGGGGGTGTAGGACTGGAAATGGGCTATTGGCAGGGGGGGGTGTAGGACTGGAAATGGGCTATGGCAGGGGGGGTGTAGGACTGGAAATGGCTATTGGCAGGGGGGGGTGTAGGACTGGAAATGGGCTATTGGCAGGGGGGGGGTGTAGGACTTGAAATGGGCTATTGGCAGGGGGGGGGTATGACTGGAAATGGGCTATTGGCAGGGGGGGGGGTAGGACTGGAAATGGGCTATTGGCAGGGGGGGTGTAGGACTGGAAATGGGCTATTGGCAGGGGGGGGTATGACTGGAAATGGGCTATTGGAAGGGGGGGTATGACTGGAAATGGGCTATTGGCAGGGGGGGGTATGACTGGAAATGGGCTATTGGCAGGGGGGGGGTGTAGGACTGGAAATGGGCTATTGGCAGGGGGGGGGTATGACTGGAAATGGGCTATTGGGGGGGGGGAATATGACTGGAAATGGGCTATGGGGGGGGTAAGACTGAAAATGGGGTGATGGGGGTAAAACTGGAAGTGCGCTATGGGGAGGTTAAGACTGGTAATGGACTATGGGGGGTCTAGGACTGGTAATGGGCTGGGGGGGGTTGCTAGGACTGGAAATGGGCTGAGTGGAAGGGGGGCTTGAACTGCAAATGGCTGATGGGGAGGGGGGCTTGGAATGGAAATGGGCTGTGAGGGGAGGGAGCTAGGATTGGAAATGGGCTGATGGGGGGCTAGGATTGGAAATGGGCTGATGGTGAGGCTAGGATAGGACTGGAAATGGACTAATGGGGGGACTAGAAGGGAGCGGATGCTGGGTGGGGCTGGAACTAGAAGGGAGCTGATGTTGGGGGAGGATTAGAATGGGATGGAGCTGGGAAAGTGAAATGGAGAGGGGAAAAATATTTTGTTTGGGAGAGAAGACAAATCTACAATTGGCCAGGTATTGGGAGAGTAAGTGGGGATTGAGGATGGAGGGGTAAAATTTGAGTGGATGAAATAGGAATGAGGAAAGAGAAAAAGGAGAAAGATTAGTATGTTAAAGCAGATGTAGAGAGAGAATGGAAAAAAAACTAGGAGAGAAGAAAGGGCAAATGGACAGCAGACAATGGAGAGTTAGCAGAAGACATGAAGAAACCAGAAGAAAGTGGCTGGAACAATTGCAACTGAAAAAAATGCACAAAAGGTAGAAAAATATCTCTTTATTTTGAATTTATTAACTGGAATATGTCAGCTCTGGGAAATGTGCATCATTAATGTTTGCGCTTTGTTTAGTACAAGAGGAAATTAATTTATAGTTTTATTTCTACAGTGTTGTTGTACATTCCAAGTTTGGCTTTTGGGGTTCCCAGTTTAATTATTGTCGTCTTGTTTCTAAATCTTTTAGTCTTTCTTTATCCATACTCATTAAAGAGGCATGTTTACTAAAAGTTAGTGTATGGTAACATTATGCAAATATTTATGCAAATGAGGCCCCGCGTCTTATGCGGCCCCCGGGTTACTTTACAAGTCCTCATTTGGCCCTCAAAGCAATTTGAGTTTGAGACCCCTGCTGTAGACATATCTCTTTCTGCTTAATTGCAGACATTTCTCTTTAGACCTATATATATATTCATATATGTACATATGTCTATATGCTTTCTTTAGATGCATATGTCTGTCAGCCATGTGTGCATATGCTATACCCCCTGGATCTTGCCATAAACATCTCTCTCTCTCTATATCTATATCGATATCTCGATATCTCAATATATGCCCCTATATATCTACACACACACACACACATATAGATATAGATATGTGTGTGTCAATGTTCCCTCTAATTTTCTGTAGGCTGTGTGCGCATAAAATATCAGCTGTGCAGCTTTTGAAGGAAGTTTCAATTTTTGTGAGCCACATAACGACACTCGGAGTTATATACTTTAAAATTTGACTACACGTCAGAATGCAGTATGTACACCACATTGATTTTAATCAAATTAAATGAAAATAGACGATTACTAAATAAAGCGGAAAATTTCTAGTAATTACAATCACAACTTTTAAATTTTAAGACATCTATGTTGCTTTCTATCAGAACCAGAACCGTAATTTTTGTGCGCTCTGTTGTAAAGTTTGTGCGCTCGCTCGGTGAGGTGTGTGCGCGCGCACACGCGCACAGCTTAGAGGGAACAGTGGTGTGTGTGTGTATCTGTCGAGATACTTCCTTTAGGTAGATATGTATTCACATACTTATCTCTCTAACCGTCTGTGCTCATAAAGGTGTTTTTTCCTTCCTATCTGTTCCAGACAGTGGGTTTTCACATGTTCATACTATTTCACAGTATGTTTCGGCTCTTATGCACAGAACCACTGCTGTGGTACTGACAGCTCTTACCATAACCTTAGGTTCAGGTATCCCTGAAGCTCCCTATTCCTTTATCTTCCTACCTCTCGTCAGTTAGGAGAGACATGGGGGATCTTCAGTAGATCTGAGGTTTCCAACTCCTCAGACATCTGTCCTTCCTTGGGATTACGGGGTTTTCTCCATACCCCTTCTTCCCTCAAGGACTAAGCCAGTTTTGTCCAACTCGGTCAGTCTTCCTCTTTTGCTCCTAACTATAATTAACTCTGTAGCCAAAAGAGTTTTCAGCTTTTCCATAAAGCTTTCTACTAAAGACCTACCGTTTTTGTACTTCCCCAGTTGAATCCTGGGGTCACCTGTCAGTTCCAGATTTTGACCTTCAACTCACTTCAGTGAGGTCATCTTGAAGATTCCTCTACTGGATCCCCAGTAGATTCCATCAGCCTCTCTACTTCCTGCAATCCAGTAGGTGAGGTCCATATGGTGATTGTTCATTTCAATATATTTCATGATGCTTATCATATATACAGGGACTCCTTGTCTGTAGTCCTATCTTAGGTCAGCTGCCTCCTACAGCTCCTCTCTTCTTCAACTCCTATCCTCCATCCTCGGGATGCCTGGGCATATGAGGTGGAGCATGTTTCAATCACCAACATGCTAGGGCTCCAGGCATCTTAGCTTGGGAGTCCCCATATGTGAAGACTCATTCCTGCTTGTTCCTGGAGATAGCACAGTTACTTACCTGTAACAGGTGATCTCTGGGAACAGCAGGAATAAGTCTTCACAGCCCACCCACCTCCCCTAGGAGCTGTATCTCTCTATCTCTCTTCCTTTCCTCTTTCTCTCTTTTTGTCTCAGCTATAAAACTCAACTGAGGAGAGACAGTTGGAAAGGCGGGAAGGCAGCACGCAGGCGCTGAGGGATGCTCCCAAAAGCTTTCTGATTGGACGCTGGGGAGCGTTCCCGCGCAGGCTTCGTCGGTACTGACGTACCCAGGGGCGGCCCAAGGGGGGTGCGGGGCCATGTGCGGAGACTCGGTGTGGGGCCTCATTTGCATAAGTGGCCTTATTTGCATAAATATTTGCATAATGTTACCATACACTAACTTTTAGTAAACATGTCTCTTAATGAGGGTATGGATAAAGAAAGACTAAAAGATTTCTACATTACTATAATCCAGTGCCAACCGCCAGGCACATTAGGAACTACTACAAACGCTGCCCATTTAGAACCCATAGCAAACCCGCCATATCCTGACAGCATTACCAGGACTCACAAAGCACGATACCCTAACTATCAAAAGGCAACACTGCAAATATTAAACCAATACATTTCAGAGAATACTGGGGAAAGAGAACAAGTGGCAATGTCAAATAGGAATTACATAAACAGAATACCTCAGCTCAGTTATACATGCAGAACATAGACCATCATCAAACAAGGAATCACAATTTAGAAACAGGAAGGCAATAATTAAACTGGGAACCCCAAAAGCCAAACTTGGAATGTACAACACCACTGTAGAAATAAAACTATAAATTAATTTCCTCTTGTACCAAACAAAGCGCAGACGTTAATGATGCACATTTCACAGAGCTTTCATATTCCAGTTAATAAATTCAAAATAAAGAGATATCTTTCTACCTTTTGTGCATTTTTTTTCAGTTGCAATTGCTCCAGCCACTTTCTTCTGGTTTCTTCATGTTTTCTGCTAACTCTCCATCGTCTGCTGTCCATTTGTTCTTTCTTCTCTCTTCTAGTATTTTTTTTCCATTCTCTCTCTCTACATCTGCTTTAACATACTAATCTTTCTCCTTTTGCTCTTTCCTCATTCCTATTTCATCCACACAAATTTTACCCCTCCATCCTCAATCCCCACTTACTCTCCCAATAACCGGCCAATTGTAGATTTTTCATCCCTCCCACACAAAATATTTTTCCCCTCTCCATTTTACTCTCCCAGCCCCATCCCATTCTAATCCTCCCCCAACATCAGCTCCCTTCTAGTTCCAGTCTCACCCAGCATCCATTCCCTTCTAGTCCCTGCATCAGCCCATTTCCAGTCCTACCCCCATCAACTCATTTCCGGTCCTAGCTCCCCCATCCATTTTCAGTCTGAGTCCCTTCATCAGCTCATTTCCAATCCTAGCCCCCCATCAGCCCATTTCTAGTCATTTCCTAGCCCCACCATCAGCTCATGTCAAATCCTAGCTCCACCATCAGCTCATGTCAAATCCTAGCTCCCCTCCACTCAGCCCAATTCCAGTCCAAGCCCCCCCATGAGCCTACTTCCAGTTCTAGCCCCTCCATGAGTCCATTTCAATTCAAGCCCCCCCCAACAGCCCATTTCCAGTACCAGTCCTAGCCCCCCATCAACCCACTTCCAGTCCTAACCCCCCATCACCCCATTTTCAGTTTAAGCCCCCCCTATAACCCATTACCAGTCCTAACCCCCCATCAGCCCACTTCCAGTCTTAACCCCATCAGCCCATTTCCAGTCAGCCCCCCATAGCCCACTGCCAGTCCTAACCCCCCCCATCAGCCCATAGCCCACTGCCAGTCCTAACCCCTCCCCATCAGCCCATGTCCTGTCCTAGCCACCCCATAGCCCATTATCAGTCCTAACCCCCCCATCACCCCATTTCCAGACAGCCCCCATCAGCCCACAGCCCATTACCAGTCTTAACCTCCCCCAGCCCATTACCAGCCCTAACCCCCATCACCCCATTTCCAGACAGCCCCCATCAGCCCATAGCCCACTGCCAGTCCTAACCCCTCCCCATCAGCCCATTTCCTGTCCTAGCCCCCCATAGCCCATTACCAGTCCTAACCCCCCATCACCCCATTTCCAGACAGCCCCCATCAGCCCATTACCAGTCTTAACCCCCCCCAGCCCATTACCAGTCCTAACCCCCCATCACCCCATTTCCAGACAGCCCCCATCAGCCCACAGCCCATTACCAGTCCTAACCCCCCATCAGCCCACAGCCCATTACCAGTCCTAAGCCCCGCAACAGCTCACAGCCCATTACCAGTCCTAGCCCCCCCCAGCCCATTATCTGTCCTAGCTCCCCCGCAGCCCATTATCAGTCTTAACCCCCCCAGCCCATTACCAGTCTTAACCCCCGATCACCCCATTTCCAGACAGCCCCCATCAGCCCACAGCCCATTACCAGTCTTAACCCCCCCGCAGCCCATTACCAGTCTTAACACCCCCCCCAGCCCAGCCCAGCCCAGCACAGCACCAGTCTTAACACCCCCCCAGCCCAGCCCAGCCCATTACCAGTCTTAACACCCCCCCAGCCCAGCCCAGCCCAGCCCAGCCCAGCCCATTACCAGTCGTAACACCCCCCCCGCCCAGCCCCTCACCAGTCTTAACACCCCCCCCAGCTCAGCCCAGCACAGCACCAGTCTTAACAGCCCCCCCCCCCATCGGCTTATGGCAAATTTAAAATTAAAAAAAACCCCTGGCTCTGGCTGCTGCTGCTGCCGCGGCGGCAGCAGCAGAATGGAGTGTCCCGCGGGGCCCCCTCTCCTCGCTGAGCCTCTCTGCAAGGGCTTTCAGATTCGCGAAGGGAGAGTGTCTCCCTCGCGTCTCTGTTAAGCCCGCAGGGGCTAATGGGAAATTTCCCATCTGCCCCAACAGGGGCTAATGGGAAATTTCCCATCAGCCCCTCGCGTCTAAAGGGGCAGATGGGAAATTTCCCATTAGCCCCTGCGGGCTTAACAGAGACGCGAGGGAGACACTCCCTTCACAAATCTGAAAGCCCTTGCAGAGAGGCTCAGCGAGGAGAGGGGGCCCCGCGGGACACTCCATTTTGCCACGGAGGCCGTGGCAGCAGCCAGAGCCAGCTTTTTTTTAAATATAATTTTAAAAAAAAAAGCAGAATGTTCTTTGCGCGGGGCCCCCTGGAACGCGGGGCCCTGTGCAAAGAACATTCTTGCTCAATGGACGGGCCAGCCCTGGACGTACCCATATGTGAAGACTTATTCCTGCTGTTCCCAGAGATCACCTGTTACAGGTAAGTAACTGTGCTTTCCCTTCACTTCTTCAACTGTACTGAAGTTTAGAACGCTGCCAAGCTGAGCGCCAGGAAATAGGAAGTCACTTTTGACCTCAGCGCGGCAGCGTTCTAAACTTCAGTACAGCTGCTGAAGTGAAGGGAAAAGACACACTTCACTTCGGCAGCTGTAGAGGTGAGCATGCAAATCAATTGTATGCATGTTAATTCTTAGGCCTATGATCCTACAAACGATTTGCATTTAAATGTTTAGGCACCCAAATGAACTAAATGCACGGTCATGTATGCACACCTCTACATATAAGTGGTTTAAATATTGGGCCTTTGCATATTTAATCCCTTTCTATTTACTATTCTGATTCCAAAAAGCTGAACATATTTATTCATGCCCATGGTAGAATTAATCTATAAGATCGTCACAGTTGTGACAAAAAGCAGCACATACGTAAAACTCCGTGGTACTCCCATGCTCTATGCCAACTAAAAAACAAACTGACAGAGCGGAAATGATGAAAGACCACCCAGATTGAAGACCGAAACAATTAGCCAGCACTACTTCAGAATTACCACGCAACTACAGATAAAGCCAAGAAGGACTATCATACAAAGATCATCAATACCTCTATTTGACATAGTCAGGCGCCTCACTGAACCACCCACCTACCACAACCCAACACCTGCCGTAAGCCATCAACAACTAGCAGCACAATACAAACAGCTTCACCCCCCTACAGGACCTCACCTCCTCCCATCCCATCACTACTCTACCTAACACCACTTGCTGGTCCAACTTTCGTGTGACTACTAGCAAAGAGATCAAGAGAATTCTGACAAAGCTTAAGACCTCCACCTCACCACTTGATGCATGCCCAGCCAACTGGATCAAGGCTGCAAAGAACAAACTCGGCCCAATCCTCACCAAAATAACAAGTGAAATACTACAATAAGGAATAATGCCAAATTGTCTCAAGCTATCTTCTATCCGCCCCACCTTAAATGAAACCAAATCTTGATCCTACAGACCTCGCGTCATACTGACCCATTGCCAGCCTCCCCTTCCTGGCCAAAATCATAGAGAATGTACAGCTCATCTTCAAGACCACATCGATGAAAACTGCTTACTTGATCCTCAACAGCATGGTTTCCACCCTCTGCATGGAGTAGAAACGCTGATGACTTGTCTTATCAACACATTGATCCAAGGAATACAAGACCGCTCACAAGTCTGCCTTGTGATATTTCTGGATATCTCTGCAGCGTTCAATACAGTCGACCATAGCACACTCCTACAGCAACTACAATCATATGGAATCCAAAATACCATTTTCAAATGGTTTTATTTGGTGGAATGATGGGATAGAGGACCCAGGCCAGGTTACCGCCTTTGAGCGGCTGATTCTGCCTTTCTGATTGTTGGGCTTTTGGACATTATTCAGTGAGATTGTGCCTTAGAAGGCAGACAGCCCATTTTGGACATCTTTGTAGTCTTGTCATTTGGTTCTGAAACCAAGAAGGCTACCAGGCAGGCCTCACTACAAAGGCTGACATAGGCCCAGGCTGGTGTGTCTGTGCCTTAAGAACAAATAGGCAAAGGCTGCTATTCAATTTACTTCATCATGCCAAGGAAGGATGGGCCCTTTAGACTGATTCTCGTTTGAAGGGGCGTCACAATTCTGGATGGAAACACTGAAGCCGTCATCCAGGTAGTTTGGTGCATGGAAGTTCTCATGTTGCTGGACCTGGCGGAGGCTTACCTTCACTTTCCCTTTTGGGAGGATCAACAGCATTTCCTTCAGTTTCCATGCTTGGCACATGCCTCCATTGCTTGCTTCTTTCCTTCGGTCTTGCCATGACTCCAAGGACTTTCTCCAAGATCCTGATGGTTATGATCATGGCTCTGCAGGGCATAGGTGTGCGCAGTTAGGGTGATGGGGTGACTTTGTTGAGTGACCAGACACAGCAGAGTCATGATATTTTCACTCAAGAGAGTATCCTATAGCCCCTTGTTCAATACTGGCAGGGTCTTTTCAGCTGCCAAGAGAGAGACCACTCTGTGATCTCAGCTGCCTGTGTTTTAACAGCAGCGGGCTCCCAAAGATTCAGATTCTTTATTTCCTAGAATCAATGGCAGCAAAGATAAAACTAGTTCCCTGGGCCCAGCTTCATATGGGGCTGTGCCAAGGGTCATCACCATGCTGTTGATCGCCTCAGTTTCAGGATTGCGAGCGGGTTTTTATTCCTACCCTCAGTTGTGACCAGCATGCTGCTGTGAAGTTATCCAGCCAAACTCAGGAAGGGCATGTCACTAGGTGATCCTCCAAGGCTTTTATTTACAGATGCCAACTTGCCTGACTGCAGGGCTCATTGCCGGGGGGCAAACAGCATGATGATGAAACTAGAGAGGGTCAGTGAAGACCCATGGATCATCTGGATGCTTGAGCCATTAGATTAGCTTCCCTGAAATTTTACCCTCTGACCCAGGACAGTGCGGTTCAGGTCTTTTCAGACAATGCCATGGTAGTCGCGTATTTCAACAGGCAGAAGGTTAGCAAAGCAAAGGTGTTGCAAAGATGATCACCCTCTTGTTTCTGTGAGCTGAGTGAAGTTGTCTGGTAGTTTTGTTAGCTCAACACATTGCAAACATTGACAGTGTGGAAGCAGATCATCTCAGGTGCTACTCCCTAGATCCCAGAAAATGAGAACGAATGCCGCCTATGCTCTTTGTGGGGTTTTCTGTGGAGGGATTGGATATCAACCTGAACCATTGAGAAGAACTGAAGGATTTGCAGTCGTCACCGGGATTCGGAAACCACCGCTGTGCATATATTTCCCAGTAGCCCCTCATGGGGAGCGTGCCTCATCACATAGAGCACCTTCTGGCCTAATCATTTTGGTGATATCAGCTTGGCCGCAGAGGTCTTGTTCTGTGGACCAGATCCGACTTCTGGACAGTCTGCCTTTTTGCCTTCCATAGCATAAGTAATCCAAAATGATGTAGTACACTCTAAATATATCAAAATATCAAAAAACAGGCGATATTTTTATAGTCTTGCGCTCAGATATTACTCAACAATATATTACACCCATTGACTCATTTATTGAGGTCTCAGACTAAAGGGTTGGTGAGAAGGCCAGACACTGACCCTCAACATCTCCCAAATTTGCATCAACGACCTCTTTTTTTTTTTTTTTACTTAACAAGAAATAAACTTGGTGTATTTTCAAATAATGAAATCATTAGATTCCCTCTGGCCATCAAGTACCCTTGTGCAAAAAAATCCCATTCCCTTTTAAAAAATCCTTCTTTTAAATTATGTGCAAATCGCTCATATGTCAACAAAAAATTCTCTTTTAAAACTTTCTCTCCACACTTAGAACCTTCTCCAAGTCAAATAATATTATTTGCACATTATTTACACATTATTTGTGACTATGTGATTTGCGCATGTGCTGCTGCAGACTAAAAGCACTCAGCGTATGGCAAAGGGGGAGAAATTTTAAAGAATATTTGAGCCCGTCAAGTTTGAGGAGTGGGGTGTCCCGGGAGGAAGATGATCCCATAAAGCAGGGTCATTATAGATGCGGGAGTTGTAAAATTTGTTCAATTACTAGACAAACAGGCTCTTTTGAATTTCGAGGGAAAAAATATCTGCTACATCATTATTCTGATTGTGCATCTACCAATGTAGTTTACGTAGTGCAATGCCCCTGCCAATTACTTTATGTAGGGAAAACCAGTAGGAAGTTTAAAACACGGATGGCAGAACACAGGAGCCGGCTTAAACATTGGATATTAGAGGCACCCATGGTGCAACATTGTTTACAATTTAAACATTCTTTTACGGAGTTGCAGTGCTTTTGTATTGAAGTAGTAAGTTGAGGTCAGCGGGGTCGGTCTATTGATCAATGGCTCACTATGCGTGAGCAACGTTGGATTTTTGAGCTTGGTACGGTAGCGCCAGGGGGGTTAAATGTTAATATAGACTGGCGGGCATGTATGATATATAATTTCCATAATTTAGTTACCAATTTACGCTAATATTCATCATAGTAGTTTTTGTTGACTGATGTTTGGGGATGTTTCCTTCGAAGTATGCTATAGTCTTGTGACAATTTAGTTACTTGATTTATATTGTCATCTATTTCAGCAGTTTTGGTTGACTATAGTTCGGTGACGATCCCTTAGGAGACTAGGGGAAGCTTTAAAAACCTGGGGGTTGGTTAACCCGCATGCGCAACATTCTTCCCCAGTGAGTTGGTGAAACCGTCAGAAGAATTTGAGCGGTGGTGGAGGTGAACGTGGGCAGCAGTCTTTAAGTTTCTGAGATAGAGTCATGCTTTCAAATTAGTAATGGAGTGATGGATAAAGTAGTGTCATAGGGCAAAGGGATAAAGATCGATTAGTAAGTATTTTTCTGTTTTGTATCTTAATAGGTATGAGCTGCAGTGCCGTGAATACGGCAGCTTGATACACAGAGCTAATGGCCCCTGATGAACCGCGTGGAGAAACGTGTAGGCAGTGCCAATGAACGGCGTCGGGAAACTCTAGTTCAACAAGGAAGATAGCTGAGTGCTTTTAGTCTGCAGCAGCACATGCGCAAATCACATAGTCACAAATAATGTGCAAATAATATTATTTGACTTGGAGAAGGTTCTAAGTGTGGAGAGAGTTTTAAAAGAGACTTTTTTGTTGACATATGAGCGATTTGCACATAATTTAAAAGAAGGAGGATTTTTTAAAAGGGAATGGGATTTTTTTTGCACAAGGGTACTTGATGGCCAGAGGGAATCTAATGATTTCATTATTTGAAAATGCACCCAGTTTATTTCTTAAGTAAAAAAAGAGGTCGTTGATGCAAATTTGGGAGATGTTGAGGGTCAGTGTCTGGCCTTCTCACCAACCCTTTAGTCTGAGACCTCAATAAATGAGTCAACGGGTGTAAAATATTGTTGAGTAATATCTGAGCGCAAGACTATAAAAATATCGCCTGTTTTTTTGATATTTTGATATATTTAGAGTGTACTACATCATTTTGGATTACAGACACACTCTGTGAAGTGTACCTAGAATTGAGTGTTCCATAGCATAAGGGCATGTTGTATCAGCGTATCACGTTTTGGCATTGTGTGATCTCTCGAGCAGAATCCTATATCTGCACTTTCTCCGAGGAGATTGTCTATGCAAACGTTGCCTCCTTTGTGCCTAAAGTGCTGACCACCCTTCATGCCATTTTGACCATTTGACCCCCTCCTTTCCTTTTCAGCAGGGCAGTGTCAAGCAAAAGTGATTTTATTTATTTGTTACATTTTTCTATACCGCCCCTTCCAGAGATCAGGGGCGGTTTACATATAACTAACATTTTACATAGAACAGTTGATTTTAGAACTATTTACATAAAAACTTGCAACACTTAACAACTTAACATATTATTTAGAACTATGTACATGCTGTTTAAAGGCAAATGTTGCCTGTACTTTGGGTTGGGGTATGCGGTTAGTGTGCCTGTGAGTTCTTGGAGGTGTTTTGTGTTGTGTTTTTTGCGTTCCGTAGTGTGTGGTGAAGAGATGTTTTGAGTGATTTTTTTAAACTACTGGAGATCCTTGATTGAGCGGATTGATAGAGGTAAGGAGTTCCAGAGGGAGGGGGCGGTGAAAGTGAATGCCCTGGAGCTTGTTGCTTGCTTCGTTTTCCTGAATGTGTTTTGGATCTCAAGTGAGTGCAGTGCATTTTCTCTTCTGGTTCTTGTATTTGGGGGGATCTGGATGAGTGTAGAGAGAAAGGATGGATGGGGCTATATTTTTCAGTAGTTTGAAAGTAGTGGTGAGTGTTTTGAACTTTATTTGACTTGCTATTGGGAGCCAGTGGAGGTCATATAAGAGGGGGGTGATGCTGTCAGTTAGTGAGGTTTTACAGATGATTCTCGCAGTGATGTTCTGTGCTCTTTGGAGGATGTGTAGGCTTTTGGCGGGTAGACCCTGCAACAGGCTTTCACTTGTTACTAACCCCTTCCATAAGTGGGAAAGATCGTGCTCTTTACTGATCCAGACAAGGGTGAAGTGGCTTCTTGAGCTTTGAATCAAGGTGGTGATAGCCTCAGAATACCTTTACAGAATCTCTGGGTTTTGGAGGAATTGCAGGTGCATTCCATCGGGGTTCCGGTGCCATCAGGGTAGGGCTCAGTGCTATAATGACCATTAACATCTGTAGGACTTTGCATCTAAATAGTCTTTGGAGGTCTCTTCCTCTTTTCCAAAAATGATTTGGTGCAGAATAGGATGTGCAGAATAATGCATTGTGGCTTGTATTAGAGTATTGACTATTATTTTATGGAAGGGTTCTAAGTTATCTACTTACAAATTTAGTACCAGCCCACCACTGACTGAAAATAACAAGGAAAAACAGAAGGACGGGAGAGGAGTTGGTTAAAAAGGACTAATAAAAATTATAACATGGACAAAGAAAAGTGGATGATGTTGCTATGATGGGGGGGGGGGGGATCACTTTCTCTGTTAAGGGGAATGACACGGGATCTAGGACAGGGTAAGGGATGGATGGATGAACAAATACAAACACAGACACGATAGAGAAGGATGTACCCTAATATATTTACTGTAACCATACCAGAGGGAGAGGGACCAGTGAGCCTAGAATTTGATGCCTGCCAAGTGATAAGTTGTGATGGGGAATACTATGAAAAGTCGTGGGGGAATAGTCATAACTATATGTGTCCAGAGACTGCCCAAACACTTGTGTATGGGATGCCCTGTTACGGGTGGTCACAAGTTTGATGGACCACCGAGGTTGGAGGCGGGGTCTCCCCAGAGGGGAAGAAGCACCCAGTTCAAAAGAAAATAACAATGATAAAGAAACACAGCATTCAGCAATGTAACCCAGGAAGTTGCAACCCCATTGTGGTCACCCTCTCTGGAAGGGATGACTTACTGGATGGGACCTATGGACTAGGAATAGATGTTAGTGGGCAAGATCCCCTGGGAAGAATGAGGATAAAAATACCCCTCAAGAATCAGTCTCGGGTCTCCACACCATTCCCCAGCATATCCTTTGAACCTAATAAGGACCCTAAGGCAGTCAAGATAGTGGAGATTAAAGATTTGAGGGACACTCTAAAGGTGGAAACGGGTTATGGGGATGTGAACACCTGGGTGGAATGGGTTAAATATACCGTAGGAAGTCTCAACCGTAGCAATTGCTACGCATGTGCCTCCGGGAGGCCCATTGCACAGATTGCGACCTTACCCTTGAGGTGGGATACAGATCCCGATGGAGTAAGAGGCCTCATAATCTCTGTATCAGGAAAAAATGGCTTGGGGAAATGAAAGTTGCAAGACATTGAATTTGCCCTTCCCCCTACAGATTTGAAGGAGTTAAAAGTTCCCCCCACATTTTCAGCAGTGTTTGGAAATCACTCCACCTGTCTCACCAGGCGGGGGAAGAACTACACAAGGGAAGTGGGGGAACTGAATACCTGCGTTCTAAGCCTAAACCTGACAGGGATGGAAGAAGAGAAGAAAAGAACTACTCCAACCTGGTAATCCCTAGGGCAGACCTGTGGTGGTACAGTGGAGGTCGGATGTTGAGATCAACATTGCCTACCCTATGGTCAGGAACATGTGCAGTAGTTCAATTGGCAGTTCCTTTCACCCTGGAGTTCACAGAACAGGACAAGGAGCAAATATAAAGGAAAAGGAGGAGTACTTTGGGAACCTCATTTGATGACAGGATATATATAGACTCAATAGGAGTCCCTCGGGGAGTTCCGGATGAGTATAAAGCACGAAACCAGATTGCAGCTGGATTTGAATCCCTGTTATGGGTAATCACGATAAACAAAAATGTAGATTGACTAAATTATATATGTTATAACCAACAGTGGTTTATCAAGGTTTATTTAGAAGAACCGTGAAACAGAGGATGATTGTGAAAGCTTAGTCAAGCATTCACCCTTTTCTTGCAAGAAATGTAATGTAATTAAATTAACCCTTTGCTTCACTGAGGAGTCTGTTATTGTGTAAAAATTTATGTTTTATTACAGAAGTATTTTCAAAATTCAAATGAGCATATTGCAATTAACTTTATAAAGTCCTTGAGAGCTAGCAGTACCTAAGAGATTAAAGAGATTTTGAAACCTGTTCCTGCTTCACACAGCTGCTTTTTCTCAATTCAGCCAGACAGCACAAATGTCTTTTGTATCTGAAAGAAGGATTTGAACCAAGTGTCTAAGGATTAGAAAAGACCAAAAGAAGGAGCAACACACACTTGCAAAACTGTAGAGATCAAGCCTGGAGCGAGGTGGAACAAACCAAAGAAGGCAAATCTGTCAATTCTAAACCTTTATTGGCATCCCAATAGGTTGATCCTACATGGACCATGTTTTGGCAGTGAGCCTTCATCAGGGGTCTTTGAACCCTTAGTAAGACACATAAACATCATGTACATTAAAACCAATAAATAAAATAATGAATAAATAAATAAAGTGAATTAAAGCATTCAAAGGTTGCATCGCATAAACATCTTTAAAACATGGCTCCAGACCTGGTGTAAATAAGAAGGATTCAGATTTATAGGCAACTGGGGAAACAGATGGACCAACAAGAGACTATACCATGCTGATGGACTACATCTCTCTCTCAGGAAAAAGAATCCTAAGTGGAAAAATTCAGGCAGTATGTGGACAGGCATTTAAACTAGAGAAAGGGGGTGATGAATGCGGAAGGAAAAGTTCAGGACGTCACTCCCTGCAAAAGCAGAACAGCATCAGAAACAGCCACACTTTTAAACCACACATCAACGACAAGTGGAAAGAAGTGGGTAGAACAAAATCAATGCAAAATACATGCAAGCCAGTTAAATGCTGGAAAGCCATGAGCACAAATGCTCGAAGCTTAGCCAACAACGTTCCTGACCTGGAAGTCCTAATGGTGGAATTGGACTTGGGCATTGTGGCCATTACAGAAACATGGTTTTCTCCAGGACCAAGCAGGAAGTCAGTCCTCACATATGGGTGACATCGACGTCGATGGAGCCCCATACAGAGCATTTCCCCCAGCTTTCTAAGAAAGCCTTTGGGAATACTGCACGCATGTGCAGTCCCCTTCCCGCCTAAAGGTGCCATCTTGCTCAGTCTTTCTTTTTCCGTGGCGCCCAACGGATATCTGTCCGTGTCACCCGGAAAAGTTGACTTTTTTCTTGAGATTTCTTCACTGTTCTTGTCCGGTTCGACGTCAGTTCCCCTTCCCGCCGGGTTCGGTACACCGGTATCGAGCCCATCTTCTATTTTTCAGTTTTTGCCCTTCGTGGCTGGCATTCGCGCCCTTTTTTCTTTTCCCTGGAAGGCGGGTCCTTTGACCTCGCAGGGGTCCTTTTTTCCCCGATGGCTTCCAGCGGTTTCAAAAAGTGTGATCAGTGTAAGAAACTGATGTCTCTCACCGACACACACGACTGCTGCCTTCGGTGCCTCGGGACCGGATCATGATCCTAAGATCTGTGTCCCATGTGGCAAAATGTCCACCAAGGCACTTCGAAGCCACCAGCATCAGAAGGAAAGGCTTTTTTCTGACTCTGCCTCTGGCTGGGCCCGGACCTCATCTGAGGCCTCGACGTCTCGGGAGTCTGACCCTGAGCATCGCCAGGGTTCCTCGGACAGGGGGTCCCCCGATCGGGAACGTAAGAGAAAGAAGCGGCTCGCGAGGGTGGCGTCAGAGGAGGTCCCTGGTACCTCGAGGGCCAGGTCTCGGACCCCCGACCGCTGCCCCGGGCCCTTGGAACAGGAGAAGCCGTCTAAAATACCCTGCATGGAGCCGGAGTCTGCCAGGCATGTAAGTCCTGTTGTCCTCGGACTCTCCTCCTAGGGAGCCGACGTCGGGCCCGGCGCCGCCGGGGCCCGAGTCGGTGGCTGCTGAGTCTCCTGAGCTTCGACTCAGGCTGACAGCCTTGGAGTGCAGATTGTCTGCCTTCATGGATCAGCAGCGGGTGCTGATGGCCAGCCTCGTTGGTGCCTCTGCCCCGACCACCGGGACATCGACGTCTAAGTCGACCCCGGAGACCGAGCCGATACTCGAGACCATGAAGGCTCGAAGTTACCCTCGACCTCCCGCTCGGGACCGAGGGTGTCGACACCGGTGCCTTCAGCATCGGGGCAGGTGCCACCGAGACCCGCGCGGTCGGAGCCCCTGACTCCTCTTCGGACGAGTCTGCGTGGGAGACGGAGGACGAGGAGTCCCCCAAGACCTTTCGGACTTGGTGCGTCCCTTCGGACTCACCGCAGTCCGAGCCCCAGAGTAGGTCGTCCCCGGAGGACACCCGGTTCTCGGAGTTCGTCAGGCTTTGGCTTTGGCGATTCCCGCGGACCCCGAGGAGGAGCCTCGAGCCGAAGAGCTCGAGGCCCTCCAGTATGACTCTCCTCCGAAGGAGGCCTTTACTGTGCCGGTTCCTCCGATGCTGGAACGGCTCCTTTTCCGGATGTGGGAGGCACTGGCCTCGGCGCCGGTTTTGAGCAAGCGGGTCGATTCCATCTATCGACTCCGTAAGAGCCCTGGATTCCAAAAGGCGCAGCTGCTGCACCATTCCATGGTGGTGGAATCGGCCATGCATCGTCTGAAAAGCCAGAAGATGCACTTCGCTGTGCCCCCCCCGGCAGGGAGGCCTGGAACCTGGATGCGCTCGACAGAAAGTGCTTCCAGGGCTCGATGCTTGCTTGCCGTGTCCAGTCCTACCAGCTGTACATGGGCATGTACTTGCGGGACCTGGCGAAGGAGATTGCTGGGTTCTCTGCTGGCCTCTCCAGGGAACCTTTGCAGAGGTTCAAGACCTTGTCCTCGGGGATCCGGGAATGCTCAAAGTTCATGTCCCGAGCGGCCTACGATGGCTTCGAGGCTTCGGCCCGTGTAGCGGCAGCTGGCATCGGGGCCCGACGCCAGGCATGGCTGCAGTCATCGGACCTCGAGCCCTGGGTGCAGGATAAGTTGGTCGATGTCCCTTGCCGAGGTGAAAACCTTTTTGGCAAGCCCATGGCCGAGAAGGCTGCTGAGCTCGAAACTGCGCACCTCACTAGGACAAGGCTGTCCAGAAAAACCTCTGCCCCTTCTCATAAGAAGAAGGGCTCGGGTAAGAAGTCCTTTTACCCGAGGAAGGCAGCTGCCTACAAACCTTTCCCACAATACCAGGCTTCCCCAGCAGGGTCAGCCGGCCAACGGGCAGGGACATGGGCCCCGTAGGCAGAAGGCCCCCAAGCCTCCGGCTCCTGCTCCCACTCAGCAGGGTGGGGGTTTTTGACTCCCACAGCATAGCCTTTCCATCTCTGCTGACCCATCCCTGCACAGGAGGTCGACTAGCCCTGTTTGCCCACAGGTGGCCACCCATTACAGGAGACGCTTGGGTATTGAGCATAGTCCACAAAGGCTATATGCTCCATTTCCAGCAGTTGCCTCCTCCCTACTTCCCAGGGGAGCCTCCAAGGCCTCCTCTGCACACAGACTTCCTCCTTCAAGAGCTTCAAGGTCTGCAGCTAGACAAGGCGGTGGAGCCTGTACCTCCCCGCCTACAAGGTCACGGTTTCTACTCCAGGTACTTCCTAGTACCAAAGAGAACCAGAGGCCTCAGGCCTATTCTCAACCTCCAGAAATCTCAAGTTCTTGGAGAAAGAGACGTTCAAGATGCTTATTCTTGGAACATTACTGCCCTACCTCCAGCAGGGAGATTGGCTATGCTCCTTGGATCTAAAGGATGCGTACACTCACATCCTCATTCATCCAGCCCACAGAAAGTACCTCAGGTTCATTGTGGGAGGAAACCATTATCAGTACAGAGTACTCCCTTTTGGCCTAACCTCCGCCCCAAGGGTCTTTACAAAGTGCCTAGCAGTGGTGGCGGCCTACTTGAGAAATCAAGGTATTTTTGTCGTCCCCTACCTGGACGACTGGCTCATCAGGGGTCAGACTTACCAGGAGGCCAGGCAAGCCACCCTCCGAACTATCTCTCTCCTTCAGCACCTAGGCTTTGTCATGAACTTCGCAAAGTCCACTTTGCTCCACTCCCAGAACCTAGAGTTCATAGGGGTGCGGCTGCACTCCCTGCAAGCAAAGGTTTACTTGCCAGAGGACAGAGCGCAAAGGCTGATGGACTTAGCAAACCAGTTTCTCAGCATGCCACTGGTTTCTGCCAGACTCTGTCTGAAGCTTCTGGGCCACATCGCGTCGACAGTGCATGTAGCTCCAAATGCCCGCCTCCACATGAGGCCTGCCCAGTGGTGCCTCAGAACTCAGTGGAAACAGGCCACAGGAAGCCTCAGAGACAGAGTACGGGTGTCCAAACCATTCCTGAACTCCCTACAGTGGTGGCTGCACCCCCCCCCCCCAACTTACTACAGGGGGTGCCTTTTCAGTTACCTGTTTTCACAGTAGTGTTAACCACCGATGCCTCCTTGCAAGGCTGGGGGGCACATTGTCTGGACAAGTGCACCCAGGGCCTGTGGTCTCCCTGGGAGGCCACGCAACAGATCAACCTACTGGAACTCCCGGCTATTCGCTTAGCCCTCAAAACCTTCTCTCAGACCCTGGCTCACCAGTCTGTCTTAGTACAGAGAGACAATCAAGTGGCCATGTTCTATGTGAACAAACAGGGAGGCACTGGGTCCCGGCTCCTGTGTCAGGAGGCACAGGCCCTTTGCTTTTTTGCGCTCAGGCACAACATGTTTCTTAGGGCTGTTTATCTCCCTGGCCAGGAGAACTTCCTGGCGGACAGGTTGAGCAGAGTTCTGCAGCCCCACAAATGGCAACTACACCCTTCAGTGGTTCAGAAAATTTTCCTGCAATGGGGACTCTCATCCATAGATCTCTTTGCCAGTCCCCTGAACCGGCAGCTGCCCAAGTTCTGCTCCAGGCAACCGCATCCCACGAGATTAGCAGCGGATGCCTTCCTGATTTCATGGTCCCAGGGCCTCCTGTATGCATTTCCTCCCACGCCTCTGGTGGCCCGAACCTTGTTCAAGATTCTAAGGGACAAGGCCTCGGTACTTCTGGTAGCCCCCAGGTGGCTGAGACAGCCCTGGTTACCCCTTCTGCTTTAACTGGCAGTGGAAGCCCCACTACCTCTGGGGTTGCAACCCGATCTTCTCTCTCAGGATCAGGGTTCCCTTCTGCATCCCAATCTCAAATCTCTCAATTTGATGGCCTGGAGGCTGCAAGGGTAGTGTTGGCTCCCTGGGGCCTGCCTCAGGAAGTTGAGGAGGTGGTCTTGGCCTCTAGAAAGCAATCCACCAGGAAAACCTATGCCCTGAAGTGGAGACGGTTCTCTTTGTGGTGTCAGCAAGGCAGAGAAGATCCTTTCTCCTGCACTGTGCCAGTGGTGCTTCAGTACTTGCTGCACTTATCCAATCAAGGCCTTAAGTCCAATTCTGTTCGGTTCCACCTCTCGGCTCTGGCAGCTCACCACTCACTGGTGGAGGGACACTCTTTGTCAGTTCACCCCTTGGTGTCCTGGTTCCTCAGAGGTTTGCTCTTGCTCAAGCCTCCTATCTGTCCTCCAGCACCTGAGTGGGAGTTGAATGTGGTCTTGCAGCAACTGACTTGCCCACCTTTTGAGCCATTGGCTACATGTCCTCTCTGCTTCCTTTATTGGAAGACTCTCTTCCTGGTAGCCCTAACCTCGGCCAGGCGAGTGAGTGAGCTTCAGGCCCTGGTCTGTGACAGGCCCTACACTCGCTTCTATAGGAACAGGGTAGTCCTTAGGACTCATCCTAAGTTCCTCCCAAAAGTTGTCTCCTCTTTCCACCTCAACCAGGAGGTGGTTCTTCCGACATTCTTCCCTAGGCCTCATGCAGTCCTGCATACCCTGGACTGTAGAAGTGCCTTATCCTTCTATATTGACCGTATGCAGGGGCATAGGAGGGCTACTCAGCTCTTTGTGTCTTTTGACCCTAATAACTTGGTTACCTGTCTCCAAGCGTACCTTGTCCATCTGGGTAGCTGACTGTATCTCCTGGGCTTACAGGGCAGCTAACCTTCCCTTGCAGGGTCGGGTCACGGCCCACCGTGTCAGGGCAATGGCTGCCTCAGTAGCTCATCTCCACTCTGTACCGTTGGCAGACATCTGTAGGGCTGCAACTTGGTCCTCAAGCCAGACTTTTGCAGCCCATTACTGCTTGGAAAGGGAGTCCCGTAGGGACAGTGCTTTTGGTCAGGCAGTACTCCGGAATCTCTTTGAGGTTTAGGCAACTCCTACCCTCCAGCCCTCTGGTTGGGCTACCGGTGGGGGTATGTTTCAGTGAAATCCTTTCTCTGATGCGGCTAGAGGGAGCTCATTTTTCAGCTCTGGGTCCCCGGTAGCCTGAAGCTGGGGAGTCCCATATGTGAGGACTGACTTCCTGCTTGGTCCTGGAGAAAGAGTAGTTAATCACCTGTAACAGGTGTTCTCCAGGAGCAGCAGGAATCAGTCCTCACAACCCTCCCTCCTCCCCTGGGAGTTGCAGTTGTACATAGTTCATTTTGCATTTTTGTGCTGTCTTTTAGCTATGTCATTAGACTGAGCAAGATGGCACCTTTAGGCGGGAAGGGGACCGCACATGCATGCAGTATTCCCAAAGGCTTTCTTAGAAAGCTGGGGAAATGCTCCGCAAGGGGCTCCATCGGCGCCGATGTCACCCATATGTGAGGACTGATTCCTGCTGCTCCTGGAAAACACCTGTTACAGGTGAGTAACTACTCTTAATGAATCGCATGAATGGGATATAGCCTTAGCTGGCTATAATCTATTCAGAAGAGAAAGAGAAAGTGGAAAAGGAGGAGGAGTAGCCTTATATGTCAAAAGCAATATTAAAGATACTGAAATGCAGGGGGCATGGGGAAAAGAAGAAGCGCTCTGGATTGTGTTGGAAAGAGAAGATGGCACTGTCATCCATCCATACAGACCTCCAATTCAAATCGAAGAAATAGATAATGAATTGATTATAGATGTTGCAGAGATAGCCACAAAGGGGGAAATGATCATATGGGTAACTTTAATCTACCCGATGTGGATTGGAGTACTCCTTCTGCAAATCTGGAAAGAAGTAAAAAAAATTGTGGATGCTTTCCAAGATGTGTTACTTAGACAAATGGTGATGGAACCAACCAGGGAAAGCTCAATGCTGGATTTAGTGCTCACCAACGGAGATAGCGTGTCAAATGTCTGGGTGGGTGCCCCTGTGAGCAGCAGCGATCATCACATGGTGTGGTTTGAGATAAAAGCCAAGGTGCAGTCCAATCATAGCAAGCTCAAAGTCCTAGATGTCAAAAACACTGACTTCAGTAAAATGGCTAAATACTTGAAGGAGGAGTTGGCAGGGTTGGAGAGGATAAGGGAAGTGGAATTGCAATGGGCTAAACTAAAGGTGTCAATAAAAGGGGCAACAGATAAATATGTAAGGAAAGTAAATAAAAACAAGAGTAGAAGGTAGCCTATTTGGTTCTCCAAAGAAGTGGCTGCTCAAAGGCAAAAAACACAGCTTTCTCAAAATTCAAAAGCTTGCAAACAGAGGAACACAGAAAGGAATACAGGATCAAACTAAAAGAGACAAAAAGAGAAATAAGGATAGCAAAATCAAAGGCAGAGGAAAAGAAGGCTGAAGATATGAAATGTGGCGACAAAACTTTCTTCAGGTATATTCAGGAGAGGAGGAAAATCAGGTTTAATTGCAGGACTCAGAAGTGCTGGTTACAAACTCGTGGAAAGTGACATTGAAAAAGCGAAATTGTTAAACAAATACTTCTGATCTGTTTTTACTAAAGAAAATCCTGGAGAAGGACCACCTGTGACTCCCACATATAAAAATGGGAATGAAATAGATACCACACCATTCACAGAAGATGATGTGTTAGAACAACTTGCAAAACTGAAAGTGGACAAGGCCATGGGACCGGATGGGATACATCCCAAGATACTGAAAGAGCTCAGAGAGGTTCTTGCAGAGCCATTAAAGGATGTTTTTAACAGATCCTTGGAAACAGGTGAAGTTTCTCAGGACTGCAGAAGGGCTGATGTGGTACCTCTTCATAAAAGTGATGACAGGGAAGAAGTGACAAACTACAGGCCGGTGAGCCTTATCTCAGTGGCAGGAAAAGTAGTGGAGGCACTCCTGAAAGAGCGAATAGTGGACTTTCTCAAAACCAACAGGTTGTATGATCCGTGGCAACATGTTTTTACCAAAGGACGATCTTGCCAAACAAATCTGATTGAGTTCTTTGATTGGGTGACCATAGAACTAGATCAGGGGCATGCGATGGATGTCATTTACCTGGATTTCAGCAACGCCTTTGATACAATTCCTCATAGGAGGCTTATCAATAAACTCAATAGTTTGGGGATGGGTCCCAAGGTGGTCAACTGGATCAGAAATTGGTTGACTGACAGATGTCAGAAGGTGATGGTAAATGGAGCTCGCTCAGCTGAAAGGAGGGTGATTAGCGGTGTGCCCCAGGGTTCAGTCCTGGGATGGGCACTTTTCAATGTATTTATGAGTGATATTGCTGAGGGACTGAATGGAAAAGTCTGTCTTTTTGCAGATGACACGAACATTTGCAACAGAGTGGATTCCCCTGAGGGAGTGGATAACACGAGGAAAGATCTACAAAAGCTGGAAGAATGGTCTAATGCTTGGCAGTTAAGATTTAATGTGAAGAAGTGCAGTGTCATGCACTTGGGAAGCAGAAATCCAAGGGGAATGTACGCAATAGGGGGCGAGAGGTTGATCTTTATCTTTATCTTTATTTGAGGCTTAATATACTGCTCAATGCAGTCACGTCAGAGCGGTGCACAATGTACAAAAAGCTGCAAGGAAAAAGGAAAGGAACACCAAATGTATGATAGGATAGTTAAGAGAGAAGGAAAGAGCTAAAGAGAAAGGTCAGGTAACAAATAAGGGCTGTAAGAAATCGGCGAGGGGGAGGGGAGAGAGGGGAGGGACCAGGAGAAGGACCTTTGTGTGATTATTTCTGAGGATCTCAAGGTGGCAAAATAGTGTGACAAGGTACTGGCAAAAGCCAGGAGGATGTTGGATTGCATACAAAGAGGAATTACCAGCAGAAAGGAAGAGGTACTAATGCCACTGTATAATTCACTGGTGAGGCCTCACTTGGAATACTGTGTTCAGTTTTAGAGACCATATCTCGCAGAGGATGTAAAAAGAGTGGAAACTGTTCAGAGAAAGGCGACCAAAATGTTTTGGAGCCTGCATCAGAAGCCTTATGAGAAGAGACTTGAAGACTTAAATATGTACACTCTGGAGGAGAGGAGGGATAGGGGAGATATGATTCAGAGCTTTAAACACTTAAGAGTATTAATAAACAAACAAACCTCTTCCAAAAATGGGGAAGCTGTAAAACCAGAGGGCATAACATGAAGCTGCAAGGGGGTAAATTGAAAGGCAATGTCAGGAAATACTTTTTCACTGAAAGGCTGGTAGATGCTTGGAATGCCCTCCTGATGGAGGTGGTGGGGCAAATACAGTGACAGAATTCAAAATGGCGTGGGACAGACACAGTGGATCCCTTTATAGCAACAGGATAAAATCAAAATAAACTTAACTATCTAATTTCTCAACAAACAGGCATGCCCTACACGGAGTGGTGGGTTCCCCCCTAAATAAAGACATGGGGAGGGGTGACCTGCACGGAGCGGCAGGTGCACCTGCGCTTGCCACCTTGCTGGGCAGACTAGATGGACCATACTAGTTTTTATCTGCCATCATTTACTATGTTACTATGTTAAACTATAAAATTAAATGAGACTAAAAAGATGCATACTTTCGAACTAATAAACACATAAAAAAGGAATTAAACTAATTGAATGGATCAATGAAAAAATCGGGGAGACTCAAGACATAAATAATAACAAATAACATATGGAACCATATATGGGAAAACTAAAAACCTCCAGAAAACATATGTGCACGAGAGGCATAAAACCATATGGGGTCAGATAAATGGAGTGTATAATACCCTAATCAATGGATTCCAGCATTAGAGGGAACACGCTGTTTGTGGCAAATAAGGGGTTAAAACCATGTGAAGACAATTAAAACAACAAATACCTTCTGGAAATTGTATAGACTATGGTAAGGGGCAGTGAATTATAATCATACTTCATATCCGAGATCAATGAATAACAGCATGTATGTGTGGGAACATTGTGAGCATATATTCTATACATTTGCAGAGTATGCAGAATGAGAAAGCTGGAGCAGAGTTCATGAGGAGGGGTGTAGGGAGAAATGAGAGAGGAAAGGGAGTGGGGAGCAACAGAATGAATGCATTTATGGGTTAGAACGAGAAGTTTGAACTGGATACAGAAAAGGAAAGGGAGCCAATGAAGTGACTTGAGAAAAGGGGTTATACAGTATGAGCATAGCGAGGCTGGTGGAAGATTAGCCGCACAGCTGAGTTCTGAACGGATTGAAAGGGAGAGAGATGATTCAGAGAGAGACCAGGAAGGAGGAGGTTTCAGTAGTCTAATCAGGTGGTGACTAAAGAGTGGATAAGTGTCTCAGTAGTGTGTTCAGAAAGGAAGAGGCAAATTTTTCTGATACTATAGAGAAAGAAACAACAAGTTTTAGCAATCAGTTGGATGTGTGAAGAGAAGGAGAGAGAAGAGTCAAAGACAACCCCAAAGGTTGCGGGCTGAGGAGACAGGGAGTAGAAGAGTGTTATCCACAGAGACAGAGAAAGGAGGAAGGGAGGAGGTTGATCTAGTTCTAGAGGGAAAAATAAGCAGCTCAGTTTTGGCCATATAGATTCATTTGAAGGCACATTTTTTTATAATATGTGGAGATCCGAATTGAGACATTGAGGTTGCGACGTACACAATTCTGGTAGTATTTTAAAACAGGATCTGCTAAATGTGGAGCCTTTGCTAAAATATGAATAAAGAGGTGCAGGAGAACCTATGTATGTGCTATACATGGAGCTGGAGGAGCCATTTTGCAAATGTGCACATGGGAAAAATGAATAGGGCACACTCACCAGCTTGCAAATGTATGCCAGCCATTTTATGAACTGACAGTTAATTATAAATGCCGCCAGTTAACTACAGTGGGGGAATAAGAAGAATAAACTTCCTGCAAAGGTCTTGCCAAAAGAAACCTAAACATGTTTTAAAACCTAAACATGTCAGGGAGCAGCTGTAAACCCAGGGTGTGTTTTTTTTTTTTTTTTTTTTTTTTTTTTTTTTTTTTAGTGCTGTCAAGTCAGTGCTGATTCAGTTGTCTCTGGGTTTTCTTGGCAATGTATTATTGGAAGTACATTGCCAGGCCTTTTCTTCCAAGGCAATGGAGAGTAAAGTAACTTGCCCAAGGTCACAAGGGGTGTCAGTGGGAATTGAACCCTTGATTTTCTGGGTAGTAGGCAGTTGCTGTAACCACTAGGCTACTCATCCACTAAAGCCTAAGGTGTACAATTGCAATCATGCATGTGCATTCCCTATATGAAATGGGAATACACATATAGATTATTGAGCCACCCAGGGCAATCCCTAACCATGCTCCCAACATGCTTCCTTACAATTTCTGCATAGTAAGGACATCCACTTGTAAATTCAGCCCTTTCTAAAATGGCCATTAGCAAATGTATCAAACTATAACAAAAACCCGCTAAATACCTTACAAGGTACAAATTCTCACAACACACTAATACCAAATAATCTTTTAATATATATAACCAGGCAAAAAAATGACCTCAGATGTCACAACTCCACATTTAGTGATAAATCACTATATGGTGTTGGTAGACGCTTACATCACCGGTCAAAGCCTCCCTACCATCCTAAAAATTTTTTTAATTCAATTCACAATAAATATAGTACACCATAATTACCACTGGGAAAACATCTCTAGAATACCAACCAAACTAGAAATTTACCTAAAAAACAAACATGTACATTCTCACTTAATTACCATTCAATACCACATACATACAACCACTTTCACACTGGAAAACAGCGTCATGTATCATATAATTGCAAGGCTAAACGTAGCCTAATACGGTCCAAGAGCGATACCTAAAAGCAAAATGAAAATCACTGCAGAATCTGAAAGCATTACGACAAGCAATAAATGCAAATAACTTAGCTTATAATGACGAATTTTCATCCAGCAAAGTCCCAGCTCTTCAACACACGCTGTTAACCAATTCCAATACCGACCGAAGAACCGGAGAGAGAGATATACAACTTGAAGCTCAAAAGTTGACCAAAGCTCTACAAAAGCTTTTGTTTCGCCATAGCCAGGCTTTTTCAGGAGCAACGTCATACAGCAAATCTCTCTTCAGCAATGGCTTCTCACCGGCTTCAACTGATCCACCTCGGCGTGTGACGTATTTAATCACACAACCAGCCAATCCGATAACTACTAACCTATAACGTCATCTTAAAACCACAGCTACACCACAATAATAAAAAATAAAAAATAAAAAACAATATTGGAGCAGCACAGTGTCAACACAGCATTCTAAACATCCCCAACTAACAATACCAAAAATATTAAATCAAAAAATATAGAGAGATGTCAATTAAAAAAATAATGACCATTCAAGACGGTCATTCAAACCTCCGGGCTGTACAGTACGTAAATTAAAAATCCATCGTTGTTCTTTTTGCAAAAGCAATTTCTTCCGATCACCCCTCCGTATATCAGGGGGTACCCACTCTAGAACTGTACAACGAAGATCTTCAAAAGCATGACCTAAGTCAATGCAATGTTGTATCAATGGAGTATCAATCCGAGCTTTTTTAAGGCTATATTTATGTTCAGCTAGCCTAGTCCTTAAAGGCCTGGTAGTTTTTCCAATGTAAAGCAACTGACATCGACACCAAATGCCATACACTACATATGCAGTATTACAAGTAGTCGTCACAGACAAAGATTTTACTTGGTGATTATATTTCGTGCAAATAGAGGCACTCATAATAGCACATTAGCAAATGTATGCCATTTAACTTATGCAAATGCCTGGTGTGGAAATACTGAATAAGGCTTCTAAACAAACCCCCATTTTGGAGGTTATTTTAGAAACCTTGTTCATGCTTTGGATGTCTGAAAATGGGCATACTTACGCCCAAAGCATAGAGATGCCCCGGGACCCATTTTAAAAAGTGGTTGCAAGGATGTCCAAGACTGAATAAGGGTGTGATGTAAGCATTCCCAAGGACTGGGATGTTTTCACCCAATTTCAGAAATGCCCTGTGCATTCTGAGCAATGTTCAGGTTTCTGCCTGCTCCAGGGCAAAATTAGACTCTTGTTTTGGAAAACTCTTGTTTTGCAATCCAGACACCCGGAGTCATAGAGAAGAAGGTACACTGATACCCCCTAAATTTTTTATGATGACAATGAAAACAGCAGGGAATCTAGGACGCTTGTTTTTGGTTCAGCATTCTGATGCACCCTCCCCTCTCCCCTTCATGCACAACAGTTTGCGTTCAGTCTAGGATAGATGTCCCTGACCCCAATTTTTCTAGTGGGGAAGTCTCTGTGGCTGTTAGTGCCGCCGTCCATTTCAGGAACGTCCATGTTTCCAAAATCAGTCTGGCACTTAAATGTCTCTGGTGTTCTTTTGGACATTTTGCACTGGATGACCCAAATTTCACCTGGACATCCTTTCAAAAATGGCACAGTAATATCATATATTTAATTAGAACTGCTAACTGACTCTGTCTTCTAGACAGAACACACTACTAAGATTCCTGTCCACTCTCTAGTCACTTCCCGTCTAGACTATTGCAATCTGTTGCTTTCTGGTCTTCCTCTGAATCATCTCTCTCTCCTTCAATCTGTTCAAAACTCAGCCGGGTGGCCAATCTTCTGCCAGTGTCGCTACGTTCATATAACCTCTTTTCTCAAGTCACTCCACTGGCTCCCTATCAGTTTCCACATTCAGTTCAAACTTCCCCTACTGACTAAGTGCATTCACTCTGCAGCTCCTCCCTACCTTTCCTCTCTTATCTCTCCTTACACCCCTCCTTGGGAACTCCGCTCCTCTGGCATATCCCTTTTATCTGTGCCCTTCTCTTCCACTACCAACTCCAGACTTTGTTTATTCCATCTTGCTGCTGCATATGCATGGAACAAACTATCAGAGTTAGTACATCATGCTCCATTACTGATGCTATTCAAATCCAGGCTAAAACCCACCTTTTTGAGATTGCTTATGGATCCTAATCCCCTTATTCTCCAGGAACAAGCAGGAAGTCAGCCTTCACATATGGGTGACATTGGCACCAACGGAGCCCGCGTGGAGCATTTCCCCAGCTTTCAAAGAAAGCCTTTGGGAATGCCACCACGCAATCATGGTCCCCTTCCCACCCAAGGGTGCCATCTTGATCAGTCTCTCTTTTTCTGCGGAGCCTTTCAGATGCACGTCCCTGTACCTTGGAAAAAGTTTTCATATTGTCTTCTATTCCGGTTTCTCGGCCCTCTTCCTGCCGTTCCAGTGCCCCTGCTTCAGCAGCGGACCCCAGGACTTTATTTTTCTTTTCCCCTTTTCTTCTTGTATCCAGCGCGTTTTCGCTCCTTTTTCAACCGCTGGCTGATCCGAAGGTCTGCGACCTTGCGGGAATCCTTTTTGCCACCATGGCTTCCGGTTTCAAAAAGTGTGACAGATGCTCCAAAAACATGTCCCTTGCAGACACCCATGACTGTTGTCTGTGGTGTCCTGGAGCTGCTTGATGTATTGTGCCTGGGCAAACAGTTGTTAAGCAAACCGATGGAGGACAAAGCAGCGGCGATTGAGACAGAGTACATAACCTGCACCTGTCTCTCCCGGAAGACTTCTTCCCTCCCACGGAAGAAGCAACAGGGCATAAAATCTTCCTTTCAGAGGAAGGGTCTCCCCTATTGGGGCTACCCACTTTATCCTCCAGCGCCGTCTCTGCCTCAAGGTGGACAAAGGAAGAGCGGCCACCAGGGTCCGCATAAGCTAAAGGGTCCCAAGAGCCAGACCCCGGTTCCGGCCCAGTCGGCCCCAGGTTTTTAACACCAGATGCATAGCCACTCGCCCTCCGGTGACCCAGCTGCTAGGGGGAGGGCACCTGGTCCACTTTGCTCCCCGATGAGAGTCTGTCACCTCAGACACCTGGATTCTCCAGGTCATCCGGGAGGCTTACCTCCTTCACCTGGACTGACTTCCTCCATCCTTCTGCTCCACAAAGCCCCCTCGGCTCACCGCACACCAGGTCTTCTTGGCGCAGGAGCTTGCCGACCTCCTCAGGGAGCAAGCAGTAGACATGTTCCCGCTGCATCTCAGAGGTCGCTGGTTCTAGTCTCGTTACTTCCTTGTACTTCCTCGATCTACGAAATCTCAACAAATACCTGGTGTGGGAGAGGTTCAAAATGCTCTCCCTTGGCGCTTTGCTGCCCTTTCTCCAGCAGGGTGACTGGCTATTCTCCTTGGACCTTCGGGATGCGTACGCTCATATTCTGGTCCACCCCAAGCACAGAAAATACTTACGCTTCAGAGTACAAGGTTACCATTACCAATACAGGGGACTTCCCTTCGGCCTCGCATCTGCTTCATGAATGTTCACCTAGTGCCTCGCGGTAGCCGCAGCCCACCTTCGGTTACAGGGCACCTTTGTTTACCCTTATCTAGACGATTGGCTTGTTACAGGGAAGACAGCCGACGAAGCATGGCAGGCCACGGCCCGCACCGCCCATCTCCCTCGAGCACCTCAGCTTTGTGGTGAATTACTCGAAGTCCCACCTACTTATCTCCCAGGTCAGGACAACGTCCTGGTAGGCAGACTGAGTCGGATCCTCCAGCCACACAAGTGGCGTCTCTGCCCACAGACAGTGCAGTGGCTGTTCAGGTGCTGGGGGAATCCGGCCCTGGACTTTTTTGCCAGCCCTACGAATTCATAGCTCCTGTGGTTCTGTGGCCCGGTTCCCTACCTGAGCAGGGAAGCCTCTGATGCCTTCCTGCTGCCATGGACGCATGGCCTTCTGTATGCCTTTCCTCCCACCCCACTCATAGCACAGGCTCTTCTCAAGGCTCAGTGGGACTGGGCATCGGTGATCTTCATGGCCCCGCGGTGGCCTCGGCAGCCCTGGTTCCTGCTGCTGCTTCGCCTCTTGTCGGAACCCCTGGTTCCCTTTGGCAGCATACTGGGCTTGTTGACACAGGAGGAGAGTCTCCTGCTTCACCCAAACCTGAGGTCCCTATCCCTCATGGCTTGGTGGCTGAGCTGGTCACGCTAACCCCTCTTCGTCTCTTGGTAGAGATCACGGACATATTGCTGGCTTCGTACAAGGACTCGACTATGAGGGCTTACGTCTTTAAGTGGCGTCATTTCTCAGTGTGGTGTGGCAGAGGTACGGGCCAACCCATTCTCTTGCCCTACCCACTTAGTCCTGCAGTACCTACACGATCTCTCACAAGCGGGCCTGAAGTCCAACTTGGTCAGGCTCCACCTGAGCACAATCTCAACCAACTTGGTCAGGGTCCACTTTAGCGCGATCTCAGTCGAGAGCGGACACCCCTTGGACCAGCTGCTGTTTTCCCGCTTCATGTGCGGGCTGCTCCTTTCCAGGCCTCCCATCCGAATGCTTCCAGCGGAGTGGGATCTCAATGTCATCCTTACGCAACTAACCCAACTGCCCTTCGAGCCGATGGCATCCTGTTCGCTTTGGTACCTTTCTTGAAAGATGTTTTTCTGGTAGCCCTAACCTCGGTCTGGAGGGTCAGTGAACTCCAGGCCCTGATGACCAACACTCCCAACACTCCAAGCGCACCCTAAGTTTCTCCCGAAGGTTGTCTCAGACTTTCACCTCAACCAAGAGATTGTGCTGCCGACCTTCTTTCCGAAGCCCCACGCCGACCGGGCGTCAGCGATCCTCCACACCCTTGATTGTAGGAAGGCTCTCTCCTTCTACCTGCAGCACACAAAGGCCCACCACAGGTCTGAGTGGCTCTGTCTCCTATGACCCTGTCCATTTGGGGCTTGCGATCACCAAGCAGACCCTTTCTCTCTGGGGGATGGATTTCATCGCCTTTGCCCAGGCTCAGGCTGGGCTACCGCTGGACCACCGAGTCACGGGACACGGTGTCCGTGTGAGGGCAGCGTCAGTGGCACATCTGCACTCCGTGCTCCTGGCAAACAACTGTCGAGCCGCAACCTGGTCCTCAGCTAACACCTTTGCGATGCATGACACACCTTTGCGACGCATGACACACCAGCATGTATATAGTTTATTTTATTTCAACTTGTTTGGACTTATGTTATTCTGAAAATTCCCATGTTCCCCAAGTTCTATTACCTGTTTTAATGTAAACCCAATCAGTCTCCGCTGATCTGAGTATTCTTTGTTATTTGTAAACCGCGCTGATAAAAATAGTGCGGTATATAAGAGCTGTTAAATAAATAAATAAATAATAAATAAAAATTACTGCCTGGAGAGGGAGTCCCATTGGGACAGTGCCTTCGGCCAGGCCGTACTCTGCAATCTTTTTGGGGTTTAGGCAATTCCGACCCTCCGACCCTTCTTCTGTGGCTACCGGGAGTGTGGTCTTCCAGGAACCTGGGGTCCTCGGGCTGTCTTCAGTTACCAATTTCTGCTCACAGCCCGCCGTGGCATTTTTTTCTGTGGATCCTCAGTAGCCTGTAGCTGGGGATTCCCATATGTGAGGACTGACTTCCTGCTTGTTCCTGGAGAAAGCGTAGTTACTCACCTGTAACAGGTGTTCTCCAGGGACAACAGGAATCAGACCTCACAACCCACCCACCTCCCCTTGGAGTTGCCCACTCCTTTTTTGGATTTTTACCTTGCCTGAGCTATGTCATCAGACTGATCATGATGGCACCCTTGGGCGGGAAGAAGACCATGCATGGGTGGCGGCATTCCTAAAGGCTTTCTTCGAAAGCTGGGGAAATGCTTCACGCAGGCTCTGTTGCTGCTGATGTCACCCATATGTGAGGACTGATTCCTGCTGTCCCTAGAGAACATCTGTAACAGGTGAGTAACTATGCTTTCTCCTACTCATCACCTATCTGTATCTTGCTAGTCCCCTAGATTTACCCTAGCCCCTAGTTTATTGTGTAGTCGGTCTTGATTAGATTGTAAGCTCTGAAGAGCAGGAACTGTCTCATACTTGTATATGTACAGCACTGCGGATGCCTTTTAGCGCTACAAATTAGTAGTAATAGTAATTGTGCCTATCTTGACTTTACTATTTTGCATCTACAGATTTGTTAGAATTTTTTTAGGTAAAGCAGGTGTAGAAGACTATTAAGTTTGAGATAAAACCAGTACTAACTCGTCCTATTCTAAAGGTATAAAATTAGTTGATATCCCAATTTGTAATGGTAAAGAAAACAGATACCAGTATTAAGCATTACTGTTTTGAATTCATTTTCTGAGGCTAAGTTTCACTTCTTGTTTCTGGAACTCTAAAACAAATTATCTTTTTGGTATGAAAGGTTATTAAAGAAAGAGCCAGTGAACTAGAAAACCTTGAAAGCACTGCCAATGCCACTGACACTAACTCGGATACAAAACCGTCGAAGAAAAGAAGAGCTTTCCTTGACATGCTTCTGAATACAACTGATGATGAAGGGAAAAAGCTAAGTATTAAGGATATTCAAGAGGAAGTTGACACGTTCATGTTTGAGGTAAAACAATACTTTAGGATATACTTTGTGCTTTGTTTAAGAAACATTTTATGCTTTTGTACCAGCAACAAGTATTAGGGGAATGTTTAGTAAAGGTTAACGTGCATTAATGAAGTTAACATGCATTAAGTGCCCCTGAGCCCATAGAAAGAAAAGGGCCGAAGTCATTTAGCACATGTTAATTTCATTAGCACATGTTTGTGGAGCCCAATTCCATAACTTGCACGTCTGGCCCTTGGACACGTCTAAAAGAAAAATGGGCCCCCTTTGAACCTAATTCTGCATCCGTGGGTCTGGACGTGCCCAGGCGTCCAAAATCAGAGAAATAGATGTGTTCAGCAGGCACATGCAAGCGCTATTCAGCCGTCCCCATGCCTCGGATGCAGGAAAACATTTTGGACGTCCCTACGCACACTGTATTCTGAAACATTACACATTTCGGATCCTGCCTGTCCCGGTGGATGCCACGCCTCTCAGTAAAAACATGCATCTCCTAAGCAGCTCATCACAGACAGTAGTTTGCAGGTGCACTAGACATAAATACCAATGAGAAATGACAGCTGCTGCAACCTAGACCATATACCAATCCCCCTCATGCTCTGATAAGTGTTAGGTAAGCCCAATGCAACCCAATATGGTATACCAGACTGTAAATGTGAACGTGTATGTCAGAACATACCTTGCATCAAATGGTACGTGGCATTAGGAAACGGCTCCAATGATTCTTTTCTGGTCATCTCTACAAACATGCCTTAAATTGTTAGGGATGGACTCTCATCAAGACCACAAAACCCAGAACTAACCTTGCAGGCCTCAAAGGATACATAATATTGCTGAACCACAAATGTGTGCTATTTTTGTGCCTCTGGCCTATAAGTGCACTCATTCTGCTGCTCTGCACTACCATTCCCCTCTTATCTCTCCCTACATCCCTCCCCGTGAACACCGCTCTTCTGTCACATTGCTTCTATCTGTGCCTATTCCTTCTACTGCCAAATCCGGATGTCATTCCCTTCACCTTGCTGCTCCATATGCCTGGAACAAACTACCTGAGTCTGTACAACATGCTTCATCCCTGGCCTATCTCAAATCCAGGCTGAGCACTCACCTCATCGGTGCTGCTGTTGGATCAGATCCGCCTAAGCTCCCTTGAGTTTTTTGACCGTTCCCCCTGGATGTATCCTGTTCACAGCTGCTGTGTTGTCTGTCCCGACAGGATTGTAAGCTCCACTGAGCAGGTACCATCTTGTTACGTGTGTCTGTGCAGCACTGCATATGCCTTGTAGTACAAATGATCAATATAGTTGTATATACAAATGATCAATTATAGTTGTAGTGGGGCCTTCTGGCTACGGCATCTGAGGCCCACCTATCTGGGTACTGACATTTCTTACAGCAGCTACACCTGTCCCATCTGGCGTATGCTGGTCTGTATATATCCACTACCTGTGGGGCAACCCTGTCTGCCTTCCCACAGCCAGCTTTGTGACACTGCTCCGCTGGGTCAGGACATGTGTAGGCATGGGATATGTCACATGCCTACACATCACACCAAGTAGCTAGACTCCAGATATATCACCACTTTCAAAGCTCTCGTTGATCTTGACCTGGGTAGGATGTGGGCTTCATGGGACAATATGGGGAATGTTGGCACTACATCAGTTGTGTGTCCCAGTGCCAAGCACAGCAGATGTATGGCTGCCCTATCACACTGTAAACAATATCTGATCTAATTAGAGTACCCTGTGTAAAATAATACAAAAGGAATCAGCATAAATTCCCTATGGCTAAATATCAAAACATATCCCTGTCAATAATAAAGGACCCTCAGAATAAGGGCATTCAGCAGTGCAAGCAGCACTAACACAAGCTCAACAGCAAAATGTGCATTATGGGCGTGCATTAATACTGTTTGTACTGTTGAGTGCCCTTATTCTGAGGGTCCCTTATTGACAGGGATTTGTTTTGACATTTGGCTTTAGTGAACCCTCTCTGAGTTTGACTGCCCATCACATTGGCACCTGGTGACATTGCGGTCATCCATACGATCCAGGTACTGGCCATGCTTTCATGTCCCCCCTGAATTGCAGCTGAGTATACCATATCTTCCCCTCCCCCCCCCATCTCCCTATGCACCACTCAAACCACACACACACACAGTCTCTCTCTCACTTTCTGTCACAAAAAAAAGAGTCTGCCAAAAGGCCCTGTACCTATACATAACGGCTATGACATAACATAATCGCATGGGTTACCAGGACTACAAATATAATCTCCGTTTCTCACCCCAGAAGGAATCCTTTTCCTGATCGCGCCCATACATTCCCTGCATCAGCAGTCCCATTTTTCTGAATATAGGAATTGTTAGGATCCTATAGATTGGCTTCTTTAGCCCAAACAGCACATAGGTGCATAGCCTGAATAAACACTATTGCTCTTCTTAATATTTCTGTAAGGGTATTTAGAAATGTTTCTTTACCTTACAACATATCCTCACTTCTACTCCCTTACCTTAAGACTGCATCTTATATTTTCCAGACTGCAGTCACACCCATTCAGAACATACTTGTCAACTATTCTTCTATATGGGACACACTGCAGACCACAGTAGAATATTTTCTAAGTCCTAGCCTTATACCATGTTTCAACAGGAATAACTTGGGTGTTTCCAGGAAGCACTTAATACGTATACGGGCCTTTCCTGAATACACTTTCTACATCTCCATGACTGGCCATGCCCCCATACCACCCTCTCCCACCCACATTCTGAGATCCTCATACTAGCGCCATGGATATGCATGTCAGCAGTATGTTGGAATATGGTCTGGGACCTTTTCGGCAAATATCCTATCTGCACATACAAACCCCTCATTCAGGTTCTGGAATGACCCCCCTTAGTGAACATGCCCCTTACTCTCTGAATACCATCCAGTAATCAAGCTTTGATAAGTGAAAGTATGATGAGTATGATGTTAAGAAGATCAGATCTGTAATTCATAGATGTACAGTTACCAATTTGTATGATATGTCACTATCCCATGCTAGTTAATGAGGAGACCTGCAGTATGAAAGAAAAAATATTATATAAAAATAATCATAAAGTTTAATTTTGCAGGAGGAACATTTATTGCAGTTGTCAGATATGTTTGAGAGAAATACAATTAAAGTTTACTGAGGGGAATTGATAGTTGGGGCAAATTAATAGCTGGGACAAATATGCAACAGTATGCACTTTTGTAAAACACCCAGAGGGGGGTTATTTTAGAAGCCTTATTCATGCCTTGGATGTCTGAAAAAGGGCATAGAGATGTCCAAAACACAGATGTCCCCAGATCCATTTTAGAAGTCAGGTCTGTGGACATCCCCAGCATGAGGATATCCAAATCTGAGCATGGTGGAGGCATGGCTGGGCTGTTCCCAATAACTTGGGCTTCCCTGTCTGATCTCAGAAATTCCTGGATGTCCAGAGTCTCATCTAATGTTACACCTGTTCCAAGCATGAATAGGCATCTGAAAAATTGTCAGGCAAACATCTGAAGGATGTGGAGAAGGAGATACACTAAGATCCTCTGTATTTTACAGTTTGTCAGTGAACACTGACAGGGAATGGGGTCTTATATTTTCATTTTGCTAGCCATTCCTCTCCTTATGCACCCAAGAATCCTTCTAGCTTTTGCTGTCACCTTTTCTTCCTGTTTAGCTACTTTAAGATCATCTGACACGACCACGCCTAGGTCCCGCTCTTCTTTAGAAGACTAAAGTACTTCACACCCTATACTATATTGCTCTCTTGGATTGCTGCAGCCCAAATGCATGACCTTGCATTTTTTAACATTAAATCCCAGCTGCCAAATTCTAGACCATTCTTCAAGCTTAGCTAGAGCCCTCCTCATGTTATCTACACCTACCTGGGTGTCTACTCTATTGCAGATTTTGGTATCATCTGCAAAGAGGCAAACTTTATCTGACATCCCTTCCGCTATATCACTAACAAAGATGTTAAACAGAATCGGACCAAGGACATATCCCTGGGACACACCACTGATAACATCCTTCTCCTCAGAGTGAGCTCCATTTACTTCTGTACCCTTTGTCGCCTCCTACTCTACCAATTTCTAACCCAAACAGTAACTTTAGAGTCCATCCCTAGGATGCTCAGTTTGTTTATAAGTCATCTGTGAGGAATGGTGTCAAAGACTTTACTGAAATCCAAGTACACCACATCAAGGGCTCTCCCTTGGTCCAACTCCCTGGTCACCCAGTCAAAGAAATCAATCAGATTTGTCTGACAAGACCTGCCTCTGGTGAATCCATGCTGCCTCGGATCCTGTAATCCTCTGGACTCCAGAAACCTCACTGTTTTCTCTTTCAGCAGCGTTTCCAATAATTTACTCACCACTGAAGTTAAACTAACCGGCCTGTAGTTTTCAACCACATCCTTACTTTTGCTTTTGTGTAAAGGCACCACATGAGCCTCTCTCCAGTTCTTTTGTACCACTCCAGACTCCAACGAGGAATTGAAATGGTCCGTCAGTGGAGCTGCTAGAATGTCCCCAAGTTCCCTCAGTTTTCTAGGGCGTATCCCATCCGGTCCCATCACTTTGTCTACTTTAAGTTCAGCTAGTTTCGCACGAACACAGTCTTCTGAAAATTCTTCAAGATGCCCCTCGCTTCTATTCCTGTTTGTGGGTGTTTTCTGAGGTCCTGCTCCTGGTTCTTCAAATGTGAACACAGAACAGAAATATTTGTTAAGCAATTCCGCTTTATCCTCATCAGCTTCTACATATTCCTCCCCTTCACCCTTGAGTATGACAATACCACTTTTGCCCTTCCTCTTCTCACTAACATATCTGAAAAATGTCTTATCCCCCATTTTATTGCATTGGCTATTTCTTCCTCTTTTTGAATCTTTGCCTTCCTGACTACTTTGCTAACTTCTCTTTTCCAAATATAGATGCCTGTCTACCTCTCTCTGTGATCTCTTGTATTTCATGAAGGCCTCCCTCTTTTTCTTTACCTTTTCAGCTACTTCTTTTGAAAGCCATTGCAGTCTTCTTTTCCTTTTACCTTTATTTACCATTTTAACAAAAAGGTTGGTTGCCCTTAAAATATCCCCTTTCAGTTTTGCCTACTGTTTTTCTACATCCCCCAGCTGTTCCCGTCCCACTAATGACTCCCTGAGGTATAGGCCCATCTTGGCAAAGTTAGTTTTCCTAAAGTCTAAGACCCTCGCTTCTGAATGGATTCTAACAGCCCTAGTCCTAATACTGAACCACACCATCTGGTGATCACTGGATGCAAAATGATCTCCCACTATAACATCAGAAACACTTTCACCATTGGTAAGCACCAAGTCCAGTATGGCCCCTTCAGGTGTGGGGTCTGTTACCAATTGCCTGAATAGTTCTCCCTGTAGAGAATCCAGGATCTCCTTACTTCTAGATGATACTGCAGCAGGAATGTGCCAATCAACATCTGGCATATTGAAATCCCCTATTAATATCACTTCCCCTTTCCTAGCAATACTGCATATGTCTTCAATTATCCACCTCTGTTCACCTCTTCCTCTTGTGAAGGAGGTCTATATATCACGCCAATGCAAATAGATTTCTCTTTCCCTCTTTCTAGTTTAACCCACAGTGCCTCCTCTCTTCCTTTTAAGCTCTGTAATTCCAAGGCTTTAATATTATGTTTTACATATAGTGCCACTCCTCCTCCCCTTCTTCTTACCCTGTCCTTTCTGAATAAAGTATAGCCTGGTATAGTTACATCCCAATCATGGTTTTCTGTGAATCGGGTTTCTGTAACTGCCACTAAATCCAAATCAGCCACTCCCATCAAATCTTCAACATCAGGGATCTTATTTCCCATGCTACGGGCATTTATACACACTGCTTTCCATATGTTACCCTTTTTACCCATTTCCATAAAGGTATTTTATGTTTCACTTACCTGGGGGCTGTCTTCACCCATCCCCAACGAATCTAGTTTAAAGCCCTCTTCAGTAGATTAGCCAGTCTACTACTGAAGATGCGTCGACCTTTCTTGGACAGATGGACACCATCTTTGCTCTGCAACCCTTGGAATAGCATCCCATGGTCCAGGAAACCAAAATACTTTTGATGACACCATCTACACAGCCATGCATTCATCTCCAGGATGTGAGCTTCTCTGCCTTGGCCTTCACCCTCAACAGGGAGAACTGAAGAGAACACCACCTGTGCACCTATCTGCTTCACCCTCTGTCCCAGAGCCATGAAGTCCCTCTTGATAAGCTCAGTGGGATACCTCGCAGTATCATTTGTTCCGACATGGATTAGCAACATTGAGTAATAGTCATTGGGCTTGATGAGTCTCAGCAAACTCTCCGTAACATCTTGGATTTTGGCACCTGGCAGCCAGCATACCTCTCTGGACATCAAGTCTAGTCAGCAGATAGACGCCTCAGTACCCCTCAGAACTGAGTCACCAACCACCTTGTCACTGATTCTGCAATTTTGGGGTACTTGAGCTCTGGTTGTCACCAACCACCTTGTCACTGATTCTGCAATTTTGGGGTACTTGAGATCTGGTTCTTCCCTTTCCAGGGATGCTTTAACCTCCTCCACTTCCTGGGCTGCATAGTGGTTCTTCAGTTCAAGGGCTGGAGAAGTTGGATTGGTGATTCTGCAGGCCCTAGTGACCAGTCTTCATCATTGTGTAGGCACCCATCTTCTCCTCTGCTGGACAGCTTGGTTGTTGCAAGAAGCATCTCATCACTGTACGTCTCACTGTCTTGAATGCTCCTCAGTCTCGCCACCTCCTCTCTGAGTTCCTCTACTTGTTTCCTGAAAGCTTCATCATGCAGGCACCCTGCACTTGGAACCGGTCCTTCAACTGGCATCAGGACCTCTGTCTGGAGAGAGGCAGAAGTTGTAACGGGGGCAACAGCTTTAGCGATATGATTTTTCACAGCCATTGTTCTGTTTGTGGAGCTTAGGTATCTGTTAAAGCAAAAGAGAGAGATCTACCAAAATACCAGCTGTTTTCCCGGGTATCCTTTCAGAGAAAATGCTTTTAAATCTCTTTAATTATATTGAGAATGTGCTGTTCCAAGTCCCTGTGTTGTGTTAATTGGGGAGCTGTCCTATAAAGAAAGACCACTCACTAGGGGTGGGTGGGGGTTGTGGGGTAGGGAGGGAACTAACTCCTGATTAGGTGTCAGTGGCTTCAAAGAGCTGAGAAAGTTACTAAAGCAGAGTTTTAAACCTACCCCACTAAAGAAAATATTCCTCCCTTTAAACAAAAGCACCACAAAGAATGTAACTTTGTTTTAAAAATGTACCAAACCCCTTTTAAGAGCTCCCAGTCAGAGAGCTAGCAATTTAAAAAAAACAACAAATAATGTTTACCTTTGTTTGAAATGTATAGCCCCTGTTAGGAACTGCTCAAGTAGCAGTGAAATCCATAAATCTGCAATATGAATGGACATTCTACCATTTTGATGCCAATAAAAAGAGGAAACAAAGTAGTAAGAACCCCTCCAATGATGGAAAATCTCCAAGAAGTATTATGTGGCCATCATAGAAGTAAACCCACAATCTAATCACAATTTCGTTTTGTCGGAGCCCACCGAGGGAGGGCTAGAACAGTTTACCTAACCCCCCCACCAGACGGTGGACTACTTTTATTTTATATTTCACCCTAGTGTAATAAACAATCACTTATCTTCACAAAAAAGCACTGCTCTTGTTCTCCTCCGCTTTGCAGATCACAAAGGTGCACGACGTGCACGTTTCGGGTGTGCGCCCTGTTTCAAGTGCTCCAGTCCATTCAGATATGCAACAAAAAACACCGTCCCTTCGGCCATGGGCATTCAGCAGTCAGTGGCATTAACAAACCTGAAACTTTAAATAGGGGAAAACCAATCAGAAGCGGGAAAGCCTCACTGTCAGAGGTATCCTCACCGCTATTGGTTAAAAACCTTGGATAAGACTGAAAACCAACAAGCACAACATCATAAGATAGTGATCCAATCAATGTCCCGATTCAGACCATAAGGATGAATGGTGTGTAAATCAAAGATCCAACGTTGTTCTAAGCGCTGCAGTTTTTGTTCCCGATCACCCCCCCCCGTGGATCCAAGGGAACATGATCGATGACAGTCCATGTCAACTCCTCAAAAACATGGGACGAAACTTCACAATGTTCTGCCAGAGGGGCTGTGAGAACTTTATTTCTAATCTGTGAGGCATGTTCTGCAAGACGTTTACGCATTGAACGAGTGGTGCGCCCCACGTATAGGAGTCCACATGGACACTTCAACACATACACCACGTAAGGGGTAAGACACGTCGTCTTCCAACGGCGTATATATTTATGACAGGTAATAGGATGTTGCCAAACCGTACCAGAAAGCGTCCTCTCACAGTAGTTACAAGTGTTACAGGGATAATGACCCCCATCATGACCCGGTGGAATGGGTCTATCAAGAGACAAAGTTGTCTTTACCAATTGATTATTTAAATTGGTGCCCCGTGTAAAGGCCAACCGTAAGGGTTGTTTAAAGCAGTCATGTAAGGTCAACATCTGCCAATGGGAACGTAAGATTTTAGCAACATCAGAACTTCTTTCAGTATAGGGCAGCACGCCAACTATCGGATCCGTCTCCAATGATCTCATTGAGGAATATTGAGAATCCAGTAACCATTCTCGGTGAGTATGCCTCGCCCGATGAAAAGCTTGGGAGACAACTCGAACCGGATATCCCCTAGTCAGCAGCCGGTGTGTCAATTCAGAGGCATGCACCTTAAACTCCCCAATAGAATGACAAAGACGCCGAAGGTGTAAAAACTGACCAAATGGAAGGCCACGTTTAAGGGGACCGGGATGATAGCTTTTATAATGAAGCAGGCTGTTCCTCTGCACTGATTTACGATATAAGGTGGACACCAATCGATCATCCTCCACCATAATCATTATATCCAAAAATTCAATCTTGTCATTAGCAACATGTTCCGTAAATGTAATATTAGATTTTAACGAAATTGTGATTAGATTGTGGGTTTACTTCAATGATGGCCACATAATACTTCTAATAAAAAGAGGAAAAGCAGAAATACATATAGGAAATATTTATTTAATTGTGATGTAAGGGATCCTTCCAGAACCCTTAGCAATCCCTGTGAATCCAATTTCTTTGTAGGATCATTTCATCCTAGCATTAGCAGTAGGTACATGCCATCTATCTGTAACATTCTCCTCTTGGGATAGCTGCTTTGGTTCTGCCTGCCTGCCTACCTCAGTGCAGAGGATGCAAGGTGTAATTCTCTTGTGGCTATTGCTTGGTCCGTGTTATGGGTGTTTGTGTCCAGAGGCTCATCTCGGGGCCTGGCTTTTATTTTAGTTGTCTGCTTGTGAAGATTTGAGAACCTGTCAGAGGTTTTACCCATCCCTCTGCTAGAATGTGGAGAGAGACTGAAGGGGCTAGCTTGCCCTAAACTTAATCAAGAAGTTAGAGGAAAGGGAGTTGGCTTACTACCTTGAGCCTAACAAAAAGGGTTTGCTCCCAGTGAGAAAAGACACAGAAATATGCTAATATATAGGACCCTAATCTAGGATCCTTTCATCAGCAGCAGAACTATTAGATATTTAAACCTGGATCGTAGACTCAACACAGGTTGTGTTTCTTTCCTGAATTATTCATCAAAGACTGTGTATTTGTTGAACAGAATTAATTTGTTATTGTTGAAATGGAAATTTTAATTACAGTAAAAAGAATTGGAACACCCAATTCAGAATCAAAGCCTTTTTAGTTCTTGCACCAAGGGCCTTGAAGAGGTTTCTCTTCCCTCCTCCCATGGAGAACCTGCTCTCTGGTAAGAATGTGTGTTAACTGTGTGAAGGAGAAAGAGAGAACCTGGGATAATAAACTGCTCTGTGATCTGTTCTACAGGACCAGCCTGCCACTCCAGTGCAAAAGAGGAGGAGGGGGAGGTTACTATTATTATTATTATTTTACTTTAATGCTTTCCTAGCTCAGTCATCCAAAGCCCTTCAGATCCCTTCAGAAATGCTACTAACAAGAGGTCATTACTATCTCAACAGGTATAAGGAGAGGCAAGACTGATTTGCAAGTGAGATTTCTCCAATGATGATGTTAATGTCGATAGTAACAAGGCTTGATTAACACTATATCGAGCCCCAGGCAAACAGGCCCCTACTGTGGACCCCTCCATTTAGCTTTTCTTAAGCCAGTCACTTACATCCTTTTTACCTGCTGCCTTCCCCACAAATTTGTCTCTCGGAGCAAGACCTGTTCTAGGTGTGACAGTAGTAGCAAGTTGTGAGTGAACATGGGGGCTGTGCAAGTGCATGCTGCTTCAACTGGAGGGAGCTAGTAGCTAGATCAATTGACTGAGAACCAGGGAAGCTGGACAAGTCATTTCCTCATCTGTTGCCTCTGGTAAAACTAGAGATGTTATGGGTGGGCTTTCTCAAAGAATGAGATTTACAGGCAATGTGTCAGAGGTATGATTCTAGAAAGATGCAAGTGTGAGGATGCAACAGAAAATATTTTATCTTTTTTTGGTGCCCCTGGAATCATACTGTATATGCAAAGTAGAGGCAATATTAGGACAGCTTTAAAAAGGAATTTGCCTGGGCTTAAAATTTCTCTGTACTTGTATGCACACAGGTACATTTGTACCCATGACCTTCTCCACTCCAGCCCGTATTTGCATATTTCTCTTTCTTAACCTTTTCTGGTGGTATGCTTCAGCCTCCTTGCGCATTTGCTCACGCAACAAGTCCCCCCCCAAACCCCCCCCCCACCAACTCTCTCCATCATGTGACAGTCTTGCAGTTGCTGCTACCTCTTCTACCCAGCTTATAGCAGCCTACCTCAGTACCTTCTGATTGGCTAGATCCTACCCAGTCTCTCTGATTTTAGTCTTCAGGCATGAGATTAGTTGATGGAACTGGGAACATTATCAGGAAAGTAACTTCCAGCCAATCAGTGCCCCTGCTGCTCTTTACAGTCCGCTTTTTGGGTCGCCTGTGGCTTTTACAGGTCTCTTTTGGTAGCCTGTAGCTTGGGAGTCCCATATTTGAGGACTTCCTGCTTTTCCTGGAGAAAGCGTAGTTGCTCACCTGTAACAGATGTTCTCCGACAACAGCAGGAATCAGTCCTCACAACCTTCCCTCCTCCCTGTGGAGTTGTTTTTTTTCTTTTTTATGCTTCATTGAGCTATGTCGTCATACTAAGGTAAGGTGGCACCTTTGGGCGGGAAGGTGACCGTACATGTGCGGTGTAGGTCCCAAAGACTGGTTTTGAAAGCTGGGGATTGGATCCATGCAGGCTCTGTTGGCGCCGACATCACCCATATGTGAGGACTGATTCCTGCTGTCCCTAAAGAACACCTGTTACAGGTGAGTAACTACGTTTTTTCATCTAGTTGATCACAATTCACTCCTATCTCGGCTCTCTGAATCCAGTATTCATTGGCAGGTTCTTGACTGATTCACTTCATTTCTAATAAATTGACGCTATCAGGTCACTATTCAGAATTCCACATTTGTTCCCTACTGTTACCCTTGCAGAGTTCCATAGGGTTCTGCATTTTTCTCTTTCTATTTAATCTCTTATTGAGCCCTCTTACCACCCTTATACAGACTACAAGAATTAATTTTTACATATATGCAGATGACATCTTACTCCTCATTCAGTCATCAATTCCAGCCTAAATATGATCTACCTGACTTCACTCCAACGCCCTAAAATTGAACCCTTCTAAAACCACTGCTACTTGGTTTTCCGGATTAACTGTGTGATGAGGAAGTTCCATTCTCTACCTTAAAAACACAGGATTCATTGCATTCTAGTCCTGAAACTGACAGGCAGGCAGGCCATGTGAGCAGCTGTTGTCAGGGACGACAAAAACAAACTCAGCCACGAGGTTTGAAAACACGCTCAGCTGAGAAACATTCCCCAGTTCCTAATAGCTTGCACCTGGAAAGGGAAAGAGCTTACAGCCATTATAAGGGCTATGCAGGAAACACAGAGTTAGAACTGACGGAGCAAGGAGAACAGGCTGTCTTACCTGAACCAGCTGACCTAGAGGAGGAAAACGAGGTTACTTACCTGTAACGGGAGTTCTCCGTGGACAGCAGGATAAGTCAGCCACACTTGGTGACGTCCTCCGGGCGGAGCCGAGTGTACGGAAGTGCTCTCTCTAGAGCTCCGAAAGGTGAGCCCCCCTGGGCCCACCTTAGGTAGCCCATCCTACCGGTCCGCCCCCTGGTCCGGCCAGTGAGTTTCTAGCTAGCCAGTTCCCGGCCAGGGAGCGGATTAGGCATGCTGACCTCCTCCAGGGGAGGTGGGTGGGATTGTGTGGCTGACTTATCCTGCTGTCCACGGAGAACTCCCGTTACAGGTAAGTAACCTCGTTTTCTCCATGGACCAGCAGGATTGCGTCAGCCACACTTGGTGCCTCCCTAGCTGCAGGTATGCTGAGGTGGAGGAGGAGTAGCCTAGTAGTACATAGAGGATTAGGCGTGGAGCTTAGTGCAAAACTTTATTGCATTAACACACGTGAACTGTGCAATAACATAAGAACAAGTTGGAAGCTGCAACAACCAACAGCAACAACAACAGCAACAACAACAATGTGCGAGTAGTGCAAGAAATGTGCAACAATGCAAATAGTGCAATAACTAGTGCAAGACAGCGGCTGTGCAATCGGCAATAACAAGGGTCTGGAGGGCCTAAGCCGTTTCTCTTGTGTCCATTGCCGTGGAGAGGACGGCTGTTCCTAGGGCGCAGTCCTCCTGCGCCTTGAGGTCGAGACAGTAGTGTTTTTGGAACGTGTGCGGAGAGGTCCAAGTGGCCGCTCTGCAGACGTCCAGCAGAGGAACAGAACGGAGGTTGGCTATTGTGGTGGCCATAGCCCTGAGCTTGTGAGGGCCCACTCTTGGCAGGTTCTGTGCGCCTGTGGGATCAAGGCAATGAGAGACACATGAGGCGATCCAGTGCGAAAGGGTTCTCTTGTTGACAGGCCTGCCTGGCCTGCTGGGATCGAAGGATATGAACAATTGCTCGCCTTTGCGAACGTGTTCCGTGCGTAGCAAGTATACCCTGAGGGCCCGTAGACAATCAAGCGTGTGCAGGCGGCTTTCTTCTTCGGAGGGGTGAGGTTCTGGGAAGAAAGCCGGAAGCTGAATGGATTGATTCACGTGAAAGGCAGAGGCCACCTTGGGCACGAACTTGGGGTTAGTCCTCAGAGATGCTCTATCCTGGTGCAATTGAGTATAGGGTGGATGGGCCATCAATGCTTGTAGCTCGCTGATTCTTCGGGCAGATGTGATGGCCACGAGAAACAGTGTTTTCCATGAGACATACTTCATTTCGGCCGACTGCAGAGGCTCGAAGGGTTCCTTGGTCAGGCTAAGGAGTACAGTGTTGAGGTCCCAAGCTGGGACGGGACGCCTGAGCGGGGGTTTTAGATTTGCCAGGCCCTTCATAAAGCGATTCGTCAAGGGTAGTGCTGCAATGGAGGTAGCCCCCATGGGCTGAGCATGGAAAGCTGCGATCGCAGAGAGATGCACTCTGACTGATTGAGTCTGCAGGCCAAGGCTGGATAGTGAAGCTAGGTACCGCAGGACTTCGGGAAGCGGGCAAGTGGTGGGCTGTAGGCCTTGTGATGCGCACCAAATGGTGAATCTCTTCCACTTGAGGCCATAGGACTTCCTGGTGGAGGGCCTCCTGGCTGCTAGCACCACATCTTGCACTTCTGACGGGAGCATGAGTGAAGAGAGGCTCATCCGCTCAACTTCCAGGCAGTGAGCGCTAGGGCTTTGAGGTTTGGGTGCATCGTTTTGCCTCCGTCCTGCGTGAGTAGGTCTGGCTTGAGTGGCAGGCGTATGGGTTCCACTTGTGATAGGCGTTGTAGGAGAGCAAACCACATCTGTCGTGGCCAGTAGGGTGCCACTAGGATTGCTCGAGCCTTGTCGTGGGCCAGCCACTGGAGTGTCGCTGGAATGAGAGGTGTCGGGGGAAAGGCATACACCAGAGACCATTCCCCCCAGTACACATCGAATGCATCCGCTGCCAATCGTTTGCTGGACGGGTGTCTGGAGCAGAAGAGTGGGCATTTCGTGTTCTGCTCCGTAGCAAACAGGTCGATGCTCGGGCGGCCCCAACGGCGGAAGAGACTCTCGGTGACTTCCGGGAGTAGTGTCCACTCGTGCGGCTGCAGCTGTCTGCTGAGCTTGTCGGCTAAGGTGTTCTGATTGCCGGGTAGATAAGAGGCCCGGAGATAGCACCCGTGTGTCAGGGCCAGGGACCAGATCTGTAGAGCTTCCTTGCAGAGGGAGCGAGACGCTGTGCCCCCCTGCTTGTTGATGTAGAACATAGCCACTTGGTTGTCCGTCTGGATGAGGACGGACTTGTTCTGTACGTGATTTAAGAACGCTTTGAGGGCATACTTGATGGCTCTCAGCTCCAGGAGATTGATGTGCAGGAGTGTCTCCTGCGGGGACCAGGCCCCTTGTGTGCTGAACTGTAGAGTGTGAGCACCCCAGCCCAAGTTGGATGCGTCCGTAGTTAGGGTCAGTTGGTGCTCGGGCGGGTGCATGTCCTTTCCCCGCGAGAGATTCTCCGGAACAGTCCACCAGTGCAGCTGAGTCTTGATACTGGCGGTCATGGGTATGCGGGTGGAGAGGGGTTGCAGGTGTTGGTTCCAGTGAGAGCGTAGGTGACACTGTAGTGGCCGCATCCGCAACCTGGCGATGTGGATAACAGACGTTGTGGCGGACATGTGGCCCAGAAGGCGTAGGATGGACTTTGCCGAGGAAGTCTCCGCAGAAGCCAGGCTGGACGCAAGCGATGTCAGAGCCGCAAGCCTGCGTTGTGGAAGGAACGCCTTCGAGAGCTGGGTGTCGATCTCCGCCCCGATGAACTCCAGCCTCTGTGAGGGGGTGCGCTGCGACTTGTTGTAGTTGATCACGAACCCCAGGGAAGATAACAGAGACTCGGTTATGCTCAAGGCTTCTTGGAGCTCCGATGATGATGGGGCTGTGAGGAGCCAGTCGTCCAGGTATGGAAAGATGGATATTCCGCCTGCGGAGGTGCGCTGCGGGTACTGCCACACACTTCGTGAATACTCGCGGAGCTGGCGAGAGGCCGAAGGGAAGGACTTTGTACTGGTAATGTTGTCCCAGTACAGTGAAGCGAAGGTATTGCCTGTGTGACTTGTGGATGCGGATGTGGGTGTAGGCATCCTGCAGGTCCAGAGAAGCCATCCAGTCGCCGGCTTGAATTAGGGGCAGGATGGAGTTGAGGGAGTACATCCGGAACTTTTCCTTGACGATGAACTTGAGTTTGCGGAGGTCGAGGATGGGTCGGACGCCGCCTTTCGGTTTGGGGATGAGGAAGTACCTGGAGTAAAACCCAGAGTTTATCTGGTCCGCTGGTACCTGCTCTATGGCACCGGAGGACAGCAGATGGATCAGTTCGGTGGCCATGGCTAGGCGAAGATGCGGTGGTGTAGCGCTGATGGGACGGGTACTTTGGTGAGGCGTAGAGCTGAACCGTATTCGGTAGCCTTCTCGAATGATTTCGAGAACCCAGGAGTCGGAGGAGATGCTTTGCCACTCGTTTAGGAAGTGAGTGAGGCGACCCCCGATCCGGATGGCCGCCGGGGGGTAGGCGTCAAAAGGATGGCCCACTCTTCGCAGGGGGTGGGTTATTCTTCTTTTGTTTGCGGTCCCGCTGTGCGTTGCGTTGGAGAGCGGGTACGTTGTAGGAGTTGTTTCTGTACTTGTTAGGCTGCCATTTCCTGTTGGTGGGGTATTTTTTGTTGGAAGAGTAGTACGAGCGCCTGTGGAAGTTGCCCTTATGCGCTCCACTATGGCGCTCGAAGCCTTCTTCTGCAAGGGTTTGCAGAGTGGTGCAGTGCTCCTTCATATCGTTGACGGTGTCTTTAACTTTGTCTCCAAAGAGCGATTCCCCTGAGCAGGGTGCGTTGGCTATACCGTCATGTGTGTCCTCACGGAGGCCGGAGGCTCTGAACCATGCCCAGCGCCTCGCAGATATAGCCGTGGCGGCGGTGCGCGAGGCCGTGTCGAATGAGTCAAAGGTTGCGCTTGCCAGGTGCTTGCTGCATTCAGACAAATCGAGAATGGCAGTGGAGAGTAGAGCCTGGGAGTCCTTGGGCAGGGATGCCATAGACGTTCGCAAGGTCGCCATGCAGGTGTCCAGGAACAGGACTTGCTGGAATTGGTGAGATGCGATTTTGGCGCTAAGTATAGCCCCCTGGAACACCACCTTCCCGATGTCGTCCAGGAGCTTATTGTCTCTGCCAGGAGGGCTACTGGCGTGGGTGCGCGAGGACTTGATGCGCTTGAGCGCTGACGACACGACAATGGAGTTGTGTGGGAGCTGGGGGTGCGAGAATCCAGGTGCAGGCTTCACTTGATACTTGTAGTCGAGCCGCCTGGGAAAAGGTCTCCCAGATGCTGGTGTCTGCCACAGTTTAGAGTGATTGTCCAGTAGCCTCTGGTGTACTGGCAGTGCGAAGGCAGGTTTTGGTGTCGCGAGGTATTTTAGAACCTCCGGGACCGTCTCCCCTGAGTCCTCGGTGACATTTAAAGCAAGGGTAGAGGCGAGTTTTGCCAAAAACTTGGGGTAGGTGAGGTCCTCCGGAGGCGGGGGGTCCTCTGTTTCAGCGGACTGCGTCTTCTCGGAGTTGGAATGCTCGGTGGAAGCCGACCCCACCACCGCTGCCTCGATTTCGTGGTCCTCCGCGGTGCAGTCAGGCGAATGGACTTCGCAGACTGGGTCAGGTGAGGGTTCACGTACAGGTTCTGTGATCCTCCCCTCCGGGGTAGAGGTAAGCGCTGCTCCCGGAGGTGTCTGTGCATGCCCTGCGCTGGGGGAGAGCGAGACGCGTGCCGAGGGTGTTGTTGATGCAGATTGTCTCACCGGCTGGGTTAACAAGTTGAGGATAGCCGAAGACGAACTGTGTCTGGATCTGCTGCGCCTGGAAGAGCTCCGCTGTCCGCTGCTGTCGCTGTGGGATTCATCCCTGCGGTTCCTGTGGTGCTGGGAGCGGTGGCGGTGGTGCCTGCTGTGCCTGCGGCGTTTCGCTCCGTGTCCAGAGTCACTGCTGCTGCTGCGCCCGCTGTGCCTGGTCCGCTTCCCGCGGTGGGAAGATCTATGCCCCGAGGTGCCCTTGTTGTGGCTGCTGGTATTTGAGGGGTTAAGGTTTTCAGCATGTCCCCCGAGCTCACTGCTGTGCAGGGGGTTGAGAGAGGGCAGATATGAGCTGCTGCAGGGCTCCCGTGCTGCAAATCCCGCGGCGATCAGGCTGTTCGGGTTGTGGAGCAGGGTCAGAGCTTCCCCGAGGCACGGAGGGACAGAGCTCTGAACAGTGTCTCTGAGCGTTGAGGCCATGCCCCCTTCGTGGGCGGAGTTGGAGGACCCCGGCCGAGGCTGGGAGGACTGAAGGAGGGCGCCATCTTGGACAGCATGGGGCTGGAGAGCAGAGGGCTGCCGCGTGTAAAAAACAGTGTCTGCGAGCCCCAACACGTGCAGAAGAGCAGCCGGAGATAATTTAGCGGCAGAGCTCACCTCCGATGGACTGCGGGTAGCGGCGCTTGGTCCGGGAGCGGCGGCAGAGTCCAAAACAGCAGCCGGAGACAGGGTATTAGCAGAGCCTACCTCCGTGGGAGCGCGGGTGGCGGCGCTTGATCGGGGAGCAGTAGCAGAGTCATTGCTGTGCACCGGGCTGGGAACGGAGGCCCCATATGGCGCGTCCCGCCGGGAGGGAGTCCAGTCGGCAGCAGTGGAGGCACGGCTGAGGATGGAGGCCCGTACAGGCACATCCTGGGCCGGCGGAGGATCAGCAGGAGGCGTGGAGACCGCATGGTAGCCTTTCTTCATCCCTCCACAGAGGGAACATCCATGGGAGGTATGTTTCTTGTTGCCACATTGAGGGCATTTCTTTGCATGGTGTTTTGGCATGGTCCAGCCAGAAAACGTAAACCAAAGAAAAAAAGAAATGAGAGCAGAGCAGGGTCCGTCTTGCTGGCAAGGTGGAAGAACGAAAACTGGCCGGACCAGGGGGCGGACCGGTAGGATGGGCTACCTAAGGTGGGCCCAGGGGGGCTCACCTTTCGGAGCTCTAGAGAGAGCACTTCCGTACACTCGGCTCCGCCCGGAGGACGTCACCAAGTGTGGCTGACGCAATCCTGCTGGTCCATGGAGAAGGAGGAGTTTCAGACTCTGACCCAGGACGTGAGTCAGAGGTAGAACCAGGAAGAGTTCACTGCAGAAACTACCCAGAGTCCTACAGGAGGAAACAGCTAGTGAGGGCAGAGAACAGGTGTGAATGTTCTGCTGATTGCAAAACCTTTGGAGCTCAGAGGCAACGTTCCAACCGGAGTGATTGGAAGCCTAAAGACAAACTGTATGTATCAGAAAGCTGTAGCCTGAAGAATGATTCTGGTGGGAAGCTAAAGTTTGTGGATAATAGAAATACCTACAGGGTTAATGCTGAGAAGCCTCGTGTAGGAAATCCTAGGTGGGGGCAGGGCTTTAACACCCAGCCGAACAGAGAGCATTTAACACCTCCAGAGAGAGAAAGGTATTTTCCCCGAGGATGTGTGCATGTCTGAGGATGATTTCCTAGAAGTTCCTAAGCCTCAAAGAAAACCCCGTAGGCTGAAACCTGGTGTTAGGAGGGGAGAAGAACATTATCTATCAAAGCCTGAAGATAGAACCAGTAAGCTCTCCAGGGGTAGAACCTCCTACAAGAAGTGGGATTATAAGAACCCTGAATGGTGGCTTCCCTCTCTCCCAGACACAAGAGAATACGATAGCTCTTATTCCAGCCATAGAGGGAGTGCTGCAGAGAGACACTGTGACGGCACGTTGCAGGGGAACTTGCAAAGGTATTGTGATAAAGAGAATCCTGAATGCATACAAGAGCCTATGATCATTGATACACTCAGTGAGTGTTCATTTAATGGTGACCCAATGGACTGCACATTGATTTTATCAGATAAAGTAATGTCTCTGTGTTAGTCAAGGCTGTGCTTAGTGTATAAGGAAAACACTATAACAGAAGATTGCTGGTTTGCACATAATGAAACTATGTGCTGAGTTTAAATGTTTAACTTTGACCATTTACTTTGAAGCAAGAAGAAATTGTTCTACGTTCCTTTATGTTTTGCCAGAAAGCATGGCTTATTTATTTTGAATATTGTGTTGTGTTATTTGAATAATCCGACCCCGGGAGGGGAAATAAATCCTTTTGCCTTCAACCACTCGTGTCGCGCAACTACTTCATTGCCACCAGACACAGACCTGCTAGCCAGGAGGCAGTCTGCCCACCTGGTGGTGACAACTGATACTTCAACACTTGCTCCATGTATTGGTACAACCTCTATCACTCTTGTGTCCTCCTTCAAATACTTAGGGGTCTTTCTTGACTCTACCCTCTCCTTCTCACTTCGTCATTCATCTTACCAGAACCACCTTTGCTGCCTTAAGAAGATTTCGAGCTGTCCATCTACTCCTCACGCCAGCAGCGCTTATCACATTCCTATTGAGCACTATTATCAAAACTAGATTACTGAATTTCAGTCTTTGCTGGTCTTCTGAGTACACAACTTAAATGCCTTCAAGCCATTCAAAACACTGCCCTCCATGCTCTTACAGATGCCCAAAGATTTGACCATATTACACCACTGTACATTCAATATCACTGGCTCCCCTATCTTCAGCGAATACAATTCAATATACTTATATTTGCTCATAAAGCAATTCATAACTGTGCCCCCCAATACCAAACATCCCTGACCATTCCCTACACACCTGGCCGCACACTTAGGTCCCTTTCCGACAACCGTCCGATTCTCCCTCCACCACATGGATTGCATTATGAAGTCACCCATCGATCGGCCTTCAGCCATCTGGCTCCAGCACACTGGAATAGCCTTCCAACATACCTGTAGCTAGATGCATCTTTTACGTAGTTTAAATCCCAATTAAAACGTTATTTATTTACGCAAGCCTTCAGCTTGGAGGAATAAGTTTACTGTGTGACAGGAGAGACACTAGATGTTTACAAGTCTATGTACTCAACTAGCCATTCTCATTTTAATCCTTTATTGGTCTTTATTCTTTACTTCGTACCGTATATTTTCCTATTTAAATTGTATTTTCTTTTTCTTTTTTAATTACTTGTTTTATTGCTGTAAACCGCTCTGTTGCTAGCTCCAAGGGCAGTATATTAAATTAAAATATACAATGGAAATCTTAAACTCCGTGCTTCAAACAGTGCACTGAAGTGAATTCTTGGCTTTTCTGGATCTGGCTGAGGCATATGTTCATATCCCAATCCAGACAGATCAGCAGAAGTATCTGCATTTTGCTGTGCTTGGCTCTCACTACCAGTTTGCCGCCCTTCCTTTTGGGCTCTCCACTGCCCCAAGGATGTTCTCAAAGGTCTTGGTGATGGAGGCTGTGGTGCTGCAGTGCCAGAGGGATCTTTGTCCATCCCTATTTGGACAACTGACTTATTTTTATTTCTTTTACAAATTTTGATATGCCGTTTTTCTACATATCAAAACAGTTTACATGAAACTGAAATTGATACAGTGAACAGTTGAAATGAACATCAAGTACTATTTAAAATAAACATTAGGAACATTGTAAATGTGATCAGGGAATGAAGAGCATTTTATAGCTCGCTACATTTGCTCAATGGCATATATAAAAGCTATGTACAGAGGGAGGTAGGGGTTGGGAGTGTGAGTTGCAGGGTTGTGGGAGCTCTATGGGAGGAGGTGGGGGTTGAACTGTCTGTTTACAAATGGATATTCTGTATAGTACTTGGTGAGTGTTGTCGCGCCTCCTACTGGCTAGGCGGTTGCCTAGGAGTAGTGGGCATACCTCTTAATGTCCCTTTTCTGTTAGTTGGATTCCCAGAGCTAAGGCTGCTGGGTAGTGTAGTTGTGTAATAAAGAATAGCCAGGGTTTTCAAGGCAAACAGGAAATGTAGTATTTTTTTCTTAGCCAATGAACTTTTCTTTTCAGCAGTTCACAATTACAACAACATAAATTGGATGCTTCTCCGTTGAAAAAGGAAACAAAAACTTCATAGCAAACTGTTATAGCAAACACAGCAGCACTGTTTCTCAGCTTGTTTAACACAGCAGTAAATCTTTTCCTTCATTAAGATTTTAGCTTTAGGTTCCTGGCCTGGTTCAGCACAAACCTCTACTTTAGCTGAGCTCTGTACAGCACTTCACTTCTTTTCTACAAGTTGCTAAACATTTGCTTCTTTTCCTTCAAGCTGCTAAACATTTGCTTCCAGGCTGCAAGCATTCAAATCAGTCCTTTGAATCTTCCTGGCTAGCACAACGACGTTAGCACTTCATTTGCATAATTCTCCAGCAGGTTAAGCACTTAGATAAGCTTCTTGGGTTTTCTAAAACTTTAAAACCTTAGAGCTTTCTCACTTCTGGCACACACAAAATGAGCAATCCATTTCCGAAACCGAGAAAACATTATCTGAAGCACATTCATCTACTTGCATGCCCTCATCTAAGTCAATTGGCACCTGACTGGACTCAGCGTCTGGAACTGCAGGTTTTAGTTTCTATAACAACTTTAAAACCTTTCCCCACTGGGATTCCTCTCTACGCTGAGGGACACTGGAAGGCTTGAGGAGATCCTTATCCTTTATCAAACTTTGTAAGGTTTCCAATGTGCTCACCTTTCTTCTAGCACCCAGTCTCTTCCCAGACTTTGCTGAAGAGGACACACTTCTTACCGGCTCTCCTAAGGACACTCCCGTACGTTGCTCATAACCAGCATTTTCCACAGGGCAAACTCTCCCGTCCTCCCAGCCAGCTGTAATTCTCTTACAAGCTAAACTACCTTCAGAACTAGAGCTTCCTGAATGCTGCGTGCAATAGGGATTCCTCCTGAGACAGCTGCTGGAACATCTTCCTCTCACAGGGTTCCTCCTGGTTTCGTTACTTCCTGCTTCCTTGCAAGAGTCTCCCCTCTTGGATACACCTTCCCTGGTGATCACTCTCTCACCCGGGGTGTCTCCTTTCCTGGTGGAAACCTCCTCCCCGGTGGATGCCCCTTCCCTCCTGGTGGATGCCCCTTCCCTCCTGGTGGATGCACACCCCTCCTTCCTGCTTCCCTGAGCTTATAGGAGTGTGAATGCCCTATAGCCTCAAGCTCCACCCCTGGGTAATCCTCGTCACCTCCCCTGGTTACCTTGGAGCTGGGGCGTGGCTCACTATCAACAGCTCTGTGAATGCAGTTTTTTTCTTTAGCTGGAGTTTTAACCCTAAAACTCCCTGAACTATTTCCTTGCTCAGAGGAAAATGACTCTTTTTTTTCACCATTTTCTCAGGTTCTACTACAGTCTCGCCACCACAGTGTCCATCTTCAAAGTGTCCCAGGAAAGGTGGGTCTTTAGTTGTTTGCGAAAGGTTGTGGCTGATTTGATATTGTGAACAGAGGGGCATAGTGAATTCCAGAGTGTGGGGGCATAGAGAGAGAATGTTCTCATTCTTGTGGCTTGCTCATAATTGCAAATCTGCAGTGGAAGACTGAGGAGATTTTGGGTGCTCTTTCTTCTTGGTCTTTCGGTATTGGAGGTGGAATTAGTATTTGGAGGTGCCCTGAGGATTGATTGTCTAGGATTTTGTGAATGATGGCTAGGACTTTGTATTGTATTCTTGAGCTGATGGGAAGCCAGTGGAGGTGTTTGAGGATAGGAGTAATGTGGGTTTGCTTTGAGGCTTGGAAGATGGTTTGAGCCACAGTATTCTGGGCAAGTTGTAAAGGGAAGAGTGCTTGATAAATGGAATTGCAGTAGGCAAATAGAGGTGTAGATGTAGCGGAAAGTATCAGTGGATAGAAGGGGCTTGGGTTTGGGAGAGTTTTAAGCTTATAGTATACCACCTTAGTGATGCTTTGAATTTGGGGCTTGAAGGCCAGCTGCTGATCAAGTATGATTCAGAGAGATTTTATCTGAGAGCTGACTCTGATATCATTGTTGCTGATTCGGTTATAAGCAGGAGGGATAAAGCTGAGGTCCTTTGATGTGGAGGAGCTCAGTTTTATTAAGTTTGGCAGATAGATTGTGGAGATGAAGAAATGTTACTTCAGTGAAGCAATTTGAGAGCATGGAGTAGTCAGGAGCATTCCCTTTCAGAAGCATCTCAGGTGAAGTCCCGAGTGGTATCCTTTTTGGAAAGGCTTGGCTGGATGATCAATCAGGAAAAGAGCCAGTTTTTTCTTTCCTAGTCCTTGGAGTTTCTGGGAGCATGTTTTAACACTCAAGTGAGCAGTGTTTTCCTTCCAGAGGAGAAAGTCAGAAGACTGTTGAATTGCCTGATGGTGTACTGTGCGCAGCAGGCCCCCAGAGTCTGGAATTATCTTCAGCTCCTCAGACTAATGGTGGTGACCATAGGGAGAGTCCCATGGGCATGTGCTCATATGCAGCCGCTCCAGCAGTCCTTGTTGACTTGATGATCCCAGAATTCTCGGGAGTTTGAGCGCAGGCTTCCACTCACTTTTAGGGTAAGGTCAAGCCTGTGGTGGTGGTGGTGGCAACCCTCTCATCTGAAGAAGAGCATACCGCTGGAAGATTTCTCCTGGATCCTGCTGACAATGAATGCCAGCCTTAGGCTGGGGAGCCCATTGCCAAGACTGTACAGCTCAGGGCCATTGGAAACGCAGGGATGCAGTGTGGTCCATCAGCCACCTCGAAGCAAGGGACATTGGGTTGGCTCTTCTGTGTTTCAGGCACGTGGTCAAGGGCCAGGTACTTCAAGTGTTTTCAGACAATGCCATGGCAGTGGTTTGTTAATCAGCAGGGCGACACAAGAAGCACTGGAATGGCCCTGGTTTAGGATCTCCTGTTTGCTTGGGAGGAGAAGAACCTCCTAAACTTGTTGGCTCAGCACATTGCTAGAGAGGACATTGTGGCAGCGGACTTCCTCAGCCAGCACTCTCTGAATCCAGACAAGTGGGAGTTGAGTCAAGAGGTGTTTCAGTTAATTCTCCAGGAACAAGCAGGAAGTCAGTCCTCACATATGGGTGACATCGGTGCCAACGGAGCCCATGCGGAGCATTTCCCTAGCTTTCAAAGAAAACCTTTGGGAATGCTGCCATGCATGAGTGGTCTCCTTCCAGCCCAGGGGTGCCATCTTGCTCAGTCTCCTTTTTTTCCATGGAGCCCAATGAACACTTATTTATTTATTTATCCAGATTTGTATACCACTTTTTCCTTCAATCAAAGTGGTTGGTTTCACAAGTTGGGTCTACATTGAACAGGGGCGACACAATGTACAAATAGACACTAGTGGACAGGATTATCTTTACATAATGGGATCTTTAGGCTGGTTGGTCATAGAATTCCATGAATAGGAAGGTTTTGAGGGATTTGCAGAAATCCTTGAGGTCATTTATCGCCCGCAGTTCATCCGGGAGGGAATTCCAAAGGGCCGGTGCTGAGAGGGATATGGCTCTGTTGGAGGTAACTTGTTTTGTTTTATGGTATCCGGCAGGTGTACGGAGTCTATTGCTGTTGTTAGTTCATCTGGGTTGGTTGGTTGTGTCCCTGGTTATCGAACTGTGGAGGACATCTGCTGTGCATAGATGTATGATCTTGAATATGTTTATAGTCGTTTTGAATCTTGCCTGTACAGTTATTGGTAGCTAGTGCAGTTACCGAAGTATAGGTGTAATGTGTTCGTTCTTAGCTGTGCCGGTTATGATGCAGGCTGCAGTGTTCTGCACTAGTTGGCGTGGATGGGTAGTCTGTTTAGGCAGTCCTTGATATAGGGAATTTCCGTAGTCCAGTATTGGGTTGATGACTGCCTGGCATACAGTGCGGAAATGGTCCTGGCTGAGGATCAGTTTGAGTCTCCGGATGAGCTTCAATCATTGGTATGCTTTTGCAGCGGTTTTACTTATATGTGATTGAAGGTTTAAATTCCTGTCCAGGCTCACCCAAGTATTTCACCTTGTCCTTTATTGGTTTGGTTCGGTTCAGGGTGCTGATGGCTTGAGGTGAGTTAAAATTGGGATTTATGGATATGATCATTGCTTCTGTTTTGTCAAAGGTGACTTTCCGGTTGTTATCTGCAAGTCATGTCCTCGAGGCAATGAGTCATGGGGGCCATATCTGGAACGAGTGTGTCTATTGGAGCATACACCATAATGTCATCGGCATAAAGGTGATATTGTAACATGTGGCATTTGATAATGCCACAGATCGGTTTGATGTAGACGTTGAATGGTATGGATGAAAGAGCTGATCCTTGTGGTATTCCATGGTTGATAGGGAACTGTGAGGATTTTCCTTGGCTGCATTTGACTTGCTGTGTTCTGTTACTTAAATAGGATGTGAACCATTTTATTGTATTGTTGCATAGCCCGATCTCCTGTAATCGGTTTAGCATTATTGAGTGGAAGACTGTGTCGAATGCTGCTGAGATGTTTAAGAATACTAGTAGAAATACATTTTTTATATTGTCTAGACCCTTCAGCAGGTTGTTAAAAAGGGATGTGAGTAGTGTTTATACGTTGTGCTGTGGCTTGAATCCATGCTGCTGAGGGTCTAACGGAGCTTGCAGATCAATGTAGTCCTGTAGTTGCCTTTGTGTCACCTTTTCGATAACCTTCAATATGAATGGTAGACTCGATATGGGTCGGTATGATTTTGGGTCCATAGTGCTCAGCCTTGCACCCTTGAAGATGGGTCATATCATGGCTTGTTTGAGTGCCTGTGGCACGTGCCCTTGTTGCAGGGACTCCTTTACAATTTTGTGGATGTGCTGGCATAGTTGGTCTTTGGAGTTTTTGATCCATTCTACTGGGCATGGATCTGATGGGGACATGGGTTGTATTCAGGGCATTCACAATGTCTTCTATGTGCTCTACTGTTGGTATGGTAAAGTTTTTCCAGGTTTAAGTGTCAGACCAAATTGGTTGTATGTCACCATAGTGCTTGCCGGGGCTTGCATGGTGTTCTTTTTCATTAGGTAGTTTGCGTATTCTTGGGGATTGATTTGATGGGTTTCATGCCCAGAGTTGTGTTTAGTGAGTTTTTTCACAATGCTAAAGAGTTCCCTTGGCTTATTTGCTGCTCTCATAATAACGTTATATGGTGGTGGTGTTTGTGTTCGTTGATCAGGTTGTAATTTTATTGTTCAGTTCTGTACTGGTGCAGTGTCTGGTGATTTGTTTTGTCCTGTTTCCCCGGAAAAATCCTTAAAAGGTTATCCTCCAAAGTTGTTGTTTTCCCAGTTTGCATACCGGATCCTCTTCCTGCCTCTAGCCGGTGCCGTCCCCAGTGCCATTCTCGACTCTCCCTTCATTTTTGGATGAGGCTTGCCTCAACCGGCATTCATGCCATTTTTTGCCCAGAGGTTGTTGATCCCAGCCAGGTGTCTCCCATCATGTCTCTTGGTGGGTTCAAAAAGTGTGATTGCTGCAGTCAAACTATGTCTGTCACCAACACCCATGATTGCTGCTTATGCTGCCTGGGCCAGGACCATGACAGTAACACCTGCAACCTGTGCCAGGCCATGACTCTGAAAAACAACAAGAAACGGAGTTGCAGGAGAGAATGATCCCGTGGTCCAACTCCGCCCTGGTTTCCCTGATGCTGAGTCCCAAGCCGAGCACCTCCCGCAAGGCCCAGGTGTCCTTGGAGTCCCACAGCAGCAACTCCTCCATAAAGGTCCCACAACAGGACTTAGGTGACTCTGGGAAGCGCCCCCTAAGGTCTCTAAGAAGAAGTCCTTGGCTGGTGGAGACCATGAGAGGATCCTCGAGGCCGTGGTACTCATCAAGGAGGCACTCGTGAGAGTGCCGGCATCGAGCCTGAAACCCTCAATGCCCACGCCGACAACTACGAAGCCTTCTGGCCTTGAAACCAGAATGGCAGCCCTAGAGCAGAATATCTCTGCCATCCTGGCCCTGCAGCAAGCAATGATGTCCGGTTCGCCCACATCATCTGCCACGATAACCAGGCCCCCAATTGCTGGGGAGTCCCCAGGGTCAAGCAGGACCTGGAGCACCACCAGCTCAGGCAGGTCCTCAGCACTGGTCCTGGTTCTGATCCTAGGGCATCTGGTCCTCCCTGGCCAGTTTCTGGGAGTCTGTCCCGAGACCCACCGGGGATTCTCGGTTCCATGGGGCCACTCTCGAGACCCAGGATTCCCAAGCCTCAGAGTCCTCAACATCCTCAGACTCCTAATGGGAAACCGATGCTTAGGCTTCCCCTGTCCCTTCTGAACTATCTCCCCTGGAACCCCAGCGCCACTCTTCCTCCCCCCCCCCACTTCTTTGAACGGGATATGGTCCAGGCCCTCTCAGTCCCCACTGATGATAAATGGCAAGCCTTTCACCTCATCAACCCAAAACCAACCTTAGAAACAATAACCAAAATTAATACCACCACATCATACCTTGATCCATGTCCGGTCTCATGGATTAAAGCAACAAAAACTGAACTAGCACCCTTCATCATGGAAACTGTCAGTCAATCTCTAACATCAGGAACAATGCCAATTGCACTCAAACAATCTATAATTTGACCCAGACTTAAAAACAGATCCCTTAACAAGGATTATCCCACATCATATAGACTGATCGCTAGCATTCCATTCCTAGCAAAAATCATAGAAAAGGTTGTGCAACTCCAACTTCAGGACCACATCGATAGTCATGCCCCTCTTGATGAACACCAATATGGGTTTCGCCCATATCATGGAGTAGAAACATTACTCCTGGTTCTATTTGATACTCTCCTCTGTGGCCTAGATAATGTAAACCAGGCTTACTTCCTGGTATTCCTAGATATATCCTCTGCTTTTGATAATGTAGATCATAACACCCTCCTAACAAGACTTGCACATTTAGGCATAACTGGAACTACCTTCAACTGGTTTAAATCCTACTTGTCCAACCGCTCGCTGTATGTGAAAATCCACCAGGAACTCTCCTCCACCTTCCCACAAGAACAGGGAATTCCACAAGGTTCCACCCTCTCCACCCTCTTGTTTAACATAAACCTTCAACCTATATGTTCGATTTTCAAGAATTACAATATAAACTATCACATCTACGCAGACGATATCATGGTTTACACACCCATAGACATAAAAAACCCACATACCATAATATCACAAATTATTTATTTAGCTGTATTTATATCCCGCTTTTCACTGGGTCAAAGCGGTCAATTGGGGGATACATTTAACACGAGGGGATATGAGAGACATACGCTAATACTTACAGGGAACATGGGCAATGGAGGGTTAAGTGGCTTGCCCAAGACCACAAGGAGTGCCTATAGGACTAGAAATCCCAGTCCCTCCGGCCTGAGATTGCTGTCCTCAGGTGGGACTTGAACCTCCGGCCTGAAGTACCTTGTCCTAACCACTAGGCCAATCCTCCCTTTGCATAGCTTTGAATTGCATAGCTGAAGCTGAATCTTTGCTAAAGGAAAATAATCTTCACATAAATTACAAAAAAACAGAGATCGTATTCACAACAAGGAATCAAAACTTCACCCCTCCCACAACATTTAAACTCCATGACACACATATTCCAAATCAAAGATGAGGTTAAATACCTAGGCATCACAATAGATAAATCCCTCTCGACAACACAAATTAAGCAAACGGCAAGAAATATTTTCTACAAACTAAAGACAATTCAACACCTCAGACCCCTCCTAGAGACCCATGATTTCCATTCAGTAGTCCAGGCCCTAATCACACCTCACCTGGACTACTGTAATAATATATTACAAGGATTGCCTAAAAGTCTCCTCACGCTCCATATGGCCTAGATTGTTACCGCAAGGATCATATCCAAGGCAAGACTAACTGATCATATCTCCCCCATCCTATGCAACTTACACTGTCTCCCGGTGGCCAGTAGGATAAAATACAAATCCTTAGTCACTGCATTCAAACTTATCAATAATATCGCCCCATCCTTTCTTACAACCAAGATACAAATCCAACCAGAAAATAGAAGTAGGAGAAAAAGTAAGTTAAACCTGCTAGCAACTCCATCCTCATTCCGCAAAACAAAACAACTAACTAGCAATAGAGCCTTTTCCTATAGAGCACCTACACTTTGGAACTCCCTCCCAGACCCAATCAGATCATTAAAAGACCTTCAAGCATTCAGAAAAGAACTGAAAACACTACTATTTACTGAACACTACAACAACCTCTCCTTCAGTGATACAATTATACAATCCAGCAACATACAATCCAGCAACTCAACCACTACCAAACACACACCCCTAGGCTGAACCTCCCTCTCAGCCACCCTGTTCATTGCATACATTATGAATCCTTTTTTATGTATATAGTTATATTAACCAATCTCCACTATACCCACACTGGGTGTAGCTGGCATGTTATATGTTCTCTGTATATAGTTTAATTATTTTTCTTTGTAATCCTAACATTAACTGTTCTATGTAAACCACCCCTGATCATTGGAAGGGGCTGTATAGAAAACTCTTCAAATAAAAAATAAATGAGAGGAGGACCCCCGCACCAAAAAACTGGAAATCCTCCAGTATGAGTCCCCGCCGAAGGAGACTCTCAGGGTGCCCATATAACCCATCCTCGAATGGCTGCTCCTGCGGATGTGGGAGATCCTGGCCCCGGTGCTGGTGGTCAGCCGGAGCCTCGACACCATCTATTGCGTCAAGAAGAGCCCCGGCTTCCAGAAGTTCCAGTTTCTGCATAACTCCTTGGTAGTGGAGTGAGCCATGCAGAAGCTTAAAATCCAGAAGAACTATTCTTCGGTTCCGCTGGGCAGAGAGGCCTGAGCTCTCAACACCCTGGGGTGCAAGTGCTTCCAAGGCTCCATGCTCGGCTGCCGGATATAGGCCTATGAATTGTACATAGGCATGTGTCTCAAAGTCCTCATTCAAGAGTTGGTGGGCTTTTCTGGAGGCCTCGCCTGGGAACCCCTCCAGAGGTTCCAAGCCTTGACATCCGGGACTATTCCAAATTTCTGTCTTGTGATGCCTACAACAGCTTTGAGTCGGCAGCCTAGGAGGTAGCAGTGGACATCGGCGCCCGGCGCCAGGTCTGGTTGCAGACCTCCAACCTCAAGCAGTAAATGCAGAAGAAATTACTCAATGTCCCCTGCACCAGGGAAAACTTGTTTGGTAAGCCCATGGCCAACAAGGCGGCCCAGATAGAGGCTGAGGTCCTGACCAGGCAGATGCTCTTGAGGAAGACCTCTGCCTTTCCCCAGAAAAAGCCCTCTGGAAAAATACCATCTTTCCCGAGGAAAAGGGTGTGTTTCCACCAGGATCATTACCAGTCCTTCTTGGGGCAATAGTAGCAGGGCGCTCAGCCCAAGAACCAGGACCACGGACCCAGGAAACCAAAGGCATAGAAGCCTCAGCCCCCAGCTTCCACCCACCAGGTTGCCATGTTTTAAGTAACCACGCAAAGAGGCATGGGCTCGTACCCCCTCTGTCAGGAGGAATTGGTTCACCTCTCCTTTACAGTGCACAATGGAACACTGCTGAGGGCAGTATACCTGCCGGGCCATGACAACTGCTTAAAGGACAAACCAAGCAGAGTCATCCAACCACACGAGTGGTGCTTGAACCCAGGTGTGGTGCAGCACCTCTTCCACCTTTGGGGCATGCCCATGATGGACTTCTTTGCCTCCCCGAACATCACACAGCTACCCTGCTTTTGCTCACATCAGTTGCACCTGGTGTAGGGTAACAGGGTATGCCTTTCTGATCCCATGGTCTGAAGGCCTGCTCTATGCCTTCCCACTGACCCCCCCCCCCCCCCGAGTCCAAGACCCTCTTCAGGGTCCAGAGTGAGCACACATCAGTGATACTGATTGCTCCCAGGTGGCCCAGACAACCCTGGTTCCCTCTGCTGCTCTCCCTGTCAGTGGCACTCGGAGTTCCTCTGGGATGGGCTCCAGACCTCCTGTCCCAGGAGGGAGGCTCCCTCCTACACCCCAACCTGAGGTCCCTAACACTAACAGCGTGGCTGCTGAAAGGGTAGTGTTGGCTCCCTTTAATCTTCCGGAAGAAGTCGAGGAGATCCTTTTGTTCTCCCGAAAGCCTTCCACCAGAAGGGCATATGCCTTTAAGTGGAGACAATTCTCCATCTGGTGTGCAGAGAGGGGGGGGAACCCCCTTCTCCTGCCACAGTATCTAATACTGTAAGTATTACAGTACTTATTGTACCTGTCACATGCAAGGCTGAAGTCCAATTCAGTGAGGGTGCACCTGAGCGCAATAGCCACTCACCACCTCCCTATCGAGCCAACCCCTGGTCTCCAGGTTCCTCCGGGGCCTCTTTCTATCCAAGCCCCCTCTCCGCCCCCCTGCGGCAGAATGGGACCTGAATGTAGTGCTCTCCCAGTTTACCAGACCGCCGTTTGAGCCTCTGGCCACTTCTCACCTAAGATACCTGTCCTGGAAGGTGGCCTTTTTGGTGGCCCTCGCATCCTCTTTTAGAGTGAGCAAACTCCAGGCCCTGGTGGCAGATCCACCATATACAAGGGTCCTATAAGAACAGGGTTGTGCTCTGCACACATCCCAAATTCCTCCCCAAGGTGGTATCTCCTTTCCACCTCAATCAAGACGTCGTCCTCCCCACCTTCTTCCCATGGCCTCATGCCGGCAGGGAGGAACTCATCCTTCATACACTGGATTGTAAACAGGCGCTGTCCTTCTACCCGCAGAGGACCTAGGCCCACCACAAAGCTCCTCAGCTCTTTGTTTCTTATGACCCTAGTAGTCTGGGGCTTCCCGTGACTAAGCAAACTCTGTCCACTTGGGTGGCAGACTGCATTGCCCTCACCTATGAGCAAGCGGTCTCTCCCTTGACCACCAGATCACAGCGCATCGTGTGAGGGCAATGGCCATGTCTGTAGCCAAACTCCACTCAGTGCCGGTGACAGAAATCTGCAAGGCTTCCACATGGTCATTTATTCATATGCTTGCAGCTCACTGCTGCCTGGAGATGAGTCCCGCAGGGACAGTGCCTTTGGCCAGGCAGTACTGAGTAATGTTCTCACGGTGTAGGCAACTCCTGCCTTCTGACCCTTCTGTGTTCAGGCTACCGAAGTGATAGTGTCGCTGGGGTCTTGCAGTGTCTAAGGACTAATTTTCTACAACTCACCTGTCTTGGTCGCTGCAGGTACAGTTGTAGTTCGGTCCTTGGCAGCCTGGAGCTAGGAAGTCGCATATGTGAGAACTGACTTCCTGCTTGTTCCTGGAGAAAGTGTAGTTACTCACCTGTAACAGGTGTTCTCCAGGGACAGCAGGAATTGGTCCTCACAACACTCCCTCCTCCCCTCTGAGTTGCCTTCCCTACATTATTTTTTTTACTGCCATCCTAGCTATGTCATCTGACTGAGCAAGATGGCACCCTTGAGCGGAAGGGGACCACACTTGCATGGCAGCATTCCCAAAGGCTTTCTTTGAAAGCTGGAGAAATGCTCCACGTGGGCTCCATCAGTACTGTCACCCATATGTGAGGACTGATTCCTGGTGTTCCAGGTGAATAACTATGCTTTCTGCGCTGCTCGGATCACCCCGAAATGGATCTGATGGCGACCTGCTCCAATGCCAAAGTGTACCGCTTCTTCAGTCACCACACGAAGATGAGGTCCGAGGGCATCGATGTCCTGACCCAGACTTGACCCAGTCAGCAGCTGCGGTACATGTTTCCTCTGTGGCTCCTGGTGGGCCCTGTGATTCAGCATATGGAATGCCACACAGGCAGGATTGTTTTGATAGCACCAGACTGGCCACAGAAGAGCGTGGTTCGGAGACCTGATGCAGCTACTTCAAGCGCCTTCCCTTTGGCTACCTTCATCTTGGGGACTCTTGCAGCAGGGAATGATTATTCTGGAGGACCTGGCTCCCTTCTCGCTTATGGCATGGCTCTTGAAAGGAGACTGCTAGTGCATAAGGATTACTCTCCAGCAGTCATCTCTACCATACTTGGTGCCCAGAGGAAATCCACCAGGCTAGCATATGCACAATTATGGTGCCCCTATGAGCAGCTGGTGTGGCGCGCAGCACTTGTCTGCTGAGGTGGCCAAGGTGTCTTCCCTGTTGGCCTTTCTGCAAAAGGGCCTCTTGCTTAGCTCTCTGCAGGTTCAGGTGGCAGCTTTGGCCTGTTTCCGTGGTCTGGTGGCAGGCAAGTCCTTGCCCTTACACCTGGAAGCCTCACGTTTTCTCCAAGGGGTTCGATGTCTGCATCTTCTCCTTCAATCTGATCCCTTCTTGGGATCTGTCTCTGGTGCTCAGGGCCCTGATGACAGCCCTCTTGAGCTTTTTAGGCATGCTACCTTTAAGGATTTGATGCTCTACACTGTCGTCTTGGTCGCAATTTGTTCTGCAAGGCAGATCTCCAAGCTACAGGCTGTGCTTGCCGAGATCATTATCTGTTCTTTTCAACTGAGTCTGTTTCCATTCAGCCTGTACCTTTCTTCTTGACTAATGTGCTCTCTCAGTTTCATGTGAACCAGGTGGTTTGCCTGTCTTCCTCCTCTAAGAAGCAGTGTTGGAGGAAGGATAAGGATCTTCACCTTGTGGATGTCTGAAGGGTGCCTCTCCGGTAGTTGCAGGTTACGAATCTCTATCATAAGTTAGACTATCTTTTTGAGCTGTTTTCTGGCCTGTGCAAGGGTGAAGTGGAAGCCAATTTGACTTTGGGGTGCTGGATTAAGGAAGCTATTGCCTCAGCTTATCTGTTATGGAACCAGTCAGTTACAGAGGGTCCGAGCCCCCATTCTACCCGAGTGCAAGCATCCTTGTGGGCAGAGCAGAGCTCTATAGTTCCTGCAGACATTTGTTGAGCAGCAGTGTGGGCATCTCTTTCTACTTTTGTCAAGCATTACCATTTGTATGTCCATGTGTGGGGGGCACGGTCTTTGGCTCAAGAGTTTTGTAAGCCGCTGTATCTTCTTCCCACCCAATGGTATTGTAGCTTTGATACATCTCACTTTTCTGGACTGGTCTAGCAGGACGATATGGAAGGTGACATTTTACTTACCAGATAATATTCTTTCTGTATGTCCTGCAAGACCAGTCCAGGACTCACCCCTGAAACTGAATTTGCTCTTTTCTACTGCTGCAGTATCCTTGAGTCTGGCCTGATTTGGCTCTGCCGGCCTATCTTCTACTGACACCCTTGATTTCTACATTATATATAGGGTCCTTTGGCGACTCAGGGGGATAGAGGCACAGGAGTGTGAAGTCATTGAAATGTGGACTTTTCATTAGTTCTTCAAGCAGGAGTGTAGTCTTCACATATGGGTGACATCGGGTACCGTCTGATCCTGTGCGGGAAGCTCCCCAGCTACCAATAGGAAAGCCTTTGGGAGCACTCCACTGCGCCTGCACTGCTGCCTTCCCATTCTCCCAATTCCCTCTCTTCAGTTCTTCTTTCTCCACTGAGCCAATGAGTTATTACCCTATCACTGCAGAAAAGGACTTTCCAAAACATTTCCTTAACCGCGATGCCGAACCACAACAGTATCGTTCAATACCACTCCCTTCATTCTTCTCTCTATTTTTTCTTTTAAAAAAATATTTTTTTTCCTCAGGGCCTCGTGCCCACCAACAAAAAATGGAGAAACCCTCCAGCGGTTTAAAAAAAAATGCACCAAATGCTCCAGCATCAACTCAGTAACAGATAAACACGACTGGTGTCTGAAGTGTCTTGGTCCCAACCATATTCCCCAAGACTGCTCCCTCTGCAAGCAGATGATGAAGAGGGGTATTGCCTTTGCTTTTGGAGATTAAAATGTTTCCTTGTTAGAGGATGCTGGTATTCTGAAAAGAATAGGAAAAGCTTTGAGGGAATATTGGGAATTTAATGGGGATGGAGAGACTAAAATAGGAGTGGTTTTGGAAGGGATGAAAGTTGTGATAAGAGGTCACTATTTTCCCATTTTCTATGGGAAAAGGTTAATAAAGCAGGCCCTTAACATGACATTACACAGTGCCAACAAAAAGCAGCAACCCTTCTCCGCCTTGCCCCCCCAACCCTAATGAATAGACTGTCTGTAGTCTACTGGTGATCCTTTATAGCTGCACCCGAGGTAACTTCCTTTTTTACTTCCCATATCACCATGGCCTGGTTAAAATGTGAACCAAAAAAAAAATCTGCCACAGCTTCCCTCCACAGCCATCAGCCATCTCTCTCAGTGTCTCTATCTCATAGCCTCCCTACCCAGCCAGGGACGGACCAAGGGTATTATGGGCCCATGTACAGAGACTGACTGCCAGGCCTCATTTGCATAAATATCTGCATATCCACTGGCCCTTATTTGCATAAATGTATTTTATTTTAAAATGCTGTCCATCTAAAATTTTAGGCAGCTTTTAAAGGACTCCCATAACAAGTCTCCCCATAACAATGAATTAAGGACATGTTTACTAAACATTAATGTGCATTGTGCGACTGCACCCACAGAAATTAATGGGTGCTACTTCACTTAGCGCACGTTAGCATTTGTGAATGTACATTAACTTTAATAAACACGCTTCTTAGTGAATGTCTGAATACTATTTGAATGTACAGTGAAGATAAAAAAGGCTACCATATTTCTACATTACTACCTTCCAGTACCATCTGCCAGGTACATTAGAAAGTACTACAAAGCTATGTTCATGTAGAGCCCCTAGAAAGCCTGCCATATTATAACAGCACTACCAAGACTCACACAATACCAAACCCTACTTATCAAAAGAGAGCACTGTAAATATTAAACCAATGCTGCATCTACTAGGAAAAGAGAACAAGTGGGACTGCTACATAGAAACAATATGAACAGAATACTGCAGCTAGGTCACACATGCAAAACATAGGCAGACCACCACCAAATACAGAACAAGAGATCACAATTTAGAAGTATGAAGACAATAAACTGGAAACCCTAAAAGCAAAATTTGGAATGTACAACAGCACTGGAGAAATAAAACTATAAATTAATTTCCTCTTGTACTGAACAAAACTTAAAAATGTCATTGATTTCCCAAAGCTGACATATTTCCAGTTAATAAATTCAAAATTACTTTTTTTCTACCTTTTGTTTGGGCATTTTATTTTTCAGTCGCAGTTGCCCCATTTGCTTTCTTCTGTGGTCCTGGTGTCTTCTGCTTCTGCTGTCCATTTGTCCTTTCTTCTCTCTCCTAATTTTTTTCCATTCTCTCTCTACATCTGCCTCCTAACATATTATCTTTCCACTTTTGCTCTTTTCTCCTTTTCTTTCTTTACTCATTTTTTATCCACTCAAATTTCATGAACCATCTTTTTCTACTCCTCCTTCCCAAGCATATCTTGAATCAACACGTCACTCTGCTTTCTATTTTCTTGGACCCTCACTTTGGAACAGTCTTTCCTCTTCTCACTGGCTAGAACTCTCCTTTAACAAGTTTGAGATTCAACTCAAAACTCCATCCTCAATCCCCCTTTGACATTTCACCTATCAACTTTATGGTTTATGGTTTATTTAAACACTTTCCATCTACTCCTCTAACCTCCAGCCGAGCCCATCTCTCAGTTATCCCATTTCCCATCTCACTCCTTCACTAGCCTCTTATTTCCTTTCTTTCACTCACTTCCTGTTATCACATATCCATGCTGTGTAATCACTATCCTCCTCTCATTCATCTCTTTGCCAACTTCCCAGGTTTTCTCTCACATAGTCCCACCATACCCACCATCTCCCCTCTCTCTCACCACCCCAGTTCAGCAGCTTCCAATTCCCTCACCCTTCCCCTTTACCCTCAAAGTCCTGCATTTCCCTTTCTCTTCCACCTCCCCAGTTCTTTTTCCCTTCCCTCAACCCATAGACTAATGGATTTCTATCCCCTTCCCCTTTCCATCTTCTCTCCCTTCAGTAGTCCAGCATCTCTCCTATCTCCCCTTCCAGCCCTGCATCTTCTCTCTTCCCCTCTCCCTCCCCCCATCTCCAGTTCCTGAGCGGTCCTCCAGTTTAGTCCTCCACATTCGGGTAGTGCACCTCCTCCTGCAGCCTGGAGACTGGACCAATCAAAAACTTTCTGTATGATTTATGCAGACGGAGCTCCCAGAAGCCCCTAGTGTGTCCAGTCTCCTTGCAGCTTGAGGACGTGTGTGCCTGGTCTGTGCACACTGAGTGACTACTGGAGGAGCAACACTAGATTCTTTTTCCTTTTGGGGGTTTATTGCTTTTTATTTAATTAAGTAGCTGTTCCTTTAAATTTAAACTTAAAAAAAAAAAAAAAGGGGCTGAGGTGATCCAGCCTTGTTCCGGTTTTGAGAAGCCAGTCCTGCATTGGGCTCCTGCCTTCCCTGCCGAGGATTTCTAATTGCCAGTTAGGTTAGCACTCTCCCCTAGACTGCACGGGGAAGAGTTCTGCCTTCACGAACAGCTCCTTTGCTGGTGATATTCTCAGGAGTTCTGTCAGTCTTTTATCCTCACTTTGTTCTGCAAGCGCGCTCCCGCTTTTACTGCCCGCGGTGAGTTAGCTGCCGGCGTTTTTGGCCTCGGGGGTGAGTACCTCTTCTTAGGGGCTTCTGCTCTTGCCTGCGTTCATTCAGTTCTTGTTATTTTCTTTTATTTCTTTATTTTCAATTTTCGCGCCGTTTTTTTCAGCGTGGGGGCATTCGGCAGGCGGCCATTTTGTAGTTTTCGGTGCCGGTTTATTCCCGCCGGCTTCAACAGTAGTGCACGGCTTCCCCTTGCATTTGTTCAGCTTCTGGCACTGGCGATTTTACTCGGGACCCCCTCAGGATCCTAGGGAGTGTTTTATTTAGTACAAAAAAAAAAAACAAACGTTTTGCTGACAGTTCTATCACAGGACTCATTGCTTCAGCGTTTCCTTTGTTTATAAGGTTCTGCACTGGGCGTCTCTCTGACACAGGTTGCAGGCAGGCATGGCTGCTAAACCGCAGTGTGTAATCTGTGGTTCGCGCAGGGCCGCAGTGGCGGAGTCTGGCCTCTGTCGGAGCTGTGCCTCGGTCTCTGCCAACTTAGATCCTGCAATGGACTTGAAGGAGCTTCCTGGACCGGAGGGACCTTCGCTCCTGGCGGAAGGAGAGCTTTCCCCAGGCTCTCGTCCGCCTTGTCCTACGCCCCATGCCACTGGTCCTACTAGTGGGTCGTCTGCTACGGCTGTTGAATCTCCTATAGATTTTTCCCCAGACTTTGTGCTTCTGATGCATCAGGCCTTTCGCTTGAGCCGTTCCAGTCAGCTACCGGAGGCCTGGCCAGCGCCTCTTCCCTCCATTGCGTCGGGGGAACCCCGGCGTGTTTCTCAGCCTGCTTCCAAACGTTTTTGGTTCATGGACCCGGAGCAGGACGCCCTGAGCTGCACAGATTTGGAGGCGGATGCTGATCAGGATGCTGAGGCGGAGGAATTGGAAGACGGGGAAATCCCTGAGCCGGAGGATCAGGCTCGGATTATTCGTGTGTTTCACAGGGAAGAGTTGGTGCCCTTGATCAGAGTCTCTTCAGACCCTTAATCTAGCGGTACCGCGTCCAGCGGAGGAGGACGCCTTGGAGGATCCTCTCATACAGGCGGTGCGGGAGTCCCAGGTGGTATTCCCCGTGCACCGCGTGGTCGAGCAAATGATTCACTCTGAGTGGGATCAACCGGATTCAGGTTTGAAGGGAATTCGGACTATGAACCGCCTCTATCCTTTGGCCGATAAAGACAAGGAGCTGTTCAAATCGCCATGGGTGGATGCGGCGGTGTCTGCTGTAACTAAGAAGACCACCATACCCATTGAAGGCGGGGTGGCCTTGAAGGACGCGCAAGACAAGAAAGTGGACAATTTGTTGAAGCAAGCCTTTGACACCAATGCCTTGTCTCTGCAAGCCTCTATTTGTGGCGCTTGGGTAGCTCGAGCCTGCTTGTGTTGGGCTCAGCACCTGCGTTCGGCTTCTGCATTGGATGCGCAGGGTCTCTTAGAGGTGACCCGTCTGGAATCGGGCTCGGCGTACTTGGCGGATGCTCATTACGATTTGATTAGATCCTTGGCTAATAGTATGGCTTCCCTGGTGTCAGCGCACCGGTCCATCTGGTTGCGTAACTGGGCGGCCGATGGTTCATCTAAGTCTCGACTCAGTAAGTTGCCCTTCAAGGGCAAATTATTGTTTGGTGATGCGCTGGATAAGTTGGTAAAAGACCTTGGTGAATCTAAAGGTGGTAGACGTCCGGAAGATAAGCCTAAGCTGAATAGAACCTTGCCTCCGTCCCGCGGGCAATTTCGGGACTTTCGCAGATTTCGTTCTTCCCGTCTGTGGGGGGCCCAGCGTGGTCGCTTTGGCTCCCGTTCTCAAGGCTTTCGTGGTTTCAGAGGAGCCGTCCGAGGTTTTTCAGGAACCTCCTCTTCCTCGGCTTCCTCCTTTAGTCGCAAGCCGCAATGAAGCGAGGCGGGCCCCGGAGGGACTTATAGTCATCGGGGGTCGCTTACGCGATTTTCTTCCTTCTTGGGCCCAAATTACGTCAGATCAGTGGGTGTTAGAGATTATCGAGAAGGGTTATGCCCTGGAGTTCGCTTACCCTCTACGAGATTCCTTTGTTCTGTCTCCCAGCAAGGGCGACCAGAAGACTCAGGCCATCCACTTGACCTTGCGCCGACTCTTGGCTCTGGGGGCAGTAATTCCCGTCCCTCCTTTCGAGCGCGGCGTCAGTCGCTACTCCATCTATTTTGTCGTGCCAAAGAAAGACGGGTCTCTTCGCCCAATTCTGGATCTCAAGGGTGTAAACCGGGCCCTCAAGGTTCCGCACTTTCGGATGGAAACTTTAAAATCAGTTATCGTGGCGGTGCGTCAAGGAGAATTTCTCACCTCTCTCGACCTCTCGGAGGCGTATTTACACATTCCCATCCGGGAGTCTCACCAAAAGTTCCTCCGGTTCGCGTTTCCGTGGGGTCATTTTCAATTTCGGGCCCTGCCGTTTGGCCTCGCCACGGCGCCTCGGACCTTCACGAAAGTCATGGTGGTCGTCGCGGCGGCCTTGCGGAAGGAAGGTATTCTCGTTCACCCTTATCTCGACGGTTGGTTGATCTGGGCGAAGTCCAACGACGAGGGTGTGCAAGTCACGGCCAGAGTGGTTTCGCTGTTGCGTTCCCTAGGCTGGGTGGTCAACGATCAGAAGAGCCGTCTGGTGCCGTCTCAAGACCTCGAATATCTGGGGGTACGGTTCAACACGGCGAGAGGACTGGTGTGTTTGCCAGAGCACCGTATTCTGGCCTTGAGGGGTCTCGTTCGTCTGTTCTTGGGGATGCCTGCGCCCTCAGCGTGGTGGTACCTCCGGCTTCTCGGCACGATGGTGGCGACTCTGGAGGTGGTGCCTTGGGTGAGGTTCCAAATGCGTCCGCTCCAGAGTGCTCTGTTACGTCACTGGTCGAACCAGTTCGACTCGTTAAACATGCGCTTGCCTTGCCCGCAATCGGTTTGTCGATCTCTTCGTTGGTGGATGTGTTCCAGAAACCTGCGGAGGGGTCTTCCCCTGGAACTGCCCCGTTGGGTACCTCTCATGACAGATGCCAGTTTGGCGGGCTGGGGGGCTCACTGCGAAGACCGGTTCGCTCAGGGAACGTGGTCTCCCCTGGAAGCTTCTTGGTCAATCAACCGCCTCGAGCTGCGAGCGGTGCGGTTGCGGTTAGCTCTCTTAGCCCTCGAAGGGTTGGTGAGAGGGCGGCCGGTTCGCGTTCTCTCGGACAATGCGACGACGGTAGCCTACATCAATCGGCAGGGGGGCACCGGAAGTGTGGCCTTGGAAGCGGAGGCGACGGCCTTGTTCACTTGGGTACAGACCCGTCTTCCGGCGATCTCGGCAGTGCATATAGCGGGAAAGGAAAACGTAATGGCGGACTTTCTCAGCAGAGTGCGGGTAGACCCCGGGGAGTGGGAGCTGAACCCGCAGATTTACGCACAGATTGTTCGTTGGTGGGGCCCGCCTATCATGGATCTCATGGCGACCTTCCAGTCAGCAAAAACGGGACGTTTCTTCAGCAGGAGGAGGGAGCGCATGTCCGAGGGACTCGACGCTCTCATCCAGCCGTGGCCGGAGTCGCAGCTCCTTTATGTCTTTCCTCCGTGGGCGCTCATCGGTCGGGTCGTCCAGCGCATCGAGGGTCACCAGGGACGGGTGTTGTTGGTTGCTCCGGATTGGCCCAGGCGACCGTGGTATGCCGACCTGGTTCGGTTGCGCGACGGCGCTCCTTGGCCTCTGCCCTCACTTCCGGATCTGCTTCTTCAGGGTCCGCTGCGGATGCCCCAGGTGGGTCGGTTCTCGCTTACGGTATGGCCATTGAAAGGGCTCGGTTGAGGAAGAGGGGTTATTCCCCTGCGGTAGTTGCTACTCTTCTCAGGGCGCGGAAAACTTCCACCTCACTCACGTACGTCCGGGTATGGAGGATCTTTGAGGATTGGTGTTCACGGCGTGGTGTTCGAGCGGCGACGGTATCCGTGCCAGTGGTTTTGAGTTTTCTGCAAGATGGTTTTGACAAGGGCCTGGCGGCCAGTTCTCTGAAGGTTCAGCTGGCGGCTCTCTCCTGTTACAGAGGCAAAGTGCTGGGTCGTCCATTGGGGTCTCATCCGGACGTGCAGCGTTTTCTCAAGGCAGTTTTCCGCTTGCGGCCTTCACGGAGGGTGGCCGTTCCTTTGTGGTATTTGAATCTTGTGCTGCGTGCCTTGGCTCGCAAACCTTTCGAGCCCCTTCATCGAGCGACTCTTAAGGATCTGACTCTGAAGACGGTTTTTCTCGTCGCTATTTGCTCTGCACGGCGCATTTCAGAGCTTCAGGCGCTATCGTGCCGGGAACCGTTTTTGTCCTTTACTCCGGATCGCGTAGTACTTCGGCCAGTGCCTTCCTTTTTGCCCAAAGTGGTTTCGCCTTTTCATTTAAATCAGGCGGTTTTTCTTCCGGTTCTACATAGCGTTCCAGAGAACCCGGCCGACGAGGGGCTTCACTGCCTCGATGTGCGTCGCGTGCTTCGGCGTTACTTGAAGGTGTCGGCGGAGTTCCGTAAGACCGACCGCTTGTTCGTCCTGTTTGGCGGTGTTCAAAAAGGTGAGGCGGCAGCTAAGGCCTCTATTGCTCGGTGGATCAAGGATGCGATAGCATCAGCGTATTTGTTGCAACATCGTTCCGTTCCGGAAGGGATGCGAGCCCACTCCACTAGGGCGCAGGCTACGTCCTGGGCGGAGCATTGCCTGGTGCCGCCCGTAGAGATTTGTAAGGCGGCCACTTGGTCCACATTACATGCCTTCAGTAAGTACTATCGCTTGGATGTGTTGGCCGCTCAGGATTCTTGTTTTGGTTCGGCTGTCCTGCGCACCGGTTGGCAAGGTCCCGCCCGGTGTTAACTGCTCTGTTACATCCCGAATATGGAGGACTAAACTGGAGGACCGCTCAGGAAATAGAAATTACACATACCTGGTAATTGTAGTTCCTGGAGGGTCCAGTTTAGTCCTCCTTCCCTCCCGAGTATCAGGTTTTCTATTGCGGCGCGCTGTTCCGGACGGGTCGGTCTGGGAGCGGCCTACTCTTTTCTCTTTTCTCTTTTTTCGCTTTGGTCTACTTTCCAGCTTCTCGCCTAGAGATTTGGTTTTTTTCTGGCTGTTTTTCTCTGACTGTGCGTCAGTAGCGGCGCTGTGCAGCGTTCTGGCTTCCTCGTTTGGGGAGGGGGTCCATATTTTTATAAGGGACATCGTTTTTACATTTTGTTCTGAATTTGTATTTCTAACAGTCTCATGTGTTGCTTCTTTAAGTTTGCTTTGTTACTAGTTCACTGGGGTCTTCTGGGAGCTCCGTCTGCATAAATCATACAGAAAGTTTTTGATTGGTCCAGTCTCCAGGCTGCAGGAGGAGGTGCACTACCCGAATGTGGAGGACTAAACTGGACCCTCCAGGAACTACAATTACCAGGTATGTGTAATTTCTATTTCTCTTTCTCTCATAACCCAAAATCTTCCTCTTTCTCCTTATCCCCCTCTCCCCCCCCCCAAATCCTGCATATCCCCTCTCTTTTTCTTTGTTCCCCCTTCCCCCATGTCAAAAATATTGTGCAGCAACATATCTCCAGGAACAAGCAGGAATGAGTCTTCACATATGGATACGTCGGTACCGACGGAGTCTGCGCGGGAACGCTCCCCAGCGTCCAATAAGAAAGCCTTTGGGAGCATCCCACCATGCCTGTGTGCTGCCTTCCCGCCTTTCCCAACTGCCTCTCTCCAGTTTTTGTTTTTCCGCGGAGCCGGCAGGACATACTCCTGTCACCGCAGAAAATTATTTTTTTATTTCTTGTTTTCTTGTGGTCGCATCTGCCTTCCCTCGACGCCACCGGTACCGCCGGTGTTTTTTCTTTCTTTCTTCCTACAAGTTTTCTTTTTTGTGAGGAAAATTTTTTCCCGTTTAGTGCCTGACAGTTTTTCGGGCCACTAGGCCTCTATACTTTCCTTCATAGAAACGTCAGCCACTATCCTTAAGAAATGCTTAAACTGTGGCGGTACCAAATTAATTTTAGACACCCATAATTGGTGTCTACCCTGTTTAGGTCCTGACTACTACCTGCTGGAGTGTCTCTCCTGCAGGAGTGTATCCAGAAGAACTCTTCAGCATCAAGCTCAACTCGATACGCGGTCCCCATCGAATTCGAGGGCCGAATCATCATCTTCACAGGATCAGGTAACCAAACAAAAGTCTGTCAAGACTAGCCAGTCCTCGAGCAGTAGATCTCATGCTCAGCATCGAGATGCCTCTTGCGTTGCCCTCGAGGACAATTTGGCAATAAAACCCCGGTGGGAGTCTTCGGCCTCCAAAGCAATAACAGGGTTTTCAGGTTGTCCCGAGGTTCTTACCTCTGTGGACATGCCTGGGCCATGCTCGGTGGTTGTATCCGCTTCGAGCGGTACCGATACCCCGGCATCGGCTATGGTGATGGATGAAATATTCCTCACCGATGATCGCAGTCTAGCGCTCTCGGTTCCTTCGGTGCCATTAGAGTCGCTGCAGACTGATCTTCCAGCATCGGTATCGACTTCGGTACCGGTGCTGGTATCAACATCGGTACCCTCCATGCTTGTTTCGACAGACTCGCTTCTCTCGATGCCGAGTCTTGAATCAATCTCTAGCCTGGATGATTTGGTACCGACTCGTCTCGGTACCGACCTCGGATGGTACCGAAGACATTGTTCCGGTGATCGAAGTCTGGCACTCTCGGTTACTTCGGTACCATTTGAGTCACTACAGACTAATCTCCCGGTATCGGTATCGGCTACGGTACTGGTACCGGTACCAGTACCGGTATCTACATTGGCATCGGTGTCGGTACCTTCCATGCTTATTTCGACAGGCTCGCTTCCTTCAATGCCGAGCCTGGAATCGATCCCTAGCATGGATGATTTAGTACCGACTTGTCCCGGTACCGACCTTGGGCGGTATCGAAGACATTCCTTTAAAGACAATCCGATGCTCCACCCTTTCGTGTCCTCTGATCCAGCAGATCAGAATGAATCCACACTGACTCAATCCGTCACTCTAGGCATGAATCTCTTGTCACAAGAGATATCCATTCTTTTAGCTTCAAGAGCTATTGAGGACAATCATGCCCTACAGGTAATAGGTTTCTCCTCTCCTTTTTAAAGGGAACAGAGGAGTAACAACCATCCACCAGATGGGCTATGCCCTTCACCTTCACAGTTCTCCTGTGTGAGGATATCTCTTACTTGACTGCAAAGGTTTTTTTTCTTCTCAGAAACTTTCCAAACTGTAAGCCTTCTTAACTCTGTATCACTTATATCCCTCTTATCCGAGACATTCAGTTTCTAAGAGTGATACTATGCAACTGGAGGGCTTACTCTTTAAAGCTATAGGTTTTCTTCAATACCTATTCCAGTAAGTGATTTCCATTCAGAGTTCTCTTCCCCTTTGCAATCTTCTCCAAATTCTTTTTTAAGACAGCTTCTCAGACCATAATGGAGTCTTTCCACTCCTACTATGTCTGTTGGTCCTTCTACAGTTATAGGACTTTTCTTTTTCTGCTGCCTTAATAACAGATAATGCCAAGAAAGGTTCTACAACCTGCTTGGTTACTTTATAATTGCAGGCGACTGGCCTGTCTACTATTCTTAGCCATCTTCAATTCTTTTTGGCTCCAACAGAATAGCTTACATTGCCTACTAGCAATTAAACAGCCAGGTTTCACCTGAGCAATCTGTAGCATGCTCTCTGCAATTATACAAGAAAGCTCTATAACTATGGGCCTTTGCCAGAGAGCATCAGAGTCATTCCTAGTAGGTAACTTCCAGATGGTTAAAAAGGCTTTTCCCCAGTCATGCTCCCACATGACTGGTGGTTTTCCTACCCTTACCATCTGCCTTAAACTTTCCTTCTAGGGAAAGGGAACCAGGGCTTGGTCCACGTGAAAGCATAAAGAATTACTCAATCCCCTGAGTAGTTCCACAACTCCAGTGGAACTTCTTTCAACAGGGATGCACTCTTTTTCACTGCAGTCGGTCCTTGTCTTATACTTTCCTTCTAATGTCCAGTACTTCATTGACACTTCTGCTGAACAAGGAACGCATGATACCCATATTGTCCTCATGAAGGAGCAAACATGGTATCCCCTTATATTGCGTCTTCTTCTCCAGCTACAACACTGAAGTTATAGAAGGATCCAGACTTACTGTCTTAAGACTAAGGGTCTCCTCTGCACCCCTTCACGTAGGCCTCCATTCCTGGTTATTCAAAGGCTAGAATTTTTAAAGAAATCTAGACCTCTCCTAAGTAGGAGCATTCCACTGGCTCTTCCACTTATAACCAAAAAGAGATTCTCTATCCGTTCTCTCAAGCGGGTGTTACCCCTTCTTGTTATTAGATGAATCTCTCTGTACATATATATCCAGATATGTATATGTATGTCTATATATATGTCTGTATGTATGTATGTATCTATCTATCTATATATGTCTGACTTTGAAAGATTTGTTATTGTCCACATTAATGCTGTTCCAGCATACCATAAGGATTTATATGGACAACCAATTTCTATGGTAATTGGAAGATACCTTCTTTTACTGTAACTTTTCAGGTGATGTTACATCTGAAGCTCTCTATGTAATGTCATTCTCCTAAGTGACATCAATTAGGAAGGACATTACTGATCTTCAAGAAATTGTAGGCTACAACGCCTACTGTAAATTTCCTTGTCTTTCATTTGGATAACAGGGTCTTAAAGACCCACTCTTTTTCTGCAAAGAGTATATCTACCTTTTCATCCTGTGGCAGCACTGATAGCATGCAATAAATAATACCCGGAGTCAGTGCAAGGATCCAAACCAATTTATTGTGCACAAGGCCCAAGCATCAAAGGACTGAGCAATGGCGAACAGGAACAACTTCCTTATATACAAGCTTCACAGTTTGATACAGGCAGACTTTCTATTGGTCCCAACGCCCCCTGTACCTATCCAATCGGGGACCCTCACTGGGCTATTGCTCCCTGTTCACCCTTCTCAGACTAGTCTAACAAAGGCACAGTTCTATGTTATGACTACACTTCTACTGCAAAGTCATATCTAGCTCGAGGAATGCAACAGTATCCATTTAGTATGGAAGTATTGTGCAAGCTTTGTCATAAACTGATTTTTCTAACTTTTAATTCTTTACTCTAACAGGAAGGTGGGGGTTAGAATCTAGGCCTATCTTACAGGCCTTTCACATCTATATAGGCCATCGCCTACCACATTCCCCCCTTTGATTATTCTCACCCTTAATAAGAGAGGGTGAGAACTAAATCACATAATACACTCGTTGAAAAGCATTACCTTGGGGTATAAGGTGATACTGCCATATAGCCAACAATTTAGTTGCTACCTGCCGCTTCACAGTGCTATCAATAACTGAGGTTATAGTGCGCAAGCAAAGGGGTAGGAGACATGGGAGAAACAAGCACACAGCCAATATTAATAATACAACTAACAAAAGAGTTTTCAGGCCACCCAGTCCTGAAAACATGGAACCAAACCATCCCTCAAGCTCCAGTCCACGCCATTTCTGGACTGGCACATAGGCTTGCTTCCGCATCTGTTCGGCTATGTCTTCGACAACTTGGCCTTCATTATCAATCTGCAAACAACGGTTAGTTACATTCAATTTTCCATACACTCCACCTTCAGCTGCTAACAAATAATCCAGTGCTAAACAATGTTCAGGAGCATTTACACCTGACCACCAGAACGTCTTTCTAGTGGTGGCATTATAAAACTTCTGGCTTAGACGAGTAATCTTTATTCCAGTCTGAGTAGTAGTGATGCAGGCTGCACAAGGGGGGAGAGTAAGGCAAAAGTCATTCTAAGGGACCCCAGGGTTGTCTTTCTCCCACAGCTTCCATTGCACACTGACTCCCACGACGTGTGACAGGAGTAGGGTTGTAGATTCTTAGTCTCTTACAGTAGTGGTTGTCGTCGCAAAGTGACTACACTTCTACTGCAAGTATCTAGCTCGAGGAATGCAACAGTATCCATTTAGTATGGAAGTATTGTGCAAGCTTTGTCATAAACTGATTTTTCTAACTTTTAATTCTTTACTCTAACAACGGGAAGGTGGGGGTTAGAATCCAAGCCTATCTTACAGGCCTTTCACATCTATATAGGCCATCGCCTACCACATTCCAAATAAGTCAGATTTTCTCGCCTCTTTTCCTAGAGCCTTATTTTGCTCCAAGGACAAAGAGCTTTAAAACCTTGTCCAACAGAGGTTTCAGTTTTTCTACTGAAGTCCTACCTTCGTTAGACTTCCCCAGTTTTTCTTCTGGGATTAGTTCTAGCCATTAAGGCTTCTGACCTCTACCTGTATTGCAAGTTTACTTTCCTCTACATCAGTGAGGTAATTTCTTGAGGATACTGTACTGGCTCTTAATAGCAGACCCATATCGGCCTCATTAATACTTCTCAATATTTTTGGGTAAGGTCATTCTTGGCCTATTGTAATTCAGTATCTACTGACAGTTATGATCTACACAAGGACTCCTCTTTAGACGCCTTGTTTAGTCAAGCTGTTCCACAGCACACCTTTTTTGATTCAACTCCTAACCTCCATCCCTAGGATACCTGAGGGTCTGGGAAATAGCATGGCCCATCCTTCAGATTGGCAATATGATGGGACCTCCTCCAGGCATCTTAGCTTGGGAGTCCCCATATGTGAAGACTCATTCCTGCTTGTTCCTGGAGATAGCACAGTTACTTACCCGTAACAGGTGATCTCTGGGAACAGCAGGAATTAGTCTTCACAACCCACCCACCTCCCCTAGGAGTTGTATCTCTCTATCTCTATCTTTCCCTTTCTTCTCTCTCTCTCCCTTGTCTCAGCTTTAAAACTCAACTGGAGAGAGGCAGTTGGGAAAGGTGGGAAGGCAGCACGCAGGCGTGGTGGGATGCTCCCAAAGGCTTTCTTATTGGATGCTGGGGAGCGTTCCCGCGCAGACTCCGTCAGTACCGACGTACCCATATGTGAAGACTAATTCCTGCTGTTCCCAGAGATCACCTGTTACAGGTAAGTAACTGTGCTTTCTAGTGTCTTCTTTTTCTCTCCAAGTCAGCAGCAGGAAGATCGCAGAGCACCACCCCCGTCTTTATCTTCTTTTGTGTGAGTCAGCATGCAGCAGCCAGTGCCGCCTGTAACATTCACTTCTGGTGTACAGTTCAGTGGCTCTGTACACGAAGTGAATGCTACAGGCAGCACTGGCTGCCATTGCTGATTCGAAGAAATAAAAATTAAGCTGGGGATGGTGCTGCATGATGCCACGCTCTTTCTGCTGTCGGAGCTGCATGCACAGTGCATTGCACCAGCCATGGATCTGCCGCCTCAGTCACTACTTACTCTCCCAGTACTCAGCCATTCTTAAGAGTCTGTCGTCTTTTCTCCCACTAAACTTTAGAGTCTCCACCTAAGTCCCAGTCTCTGCTCTCCCCCATTTCCATGTCACCAGTACCTACCCTCCTGCCTCCTACATCCCTTCCCCACATCCACTCAGCTACTTCCTTCTTTAATTTTCAGGGCTTCCGCCCTGATCACTCACTGAAGCCATCTTGCTCTCCATGCTCAGTGAAGTTCATCGCTCTTTGGATCATGGGGATGTCAACATTGCTGTCTCTTTGGATCTATCTGCGGCTTTTGATCTTGTTAACCACAATCATCTTCTTTCCTGGTTGCATGATATTGGGCTTTGTGGTACTGTTCTTCAGTGGTTCTGTTTTCTTTCACAGTGCACTTTTCATGTCATTAAAGAATCTTCTACCTCCTCTGCATACCCTCTATTGTGTGGGGTACCTCAGGGCTCGGTATTAGCACCTCTTCTCTTCAGCATTTTTCTCTCACCCTTGGCAATCATAATTCAACAACTGGGCATTTCAGGTTATTTCTATGTGGATGACATTCTTCTTTTATTTCACACAGACCCATCTTGCCCAGATCTCTCTCCTTTAAACACTTGTCTTTCTCAAATTACAGCCTGGCTAACTACTAACCATCTCCAACTTAACCCCTCAAAGACCACTCCTACCTGGCTCACCACTCCTACCTCTCCCCCTTTTGTGTCCCTGACTTTTGATAGAATCCCAGTTCATCTTACGTCATCCTTTCACTATCTTGGGGTAATTCTCAACTCCTCACTCTCCTTTCATGACCATATCACTCAGATCGCATAGCATTCTTTTTTTTTGCCTCTGCTGTATGCGAGCCATTCGCCCACTCCTATCTAGTCTCCTTAACTATCCTTGTTGTTTCCCTTGTCCTGTCTGGATTATTGTGTGTAGTGTTAGCCGGTCTCCCTCAATCCTCTTTGCAACATCTCCAACTCATCCAACGTACTGCAGCCAGACTAATTTACCATGCTTTTAGATTTGACCACGTCACTCTGCATTCACCTCCACTGGTTCCCCGTATCCTCCTGTATTCAGTACAAGATCCTCACCCAGGTTCATAAAACACTTCACAGCGGTGCTCCAGACTATCTAGCTTCCCCTCTCATTTTACATGCCCCTCAGCTTTCCCTCTGTTCCTTCCACATGAAACTTCTTTCCCTATTCCTTCCCTCCCAAACATATCTTGAATTAACACGTCACTCTTCCAAAGTGAGGGCCCAAGAAAATAGAAAGCATTCTTTCCTCTTCTTGCCAGCTAAAACTCTCCTTTCAAGATTCAACTCAAAACTCATCTTTTCTGTATTGCTTTCAATCTCTCACCAGACTCTCTCAATTGACTCCCTCTTGTGCTTTCCTTCCCCTCCATTCTCTCCCCTTTTCCTGGTCTTTTGGCCCCTGCGTCTCGTGCCTCTCCTTTCCTATACACCACTTTGGCATTCCTTTGCTATCTTGGGTTTTAATATATTTTATTGTAAACCATTTTGCTGTTCCCACAAAAAGTGATATATCACGTTTTAATAAAATAAAAAAAAATAAAAATAAATAAATGACCCTGCCATTCTTCCTTTTTTACACCAGCATCTATTCTTATGCCTCTCCCTCTCACCTTTCCCGCTGTATGACCTTGTTTCTTCCCTCTCACACAAAATATCTGTCCCCTTCTCCATCCTCATTCCCCCAGATTCTGCCTCTTTTTCTCCACCCTTACCCCCCAGCATTTGCCCCCTTTCAACTCCCAGCCCTAGCATCACCCAGTCCTCCCCAGCATCTGCTCCCTTCCAGTCCCAGTCCCTCCTAGCATCAGCTCCCTTTCAGACACTTCCATCTGTCTCCCTTTTAATTCCAGCCTCTCCCAGCATCAGCTCTCTTCCAATCCCAGTACCTCCCAGCATGAGATCCCTTCTAGTCCTAGTCCCTTCTAGCTTGAGCTCCTTTCCACTCCCTGTTTCTCCCAGCATCATCTCTTCTAGTTCCAGCCCCTCCTCCAATATCATCTTGCTTCCAGTCCCAGCATCCCCCCCCATCCTCCAGTATAGGCCTATTTCCAGTCCTAGCTCCCCAGCAGTCCTGTTCCAGTGCTAATGTAACTCGAGGTGTAAAATAATTAAATACGTATTTACGAGGGGGTCCATTGCATGAGCAGTAGAACAGATAGCATCAGGGCTGTGCTGGAGAGCTGTGGCAGAGAAGTTTCTTTTTAAAAAAATGCAAGCATGGTTTTCCACAGATGTCGAGACAGGGTAGAACAGCTTCAGGCATGCTCACACATGCATAGGGCCGACAGTCGCCGAAGAGCACATGGTTCGGAACAATGTATCCTTGAAGGATACTACCAAAAGAATGAAGTTAGGGCACATCACCAGGAAGGTTCCATTAATGACAAAGGTAGCCCAAATGCCTTTGAGTACAGAGTAGATAGAGCTTAAAGATTCCAAAGTACTCCTACCTACTGATAACCAGATGAATATGAATAAAATACAGTTTCTAAAATGCTTGTATGCAAATGCTAGAAGTCTAAAAATTAAGATGGGAGAGTTAGAATATATAGCACTAAATGAGAAGTTAGATATGATTGGTATCTCAGAGACATGGTAGGAGGACAACCAGGCGTTAAAGCCAGATGGCAGGTCAAAAGGCCATTTTGAAAGACTCCTTCTATCGAAGCAAGGACTGTTAATCACCCAGGAAGTTGGTCACAGCTTACCTTAGAAGCACAGGACAGGTACTGTGTAGCAGCCCTCTTTTAAAAAGTCTTATTTGCCTCCCTCCCTGACACCCACCCACCCTGGGATAATCATAGCTTTATAGGTACTTACACATCTTATAGGAAAGGAGCCGCTCTCAGGTGCAGCTCTTTATCCAAATCAGTCATACATTAAGGACCCGAGATTAATTTAGCTTCAGGTGAACAAGGTATATTAAACCTATTAGGTACACTTTTATTAGTATAAGTATCCACAGCAACTCTTAGTAAGTAAATAACTTAAAGATCTAAATGCAACTTAAAACTAAGGTGCAGACAGCAGTCCAGCAGCGAGATGGGGGCTTTCCAGTCTTTTGCAGTGAGTGTCACATGTATGATTTTCTCCCAGGTGGTGAGAAGCCTTACGTGTGCACTATGTGCAAGGAGCTCTTTGCTCTCAGGGAACAAGTCCGTTCTCTAGAGGCTAGAGTAGCAGACTTGGAAGACATAAGAAAGACAGAGAGGTACATAGATGAGACCTACAGGGATATAGTCCTGAAGTCCCACCTCCAGTCTGGCAGCATCTCTGTTGTCATGGAGGAGAGAGGTCACGTGACAGGAGAGCATCACCCTGGTGTGGCAGAAAATGATCCTGTACTTAGGACCTGTCCTCCAGGTGATGTAAAACCCTCTTGCACTGAGGAAGTCACTCGAGGGCCATGTACCCATGAGGGAAGGGTTAGAACAGCCATTATAATTGGTGATTACATCATTAGGCATGTAGATAGCTGGGTGGCTGGTGGATGTGAGGATCGCCTGGTAACATGCCTGCCTGGTGCAAAGGTAGCGGACCTCACGCTCCACCTAGATAAGGTCTTAGATAGTGCTGGGGAAGAGTCTGCTTCTTGGTACATGTCAGTACCAATGACGTAGGAAAATGTGGTAGGGAAGTTCTGGAGGCTAAATTTAGGCTTTTAGGTAGGAAGTTGAAATCCAGAACTTCCAGGGTAGCGTTCTCCGAAATGCTTCCCGTTCCACGCGCAGGACCCAAAAGGCAGGCAGAGCTCCGGAGTCTCAATGCGTGGATGAGATGGATGGTGCAAGGATGAGGGTTTTGGATTTGTTAGGAACTGGGGAACATTCTGGTGAAAGGAGGGACTTTTCTGAAGGGATGGGCTTCACCTTAACCGGGATGGAACCAGGCTGCTGGCATTAACCTTTAAAAAGAAGATAGAGCAGTTTTTAAACTAGATAATAGGGGAAAGCCCAAGAGCGCATGGTTTGGAAGAATGTATCCTTGAAGGATACTACCAAAAGCAGAGAGGTTCCAAAAAAGAGTAAAGTAGCACAAATACCCTTGAGTCTGGAGCAGTCAGAGCTTAAAGATTCCAAATTACCCATACCTACAAATAGCCAGATTAATATGAATAAAATACAGTCTCTAAAATGCTTGTATGAAAATGCTAGAAGTCTAAAAAATAAGATGGGAGAGTTAGAATATATAGCACTAAATGAGAGGTTAGATATGATTGGAATCTCAGACATGGTGGAAGGAGGACAACCAGTTGGACACTGTGATATCTGGGTACAAACTATATCGTAATGATAGAGCTTATCAAATTGGTGGAGGGGTTGCACTCTGTTAGAGAGGGCTTTGAGTCAGAAAGGATTAAAGTTTTGCAGGAAACAAAATTTGCTGTAGAATCTCTATGGATTCAAATCCCATGAAAAAAGGGGAAGGCGATGGCAGTAGGGGTGTACTATCGACCGCCTGGCCAGAATGAACAAATGGATGATGAAAATGCTCAAAGAAAGTAAGGAAGCTAACAAAAGTTACAGCACAGTAATAATAATGGGTGATTTCAATAACCCCGGTATCGACTGGGTCAGTGTCATGGCAGGACATGCTAGGGAGATAAAGTTCCTAGATGAAATAAATGACTGCTTCTTGGAGCAGCTGGTTCATGAAACGACCAGAGGGGAAGCCATATTGGACCTAGTCCTTAGTGGAACACCAAATCTGGTGCAAGAGATAAGGGTGTTGGGGCCACTTAGCAATAGTGATCATAGCATGATTGCATTTGATTTAATTAGTGGAGGAGGGATGTAAGGAAATCCACAGTACTACCTTTTAACTTTCGAAAGGCAGACTATGATGAAATGAGGAAAATAGTTAAGAAAAAACTTAAAGGAGCAATTGCAAAAGTTAAAGACTTACATCGAGCTTGGGTGTTTAAAAATACTATCTTGGAAGCCCAGACCAGATATATTCTACACTTTAAGAAAAGTGGAAGGAAGTCCAAAACACTGCCAGCATGGTTTAAAGGTGAGGTCAGAGAGGCTGTTGCCAAAAAAGCATCTTTCAGGAAATGGAAAAAAGAGCCAAATGACAAAAACTGGAAACAGTACAAGCACTGGCAAATTAAATGCAAGGCATTGATAAAGGCAGGCAAAGAGAGAATTTGAGAAGAAGCTTGCTACGGAAGCAAAAACATGTAATGAAGACTTTTTTCAAGTTCATTCGTAGCAAAAAACCTGTGAGAGAGTCAGTTGGACCATTAAATGATAGAGGGGTAAAAGGGCCTGTAAGACGGGACAAGGCTATAGCGGAGAGACTGAATGAATTCTTTGCTTTGGTCTTTATTGAGGAAGATGGAAGGATGTTACCCATGACAGAAGTGGTATTTAAAGGTGATACTGCGGAAAAATTGAAAGAAATATTGCTACACCGGGAAGATGTATTACAACTATTTGATAAACTGAAGAGTAGCAAATCACCTGGACCAGATGGTATACATCCAAGGGTGTTGAGAGAACTGAAATATGAGATTGCAGACCTGCTATTAGTAATCTGTGAACTATCATTAAAATAATCTGTAATGCCTGAAGATTGGAGGATGGCCAATATAACGCCAATTTTTAAAAAGGGTTCCAGGGGTGATCCGGGCAACTACAGACTAGTGAGCCTGACGTCAGTACCGTGAAAAATGGTAGAAACCACCTTAAAGAACAAAATTACTCAGCATGTAGATAGTCATGGCTTAATGGGAGACAGCCAACATGGCTTTAGACAAGAAAGATCTTGTATTACTAATCTGTTATATTTTTTTGAAGGTGTGAATAAACAGGTGGACAAAGGTGAGTCGGTTGATATAGTGTATCTGGACTTTCAGAAAGCTTTTGACAAGGTCCCTCATGAGAGACTTTTAGCAAAACTAAAAAGCCATCGGATAGGAGGTGTTGTACTATTGTGAATCAGGAACTGGTTAAAAGATAGAAAGCAGAGGGTAGGGCTAAATGGCCAATTTTCCCAATGGAAGAAGGTGAATAGTGGAGTACCCCAGGGATCTGTGCTGGGTCCACTGCTTTTTGACATGTTCATAAATGACCTAGAAAAGGAAATGACACCAGACTGATTTAGGCACCCCTAATATGTAGTTTTGATGAGGATCCAAGCAGGAAAGCCCTTGAGGTCCCCAAAATTTGAAGGCTGCCAAGTTGGAGACTGATGGCTCTTATGGCCCAGATCATCAGAGGACAAGTTTAAGTAAAAGAGAGGCTCAATTCAAATGAGAACTAATCTTTTGTAGGCACAAAAGAGATCCACACCCCTGGCATATGTCAAGTATGAGGACTTTGGATGATTAATTTGCTGGGTGATTTGGTATCCTCATTCAATGTGATTGTATCTTTTTACATGATTTAAAGCCTGAGGAAGGAGCTCATGTTAATGTTCCTTAAGGTAGAGTTTACTGCCCTCTGTTATAGAGGGATAAGTGTTCTGTTCTTCATCTTGGTTTCACGATTTAAGTGAATGAAGCATTTCCATTCCCCCTTCAGGATGTTACTATTACTACTTCTTATCATTTGTATAGCACCTCAAGACATACGCTCAGGGCAGGCCCGTCCATTGAGCAAGAATGTTTTTTGCACAGGGCCCCGCGTTTCAGGGGGCCCCGCGCAAAAAACATTCTACATCAGGCCAAATAGATAAATAAAAAAGCAAACCGGCTGCTGCTGCTGTGGCAGCGGCAGAATCAAGCGTCCCGCCGCGGGGCCCCCCCCTACCCGGCAAAGCCTCCTAGAAACATCAGCTTCGGACAGAGTCCCAAAGTGCGGGCTTTCAGAGCTGCGAGAGCTTCCCTGACCTCTCGCGGCTCTGTTAAGCCCGCCGCGGCTGATGGGAAATCCCATCAGCCCCGGCGGGCTTAACAGAGCCGCGCGAGAAAGGGAAACTCTCGCAGCTCTGAAAGCCCACGCTTTGGGACTCTGTCCGAAGCTGATGTTTCTGGGAGGCTTTGCCGGGTAGGGGGGGCCCCGCGGCGGGACGCTTGATTCTGCCGCTGCCACGGCAGCAGCAGCAGCAGCCGGTTTGCTTTTTTTTTTTTTTTAATCTATTTGGCCTGAGGGGGGGGGAGGGGGGTTAGGACTGGTAATGGGCTATGGGGGGAGCTGAGACTAGAAGAGGGCTGATTGGGGGGGATTAGGATTAGTAATGGGTTATGGGGGCTAGGACTTGAAATGGGGGGGTAGGATTGGTAATGGGCTGATGGGGGCTAAGACTGGAAATGGGCTGATGGGGGGTCAGAACTGGAGGCTAATGGGGTGGCTAAGACTGGAAATGAGCTGATGGGGGGGCTAAGACTGGAAATGAGCTGATGGGGGGGCTAAGACTGGAAATAGGCTGATGGGGGTTAGAACTGGAGGCTGATAGGGGGGCTAAGACTGGAAATGGGCTGATGGGGGGTTAGGACTGGTAATGGGCTATGGTGGGGGCTAAAACTAAAAATGGGCTGATGGGGTTAGGACTGGAAACGGGCTGATGGGGGGGGGTTAGGACTAATAATGGGCTATGGGGGGTTAGGACTAGTAATGGGCTATGGGGGGGCTAGGATTGGATATGGGCTGATGGGGATTAGGACTGGTAATGGGCTGTGGGTAGGCTAAGACTAAAAATGGGCTGATGGGGGGGGGGTTAGGACTGGAAGTGGGCTGATGGGGAGGTTAGGACTAGTAATGGGCTATGGGGGGGCTAGGACTGATAATGGGCTGATGTGGGGCTTAGGACTGGTAAGGGTATGGGGGGGCTAGGACTGGTAATAGGCTGGGGGGGTTGCTAGGACTGGAAATGGGCTGAGTGGAAGGAGGGCTTGAACTGCAAATAGCTGATGGGGACGGAGGCTTGGAATAGAAATGGGCTGAGTGAAAGGGGGCTTAAACTGCAAATAGCTGATGGGGAGGGGGCTTGGAATGGAAATGGGCTGTGAGGGGAGGGAGCTAGGACTGGAAAGGGGCTGAGTGGAGGGGTAGGACAGGAAATGGGCTGATGTAGGGGCTAGGATAGGACTGGAAATGGGCTTTTGGGGGTGCTAAGATTGGAAATAGGCTGTGGTGGGGGCTTGGATTGAAATGGACTCATTGAGGGGCTAGAACTGGAAGTAGGCTCATGGGGGGCTTGGATTGGAAATGGACTGAGTGGAGGGGAGCTAGGATTTGACATTGGCTGATGGTGGGGCTAGGAAAGGACTATAAATGGGCTGATGGGGGGGCTGGGATTGGAAATGAACTGATGGAGGGACTCGGATAGGACGGAAAATGGATGGGGGAGCTAGGACTGGAAATGGGCTGATGGTGGGGCTAGGATAGGACTGGAAAAGGGCTTATTGGGGCTAGGACTGGAAATGGGCTGATGCGGGGACTAGAAGGGAGCGGATGCTGGGTGGGGCTGGAACTAGAAGGGAGCTGATGGGGGAGGATTAGAATGGGATGGAGCTTGGAGAGGGGAAATATATTTTGTGTGGGAGGGAAGACAAATCTACAATTGGCCGGATATTGGGAGAGTAAGTGGGGATTGATGATGGAGGGGTAAAATTTGAGTGGATGAAATAGGAATGAGGAAAGATCAAAAGGAGAAAGATTAGTATGTTAAAGCAGATGTAGAGAGAGAATGGAAAAAAACTAGAAGAGAGAAGAAAGGACAAATGGACAGCAGACGATGGAGAGTTAGAAGAAGACATGAAGGAACCAGAAGAAAGTGGCTGGAGCAATTGCAACTGAAAAACAATGCACAAAAAGTAGAAAAATATCTCTTTATTTTGAATTTATTAATTGGAATATGTCAGCTCTGGAAAATGTGCATCATTAACGTCTGCGCTTTGTTTAGTACAAGAGGAAATTAATTTATAGCTTTATTTCTACAGTGTTGTTGTACATTCCAAGTTTGGCTTTTGGGGTTCCCAGTTTAATTATTGTCTTCCTATTTCTAAATTGTGATTCCTTGTTTGGTGATGGTCTGTGTTCTGTATGTGTAACTGAGCTGAGGTATTCTGTTTATGTAATTCCTATTTGACATTGCCACTTGTTCTCTTTCCCCAGTAGGTCATGCATTGTTATTCTCTGAAACATATTGGTTTAATATTTGCAGTGTTGCCTTTTGATAGTTACGGTATGATGCTTTGTGAGTCCTGGTAGTGCTGTTAGGATACGGCGGGTTTGCTATGGGTTCTAAATGGGCAGTGTTTGTAGTAGTTCCTAATGTGCCTGGCGGTTGGCACTGTATTATAGTAATGTAGAAATCTTTTAGTCTTTCTTTATCCATACACTCATTAAGAGGCATGTTTACTAAAAGTTAGTGTATGGTAACATTATGCAAATATTTATGCAAATGAGGTCCCTTATGCAAATGAGGCCCTGCACCGAGTCTCCGCACATGGCCCTGCACCCCCCCTTGGGCCGCCCCTGCATACGCTATGCTGTACAAACACACATGTCCCTGCTCAGTAGAGCTTAGAATCTATGCAAGAGAAGCAAACTTATGGATCTGGTTTCCTGGAGAGATTTCAAATGGAGAAAGGTAAATCTGAGTCACTGTAAGGATGGTACTGAGAACCATGTTAGGAGATCGGGGCATCAAGGGACTGAGTATAGAGAAAAAAAAAAGAGGCAGTCCCAAGACAGACCTCTAAGGTACACAGACTGAAAGAGAGAAGGAGGAAAATCTGCCAGAACATACACTAAAAGTGTGATGGGAGAGATACAAAGAAAACCAAAAGAAAATAGAATATGTGAGGCTACATATGGATATATGTTGACTGCCTGAAAGCGTGGTGATGTCCATACAGCAAATGCAATGCAATGTGTGCCTTCGAGTCAGTCCTGACTCCTGGCAACCCAGAAGCTCCTGGGTTTTCTTGGCAGTGTCACCGGAAGTAGATTGCCAGGCCTTTCTTCCGAGGCAATGGAGGGTTAAGTGACTTGCCCAAGGCCACAAGGCGTGCTAGCGGGAATTGAACCCTGGTTGCCTTGGTTACCAAGCCAGTGCTCTAACCACTAGGCTATTCCTCCACTCCAATACAGAAGCTTAGGTAAAACATAAATAGCACCATTGAGTAGTAGAGGGACCACATACAAAATAGGAAGCGTACATGGACTACTTCTGATGTCCAAGGTCTGGCTCACTTCTTAGATTTACTGTTGGAATGTCCATTTTTGGGCAAATGGTAAAAGATGACAAATGAAGGCAGTTTTTGTTTGTATACTTTGAAATGAACTGGGTGGATGAAGGTCTGGATTGTCTCAAATTCTCATTAAAACTATTTATTTTAATGGTAGACAAAACATCAGGAAATATTTTTTTCACTGAAAGGATGATAGATACTTGGAATACCCTCCCAATGGAAGTGGTTGGGGCAAATACAATGACAGAATTTAAAATGGCATGGGACAGACACAGTGGATCCCTTTATAGCAACAGGGTAAAATCAAAATAACCCTAACTGTCTCTGCTATCTCAACAAATAGGAGTGATCTGCACGGAGCGGTGGGTACACCCCTAAACAAAGGCATGGGGAGGGGTGACCCGCATGCAGCAACAGGTGCACCTACTCTTGCCACCGTGCTGGGCAGACTAGATAGACCATGATGGTCTTTATCTGCCATCATATACTATGTTACTATGTAATAACAAGTGAGGTTATCAAATTTGCAAATGACACAAAGTTATTTAAAGTTGTTAAAACCCAAGAAGATTGTGGAAAATTGCAAGATGATCTTGATACATTGGAAGACTGGACATACAAATGGCAGATGAAATTTAATGTGGACAAGTGCAAAGTTATGCACCCAGGAAAGAACAACCCAAACTATGATTAAATGATGCAAGGTTCCACATTGGGAACCACCACCCAGGAAAAAAATGTAGGCGTCATCGTGGATAACATGTTAAAACCCTCCACCCAGTGTGCATCAGCGGCCAACAGAGCAAATAGAATGCTAGGTATCATAAGGAAAGGAATGGAAAATAAAACAAAAGATATTATAATGCCTCTGTATCGTTCCATGGTGCGACCGCACCTTGAATATTGTATGCTATTCTAGTCACCCTATCTTAAAAAGATATAGCGTTATTAGAAAAGTTACAGAGAAGAGTCACCAAAATGGTAAAGGGGATGGAAGGATACTCCTGTGAAGAGAGGCTAAAAAGGTTAGGGCTCTTCAACCTAGAAAAGAGACAGCTGAGGGGAGATATGATAGAGGTTTATAAATTAATGAATGGAGTGGAACGGGTAAACGTAGATCGATTGTTTACGTCATCAGAAAATAAAAGGACTAAGGGACATGCAATGAAGCTACAGGGTAACCTATTTAAGACTAATAAGAGAAAATATTTTTTCACTCAACGTGTAATCAAACTCTGGAATTTGTTACCGGAGGATGTAGTAAGAGCTGTTAGTGTAGCTGGGTTTAAAAAAGGTTTGGACAAGTTCCTGGATAAAAGGTCAATAAACCATTATTAAAAGGGACCTGGGATATCACTGCTTGACCCAATACAAGCACTGAGGAACCTGTGTCTTTTGGGGAAACCTCTAGGTACTTATGACCTCGATTGGCCACTGTTGGAAACAGGATACTGGGGTTGATGGACCTTAGTCTGACCCAGTATTGCATATCTTATGTTCTTATGTTCATGTCTCTCTCTCTCTCATAGACTCCCCCCCCCCCCAAGCCATCACTAAGTGTTTCTCCCAATGACTCCCATCACAATGAGTGTCTCTCCTTGGGTCTCTCTCTTTCTCCAGGAACAAGCAGGAAGTCAGCCTTCACATATGGGTGATGTCAGCGCCGACGGAGCCCATGCAGAATCATCTCACCAGCTTTCAAAGAAAGTCTTTGGGAGATGCCACCACACGTGTGTTCCCCTTCCCGCCAAGGGTGCTTTCTTGCTCAGACTTCTTTTTTCCATGGAGCCCAATAGACGCATGTCCAGTGTCCTCAGAAAATGTCTTTAAAGCTTAGTAATTCAGTTTAGCTTTCCGGTAAGCATACCAGTTCCTCTTCCTGCTCCGAGCTGGCATCTTCGCTATCCTTGGGCCCATTCTTTGTCACTTTTTCCTTGAGGTTCCCTCAACCGACGCTTTGTGCCATTTTTTGCCTGGAGTTGTTGACCCTGTCCAGGTGCATCCCACCATGTCCCCCAGCGGGTTCGAAGAATGTGACCGCTGCAGTCAAACCATGTCCATCACCGATACTCACGATTGCTGCCTGAATTTCCTGGGACCGGACCACGACAATTCCAGTTGTGACCTTTGCCAGGCCATTTCGGCAAAAGCCAACAAAAATAGGTTGGAATTGCAGGAAAAGATGTTCCCAAGGTCTGACTCGGCACCCCCATCCTCGGCGCCCAGCTCCAAGGCAAGCATATCCCATGGAGCTCAGGCATCCTTGGAGTCTCGTGGCCTTGGATCCTTCGAGAGGATCCTGGAGCAGGAGCGGAAGAAAAAGAAGTCCTTGAAGATCCCAGAGGTCATTACGGAGAAACCCGGTAAATCACACCGGAGAGACTCTGAGATTCCCGACCAAGCTTTCCAAAAGGGACCCTTTGACAGGCAGAGACTGGAGTGTCGGCATTGGGCCCAAAGTCATTAGTGCCTGTGCCGAAAGTTGCAGAGCCTTCTGGCATGGAAACAAGAATGGCGGCCTTGGAGCAGAACATCACTGTGGCCCTGCAGCAGGCGATGACATCCGGTTCTCCCAGCTCATCTGCCCTGATGACTGGCCATTGACTGTAAGGGAGTCACCGGTCATCGAGCCGAGCATAGAGTGCCACTGGCCTCGAGTAAGCCCTTTGTGCCAGTTGAGGTCCCAGTCCCATTCTTCTGGTATCTGGTCCTCACTGGCTAGTGTCCGCAACTCAGACCTCATGTTCTTGACAGGCCTTCGGCCCCCAGGCACGGGGCTCAACCATTGGAGTCGCAGGGCCTCTGAATCTTTGTCACAGCTCGATTCCGAGTGGAAGACTGAGGATGAGGCATCCCCAGATACCCAGAGACACCAAGATATTCCCTCGGGCCTGTCTCCATGGTCGCCTTGATGCCAGTCTCCATCTGAGGACATAGCCTCACAACTTCTCCTGGGATATGACTAAGACGCTTTCAGTCCAGACCGAGGCCAAGGAGGATCCGTGCACCGAAGAACTGGAGATCCTCCAGTATGAGGCTCCTCCCTAGGAGATTCTCATGGTGTCGGTGCAACCGATCCTCAGACGGCTGCTCCTCTGGATGTGGGAAACACCGGTGTTGGTGCCCGTGGTCAGTCGTGGCTTGATGCGATGTACCGCATCAGCAAGTGCCCTGAGTTTCACAAAACCCAATTACCACATAACTCCATGGTTATAAAGTCGACTAAACAGAAACTAAAGAGCCAGAAGACCTGCTCCTCCATCCCCCCAGATAAGGAGGCTTGAACCCTCAAAGCCCTTGGGCACAAATGTTTCTAGGGCTCGATGCTAGATGCAGAGCCCAGGGTTATGAGCTCTACATCGGCATGAACCTCAAGCAACTAGCCAAAGAGCTTGCTGGATTCTCAGCAGGTCTTTACGGGGAACCCCCTCCAGCGGTTCAAGACCCTGACTTCAGTGGTACAGGACTGCTCAAAGTTCTTCTCTTGAGCGGCTTATGATTGATTCGAGTCATCTGCTCAAGTCACGGCTGCCGGCATCAGGGCCAGACACTAAACCTGATTGCAACCATCTGACCTTGAGCATTGGGTCCAGGACAAACTACTTGATATCCCCTGTATCAGGGAGAATCTTTTTGGCCAACCTAAGCCTGACAAGGCTGCCAAGATCGAAAAAGTTTGACTCGACAAAGGCTCTCCAAAAAGACCTCAGGGTCTCCTTGCAGAAAACCACCGGGGAAAAAGCCTTTTTCCCCAGAAAGAAGGGAGCCTTCTCTCATACCCAACAGTATCTAGGCTACTGCAAGGTATCCAGCCCAAAAGACAAAGGCACAGGACCCAGAAGGCCAACACCCCTAAGCCCCAGACTCTGGCTTTGGCCTAGTTGGGGGAAAGCTTTTGACTCCCAGGGCAAGGCCCCCCTGTCCCCCAGGTGGCTTTCAGTCCACAGTGGGGCTCCTGGCACTCTTTGCCCACAGGTGGGCTGTAGTCACCACAGACCTCTGGGTACTTCAGGTGGTCAGGGAGGGTTACCTCCTCCACCTACAGCAGGCACCTCTAGATTTCTTCCCAGGAGAGCCACTGAGGCCTTTCCTTCACCAGACCTTGCTCCTCAAGAGCTCGCAAGTCTCCTCAAGGACAGGGCAGTAGAGCCAGTGCCCAGGCATCTTTTGGGGCAAAGACTTCTATTCCAGGTACCTTCTTGTCCCAAAAAGCACTGGAGGCCTCAGACCCATCCTAGACATGCAAAACTTGAACAAATTTCTGGTGAGGGAAAAGTTCAAGATGCTCTCCCTTGGAACACTGCTGCCTTACCTCCACAAGGGAGACTGGCTTTGCTCCTTGGACCCAAAAGATGCTTACACACACATCCTAATCCATTTCTCCCACAGGCATTAGCTAAGGGTCATGGTGTGAGGAGGGCACTTCCTAGTCTCCTCACCAAGAGTGTTCACCAAATGTCTAGCAGTGGTCGCAGCCCACCTCCTTATACAAGGGGTCTTCGGCTTCCCCTACATGGACGACTGTCTCATAAGAGGCAGCACTTCCATAGATGCACACCAGGCCACAGGGCGTGCTATCCTCTTACTTCAGCACCTGGGGTTTGTCACCAACAGTCCCAAGTCTAATCTGACCCCAGCCCAAAGCCTGGAGTTCATAGGTGCTCAGCTGGATACTCTGCAGGCCAAGGCCTCTCTTCCCAGAGAGAGAACAGAATGCCTCAAGGAGCTAGCAGCTCAAGTGCAGCGCTAGCAGTCTGTTCCAGCCCACCTCCTCCTCTGCCTGCTGGGTCAAATGGCTTCCACGGTCCAGGTGATCCCACTAGCCTACTTACACATGCGGGCAGCTCAGTGGTGCCTATGCTCTCAGTGGCACCAAGTCACTGGCAGCTACAGGACAGGATCAGAGTAATCCGTCAACAAGCAGTCCCTCGATTGGTGACAACGCTCCTGCCACCTCCAGCTGGGATGCCCTTCCAGACACCCCCTCCACAGAGTCCTGACCTTGGATGCCTCACTCTTCGTTTGGGGAGCCCATTGCTACTACACTACTACTACTATTTAGCACTTATATAGCACCGAGCACGCAGCGCTGTACAGGTATGACATGCATGTAAAGATATACATATAATAAGCAAGGATCTTTGCACATAGGGTTTCTGGTCTCAGGTGGAATCTCAATTACAAATCAGTCTCCTGGAACTCAGGGCAATCTTCCTGGCCCTCCAGGCGTTCCACCATCGGTTGTGGCACCAGACAGTAATGGTCCAGATGGACAACCAAGTCACACTGTTCTGTGTCAACAAGCAATGGGGCACGGGGTTTTATTCTCTCTGCCAGGAGGCGGTAGCCTTCTGCTCCTATGTGACTCACAACGGCATGTTCCTCCTGGCAGTCTACCACCCGGGCCAAGATAATGCCCTGGCAGACAGACTGAGCAGAGTCCTTCAGCCGCACGAGTGGTGTCTGAACCACAGAGTAGCCTCTCAGCTTTTCCATCCCTGGGAGCTGCCCCTGATGAACCTATTTGCCAGCCCAGGCAACACGCAGCTGCCCTGCTTTTGTTCATGGCAACTGTACTCGTTGAGAGAAGCGGTGGATGCCTTCCTGATCTCGTGGATGGAAGGCCTCCTCTATGCTTTTCTGCTAACCTCTCTGGTCACCAGGAACCTCTTCAAGGTCCAGTGCGAGGGGGCATCATTGATACTAATCACCCCCAGATGGCCTCAGGCAGCCCTGATTCCCACGACTGCTTGAATTGTCTGCGGCACACCCAGTCCCTCTGGGCTTGTGCACTGGGCCTTCTGTCTCAGGAGGAGGGCTCCCTCCTACACCCCAACTTGGAGCCCCTAACATTAACAGCATGGCTGCTGAAAGGGTAGCTCTGGCTCCCTTTAACCTCCTGTGAGAGGTAGAGGAGGTCTTGTTGGTCTCCCACAAGCCCTTCACAAGACTAATGTATGCCTTTAAGTGGTGCCGGTTCTCAGCGTAGTGCACAGGGAGTCAGGAGAACCCCTTCTGCCCTGTGCAAGTGGTTCTCCAGCACTTGCTCCATTTGTCGCAGGCTGGACTGAAGTCCAAATCAGTCAGAGTGCACCTAAGCGCAATTGTGGTGCACACCCCCCCACCGAGGGAAAACCCATCTCGGTTCAGTCCCTGATCTTTCAGTTCCTCCGGGGCCTCTTGCTATCTAAACCCCCCCCCCCATCCTCCCCCAGTTGTGGAGTGGGATCTCAACGTGGTGCTCTTGCAGCTCACTAGACCGCCATTCGAGCCTCTGACCACTTACCACCTTCGTTATCTTTCCTGGAAAGTTGCCTTCCTGGTGGCTCTTACATCTGTTCGCAGAGTAAGCGAGCTCCAAACTGGTGGCAGAGCCGCCTTATACAAGATTCTACAAGAACAGAGTGGTGGTCTGCATGAACCCCAAATTCCCTCCCGAAGGTGATACCTCCTTTCCACCTCAGTCAGGAAGTGGTCCTCTCCACCTTCTTTACCCGGCCCCATGCTGGTTGGGAGGAGACCATACCCCATACTTTGGATTCTAAAAGAGCCCTTTTCTTCTACCTTCAGCAGACTGAGGGCCACTTTTTGTTTTATATGACCCCAGTAGGCTGGGGCTCCCAGTGACTAAGCAAATTCTGACTACTTGGGTGCCGGACTATATTGCCTTTGCCTATGAGTGGGCTAGATTCTCCCTGGAGCACTGGATCACAGCGCAGAGAGATGGTCCCTTTGGTGGCGAACCTGCACTCAGTGCTGGTGATGGAGATCTGCAAGGCCGCCACATGATCTTCAATTCACATGATCACAACTCACTACTACCTGGAGAAGAAGTCCCGTAGGATAGGACAGTACCTTTGGCTAGGCGGTACTCTGCAATTTATTTGAGATATAGGCAACTCTGACCCTCCAACCCTTCTGTGTTCAGGCTACCGGAGTGATGGCCCCTCTGGACACTAGGGTCTTGCAGAGTCTCTCAATCTTTCTGCAACTCGCAGCTACCCTGCCACGGTCACTGCTGGTGCTGTCGTGGTTCAGTTCCTGGCAGCCTGGAGCTAGGGGGTCCCATATGTGAGGACTGACTTCCTGCTTGTTCCTGGAGAAAGCATAGTTACTCATCTGTGATAGGTGTTCTCCAGGGACAGCAGGAATCAGTCCTCACAACCCTCCCTCCTCCCCTTCGAGTTGCCTCCTTTACCTTATTTTATTTTTATGCCTTACTAGTTATGTTATCTGAATGAGCAGGATGGCACCCTTGGGCGGGAAGGGGACCATGCATGTATGGTGGCATCTCCCAAAGGCTTTCTTTGAAAGCTGGGGAGATGTTTCCATGTGGGCTCCTTCGGTGCTGATGTCCCCATATGTGAGGACTGATTCCTGCTGTCCTTGGAGGACATCTGTTACAGGTGAGTAATTATGCTTTCTCTTTCATTGCCCCCACATCAGACATCACCCTGGGTTTCTCTCTCTCTCTCTCATTGCCCCCCTCCAGCCATGACTCAGATCTCTCTCTCACCTCCCCCCCCACCCCACCATTACCCCGAGTCTCTTATCATTTCTCCTGCCGTGCTGCATGCATACACTATCTTTCTCCCTCCAGCTCAACCGGCTCTCTGCAAAGAGCCCAAGCTGCGTGGTGGGGGAGTTCCTGAAAATCGCTCTGTTTCAAGTCTTGTGATAACGAATTCCAGAGTTCGATTTCATGTTGAGTGAAAAAATATTTTTTTACAATTAGTCTTAAATGTGAACACAATATTATAGGTATGGTTGCACTATGGAACGATACAGAGGCATTATAATATCCTTAGTTTTAGTCTCCATTCCTTTCCTTATGATTCCTAGCATTCTATTTGCTTTCTTTCCTGCTGCTGCTGCACACCAAGCAGAGGGTTTCAACGTATTATCCACAATAACACCTAGATCCTTTTCCTGGGTGGTGGTTCCTAATGTACAATCTTGAATCAAGTAACTGTACTTTGGGTTGTTCTTCCCTAAGTGCATAACTTTGCACATGTCCACATTAAATTTCATCTGCCATTTGGACAGCTAGTCTCCCAATTTATCAAGGTCCTCTTGCAATTTTTCACAATCCTCTTGTATTTTAACAACTTTGAAGAATTATGTGCTGTTTGCAATTATCCTCAACGTGGACTGGCTGGGAAGGAGCTGAGATAGAGCTGGCACTTAGCAGCACTGAAAATCACCCCTATCCAGATATCTGGATAACAAATCATATAACTTAAGACTCAGAAAAACTGCCTTAAGTGCCTGTATGGATAATGGCTGAATATCTCTGCTCTCCAGATAATGTCACCGCTGACTGTTACTTCCAGATATTTAGCACCTGCTGGTATCCAGATACCAGTACTAAATATTGGGATATTTCTGCCCGCAATGACTGGCATTTAAAAAAAAAATGCTAACCACCACGAGCTGAAAATTATCCCGACAGCATTGTTCCAGATAGATAAAGAGATAATAGAATTAAGTGAGAAGGGCTTATATAAAAAGCAAAATAGAATAGTCAGAGAAAATAGAAGGTATTTACTTTCTTTTAGTCATGAGCCTATGATTCTTTAACTAATTATAAGTTGCTATTTCTATTTGAACAGCTATATCCACCTGTAAATTAATGTAACTTCTAGTATAAATGTATTTTTGCAGGGACATGACACAACAGCTACTGCTATGAACTGGGCACTGTTCTTGCTAGGATCTCATCCCAAGATTCAAATGAGAGTTCACAAAGAATTGGATGAAGTTTTTGGTAAGTTTTAACTTCCTCACTTGGTTTGCAGCTTTGTCATGCTCTGAGGGCTTGTGTGCATCAGTGATTCTGAGGGCTAAGCTATTGGTAGTTTAACTATTGGTAGGGTCTCCCAAGATGGACAGGTCTGAGCTGAGGTGCCTGACCAAGACAAACCATTCATCTGGGCAGCAGCAGAATGTGACAGTATTGGCAATGGAGGCTCGAATTTCTGTGACAATAGCAACACAAAACATAAACTGTTGGGTGTCGGCAAACTGAAATGGACTGGCATCGGGCACTTTTATCAGGTGATCACATGGTCTACTATGGTGGAAATGAAAGACAAATAAGAAATGGTGTTGCATTTATAATAAAGAAGAAACTTGTGAGAACTGTAATGAAATACAATCCAGTCAGTGAATTCTTAATTTCTATTCATCTACGAGGAATGCTTATCAACACAACTATAATTTAAGTATATGCCCCAACAACAGCTGCAGAAGAGGATGAAATTGATGAATTCTATGAACAAGTACAAGCTGAAATTGACAGAACATGCAAACAGGGTATCCTGATAGTCATGGGTGACTGGAATGCAAATGTTGGCAACAAAGAAGGCGGCAAAATGGCTGGAAAATATGGACTTGTTAACAGAAATACAGCTAAAGAAAGACTGTTGCTCTTGCAGAATTCTATCAATCTATTCATCTCAAACACCTTCTTCCAGCAACACAAGCGGCGACTGTACACATGGACTTCACCCAATGGATTGTACAAAAATCAAATTGACTACATCTGTGGAAGTCAACGATGGAAAAGCTCCATAACATCAACAAAGACAAAACCTGGAGCTGAATCGGTACACATCACCAACTACTAGTATGCAAACTCAAGCTAAAGTTGAAAAAGAGCAAGCCACTCATGAATGAAGCAAAATATGACCTTCAGAATATACCATTTGCTGCTTTAGATACAAATGACAGAGCTCCAGAAGAGTTATGGGATGGTATCAAGAAGGTTGTGTTGGAAGAAAGCAAGAAGTCTGTATAAAACGTGAAAAAGTAAAAACAGCCAAAATGAATGACTGAAGAAATTGAAAATTTCCCAGAAATGCAGAGAAGCTAAAGCCAGAGGAGAATTAGAGGCAGTCGTAGAACTCAACAGAAATTTCCAACGTGCAGCAAGACCAGGAGAAGTACTACAATGACGCATGCAAGGAAATAGAAGCAGAAACTAGTAGAGGAAGAACAAGATCAGCTTTCCTAAAGCTACGAGAGTTAAAAAATTCCAGGCCCAAATTGGAATGTTACAAGATGCTCAAGGATCTATGTTGAATGATGCTGAGAAAATCAAGAAAAGGTGGAAAGAATATACAGAGTTTTTATATGATAAAGATCAAGTAGACCAACTGCCATTTCAACCTGTCCCTTATGATTCGGAACCATTGGTGATGAAAGACGTCGAAGCAGCATTGAAAGCCTTTTCAAAGAACAAAGCACCAGGCATTGATGGCATTCCCATAGAAGTATTACAGCGATCTGATGCAACTGTTATCATACTTACAAGGCTCTGCCAAGAAATTTGGAAGACAACATCATGGCCAACTGACTGTAAAAGATCTGTGTTTATACCAATACTAAAGAAAGGTGATTCAACTGACTGGAAATTATCGTACAATTGCTCTGATTCCACATGCCAGTAAGATTCTACTGAAGATTATTCAAGAGACTACAACCATACCTGGAACGAGAACTACCTGAAGTGCAAGCAGGGTTCAGGAAAGGGCGAGGAACAAGAGATATCGCGGATGTGCGATGGATCCTTGAAAAGACTAAAGAATACCAAAATGATGTCTGTGTTTTATTACCTACATCAAGGCTTTTGACTAAGTAAACCATGAGAAACTCTAGATCACATTAAGAAGCATGGGTATACCAGAACACCTGAGCGTTCTATTGCACAACCTTTACATTGATCAAGAAGCAACAGTCCAAATGGAACAAGGAGAAACGGAAAGGTTTAAAATCAGCAAAGGTGTTAGACAAGGTTGCATACTTTCCCCCTATCTGTTTAATTTATATACAGAACAAATCATCAGAAAAGCAGGATTGTATGAAGACAACAGAGGTGTTAAGATTGGTGGAAGACTCATCAACATCCTTTGCTATGCTGATGATACCACATTACTGGCTAAAAGAGAAGATTATCTGAAACATTTGCTTCTCAAGATCAATGAACATAGTCTTAAAATGGGCCTGCACCTTAATGTGAAGAAGACAAAGATCCTGACAACTGGCAAAATCAATAAGTTCATCGTTGATGGAGAAGAAATTGAAATAGTGAACAATTTTAACCTACTTGGATCAACTATCAGTAAAGAAGCAACCAGCAGTCAAGAAATCCACCGATGCATTGCTCTTGTCAGAATGGCTATGAAGGACCTAGACAAGATTCTCAAGAGCAGATATGTCTCTCTCCATACAAAGATTTGACTTGTTCAAGCCATGGCATTTTCAATAATGTCATATGGATGCGAAAGTTGGACAGTGAAAAAGATAGGAAGAAAATTGATGCCTTAGAATTATGGTGCTAGCGATGAATACTATGTATACCATGGACTGCCCCGAAGAATAAACCAGTCAGTTCTAGAGGAGATCAAACCTAAGCTTTCTTTAGAAGCTCAAATGACAAGACTTCGACTTTCATACTTTGGACACATCATGCGAAGAGAGAGATCATTAGAGAAAGATATCATGCTTGGCAAGGTAGAAGGTCAGCGCAAAAGAGGAAGGACAGAAATGAGAGATTGATGCAATAACAGCAGCTGCAGGTGCCAGTCTGTCAACAATGTGCTGCCTGACTGAAGACCGAGCACAATTTAGGACAGCTATCCAGAGTCACCATGAGTCGACACCGACTTGATGGCACAACAACAAAAACCTCCTCACCCAAGTTGTGAGGATTTCCTAGGCCTGATTCACCTAAGTTTTCCTTGGCTTCTCTCCTTTCTTGCATCTTCTTAAAAGGTTGCTGTCTATACTCATTGAGTACCAGATATTGGTCTGTATGTGCCTATATGTCACAGACCATTGCTATCTCTTTATATTCTGGTAATGTGCAGGCAATGCACACTCACACTCATTGACTGACTGAGAGCTAGCTATAGCCAGTGTTCAATTAGTTATCTGCTGCCAGTTGCCATCTGCTGGCCTTCCTCCAGCTAGTTCTTTGGGTCTTATACTAGGTGGAGAACTACCCCAAGCAGGTCATCATCCTAACCAGGTATATATTTTATTTATCCTGGCACTTATTATACCACCTAAGGGTATAATGGCCATCAAAGCAGTTTACAATACAAAAACGGGATTAAATATAGTAGGGTAAAGAAGAGGAAGTGAGATGAAGAGACATGCATTCAATGCAGTGGAAGATAAGGTGGAGAAAAAGAGCAGAGAGCAGAAATCAATCTGGGGTAGGTGGGACCATCTTCAAAAGGTAATGAGTCAAAGAGAGGGTGTACAGGGGTAATTGATAGAAAGTGGGGATGATGTCTGTAAAGGACTGATGGAACAGCGAGGTCTTGACTTGCTTTTTGAAATTTTGATAGACAGGGTTGTAGTCTGAGGTAAAGCAGGAAGGAATTCCAGGGATGGGACACTTATATGAGAAAGAGCAATAGCGTGAGACCTCAAGACAGAAAGCAGAAGGAGAAAGGAGGGAGAGAAGTGCAGTCTGTGACTATCAAAGTTGTTGTGCATATGGGCATAGAGAGGCAAGATATAAGGGGGAGGAGGCAAAACATGCTAAATGAACAAACATCAGGATCTTGTATTGCAGGTGAATATGATAGATAGCCAGTGGAGACAGATTAGTAGAGGAGTGACATGATTGAACCACCAGGGGTTAATAATCATCTTGGTGGCTGTATTAAACTGGCTGTAGACTTTGAAGGATACAACCGGGGAGAGTGGACTGCAATAATCTAACTGAAAAATGAGTGCCAATGCCAAATGGGTAAGTTGAGAGACAGTAAAGGCAGAACGAGCTGTACAGATGTGTCTAAGAGTGAAGAAAGATTTAGCCACTGTGGCTTTGACCCGATCATGGAATGAGGGGGAGGCATCCAAAGCAAAAATCAAGGGTCTTGATACAGTCCTGGTAGTAGAGTAGGGAGTAGAGGAGAGAACTGGAGGAGGGAATGGACAGATGGGACTAAGGGAGGGGAACAAAATAGATTTACATTTAGAGACATTGAGAATAAAGTGGTGGTCGTTAAATCAGAAGTAATGGATTGAAGATATTCTTGCAGAGCAAAGATAACAAAGAGGAGTGTGGATGGTAAAGAGGATTTGAATATCATCTGTATTAATATAGGGACTACAGCCTATGGACTGAATGAGGTAGGGCAAAGGGGAAAAAATGTTGAACAGAGTAAGGACCAGTTGGGAACCCTGGGGGACACTGGAACGGAGCAGAAAGGAAGAGAGAAGAGCCAGATTGAACTTAAAAGGAGCGGTTTTGTAAATAGGAGAACTGGGAGAGGACAGTATCATAGATGCCAATGTCAGAGAGTCTATGAGGTAATAAAGTATGATCAATGAGATCAAAGGCCAAAGAGATCTAGGGAAACCAGAATAACAGAATGGCGGTGATCTAAAACAGCCCTGACCTCATTCAGAAGGTCAGTAAGAAGGGTTTCTGTACTAAGACCTCCTTGAAACCCTGCTTGCTGGAGAGGCGAACGAGAGTCTTGCAAGCTGGTGAAGGGCAATGTGATTTAAGAAAACTACTTTTATAGTTGTGTTCCTGTTTAGATTTGTGTGACCGTATTATTACTGTGTTGTGCATCGCCATGAATACAGTGTGTATATGGCGATATATAAATGTTTTGAATACTGGGCTGGAGGAGAAGGAGAATGCTGGGAAGCAAAATATCTGATCGTTACTTCATAAGATAGGCAGGCCAGAGGTGCAGAGAGAAGGAAAAATGTACAGTCAGAATAACCTTACCAAGGGAGAAGGCAGTGAGCTTGGGAAAGACAAACCAGACAGCGACAGGGAGAGGGAGAGGGAAGGGTGGAGGAAGAGTGTAGAGGGGCTGAAGGACTGGGAGGAAGACCGAACACTGAGGAGAAACACCAAGACAGAGGGAAAAAGGGATTGAAGGAGAAAGAGGAAAGTATATAGGGAAGAGGTACAATGCTGCCAGTCAGTGCCAGCTAGTCTCCTCCTCCGCCTGCTGGGCCATATGGCCTCCTCGGTCCACATGTGGGCAGCTCAGTGGTGCCTCCCCTCACAGTGGACGCAAGCCATAGGCAGACTGCGGGACAGGATCGAGGTAAACCGCCAGCTGGCAGAGTCCCTCGACTGGTGGCAATTTTTCTGCCACCTCTGAGCAGGGATGTCCTTCCAGGCACCTGCACCCCAGAGGTTCCTGACCACGGATGTCTCCCTCCTAGGCTGGGGGATGCACTGCAGGCGGAATCTCCTGCTACAGATCAATCTCCTGGAGCTCAGGGTGATCTTCCTGGCTTTACAGGTGTTTCGCCATTGCCTGCGACACCAGTCCATACTGATTCAGGCGGACAACCAAGTCGCCATGTTTTACATCAACAAGCAAGAGGGCATGGGATCATACTCAATCTGCCAGGAGATGGTCACCCTCCTTTCCTTTTCAGCTTGCAACAGCATGCTCCTGCGGGCAGTTCACCTCCCAGGCCAGGACAGCCTCCTGGCGGACAGGTTGAGCAGGGTCCTCTGACTACATGAATGGCATCTGCACCCCAGAGTAGCTGCTCAGCTCTTCTGCCTCTGGGGCAAGCCCATGATGGACCTATTCACCACACCGTACAACACCCAGCTGCCCTGCTTCTGTTCACAGCAACTGCACACAGTGAGGGTGGCGGTGGATGCCTTTCTGATCCCGTGGACGGAAGGCCTACTCTGTGCTTTTCTGCCAATCCCTCTGGTCTCCAAGACTGTCTTCAAAGTCCAGCATGAGGGGGCATCACTAATACTAATTGCCCCCAGTTGGCCCAGGTAGCCCTGGTTCTCACTGCTACTCTGTGTCAGCGACACTCCCGGTCCCGCTGGGCTTGCCCTGGACCTCCTGTCCCAGGAAGTGGGCTCCCTCCTGCACCTCAATTTGGGGTCTCTAACGCTAGCAGTGTGGCTGCTGAAAGGATAGCATTGAATAATAATAATCCCCAGGTTCGGTAACAATAAATTATCACAAGAAAGAACCAAACCCAAATCTAAATTTTGATACCTCTATCTAATTGAAATCTTTTTGTTGGAACAGGCTGGAGGCGACTGAAAGGGAAACCCAGCCGCACCAGACAGCCTGTTCCTTTTTAATCAAACAAAGTAAATTCAGTACTTATCTAAGAATTGTCCCAGTGAAATGTTATTCATATCCATCATAAGCAATCTCCTTGTGTACGCCTTGTATATCAGCGGTCAAAGGCAGCATATCCACGACGCACACGTTTTGGGCCCTAAGCCCTGTATCAAGTGTTCACAGTCCCGCTGGTATCCCGCTTCTAAACCATAGAAAGCAGCAAACACTGGATATAGAGGGTGAATCACACACATTGGCTAATGTCATTTGTCAATCCATCGGAAGCACCAATCACCAAATGGGAGACTCCACTGACACCGGGGAATCCCTTGGTGTCATAGGTGACGTCACAGCAAGCTAGGCCAATCCACTTCTTTATTCAAACCCATCGGATGGACAGCAGTCATTTCAAAATATATTGTTGCTCTCGTCTTTGCAGTAAGGCTAACCGATTCCCACCCCGGGGATTCAATGGGATATGATCTAACACAGTCCAGGAAACATCCACCCCAAACTGATGATGGTGAGCTATGCAATGTTCCACAATCGGCGCCGATAGCACCTGTTACCGTATTCTAGACGCATGTTCACTGAGTCTGATTTTAATTTTTCGCGAGGTTCTACCAATATAAATCAAGGGGCAAGTACATTGCAACACATAAATGACATAGGCAGAATCGCAAGAAGTCGCCCATTGTCTAGTAAAAACCTGACCAGTATTGGGGTGAATCCAATCTATTCCAGTAAGTGAAGAAGCACAAAATGTGCAATTCGAACATATAGAATGGCCCCGAACATTAGGATCAGGAGGCATAGGGCGATCAATTAAGGTTGCTGATCGAACCAGTTTGTTTTGTAAGTTAGGTCCCCTGGAAAAAGCAATTCAAAGGGGCTTCTGAAAACACTGGTGTAGTCCTAAAATGGACCAGTGCTTACGAAGTATAGCCACAATGGATGTACTCAAGGTAGTATAAGGCAATACTCCACTATATGGTCAGACTCACCAGAAGCAGAACTTTGTGATTGATAGGACTCATCCAACAGCCAGTCACGATGGGTGTAAAGGGCCCGACGGTAGGCGGACCTAATCACCTTATCGGGATACCCCCTCTGAGCCCATCGATTACTAAGATCATAAGCATGATGTTTAAAATCTGCTAGGGTGGAACAAATCCTCCGAAGACGAAGGAATTGCCTGTAGGGTAAGTTTCTCCGCATTGGGCCAGGATGGCAACTATGATACATTAAAAGACTGTTGTGTTGGACACTTTTGCGATATAGTGTAGTGCGAAACGCTCCCTGATCTTTAATGATCAACATACCCAGAAACTCAATTTTTTGTAGATCAAAATGTGCTGTAAATCTAAGATTAGATTTCAAGGTGTTTAACCAAGTTGTAAACAAATACAATCGGGACAACGTGTCAAACCACAGAAAAAACACGTCATCTAAGAATCTCCTCCAAAAACGCACTGGGGCAAAACTCATGGAGGGATAAAGAAGAGACTCCTCAAAATGAGCCATATATAGCATAGCTACCGACGGGGCCACAGACGCCCCCATGGCTATCCCGAAGATCTGATGGTAGAATTGCCCTTCAGAAAGAAAATAATTCTTAGCACAAATCTTAACAACTCACATAAAAAGGTCAGAGGAAGCCGATGCGGAGCAAATTGAAAAAAAGTTGACATTAAGGACATAACCTCTACCTGGTCAATATTAGTGTAGAGAGCTTCAACATCAAGCGTCACAAGGTAAAAATCCCAGGAGGGTTTAGGTTCATTAGCCAATTGCTGCAAGAAATGTGATGAATCCTTAACAAAGGATTTCACCAAAGCCACTTCTTTTTGCAAAAAAAGTCGCAAAACTGCGATAGCGGTTCTAGCAATGACCCCCTACAGGAGACAATTGGTCTACCGGGATTAAAAAGGAACAGGCTGTCTGGTGCGGCTGGGTTTCCCTTTCAGTCGCCTCCAGCCTGTTCCAACAAAAAGATTTCAATTAGAGGTATCAAAATTTAGATTTGGGAAAGGATAGCATTGGCATCTTTCAGCTCCTGAAGGAGGTTGATGAGGTCCTTCTGGCCTCTCGAAAGCCCTCCACCAGGTGAGCTTATGCCTTTAAATGGCAAAGATTCCCAGTGTGGTGTGTGGAGAGATGGGAGAACCCGTTCTTCTGCCAGGTGCAGTTAGTGCTTCAGTACCTGCTGCGTCTGTCACACACCGGGCTAAAGTCCAACTCAGTGAGAGTGCACCTGAGTGCGATAGCCACACACCACCACTCTATCGAGGGGAAAAACCCTTTTGGGTTAGCCCCTCGTCTCTCGGTTGGCAAAAGCCAAAATGGGAGAGGGAATCTAGAAATTCCAGATGAAGAGGGGTAACAGGGAGTCAATTAAAGACACCTAAAAGAATAAGAAGAAAGTAAGAGGAACACCTCTGCTACAAAGGAGAAGATTTCATTCAGAGAAAATGGATGAGGAAGAAGGTGGCCTATAAACTTAAGGAAAAGTGTATGGCAGGGGAACTGTAAGTGAGAAAGCAGAGACTCTAATTGAGACAGGAAGCAGCAGAGAAGCTCAGTGCGAGAAAAGCTAGGAGAGTAGAGCAAGGCCAAACCATTTTCTCGTTATGCAGGGCAATCTCAATGTAGAAATTTATAACCAGGGAGACAGGCAGACATAATATGGGCAAGATCACCTGGGCACAGTCAGGTTTCAGTCCTGGCGCATAGAGGCAGAGATTTGGAAACCAGGAAATCAGAGATTAGGGGAGTCTTATCTCTCAGAGCGTGTGTTTAGCAGTCCTAGCCAAAGAGAGGAATCTCGAATGGGGAGTGAGAGCTGGGAAGGGAGGTGTAATGATTAGGAGTTGGGAACTGGTGGGTAGGGTTACTCAACAAGGCAGTTCAAATGTGCTGATAGCTCCAGATGACAGGGCATCTAGTGATGAGTTATCTGTAAAGGGAGAAAATTTAAGGAGAGAGTGAGAGCAGTGACAAGACCAAGCCCATAGCTGAGCATGTGAGGATGAAGAAGCAGGATCTGCTTCTTTGGCACATGCCCATGATGCATTCACAGGGAATATGGAGCTGATCTTATTTTGCCGGAGTTTGACATCACCTGGGTCAGCAGTGGGAGGGGAATGAGGGCACTGTGTTGTCTCCTCTGCACATTCTTGGTGGATACACTGTGTGCAACGAGAATGAGTTTAAATGTTTCCTATGTGCTAACTAACATTGCTTTACCTTTGTGTCAGTGTTCAGACTGAAATGGACCCTGTCATAATGCTTCTCCTAATCTGAGGATTGGAATGGGGCACCCCACCTGCTGGAGACAAATGTGGAGGTGGACAGAATTATTTGCTGTTTGATAGGAGGACCTTCAAGTGTAGGAAAGCCTACTGGAACAGCAGTAGCTGATGGATATCCAGTCCTTGAGTATGCCCCCATATTTGTGTTGTGCACCATAGAGTCTGGTTTGTGTGGCTGTAGGCATCTTTTAATGTGATGTCCTCAGAAGCCAAAGAAATGAAAGAAATTAGATATCACATCCACAAGTATCTCTTTTTTTTTTTGTTGGTCAGAATATCAGTTTGGTTGGTCATTGGGAAATAAACCATATATGCATTTGTCCTAATAGTTTCCATTGAAGTCTATGGAGGAAGCTAGTTTTCAGTGGAACAGTCAGGATTGCCATCTATTTTCAATCAAATCTGCTTGAAACTATGGCAGGAATCTCTAACAGCACTATAAGCCATTGAGAGTGTCACAAACTCCTCAGAGGCAACAGAAGAGGGACAAAAATATGTACAGTGGGAGGATAAGTACCAGAAACCACCATCAGAAGGGCAAAGCAGTACAAAGTATGCAATGAACCCTTCAAGATAGTGGAAAAGGGCAAAGCAGCACCATACTTGGTGAAAACACACCAAGGCACTTTGAGAAGAGTAAAACACTAAGGAGACCAGCACAGCACCTAGATCAGCTGCAGACCCTAAATTATGCTAAGAGGACCTGCTCAGCATACAAATTGGGCTACAAGGCCGTAAACTATGCCAGGAGGACCAGCACAACACTCACATCAGCTGCAAGACCCTAAAACAATCAGAAGCGAGCCAACAAAACAGCAGAAGAGGCCACACAAGCCCAGGCTGCCGGAATGGAGTGAGTTTAGCTTAGCTGTGTGCCCGTAAGTTAGAGTCCTGCCACTGAAGACTTTGGTTCCAGAATAGGAACCTTAAGTGCAGAGGAAGATTTCCACCCCCCTCCCCCCTCCACCCGGGTAGAAGAAGCATTCATGGACTGCTAACATGACATACTGGGGTATTAAAAAAAAAATCAGAGAATGCACTGCTTTGAAGATCCCAAAAGCAGTGGGAGTGGGGCTCTAGCACTGGCAGAAACATCCCAGAAGTGCTGAGGAAGATTATCACAGCAGCATGGGTTTTTTTCTCGCAACTTGGTAGGTCGAGATGTCGGAGTTTTATCTTGCAGGGGCCGTTTTTCCTGTTATAGCTTCAACCAGTGGATTTAGGCAGTGTGGCAAGTGCATCCGCACTATGTCCTTTCTAGACCGCCACAGTACCTGCATTAAATGCCTCTGGCAGACCACGATGTGTTTTCCTGCCTGCTCTGCCTTTTGATGTCGGCTACTTCACACTGTTTCACACTGTGAGCCGCTGCTATAACGCTGAGCCCTTTAAAAAAACTGCATATTTCAGTGTCTCCACATGGAGTCTTTGTAAAGACTGAATGGTATACTGTGCCTCCTATGTGTGCCCCCTGAAGAAGGCATTTCTGCTGAAACATGTTGGGGCTTTACTTTTAATAAACCAGTGACCTTCTGCACCTTCGCCTCTTGTGCTTTCTCTAAACCAAAGACTTATTCAGAGGTACTATCGCCTCCTTTCTTCTGCTGGCCATTCTCTCCCTATGCACCCAAGCATCCTTCTAGCTTTCACCATCGCCTTTTCTACCTGTTTAGCTACTTTAAGATCATCAGGCACAATCATGCCCAGGTCCTGCTCTTCTTTGTGGACAGAAGTACTTCGCCCTCTACACTGTACCGCTCCCTTGGATTTTTGCAGCCTAAATGCATGACTGCATTTTTTAGCATAAATCTCAGCTGCCATATTCTTGACCATTCTTCAAGCTTAGCTAGATCACTTCTCATGTTATCTACTCCCTCCTGGGTGTCTACTCTATTGTAGATTTTGATATCATCCGCAAAGAGGCAAACCTTACCCAACAGCCCTTCCCCAATATCACTAACAGAAATGTTAAAAAGAATCGAACCAAGGACAGATCCCTGTGGAACACCACTGGTAACGTCCTTCTCCTCAGAGTGAGGTCCATTTACAAGTATCCTTTGTTGCCTCCAGCTCAACCAATTTCTAATCTAGGGTCCATCCCTAGGGTGCACCATTTGTTTATAAGTCACCTGTGCGGAATGGTGTCAAAGGCTTTACTGAAATCTAAGTACACCACATCTAGGGCTGTCCCTTGGTCATTCAGTCAAAGAAATTAATCAGATTTGTCTGACAAGACCCATGCTGCCTCGGATCCTGCAATCCATTGGACACCAGAAACCGCCCTCTCCTCTATTTTAGCGGTGTTTCCAATAATTTACTCACCACAGAGGTTAGACTAATCGACCTGTAGTTTTCAACCTCATCCTTATTTCCTCTTTTGCGTAAAGGGACCACATGTGTCTTTCTCCAGTCCTTTGGTACCACTCCCAACTCTAAAGAAGCATTGAAAAGGTCAATCAGTGGAGCCACTAGAACGTGCCCAAGTTCCTTCAATATTTTTGGATGTATCCCATCCAGTCCCATTGCTTTGTCTACTTTTAGTTTAGCTAGTTCCTCACTAACACAATCTTCTGAAAATCGTTAAGTCTCCTTCACTTCTGTTTCTGTTTGTGGTGTTTTCTGAGGTCCTGGCCCTTCATCTGTGAACACAGAACAAAAACGTTCTATTTTTTTTTTCTTTAAGTTTTGCCCTATCGGCCTAAACGGACCCACTGAAAACATGATGGCAGACTGCAGAGTAGCTGTGCAGACAGGAGTGGGGTTTGTGACCACTGCATTATGGCTGTGTTTCAGTCTCAAGAGCAGGACTGGCTAGCAACCAAGGAACAGACTGTAAAAGAAATGTCAGGACAGTCAGACTGGCATAAGCAGTAGATGGAGATTTTATTCAGTTCTTTTTTATTTTGTTTCTTTTCTGTTTTGAATTTTTTTTTCTTATTTACGTTTTTACAAGGTGAGCTGAAATGTAGCCACTAAAAATGGGCACCACCCTGGAGAGACGGTTACTGTTGTGTTTATTTGATATACTACCTATTATACTGGATGTCTAGGTGGGGGGATTCCCACCACTGCAGAGCCGGCATTGCAATGCTGTGTTTCGCCCGGTTTGGCGCATGTGGGCCGCAACAGGAATCAGTTCATGCAAACCAGGCCAAACTAGCTGAATCCCACCACTGCTGCTATTTTTCAACACTTCCTGATCAATTGCCACAGGGCAGGGCTTCTGTTTTCCTTGCTCCTCAGGCCTAGTGAGTCTGATAACCAGGTTCAGCAAGTGCTCAAAGCATCTGATACCCTGAAAGCTCCCTTGACCATGTTAGTCCCGCCAGCTCTTACAAAGAAACCTGGATGTGCAGTGCTCTGTTTGTGCCATAAATGGCAGCCTTGCAGCGTTTCTCTTATTCCTGCTAAAATATGGATCCAAGTATGGCTGTCAGCCCATCAGTACCCTCTTCTGTTGTTCCCTCATTATACCTACAACCTGTTCCTGCCTTGTCTGACTGTCACTAGTGTGCTGTCAGGGAGAGGTAGACGTGTGTTGCATTCTGGCTATTCCAGATGTCAGTGGTGAAATGAACTCTTTGGCTCCAGTGTGTCCTGCAACCCTGTTCAGGTGATGAAAACAAAGTCAATGGATGGCGATTCAGGATTTTTTTTCAAGCATACACTGTTGATTAGTTGGTCCATGGATAAAATTTATCTCCAGAAACAAGCAGGAATGTAGTCTTCACATATGGGTATCGTCGGTACCGACGGAGCCCGCGCGGGAACGCTCCCCAGCGTCCAATAGGAACACTTTTGGGAGCATCCCACAGTGCATGCGTGCTGCCTTCCCACCTCTGTACCTCTCTCACTTCAGTTGTTCGTTTTCCGCAGAGCCGACAGGGCGTGTTCCCTGTCACCGCAGGAAATTTCCTTTTATTCTTTGTTTTTTTGTGGTTGTATCTGCCTTATTTGACACCTACCAGTACCGCCGGTTCTTCTTCTTTCTTTAAAAAAAAAAAAACCAACTTATAATTTCTTCAGGGGTCTTTCCCCTGTTTCTGCTGATGGGCGCCATTTTGGGCACTAGGTTCACTTTTCTTCAGGCATGGAGAAACCAACTAGTGGTTTCAAAAAATACTCAGTGTGGCGGTACCATTTCCTTCACTGACACCCATGATTGGTGTCTATAATGTTTAGGTCCTGAACATTGTCCAACAGAGTGTCTCTCCTGCACGAGGATGACCAAAAGGGTCCTGCAGAATAGAGCTGCAAAACTCGGTACCCTTTTTGCCAAAGATACTATCATTTGCATCGACGTCTTCCAGGGCTTCATCTTCCTCCCATGGATCTCAGGTAACTAAACTTAAGTCTTCTAAGACTGTCTGGTCCTCGAAGGGTAAATCTCTTTCAAAGTATTGAGATGCCACTGGCGTTGCCTTTGAGGATAGTTCACCGGCAAAACAGCCCTGGCGGGAGTCTTCGGGTTCCAAAGCTTTAACGGGGCTCCAGGATATTCCAGAGGCTTCCACCTCTGCAGAACTACTGGTGCCATGTTCTGGGATCATAGCCGCTTCCACTGGTACTGACACCCAGGCATCGGCAGGAGCGATGAATAAGAGAATTCTCGCTATTGAACGCAGTCTAGCGTCCCTCTTAGCAGCTTCGGAACCGCTAAGACCGGTACAGATGGTTCAACAGTTATTGATACCGATATCGGTACTGGTACCAACAGTACCTGCTTCAACAGGACTGCTTCCCCCCCATGCCGAGCCTTGAGTCTATCTCGGGTATCGGGGATCAGGAACCGAGACATTTCGGTACCGACTTCGATACCATGCGTTACGGGAGCACCCAGTACAGAGTGCCCTTGAGTCTTCCGATTCTGATGACTGATGATTCTACCGGTACCAGAGCAAATCTACTAGAGGATTCAGCTCCTTCTCCTCAACGCAGTATGTCTCCCCCAAAAGATATGTCCTTCCAGGATTTCATACGTGATTTAGCAAAGGGTCTTGCAATCACTGTGATTCCAGAAAAGGAACCTAGGGCAGAAGAATTAAAACTTTTACAATACCCTATGGCTCCCAAGGAGGCAGCTATGCTTCCCATTCATAAGATCTTACATGATCTGATGTTGAGAATGTGGGAAACTCCTTTAATGATATCTTCACATTCCCGACGCCTTGACACTATGTACCGAGTGACAAGTTGTCCTGGTTTTCAAAAAACTCAGTTACCACACCATTCAATGGTAGTGGAATCAGCTATGCGAAGAATCAAGAGTGCTAAAACACATTCTTCTAATCCTCCAGGCCGGGAATCCAGGACACTCAATGTCTTTGGGCGTCGATGCTTTCAATCCTCCATGCTATCAGCCAGGATCAGTTCCTACATTCTTTATATGGGAATGTTCCTGGAAGAAGTCACAAAAGACTTAGAGCTCATTAGCCCTTGTGTCTCTGAGGAAAAAAGAGCAGACTACCTTATTCTGGTCAAGCACGCCCAGGATGTCTCTAAATTCATGAACCGTGCTACCTTTGATTGCTTGGAATGTATTAGCAGAACTTCTGCTATATCCATAGGAACACGTTGTATTGCTTGGCTTCAAGCATCAGATTTAGAACAGTGGGTGCAAGAAAAGCTGGGAAACATTCCTTGTACAGGAGAAAATCTCTTTGGCAAGGACTAGCAGGACAAGGCTAATCAGCTTGAATCTGAAAATACTATCTTGAACAGACTATTAAAGTCTACAGCCAACCCAGCAAAGAAGAAAATATTCAAAAAACCCTTTTTCAGTAAGAAAAAGAAGCTTTACCCTTCTTACACCCATCAAAGCCACTCTCCGCTTCATGTTCCCCAGAAGAGGCAACAACAGAACAGACAGCAAAGAAAGCTGCAAGCTCAAAGAGTTCAACCGACCCAACAGACCCAGCCCCCTCAGGGTCTTTGACTTCTACCTAGAGAACTTAGTCATTCTGCCCCTGAAAGGTCCAGAACCCTTAACCATTCCAGGAAGACTGCTATTTTGCCAAAAGATGGCAACAAATAACATCAGAAAATTGGACTCTGTCCATTGTACGACTGGGGTACAAGCTTTATTTTCTCAACTTGCCCCCACCTACAATAATAAAACAGTTCAATTCTCAGGCCTCTTCCACCAACCTCTTGTGGCAGGAGGTCACATCACTTCTCGCTCAAGGAGCAATCGAAGAAGTATCCATACCCCAACAGGGGACAGGGTTTTACTCCCCCTATTTTCTTATTCCAAAGAAGACAGGGGGACACAGGCCTATACTAGACCTCAGAGAATTAAACAAATATTTGTTCCGAGAAAAGTTCAAAATGATCTCCCTCGGGACACTTCTACCATACTTTCAAAGTCAGGACTGGCTATGTTCTCTAGATCTAAGTGATGAGTACACGCATATTCTCATCCACTCAGATCACAGGAAGTTCCTTCGATTCCTTGTCCAAGGAAGACACTTCCAGTACAGAGTTCTTCCTTTCGGACTGGCCTCTGCTCCAAGAGTCTTCACAAAATGCATGGCAGTGGTAGCAGCATTTATGAGGACTCTGGGAATATTTATCTTCCCTTAATTAGACTATTGGCTCATTTAAGCATCCACAGCTCCAGAGGCCAGCTTCGCTCTTTCTCGAGCAATGAGAATTCTTCAATACTTGGGACTGGTCATAAACCTCCCAAAATCTCATCTCAACCCCTCTCAATCTCTCAAATTCATAGGGGCTCGTCTAGACACACGGCAGTCAAGGGCTTTCCTGCCACAGCCACACTGTCTACAAATAATACAACTGGCATCTCAAGCATCTATGAAGGTGTTCCTTACTGCTCGAGAGATGCTTCAACTTCTGGGACACATGGCATCCACTGTCCGTGTGGTTCCCTATGCTCGCCAGCCCAGTGGACCCTATCCTCTCAGTGGTCACAGGCCTCGAGTCAGCTAATAGACAAGATCAGAAACACGACATGTCTGATTTCGGCCCTACAATGGTGGCAATCTCTAGAAAACCTCCTCATAGGCCCTCCTTTCCAGCAGCCTCTATATCAGGCCATCCTAACAACAGATGCGTCAAAGATGGGTTGGGGGGCCCACTTGCATGACCTCTCCACTCAGGGTCTTTGAACCTCACAGGAGGTTTCCCTTCACATAAGAACATAAGAACATAAGATATGCCATACTGGGTCAGACTAAGGTCCATCAAGCCCAGTATCCTGTTTCCAACAGTGGCCAATCCAGGTCACAAGTACCTAGCATAAACCTTCTAGAGCTGAGAACCATTTTCAATGCTATTCAAGTCTTTCAGGCCCATCTCAGCAACAAAACAGTTCTGGTCCAAACCGACAATCAGGTAGCTATGTTCTATGTGAACAAGCAAGGCGGAACAGGCTCTCTGTAGCTATGCAACGAAGCTTTGCGACTATGGGCCCTTGCCAGAGAGTTGCAAATTCACCTGGTTGTGGTATACCTTCCGGGCATTCAAAACTTATGGGCAGACAAGAGTGGTCCCTCCACTCATATCAGCTTGCTCGAGTATTTCAAATCTGGGGAACACCAGATATACACCTCTTTGAAAGTCCACAGAATGCCAGACTTCCCCGATTCTGTTCCAGAATCCCGGCTCACAACTGTCAGGCAAGAGATGCTTTCCTACTCCACTGGGGTCAGGACTTCCTCTGTGCCTTCCCACCCATTCCCCTCATTCCCAAAACTTTATTCAAACTTCAGAGAGATAGAGGTCATATGATACTCATAGCTCCATGTTGGCCACGACAAACGTGGTATCCTCTTCTTCTGCGTCTCTCTCAAACCACTCCTCTGAAGTTGGGGAATGCTCCAGATCTTCTGTCTCAGGAGGACGAATGCTTACTGCATCCCAATCCCCAGTCCCTACATCTCAGGGCCTAGTTACTGAAAGCCTAGAATTCCAGGATATTAACCTTTCTCAACAAGTAAAGGATATCCTTCTGGCTTCCAGAAAACCTTCCACAAGATGTTCCTACGCTTTTAGGTGGAAAAGGTTCTCTGTCTGGTGTTCACAAAAGGGACTTAACCCCCCTTTGGTACTCAACGTGTAATCAAACTCTGGAATTTGTTACCGGAGGATGTAGTAAAGGCTGTTAGTGTAGCTGGGTTTAAAAAAGGTTTGGACAAGTTCCTGGAGGAAAGGTCCATAAACCATTATTAAGAAGGGACCCAGGATATCAATGCTTGAACCAATGCAAGCATTGTGGAACCTGTGTCCCTTGGGGAAACTGCTAGGTACGTATGACCTAGATTGGCCACTGTTGGAAACAGAATACTGGGCTTGATGGACCTTGGTCTGACCCATTATGGCATATCTTATGTTCTTATCTTATGTAGAGTTGCTATTAGAGCATCTCCTCCAATTATCAACTAATGGTCTAAAGACCAATTCAGTGAGAGTCCATCTTGGTGCTATTGCTGCTTTTCATAAACCTTTCGATGGACATAATACTGTATTTCCTCTCATCTACATATCAAGATTTATGAGAGGCCTACTCTTAACAAAACCTCTCATTAAACTACCACCGGTGGCATGAGATCTGAATCTTGTTCTTGGTCAGCTTATGAAATCGCCCTTTGAACCTTTAGCCACTTCAGACCTAAAGTTTCTTTCGTGGAAAGTTATTTTTCTAATTGCTGTCACTTCTGCAAGACACATTAGTGAACTACAGGCTAGTAGTAGGTTAGTAGCTGACCCTCCTTATACAAGGTTCCACCATGATAAAGTAGTCCTCAGGACTCATCCTCACTTTATGCCAAAGGTGGTTTCGCCTTTTCATTTAAACCAGTCGGTTTATCTTCCTATATTCTTCCCTAGGCCTCATACCTCCAGTGTGGAAAGGAATCTTCACACATTGGATTGTAAAAAAATCTTAGCCTTATCTCCAAAGAACTAAGTCGCATAGAAAATCTTCTCAGCTTTTTGTGGCTTTTGACTCTAGTCATTTGGGACTTCCAGTTTCCAAAAGAATTCTGTCAAATTGGATTGCAGATTGCATATCCTATACATATCAGAGTAAAGGACTTTCTCTCGACGGCCATGTCACAGCACACAATGTGAGAGCAATGGCAGCCTCAACGGCTAACCTTTGTTTTGTGTCTATTGATGACATCTGCAGAGCAGCCACTTGGGCTTCAGTACACACCTTCACAGCCCACTACTGCTTAGACAAGGACTCCCGTCGGGATGCCTCGTTTGGCCAGGCTGTTCTTCAGCATCTCTTCCATACTTAATACAACTCCTGCCCACCATCCATGGGTTGGATGCCAGAGGTCCATGGGAGGAAGCATGACCCATCTCACTTGGGTTTGCAGTTTGCTGGGGTTACCCCTTGGCATCTTTCAGCTGGGGAGTACCCATATGTGAAGACTACATTCCTGCTTGTTCCTGGAGATAGCGTAGTTACTCACCTGTAACAGATGATCTCCGGGAACAGCAGGAATTTAGTCTTCACAACCCACCCACCTCCCCTAGGAGTTGTCTCTATCTCTTTCTCTACATCTCTCCTTTGGTCTCAGCTATAAACTCAACTGAAGTTAGAGAGGTACAGAGGCGGGAAGGCAGCACGCATGCGCTGTGGGATGCTCCCAAAAGCTTTCCTATTGGATGCTGGGGAGTGTTCCCACACGGGCTCCGTCGATGCCAACGATACCCATATGTGAAGACTAAATTCCTGCTGTTCCCGGGGATCATCTGTTACAGGTGAGTAACTACGCTTTCTATTTGTTACAAAAACTAATGCACATGCCTTTTGTATACCTGTTTGTAACTCTTGAACTCAGATTTGTAAAGGTCAGTAATTAAATACAAATCCAAGTTAGGACTTTGATTTGCAAAAATTAAGTAGTTATAATGTTATGCATTTGAACATATATTATTACATGTGATTTGATGAACATAAGAATATAAAAAATGCCATACTGAGTCAGACTAAGGTCCATCAAGCCCAGTATTCTGTTTCCACAGTGGCCAATCCAGATCATAAGTGCCTAGCAGGTTCCCAAAAAGGCACACAGGTTCCACAAGGCTCATCCTGGGGTTTGCAGTGGATTTCCTGGGTCCTCTTTAATGAAGAAAAAAGGTTGTAATGTGTGACTTTAAGGATGGTGCTTTTTTATGAACACTGATGTGAATGAAATGAAGACCCTGATGACCACACTCATCAACAGCCTAATCAAAGGCATACAAGACACAACCCAAGGTTTCCTACTGATCTTCCTCGACATCTCAGCAGTGTTTGACACTGACGACCACAAAACTCTCCTCCAATGCCTGAAATCTCTAGGAATCCAAGAAACAATATACAGATGGTTCCAATCTTACCTCTCTAACAGGCAGCAACAAATAAGACAAGGAACAAATACCTCCAGCCCTTACCAACAAACACAGGGAGTCCCCCAAGGATCCACTGTATCAGCACTCCTTTTCAATCTTTACCTCCAACCGCTCTGCAAGATCATCAGAAAACATAGCATTGATTTTCGCATCTATGCCGACAACATCATGCTGTACAGTCTTATACACACCCAGCAGCCATCATACTCAAGGATTCAAGACTGCTTGCCGATGTCTCCCGCTGGTTGACAGACAGTAACCTCAATCAATTACAAAAAAACTGAAGCACTGTTAATCACGAGGGACAACACATTTGCCCCCCACCCACAATACCATTAAATAACATCGAAATAAACATCCACCAAGAACTAAAATACCTAGGTGTCATCATTGACCAGAACCTCACCTTCAAGAAACAAATAGCAGCTATAACCAAAGCAATATATTACAAATCCAGGTCTCTACAATGCCTACGACCCATTCTTGATCCCTCAGACTTCCGCTCAGCCTTCCAATCCCTAATCCTTCCTCATGCCGACTACTGCAACACAATATGCCATGGTCTCCTGCAGTCCACCCTCTTCCCACTACATACTGCCCTCCACACTGCAGCGCTCATCATACAAGGAGCATCTAAATACAACAGAATCACACCGATACTCAAACAGCTCCACTGGCGACCACTCCTGTGCAGAATCATATACAAAGCCTTATTACTAACACACAAGTCTCTACACTGCACCCCTGCCACCCATCTATGAACCCTTCTTCAGCCCCTTAACCCCATCTCCATGACACACAAACTCACCATACCACACTCCAGAACAAAGCACTCACAACAAACATGCTACAGAGCCATTGAACTATATGCACCCTCACTCTGGAACACATTCCCAAACCATATAAGAAATATCACTGACATCCCTACATTTTGCAAACACCTCAAAACCTTCCTGTTCTCAAAACACTTCAACCCAGACCCTGAACATACTGACCCCCCACAGGAAATGTGCACACCGAAACAGCTAACCCTACAGATCTACATGTATATAGTTATGAAGTTCCATGTACATAGACTTTGCACATAGTTTAAGTACAATATGTTATATGAATTTGAGTTTGGTTCAATGTAAACACCTTTGACCCAGTGAAAAGCGGTATATAAGCACTGCTAACTACTACTACTACTGAGCATTTAAATAGTGCTACAAGAAGCATGGAGCACTGCACAGACATGTAAGAGACAGTACCTGCTCATCAGATCTTACAATCTAGTCAAGACAGACAACACAGTAGGTGTAGACAGGGATACATCTAGGGGCACAAGGAGATCAGGTGAATCAAGATCCAAAAGCGGCAGTGAAGAGGTGAGTTTTCAGCCTGGATTTGAAAAGGGTCAGAGAAGGTGCCTGACGTACAGATTCAGGTAGTTTGTTCCAGGTGTAAGGTGCAGCAAGGTGAAAGGAAGAAAGTCTGGAGTTAGCAATAGAAGAGAAGGGCACAGATAGAAGCGATTTTCCAGAAGAGCAGAGTTCCTGAGGATGGGTGTAGGGAGAGATTAGAGGAAAGGTAGTGAGGAACTGCAGAGTGAATGCACTTATAGGTCAGCAGGAGAAGTTTGAACTGGATGAGAAAATGGATAGGGAGCCAATGAAGTGTCTTGAGAAGAAGGGTAATATGAGCATGACAAGGCTGGAGGAAGATTAGCCACGCAGCAGAGTGTTGAACAGATTGAATGGGAGAGAGATCATTCGCGGGAGACCAGCAAGGAGTAGGTTACAATAATCACTGGTAAATAAACTAACAGCAACATGTTCAATCACTTAGGTCCTTTTCTTCACCTTTTTTGGAGCCCTTTAGCACTTTGTTTTCAGATATTCATTGGAAAGATTTTTTTTTTTATAATTTGATGTTTGTTTTTGCATACCAACTAATGTACAATCAAACTGTGCAGTATAATGAAACATTTCCTCAATATTGACAATAATCATCATCTGGCGAGGCTCTGGTAATTTTCAGTAAGAATTGTTTTTCCACAACTTTTCAATACCTATCAATGCATGTTTCACTTCCTTCCTTCTTTGCCCCATGTTAGGTGAATCTGATCGTCCTGTTACAATGGATGATTTAAGAAAGTTGCGTTATCTTGATGCAGTCATAAAAGAAACTCTTCGTTTATTCCCTTCTGTTCCTTTCTTTGGTCGTACTCTATGTGAAGACTGTACCATTGGTAAGTAGCTCCAAACCCTTTGTACAGCTCAATACACATAACATTTTCAGAAACATGCAATTGTGGTCAACATTATTGGCACTCTTGCATTTTAAGTATGTGGTGTACAATATCTTGAGAAATAAATGGAAATAAACCAACTGTAAGAACATAAAATATGCCATACTGAGTCAGACCAAAGTCCATCAAACTCAGTATCCTGTTTCCAGCAGTGCCCAATCTAGGTCGCAAGTACCTAGCAGTTTCACCATAAGACACAGGTTCCACAATGCTTATTATTGGGACAAGTAGTGGATTTCCCAGGTCCCCTTTATTAATGGTTTATGGACCTTCCCTCCAGGAACTTATCCAAACCTTTTTTAAACCCAGCTACACTAACAACTTTTACCACATCTTCTGGCGTAAACAATCGATCTACTTTTACCCGTTCCATTCCATTCATTAATTTCTAGACCTTTATCATTTCTCCAGGAACAAGCAGGAAGTCTGTCCTCACATATGGGTGACGTCGGCACTGACGGAGCCCACGCGGAGCATTTCCCCAGCGTTCAAAAAAGCCTTTGGGAATGCTACCATGCATGCATGATCCCCTTCCCACCCAAGGGTGCCATCTTGCTCAGTCTCCTTTTATCCACGGAGTTCAACAAACTTTTGTCCTGTTTCCCCAGAAAAATCTTTAAAAAATTATCCTCAAGTTGTTTTTTTCATAGTTTTCATACCAATTCCTCTTCCTGCATCGAGCCGGCGCCGTCCCTGGCGCTGTTCTCGGCTCTCCCTTCATTTTTGGACAAGGCTTGCCTTGACAGTCATTCGCACCATTTTTCTCCCGGAGGTCATCGACCCCGGCCGGGTGTCCCCCACCATGTCTCCCGGTGGGTTCAAAGAGTGTGATCGCTGCAGTCAAATCATGTCTGTCACTGACACCCATGACTGCTGCTTATGCTGTCTGGGCCCGGACCATGGCAGTACCACCTGCGACCTGTGCCAGGCCATGACTCCGAAAACCAACAAGAAACGATTGGAGTTGCAGGAAAGAATGTTTCCGTGGTCCTACTCAACCCCGGCTTCCTTGACGCTGAGCTACAGGCTGAGCACCTCTCATGAGGCCCGGGTGTCCTCAGAGTCCCACGGCAGTGGCTTCTCCATAAAGACCCTGGACCCCAGGAATAAAAAGAAAAAATCCTCAGTCAGTCGAGGTTCCACCATTGAAACCCGGTAAGGTCCCACAGTGGGACTCGAGTGACTCTGAGCAGCGTTCTTCTAAGGTCCCTAAGAAGGAGTCCTTGGCTGGTGCAAGGATCCTCGAGGCAGTGGTCCTCATTAGGGATGCACTCATGAGAGTTCTGGCATTGGGCCTGAAACCTTTGGTGCCTGCGCCGACAGCTGTGGAGCCTTCTGGCCTCGAAACCAGAATAGCAGTCCTGAAGCAGAATATCTCTGTCATCCTAGCCCTGCAGCAGCCAATGATGTCCGACTTGTCTGCATCATTTACCCCGACAACCGGAACCTGATTGTGGGGAAGACCCCGGGCATCGAGCCAGGGTCCGAGTGCCACCAGCCTCGGGCGAGTCCTCGGCACCGATTGAGGTCCTGGTCCCGATTCTGGTCATCCGATCCTCCCCAGCCAGTTTCTGGGAATCTGACTAGAGACCCACGGGGGCTTCTCGGTTCCTCGGGTCCGCTCTCAAGGTCCGGGAGTCCTGAACCTTGGAATCCTCGACACCCTCGGACTCTGACTGGGAAACTGATGTCGAGGCCCCCCCTCGAGACATTTTAACACCGGGCTGTACCTTCGGCGCCATCTCCACCGGAGCCCCAGTGCCACTCTCCCCCAAGGATGTGGCCTTCCACGACTTCATATGAGACATGGCCCAGGCTCTCTTGGTCCCCACCGAGTCGGAGGAGGACCCCCGCACTGAAGAACTGGAGATGCTCCAGTATGAGTCCCTGCCGAAGGAAACTCTCATGGTGCCCATACAACCCATCCTTGAGTGGCTGCTCCTGTGGATGTAGGAGACCTGGCCTCAGGTCATCCGGCACCTCGATGCCATCTATTGTGTCAAGAAGAGCCCCGGCTTTCAGAAGTCCCAACTTCTGCAAAACTCCATGGTAGTGGAGTCAGCCATACAGAAGCTTAAAAGCCAGAAGAACTATTCTTCGGTTCCACAGGGCAGAGAGGCCCGAGCCCTTGATGCCTGGGGTGCAGGTTCTTCCAAGGCTTCATGCTCAGCTGCCAGATACAGGCCTATGAATTGTACATAGGCATGTATATCAAAGGCCTCATTCAAGAGCTGGTGGGCTTCTCTGCAGGTCTTGCCAGAGAACCCCTCCAGAGGTTCCAAGCCTTAACAGCTGGGATCCGGGACTGTTCCAAATTCCTGTCCGTGCGGCCTATAATGTCTTTGAGTTGGCAGCCTTGGTGGCAGCAGTGGGCATCAGTGCTTGGTGTCAGGCCTGGTTGCAGACCTCTGACCTCGAGCAGTGAGTACAGGAGAAATTACTCAATGTCCTTTGCCCTGGGGAAAACTTGCTTGGTAAGCCTGCAGCCAAGATAGAGGCTGAGGTTGTGACCAGGCAGAGGCTCTCGAGGAAGACCTCTGCCCTTCCCTCGAAAAGGTCCTTGGGAAAAAGACCATCTTTCTTGAGGAAAAAGGTCTTTCCACCAGAGCCATTACCAGCCCTCCTTGGGGCAACAACAGCAGGGCCCTCAGCCCAAGAACCAGGGCCACCAGACTCAGGAAACCAAAGGCACAGAAGCCTCAGCCCCCAGCTCCCACCCAGCCTTGGGGGAGCTTTTGACTCCTTAGCCCAAAGGGGGCTGCCTGGCGCTCTTCGCCCACAGGTGGGCCAGGGTCACCTACAAGTGGTCAGGGAGGGATATCTCCTCCACTTCCATCAAACACCCCCGAGGTTTTTTTCCAGGAGAGCCTGTGCGGCCTCTCCTCCACCAGACCTTGTTGCTTGCAGAGCTCACAAGCCTGCTCAAGGACAAGGCAATAGAACTGGAACACAGCACATGAGGGGGAAAAGACTTCTACTCCAGATACATTCTTGTTCCCAAATGAACTGGCGGCCTCAGGCCCATACCAGACCTGCAAAACTTGAACAAGTTTCTGGTGAGGGAGAGGTTCAAGATGCTCTCCCTTGGAACACTGCTGCCCTACCCCCACCAGAGAGATTGGCTGTGCCCCTTACACCTCAAGGATGTGTACGCCAACATCTTGATCCCCCCTCCCACAGGCAGTACCTAAGGTTTGTGGTGGGAGGAGAGCGCTTCCAGTACAGGGTACTTCCATTTGGCCTGGCCTCCACGCCAAGGGTATTCACAAAATGTCTGGTAGTCGTAGCCACCCATCTGCGCCTTCAAGGGGCCTTTGTCTTCCCCTTCCTGGATGACTGGCTCATCAGAGGCAGCAAGACCCTCAAGGCCGGCCAGGCCAGAAGACGGACAGTAAGCTTCCTGCAGCACTTGGGGTTCATCAACTACTTCAAATCCCACCTCTCCCCACCCAAAACCTGGAGTTCATAGGTGCTCTGCTAGACACACAGGTTAAGGCGGCCCTCCCAAAAGAGAAACACATTGTCTCTTACAGTTGGCAAGAGAGTGCAGAGTCACCAGTGGGTACCAGCTGGCTGCCTCCTCTGCCGAGTCACATGGCCTCGACAATCCAGTCATGCCCTTAGCCCGCTTACATGTGCGGACAGCCCAGTGGTGCCTCCGCTCCCACTGGACCAGGCCATAGGCAAGCTACGGGACAGGATCAGAGTCATCCGTCAACTGGTGGACTCCTTCAATTGGTGGCAATCTTCACGCCATCTCCAGGCAGGGATGCTCTTCCAGGCACTGGCCCCTCAACGGATCCTGACTACGGATGCCTCTCTTCTGGGCTGGGGGGCACACTGCGGAAACCACCGCACTTATGGCAGATGGTCTCAGGACGAAGCACTTCTGCATATCAGCCTTCTGGAACTCAGGGCCATCTTCCTAGCCCTGCGGGTCTTCTGCCAGCTTCTGCACAACCGCCTGGTACTGGTCCAGACGGACAACCAAGTTGCCATGTTTTACATAAACAAGCAAGTAGGTACGGGCTCGTACTCCCTCTGTCAGGAGGTGGTGGCTCTCCTCTCCTTCGCAGTGTGCAACAGAATACTGCTGAGGGCAGTATACCTTCCGGGCCAAGACAACTGCTTAGCGGACAAGCTGAGCAGAGTCCTCTGTCCTCATGAGTAGCACTTGAACCCCAGTGTGGCGCAGCGCCTCTTCTGTCTTTTGGGCACACCCATGATGGACCTCTTTGCCTCCCAGACAACACACAGCTGCCCTGCTTTTGCTCACTCCAGCTGCACCTAGGGAGGGTAGCACGGGATGCCTTGCTGATCCCATAGTCCAAAGGCCTGCTCTACGCTTTCCCACCGACGACCCCCCCCCCTCCCCTAGTGGCCAAGACCCTCTTCAAGGTCCAGAGTGAGCAGGCATCAGTGATACTGATTGCCCCCAGGTAGCCCAGGCAACTCCCTCTACTGCTCTCTCGGTCGGTGGCACTCCCATTTCCACTGGGACGGGCTCCACACCTCCTGTCTCAGGAGGGGGGCTCCCTTCTACAACCCAATCTGGGGTCCCTAACACTAACAGCATGACTGCTGAGAGGGTAGTGCTGCCTGAAAGCCTTTCACCAGAAGGGCCTATGTCTTTAAGTGGAGACAGTTCTCCATTGGTGTGCAGAGAAGGGGGAGATCCCCTTCCCTTGCCGCATGCAGCTAGTACTACAATACTTGTTGCACCTGTCGCATGCGAGGCTGAAGTCCAATTCAGTGAGGGTGCATCTGAGCACCAAAGCCGCTCACCATCACCCTATCGAGGGGAAGCCCCTCTCAAGCCAGCCCCTGGTCTCCAAGATCCTCCAGGGTCTCTTACTATCCAAGCCCCCACTCTTCCCCTCCACCCCTCTCCCCACGGCAGAATGGGACCTGAATGTAATGCTCTCCTGACTTACCAGACCATCTTTCGAACCTTTGGCCATTTTTCATCTAAGATACCTGTCTTGGAAGGTGGCCTTTCTGCTGGAATCTTGTTGGTGATATGGCTGTAAATATTTATAATTTTTAATGTGAAAGGAAGCCAGATGTCCTTATTGAGTCCTATCTGGTCTAATTCATTGTATGTTTATCTTTATTTCAAAAGGTTTACGGTCCTGGATAAGTGTGAATTCAGCCACACCAGCCTCTGCACTTAACAGGGCTAGAGCACAGCATTGATGATTTATGATGAGAGTCCTGAAAGAAAGATTTAAATCTACACAGAACCGTAAAACTTTTGAAATGAAGATGATAGATATTTATTGTTTTCTGTATATATATTGGCATCAACATTTGTTGCTCATGCTGTCTTGATCTGAGGAAGAAGATTTTACCTTCGAAAGCTAATCTAAAAATGTATTGTTGGTTTAGTAAAAAGACATCTATTTTCCTATTTGTTTCTCTTTTTATTTAACATTATAGTGGACTAACACGGCTTCCATACTTCTTTATCCATAAATGGAGGAAAGACAGCAAGGAAATCCATGGTGCTGGCATTTAACTTTCAAAAGGGAGACAATGATAAAACAAGGGAAATGGTTAAGAAAAAACTAAAAGAAGGAAGGGCGTTGCTTTAAAATACTGTCTCAGAAGCCCAGAACAGATGTATTCCATTCCTTAAGAAAGGTGGAAAGAAGGCCACACAACTGCCGGCATGGTTTAAAGGCACGGTCAGAGAGGCTAAAAAAGCATCTTTAAGAAAATGGAAAAAGGAGCCAAATGACAAAAACAGAAAACATAAGCTCTGGCAAGTTACATAAGAAATGCCATACCAAGGTCCATCAAGCCCAGTATCCTGTTTCCAACAGTGGGCAAACCAGGTCACAAATACCTAGCAGTTTCCCAAAAAGACACACAGATTCCATAATGCGTGTTTTGGGGCAAGCAGTGGATTACCAGGGTCCTCTTTAATAATGGTTTAGGGAACTTTCCTCCAGAAACTTGTCCAAACCTTTTTTTAAACCCAGCGACACTAGCAGCTTTTACTACATCCTCCAGTAACGAATTCCAGAGTTTGTGCATTGAGTGAAAAAATATTTTCTCTTATTAGTCTTAAGCGGGTTACACTTTAGCTTCACTGCATGTCCCCTAGTCTTTCTACTTTTTCATACCAAAAAGAATCAATCTACGTTTACCCATTCCACTCCATTTATTTATAGACCTCTATCATATCTCCCTTCAGCCGTCTCTTTTCCAGGTTGAAAAGCTCTAACCTTTTAAACCACTCCTTATAGGGGTATCCTTCCATCCCCTTTACCATTTTCGTGGCTCTTCTCGGCATCTTTACTTATTCTGCTATATTCTTTTTAAGATACAGTGACCAAAATTGCACACAGTATTCAAGGTACAGTCGCACCATGTAATGATACAGGGGCATTATACTATCCTTTGTTTTTTTTTTCCATTTCTTTCCTTATGATTCCTAGCATTATATTTGCCTTCTTGCCTGCCACTGCACATTGGGTGGAGGGTTTCAACATGTTATCCACGATGACGCCTTAATTTTTTTTTCTGAGTGATGGTTCCTAATGTGGAACCTTGCATCGTGTAACCGTAGTATGGGGGGTTCTTTCCTAGGTGCATAATTTTGCACTTGTCCACATTAAATTTCATCTGCCATTTGAACATCCATTCTTACAATTTATTAAGGTCCTCTTGCAATTGTTCACAATCCTCTTGGGTTTTAACAACTTGGAATAATTTTGTGTCATCTGCAAATTTGGTTACCTTGCTCGTTCTTTCCATTTCCAGGTATTTATTTATTTATTTATTTATTTGACATGTTTTGTATACCGCTTTTTCCTTCAATCGGTATTTGATGAATATATTAAAAAATAGTGGACCCAGCACAGATTCCTGGGATACTCCACTAGTCACCTTTCTCCATTGGGATAATTGGCCATTTAGACCTACTCTCTGCTTTCTGTCTTTTAACCAGTTCCTGATCCACAATACTACACTGCCTCCTATACCATAACTTTAATTTCGCCAAGAGTCTCTCATGAGGGACCTTGTCAGAGGCTTTCTGAAAATCCAGATACACTACATCGACCAACCCACCTTTGTCTACCTGTTTATTTACACCTTCAAAAAAATATAAAAAATTAATAAGACAACACCTTCCCTGGCTAAAGCCATGTTGGTTGTCTCCCATTATACCATGACTATCTACATGTTCAGAAATTTTGTTCTTAATGGTTTCTACCATTTTCCCAGTATGGATGTCAGGCTCACCAGTCTGTAGTTTCCCGGATCATCCCTGGAACTCTTTTTAAAAATTGTATACCATATGGTCCAGGTGATTTGCTACTCTTCAGTTTATCAGATAGTTGTAATACATCTTCCCGGTTTATCAATATTTCTTTCAATTCTTCTGCTGCATCAGCTTTAAATACCATTTCAGTCATGGATAACGTCCCTACATCTTCAGTAAAGACCGAAGCAAAGAATTTATTCGGTCTCTTTGCTATGGCCTTGTCCCCTCTTAGTGCTCCTTTTACCCCTGTATCATCCAGTGGTCCATCTCACACTGTCACAGGCTTTTTACTACGAATATACTTGAAAAAGCTTTTATTATGCATTTTTCTTCCACGGTAAGCTTTTTTTCAAATTCTCTTTGTCTGCCTTATTAATGCCTTGCATCTAACTTGCCAGTGCTTATGTTGTTTCCAGTTTTCGTCATTTGGATCCTTTTTCCATTTCCTGAAAGATGCTTTTTTTGGCTACAACAATCTCTGACCTAACCTTTAAACCATGCTGGCAGTTTTTTGGACTTCCTTCCACTTTTCTTAAAGCATGGAATACAGCTGGTCTGGGCTTCGAAGATAGTATTTTTAAACACCCATGCTTGATGTAAATCTTTAACCTTTGCAGCTGCTTCTTTTAGTTTTTTTCTTAACTGTCTTTCTCATGACCTGCTGCAGGCGCTGTGCCACCCATAGAGGTCAGCTGCCCTAGGCGGGAGCCTAGCTCACCTAGTAGATGGACTGTCTCTGCTGGCTGGTTGCAATAGTGGGAAGGGCCATCATTTTCTCTAGATTGCAGCCGGAAATATGAAATGCAGCCTTTCTTGCCATTCCTGGTAAATCCCTTTAATCCAGGCTGCTCCTTGGGGTAGCCCTTCAGGCTCTGCAGTGCTGGCTACCCAGTTCACTGCTGAGGCCTGGTATAGCCAGTCCTGGGAGGGAGGGGACTTATTTTCCCTTTATATTCTCGGTCTCCCTCACAACTTGATGATGAAGTCCTTAAGGGTTGTGCCACTGAGGCAGTTTCACCTCCTCTTCATCCCATTGCAGCATTTTTATCCTTAGGGATTATACAACAATTAAGGCACCTTTGCTTCTCTTTTGTGGGGCTGGTGCAGAAGAAGCATCGTGGCTATGACTTCCCCTTGTGCCAGGTAGTTCTTCAGCAGTGGGAGCACAGTAGTGAGTGACAATTCTTTTCTGGAGAGTGTCCATTGGAGCCATTCGGTCAGGCTCTTGCACCTTTGTTCTTCTCCTCAAGGGGGCAGCTCCTTCCGACTGTTTCTCAACCTTGAACAGGTTAGGAGCTGTCATCCAGGCAGTCTGAATGGGGGACAAACTCATTGCAAGATTCAGCTAACTTTGTATGCTTTGTTCTGGTATTTTTCTGTGCCTGTTCAGTATCAAGCTTACTGTTTGTTTGTTTATTGTTTTGTCTATATTTCTGTTTTGTCGTTGTGTGTCCTGCCCTCTGTAGTGCTGTGTCTTCCTTCTCACCACTTTACTGCTTCTGTTTCCTGACTATCTGACTGCATATTTTGGTGTGCTTTTTTCTCTCCTTCTCCCTATTCCTCTCTAGTTGGTATTTTCAGTCCTCAATATTTTACCAGGGCACATTCTGTGGACTCTGGCTGCTTTCACTTGCTTGCATTCAGCACTTTCCCTGTCTCACTTCTTCAGCTCTGTCTTCAGCTGTGTGTCTTTGTCTCTCCTCTTCCTTATTATCCTACCCCCCACAACCCACCCTACCCGAGTTTTATAGTCTCTTATAGCTATCCTGTGCTCAGTACCACAATTCCTCAGAGGTGTATCTTAATCCCTGCAATCTTTACCACCTGTCCTTTTATTTCCTCTGACTTCTGTGCTCCTCTCCATCTCTCTTCTATGGCTCCTCATCACTTTCTCTTCCTATTGCTCATACTCCCTAATTGTCTTCCCTCCTATCAACACCTTCAAGCCCCCTCCCCCTTATTTCCCCTTTACCATCATTCTTTCCCTCACCATCTTGTCATCTACCCTATCATCAGCTCTTGAGCTAAACCACTTCTCCCTCTCATTCAGCCATCTCCTCTCTCTCTGAAACAACCTCGCCCTCGTTGCTGCCGTGCTGTCTCCTCTCTGCCTTGCACCCTCCTACTCCTCCTCCTCTTCTCTTCCGGAGATATCAACCCCAACCCTGGCCCACCTAGACTTCTGTCACACTCCCAGAATAGATTCTTATGCAACAGCTCAAATCTTATTCATATCCCTCTCCTTTCTCCTTCCACTCTCCCTTTCTCATGTGCCTTGTGGAACGCACACTCCATCTCAAGCTTGTCTTTACTCATGATCTCTTTATCTTTAATGCTCTCCATCTCCTTGCTGTAACTGAGACCTAGCTCCTCCCTGAAGACTCAGCCGCTGCTCTATGTCATGGTGGCTATCAGTTCTCCCACACGCCTTGTCCCACTGGCCATGGTGGAGGTGTTGAGCTTCTACTCTCTTCTTCCTGTCAGAGCTTCTATTCTCGCCTTCCTTCTGCCGCCGCCTCCTCATTTCTTTTCCTCCTTTGAAGTTCATTCCATCTGGCTTTTTACCCCACTACATCTCTGACTAGCTGTTATTTATTGACCCCCTGACAAGTCCACTTCTACCTTTTTCTCTGACTTTGACTCATGGCTTTCCTTCTTTCTGGATTCATCTTCCCCCTCCCTTATTCTCGGGGATTTTAACATTCATTTTGATAATCCCTCCGACCCTTATGCTTTAAAACTCCTCTCCCTTACCTCCTCATTCGACCTCCAGCTTTGATCTACTGCCCCACTCACCAGCAAGGCTACTGCCTTGACCTTGTATTCTTCTCTAATTGCCTACCCTCAATCTTCTTACCTCACTTCTCCCCTTATCACTCACCACCACCAGCTTGTCTCCTCCAGCCTCTTTAAAAATCTTCATGCTAAGGGGGAGGGAGGGGGAGGGACTTTTCCGTGATGCGGGCATTGTGCCACACGGCGGAGTTTCGCCCGGGGAGGGAAGGGGGAGGGTATAGGCGGTGGGCAAAGGAGGGCTTGTGTTGCTTCTATCAGTTTCTTGATGGGGGTGAGTGGGTACCGTTTGCAACCCTGCAGGAGCAATATGGGCTGAAAGAGGGGGACCGATTCTACTATGGGCAAGTAATTTCTTTTCTACGGCAGAAATTGGGAAAGGAGGGGATGGTCCGGGATTACACCCTATGGAGGTGGTCTGGTATGGGAAGAGGACGTCCCCGGGCCTTACCACGGCCCTCTACCGGGCGATTCAGGGACCCATGCGGGGGAAGCATCGCTACCAGAGGGAGTGGGAAGGGGACATGGGAGTGGAACTTGAAGAGGGGCAATGGAAGCAGGTGTTCGACCAGCAGCGGCTGCTGCCTTGGTCGGTAGCCATTCGTGAGAATTGGTGGAAGGTGGCTATGCGGTGGTATTATACTCCCGACCGCATGCATAAGATGTACTCCGGGGTATCTAATCTCTGCTGGAGGGAGTGCGGGGCAGTGGGCACGTTCTACCATATTTGGTGGACATGCCCGCAGATACAGCTTTATTGGCGGAAGATACGGGGGTGGATAGCGGAGGTAGTGGGCAGCGAGGTGCGGTTAGATCCGGGTGGGTTTCTGTTGGGTGGTGGAGGGAGGGGGGACCGGTAGGAGACCAGCGGCAGATTCAGGCCTGCTTGAGTGCGGCCCGCTGCGAGCTGGCATACCGCTGGCGCCAGCAAGATGTGCCGCAAGTGAGGCACTGTGTGGAGCGCTTGCGTCAGGTGTACCTGATGGAAAAGTTGACTGCAGCGAGGCGACAACGGGTGGATAATTTTGACAAGCGGTGGGAGAAGGTCATGTACTATCTTCGCAAAGATACCCAGTGATCGAGGGGGGGGGAGGGGGTTGGGGACTGTAGGGGGACTGTAAGGGGTGGATAGGGGGGGGGAAAAGGAGAGGGGGTGGGCGGGGGGGGAGGGGAAAGGAGGGGGTGAAGGGGGGGAGGTGACTGGGGGAGGGGGGGTGAAAGGGGGGGGAGGTGTTTGGGGGGAGGAAGGGGGGGTGGGGGGGGCGGCTTCCGACTGGCGGCCGCCGGGGGGGGGGCTCATTATAAAATCCTCCACAACAGCCGAATCGGCCATGCAGGGAAGAGGGGGGTTTGTTGCTATATGGGAGAATTGGTTTTTGACTGTGGGAACTGCTGTTCTGCGGCTTAGTATTTTGTATATCTGCGACTTTACCTGCATGAGTTGTTTGTATATGTTTCTTACGTGTTGTGAATAAAGAATTAAATATAAAAAAAAAAAAAAATCTTCATGCTATTGACCCATTGGCTCTCTCCTGCATTGTCTCATCGCCTCTTTCCTCCAGTATGTCATCTGAATCTGTTGATGAGGCAGTAGCTTCCTATGATGCTGCTCTCTCCTCTGCTCTGGATTATTTTGCTCTGCCCATGCCATGTCCTTTGAGGCATACTGTGCTTCAACCCTGGCTGTCTTCCACTACCCGCTATCTATGTTCTGTGCCCACTCAGCTGAGCGTGCCTGGCTCATATCCCACAGCTTTGCGGACTTTCTGTACTTCAAATTCATGCTTGTGTTTTTCTAGTCAGCCATAGCACTTGCCAAACAAGACTATTATGTCCATCTGACTAATTCTCTTCCATCTGACCCTTGCCATCTCTTTATAACTCTCAACTATCTCCTCAAGGTGCCTCTGACCCCTCCCTCCCTTTCTGCCCAAACTCTGGCTGACTATTCCATGACAAAATCCACAAGATCACACTCCAATTGCCCATGAGGTCAGCTGCTTCCCTTCCTTCCCCTCTTCATTTCCAACCTTCCCCCCTACCTCTGCCACCCTTTCTTCCTTTTATTTATTTTATTTATTTATTTAGCTGCATTTATATCCCGCTTTTCACCGGGTCAAAGCGGTTGGGGGATACATTTAACACGAGGGGATATGAGACACATACACTAATACTTACAGGGAACATGGGCAATGGAGGGTTAAGTGGCTTGCCCAAGACCACAAGGAGCACCTGCGGGACTAGAAACCCCAGTCCTTCCGGCCCAAGGTTGCTGTCCTCTAGTGGGATTTGAACCACCGACCTTCCGGCCTGTAGTACCTTGCCCCAACCACTAGGCCACTCCTCCCTTTTCTATGATCTCCAAGGAGGAAACCATTCACCACCTTTCCTCATCCAAACTCACTACCTGCTCCTCTGATCCTATTCCCACCCGTCTCCTTAGCTCCTATCCTCCACTGTAGTCCCTTCCATCTCTCATAAACTCAATCTATCATACTCCGCTTCAACTTTCCCTGCAGCCTTCAAGCATGCTGTGGTCACTCCTCTCCTCAAGAAACCCTCACTAAACCCTACCTGCCCTTCTCACTATCGACCCGTCTCCCTCCTCCCCTTTATTTCTTTTTTTTTCCATTTTAATTTTTATTAACCATTTCTATGCACATTACAAACCAGTTCGTTCCCAACATTATACAATTTACATAATCATTACATCATGTATCCTGTTTATGCCCCAGCTTATTTCCCCCTTTCTTTGTATCCCTTATACCTTCTCCCCTCCTCCTTCCCTCCCTCCCCCCCCCCACCTGCGCTCTACATTCATACCTTCCTCCTCCTCTCATCTGGCCATTCGTACTCATCGCCTCTCTTTTCACCCTTTCACCATTAACTCATCCCGCCAATCTATATCTCCAAGGATCTGAACTAAGTTTCATCCATTCCGCCGTCCTTTCTCCCCCTCTCTCCTGCCTTTCACGATTCCAACCATTTCCACACTCTCTTCCATTTATCCACTCTCTCCCCCCCCCATCTCCCCTTCTCATCTCTGTCAATCTATGCACCAAGCTGGCCTCAGCCACTCTTCTGACAAAGCCTGCCATCTTAGCTCAGCATTGGGTGGGTTTGGACCTACCTATCTCGCGTCTTGCTGCGACTATACAGTGATGCAAGATAACCTTCTCTCTTTGGGATATCCTCCTCCAATTGATGCAGTAAGCAGGCCTCTGGCTTCCTTTGCAATCTATATCCAGTCATTTCAAAAATCATTTCCATAATTGTTGACCAATATGCTTGAATCTTCTCACAATTCCACCACATATGTCACCAATCTCCTCGCTCTTGGCACTCCCTCCAACATTGATCATTGTGTCCCACTCCAGCTCTTTTTTTACATACTGGTGTCCAGTACCAACGATATAGCACTTTATAAGCATTTTCTTTCACTTGTGTGGCTATGGATATACTGGCCACTGTCTGTAGTATCTTATCCCACACCTCTTCATTCCAGCTTACCCCCAGATCCTCCTCCCATTTTATCATAAACCCCAGTTTACTTCCCCCTCCCTCCATCAATCCTTTGTAAATTCTGGACAAAGCTCCTTTTTGGCCCATATGGCCTGAGCGAAGCGCCTCAAACCACCCTCTATGTTCCCATAAATCCTTCCACACCACCTGTTGCCTCAAAAAATGGCTCAATTGTAAATATACGTAATAATTGCTATCTCCCAGCCGGTACAGGTCCCTGTTTCCCTCAAACTCCAGCATGCCCTCCTTGCTCATTATTTGAGAAATCTGTGTAAGCCCCGCCTTTGCCCATCTGCACAAAACAGTTACCCCTGGTCCCTGACCCCTATCAAAACATGCCTCCAGTGTCATTCCCTGTATGTATTCTTTATCTTGTACTAATTGTTTTCTATTCTGTCTCCACACCCTCAAACTGTGGGCTATTATGGGGTGTTGGTGTTTATTTTCAGCGCTATTACCACCCCTCCAAACCATTCTGTCCAATCTTCCCACACTTACTGAGTCTTCTTCCATTTGAACCCACTGTTTCTGTGTCCTGCTGTGCCACTCGTATATCGTTTTCAGTTGAGCAGCCTCATAATATTTTCTAAAATTAGGTACCTCTAACCCTCCCTCTCCCTTGGCTCTTTGCGTTACTGCCATAGCTACTCTTGGCCATCTATTCGACCATATGAATCGATTAACAAGCCTTTGTAGTTGTTTTAACTTTTTAGGTGGTACCGGTATTGGTAGCGTCTGGAACAGGAACAAGAATCTTGGCAGTAACATCATCTTTAATGTTGCTATGCGTCCAAACCATGAGAGAGATCCCCTCCCCCACCCATCCAAGAAGCTCTCTACCTGCCCAAATAGTTTCGGATAATTTAGCTTGTGTAGGGCATCTATCCTATTACTAATTTGAATCCCTAAATATCTGATTTTTTTTTCTCTAGCCCATCTGAATGGGTATTTCTTCTGCAGTATGCCCTGCGCATCTCCATTTAATGATAAGTTTTTAATATTTCTGATTTTGTCCAATTAATAGTGAAACCCGAAAGCCTTCCATATTCTTCCATTTCCCACATTAGTATTGGTATAGAGAACCAAGGTCTAGCTACGCTCAATATTATGTCATCCGCAAACAGAGATATTTTATATCCTCTCCGCCCTACTCTTATTCCCTTAACATCGGCCCTCTCTCTCACCCTCTCCGCAAACAGTTCCAAAGATATAGCAAAAAGTAGGGGTGATAGTGGGCAGCCATGTTTTGTTCCTCTTCCTTGCCCAAAAAATTGAGAGTAGGCCCCATTAACCCTAACACATGCCTTCGGATTGTGGTATAGCGCTTTTACCCAACTTAAAAATTTTTCCCCCAATCCCATTCTTTCCATTACCTGGAAAAGAAATGGCCATGACACCTGGTCAAAGGTCTTCTTCGCATCCAGCGATAACAGCAAGGCCTCCTCCCTACTTTGTTCAGTGGACCAAATCATATTTAAGATCTTTCTAATATTATCCGCTACCTGTCTACCGGGAATAAATCCCGCTTGATCCAAATGTATCAACTTCCCTATCTTCTTGTTTAAACGCGTAGTGAGTATTTTTGCTAGTAATTTGGCATCTATATTGATTATTGAGATAGGTCGATATGAAGAGCACTCTTGTGGATCTTTTCCCTCTTTATGTAATACGGTTAATCTCCAGGAACAAGCAGGAATGAGTCTTCACATATGGGGGGTTCGTCGGCGCCGACGGAGCCCGCACGGGAATGCTCCCCAGCATCCAATCAGAAGGATTTTGGGAGCATCCCTCGTGCCTGCGCGGTAGCTTCCCGCCCTTCCCACTGCCTCTCCCCAGTTTTCGTACCTCCTGTCACCGCAGAAACTTTTTCTTCTTTTCTTGTTTCCTGTGGTCGCGGTTTTTTCCCCGCTGACTCTGGCACTGCTGGTGCCCCCTTTTTCCTTATTTTTTGTTTTCCTTTATTTCCTTCGAGGAGCATCCTCCTCGTGTTATTCTGAGGCCTACCGGGCTTTCCAGCATGGAGCCTTCTTCCCCTAAGGAGTGCCCCCACTGTGGAGACGTTGTCTTCTTCTCCGACTCCAACGCCTGGTGTCTCTCCTGTTGGGGCCCTGACCCCTTCTCCCCCGGTTCCCCGGGCTTCAGCGTCGGGAGAAGACCCTCCCTGTTTCGAGTGTCCCTCGATGACGTCTTTCCCTCTGAGGTGCGGTCGTCGGCTTTCTCTTCTCGCCAGGATCAGGTAACCCAACAACAGTCTGTTAAGACTAACCGAGCCTTGAGGAGTGAGTCTCATGCGCCACATGACGACGGCTCCGGCCTTCCCCTCCAGTCCCTTACACCCCGGAGGGAGTCCTCGGGCTCCAGAGCCTCCACGGGGTTTTGGGTTGTTCCTGAGGTTCGCTCCTCACAGAACATTCCCGAGCCATGCCCGAGGGTGGCACCCGCTTCGAGCGGTGCAGATCCCTCGGCATCAGCACCGGCGTCGAGTGTTCCACTCTTCACCAGGGACTGTCGACTGGTGTCCTCGGTGCCTTCGGGGCCGATCGACTCGACCCAGTCTGGCTCTACGGCATCCCGGCCCTGCGCGGGGGCGATACCCGCTTTCGGCGGTGCCGATTCCCCGGCGTCGGTGTCGAGTGTTCCACTCGTCACCGGGGATCGTCGGACCAACCTGACCTGGTATGGCGTGCCCACACCCCTGCCATGCGCGGAGGTGGTGACCGCTTCGAGCGGGACCAAGTCCTCGGCGTCGGAGTCGGTGGCCCCACTCCCCCGGGTGCCCTCGGCTCCGCCAAGGCCGATCGACTCGTCCCCGGCTTCCGCGGGGGCAGTACTGGCCTTGAGCAGCTCCGCCCCTCCCGCAGCGGTCTCGGGAACAAGGGCCCCGTTCTTCGCCAGGGGTCGCCTCCGGGCTCCACCTGCAGAGCCGATCGATCTATCCCGGTCGGGCGGGTCGGCACCCCCACCTTGCGCGGGGCCGGGGCCTCCCCCGGACGCCACCGACCTCCTGGCATCTACACAGGCGTCGAGTGCTCCACTCGTCACTAGAGTCTGCCCGCGGGACCCGGGTCCTTCGGTCGAGTCAACCCAAAGAAGCGCCGCGGCCGCGTAGCCGGGGCTGGGCGTCTCGCTTCCCGCCGGGGCTCGTCGGCGGGTTACCTGGGTACCCTCGAGGCCGCGTAGTATGCCCCGTAAGGGTTTCCCGCTCAATAAAACAGGCGCGGGCAGAACCCCGGCACCTAGAAGGGCCTCTCTCCCGGTGTCGGAGCCGACTTCGGGTGTTTCCCTCTTCGCCGAGTTTCGGCCTGGGAAGCCCTCGTTGCCCTCGGCACCGATCGTCGCGACCCCGACTCCATTCGCGGGAGTGGCAGCACCGGCACGGCCGCCGACACCGGGGCCCCCTAAGGAGGCATCGCTCGGTTCGATGCCCAGCCTCGAATCGATCTTCAGTCTGGAAAGCGTGGCTCCGGCGCATTTCGGATCCAACCCCGGTCTCTTCCGACGGCGCAGTGCTGCGCTCGCCTGCTCTCCAGCGGCCTCAGCACCACTCCAGCCGCCCTTGCGGATTGCCACGGGGGCAGCCCCGCCCCCGTAATCGAGGCCGAGGCCGAGTCCCTCGGGCCCGTCGGGGACGTCGCTCCCTTCAATGCCCCGCTTGGAGTCAATCCCGGGCTCTGACGATGCAGTACCGACTGCCTCGAATTGGGACTGTCAGTACCCTCCTCTGTTTAGAGCGATTCCTCCCGTGCACCAGCACGGTGGGTCCCCTGGTGTTCAAGCGGGCCCCTCCACCTCGGCCTCCCCCAGTACAGCCCCTCTGGGAGAGCCGTCTTTTCAGGACTTCCTCCTTGACATGGCTGACTTGCTCGCCATTCCTCTCCCGGGCCCTTCGCTAAGTCCGGGTACTGCAGAACAGGCAGCCGCAATGCTTCCTTTACATCCCTCCCTGCGGGATCTCCTGCTCGGGATTTGGCGCTCGCCCTTACAGGTACTGGCGCCGCCTGCAGCCATGCATGCCCGGTATCGGGTGCCCCCCTCTCCGGGTTTCCAGACGCACCAGCTTCCCCATCATTCCATTGTGGTGGAATCGGCCCTGAGGAAGGTCGGAAGCAAGAAGAAGCACTCTTCCTGCCCCCCGAATCGTGCGTCTAAAACTCTGGACAACTTTGGGCGGCGAACCTTCCAAACGTCCATGTTGGCTTCCAGGATTCTCTCATATATTTTCTATATGAGCCTGGCGCTTCGGGAGGTCACCGAGAGGTTATCTCTTTTGTCTCCCTTTGTGTCGGCCCCTCGGGCCCCTGACTATTCCTTGCTTCTTTACCATTGCAGGAATATCTCTTGGTTTCTTTCTCGGGCTGCCGTGGACTCTTTCGAGTCAGTTAGCAGATCCTCTGCGGTAGCCATAGGGGCGCGTCGTACCGCCTGGTTGCAGGCTTCCGACTTGTGCAGCTGGGCACAACATAACCTGGGTACTTCCCCGTGCACCGGGGAGAACCTCTTCAATGGCGAGGCTTTGCGTCAGGTTGCTTAGTGCTCCGCCGACCTGTTTGGCACTGGCCGCCCGCGGCCCTCCCCCTCTCCCGGGGGTAGGAAATGTCCTTCCCGACCCTCCTGTCCAAAGAGGAGGAGGTTTCATCCCTCTGCCCACCTGCCGAGTGCGCCCATGCCAGGGACGTCTCATACCGGTCGGCAGTGCCAGGGCTCGCGCCAGGCTGCCCATGCCAGGCAGCCTTAGGCTACGGTATGCAGCAGTTTGCGCTTAACTCCTCTTACATGAAGTTACTGTCCAGTTCTACACTGGGGTTCTTTCAGTGTGACAAGCGGTTCGGCTGCTTGATTGGAGGTATGGAGCCCCCTCCCCGGGGGGGGGGACCCTTCCCACGCTAGATTAGCCTGGCTCCTCAGGGCCATGCTAGTCTTCTTCGGACTTACCCTCGGGTACATCCCTCGGATTCCCCTCTGCCTGGTTCCCCCAGATTGAGGGGATTGCGCACCGAATCTCCTTCTCCCAGTGTAGGCCTTGGCCGCTACTCTCCGAGCGTGGCCGAACCATTCCTCGACAGGGCCGGACCCCCCCCCCCCCGGTCTGTGTCTCCGCTCTCGCAGAGAAATCCCTGGGTCTGTCAGGTTACGGTGGACAGGGGTCCCACTGACCCATTCCGATCCCCGGCTCCGCTCCCTGCACTCTTCGGAGCGGCAGAGGGCATTGGCCCTAACCCCGAGGGGATTTTTTTATATAGGCCGGAGATGGCCCCACGGTCACGCCGTGGCTATAGGGTTTTCTATCCTCCTGCCTTCCCTGTGGCACGGAGGACATGTTTTGGGTGGCTGTCAGGTGGACGCCTCAGGGGCCTACGTACTCCTGATGTGCTTCTCCCCAACTGATCTGGCGGTCACGCAACCATACTGCTACTCTCGCCGATCTGCCCTGCTCCACGCACATCGGCCCATCACTTTGGATGGCCCTTCCTCCTGCCACCTTCCAGGTAGGTGCCCTCCTGTGGATCAAGGGCCGGTCCGAGTTGGCGGTATCGTTCTCACGTGTCCATACCGGTTTAGTAACCTGGTTGGGCGCTCCCGGGCCCACCTATAGCCCGATATACATCTATACCTGTTATTGGATATATATCGGTACAGGTGGGCGCTTTTTGGGAAATGTTATAGCGCCCTGTGTCTTACCGACTATCCCCCAATTGTCGGTACTGACGTTTTGTTATTTCTTACGGGGTCCGGCCGGCCCGCTTGCCTGCGTTCTGCGGCTCGGGTGCTCTGACCGGTTATGCTTAAACTTGCTGTGATGTCAACAGCCCCTTGGTTTATGCCTCCTTGTCTGGAGGTTTTCGAACCCATTGTCTTCCTATCCCTTGCCGGCTACGGTAGACAGTGTACCCCTCGGTATCCCGGGGTACACTTCTGTTCTTCTCCGGGCTGGGTTCTCCCAGATCGGTCAGTCTTCTGATTAGTCCTCCGGATTGGGGACTCTGCTCCTACTGGAGTTCTCAGCTTCTTAGAGCTCCTCATGAAGACCTGCCGTCTTTCCGGTGCCGGTTGACACCTGCGTCTCCAGCCCGCCCGGACTGGGAACTTTGTCCTCTCTGCGGTGAAGTTCCCTTGAAGACTTCGCTACTGCATCTACAGTACCCGTCGCAGCTCTGCCTTCTGCAGTCCAGTAGGTAAGCTCTAGATTGTGCTAGATCATTAACGGTTTAATGATAATTGACGTGGTTTGAAGACTCCCCTGTAGTCTTCGGTTGCTGTGCCTTGGCAACTCTTCTCAACTCCTACCCTCCATTCCTCCGGGAATGCCGGGGATCCAGGTTGGGCGATGCCGCCCTGTCCAGGGGCGCGCATTCTGGGATCTCCCCTGGCACCCTCAGCTAGGGAGTCCCCATATGTGAAGACTCATTCCTGCTTGTTCCTGGAGATAGCAGTTATTTACCTGTAACAGGTGATCTCCGGAACAGCAGGAATTAGTCTTCACAACCCACCCACCTCCCCTAGGAGTTGTAACTCTCTCTCTCTCTTTCTTCCTCTCCTCTCCTCTTTCTCAGCTATTAAACGCAACTGGGGAGAGGTAGTGGGAAGGGCGGGAAGCTACCGCGCAGGCGCGAGGGATGCTCCCAAAAGCCTTCTGATTGGATGCTGGGGAGCATTCCTGTGCGGGCTCCGTCGGCGCCGACGAACCCCCCATATGTGAAGACTAATTCCTGCTGTTCCGGAGATCACCTGTTACAGGTAAGTAACTGTGCTTTCCCACCCATCCCATAGTATCCGCTAATCTACCTCCCTCCCGTGGGAGGTTAAATAATCTCACCAAGGTTTTAGTTAATATCTCTCCAAAACTTCTATAAAACCTCGCTGTGAGCCCATCTAACCCCGGAGCCTTATCTATTTTCAACTGTTTTATAGCCCGTTGTACCTCCTCTGCTGTTATAGCCTTGTTTAATTCTTTCTGTTCCCCGTCTTCTAATTTCGGTAACTGAATTGAATCAAGATAACTCTGTACTCTCTCCCTCTTTGGAGGGTCCCATGTTGTATATAACCCCTGATAGTATCCTCTAAAGATCTCCCTAATCTCCCCATCCTTATATACCCGCTCCCCATCTGAATTCCGAATTTTCATTATATAAGAGTGCAATTTCCTCTGCTTCAGTTTCTGAGCCATAAATCGCCCTGCCTTATTACCTCCCTCAAAGAATTCCTTTCGCAACAACTGCATATGATATCTTATCTTTGCTGCCTGTAATTCATTTAACTGTGTTCTTACTGCCAGCACCTGGCCTCTGTATTCTCCTTGCTTCCCTTGCTCATCTAGTTCTTCCATTTCCAGCAATCTTGCTCTCAGTTCCCTCTCTGTTCCCTCCCTTTCCTTCCGTTTTTGCGCCCCCCATTTAATTAAAATTCCTCGCACTACTGCCTTGTATCCATCCCACAGCCCTCCCCAAGTTACTTCCCCATTATCATTCCAATGGAAGTATTCCCTCGTTTCCCTCTCGATGTCCGCTCTTACCCTTCCATCTTCTAATAGAAATTCATTAAGTCTCTAAAACTATAAGCCCTTCCCCTCTCCCTCTATTGTCAATCTGACTTCCACTAGCGCATGATCTGACCAAGTAATCAAATCCATATCCGCCCCCTTAATCCTAACCCCCATCTTTCGATACCCAGATAGCATCTATTCTGGAATATGATCCATGTACCGGTGAAAAATAAGAAAATTGTCTCTTCCCCGGGTGGTGAAATCTCCAGGCATCAATCAAGCAATGATGAGCTACAAAATTGTTGTAGTGCTTCCTATCCGTCCTCTTACCCTTCCTTTTCCCTGAGGCGTCTCTCACTGGATTCCACGTTAAGTTGAAATCTCCTCCACAAATGAGGTGACCCTCCCCCAATTTCCCCACCTCTTCATTCAGCTTTGTCCAGAATTTACTTTGCACCCCTGTTGGTGCATATACATTTACTATGCAATACCACTCATTTCCCATTTTTATCCGCAATAACACATATCTCCCCTCTTTATTCCTCACCACATTTTGCAATTGCATCTTTAATTTTAGCATCAGTCAATATGGCCACCCCCCCCCCCTTTTTTTTCTTTTCCACTGTGTTGGATGCGTGTATGCATACTCCATATCCTCTGGGTTTAACTAGATATTCTGTCGCTCTGGTCAAATGCGTTTCCTGTATAAGCACTAGCGCCGCCCTTTGGCGTGTGATTTCTTTATACAATTTTTGTCTTTTAAATGGTGAGTTAAGACCTTTTACATTTAGCGATACTATTTTTAACTCACCTTTATATTTTGTATCCCCCCTGCTGTCTGTGTCCTTACCACTACCCCCTTCTCCTCCCCTCCCTCCCCCCTCCCGCCGTACCTCCCTTCCCCCTCCTACCCTTCCTCCCTTCCCTCCTCCCTCCCTGCCTCCCTTCCCCATCCCCCGTCTCCTCAAGGGAGATGCACCTTCCATTAATGGTGACTATCAATCAGATCACAGCCTGCCTCTGCCCCTCTATCCCAGCTTCCCCCTCATTCCTTATCCCTTCATCTCCCGCCTGGTCCTCCCCTCCCAGCTTCTCCAACCCCTAGTGGCTCCTCCTCCCCTTCTCCCTCCTATGACCCCATGCTTGCCTATCCCCCCTTCACCCCGGTCCTCCCTCTACTCTAACCCCCAACTTCCCTTCCCAAGATAACAGTGTTGCAAAACATTTTCATAGACAGATCCTTACTCCCCCCTCCCATTCTTCCCTCTCTCCTCCACCACTTGACCCACTCCTTTCCCTGGCCGTTATTTCCTCCCCCCCAACCACCCCCTATTTTTCTCAGCCACAACCCCTTATACAGCAAACATCAATATTCTTCAATACAGTCCCTGCACAGTTTCTTTTCTAACATATCTTGCCGTTGTTCTTAGCTTCAACCGTTGCTCTTCTTCGTCGCTTTCCCTCCGTGGCTTCCTTTAGTCAATCTGGCCAACCTCCTGCCATCAGCTGATGCTCTGTGCCATCTCATGCTGTCCGCCCTCAATGTAGACGCCATGTTGGTTTTTGTTCTGCCTATACCTCCTGCCCCTTCCGGAATATTGGATAGTCCCAAGTCCTTAAGCGCTCGCCATGCTTCCTCACTTGTCTTCACTCGCCATGACATCCCCTTCACCGTTTCAGGAGACCGAACGGATACAGCCACTTATATTGCATGTCTTCCCTCCTCAAATATGCTGTCACCTCCTTCAGCTCTCTCCGGCGTTGTAACGTGCCCAGGGATAAGTCCTGAAACAATTCCAACTCATGCTCTTCCCATTTGAATTGCTTTAATTTTCGAGCAGCTTTCAACAATCGTTCTTTAGTTTTAAAAGAATTCAAGCATACCACAATGTCTCTTGGTCGATTGTCTCTTACCGGCCCCAATCCTCTGTGGGCCTGCTCAATTTGCAGTGGTACCCCCTCCCCGCCTTCTTCTATAGCTGCTTCTTATAACAGAGATCCAAATACTTTTATTATAACTTCGTCACAATTCTTATATTTATGGTCCTCTGGGAGCCCTCGCACTCTTATATTACATCGTCTAGACCGGTCTTCCAAATCCTCCGCCTTCACCTTCAGCTCCTCTTGCACTTGTTGTAATTCCTCCCATCCTTTCTGGAGGTCTGCTATTACTTCCCCATGTTGTTCCAACTGATTTTCTGTTTCTTCTACCCGAGCTCCCAGTTCTGCTCTATCTTGTCTTAAGGCTTGCATTGTCTCTTTAATTTCATTTTTTACACCGCTAATTTCAACTTTAAGTTCCTTTTTCAGTTCTGTTAGCCACTGCTCAATCATATCTGCTACTCCTGGGCCCCAAGCCCCCTCCATCTCCTCCTCCTGCTCAATCGCACGCTCTGCCACCATTTTAGCCTCTTTTTTCCCCTCTTTCCCTCCTCTTGAGGGAACATACAATGATCTGAATTCTGCCAATTTTTTCTTTGCTGACAGTCCTTTTGATTTATCCATCTGCTCTCTTTGTTTCACTGAGTGAGCTTTAAATGACTCTGGATTGCGCAGCGACTTTCCCCTTGCAGCTTGGGTCTCTTTCTGACTATCTTTCTGCTCCCTCTTTTAGTTCAGCTACTTTTGCTGTATTCAATAACTCAGTTTGTTTCTGAGCAATGTATGGAGTCCCACTTTATTTAATTAATCTGGGGTTTCTATGCTATACAGGGCTTCCTTGTGGATCGTTTTGCCTTGCTGCACTGTGTTTTGCTATGTTGTACTCTGAGCCACAGAGACGTTCCACTCTCTCCATACCTGTTCTGTGCTTTCCTCCTCTACTTTGTTGCACAAAAATCGCCTCCTTTTCTCTGCCTCTGCTTCTTTTTAATAAAATTTGCTTGCTGCAGTGTCGTCACTCACCGGCCCCCCTGCCGTTGACACTCTCAGTACGGCTCACCCGATCGCCCCTCTGGTGTACCTCGTGGTTCCCCTATCAGGCCCCCCACTCTGCTGCTAAGATGAAGACTGCCTTTTGTTGCTGGTTACCTTCTCCTGCTGTGCCTGCCCTCAAGTTTAATCTGTTCCTTTTTCCCCTGCAGCTCCTGTACTCTCCGGCCCTCCTGCCATGCTTGGCTCTTTTCGGCACACTTCTTCTCCACTCTGCTCGACCACATGTGTACAGACTCGAGCTCTCCGCTGCTGGTGTGCTCCATTCTCTGGTGCTTTCTGCTGCCTGCACAGCCTCCTCTTAACTATTGGGAGTTGCAAGATCTACTTCCCTTGCATTACCTCGCTCAATTTCACTTACAGGGATACTTTCCCCCTGTTATTTCAGGCTTTGGTGGCGGAGCTCTATCACACCGCCACCATCTAGCCTGATGACGTCACCGGAAGTCTCCCTCCCCTTTATTTCTAAACTACTCGAGCATGTGGTTCACTGCTGTTGCCTTGACTTTCTCCTCTCAAGCCCTTCTGGATCCTCTACAATCTGGCTTCTGTCCTTTACATTCCACTGAAACAGTTCTTACCAAAGTCTCCAGTGACCTGTGCCTGACAAAATCCAAGGGCCTTTACTCGATCCTCACCCTTTGTGATCTTTCTGCTGCTTTTGACACTGTTGTCCACATCCTTCTCCTTGATACCTTGTCTTCACTTGGTTTTAAGGGCTCTGTGCTATCCTGTTTCTCTTCTTATCTCTCCCATCGCTCTTTCAGTATTTGTTCTGGTGGATCTTCGTCTACTGCCATCCCGCTCTCAGTTGGTGTACCCAAGGATCAGTCATGGGTCCACTCCTTTTCTCTCTATATTCCTAGTCTCTTTGTACACTCATCTCTTCCCATAGCTTTCAATACCATCTTTACGCTGACTCCCCCCCAGATCTACCTCTCTACATCTGAAATTTCTCTGGTAATCCAGGCCCGGATCTTTGCCTGTCTTTGACAATGCTGCTTGGATGTCTCACTGCCACTTGAAATTGAACATGGCCAAAACGGAGCCTCTTATTTTTCCCCCTAAACCCTCCTCTCCCTTTCCTCCTTTCTCTGTCTCTGCAGATAACTCTCTACCCCTCCCTGTCTCCTCAGCTCGCAACCTTGGGGTTATCTTTGACTCCTCCCTTTCCTTCTCCACACACATCCAACTGATAGCTAAAACCTGCCATTTCTTTCTCCGCAACATCAACAAAATTTGCCCATTCCTTTCTGAACACACTACTAAGACACTTATCCATTCCGTAGTCACCTCCCGTCTAGACTATTGTAACCTGCTTCTTGCTGATTTCCCTCTGAGTCATCTCTCTTCCCTTCAATCTATTCAAGCACACTGCTGTGCGGCTAATCTTCCACCATCCTCGTCATGCTCATATTACCCCTCTTCTCAAGTCCCTTCATTAGCTTCCTATCTGTTTTCACACTTCTTCTGACCTATAAGTGCATTCACTCTGCAGCTCGTCATTACCTGTCCTCTTATCTCTCCCTAAACCCCTCTCAAGAACTCTGCTTTTGTGGCAAATCGCTTCTATCTGTGCCCTTCTCTTCTATTGCCAACTCCAGTCTTTGCTCCTTTCACCTTGCTGCTTCTTATGCCTGGAACAAACTACCTGAGTCTGTCAGGCGCTTTCTCTGACCCTTTTCAAACCCAGGCTGAAAACTCACCTTTTTGCTGCCGCTTTCAGATCTTGACTCACCTAATGTCCTTTGTGTTTCCTTACAATTCGGGAAGGGGGTATCCTTTTTCCCACATGTCTCTTTGACTGATGCCTCTTGGGCACATAGGGTTGTGAGTGGTTGACCATAACAAAACCTCTGGTCCCTCCAGAGGAGCTTGGGCAGGCAGGTAAACACTTGAGGGCTCAATACTGGTGCCATCGATTGAGAGACATGATGTGCAGGTATCACCCTGAGCAAGCCATGCAGGAGTGGTGAAACCAGCTGGAGTCGGAGGTTTTCTGAAAGTGGAGTGGCTTGTTCACGTCATCGGATCATAGCCTTAGAGTGGAGATCAATGGCATATCTATATTTTCTGAAATTGTTTGAAGACAAATACATTTTTGAGATTGGTTAATGGAGGTGAATGAAGTTCAGTAATAACTTTGGGAATTGGGAACTCTCACAAATTTTAAAATTTCAACAATTTAAGAAGGCAAAGGGGCTATGATGAATGCAGTTGTGGTAATACAGAAGGCCTTGATGCTGTGATAGCATACTCTGTTAAATTTGAGTCTCTTGTATTGCCTTAGAGATGAATGCAATTATGTGTATTTGTTTGAAATTAACAATGGGAAGGAGCATTACTGAAGGTGAATTTTGTTGACCACATTTTTGTGAATTATCATGTTAATAATTTTTCTGATATTTTGATAGCATAGACAATTAGTTTAGGAAATGTAAATATATAAATGTTTAAATCAGGTCATTTGTATGAATGTTAGCTTAGCTGTTTAATAATCAGCACTAACAATAACACATATTTATACCATATGTCCAGTCCGGTCCCGAAACTCTCGGAATCCAAAATTCTGACTAAATGGCCGAGCCCGAAATATTCGGGATCTGCGCAATGATAAAATTACTAAATATTAATGAACGAAATACCCCAAGACAGGTACAATTTTCCTAAAATATGCAAAAATTAACGCAGCTGCAGAATGTGGATTACAAATTTAAAGTAAGCCTACAAAGGGTTAACCTGTTTTGTGTGTGGGTATTAACTAATGCCCATTAGTAGCTAGGTCCTTATATGTAACTGGATTACTTATATTATCAAAATCAAAGCTGCTTTTCGGTTTGTACTTGGCTGTCAATTATTACAAAAATAGTATTCTCCAGGAATAAGCAGGACGTCAGTCCTCACTTATGGGTGATGTTGGCACCGACGAAGCCCGTGCAGAGCAATTCCCCAGCTTTCAAAGAAAGCCTTTGGGATTGCTGCCACGCATGCGTGGTCCTCTTCCCGCCCAAAGGTGCCATCTTGCCCAGTCTCCCTTTTTCTGCAGAGCCCTTTGGATGAACGTCCTCGTCGCTCGGAAAAAGTGTTTCGTTTTCGGCCTCTGAACTGTGTTTTTTCCGGTAGCACCAGTCCTCTGCCCATCCTTCCCCTGCTCTCCTTTTCTCTTGAGTAAGGGGATGTCCTTTAGTGTGAACTTTCTTTTTCAGGCTTTGCGCCCTTTTTTCCTCAACCACTGGCCACCAAGGTCTTAGACCTAGAGGGGGCCCTTTTTGCCCCAGTGGCCACCGATTTTAAAAAATGTGACAGATGCTCCAAAATCATGTCGTTCACAAACACCCATGACTGCTGTCTTCGGTGTCTGACGGCCGACCATGACTTGGAGCTCTGCTCTCTTTGCAAGAAAATGCCCTGCTAAGTTGTAAGCAGAGGTCTGATGACATTTTCCGGAAAGTAGCCCCAGAATCCCCGGCGGCACCCTCGGTCATCCCTCCGCTGGTGGGATCCCCCACTTCGGCCCTGCGTTCAAGGCAGCACTCCAGTCAGGGGTCCCCTGAAGTGGAGAGGTGTAAGAAAAAGAAGACCTTGAAGTCACTGTCGGGGGCTCCAGAAAAGCACGAGCGCTCCCATGTTCTTTCACTCAGCCCCCCCCCCATGTTCCCAAGAGTCGGACAAGGAGCAACCTTGAAAGGTACCTCGTACAAACACGGAGACCTCCGGCGATGGCGCCCGGTCTCCTGAGAGTCGTTCCAGTGAAGACCCCCCTCTCCTCTTCCATGCCAGCCCCGGTAACCCTGTTGTCGGCATTGCAGGGACCTACATCCACGTGGGAGTCCCGAATGCTGGCACTAGAGCACAGCGTTTCTGCCATCTTAGCTGCCAGCAGGCACTCATGCCCAGCACGGCTGGCCCACGCCTCAAGACAGAGGTTCTCTCGAGAGGGACACCCAAACCAACCCTGGAAACCCCCAAGAGCCATGGACCTCGTGAGGGTCTTCGGCATCGGTCTCGCTCGCCTCCCCGTTCCTCGGGAGCAAGATCCTCCAAGGCTTCTGGCTCCAAGTGGGTTCAACCTCTGGACGGGGCGACCAAATCGAGTCGGACTCCTTCTCGGACCTCTCGGGCTAGGAGTCGGATGGGGATACCTCCCCGGAGACCTGTGCCCACAGGGCCCTCCCTTCGGACCTGTCCCTGCTCTACAACACATCCTTTCTAGTGTTCGTGTGGGACATGGTATGGGCTCTCAACTTGGCTACGCAGGCTGAAGAGGAGCCTCGAGCTGAGGAACTCGACATCTTCCAGTATGAGTCCCCACCTCGGGAGTCTCTTACTTTCCTAGTTCCTCCCATTTTGTCCAAGCTGCTCCTCCACATGTGAGAAACACCCGCGTCAGTCCCCATTGTGAGCAAACGCCTTGATGCCATGTACAGGGTCCAATGCGGCCCGGGTTTCCGGAAGACCCAGCTTCCACACACCTCCATGGTAGTGGAATCGGCGATGCAGAAGCAGAAGAGACTGAAGTTAGTCTTCGGTCCCGCTGGGCAGAGAGTCTAGAGCCCTCGACGCCTTTGGGTGCAAAGCCTATCGGGGTCCATGCTTACATGCCTCATTCAGGCATACCAATTGTATATGGGCATGTTCCTGCGTGACCTCGTCAAGGAGCTCAGCGGGTTCTCCACAGGTCTCGGGGGTGAACCCCTTCTCAGGTTCCAAACCCTCCTGAGGTCCATCGCGGAGTGCTCAAAGTACCTCTCCTGTGCCGCGTATGACGGATTTGAGTCCTCCGCCCAAGTGGCGGCAGCCGGCAACAGGGCCCGACACCTGGAGCAGTGGGTCCATGAGAAGCTCCTGGATGTCCCCTGCCTTGATGAACAACTGTTTGGTAAACCCATGGAAGATAAGGACGCTGAGATAGAAGCTGAGTTTGTAACTCGGACCCACCTCTTGCATAAGACCTCTTCTCTCCCTTGCAAGAAGCAGCAAACCAAGAAGCCATTCTTCCATAAAAAGGGGCTCCCCTACCGGGGATACCCACCCTTGTGCCGGCTTCCGGCACGCAGGGGAAGGGAGGAGCGCATGGCCACCACAAGCCTAAAATGCCCAAGGCCCAACACCCACCACCACCCCCCAACCTGCTCAGGGCTTTTGACGCCGACGACATAGCCTCTTACCCCCTACCGGCACCACTTCTGCCGGTGGGAGGACGTCTGTCCGTTTTCGCCCGGCTGTGGGCGTTGATCACCTTGGACACCTGGGTCTTCTGGGTGGTCTAAGACAGATATCGTCTTCACCTGAACAGGCTCCCTCCTCCCTTCTCCCCAGCGGAGCCTACTCTACTTCCCTCGCACCAGACTTACTGGCAGCGGGAGCTGTCCAATCTCCTCGCCCAGCAGGCAGTCGAGAAAGTACCACTGCACCTTCAAGGACATGGTTTGTACTCCCACTACTTCCTCATTCCAAAAAAGACAGGGGGCCTACGCCCCATCCTCGACCTCAGGAACCTAAACAGGTTTCTGGTGCGGGAGAAGTTCAAAATGTTATCGCTTGGCATACTGCTGCCCTTTCTCCAGCAGGGCGATTGGCTATACTCCTTGGATCTCAGGGATGCTTATGCCCACATGCTAGTCCACCCCCAACACAGGCAATACCTGCACTTCAGGGTGCAGGGGGAGCACTACCAATACATGGTGCTCCCCTTTGGGCTCGCATCTGTGCCACAGGTTTTCACAAAGTGTCTCTCCGCGCCCGCCACCTTCCTCAGGCGGCAGGGCATACCCATCTTCCCCTACCTAGCGACTGGCTCGTCATGGGGACCTCAGCCAGTGAAGCCCGCCTGGTGGCGTCGCACATGATCCTTCTCCTCGAACACCTCTGCTTCTTGATCAACTACCCCAAGTCCCACCTCAAACCAGTGCAGACCTTGGAGTTCATTTGTGCACGCCTCGACACAGAGCGAGTGACTGCATTCCTGCCCGCGGACCGTGCAGACTGCCTCTGAGCCACGGCAGCCCAGGTCCAGAACAGGGCTCGGATTATGGCATGGGCCATGCTGCAACTCCTAGAACACATGGCCTCCACCGTCCATGTGGTCCCCCACACCTGCATGCACATGCGGACAGCCCAGTGGTGCCTCAGGGCGCAATGGAGCCAGGCCTCTGGCCACCTCAGAGACCCTATCTGGGCCTCCTACAGTCTCCACAACTCCCTGGATTGGTGGCGGAACCCCCTGAAGCCTCCTTCGGGGAATGCCCTTCCAGACCCCACAGCATGAGCTCGTCCTGACGGATGCTTCCCTGCTGGGTTGGGGAGCCCACTGCGGTGAATTGTGCACCCAGGGGCAGTGGTCACCCGAAGAGTCTCAGCAGCAGATCAACCTGCTTGAGCTTCAGTCGGTCTGGTGGGCCCTGAGGGCTGTCTGAGGGGGAAGTCTGTGCTCATGCAGACCAACAACTGAGTAGTCATGTTCTACATAAACAAGGAGGGGGGAACAGGATCCTGCCTCCTCTGCCAGGAAGCGATACTCCTTTGCTCCTTTGCGTTTTGCTGGGAATGACCCTACGAGCGGGCTACCTCCCGGGCCAGGAGAATGTCCTCACGGACAAACTCAGCAGGATCGTCCATCCAAACAAGTTGCGCCTGGATCCGGAGGTCGCTGACCTCTTTTTCCATATGTGGGGGACCACATCCATGGACCTGTTCACCAGCCCGGTGAACACGCAGCTTCCCCGCTTCTTCGGCCAGGTTCCACACCCAGGCAAGGTGGCCCTGGATGTGTTCCTCTTAAGCTGGACCTCTGGGCTTCTTTACGTTTTCCCTCCCACTCCTCTCATTGCGAGGACCCTCCACAAGGTTCAGTGGGAACGAGCTTCAGTGATCCTTGTGGCTCCTTCATGGCCCCGACAGCCTTGGTTCCTGCTTCTGCTCCGGCTCTCGTCCGAGCCTCCAGTCCCCCTGGGCTGTGCTCCGGACCTGTTAACGCAGGAGGAGGGTCGGTTGCTCCACCCGAATCTGGCCTCGCTGTCCCTCATAAGATATGCCATAATGGGTCATACCAAAGTCCATCAAGTATACCAAGGTCCTAGTGGCTGAACGGGTCTCCTTAGCCCCACTGCACCTCCCGGAGGAGGTCAAGGAGGTCCTCCTCGCTTCGATGAAGAACTCAACAAGACGGGCATATGCCTCTAAATGGTGACGCTTCTCGGTGTGGTGCTCCGAGCTTCGTATCGACCCATTCTCCTGCTCTACCTGGTGGGTCCTGCAGTACCTCCTCCACCTCTCAAAAGCAGGGCTGAAATCCAACTCGGTCAGGGTACACCTGAGCGCCATTTCAGCGAAGCACCTCCCCATTTAGGCGAAACTCCTCTTGGGGCAGCCCTTGGTCTCCCACTTCATGCAAGGCCTCTTACTTTCCAAGCTTCCCATCTGGCCGCCTCCGGCAGAGTGGGACCTCAACGTGGTGCTCATGCAGCTTATATGATCACTCTTCAAGCCAATGGCGACGTGCTCGCTTCGGCACCTCTCCTGGAAGGTGGTCTTCCTAGTGGCTTTGACTTCGGCTCACTGAGTCAGCGGACTTCAGGCCCTTATGATTGAGGCTCCCTACATCAGGTTTTATGGTAACAGGGTGGTCCTCCGCACCCACCCCAATTTCCTACCAAAGGTTCTCTCAGATTTCCATCTCAATCAAGAGATAGTCTTACCAACCTTCTTCCCAAGACCTCATACCATTCAGGCATCAGCAATATTACATACACTCAACAGCAAGAGGGCTCTTGTCTTCTATCTCCAGCGCACCCAGACTCATCGCAAGTCTGGTCGGCTCTTTGTTGCCTACGATCCCAATCGCCTGGAGCAGGCAGTCACCAAATGCACCCTCTCCACCTGGGTGGCGGACTGCATCACCTTTGCCTAGGCAAAGACAGATGCCCTGCTGGATCGGCGAGTCACTGCACACGGCATCCAAGCCAAGGAGGCTTCGGTGGCTTTGTTGCACTCAGTACCCCTGTTGGACATCTGCCGGGTTGTTACCTGGTCTTCAGCGAACACTTTCACTGTGCACTACTGCCTGGAGAGGGCGTCCCACTGGGACAGTGCCTTCGGCCAGGCTGTTCTCCGTAATCTGTTTAAGCAACTCCTGCCCGCCGACCCTTCTCGATGGCTGCCGAGAGCTTTGCCCTGGGGACCCAAGGACTCGGGCTCCATCGGGCATTGACTTCTGGCTCATGGCCTTGCAGAGGCATTTTTGGTTACAGGTTCAGTAGCCTGTAGCTGGGGAGTCCCTTAATTGAGGACTGACTTCCTGCTTGTTCCTGGAGAAAGCATAGTTACTCACCTGTAACAGGTGTTCTCCAGGGACAGCAGGAATTAGTCCTCGCTACCCTCCCACCTCCCCTGAAGAGTTGCTATTTTTTGTCCTTCCCTTGCCATCTGCTTACTAGGGCTCTAGGTAGGGGACCTGACTGAGCAAAATGGCACCTTTGGGCAGGAAGAGGACCATGCATACATGGCAGCAATCCCAAAGGCTATTTTTTGAAAGCTGGGGAATTGCTCCGCGTGGGCTTTTTTGTTGCCGATGTCACCCATAAGAGAGGCCTGATTCCTGCTGTTCCTGGAGAACACCTGTTATAGGTGAGTAACTACACTTTCTTTGAGGCCCTTGACTCAGTCTGTTTTTCAAGGCAAATAGAAAATGTAAAAAATCCTGTTCCTTAGATCAGATGTATGTAAACATGTCATAAATATCAGCTACCAAGTTACCCGGATACAAGAGGGAGATTTTAGGCCAACCCTATCCTGATGTATTATGGGACGTGCAGCACTGATATCCTTGGGTGGAATGGGGGACTAGAAATAGTGCACTGATTAGGGATGCAAGTTAAAACCAAGACTTGCCAAACTGTCTCTCTTGGAGCTCTGATTTCACATAACCTTGTCTTTTTTTTAAATAATCTGATCTTATTTTGTAGGGGAATTTCAAGTACCAAAAGGAGTGAATGCTTTTATCATTTCATATGCACTACACAGAGACCCAAAATATTTTATTGATCCTGAAGGATTCAGACCTGAGCGATTCCTTTCTGAGAATTCCAGTGGACGGAACCCATATATATACATTCCATTCTCAGCTGGGCCCCGGAATTGCATTGGTATGTAGTGTATTAGAGCATCCAGCCAAAGTTATCAAAGCTTTCCTCCCGTTCTACGCCGATGGGAAAAGACCTTGAAAAATCAGGCTGAGAGTTTAACAGAATACCAAAAATCAAAAACCCATCAGAATCATATGAAAATCCATAAACCAAAGATTCTGACAACTATTACGCCCTATGAATAAATTTTTGTCTGAGCTAGTCATCAAAGTGTACAGAAGTGTTCTATGCACCACTGACTTCTCCCTTTTATTTTTTAATTCAGAGTAAAACTTCACACTTAGCTTTTGTTGATAGCTTTTGTTAATCAATTGTAGAAAAAGCTCAAATAGACAACACCAGGCAAACAAATGAAGACGTGCCACATGTTTCGGGTTTGTTCCAAAATTGCTAACAACCCTGCTTCAGGTCCATCAAATACCGACAAGTCAAAGAAACATTGGACTTGCCGGTATTTGATGGACCTGAAGCAGGGTTGTTAGCAATTTTGGAACAAACCCGAAATGTGTGGCACGTCATTTGTTTGCCTGGCGTTGTCTATTTGAGCTTTTTCTGCAATTGATTAACAAAAGCTAAGTGTGAAGTTTTACTCTGAAATAAAAAATAAAAGGGAGAAGTCACAGTGGTGCATAGAACACTTCTGTACACTTTGACTAGCCCCGACGAAAATTTATTCATAGGGCGTAATAGTTGTGAGAATCTTTGGTTTATGAGAGTTTATTTAGTCAGAAGGAGTCACATGTCTGTGTTTATGTGATATCACTAACAAAGATGTTAAAAACTAACTACCGTAAAACAAACCACTCAGACAGCAATAAAGCATTCACACATTTCGCTCCAATCTTTTGGAATGCCCTATTAATGTAATAGATTTTGGTTCTTGTTATTTGTAAACCACCCTTGATCTCTGGAAGGGGGGGTATATAAGAGCACACAAATAAATAAATAAATAAATATGAAATGCAGAGCAGTGCCCTTGCACAACAATATCATTGTCATTCTAATATCTTAAATATTCCAACATTTTTTGAATATAAAAAAGGGTATTACAGAAATTTGAAAGCTTGACCGGAAAATACATATAAAAACAAATGGTATGGTTTTCTGATCTTTTAAAAAAACAGGTAATCATAATAGATATAGAAATATGCTGATAATTTCTAAAAGAAAGTGTGTTTATACGGTATAACTTATGCGTGTACTGGCTGCACATGTTAGGTAGCTTGTTAAAATTTAATTACACAGATGGTAATTATATAACAGGGCACCTATGCAGGTAAGACAGATATATATGGAAACAAAGCAGCGTAAGAATATAAGAAATGCCATACTGGGTCAGACCAAAAATCGATCAAGCCCAGTGTCCTATTTCTAACAGTGGCCAATCCATGTTAGAAGCACCTGGCAGAATCCCAAAAAGTAGCAAGATTCCAAGCTGCTTACCCCAGGGATAAGCAATGACTTTCCCCAGGTCTACCTTGAAAACAATTTATGGACGTTTTTCCTCTAGGAACTTGTTTAAAATCCAGACAAGTTAAATGCTTTGACCACATTCTCTGACAGCAAATTCCAAAACTTAACTATGCGTTGCGTGAAAAAAACATTTTCTCCTACTTGTTTTAAACGTACTACTTAGTAACGTCATAGCATGTCCCCTAGTCTTTTTGGGCCCGATTTTTTAAGGCCTTTACACGGGTAACTTTGAAAATCTCGGATAAGTCCCTAACATGCCCAGATGCTATCAACATAGCATTGGGGCGTGTTAGGAGCGTTCCGGGACGGAGCGGGGGCAGAGGAAAGGGCTAAATGGGTAGCAGCAATTTTTGATGCTACCCGTTTAGGGGAAAAACCTCACCTATCTTTAAGGCACAGAGGTCTAAGTGAGTAGCATCAAAAATTGCTGCTACCCGTTTAGTCTCGGCGGCTGCTGGCGCATCCAGACAAACCGCCGCGAAAGTGAAAATCCGGGTTGAGGGGATCGGTGGACAGGCTATGTGCCACCACAGCGCATAGCCTGCCTAATTGAAAATTGGGCCCTTTATGCTTTGAAGGTGCAAACAACTGATTGGCATTCCACTCATGATTTTGTAAACCTCTAGTATATTTCTCCTTAGCCCTCTTCTTCATGCCAAAGAGCCTTAATCTCTTTAACTATTTATCATTGAGGAGTCATTCCATCCTCTGATCATTTTGGTTGCACTTCTTTCTGCCTTTTCTAATTGTGCTGTTTCTTTTTAAGATACATCATACAGAATTACACATCATTCTAATAAAAAAGACCAAAAGGTCTATCCATTCTGCCCATCCAAAACATACAACATAATCTACTACTACTACTACTACAAAGCATTTATAAAGCGCTACCAGGCGCACGCAGCGCTGTACAATGAAAACACAAAAAGACAGTCCCTGCTCAAAAGAGCTTAGACAAAGCAAGAAAAGGAGTAGAAAAAGATAAGAACAAGGGCAAAGAGACAAGAGCAGGAGAGATAGGACAAAGGAAAGAGGTAAGAACAAGTGTAATAGGAAGAAAGAAAGGTGAAATAAAGGAGGGGAAGGAAGGAGAACAACAAAATCAAGAGCCAAAGGCAGAGGCGAAAAGATGAGCTTTTAACTTGAGTTTGAAGAGGGGCAAAGAAGATGCCTGACGTATAGACAAAGGAAGTTTATTCCAAGCGTAAGGAGCAGCAAGATGAAAAGAGCAGAATCTGGAATTGGCAGTAGAGGAGAAGGGCATAGCAAGAAGCAACTGGGAAGAAGAACGGAGTACACAAGGGGGGAAATGGGGAGAAATGAGAGAAGAAAGGTACTGAGGAGCCACAGAGTGAATGCACTTATAGGTCAGAAGGAAAAGCTTAAAATGAATTCGGAAATGGATAGGGAGCTAGTGAAGAGATCTGAGGAAAGGAGTGATGTGAGCAAAACGAAGCTGACGGAAAATCAAACGGGCAGCGGAGTGCTGAATAGACTGAAGAGGGAAGAGATGAGACTGAGGGAGGCCAGCAAGAAGGAGGTTACAATAATCAAGGTGGGAGTTGATTAGGAAATGGATGAGGGTTTTAGTAGTGAGCTCAGAGAGAAAGGGGCGGATTTTGCCAGTGTTGAAGAGAAAGAAGCGACAGGTCTTAGCGATGAGTTGGATATGAGAAGAGAGCGAAGAGTCAGAAATAACACCCAAATTGCGAGCAGATGAAACAGGTTGGAGAACAGAGCCATCAACAGAGACTGAAAAAGAAGAAGAAGAAAGGGAAATTTTAGGAGAAAAAACGAGAAGTTCAGTCTTGGCCATGTTCAATTTCAGGCGACGATGGAACATCCAGGCAGCAATGGCAGAGAGACAGCAAGAGATCCGGGACTGGAAAGCAGAAGAAAGATCAGGAGTAGAGAGAGAGATTTGCGAGTCATCAGCATAGAGATGGTACTGAAAACCATGAGAGGAAATAAGCGCACCAAGAGATTGGGTATAAAGAGAAAAAAAAAGGGGACCCAAGACAGAACTCTGGGGGACACCAACCAAGAGCGGGGTAACAGAGGAGGAGAAGCCACCAGAACATACACTAAAGGAGCGATGGGAGAGATATGAGGAGAACCAGGAGAAAACAAAGTCCCTAAAGCCAAGAGAGGGCAAAGTGTCAAGGAGAAGATCATAATCAACCGTGTCAAAGGCAACAAAAAGGTCAAGGAGGATAAGGACAGAGTAAAGGCCTTTAGATTTAGCCAGGAACAAGTCACTGGAGACTTTGACAAGAGCAGTTTCAGTAGAGTGCAAAGGACGAAAACCGGATTGTAAGAGATCGAGAAGAGCATGGGAAGAGAGGAAGTCAAGACAACGGCGGTAAACCGCATGTTCGAGCAGTTTAGAAATGAAAGGAAGGAGAGAGATGGGGCGATAATTAGAAGGACAAGAGGGATCAAGTGAGGGTTTCTTAAGGAGAGGCGTGACCACAGCATGTTTAAAGTCAGCCGGGACAGTAGCAGTGGAGAGCGAAAGGTTGAGAATATTTATTTTATTTATTTATTTAATGTTTCTTATATACCGCGCTATTTAACATCAGTGCGGTTTACAGGTAACACATTTGTGCAGTGCAGGCAGGTCTGCACTGGACTTACAATAAAACAGGATTCTTTATACAGGGCTAACAGGGAAACTATGTACAATTTGGGCTGTCACAGGCTATATGGGCTGCTCAGCATTATTTACAGGTCTAACAACGTAACTATGTACATTCTAGCTGGATGTCGCAGGGTGTGCGGATGGTTCATCCTTATCTACGGTTAGGGTCAGCTATACACAGGGTGTTGAGAAATGGAGAGGACAACGGTAGAGGAAATAGAGGAGAGGAGATTTTTATTTATTTATTTTATTTTATTTAACTATTTCTTTTATACCGCCCCTTCCAGAGATCAAGGGCGGTTTACATATAACAGATTAACAGTCTTGTACACAATTTGTATATATTTTACATAGAACAATAGTAATCAACTATTTACATTGAACAGTAAAATAAACTTTGTAGGTATTAAAGCAAAAACATCTTGTAGGTATTAAATCAAGAACTTTGTAGGTATTAAAGCAAACATATCAAACTTTATACAAAAGTATATTTACAGCGTGTGGTGTGTGTGGTGTATGAGGCAGATATTGGTGTAGGTGCTGGAATTTAGTTCCTTTTTTGTCGTCTTTGGGGTGTGTGTGGAGGGGGGACAGGCTTGTGGTTACATTGTTGGGATTAAGGGAGTTTGTGCATGTGTGACCACGTTTGTTGTAGAGCTGGCTTTGGGGGAGTAGGGGATTTCGAAGTGTTCAGTGAACAGGTAGGTCTTTAATTCTTTTCTGAATTGGATGAGGTCTCTTATGGTGCGAAGTTCAATAGGGAGGTCGTTCCAGAGTGTAGGAGCAGTGGATGAGAATGCTCTGGAGCTAGTGGTATTCTTAGTTTTACGGATGGCTTTTGGTATGATGAGGGAGTGGGTTGCGTTTTGTCTGAGGGTCCTTGTCGATGTTGGAGATTGTAGTAATGTGGATAAGTGTGAGGGGGTTATGTCGTTTATGAGTTTATAGGTTGTTAGGATAATTTTATATTTGATTCGGCTGTTTATAGGGAGCCAGTGGAGTTCCAGCAGTATTGGGGTTACGTGGTCTGTTAGGCGAGCTTTAGCAATTACTTTTGCACAGATGTTTTGTGCTCTTTGTAGAAGGTATGTGCTTTTTTGAGGGAGGCCTATTAGGAGACTATTGCAATAGTCGAAGTGAGGGGTGATCAGTGTACTTACTACGGATCTAAAGTCTTGTGTTTCGAGGAGTGGCCTTAGGTGCTGAATAGTTTTGAGTTTGTAGAAAATGGTTTTGACTGTTTGTTTTATGTGTGGTAGCATGGTGAGAGCGTGGTCTATTATTACTCCTAAGTATTTTACCTGTTTTTTGACAGGTATGGAGGTTTTGTTAATTGTGATTGTTTCCGGGTAAGTGTTCTTAGTCGTAGATGATCTTGTTACAAACATTGCCTCAGTTTTTTTGAGATTTATGCTGAGGTGGTTAGTTTCCATCCAAGAGGAGGTTTCAGCCATGCATTTGGATAGCGAGTCATATGTAGGGTTTTTAATGGTTATGGGGATAGCTAGCATGATGTCATCGGCATATATAAAATGGTTAATCCTGTGTTTTTTAAATATGTTTGTTATCGGTTGCAGGTACAAGTTAAATAGGAGGGCTGAAAGGGCTGATCCTTGGGGTATTCCCTGTCCTTGGGGGAATGTTTCTGATGCTTGCTGGTCAATTTGGACGCGTATTAATCTATGTGAGATGTAGGATTTGAACCAGTTAAGGACAATCCCGCCTATTCCTAGGTTTTCTAATCTGTTGATCAGTGTCAGGTGATTAATGTTATCGAAGGCGGCAGAGATATCTATAAATAGGAGTAAGAAGCCTTGGTGTTTGTCATCTGTGCCCTTGATGAGGAAGTCCATAAGGGTGATTAGGAGAGTTTCTACTCCGTGGAATGGGCAGAAACCAAATTGGTGTGAGTCAAGTGGTTTGTGTTCATCAATGTGTTCTTGTAACTGAATTTGAATTGTTTTCTCTATTATTTTGGCTATGAATGGAATGCTGGCTATGGGTCTGTATGAGTTCGGGTCTTTTGAGTCAAGCTTATTATTCTTTATTATTGGTCGGAGTGTTGTGAGTTTTAGGGCATCAGGCATGATGCCCTGTGAAAGGGATTGGTTAACTATGTGTTGTAGATTTACCGCCAGTTCATCTTTCACACACTTAATCCATGATACAGGGCATGGATCGAGTGGGGAGGTGGTGGTGTTTATCATTGTTATGATTTTGAGAAGTTGTTTTTGTTCAACCAACTGGAAGCTTGTCCATTCATGTGTGGTTTTCGTGTTTGATAATAAAGGAGTTGGGGTAGTGGTCTTGTTTTTTAGTTTTTCTGCAAAATGTTTTGCTAGTGTTTGTATATTTATTGCTTGTTGTTTAGGTTCGGTGTTATTAGTTTTGGTTAATGTTTTTACTATCGCGAATAACTCCCTAGGGCGGTTGATGGATGAGTTTATTACTTTAGAGTGGTAGTCTCTTTTTGATTTGTTAATTGCGTTTTTGTATTCTATGAGTAGGAGCATGTATTGGGATTTGTTTTCATCAGATTTTAGTTTTCTCCATCTCTTTTCTTGTCTCCTCAGTTGTTTTTTTAGTTTTGTCAGCTCTTTCGTGAACCATTTTTCTGTCTTTTTTGTTTGTTTGTGTAAGACTTTTGTGTGGACAGCTGCTTTTTGAATAGTTAGATTCCAATTTGTTATGGTTGAGTTGATGTCTGGTGAGCTTGTGTCTAGTTTGGGTAGTACTTTGTCGAGGAATGTGTCTTTGTCAAAGCGTACGAAGCGTGATGTATGTGGAGTTGTGCTCCCATTGTTTTTTGGGACTTGTGCCGGTAGCTGGATTGTGATTAGATGGTGGTCTGACCAGGGTACTTCGGTTATACTCGGGGTGGTATGTAGTAAGTGACTGTGGAGTGTGGCTAGGAGGAAAATTACGTCAAGTATGTTACCTTTTTTGTGTGTAGGAGCGTGTATTATCTGTGTGAACCCCATTTGTGACATAGCATCTATGAAGTTATCTGATTGTGAATTGTAGGAGATGGGAGGAGATAGGATCAGAGGAGCAAGTGGTGAGCTTGGAGGAGGAGAGAAGAGCAGTTTCATCAATAGAAATCGAGGGGAAGGAAGAGAGGGTAGGTTGAGAAGGGGGGAGAGAATGAAAGCAGGAAAGGGAAATCGGAGATTTAGAGGGAAACTGGAGAGTGATCTTCTGGATTTTATCATGGAAGTAATCAGCCAGAACCTGGGCAGAAAGGGAAGGGAGGGATCAGAGACGAAGGCACTTTGAGGAGAGAATTGAGAGCAATGAAGAGACGGTGAGGATCAGAGGCATGAGAATTAGTCAGGCGAACAAAGTAATCTTGTTTGGCAAGAGCTAAAGCAGATTTGAAAGAGCAGAGCATGAATTTTAAATGAAGGAAATCTTCAGGGGAGCGGGATTTGAGCCAGGTACGCTCAGCAGAGCAGGCACAGGAGTGAAGATAGCGAATAGTGGGAGAGAGCCAGGGCTGAGGTAAGGAACGCCTTACAGGACGAGGGATGAGAGGAACGAAAACATCCAGAGCTGAGAAGAGCGCAGTATTATAGGACATCACTGCCATATCAACAGACTTGGAGGACAAAACAGAGGAGAGAGAAGGAGAAATGATAGAGAACCAGGTGATCAATACCAAGAAGGTTCCTAAAAAGAGTGGAGGAGACAGGACGAGGCAGGGGGGGAGGGAGGTGAAGATTAAAGGAGAGAAGGTGATGATCAAATAAAGGAAGAACAGTATTACTGAAGTTACAGGGAGAGGAGCAAGAAAAGAAACCAGATCCAGACAATGGCCATGAAGGTGAGTGGGGGCAGAGGAACAAAGCTGAAGGCCAAATGAGGAGGTAAGAGAGGAGCTTCAGAGTAAGAGGATCAGAGGGGTTATCAACATGTATGTTAAAATCACCAAGAATAAGAGTAGGGGAGGTAGGGATAAGAAAGAGGGAAAGCCAAGAGTCAAAGTCAGAGAGAAAAGAAGAAAAAGCATTGTCAGGAGGACGATAGACAACAGCAATCCGGAGAGGAAGTGGGGCAAAGAGGCGAATAGAGTGGACCTCAAAAGAGAGGAAGAGGTTGGGAATGACAGGAGGGGGAGAGAAGAAGGCCAACCCCACCACCACCTCCTGTAGGACGAGGAGTATGGGAGAACTGGAGACCACCAAAGCAGAGGGCAGCAGCAGAAGCGGTATCGTCAGGGAGGAGCCAGGTCTTTGTTAAAGCAAGAAGATGAAAAGCGTTGGAGAGGAAAAGATCATGTGTAAAAGAGTTTATTAGAGACAGAATGTGCGTTCCAAAGGGCACAAGAGAAAGGGAGAGAGGAAGGGGAAAGAAGGGGAATATGAATACGATTGGGCAAGTTGTGAGAGGAACTCAGTACAGAATGAGACAAACGTCTAGGAGGGGAAGGAATAGGGGTGAAATCACCAGAAGAGGGAGGTGGAGGAGAGGGAGAAGGAGATCCTCAGAGATCCTTTGTGTTTTCCCCATGCTTTCCTGAATTCCGAACTCTCATCTCCATTGAGAGGCTGTTCCAAACATCTGCTGCCCTTTCTATTAAGAAATATTCCTGACACCCTGTCATTCCAAAGCCTCTTTCAATTCAAAAAGGTATGACTCTCATATATTTATACTTTGGAGGTATCTAAATGTATTTATCATATCTCCCCTTTCCCACCTCTCCTCCAGGATATACCTGTCCCCATATATTTTATGATGAAGACTGTCAACCATTTCAATAGCTGTCCTCTGATCGACTCTATTTGGTTTATATCTTTTTGAAGAAGCAATCTCCAGAACTGTGCACAATACTCCAAATAAGTTCTCATGAGAGACTTCATGTTTGTATTATTATTGTTAAGTACCATTGAGTTGATGTCAATTCCTGGTGACCCTGAGGATGGTGCTTCATGTTGTGACTATCTCCTGGGTTTTCTTGGCAAGGTGCAATTAGAAGTAGGTTACTAGGTCTTTGTTACGTGCAGTAGGCTTACAGCACCTGATATTCCAAAATGGTCTTCTATTCAAGTACTAACCAGGTCCATTCCTGCTTAGCTCTTGCCATTAGTCTCCTATTGCACCCAAGCATCCTTTCTACTTGACATCTTCAGATATAATCACCTCTTGGCCTCACTTTTTTTTTATGCACAGAACTTCACCCACTTTTCTGTACTTCTCCTATGGATTTTTTTTTTCAGTTTTATATTTGTTAAGTTTTGAAAATACATTCAACTCCAAAATTGAATGAAGGAAACATGGTAAAACAAAATTATATCAAAATCCAGATACAATACAACCATACCATAATATATTACCATAATCAGCCCACAACATTTCGTGAGGAAGGCGTCAGGAAAATAATACTTAAAAAGGAAAATAAAGCAAAGCAGTGCAAGACTTACACATCAGCCGTACGGGAAGCTACAATCACAATACTATCCTCCCTAGCCACTAGGAACTCCAGAAGCTGAGCGGGTTCAAAAAACATAAATATCTTCTCTTTATACGAGACACAGCATCTAGCAGGAAATTTTAACAAAAATGTTCCGCCAAGGGAAAGGACCCTAGGCTTCAAACCCAGAAATTCCTTCCTCCTTAGCTGAGTGTTTCTAGCTAAGTCAGGAAAAATACGTACACATGAGCCCATAAACTGCTGACTGAAATTCCTAAAGTACAATCTAAAAATTAAAGCTTTATCTGTCTCAAGGGCCAATGTAATAAGGAGGGTAGAACGGGCTGTAACCAAATCCAGAGAACTCTCTAGGAAACCAGTAAGGTCTCCAGAGATTCCCGGAGGGTTGCTAGCAGCTCCATGAATTTCCCTGCCAGTAGTTAAATATTGAACTCTGGTTAATGGCGGGAGATTCTCCCCAGGGATCTTCAAGACTTCATGGAAATATCTCCGTACCATTTCCAGAGGAAAACACACAGGAGACCTAGGAAAGTTAACCAGTCTTAAATTGTTCTTCCGGACTTGGTTTTCCAGATATTCCAACTTTCTATTGGTCACATTCCGGTCCTTCACATGGACATGGTGTAGCTCACGGAGTTGATCCAGCTCCCCACTCAGCTGTGCCAGTTTCCCCTCCTAATCCTTCTGAACACTTGAGACTTGTTGTAAATCCACTTTTAAAGACTTAATATCAGTACTTACAGATGTAGCAATTTTTTCCAAGGAAGAGTTCATTGTGGTAATGGCCTCCCATAGCACTTCCAATGTTACTTTTGTGGGCTTCACTAAACCGCCTCCTCCAGAATTCACCCTCGGGAACACATCCTCCTGGAGAGGGCTGACCAAAAAACTTGATTCAGCCCCTGGTGCCACTACAACTCCAGGGGTCCCCCGCGGAGCGGTCACATCGGCTGTGGAGCCCTCCAAAGCCTCCTGATTCGGCGTACTAGTCAGCACGCCGGCAAGAAGCTCTCCTCCGCCGTGCACTTCGCTTCCGGGGCAAGGCGGGGGGGCCCGCTGCTCCGGGGACAAACACCCCGGACGTGCTCAGGTCCGATGAAACCACCGGACCTGCCGAAGACGCCACTCGCACACCCCCGCTGCCGAAGCCGCACAATTGGAGCATCTTTTGGCCTGCCGCACTGGAAACCGCTTCCCCCGAGGGTAGGTTCGCTTGTTTCCTCTTCCTTCTGCCCATACCATCCACAGAAGGAATAGAAGCAGACAGCAGATCGCTCTCAACACCGGACCTCTAGGCAGGGGATTCAAACTGCCGCCATCTTAGATCGCCTCCCTCAAGATTGTTACTCCTATGGATTTTTACAGCCCAACTGCATGGCCTGTAATTTTTAACAGCAAGCTTTAATATGTAAGTGCTGTCGAGTCTGTGTCCACTCATGGTGACCCTTTGGATAGTTGTCTTAAACTGTGTTTGGTCTTCAGTTAGTTAACTCATTGTTGATATAGTGGCATCCATAGCTGCTGCTATTATATCGATCCATCTTATTGCTAGTCTTCTTCTTTTGCGTTGACCTTCAATCTTGCCAAGCTTGATGTCTTTCTCTAATGATCGTTCTCTTTGCATGATGTGTCCAAAGTATGAAAGTTGAAGTCTTGTCATCTGAGCTTCTAAAGGAAGCTTAGGTTTGATCTCTTCTAGTATTGACTAGTTTGCTCTTTCAGCAGTCCTTGGTATACACAGTATTCTTTGCCAGCACCATAATTTAAAGATATTGATTTTCTTCCTGTCTATTTTTCACTGTCCAACTTTCACATCCATAAGACGTTATTGAAAATATCATGGCTTGGACGAGTTGAATCTTTGTATGGAGAAAGACATCTCTGTTCTTGAGAATCTTGTCTAGGTCCTTCATAGCCATTCTGCCAAGAGCTATGTGTCATCGTATTTCTTGACTGCTTGTCATTTCTTTATTGATTATTGAACCAAGCAGGTTAAATTGTCTACTATTTGAATTTTTTCTCCATCAATGATAAACTTATTGATTTTGCCAGTTATCAGGATCTTTGTCTTTTTTACAGTAAGGGGCAGGCCCATTTTAAGACTGCGTTCCTTGATCTTGAGAAGCAAATGTTACAGATTATCTTCACTTTCAGCCAGTATTGTAGTATCAATATTCACTAGATGCAGTGTATTTTTCCTAGGAAAAAAAAATGCTGGTACTCATATGCAGGGTTCTTTCATTAATATATGAGGACCATGGGTTAATTTTGTACCACCACATACCTCCTCCAAAAAAAAGCCCTGGCAAGAGCCATATGTGGTGCCTATTTTATAAATGATAATATATGCACCAATGTGCCTTTCTGCAATGACTTCCTGAAAGCTCCCACACCAGGATAAATTAGTGCGTGTACATGTATTCTACAGGAACAAGCAGGCAGTCAGTTCTCACATATGGGTGATGTCTACGCCAATGGAGCCTACATGGAAGCATCTCCCCACCATACATGCGTGGTCTGCTTCCTGCCCAAGGGTGACATCTTGCTTCAGTCTCTTTTTTTTTTTACGTGGAGCCCTCTAGACATCTGTCCAGTTTCCCATGGAAAAAGTATTGTTTGTTTCTCGTTTTATCCGGTACATGTACCGGTTCCTTCCCTGCCCCAAGCCAGCTCGCCTCGGCGTCACTCCTTGGTTTCATTCCCTTTTTTCTTTGTTTTTTCTTGAGGTATTCCTCGACTGGCAATTTGCGCCTTTTTTTGGCTGCAGGCCTCTGACCCATGCCCAGCAGCAGAGCCCCTTTTTCCCTAATGGACTCCAGCGGCTTCAAGAAATGTTGTCGGTGTGGTAAGATGATGTCCCACACTGACCCACATGACTGCTGCCTTGGGCCAGACCACGTCGACTCAGACTGTGAACTCTGCAGGGCCATGATCCCAAAGGCCATCAAGAGCTGTCAGCTGCAGCAGGACAAGTTCTTTCATAAGTCCAACTCTGCCCCAGAGTCTCCGGCAACACCATGCTCCAGGGCCCCTTCCGATACCTCCGTGTTCTATGATGTCTGGACTGTCTCGGAGTCCAGCGGCCGTGGTTCCTCTGAGAAAAAATCTCCGGAGGCAGAACTTAAGAAGTCAAAACCTTCAAAGACTACCTCGGAGGATGGGTCCGGGAAGGTGGGAAAATCCCACTCCAGGCCCTGCAGTCCCCAGCGTGAGCCCAAGGAGTTGGAAAGGGAGCGGTCTTACAAGATCCCCCAGAAAGAGTCATCAGCATCTGGTGACCAGTCTCGGACACCCGAGGCCTTTCATCAAGGACTCCCCCCTCAACAGAACCAACACCGGGCCTGAAATCCTTGGTGCCCACGTCAAAGGCTGCTGAGCCAACTGGCATAGAGACTAGGATGGTGGCCTTGAAGCACAGTATCTCTGCCCTCATGGCCCAGCAGTGGATATTCATGTCCATTTCCTCTGGTTCATCTGCCCCGAAAATGGGACCCTCAACATTGAAGATTTCCCTGGATGTTGAGCCAATCCTCAAGTGTCCCAGCCTCGAGACAGTCATTGGCATCAGACGATGTCCCAGTCCCGTTTCTCGGGGTTTCGGTCCTCTCTGGCGAGTACACGCAGCTCAGACCACAGGTCCTCCAGAGGTCACGGGATTTTAGGCTAGGGCCAAGACTGCAGGGCCTCGGACTCATCCTTCGAGTTGGAGTGGGAGACCAAGGACAAAGAGTCCCCAGACCCATCTCCCCCAGTGTCCCGCTGCCATTCCCTGCCTGAGGATGTCACCACCCTTGACTTTGTGCAGGACATGGCTAAGATGCCTTAGAGACCAAGGCAGGGGAGGATCCTCACAGCAAGGAACGGCAGATCCTCCAGTAAGAGGCCCCTCCAAAAGAGGCCCTCACGGTACCCGTCCCTCTGATCCTCAAGTGCCTCATTCTCCATATGTGGGAGACACCAGTGTCAGTGACCATTGTAAGCATGCAACTGAACTCCATGTTCCGAGTGCACCAAAGCTCTGAGTTCTAGAAGACTCAATTTCCCCACAGCTTGATAATCATTGAGTCTCCCATGTGCAGACTCAAGAGCCAAAAGACACATTCCTCTATGCCAGGCATGTCCAGCTTCGAACAGGTCGTGATCTACTTTTTCCGGCCAAAAGTGCCGTTGATCTACCACCATGAAAATTAAGGGGTATGTTTACTAAACCATCCTAATGTTACCGGCGCTAGTTGCAGCGTTAATGTGAAGAATTCCATATAAGGAAGTGGGAGTTCCAGGATCAAGGCAACAATAGCTGGTTGTCGCGCGATAGAGAGCGCCTTGCTGTCATCGTGCGATAGTGTGCGCGCTGTGGCCCGTTAGCACACGGTAACCATAATTACATAGCAGCGCTGCAAAAATAGCTAAAGAGGTGTAGCACACTGGTTAATACAATGACTGCTGAAACAGCAGTAATGAGTTCGATCCCTCAGTGGGCTCATCTAATAAGGCTGTCCAAGGCAATTCCTTTTCATGCGTGTAACAGACACATCTCAACAATCTGTGCTGCCAACCAAAACACCCTCGTGCCAGTTCAGTAACCTAATGCGCCTTTTAGGGTGCGCACCCTAAGGCACCCTATGAGGCACCATAAGTTGGCACCCTCCAAGGCACCATATAAGGCATCCCATAAGCTTCTGGAAGCTAAAGTGCCGCCAAAGATGCCCAAAGGATGTTAAGGTGACTCATGAAATGGTGGCCAAGCGCAGTAAGGTGCCCCAAGTTGACAAGCATGAAATGTATGGGCCAAACACAGATGTAACCCTAACACTGCACAGAGCACAAAGGAAAGGCAATGAACAAGTGATGGAAGGAAGCAGATGGCGTAGCTGATGGACCTGCCAAATGTGCGTGCAGCGTGGACAAACATATCGGAGGTAGCTGTACCGATGCACAGAGTGATGGTAATGTAAATTGCAACAATGACAGTGTGTGGCAGAGGATGGGAATACGTGTCCACCAGAGCAGGTAGAGGTGGCAGGATAAGTGCAATGACAGGAGGACAGAGTAGTAGCAGTGCCATGCAGAGCAGACACAGGGAGAGGCAAGCATAAAGAGCCGCAATGCAGAAAAGGGTAACAGTGCAGGACATGGGGTAGTAGCCTGCACATTAGGGCAGGACGCCACACAGCTGCCAGACACAGATAGACGGACAGAAGTATGTTTGGCAACTGTGATGAGGGTAGAATGTTCTGGCGCACAGATCTGCACAGATATGACTGTTACAGTAAGGAAAAGTAGTTGTGTAGGACAGGCATAAAAAAAGGAGAACAGAGAAGAATTGAACCCATGACCACCAGCACAAAAGTCAATGCACAAACCAGTAAGCCAGCACCACCAACATAAGTCACACAGCAGGCTGCATACAACAACACTGCAGGGCGCCACACAAAAAGCCTGTTGTGTGCCAGGATAAGGCAACCACAACAGTAACCATGATGCAATGCACATGCAGAAGAGCTGTGTACAGCTCATATCACAGTCTGTAAGTGGGACGAGAGCCACATATAAACATATGCGCACACACACAATGAAATGTTATGCAGTGGAGACAGCATGCAAAAGAAGAAAGAAAATAAACCCAAAGGGCGGCAGGGGATGCTCTGTGGAGTAGGGCAAAATGGGTAACAGAATGGAAAAGGAGAATGTGCAAATTGAACCTTGTCAGACGGCTGCCTAGGGTGAGAACTTACACAATCTTGACGATGCATATATTCATATGATTCTTGCAAGGTATTGTGGGTATTGTAGTTCATTCACTCCCAAACACAGCTGATGACAATAATTTGAGTTGTGAAACCAAGTGGTAAGATCAATAAAATACTTCTTTTATTGATGGGGTTTAATTCACCCAGCACATATATGCTTGATAGCACTATAAATGAGGTTACTTGCTTGCAGTGTTTAAAATGGATAACAAAAAGTCACAAAGTAAACCAGAAAACAACCTTCAGCTTGTCAGGCAATTAGCTAATGTTTTCTTAGCAAATAATTACCAAATACAAAGGCACAACGAAAAGAATAAACTTTGCTGGTTAGGTTAACTTCTGCTTATTTTCCACGCTGATCTCAGCAGTGATTCTCCCTTGCTCACACACACAATCAGGTGCAGCCCTAATTACTATCCATGGACCAGCTGAAAGCCTTTAGCTGGCTGGCTGCTACTGTGTGAGCCCAAATCCTGCTTTAAGAGCTGTTTGCAGTGGAAATAAAGAACAAAGTTAGGTTTCTTTGTGATGGCTGATGTGTTTGCTCATAGAAAACTAGCAATAGCATTTAGATAAAGAACAGTCCATGTAAATAGTTTCATCTGCTGTATTTCCCCCTGCATCAACAATCATAGGGTCAATATCATACATTGGCACAGATGAGTCTTTCATTAAGGCACTATCATGAGAATGCTTATTCCCTTGCTGCCATTCTCTATTATAGATAGGGTCTGGATCAGTGTTCATACCTGAGCCTCTCCTGCTATCATTATTCCTCTCTGTATAGCCTGGCCAATATGTAATCCAATTCTGATGTCCAGCCTTCCAATCTTGATCCCTGGACACTGGATCTTCTCTCACATACCTTCTGGCCTTGGTCTGAAAGTCCCTTCCACATGCAGTCTTCTCTCTTCCAGGTAGCCACTGGTGATTCCTATCTCTGCCACTCCATTCCTCTGGCTGAATCCAGTCCAATGGACTCTGCTGGCCTTTGGAATACCTCCCAGTATGAGTACTGCCTTGGAATCTCCCAGACCTTCCAATGGCCTTTCTTCTCTTCCTTCCAGAGAGTTTCCTTCTCTCTCTATCTGCTTGGCTTGGCTTCTGTTTCTCCAGGTGATACTGGTGCTTGTAGCCGTTGCTGAAGCTCTCCCCTCTGTATCTCTTCCTGAAGCTGTTCTTGAAAACTGGTATCTGAAGAATAAGCTCTATTCTTATTCTTTCCTAATGTGTGCTGCTCCCTAACACAGCGCAGCTGTGTTGAATCAAGCCCTGCCCTTTGAGATGAGTGCTTAGGGATTACCTCATAGCTCTCTTGATTGCACACACATTCTCTCACTTCAGCCCCTCTCATGGCTGCTGGAAACCTGGTGCATTCTGGGACTGGTAGTCTTTTATGTGAAAACTCTGTTTTCTCAATTCTACCAGAACTGACAGGTTGCTTGTTCAGAGTCACATCATCTTTTCTATAGCTCCTACCTGAGCTATGATAAGCTTCCTTATCACAACCTGCAAACCGAGGCTGGCCCAGACCAGCTCAACAACAGCAATACCAATCCCCCAAGCCCACTGGCCACATGGACAGTACAAAGAAAGAGGCATATGTAACAGCTAATATGCGGCAGATAGGCTGCATAGAGGGCACACTGTGGTGTACAGTGAAGAGATGGAAGGGTGTGTGGAGAGGTGACGAAGCTGCAGCCAGTTCATGGTCAGGTTAGGACAACACAAGGAAAAAAGAAAACCATGTGGGAATCAAACCAATGCACGTCTGTAACCACTATCCCAAACAACCACTACAAGCATTCTGCAAATTTGTTCCATCAAAGGGAATGTGTGCATGGAAACCCGTAGCACCCTGTGATGTGGCAGACGGCTGCCACATAGACAGCTGCCACTATACAAGGATGTGAGCATAGGTGGCCCATGTACATCACAAGTAAATGACTAAATACGTGCGTCAGTGTGGTGAAGCAGCAGCAGAGACAAATGTGCATCCAACACATATACTTTATTCTTGAAAATTAGGAGACATATTGTATATACCGCCTGTCATGATATGAAGCCAGTTCATTTACAGTGAACAAATTGAAACCACATTGAGCAGGGCAGCAACCCACATGTCGCATAAGTCACTGGGCCATCTACAGATGAGCAGTACAGATAATATGCAGTAGCTGCATGGTGTGCACTATTCAGTAGCCCCCCACCCCTCACATGCTGCCGCATGCCCCAAATGCCTCTGTCACACATGTGTGCATGTAGCCAGTTAGCGGTAAATGATGATGGCCCAATAAACACCAGTCATGAATTGTCCCCAAAAACATATCTGCCCATCAGTACAGGAGGCGGAAACCTGAGAAAGCATATGTAGAAAAATGTCAGCAAGTGCACACACACATATATATGTCACAGCTGTCACATAATGCTTGATATAGTAAAGAAAGTGCCCCCAATCTCCAACAATACACTGGCCAAATGCAAAATGAGGATATGGTAACGGGTACAAGAGGAACATGATCCCACAGAATAAACAGAGCGCAACCTCACACACATTCAGAGATAGCACTTTGCAGAAGGTCCGCTGCAGTGGGTGGTGTGGATACAGTATTCGCACACATATGGCACAGTACATGGAATGCACTAATGAAGGAAGAAAATGGACACCAACACACTGCCACACTGCCAAGTTACTGGTGCAATGTGAGTGCCGGAATGTCAGGGGATAAATAGGACTGTGCAGACATGTAATGCTATGTTTGTTAATCAATGTAGAGCAGCATGTCTGTACAGTAACCAAACACAATAACTTGTACAGAGAGGTTGAAAGAAAGGTTAAACATGGCCCAGAAACCCACACAGAAGCAACGCTGCCATATGCTCTGGTGTACCAACATATTCAGTCACATGCACATGCACCGTGTACGTTGAACAATGACACAGTGATGCCCCACATGCACTGTAACACCCGTGGTGAGGGCAAACATCAACCAAAGATGTTGGCGTGCACCAAAGTTGTGTGGTGGTAAATACCGTGTCATGTCCAAGTGCAGAGTAGCCCCACAAATACAAGAGGACCTATACAATGTTCCCCCTGTGCTACATGCATGGCAGTATGCTCCTGGTGAACTAAACAGATGAGGATATCCTGCGGTGCAGGTCACACACATGGCCAACACACACTAACACAATGTCACATCAATGTACAACATACAGTGAGTATGTCAGTCCCTGATGCACACGTAGGGGCCAGTACACAGTGTCCATAGTGCAAATAGCGTCTGCAAGCCAACATGTCCCGTTAAGACTGTTTGTCAATCCCTGGGCATGGATAGCCAAGTGTGACATCTCAATCTGCCACATTACTGGAAAGGTCATGTGTGTCTTCTGCGACGAACATGACACCCAGCAAGAGCATGGTAGCAATACTGTGTAGGACAGGCCTGTTATGCTCAAAGTAGCAGTCCAACAATAATGTCCATCATAGGCATGTGGGCCACTCGCAGAGGTCAGCCATCCTATGGCACCATCTCCCGGGGATAGGTTCATGGTTTTGCTGTGTTCTCCGACACGTGGGTGATGGTGCCTGCAGATGCAGTGTAATAGATGTGCAATGTGTGTGCCGTGCCCTGTGTCGGAAGGAGAAACACTGTCATGGTGTGCTGCACAGAACATCAGGTCACAATGAAGGTAGGCAGACATCAATATGTATAGAATGAAACGTCAGACATGCAAACATTACATTATCACAACACAGAACACAGTGCATGTTGGGGAAATGTGGAAATGGAACCACAGACGAGGGTGTCATATGGATATGGTCATGTCCATGCACATGTTACACAGGCGTTCCACAGCTCCACCCCATGTCCATCAGCATTGGTGCATAGAGACCCCACAGGAAAGGTCCATGAAACAAACAGCAAAACACAAACATATAAAGGCTGATGTCAGTCACAAAAGATCCAAAATGCAACCTACCGTGTGTCTGCAGCGAGTGTCTGCTAGGGATTGTCTGAGGCAGGCAAAGGCCACCACACGTCATAGTGAAGACAGAAGATGTCAGCAAAATATGTATAATCACCATGTCCCCATTTCCAGCTGCCATTGACGCATGTCCACATTATGGCGTCATCTGTGGCACAGAAATGCTGATGGACAGTGGTCTGTCAGCACACAAGAGATAGGTCACGTCACAACACAAAACAGATGGGTACAATGTACACAAGCTCAACAGCAGTAGGTTACAGATAGCAGAGTCACCACCCCTCCACACATGTAAAGACACCACCCACCACATGATAATGCAAACTGCTTGCACACTGTATCATGACACAGCCATGCCAAACACACATACACAGTATGATAAGGTGAGCATGCCACTGGTAGCATACAGCCTATCTGTGCGCAATTAGAGATTAGTGGAGATAAAGCTTGGGCAAATGCAATGATACCCTTCGTTTGGCTGATGCTACAATGTCATGGAATGGTGTACGTGTGGCCCACCACCAGAACACCTAGGACCTGTGGACATACACAGCTCTCTTTTATGTGTCCCAGAAACAGTGCTGGATAAGATGAACTGGACAGGAACACATGTGCATGTGTGTATGCCAACATGAACATATGGGGTGTGGGGGTGCACGGCAAAGAGGTGAACAACAACATATGTGCATTGGACAGATAACCTCAGACATGAGCTGTAGCTGATTGTCTCCACAGACCATTTACCTGTATGTCCACCTACCCCAGTCTCCTGCACATTGATTGAAGTACAGACAGCTGCCACTGCACCACAGCACCAGGAAGGTCACAAAGCATATCCTAGGCATGTATCAATACAAGAGAAATGTCAACACACAAAGCACCATCATGTCCTCACCCCTCATGCCCCCTTAGATCCTTTACAGTCTGGCCTTTGTCCTTTTTGTCTCACCACCCTTGAACACTCTGTGGCAATCCAGACTCCGAGCTATGCTTCCGTGTCTGACAATGGTGGCGTCATGTCTCCCCCTGCCTGAAAGTGAACACGCCCATGCCCAGCATCTTATCTCTCCCCCCAAACCCTGCCCCCATATGAAGTGTCAAGTGTCAAGTGAGAAGTACATTGATGAGATGCTTCTTGCAGCAACCAAGCACTCCAGCACAGGTGAAGATGGGTGCCAACAGAATGTCGATGGTTGGACACAAGTCACCAGGGCCTTCAAAATCACCAATCCAACTTCTCCAGCCCTTGAATCGAAGAACCATTATGCAGCCCTGGAAGTGGAGGAGGTGAAAGCATCCCTGGAAAGGGAAGAACCAGAGCTCAAGTACCCCAAAGTTGCAGAATCGGTGACCAGAAGGAAACGAAGGGTAGTGGTGGTTGGAGACTCTCTTCTGAGGGGTACTGAGGCGTCCATCTGCCGACCAGACTTGATGTCCAGAGAGGTATGCTGTCTGCCTGGTGCCAAAATCCAAGATGTTACGGAGAGTTTGTCGAGACTCATTAAGCCCACTGACTATTACCCAATGTTGCTAATCCATGTTGGAACAAATGATACTGCCAGGTATACCTCGGAACGTATTAAAAGTGACTTCATGGCTCTGGGACAGAGGGTGAAGCAGTTAGGTGCATAGGTGGTGTTCTCTTCAATCCTCCCTGTTGAGGGTAAAGGGCAAGGCAGAGAGGCTCGCATCCTGGAGATGAATGCATGGCTGCGTGGATGGTGTCATCGAGAGCGTTTTGGTTTCCTAGACCATGGGATGCTGTTCCAAGGGTTGCAGAGCAGAGATGGCATCCATCTGTCCAAGCAAGGTCAACGCATCTTTGGTAGTAGACTGGCTAATCTACTGAAGAGGGCTTTAAACTAGATTCGTTGGGGATGGGTGAAGAAAGCCCCCAGGTAGGTGATACATTAAATACCTTTATGGAAATGGGTAACAGGGGTAACATATGGAAAGCAGTGTGTATAAATGCCCATAGCATGGGAAATAAGATCCCTGATGTTGAAGCTTTGGTGGGAGTGGCTGACTTGGATTTAGTGGCAGTTACAGAAACATGGTTCACAGAAAACCATGATTGGGATGTAACTATACCTGGCTATACTTTATTCAGAAAGGACAGGGTAGGAAGAAGGGGAGGAGGAGTGGCACTATATGTAAAAAATACTATTAAAGCTTTGGAATTACAGAGCTTAAAGGAGAGAGGAGGCATTGTGGGTTGAACTAGAAAGAGGGAAAGAGAAATCTATTTGCATTGGTGTGATATACAGACCTCCCTCACAAGAGGAAGAGGTGGACAGAGAATTAATGGAATACACCCGAGAATACTGAGGGAACTTGGGGATGTTCTAGCAGCTCCACTGACTGAACTTTTTAATGCCTCGGAGTCGGGAGTGGTGCCAAAGGACTGGAGAGAGGCTTGTGTGGTGCCTTTACACAAAAGCGGAACTACAGGCCGGTTAGTTTAACTTCGGTGGTGAGTAAATTATTGGAAACGCTGCTGAAAGAGAAAATAGTGAGGTTTCTGGAGTCCAGCGGATTACAGGATCCGAGGCAGCATGGATTCACCAGAGGCAGGTCTTGTCAGACAAATCTGATTGATTTCTTTGACTGGGTGACCAGGGAGTTGGACTGAGGGAGAGCCCTAGATGTGGTGTATTTAGATTTCAGTAAAGCCTTTGACACTGTTCCTCACAGGTGACTTATAAACAAACTGAGCACCCTAGGGATGGACCCTAAAGTTACTGCTTGGGTTAGAAATTGGTTGGGTGGGCGGCGACAAAGAGTACAAGTAAATGGAGCTCACTCTGTGGAGAAGGATGGTATCAGTGGTGTACCCCAGGGATCTGTCCTTGGTCCAATTCTTTTTAACATCTTTGTTAGTGATATAGCGGAAGGGCTTTCAGGTAAGGTTTGCCTCTTTGCGGATGATACCAAAATCTGCAATAGAGTAGACACCCAAGAAGATGTAGATAACATGAGGAGGGATCTAGCTAAGCTTGAAGAATGGTCTAGAATTTGGCAGCTGGGATTTAATGTTAAAAAATGTAAGGTCATGCATTTGGGCTGCAGCAATCCAAGGGAGCAATATAGTATAGGGGATGAAGTACTTTTGTCCACTAAAGAAGAGCGGGACCTAGGCGTGGTTGTGTCTGATGATCTTAAAGTAGCTAAACAGGTAGAAAAGGCAACGGCAAAAACTAGAAGGATGCTTGGGTGCATACGGAGAGGAATGGCTAGCAGAAAAAAGGAGGTGATAATGCCTCTCTATGTCTTTGGTGCGACCTCATTTGGAGTATAGTGTGCAATTCTGGAGACTGCTCCTTCAAAAGGATGTGAACAGGATGGAGATGGTGCAGAGGGTGGCTACTAAAATGATTAGTGGTTTTCATTATAAAGCATATTTGGACAGATTGAAGGATCTTAATATGTACACCTTAGAGGAAAGGAGGGATAGAGGTGATATGATTGAGATGTTTAATTACCTCCATGGCATAAATGTTCAGGGAGAGAGCCTCTTTCAATTGAAAGCAAGTTCTGCTACGAGGGGACATGGGATGAGGGTGAAGGGAGATATATTCTGGAGTGATATGCGGAAATATTTCTTTACGGAAAGAGTAGTGGATCCATGGAATAGTCTCCCAGTGGAGGTGGTAGAGATGAGGACAGTAACTGAATTCAAAAAAGCATGGGACAAACACAGAGGATCTCTAAAGGTAAAAAGGGGACTGTTGTAGTTGTTGATATGGAAGGACAGACTAGATAAGCCATGTGGTCTTTTTCTGTCATTATATTTCTATGTTTCTATGTCTGTGTATAGGTTGTCAAACCTTCCTTTAACTTTGGTACACAATGTAGGGGTTGTCCTTGACTCCTCTCTCTCCCTCTCCACATATACCCATCATTGTAGCTAAGACCAGCGGTGTCATTCTAGATAACATTACCAAACTCCCCCCCCCCCCATCCTTCCTGAACATGCAACTGAAACGCTAATGCACCCCTTAGTCACCACCCTTCCTGCTTACTGTAACCTACTCCTCGCTGGTATCCCCTTGAATCATCTCAGTCTGCCGCAATCTAAGCAACACGCCGCTGCATGGGTAATTATCTGCCAGCCTCGTCATGGCCATATGACACGTCCTGTCAGTTCACCTCACTGGCTCCCAATCTGTTTCTGCACCCAGGTCTAGGTACCCCCACTGAGCTAAAATTGCAGTCACTCTGTGTTTAAACAGTACCTTTCCTCTCGTACCTCAACTACTACTAATACTACTACTACTACTACTACTGAGCATGTACAGAAACATGTAACACACAGTCCGTGCTCATCAGTGTATGCTATGTAATCAATCCGCGTATATCACCCATTGTGACATCCCTACGTCTAGGCAACTGGTCCTATCTACGTACTGCGTTCCTACTGTTAACCCCACACCACACTCCGTATACCTTGCTGCACCCTACGGCAGGACCAAACTACCTGTGTCTGTACGCCAGCCAACTTCTCCAACCATCTACCAATCCCGTGTGAAAGGTAACCTACTCACCTACCCCAACTAATCCAAACTCACCTGATCCCCGTCCACCTGCATTTATCCCTACACACACCTCCTGTATTTGTGATTGACTATATTATAAGCTCTGATGGGCAGGGATTGTGTTCCATATGTCTGTGTAGCGCTGCGTATGACTGGTAGTGCTATACAGATTTTCAGTAGTAGTAGTGCATATATCTCAAAATGTAGTTTCCAACATATGCAGTACTTACATGAGAAGAGCTCTGCAATCAGCTGGCGCCTGAATGCCATACCCTCACGTGTGTCATCATGTCCATGTACAGGACGGCACGTAGTATCATCTTCCAGATCCTCAGTAATTTGGACTGGGATATCGTGCCTTAGAGCAATGTTGTGCAGGATGCAACAGGCCAGAATATCTGTGCCACAGTCATGGGTTTGTATTGTAAGGCTCCGCCAGTCCTATCCAGACACCTGAAGCGACTTTTCAAAACGCCAAAGGTGCGCTCGATGACTGAGCAGCTGGAGGCATGGGCCTCATTGTACCTCATCTTTGCACATGTCTGCGGTAGACGCACAGGGGTCAGCAACCAGGGACGACACCCATATCCTGCATCACCTGCAGAAAGCTATTTGGAAAGGAAAAGCAGGAGCTGATCCCCACCCACATGCACACAAGCATGTACATGCAAACTAACAGCACAGACAGGTCTGAGTGAAACATATGACATCACATGCTGACACACAACATCTGTGCGGCAGCGTTTGTAGGTGTGAGACAGGGAACACGGGGGAGGGGTAAGGTGTGCAAATTACATCATCTGTAACCACAAGAAACACATGCCCAAACACCCATAGCCGAAAGGTAGTAGTGCTGGCTGCAAACACATCAGGCACACATATGGCAATGCACCCTGGAGAAGGGTAGTGATGCACACATGTGCAAGCCTGTGAGAGCCATGATACTATCCATACACAGCAGGTGGAACAGGAAGAGGTCCCTGAGTTGCCCAGAAAGGATGGCCGAGACCACACTACGCTGTTGATCTACATGAAGCACACACGTGTGTTGTACTGTGCCAACACAAATCACACAATGTGAAATGGCCATAAATGTCAGAGGTGACTGTGCCACCAACACAAAACACCGTAGCAAAGAAGACGTGGAAGCAAACAACCCCCCCCCCCCCGAACACACACACAGATGACACAAACGCAACTAGTGACACCCTGCAAACACAGACATGTGCGCATACGTGTACTCAGAGGAACACCATGTGCATGTCAGAGATGAAAAACACCCACCCAGCAGTATACAGTCCTCATATTGTCCGGCCTCAAACTGTCCGAATAGTGCTGAGTGATGCAGGATAAAGGAATCATGGGTGGACCCTGCAAACCTAGGGACTACATTCAGAATACGCATATTTGCATCACATACAACCTGAACATTCAGGGAATGGTAGTGTTTGCTGTTGCGGAACACTGCCTCCCTGTCTCTGGGCGGGACCAGGGCAACATGTGTGCAATCAATAGCTCCCATCACGTGTGGTATCCCCGCAACTTCCTCAAAGGCCTGGTTCAGGGTCCCCCACTGTTGCCTAGTGTGAGGAAGTGCAATGTAATTCCCCCCCCTGGCTGACCATGGCCTGCAGTACCTGGTGGAGACAGCGTGAAAAGGTGGGGTGGCTCATGTCACCCACTGCGGCCACAGATGACAAAACTGCCAGAGGGAAAGAAATGCAGGGCAGCCAGGAGCTTGTCCAAACCCGGTATGACATGTGACCGACCAGTCAGGGGCTCGAGGTCAGGTCGTAGATCCTCAAAGAGCTCCCTAATAGCCACTGTGTCCAGACGGTATAGGGAGATGACCTGGTCCTCACGCTTGTCCTGGAGCTGGGCCCTGGGCCTGTAGAGGCGAGGCTGGCGAGGGCGCAGCTCGGCACGCCACCTGCGCTGTGCTGGTACAGCCCTAGTTTGCATTGCCCCCACAGCTGCAGGTCTGATTTGCAGCAGGACTGCACCCATGCCCTTTGCCTCAGCCCCATGGACACCATCTCCCTCGTCAGGCAACCGTGGGTCCTGAACACCCCCCAACGTACATGCAGCCACCACAAAGGCAGCCATCATGGACAACAGAAATATGAGACACAGAGGGTTAGTTCTCGGCTGCCCCTCTCCTCACCTACACCACCTTCCACCTGTCCCTCACCTTCTTCACCACACGCCTTTTCCGCAACTCACCTGCTCCTCACACCCCCTACCGCACCTCCTGCCTGCTCCTCATCTCACCTCCACCTCCCACCTGCTCCTTACCTCACCTGCCCTACTCCACCCCTTGCCTGCTCCTCACCACACCTCCTCTGCCTCTCGCCTACACCTCACCTGACCTTTCTTGCTGCACCCCTCACCTACTGTAAACCTGACCAAATCCTCACCTCGCCTGCTCTGCACCTCAACTACTCAAAACCCTTGGCGTGTACCACATATGCATGCCAATTTATTAATATGTGGCTTGTGCACGGCTTTGCACGTGTTGTGCATGCACAGCAGCACGAGCGCTGTGTCTGCGCGTGTTGTGCATGCGCTGTACATCTATGAGCATGACCCGTGCGCATGTGCTGCGCGGGTCTCTGCACACGTAGACTGCGTATGCGGCGTGCAGGGGTGGCATATGCGCACATGACGAGTCTGTGCGCCGTGTGGTGTGCATATGCATCCCCGCCGTCGTCATGCGTGGAACCCCACATAGCACATGCACACGTGACCCGCTCATACAGCACATTTGCAACACGTGCAGGGCACGCACCGATGTGCATGCATAGTTGGCATGCATGCACAGATGCGCATGCGCAACTCGTGTAAATCCACACCCCCGGCCAAAAATGCATAAATAGGCATGCACACGTGGTACACGCCGAGGGCTTTGTGTAGGCGAGGTGAAGAGCAGGTGAATGCAGGATTTGGTCAGGTTTACAGCAGTTGAGTGTAGCAGGTGAGGTGAGGAGCAGTCTAGAGTGAGTGAGGAGAGGCGAGGAACAGGTGACAGGGAGAGTAGGGGAGGTGAGGAGCAGGCGAGGGCATAGTAGGTGAGGACCAGGAGAGGTGGAGATGTGTGACAGGGAGGGGGAGGACATAGGGAGCAGGGAGATGCAGCGGCAGGACATGACAGGAGGGGATGAGGGAGAAACACCTGGCCAGCGGTCCCCAGAGGCAACAGGGATGGGTGAGTCTGAGGTGGGGGTTGCAGGGCCATCAGGTGTGTCCCAGCCCACCCAGGAGCAGCCTGAGAGGCCACCCAGTGCTAAACGTAGGTGGATCCCAGTGTCAGCTGAGGAAAGGAAGAGGGCAATCTGATTCAGCCAGCAGGAGAACCACATCCTGCTGGCCAGTGTATTAGAGAGATATGATGTGCTGTATTGGCCGGCTGAGCTCCAGAACCACTGTGAGTACACACACACACGTGTGGGGGGAGGTCCAGGAGGCCCTCGCCAGGCCGGGGAGCCACCCAGGGACCTGGACAGCCTACGGAAAAGGTTTAATAACATTAAGCGGCGTGTCTGTGCCCACATGGTTGCGGAGAGGCGACATGCTCTGGGCACTGGTGGGGGTGCTCCCTTTGTCCACAACCTGACACCCCTGGAGCAGCAGCTGGCCGAACGGCTTGGCCCCATCTACCTGCATGGACTGCCTCCAGCACTGGGTACGGCCCATCCACAGACAGGTAGGTCTGAGATATGCAGCACACGTACAGCTACCGACCCAGCACAAAGTGGACACCCCCTCACCACTCCATGTCAGGTCCCCATCTCCAGCCCCAATGACCCCTCTAGTAAATGCACCTACCCCACCCCCAACCCCACCTGGGGTCAGCCCTGATACAGGCACCGCATTGCCACAGACACATTCCCATGACACCCACGCACAGTGCAACCTCATGCACAGCATCGCCCCCCATCCCCCGCAACATTCCTGCCACGCCCCCTAGCCTGCCCATCAGCACCTCCTATGCCACTACCCCTACGCTGCCTCCCACACCAACAATGGGGGTGTCACCCTCCCAGGGGTGTGTGGGGACCACCAGGACCGCTGGGACAAAGGATATGCCTGGGCCCCATCCCCCCAGGGAGGCTTAGCACAGGCGCAGGGGGCACAGACTCCCCATGCGGGCCTGGCAGACAATGCTAAGGGGGTTACTCAGGGGTTGTTATGGGCCGGCACGGTGCCCTGGCTGGACAATGACTCTGCTGCAGACACTGCAGCAGCAGCAGATGGTCTGTTTGTGTGATACACGGTTTCCCCATGGGGTTGGCCAGTATGTTGTCCGGGTGGGTCCCCCTGACACACATGGCACTGTGCTAGTAACAGTTATGCTCTAGGAAGTTCCGCCACAATGTACTACCAGGATATGTGGATACACACCCATATGTTGCAGGCCCCTTATGTGCTAGTCCCACATCTGTTGCATGCGTCACCGTGGGAGGTGCATCACATGTCTGACAGGCCACACTGTGTCTCATCCACAGGCACTCATGAGGCGCTGCTGGCCATTCGGATGAGGTGCGGGGCCTGAGGGTGGAGCAACGGGCCCACACCTGGGCACTGTGGGGCCTACAGACAGAGATGAGACAGCTACTTGGGACGGCCGACACAATGGCAGCGGGGATAGTTCGGGTGACCGCTGCCCTGGAGGCCATGGCTGCTCATAGCCAGCAGCCAGCAGCAGGACCAGAGGCAGCAGCAGCACTGGCACAAAGGGGTGGGCGGGGCCGACATGGGCAGCTACGCAGGTCATGATTGCGGGAAACAGGGCAATATATCTGCATAAATATAAACAGCTTAACTTGTTTATACATCTGTGCATGTGTCCAGTGTTTGTCCCTGTCATTCCATGGGTACCCTGTCCCCCATGTGGCCACCCTGGTCACATGTGCCTTCCCATTTCACAGGGGGGTGGGGGGTGCACTAGCACCAATCACCACACATAGGTTATGCCATGCCCTGTGTGCCATGCACTGTGCCATGTGTGCACAGTTATACGTATGCAGGGGGGTATACCCTACCTCCCCCGTCCACCTGGACTATATGTATGGTGGGTCATATACGTTGTGCGGATTGCCCACTCTCACATCGCACATCCTCCCCATTATTCTATTTACATGTCTGAGCCGTCTCTCTGACTCACACCAAGGTCTACGTGATATAATAGCCAGAGATGCCTGGGAGAGACACAGGACAGGCAAAGGTACCTAGCTACAGTCAGTTGTTTACTGTCCCCCAGCACTTGGTGGGAGCCGCTGCTGCTCCTCCAGACCACCATCCACTTGTCGGATCTTCAGTTACCACCCTGTCCTGCTCATGGACTTGGAAGTCCGTTCTCACCTTCCTGCCTCATACCTACTGCCAGCTATTCCCTTCATCTTCCTCAGATTAGGATGCATCAGATATGTGGCCTGCACATCACAGCCACCATGCATGTATCCATGGCTACTGGACAGCGCAGCACATGGGTACATCACAGGGACACCAGGGGACACATGCCTGCGCATATAGCCACACCTGATGGTGGAAACATTCCGTGTATGTTACCTATGTCTACCACACATACACATGGAGACATGCACACATGTCTCACGCTCACGGCAGCAACCTGTTTGTAAGGGAGATACATGACCATTGTGATGACTTACAAAACATAATACTGGTGTTTATTAGCAGTTTGGCCTATTTACATCTGCCCACATGTGTTGGTCCCGGGTCACAGGACAGCACAGGGCACGTGTGTGATGCAGCACTTTGGGTCTCACACACTCCGGGGCCGGCCATGAGTGGATGGGTGCGGAGATGCGCGGCCCATACCAGACCCGTGCTGCATGCGCATCTCTGCACCCATCTGCTCTATGGTACCTGCCAGACATCGTCTGCTGCGATTATGGTCCCACTGGCGCTGCAGCAATGTACCCATTTCACAGCCAGGTACCGGACGCAGTGGCCACCACACCCATACCATGTTGCCACTGTCTGTGTGGTCAAACTATAAATAACGCCACTCTAACTCTTAAATCACCAACTAACTAGAGTGTCATAAGATAACTGAATTGTGAACCATCAGATTTTATAAGTTTTTGTCTGACTTTTTTGCCTTGAGGGGATACCCCCTCTCGAAGCGTAACTTCCCTTTTATGGTTTATGGTTTATTCATTTGATAAAAACCGCCTTTCTATAATAATCAAGGCGGTGTACAATAATAAAATACATAAAATTTGGCCGAAGCCAGGAAGGAGAAAAGAAATTTACAAATTTATAAAACAGGAAAGAAAGAACGAAGAGAACAGAGACAAGACACAAGAGGCAAACTTACTATACAAGGAAAGGGTGAATTCATACAAAAGGAGAGGGGATCTTGAATGCAAGGAAAAATAGGTGAGTCTTGAGGTTGTGTTTAAAAGTGTCATATTGTGATTCTAGGCGAAGAGAGGAAGGGAGAGAGTTCCAAAGAGCAGGACCATCGAAGTAGAAGGCTGAGAGATGAGTGAGCTGTAAGCGGGCACGAGCAGGGGAAGGGAGGGCAAGGCGATTAAGATGAAAAGAGCGGGGAATGTACCTAGGAGAGTGAAAAGATAAAAGATTAGCCAAGTAAGGAGGGGTACTAGTGTGGAAAACTTTGTGTAGTAAGATTAATAACTTAAATTGGAAATGGAAAGGAACAGGCAACCAGTGAAGATGGAGAAGTAAAGGAGTGACATGATCACGAAGAGAAGAGTGGGTGACAAGACGTGCAGCAGTGTTCTGTGTACGTTGAAGCCGGGATACCTGATATTGGGGAAGACCAAGGAACAGGGAATTGGAAAAGTCAACGCGAGACATTACAAGAGATAAGACCAATGTGGTCAGGGCTGAGGGAGAGAGGAAAGGGCAAACTGAGCGAATTTGTCGAAGAAGAAAGAATGAGGTTTTAGTGATATGGGAAATATGTGTACAGAAGGAAAGGTCCGAGTCAAAGTGAACACCCAAATATCGAAAAGTGGAAACTAGTGGGACCGGAGAACCAGAGAAAGAAGGGGCTAATGAGGAGGAAGGGCCACCGTGAGTGAACCATATAGCAAGAGTTTTAGTAAGATTCAAATAAAGACAATTAGATGTGAGCCAGTTGGCGACAGATGTGAGACAAGAGTTAAGAGGGGAAAGATCGGGAGAGGAAGGAGATGTGTGGTGAAGTAAAAGAATATCGTCAGCATAGAAGAAAGCCGAAATACCCGACTGCTGTATAAGAAGAGCAAGAGGGGCCAAGAAAAGGTTGAAAAGGAGAGGAGCAAGGACAGAACCCTGAGGGACGCCACAGGGAAGGTGCTGTGAGTCCGAGGAAGGGAGAGTAGGTGAAGAAGAGAGAATTGCACAAGAACGGGAAGAAAGAAAAGAGTGGAACCAGTGGTGGACCATACTGCAGAGACCAGCTTCCCGAAGACAGTGAAGAAGAAGAGAGTGATTTACCAATTCAAAAGCCGCAGAGAGATCTAAAGCAACCGCCACCGAGATATCACTGCGATCGTGAGCTGCGTACAGTACATTAGTGAAAGCTAGAAGAACAGTATCAGCACTATGCCCGGGGCGGAACCCAGATTGACGGGGGTGAAGAAAATTAGTAGAATCAAGGTGATGAGAGAGTTGAGCGAAGACAAATTTTTCCAGAAGTTTAGATAAGAAAGGAAGATTAGAAACAGGGCGATAGTTAGAAGGGAGAGAGGGATCTAGGGAAGGATTTTTCAGAATGGGACGAACCAAAGCGTGTTTCCAAGGGCTAGGGAAAATTCCTGTGGATAGGCTGGAATTAAACATAGCTAGAATAGAGGGAAAAGCACCCAGCGAGGGAGTGATGAGCCAGGAAGAAGGAATAGGGTCAAGTGGGCAGGACGTTTTCCTAGAAGAAGAAAGGAGATGGTGAAGTTCAGACGCAGAGATAGGAGAAAAGGCAGCCCAAAAATGAGAGAGTTGAGAAACAGGTGGTGGGGAGGGAACAGGGGGAGGGGAAGTAATAGGGGCAGGACTTGAGGGTAGCTGGTTCCTCAATGAAATGACCTTAGAGACAAAGAAAGAAGCTAATTGAGATGGGGATGGAGAGGATTGAGTAGCAGGAGGGGATGATGAGGCATGTAGAGAGAGGAGAGAGCGAAAAGTAGAATAAAGATGTCGAGTCTGGTTAGAAGCATGTGAGATAGTAGTAGAGAAGTAGTCCCGTTTAGCAGAATGAAGCTGAGCACGGTAGAAAGAGTGGTGGGATTTGAAAGTTGATAAACGGGCAGGGGAAGGGGACTTGCGCCATAGCCGCTCGGCCCTCCGAAGGTGAGAAAGTAGCAGCCGGAGACCGCTGTGGTACCAGGGATGGGAAGGGCGCCGGCGAGATGGGCGGGGACGCAGGGGGGCTAGAAGGTCAAGAGTAGTGGAGAGAGTAGAAGACCAAAGGGTAGCCTGGGAATTAGGGGAAGGGAGTGGAAAGTCAGCAGGTAAAAGCTCGGAGACAGGAGGAAACTTTTGTAGGGTGAGGGGAATAAGAGCCCGAGACAATCTCAATGGAGATGATGATGGGGAGGTGATGGAAGAAGCGGGAGGTAGAGCACCGGAGAAGGAGCAGGATAGTGTGAGGTGAAAATGATCTGTCCAGGGGAGAGATGTGGAAAGAGATGAAAGAGTAAGGGAAGAGGAAGCAGGAGTCAGAAATAAATCAAGGGTGTGACCAGCCTGATGGGTGGGAACAGTAACATGTTGGAGAAGCAATAGATCCTGGAGAAATGAGAGAAAGAAAAGTTCTCTGGAAGAAGGAGCATCCATATGAAGGTTGAAGTCACCGGCAACGATTAGGTGAGGAAAGGCCAGAGAGATATCGGTGATAGTTAGCATGAGGGCGTCCCAAAGGTGGGAACGGAGAGCCGGGGGAGAGTAAACGAGAAGGACGTGAATGGGCGGGGAAGTATGAAGACGAAGTAAAAGAGCTTCAGAGTAGTGCAATGATGGGGAAGAGATCTGGGTGTAAGGAAGAGAGGGATGCAAAATAGCCGCCACGCCACCGCCAGACCGACCAAGACGGGGAACGGAAACAGCCGAAAAGCCAGGGGAAGACAGCATGCAAGAAGAGCATCCTCCCCGTCATGGAGCCAGGTCTCCATGAGAAGAGTGATTCCAGGCGGAGATCTGAAAACTAAGTCCTGAATGAAGAGGGCTTTGTTACAAAGAGAACGGCAATTTAGAAGACCGATAGAAAAAAGAGCAGACGATGTGGTAGAAAGTGCAAGAGAAGGAGGGGGAGGGGGGAGGGAGGAAGAAAAGGGGCAAGAATACAGATTGGCAGTGCACCGAGAGCGCAGATGAAGGGGTTTACAGGGTCGCCTACCCCATATCACTGGGATTGAGGCCATAGGGCAATGAAATGGGAGGGGAAACCAGGGAGAACGAGAAAAAGACGGTGAGGGAAATAGTAAGCCAAGGGAGGGATCAAATGGTAGTACAGATAGAGCATGCAGAGGGCTCAACCCACCGAGAGAGGAAACGAGAAGAGGAAAGAGAAATAGAACTAACCAACGCAATAGAAGAGACGGATCTGCGGCACCGGAGCGGCCCCAAGGAGCGCACCTAAGGAGCACGCCGTGCTCCTTAGGTGCGCTCCCTTGGTGCGCGCCGCAGGCGCTGCTGTTAAATAGTGGTTAGGCAGCGTACCGTCTTGAACGCGGCCGCGAATGCGCGGCCACGGGAGAACCGTAAGGGGAGGACCCCAAACAGCGACAGGAAACTGTTGGCCCTAGTTGGGAGGGCAGTGTCTAAAACAACAAATAACAAACAAAATAAAATAAAGAAGATACCAGCAGAGAGAGAGGGTAATCACAAACCCAGTTTATTCCCATAAACCTCGTATCAGTGAGATGATGCACACAATTTTAGTGCCTCTACACATTTGAAACTTCTAAACTGCCCTATCAATCGACCCGACTTAACTTATTAATACTCATCTGATCGATATCGAAGCTCCAATTTCTTAGGGAAACTTTGTTTGCTCTCCCCAGAATCCCCACAGTCAGAACCGGACACAGTACTGCATTTAGGACCAAACCATTCCTTTCAGGTCCTGTTTCAATGCTTTATACTGCTGCGAAAAATGGCTGCTCAATCTTTACAAAGCACCATTGCCAATTCAGTCAAAAATTCTGACCAACTGAAATACACGCTAGTAGTTTTAAAGAACCTACCCACCAATCCTATAGCAGCAATGTCATATCAAGCTGGCCCAATCCTATTCTAGGTTCAGACCTCTTGGTTCCAGTGATGACAATCGAAAAATCCACGCCTGTTCAAGAACTTGAAGCCGTTGCTCCCTATCTCCCCCTCTCGGTTTTTCAGGAACATAATCCAAAATTCTCCAATGGAAATCGGTGAATGAATGTTGATAATCTATACAATGTTGCACAATTGGGGCCGATGTTACCCCGTTGCGAACCCACGAAGCATGTTCTTGTAAACGTCTTCGTATCATTCGAGTCGTGCGTCCAATGTATAACAAATCACAGGGACATACCAATACATATACCACAAAAGAAGTGGAGCAAGTGGTCCACCATTTAGAAACATGTTTAAAAGCCATATTCGGCACCCTCCATTCCTTTGCCTGTGATAGTCAAAGGACAAAACTCACATTTTTCACAAGAGTAATGTCCCAATTCTATACTCATTGGATTTGCATCTCTACATTTAGAAGACGATGTAATCTCCAGGAACAAGCAGGAATGAGTCTTCACATATGGGGTATGTCGGTACCGACGGAGTCTGCGCGGGAACGCTTCCCAGCGTCCAATCAGAAAGCTTTTGGAAGCATCCCAACACACCTGCGTGCTGCCTTCCCGCCTTCCCAACTGCCTCTCCTCAGTTTTCATTTTTCCGCGGAGCCGGCAGGACATCCTCCTGTCACCGCAGAAAATTCTTCTTTTATTTTTTAGTTTTCTTGTGGTCGCGGCTGCCTTTCCCGACGCCACCGGTACCGCCGGTGTTTCTTTTTTCTTTTCTTGTAAAATTTTTCCTTTTTAAGGAATATTTTTTCTTCCTTAGTGTCTCACGGTTTCTCAGGCCTTCTAGGCCTCTCCATTTTCCTTCATGGAACCGCCAGCCACTTTCCCCAAGAAATGTACAAACTGTGGCGGTACAACTTTATTTTTAGACACTCACAATTGGTGTCTAACCTGCTTGGGTCCTGACCATTTTCCTCCGGAGCCCTCGGGCAATAGTATTGTGAGAAGAAGTTTTCAACATCGAGTTCCCCTCAACATGCAGTCCCCCTCCAACTTCAGGGCACCGACCATATCTTCTACACAGGATCAAGTAACCCAAAAACAGTTTGTTAAGACTAGCCAGTCCTCGAGCGGCAGTTCTCATGCACAGCATAGAGATGCTTATGGCCTTGTCCTCGAGAATCCACTGGCTTCAAAACCCCGGTGGGAGTCGTCTGCCTCCAAAGCCTATGTGGGGTTTCAGGTTGTTCCTGAGGTTCACCCCTCACAGAACATAGCTGAGCCATGCCCGTTGGTGGCATCCGCTTCGAGCGGTACCGATACCCCGGCATCGGCACTGGTGTTGGATGAAACATTTCTCACCAAGGATCGTCGTCTGGCGTCCTCGGTACCTGCGGGACCGGTGGATATGCTCCAGACTGACCTTCCAGTATCAGTACCGGCACCGATACTAGTACCAATGTCGGTACCCTCCAGACGTGCATCGATAGACTCGCTTCCTTCGGTGCTGAGTCTGGAATCGATCTCTAGTCTGGAGGACTGGGTACCGACTCGCCTTGGTACCAACTCCCGTCGGTACCGAAGGCTCGGTTCCGATAATTCGGATCCGCAACTCTCGGTTCCTCCGATACCGTTAGTTACCACCAGCTGGCCTTCATCCACTGGTATCAGATACGGTACCGGAGTCAGTACCGATATCCACATTACCATTGCTGTTGGTGCCTTCCATGCTTCTCTCCTCAGGCTCGCTTCCCTCGATGCCGAGTTTGGAATCGATCCCTAGCATGGGCGATGTGTTACCGACTGTCGCTGGTCCTGACCTGCAGTACCAGCGACCATCCTCTAAGGATCCCATGCTGCACCATTCAGGATCTTCTATTCCTATATACTTGGATAGATCCCTCGGTGCCAACGCTAGTTCTTCAGATCTAGCCTATCCAAAGGAAGTTCCCTCTGGGGATACTTCTTTTTGGACTTTCCTCCTGGATATGGCAAAATCACTTGCCATTCCTATTCCTGGACAGGATCCTACACAAAGGAATACAGAATCCCTCTCTTTTCCTAGCAAAGCAAAGGAAAACATAATGCTTCCTTTGCATCATTTCTTGCAGGATCTCCTTCTACGAATGTGGGAAGCTCCTTTAAAGGTACCCCCACTTTCCAGAGCAACTGATCTTCTATATCAGGTGCCCCCCTCTCCAGGGTTTCAAAAGACTCAACTTCCTCATCATTCCATTGTGGTAGAATCAGCAATGAGGCGGGTGAAGAGTAATAAAAAGCACTCTTCTTGTCCGCCAGGTCGTGAGTCTAAGACACCAGATGCCTTTGGACGTCAAACCTTCCAGACATCCATGCTTTCAGCAAGAATTCTCTCATATATTTTTTATATGGGTCTATCTCTTGAGGAGGTCACAAAGAAATTACATCTTTTGATACCTTTTCTTCAAGAGCCCAAGAGGGCAGACTATTCCTCACTGGTTAGTCATACTCAAAATATCTCTAGGTTTCTTACTCGTGCTTCCCTATTGTTTCTTTTTCCCAATCTAAAAAGAGAAGGAAAAACAATTTTTTTTCCATGCTGCCCTGGTAGTTGCTGCAGATACAGCAATTCCTAGTGGTTAAGCCACTGGTTTTTTGTTCACTACACAACCAGGGCTTCCCCTCCACTAGCAATCCTCCTAGCCTCAGTGCTAAGTCCCAAACAGGTTATCAACCTTGCTTGGGAAACCCTATTATCACAGTCTGGTTGGTTAACTTCTATTCTTCGCCCCCTTGTCCTTGGCAGAATAGCTGCTTACCTGCTGGCTTTCCACAGCCAGTTTTTTTCTTCTAACCAACCTGCAGCATGCTCTCTGCATCTCTACAGAGTAGCTTTGCACTATGGCCCCTTGCTAGAGAGCATTAGTATCTTGCCTAGCAGATAACCCCAGATGATTGGGGGGGGGGGTTCCCCCAGTCATGTTTCATGTCTGGCAGGTATTCCCTACCCTTTCCATCTCATCTTAAATCTCTTTTGAGGCATAAGCCTCAGGCCTTTCATTACGTGAAAGCCTAAAGGAGGGCCAATTCCCTGGCTTGGCCCATATCTCCTTGGATCTTCTCGTCAGAGATAAATTTCTTCAATGACAGCTAGAGGACGCCTAATACCCATCATGCCCTCATCGGCGGATCATAAGAACATAAGATATGCCATACTGGGTCAGACCAAGGTCCATCAAGCCCAGTATTCTGTTTCCAACAGTGGTCAATCTAGGTCATATGTACCTAGCAGTTTCCCCAAGAGACACAAGTTCCACAATGCTTGTACTGGGTCAAGCATTGATATCTTCGGTCACTTCTTAATAATGGTTTATGGACCTTTCCTCCAGGAACTTGTCCAAACCTTTTTTAAACCCAGCTACACTAACAGCCTTTACTACATCCTCCGGTAACAAATTCCAGAGTTTGATTACACGTTGAGTGAAAAAATATTTTCTTTTATTAGTCTTAAATAGTTTACCCTGTAGTTTCATTGCATGTCCCCTAGTCTTTCTATATTCTGATAAGGTAAACAATCGATCTACGTTTACCCGTTCCACTCCGTTCATTAATTTATAGACTTCTATCATATCTCCCCTCAGCCGTCTCTTTTCCAGGTTAAAGAGCCCTAACCTTTTTAGCCTTTCTTCATAGGAGTATCCTTCCATCCCCTTTACCATTTTGGTGGCTCTTCTCTGAACCTTTTCTAAAATCGCTATATCCTTTTTAAGATACGGCGACCAGAATTGCACACAATATTCAAGGTGCGGTCTCACCATGGAACGATATAGAGGCATTATATTATCTTTTGTTTTATTTTCCATTCCTTTCCTTATCACTAGGGTATCTTCTTCCAGAGGCGTCCTCTATCCATTCTCCATACTGCAATTCTGGAGATATCTGTACTTCCTGTCTGCAGACTGAAGTTATCCTCTGCAGTTTTCACGTAGGCCATCCTGGTTGTTCAAGAGCTCAAATTCTGCAAAGAATTCAGTCTTCTTCTTGTCAGAGAGACCTTTCCTCTGACTCTGCCAGTCATAACCAGGAAAACAGGATTCTCTATTTATCTATTCAAGCAGGTATCACCCTACTTGCTGTCAGTTGAATCTTCCTCTCTCCCTATATCCCTAGCGGGGATGGGGTTCTATGAACATCTCTCCATCCATATACCTGGAGACATGTGTCTATATGCCTGTCTATTCATCTAGGTATATATATATATATCTGTGTATGTGTGTATATATATATATAATATATATATACTTATGGGCAGAGACACACAGATAGATATAGATAAGTATATCTATCTCTCTATCTAGATAGATAGATAGATAGATAGATATACTTATCTATATCTATCTGTGAGTCTCTGCCCATACATATCTCTTTATAGATATATGCATATATACCCTATATGTGTATATATTTAAATATATATATATATATATATATATATATATATATAGATAGATATAGATATGAGATATATTTTTAGATAGATCTGTATCCATCTACTTATCTATCTGTCTGTTAGGTTCAGATATCCTTACTTTCCTATATGATCCTGACAGATGGGCACTACCCCATCAATTCTGTGCCAGCATACTTAGGGGGCTACACCTATAACCACTTCCTGTGGTAATTAACAAACTTTTTCCTTACCATAACCTTCAGGTTAGGTACTCCTGAAGCTCTCCATGTACCTTTTTCTTTCCTAATTGACCCCGTTTAGGAAAGACATTGTAGAGCTTCAGTTCCTCTAAAGCTTAGCGCTCCTGAGTCTGTCCTTACTTTCTTATCAGATACAAGGGTCTCCATACCCTTTCTCCCTTACATGGACTGATTCCAACCCCAGTCCAGTTGGGTCAGACTCATTTTTTCTCTTGGTCCTACATTTGTACTGTTTTTGGACCAAAGCAGCTTAAGCTTCCTTTAATAGTACCTTCTGCGTCTCCGCTGAAGCTCTACCTCTTATACTACCCCAGTTTTCCCCTGGGGCTATTTCTCACCCTGAAGGGTTCTAACCTCCACTTGTTTTTATTCTACTTCATTACCTCTACTTCTCAGTGAGGTACCCCTTGAGCACATTCACTGGCTGTTCTATCAGATCCATATGTAGCTCAGTGCACTTGTGGCATGCCAACAAGGGAGGCCCAGATTACAATATTTTACTAATAAATGCCCTCGATACAGGGTCTTCCCCTTTTGAAGCCCTGTTCTAGCCAGCAGTTCCACAGCTGCTTTTCTGTATTCAACTCCTACCCTCCATCCCCAGGATGCCTGAGGTCCTGAGGAATAGCATGGCTCGTTCTAGACTTGCAACATGCTAGGACTCCCTCCGGGCATCTGAGCTTGGGAGTCCCCATATGTGAAGACTCATTCCTGCTTGTTCCTGGAGATAGCACAGTTACTTACCTGTAACAGGTGATCTCTGGGAACAGCAGGAATAAGTCTTCACAACCCACCCACCTCCCCTAGGAGTTGCATTTCTCTATCTCTATCTTTCCCTTCCTTGCTCTCTCTCTCTCTTTGTCTGAGCTTTAAAATTTAACTGAGGGGGGCAGTTGGGAAGGCAGCACGCAGGCGTGTTGGGATGCTTCCAAAAGCTTTCTGATTGGATGCTGGGAAGCGTTCCCGCGCAGACTCCGTCGGTACCGACGTACCCCATATGTGAAGACTTATTCCTGCTGTTCCCAGAGATCACCTGTTACAGGTAAGTAACTGTGCTTTACCTACTATATCTCTAAGGTTCGGGCCCCTAGTCTGTGCAGTCTGTAATTGTTTTTGAAAACATGAATGCAAAGATAATAAATGCCAATGTTTTTTCAAAATTCGTCGCACTTTGACTGTGTGTGACATGTAAGGTAAAATACCAATAATTTTCTCAGTGTGATCTACTTCCTCTGTCTTCCAGTGTGTATCCGAAGCAAAAAGCCACTCTCTATGATTAGACCGTGCTCTCAAATATGCTTGTTTTATAACATTCTCCGGATAACCTCATTGTACCAATCGCTGTGTTAATTCTAGTGCGTGCTGATCATAATCTTTGATAGTGCTACAAATCCGTCGCAGTCTTAAAAAATTGACCGAATGGTAATCCTTTCTTCAGGGCAGCTGGATGAAAACTGGAGAACTCTAACAAAGTATTCTGCTGTACTGCTTTATGTAAAAGCGTAGTTTGTAAAGTAGAGTCCCTTTTATAAACCATAACATCCAGAAACTCCAATTCAGAAAAATGATGGTGCATTGTAAATTTCAAATGAGCCTTTTGAGAATTTAACCACTCCACAAAATTCAACAGACAATGTTCTGTTCCCTTCCATAAAAAGAAGATGTCATCAAGAAATCAAACCCATAATACTTCAGAAAACCATGTTGATTTATATATCTCAGCCATTTCAAATTCTGCTAAATATAAAGTAGCAATGGAGGGGGCTACTGTTGCCCCCATAGCTATACTATGAATTTGGTGGAAAAATTCACCTTCAAATTGAAATAATGTTTTGTTAATACCAATGTCAATAGCTGTTGAAAAAACCCCCTCGGTGTTCTTGATGGTAACGAGATTTCCAATTTCTCTAGGACCATTAGAGCATCCTGTTGTGCAATATTCATATATAATGCCATGCCATCGAGGGATACCAACCAAACATCTTTCAAAAAATCTGTTGATTCCAATTTCTTTAAAAAATGTGTCATATCTTTGATAAAAGAAGTAATCTTTTGAGCACATTGCTGAAGGAAAACCACAATATTGAGACAGAGGCTCCAGGAGTGAACCCCTACATGATACTATAGGTCTGCCTGGGGGTTTTAACATTGATTTGTGGTTCTTCGGTACCATATAAAAATTGGGTGTCAAAGGATGTGTAGGTGTTAAAAACTTGATTTCTCAGTTATCCAGCCTTGGACTAGGGCCATTTACATCAACTCTAATATTTCCATTCTTAAATCATTGGTAGGATCATGTTGTAATTTTTTGTAATAAGTTGTATCCATCAATTGTTCCAGAACCGTCATACGATATTGATCTAGGGATTGAACCACTATTGCTCCTCCCTTATCTGCCCTCCGTATTACAATGTTAGTATTACGCAATTCAGTAAGGGCTTTCCATTCTTCCTTGGTCAAATTGTTCGGATAAGATCTCATATAGTTGATTCTATCCTGTCAAGCTCTTGTAAGACCACTTTTTGATAAGTAAGAATAACCGGATCTACTACTCCTGGAGGAACCCATTTAGATGGTAATCGTACTACTGACCTGTCATCCGTTAATTGATGTATAGCACCAAATGTAATACTTGTAATTTCCTAAAAAATTTATACAGGGCTATCCGCAACTGAAAAGGTTTATAGTGGACTCTCGGAACAAATGAAAGACCCTTATTTAACACTGCTTCCTGGGCCATAGATAAGGGTTGGTCAGAGATATTTATGACAGTGGTTTGGATCGTGTCCTTGTAATTGGCCCTTGTGGCTGATCTGTTTGAAAATCTTGAAACTCTTCCCGGGGCCTCCGACCACAACCTCTTCCTCGGCGGCCCCGGTGAAAAACCTGATCTCCAGGAACAAGCAGGAATAAGTCCTCACATATGGGTACGTCGGTACCGACGGAGCCCGTGCGGGAAAGCTCCCCAGCTTCTTAGAATAGAAGCTTTTGGGACCTCCCACTGCACATGCGCACTGCCTTCCCGCCTTCCTGAACAGCTCTCCTCAGTTTTTTTTTTTCCGCGGAGCCAGCAGGTCGTGTTCCTGTCACCGCTGAAGAAATTGTTATTTTATTTGTTTCTTTAGACCGCGTACCTGCCTTCCCCATACCGATACCGGTATCGCCGGTCTTTTCTTTCTTTCTTTAAAAAATTATAATTCTTTTTTCTTATTTTTTAGCTTTTTGGTCACTTCAGAGAGGCCTCTCGGCCTACTCAATTTCTCCTCATGGAGAAGCCAGCCCCTGGATTTAAGAAGTGTACCAAATGTAATGCTGTTATTTCAGTCACAGACACCCATGAATGGTGTCTGAAATGTTTGGGGCCTGACCATTCCATACCGGACTGCCCATCTTGCTCCCACATGTCTAAACGTGGGCTGCAGAACCGGGCCAACAAATTCCATGTGCTGTTTGCTTCAGAGAATACAGCATCACAGTCATCCAGGTCTTCTTCTCCGGATGGATCTCAGGTAACCAAACCTTCTGTGGGCAAGTCCTCAAAGAGCAAATCTCCTTCAAAGCATCGAGAGGCTCTTAGCTTAGAACTTGAGGACCCTGCCCCAGCCAAACAACCCCGGCGGGAAGTCCAACTTCCAAAAACGCCAATTCAGGGGTCTCAGGTTGATATCGATGCTACGGCCTCGACAGATCACCTGTTAGCCTGCTCTGGGGTACCGGGTCACTCCGGTACCGACATCCAGGCAGCTATGGCGTCCATGGGCGATACTGTACAGTCCATGCAGCAGGCCGTCATGGCTTTCATTAAAGCTGCAACGCCATCGGTTCCGCTTTCAGCGGTTCCGGGCCCGATACCGGTATCGTCCGCCATGCCGGTATCGAGGCCGTCCACCTCTAAACGCAAGTCGGTACCGTATGGGCTTTCGCTCCATACCGGTTCCATACCCGATACGCCCGATATCGATACCGATCGGTACGCGTATCGTGCGTTAGAGGAAAGCACCGATTCCTCTGAGGATTTTCACTCCTCTGATGATTCTGCTGAGTTTTCACTCAACTTACCTGAGGAGCCCTCTTCTCCTAAAAGGAGAATGTCCCCTCCAGAGGATTTGTCCTTCCAGGACTTTGTTTTAGATATGGCTACAGCCCTTTCTATTACCACATCCTCTGAAAAGGAACCCAGATCCAAAAAACTGGATATTTTGGGATACTCAAAGGCCCCTAAGGAGGCAGTTACCCTGCCTATCCATGAAATCCTTCAAGAACAACTGATGGATTTCTGGGAAAATCCTTTGACTTTGTCTCCTTATTCCCGTAGGTTGGACACCATGTATAGGGTCCCTCCTTCTCCTGGTTTCCAAAAGACTCAATTGCCCCACCACTCTATTGTGGTGAAGTCTGCAATGAAGAAGATTAGGAGTACCAAAAGGCACTCTTCCACCCCTCCAGGACGGGAATGTAAGACTTTGGACTCTTTTGGTAGGAAAATTTTCCAGGCTAGTATGCTTATAGCCAGGATTAATTCCTACAGTCTCTATATGGGCATGTTCCTGGAGGAACTTGCCAAAAAGGTGCGGCATTTTGCCCCCTTTATCCCTGAGGATAAAAAGCAGGGATTCCTTTCCCTAGTGAAACAACTCTTAGAGGTTTCTAAGTTCTCTAATAGGGCAGCATATGATTCCTTTGAGGGAGCCAGTAGGGCTTCGGGCATTGCTATTGCAGCCCGACGTCTTGCTTGGCTCCAGGCCTCTGATCTGGAACCTTGGGTTCTAGATGGCTTACGGAATCTGCCCTGTACAGGTGAGAACTTATTTGGGGAAGAGTGGCAAATCAAAGCCACCCAGATGGATGCTGAAAATGCCACCTTGGAAAGACTTTCAAAGTCCACTTCAATTCCTACTAAGAAAAAGTCTTTTAAAAGGCCTTACTATAAGAAGGCCAGAGTTGCTTCAAATACTGGCCAGCAGTCTTCTCAACCTCGCTATACTGCTAAGCGTCAGCAATCCAAACAAGCACGAGCTAAGCCTGCAGCAGCTACTGTAGCTCAGCAGGCTCCAACCCCTCAGGGGTTTTGACTTGCTCCTAGGGAACTTGCCACTTCTGGTTCTAACACAACCAGAACCTCTCACCATACCCGGAAGGTTGGTTCACTTTGCTCCCAGATGGGAACAAATCACAACAGAACAATGGACCCTCTCTATCATTCGAGAGGGTTACAAACTTCATTTCTCCAGCCTTCCTCCCCATCATATGGTGAGACCATTCAATTCTCCCCCATCTCTCCTAACCCTGTTGGGTCAAGAGGTTTCCTCTCTTCTTGCCCAAGGGGCCATAGAAGAGGTTCCTCTTCCTCAACAAGGGTCCGGTTTCTACTCCCCTTATTTTCTCATTCCAAAGAAGACAGGGGGATTCAGACCAATCCTAGATCTGAGAGAATTGAACAAATTTCTCTTCAAGGAGAAATTCAAAATGCTGTCTCTCGGCATTCTCCTTCCTTACCTCCAGGGTCAGGACTGGCTTTGTTCTCTAGACCTACAGGATGCGTATACACATATACTCATCCATCCATCCCACAGAAAGTATCTTCGCTTTCTGTTTCAGGGAAAACATTTCCAATACAGAGTACTCCCCTTCGGTCTAGCCTCTGCTCCAAGAGTATTCACAAAATGCATGGCAGTCGTAGCCGCATTTCTAAGAGGCATGGGAATCTTTGTCTTCCCATATCTGGACGACTGGCTCATCCGAGCTCCAACTCAGTCACAGGCCCAGATTTCCCTGGACCACACAAGGAGCCTTTTGCAGTATCTGGGACTGGTAGTAAACCTTCCCAAGTCCCAACTCATCCCTACTCAATCTCTAGAATTCATAGGGGCCCAGTTGGACACCATCACTGCAAGGGCCTACCTTCCACATGTTCGAGGCCAGCGCCTCCTGAGTTTGGCCTCCCAAGCTCAGTCCAGCACTCACTTGACAGCCAGGGAAATGCTACGCCTACTGGGTCATATGGCCTCCACAGTGCATGTGGTGCCCTATGCTCGTCTTCATATGAGAGCAGCTCAATGGACCCTGGCCACTCAGTGGACTCAGGCGTCAGGAGCGCTCTCAGACCAAATACAAACCTCCGATCGTCTGTTTTGGTCCCTCCACTGGTGGACTTCCACCAAGAATCTGTTGTTGGGGTCTCCATTTCAACCATTGCTACCCCAAGCAACCCTCACAACAGATGCCTCCCAAACAGGGTGGGGAGCCCATCTGCAAACTCTCTCCACTCAGGGCACTTGGTCTCTACAGGAGTCCACCCTTCATATCAATCTTCTGGAACTGCGAGCAATTTACCTTGCCCTCAAGGTCTTCCACTCCCTCCTAGCCAACCTCACTGTCCTAGTTCAGACGGACAATCAGGTGGCCATGTTTTACATAAACAAACAAGGAGGGACGGGCTCTCTGTCGCTTTGCAACGAAGCTCTAAGACTATGGGCCTTCGCCAGAGAGCATCAGATTCACCTGCTAGCAGTGTATCTCCCAGGAGTTCAAAACTCTCGGGCAGACAGGCTCAGTCGAGTTCTGCTGCCACACGAATGGTCCCTACATTTGGACCAAATAAACCGAATCTTTCAGGAATGGGGGACCCCGGACATAGACCTCTTTGCAAGTCCGTGGAATGCCAAACTTCCCCGGTTCTGTTCCAGAACTCCGTGTCAGGGAGCTCAGGCTACAGACGCCTTTCTCCTGAATTGGAATCAGGCATTCCTATATGCCTTTCCACCCATTCCTTTGATTCCCAAGACTCTGTTCAAACTCCAGAGGGATCATGGAACTATGATCCTCATAGCTCCACGCTGGCCACGCCAAGTGTGGTTCCCTCTACTTCTACAGCTCTCCCAGGGATCCTACTTGGATCTGGGAGCTGCGCCAGACCTCCTGTCTCAGGAGGAGGGGACTTTGTGGCACCCAAACCCCAAATCCCTTCACCTCAGTGCTTGGTTACTGAAGGCTTAAGCCTTCAAGACTTTCATCTTTCCCAACCAGTGAAAGATATCCTTTCTGCCTCTAGGAAACCCTCTACCAGGCGTTCCTATGCTTTCAAATGGAAACGTTTTTCCATTTGGTGTGCTCAGCAGGGTCTTGACCCTCTGGCACTTCCTTTGAATTCTCTTCTTGATTATCTCCTGCATCTATCCAATGCAGGCCTCAAGACGAATTCGGTAAGAGTCCATTTAAGTGCTATTGCAGCATCCTTGAAACATATAAATGGACAACCTATCTCCTCTCATCCTCTTGTTGCAAGATTCATGAGAGGCCTGACTCTCACTAAACCTCCCATCAGACCACCCCCGGTCGCATGGGATTTGAATCTAGTGCTCGGTCAACTTATGAAGCCACCTTTTGAGCCAATGTTTTCCACCTCCTTGAAATTTCTTTCCTGGAAGGTCATCTTCCTCATTGCAGTCACTTCGGCTCGCCGCATCAGTGAGCTGCAGGCTTTAGTGGCTAATCCACCTTACACAAGATTTCATCATGATAAGGTGGTCCTTAGGACGAATCCCCACTTTATGCCTAAAGTGGTCTCGCCTTTTCATCTTAATCAAGAGGTATATCTACCTGTCTTTTTTCCAGCTCCTCATGCATCCAATGCAGAGAGGAACCTTCATACTCTGGATTGTAAAAGAGCTCTCGCTTTTTACCTTAATAGGACTCAGCCACATCGAAAGTCTTCTCAACTTTTTGTGGCCTTTGATCCTTCCCATTTGGGACTTCCAGTCTCCAAGCGTACACTTTCCAATTGGATTGCTCAGTGTATTTCTTTTGCTTACCAGAGCAAAAACATTTCTCTGGAAGGCCATGTCACTGCTCACAATGTGAGGGCCATGGCAACTTCTATGGCTCATCTGCACTCTGTTTCCATAGATCAGATCTGTCGAGCCGCTACCTGGGCCTCGGTTCATACCTTCACAGCCCATTACTGTTTGGACAAGGACTCCCGCCGGGATGCCTTGTTTGGCCAGGCTGTCCTCAAGCACCTGTTCCATTCCTAAACAACTCCTGCCCACCTTCCCAGAATGGATGCCTGAGATCCATACGAAGATGGCGAACCTTTACAGGGGATCCCATGCATCTAAGCTAGGGAGTCCCCATATGTGAGGACTTATTCCTGCTTGTTCCTGGAGATAGCACAGTTACTTACCTGTAACAGGTGATCTCTGGGAACAGCAGGAATTAGTCCTCACAACCCACCCACCTCCCCTAGGAGTTGTATCTTTTATCTATCTATCTTCCTGTCCTCTCTCTGTTGACTCAGCTATAAACTCGAAACTGAGGAGAGCTGTTCAGGAAGGCGGGAAGGCAGTGCGCATGTGCAGTGGGAGGTCCCAAAAGCTTCTATTCTAAGAAGCTGGGGAGCTTTCCCGCACGGGCTCCGTCGGTACCGACGTACCCATATGTGAGGACTAATTCCTGCTGTTCCCAGAGATCACCTGTTACAGGTAAGTAACTGTGCTTTCCAGCCTATGAGATTGTGAGTGGCCTCCTCGACCTCTTCGAGATACTCCTAAATCCACAGAACCGTCCCCTTCCGATTCATCAGATGATGTATTAAAAGTCACTATTTTACTTTGCACATTTAATTTTTTTGACCATGTATCAACTTGGTCCAATTCATAGTCCTTTTGATCTCTATTAAAATTTTTAATTTTTATGGACCGTATATAATCTCTAAATTGGTCCCACTGGAGTTTCATATCTTCCCTTTGTGACTGAAACCGGTCCTCTGCTGTACTTAATTTTATACGTTCCTCCAGTTCTGCCACTTCCATCTTAAACTTTTGAACTTCTACATTGGAACGTTGTCCCAGTAAGGCAATCAGATCTAAACTGCATTTATTAAGAATACTGTTCCATTTAGCATAGAATTCTTTGTCATCGGTAAATAATTTTGGAGGTTTTAACACTCTCAAACCTCTCGGACTCATTTTAGACTTCAAATACTGAATCATTGTAGCTTCATGCAATTGTATTCTTATCAATTTTTTATTTAAATTTAATAAATCTTGAAATGACGACAAACTAGACATGGGGTCCGTATCGTCAAAAAGGGCTGGCCAATAATTGAATTTGTTCTTCTAAAAAGGCAAATATAGCTTGATTGGGTTTGAAATTTGGTTCATTTAAAATCTCCCCCGTTTCAGTGGTCATTTTTGTTATTATAAGGATACCCAAACTATAAACTAAATAACACCACTCTAACTCTTAAATCCCCAACTAACTAGAGTGTCATAAGATAACTGAATTGTGAACTATCAGATTTTATAAGTTTTTGTCTGAAGCTTTTGCCTATCAATCAGATGAGTATTAATAAGTTAAGTCGGGTCGATTGATAGGGCAGTTTTAGAAGTTTCAGATGTGTAGAGGCACTAAAATTGTGTGCATCATCTCACTGATAGGAGGTTTATGGGAATAAACCGGGTTTGTGATTAAAAGGGATGTTACGCTTCGAGAGGGGGAATCCCCTCAAGGCAAAAACTTCAGACAAAAACTTATAAAATCTGATAGTTCACAATTCAGTTATCTTATGACTGTCTGTGTGGTGGCATCTATGTGTCCCCTGTCTGTGGCAATGGGTGCCATGGTGACACCCAGACGGGCACCATCACTGCACACATGGGGCATGTGGCAGGGACCCCTGGTACCCTGTGCTATCCTGTGGCCCCTCCCACCCACAGGCCCGCCCTCCCCACCCTCCTTACCCTCCTCCTCCACCACCATCGCCTCCCCAACCCTCTCACCGTCATCCTTGCCCCCTCCCCACCATCCTCACACTCGTCCTCCCCCGCCACCGCCTCACACACACCCCCTCCCCCTCCCATCCCTCCTACCCCATCACATCCTCCGCCCCCTCCAGATCGTCATCTTCGCTTCCATCCCCCTCCATCACTTCCACCGTCTGCGCCATCAAAGGTGGGCTTTGTGGGTCTGCCGCAGGTGTTGCTGGGCCCTCCCCAGCATCTGCATCCTCTGTGGGGGAAACCAGACATTAGCACGGCGTCATGCGTTTGCCACATCACAGAAACATAGCATGTGCTCACACAGGCTGCTGGGCCACTGGGACATGCTGTAGTGCAATGCAGAGGCTGCGACACTCACCATCACAGTGGCCCATCTCCATCTGTTGGAGGCGGTCCATGAATTGTGGCTGGTGCAGCCGCAGCTCACGGCCCTTCTTCCGTAGGTCCTCCACCTGGGGGGAGATGCAATGATTGGAACCATTAGGGACCAGATATGTCTGGTCAAGGCCTTTTGCATAGCACACATGGCTGTGAGCAGAAGGGGGCTGCTGTGGCAGTGGCCAGTGGGTGTGCTACTACTTGCCACCGCTGCCTGCATGTGTGGGTGTGTGTCTGGGCATGCACGGTGTGCCACCTACGTGTCTTGTGTGATGCCTCCCACGCACCCCATTCCGGGTTCCTGCCCTCTCCTTGCATGACATGGCAGCACCATGCCATGTGTGGTGTAGGCATGCTGATCTCCAGGGGATGTGATTCCAGACTCTCTGTGTGGTCATCGGCACACCTGGGTGTTAGCCCGATCTACATATATCAGCAGGAACACATACCATAACAGCAGGATATGTACAAGCCCTCTGTAATCAGGTCTAAAGCCTCCTGGGGATAGGGCAGATCTGTGGAACTGCAACAGGCACGTACCATACCACCAGGGTGTATAATAGACCGCTGTAATCAGGTCTACGGCCTCCTGGGATAGGGTGGAATTAAACACATCAACAGGAACACCTACCGTAACACCAGGATGTATAATAGACTTCTGTAATCAGGTCTACGACCTCTTGGGGATAAGGTAGAATTAAACACATTAACAGGAACAACTACCATAACAACAGGATATATAATAGACCTCTGTAATCAGGTCTGAGGGCTCCTGTGGATATGGCAGACTTGCAAACAACACCATATGCATGTATATGATATGTGATGATTGCTGGATATTGTGTTGCACAACTGCCATTGTGTGACCTGTCACCATACACTTACTTCACGTGGGTAGTTGGCAGATCTATTATAGTGCCTGGTGAGGCGCCCCATGCCCTCTTCACCCTGCCAAGGTCCTGCTGCTTAAATGCTCCAGGGAAAAGGTGCCTCTGCCTTGTGCAGATCAGCTTGCCAAAGACTTTCAGCTCCCTCCGGGTAAAGGCTGGCTTTCTGGAAGGTCTGTCCATTTTTTTCTGATGTGCATAGCTTGATGATGCATGTTGCGCATGCGCCATGGCGTGCACTTACACGCACTACTACAGCACACGTGGCATTGTCATGCCCAGTACATGGCAAACTATCCGTAGCAGCACAATGATATGCGGCGCGAACAGTATTAGCAAGGTGTTGCAGCCATACACATGCTAACTGCAGACAGTGTGCTAGCCCATACTTAGTGCATGTTCCCAGAGGAACTATGTGCACCCAAATGTGGAATATTAGCACCAGCACCAAACAGGTATGTCAGTGATTGGGCCCAAGAAATGGGAACTCTCAAATATCACTTGTGAAAAACACTATATGGCACTATGTGGGAGGCTAGACATGCCATGGTCACTGCTCAGTCAGAGTGAGAGTGACCTCCCAGCATGACTTGCTGTAGCCACCCTGTTGTGCAGATGGCATTCGGCCACTACAATATCCCAGCCATTGCCCTATGCCCTATGCAGATGCATCCTGGATAAACCGCCCTGTAGGGGCCATACCCACAATACCTTGCTCATCATTATGCACATTGGCTGGCTAACACTGGAAACAGTGCAAGCATTGCGGGCTCAATGAGGTGTAGGCAGTCACAAAACACTGGATAAACATACACAGACTGCCACACCTATTTCAGCGTTGTGCAAAGATAGAGGTGGTTGGCAGCCCTGTCCGCAACACCAGTCCTGGGCTTAGTGCAGGCATTGTTACGATACTCAATACTGTTAGGGTCACTCTTCAGGGTGGTAAACACTGTCAGAAACTAAAGAGGGGGCACACTCCACATATATCAGAAAGGTTGCTATGATGGATCTCTATTAGAAACGTGTTTAATTTATGATTTGTTATATGACATTGGTCATAGCTACCTTTTGATGTATATGGCATGTGTTTCCATATTTATGACTGCATTGCTAAGGTATGCAGGTGCTAGTGGTGGGAGCTGCTGCTCCGCGTAGGGCCCAATAGCCTGCCTTTTCATGAGACTTGGGATGGTGGAGCCTGTGGGTGTTGGTGTTTGTGCCCCTGTAGGCCGATGCTCTGGGGCAGAAGTTCCCAAATCCAGTCCTGGTGGTTCAAACAGGATTCAGGTTTCAGGCTGTCCCTAATGAATATGCATGAGGTACATTTGCATACAATGGGGGCAGTGCCTTCAAATGCATCTTATGCATATTTATTAGGGACAGCCTGACAACCTGAATGGTGTTTGGCCCTCCGGGACTGGGGTTGGGAACATCTGCTCTGGGGAGTGCACATTTTTATTGTGTATGTGCTCTGTAGGGTAAAATATAGGGACATGGTCTAAGGGAGCCACAGCTGGGACTTGAACCTGTGATCTTCTGCCCCTGTACAATCTGACTGTGTGCACTGCACCAAACTGTTGCCACAGAGGTAGCTCATTCCCTGCGGATACCATTACTGTTCGTCATACAGACCTTGCCTGTTGGACTGCATACCACCCACCTGAACAGGGCTTGCCCTTGGTCTGCTGTGGGCAGATGCCACTGCTCCCTCCACCACCAGCACCCCTCCGGCACCATGCTGACTGGTTCTGGTGGTGCACAGTCCCAGGCCATCCAGTGTGCCGGTAGGTGGCTGCCTATGGTGTGGGATCTGGGGTAGGGGTGCCTATATAGACATCCATGCTTCCCCTCCGGCACCGCCTGCCAATGTTATGTGGCCTTTGGGGTACCTGCTGGTAATGTCCATTGGGGCACTGTGGGACACTCACTCGTGGACATGTTTGCCCTTTGTCAGTTGCTGTCATGCTGATTTTTCATTTCTACCTTCCTATGTGGCACCTAGACATCTGCCTAGCTCACCCTGTGTCTCAGCTGCCCCACTGCATGTCCCACCTGTGGCTCCCTGTACCCCATTTGCAGTCTCACCATAGTGCCCTTTCGTACTTGGGCACTATGCTGTTGCTGCACATGTAGCATTATTATCACTGTTCTGGATCTCCCTGCCTTTGCTGTACATTGCTGACTGAAACGGTTTCTCTCTCCTGCATTTGTGCCTCTAACGCGAGGTTTTCACTCACGGTAATGTTCTGCCCTACATTTCACAGCGTTAGTGTGCCTGGAGCCTCTCCCCGCTCACTCTCTGCCCATTGACCCCTTCTCTCCGCCCTCTGGAAGGACTTACTCAACCCTCTGTGTGCCTTAATGCCGCTGGAGATGTTATCGCGCGAAACCTCACGCTATCACACGATAACGTTACTTTATCATGCAAAATCATTACGTATCGTGCGATAACGTTACGTATAGCGTGCTAACTGCGCCGCTGCAAAGTTATCGCTGTTTAGTAAATGTACCCCTAAGTTTCAAATTAGTTTCAAATTAAATTTTAACCCAATAAATTTGGAGGATTCTCTCGCCCCTTTTTAATGAACCTTCTGTCATTTACTTGGATGTGATCAGCTGTTAAGCAAATTAAGCAAAAACAAAACAGAGAGACGAAGATCCAGTAAGAACTGCAAGGGGAAATGGAAAGTACATTTTTTTCTTAGTTTTATTGAATAATAACTTTCTTTAACTGTCTTAATAGCTTTCTTTAACTTATATTGAGTAATTTGTGTTAAATTTAGGTCGAGTATTGATCCAGGCTGATCTTGCACAATCTTTAATATTTCGCTCTTGCTCATTAGTGAGACATCTGAGCCTGCATTTCATCCACCAGCTTTTTGAAGTTGGGTGAATATTGCGTGAGGGCCAGTCTCAGGGAATCCTGGAGATGTTCATCTGTCATGTTGGAACGTTGTGTACTCTGTCATTTTCAGATGGGAAAACGCAGATTCACACAAATAAGTTGAACCGAAACAGGAGTGTACAGCTTCACTGCATCTTCTCAAGTTGGGAAATTTGTCTCTAGGCAATAGCTTCCAAAACGATTCTTGCTCAGCATGGGTCTTGAGAAAAATGTCATTTTTAAGGGTTAATAGTTTGTTTCCAAGAGATGGCTTGTTCAATGAGTAATTTTTACTGATAGCAGCTGCAGTTTTTTTAATGTCCACATCTACTTTGAATGGGTATGACAAATACTCCACAACTGTTCCAATTTTTTGGAAGTCACAGAATCTATTTTCGAATTCCTGGATAACAGAACAAATTTCTGTCACATACTTCTCGTTCTGAAAAACAAAATTTGGATATTGTCCCAGATGGTCCTGCGTATTAGGAAAATGATCAAATGTGGTGTTTGCAAGGTCAGTCATCATTAGTTCAAGTTTGCTCTTGTAGGATGAAACTGTACTCGTCATCTTGCCAATGCATTTGTTTTTACCTTGTAGTTCAAGGTTCATATCACTTAGTTCGCCTGTAAAGTCAGCGAGAAATGCCAGATCACATAACCACTCCTCATCTTCCGCTTGGTCATCTCCCCTCTCCTTCAAAAAAGCAGCAGGAGTCCCTCTTCAGAATGTCAGATTCATCATCCTCGGCTCCAGCATTGGCAACTCCGTCGTGGAATCCCACCGAGGCGTCAACTATGCAGGACACCTGTGCAAATTCGGAACTGATGGGCTGGGGCAATGAGCAAAGACTCTCCATCGATATCTGACCGGAATTGAGGAAGGACCTGACACCAATTCTGTTGATATCAAAGGGGGCACCCGAGTACCGGGACAAGCCCCAGGTGCATCAACATCACAGCCCTTCCCAGAATGAGGTGGACAACGTGTGCCAGGATTGGCCCTCCAAGCTTCACAGGTGCAAGGAATCAACTCCCAGATGGGAGGAATCAACCCCCATAGCCCTGGAGGGAAGCCAGATATCTCCCAATGAACCTGTCATCGTGGAGTCCCCATCGGAGGTATTGGCGCTGGTGGTCAAAGTCACAATCCCGGCCTTGATCCCTTCCAAGGCAGTGCTGCTAGAGGAATGCTTGAGTGCTCTTGAGGCTCATATGGTGGCTGTCTTAGCCTTGCAGCATGCAGACTCTTTTATGGCTTCAGTGTTGTCATCGCATTCTATCCAGTTTATCCTAGAGACCCATGGGCTGCCAATGGAGGCAGGTGCATGGAGCAGGAGATCATAATTGACGCTGGTTCTGACAGCAATCCCTCTGTCGAACGTATCGGGATCTGATGTCCTGGGGCACCTGCTCCTGCTCGGTGCACCATGGGTCCCACTGCCGCCTGCTCTTTCCGCATGACCAGAGTAGGCAGTGGGAGGAGATCTGATGCTACTTCGATTTCCTCTGATTCAGAGTCCAAGAGCTGGAAAACCGAGGAGGACTCTGCGATTTTGAAAAGGTCCCCAGACCTTCCCTCTGATCCATCCCCTAGGTATGAGCAGCGTAAATCACCCCTGGAGGACATGTGCTTCCAGGGCTTCATGCGTGATTTGGCCAAGACCATACTCTTTTCTTTAGAAGCGGAAGATAAGCTGGGTTGGGGGGGGGTTCTGCTTTACTCTTATCCCCTGATCCTGCTTGTGGCAAAAACTCTGCTGAAAATTCAGGCCAACAGGGGCACCATGATCCTCATTGCCCCATACTGGCATTGGCAGCCATGGTTCACCCTGCTGCCTCATCTTTCTTGGAGGGAGCCTCTCCAGTTGGTCTCTGTCCTGACCTCATCTCCCAGGACGCATCACAATTTCCGCTCTTTGGCCCTCACAGCCTGGATACTGAGCGGGTTGTCCTTTCAGAGCTCAGTTTGCCCGAGAATGACACGAAAGCCCTCCTAGCATCAGACAAGGACTTGACGTTCTGTGCTTACACAATCAAGTGACAGCGGTTCGCCTCCTGGTGCACAAATAGAGCGCTAGATCATTTCTCTTGTGCTATGGAGCAGTTGCTGGAGTACCTCCTGCATCTATCAGACTCGGGCCTAAAATCATACTCCGTCCGAGTTCTCCTCAGTATGATTGGGGCCTACCATTGCAGCTCGGGGGAAGGCCTATAGCTCATCCTCTGGTGGCTCATTTTATGCAGGGCATGCTTCTCTCAAAACCTTCTCTCAAGCCCCTTACAATAGCTTGGGATCTCAACATGGTCCTTGCTCAACTGAATTGGGCTCCCTTTGAGCCGCTTGACTCTTGCACGCTGAAGTACTTGACCTGGAATGTCCTGTTTCTAGTGACAGTAATATCAGCAATCTGTGTCGGTGAGCTCCAGAATTGGATGGTCTTGTGAACGCACCTGCATTTTTTGCCAAAGGTGGTCTCCACATTCCATCTCAACCAGTTGAATGTTTTGCCAACATTCCTCCTGAGGCTGCATGCCAACTAGAGTGAGGCAGCATTGCACATGGTCAACTTTAAGTGTGCCTTGGCCTTCTACATTAAGCATACTAAGGCTCATTGGCAGACCACCCAGCTGTTCATCTCCTTTGACCCCAGTAAATTGGGTGCTGCTATTTCCAAGCACACACTATCCCTGTGACTTGCTGTTTGCATTGTCTTGGCATATTTCCAGGTAGGGGCCTTGATGGTCATGTCACAGATCAGTGTCCGATCTATGGCCACGTCAGTTGGAAATCTGCAAGGCTGCTACATGTTTTTCACTTCACACATTCCTATCTGGATGGGACAGAATCTTTGGCCAGGCTGTTCTCTGGCACCTCTTCGGATCTTAGGTCCAGATCATGTCCACTGGCCCTTCTGTCCATCTAGTCTGCCTGCAGATGTTATGTGTGATGATACACTGAGTATGCTGAATCTGTGAGGCCCCTAGAGGTCACTATTCTTCCTGTTCTCCAGTTGTTGCCCCTGTTGGGCTTTGGCCTCTTCGATTTTCGATAGCCTGTAGCTTGGGAGTCCTTACGAGAGATCTTAATTCCTGCTTGTCTAAGGAGAAAGTGTAGTTACTCACCTGTAGCAGGTGTTCTCCATGGACAGCAGCTGCTACAGATGAGTAACTATGCTTTTTGTAATATACATTGTAAGTGCCAATACCTTCAACTCTCTATCCTGAGAACACCTACACCTATATCATATAAATGTATGTGCTGTATTTTCTGAGCTCCTCCTTTTATGGGTATATATGCTGGAATGATTTCATAAGTACATCTTTGAATGTATAAAATGCTGCTTTACATACTCACATTGTTATAAAATTATCCCCACAGTGATTACCTGAGGTTTGACAGACAGATCCAGTTGTTAGTTTAAGTTGTGGAATGTGTGGCTGAAAGATATGATCATGGTGTTTAGCACAGTTAGGTTTAAAACAGGTCTTAATGATTTTGTTTGTATTTAGGAGACAGGCCAAAATCTTATGAGCCAGTGGCTGTGACTTCCTCGTACTCCTCCCCCCCCCCACACCTTTTTCCATTGAAGTTCAGGAGCTGGGGTGGGGGGAGGGGGGGCGGTGAATCTCCTTTGAGAAGGTTTACCACAGCTCCTTTAGGGCCTGATTTGATAAGGTTGTTTTCCCAATCTTTGGCCAAAGAGGGGAAAAAAGCTTAGTAAATCAGGGTGACCGTGGGTGATCATTCTGCCTGAAGAGCTGAATGTTGCAAGCTAAGTACTTTTGAGCAATTGTTTGTGGCCATTTGTTGCCCCCTCCAGTTAAGTTTGCTGTTTTCTGTTGCAGGAGAATTGGTACCGTTGAATGGTGCTGAAGTGATGGTGTTCACTCTTTTTCGTGGAAACGCTTTATTTTGATGCAGTTTACTTATTTTATTGAAATATAATTGATAAAGATTTGGTCTCCAAATTTAATAAGAAAAATTATATCGGAGAGTTGTTCTGGCTGGTAATGGTGAACAAATGTATCTCCTTCGGGCAGGTTTCTGCTGTATAGAGGGAATATGATTGAACTACTGAGGCCTTTTCTCTCCATTTAAAAAGATTTTTTTAAAAATTTGAAAAAGTTAGTCATATATTTTGAATTAAGGTGGCTGTTCAGGCAGACCGATGAAGTTGCTTAATGTTTAAGAGTATTAGGTTTGACCTTGATCATTTACTTTAGTTGATTGTTAGAATTATAATTTATGTGTATGTGACCCAGGGTTTTTTTGGTTGGTGGGTTTAAGCACTACTGGGGTGGGATTTGTTTTGTTTTTATGTATGCGCAAAACTAATCTATTTGGAGAAACTGCACTGAGGTCTAGTTTGGCAACAAGGATATTCACCTCCTGAAACAGCAGTTGTTTGTGGTGTGGGTTTCCTATATGCCTGACATAGGGACTGAATCTAGATGCCCTGGACCCCAGTTAGCAGTAGATATGCATGAAAGTGGGTGCCAGCCATAAATATTCTATTTACTTAATTGTCCTGCTAAACCAGTCCAGACAAGCAGGTTGTGTTCCCCTACCAGTGGATTGGTGGAGACAAAGAACCAATGAAAAGCCCAGGTTTCAAGTACATCACTCCCATGCCTCCATCCACCTCAGCCACCAGAGGTCTCTTCGGTGTTTCTTTGTCTCCAACAGATGGTGGATGGATTTTCTACACTCTGAAGAAAATCTGAATAATTGAGAAGAAAAGATTTATATACACACTGTGAACGACCACCTTGAGAGTGACTCTCTCACTTGAGTGTGACGTGGGAGGCTCCACTAGACTGTGATCTTTTCGGCAGCCTTAGATGGAGGGAAAATTGGTTCAGCTCCATGCTCTTATTCTTTTATGGGCCTGTTGAGAAGCCAGAAAATTGGAAGGATCTGGAAGCATTCAGCAGCCTCACACAACCTCGGTGCCCCTCCCTCCTCATCTGTCCCCCCTGCTCTCCCGAAGATTGCAGAGGCTCTCAGGGGTTCTGCCTGCCAGCCACCTTAAACACAGTACCTGAAAAGTCAGAGAAACAATTTTAGGGGAGTAGAGATGAGTCCAGCATGGATTCTCTGCCTGGGACTCTCAGGGGGTATGTACCAAGGCTTTACCTCATCGTTGTCCTTGGGGGCTACCAAGTCCGTCTGTCTAGTGCGCAATTTGGGGTGGACTGCTGGTGACAGTTGGTGCAGTGTTGAAGTTTCCTGCCGTTTTCTGCATGCGTTAGTAGCATTTTTACTTTTGTGCACCTGACAGTTGCACAGTCCATGCATGTGTTCCTACACTAGCACCTGTAATGCATGTTGCTGTAATAGCGCTGCTAATGCATGCCTTACGGGCCGCTGCAGCCTTAGCGTGCATTGTTAGGATACTTGCTTTAACTCTGTCTTCTTCCAGGAAATATTGTTCATCTCTGGCTTCTAGACACTGCTCTTCTTGCATAACAGATTCTGAGTTGTCCCTGGAGAGATTGCTCTCCCTCTCTATGCCAAGGGATGAGGTTAGTCTGACCTTGCCAGCCTTAGGACTTAGGAAGTGGCGGATGGCACTGAAGGTAAGAAATAACCAACCAGCCGAAAGTTCCGGTAACCATGCTGTGTGCCGCTCCCCGACCTCTAAGGAGGTCATTTCCACGAGGAGAGCTTCCGGAGTCTGGATTGTCCTTCCCGTAATTCTTTTTATTTTTACAACAGGCCTGATCATTCTGGCATGGAAATTCAGATCCTGCGGCCTCTGGGTTTCCTGCGTACAGTCTCATGAAGGGCAGGCTGTGTGTGGAAGCCCTGTTTGATTACCTATGGCTAAGCATCCCTGTAAAAGGGCATTCCCCTGGAGATTGGGATCAACTGGGATCTGTCCAAGATTTGGACTGTGACTTCCATTCAGATGTCTGATGGATATTGTGGTAGTGTGGCATATGGTGGGAAGAGGTTTTCTTTACAACACAGGCCAGACAGCAGTTCAGGGAAAACAAGAGATGCTTTGCTTCTGTCCCAGCTTGTTAAACCTCCACAGGTTGGTTCTCCCAGCCCTTCTTCCAGCCCCGGTTAAAGTTCTTACCTCAGAACCCCTTTGAATTGCTTACCTTGGAAGAATGTCTGGCTCCATGGGCCCCTCTCCCTCCTGCAGCCTGCTGGGTTCTTAATCTCTCCCTATGAGCCAAACTCTCCCAGCCCTGAACTCTGGGCTGCAGACTCTCTTAGAGGGGACTGTAGATAATCCCTTTGGAGAGGGCTGTAACTTTCAATATACCCCTTTACAGGGATGAAGAAATACTCTTGCCTTCAGAGGATTGTGAGGAAGCTGATGTTATCCACCTGTTCCAGGTGGAGGAACTGGAGGCATTGATTCTCAGGTTCTTATCCACCTTGAACTTGGCAGGTGCTCCAGGCACAGAGCAGGAACTGAAGATGCATCCATTCCTGCAAAGGATGCAGAAATCCACTTCTGTCTTCCCATTCTTGGGATTGCTCAAGGGCCTGTTCTGGTTGGAGTGGGATTTCTATGACTCCCCACTTAAAGGGCTAAGGGTGTAAAAAAATGCATGCTCTTCCGGAGAAGGAGTGCGTTGTGAGATTTGATATTTCCAAAGTGGATATGCAGTTCACGGCGGTTACCAGGTGGACCAGCATTCCTGTGGAAGGTGGATTGGCTTTAAAGGATACACTGGACTGAAATGTGGATTTGTGTTGAAGAACCAGTTCACCATGGCTGCTTCTATTCTTCAGTTGGCAGTATGTGCAGGCCTGAAGTCTTGAGCCCTGCTCCAGTGGATTCAGTCTGTTCCACCGGATGATTCTACCCCTCTTAAGGAGTTGGCTACAGCCTTCCCTTCTGATGCTATCTACGGCCTGGTGCATCTAGTGGCCAAGGATTGTGCCCTGTTGATGTAAGATGGCATTGACGTGGCTCTGATATAGGGCAGCAAACTCATTTTCCAAAGCCTGGTTGCCCATCTGACCTTAGATGGACACTTCTGTTCGGTCCAATTTGGAGAAACAGATTAAGGATCTGGGAGAGATGAAATCATTCTGCCTTCTGGAGGACAGGTCCAAGAGGCCTTTGAAGTGGGCAGGAGCCCCTTTTCTGTCAGTCCTCCCACTTCTCGTGAACATTGGTCGGACTCCCAGGGGTCTCAGACTTCCATTGCTACTGGCCTGGAAAGACTTTCTTAAGAACATAAGAATATAAGAAATGCCTTACTGGGTCAGACTAAGGTCCATCAAGTCCAGTAATCTGTTTCTAACAGTGGCCAATCCAAGCCACAAATACCTGGCAGGTTCCAAAAGAGGCACACGGGTTCCACAATGCTTGTCCAGGTGCAAGCAGTGGATTTCCCACTTGGTTGCATTGTAGCCTCATTGGGTGTCTTCTAGTCTTTGTATTTTTTGATGGCGTAAACAACCGATCTACATTTAACAGTTCCACTCCTTCATTAATTTATGGACTTCTATCATGCCCCGCCTCAGCCATCTCTTTTCCAAGTTGAGGAGCCCCAAACTTTTAAGCCTCTCCTTCCATTCCCTTTAACATTTTTGTCACTCCTTGTACCTTTTCTAAATCGGCTATATCCTTTTTTTAAGATATGGTGACCAGCATTGCACACAGTATTCAAGGTGCGGTTACAGCATGAAATGATACAGAGACATTATAAATCCTTTGTTTTATTCTCCATTCCTTTCCTTATGATTCCTAGCATTCTGTTTGCTTTCTTGGCCGTCGCTGCACACTGGGCGGAGGGTTTTAACATGTCCACAATGACGCATAAATCTTTTTCCTGGGTGGTGGTTTCTAAGATGGTACCTTGCATCATTTGGGTTGTTTTATCTTGGATGTAGAACTCTGTACTTGTCTACATTAAATTTCATTTGCCATTTTGGACATCCAGTCTTCCAATTTTTCAAGGTTCTCTTGCAATTTTTCACAATTCTCTTGCGTTTTAACAACTATGAATAATTTTGTATCATCCGCATATTTGATCACCCCACTCGTTATTCCTATTTGCAGATCATTTATGAATATGTTAAAAAGCAGTAGACCCAGCATAGATCCCTGGGATACTCCACTATTCACCTTTCTCCATTGAGAAAATTTGCCATTTAGCCCTATTCTCTGCTTTCTATCTTTTAACCATTTTCTGATCCACAATACTACACTGCCTCTAATCCCATGACTTTTTAATTTTACCATGTCTTTCATGAGGGATCTTGTCAAAGGTTTTCTGAAAATACAGATAAACTACATCAACCATCAAGCATTATTTGTTTCTAGAAATCAAAAATTTACCCCTCCAACAGAAATAAAAATTGAAAACATAAGCATCCCTATAAAAGATGAAATAAGATACCTTGGCGTTATCATAGACAGAACGTTAAGTCTAACAACACACATCAGGAATACAACAAACACAATATATAATAAATTAAGATATCTTAAAAGTCTAAAACCATTATTATCAAATCTGGACTTCAGATCAGTTCTTCAAGCCCTGATCCTGCCTCACTTAGATTTTAGTAACATAATTCTTCAAGGTATTCCAAAACATGCTTTACACCAACTAAAAGTAGCACAACATGTTGCTGCAAGAATGCTTATAAATGCAGGTCCAACTGAACACATAACCCCTATACTGTACAAACTTCACTGGTTACCTATACAAAGTAGGATAAAATATAAAGTTATCATAACTTTCAAACTGATAAGAGATATAGCCCCATCATATCTAACTGATCTACTGACAATTCATTCAAGGACCAGAACAGTGAGACAAAGGAACCTGAACACACTACTTGTTCCAAACAACTTTTCAAAACTCAATACAACTACAACAAATAGGGCATTCAGCTTCAATGCTCCTTTAATATGGAACGCTCTGCCGGATAAACTCAGAGATATCACAGATCTTTCAGCATTTCGAAAAGATCTTAAAACTCACCTATTTATAGAGTACTTTGGAGACTCATTCCCAATAAATGAAATATTTCCCACTTAAACTCATGTATACTCATATTCATTAATTCACAACTTACTTTTTCCTTTTTCTTACTCTATCTTACAATACCCAATTCTCCACATTATCACATTTACTCTTTACACTAATAATTCTAGTGAACTACAATACATTTTTCCTTGCTCAGATAAGATAAAATTTTTGAAATTTGTAAATATTTAAATCTGTATATATATGTTTAAACTATCTATATACCTAATCAGCATTTACTCAGCATTGTAACCCTCAAATTACCATTTTTATTATATACAATTTAATGTTCACTGTAATTTCAATTGTTTGAATAAGTTTCAATGTAATGTTCAAGTTTTGTTCTATGTAAACCGCTTTGATTTTTCTGAAAGGCGGTATATAAAACCGTTCAATAAAATAAAATAAATAAATCTCACCTTTGTCTGTTTGTTCATGTCTTCAAAAAAAGATAACAGATTAAGATAAGAATTATCTTAGCTAAATCCATGTTGACTTTCTCCCATTAAACCATAGCTATCTACATGTTCAGTAATTTGATTCTTTATAATGGTATCTACCAGTTTGACCGGTACTGATTTCAAGCTCACCGGTCTATAATTTCCTGGATCACCCCAGGAACCCTTTTTAAAATTGGAGTTACATTGGCCACTCTCCATTCCTCAGATACTACTGATGATTTTAACTATAGTTCCTTATCGTCACTCCAGTCCAGTCCCTTTACTTCTGGGTTGCGTAACCCTTCCAGCAGCTTGGAGGCTGAGTCAAACCCTTTTGAGGCTGGATGGGTATAAATACCCCTGGCACCACCCCTAAACCCCAGTAATCTCAGCCTCCAAGCAGCTGGAGGGTTCCGTAAGCCAAGGGCTTACTGGAGTCTCCCTTTAGTCTTTTTCATTTAAGTTCTATTATTTGTTTAATGATTTGTACCTGATTTATTTCTTTAATTTCTAAGTTACTTATTTTGGTAGTGCTCCTTTAAATTTTGTTCTGCTCCTTCCTCCCCCCCCCTCACTCCCTCCTCCGGCGGTAGAGCTCGGCTTGCAAGGCCTCCTTACCGGTGGGAGAGGTGCTAGCGCACCGAAGAGGTTTGCCAACGGCAGGAGGTGAACCGCGGGTTTCTTGAGCTCCTCCGGCTCCCCGCCCTCGGCAACGGACCCGTCCGCCTCGCGCCGAAGCCCTTAGGCGGCTGAGCGCTTGAGGTCTCAAAACGCCGTCCCTCCTCCCTCCCGGCTTGGCAAAGCAGCCCAGGAGTGGTCGGAGGTTGCAGTCGGCTGTAGTTTTTTTCACCCTTCAATTGATTGCGGGGTCAGCGGTGCGAGCCGACTCCCGGGTCCCGGCCTGCTCTCCATGTGGCTGAGGCCCAGCCACGTGTAATACCCCGGAGAGCATTTCCTACTGTCCCGGAGTTCAGCGCGGATAGTAGAAGGCTACAAAACGCAAGTACAAGGTTTTTTTTTTTTGCTCCTATATGGATATATATTTATGCTTGGAGCGGCTATCCATTTAATTTAATTTAATCTAAGTTACGTTTAGGATTTCTTCGGGGAGTGTGGGGGGAATAAGTTTGGGCCCTGTTTCAGGCCACAGCTACAACACAGGAGGAAGCTTAGGGGGGGATCCCTATTAATTTTTGTCCCCTTTTATTTAATTTGTTTGCTTTATTTTGTTCAGTGCCTGTATTGGCAAAGTTTTTAACTCAGCAATGTCCAAGCTGCGGTGCCCGTCTTGTGGTGTCCGCAGGGGCACCGCCTCAGAGACAGGGATCTGCAGGGGTTGCGCTGCAGAAGCTGCCTCTGTGGAACAAGGCATCCAATTGTCCACTCCTCAATCTAATGAGGATTCAGTGGAGCATCGAGAAGAAGGGGAGACCTGCATCCCTCCGGCCGCGGCCTCTGAGTTCCCCACTCCATCCCTGCTCCCCCTCCCTTCTGTCCTTGAGGAAGAGGGACCCAGTGATCTGTTCTCTCCAGAATTCGTCCTCCTGCTGCACAAAGCATACTGCATGCGCAAGCAGGGGCTGGGGGCAGGAGTCCAGAGCTCAGGGAAAGAGGCCTTGGTGGTGAACCCAGGGAAGCCCATTCCCCAGGAGTCCGGCATCCCATCTAAGCGCGCGAGGCTAGCGAACGAAGAGCCGCCCGCTTCTCCTCCTCATGACACGCAGGAGGAGGAGGAGCTCTCCGATAAGGAGATAGGGGATGAGGAGGAGGAACTTGAGGAAGGAGAGATTCCGGAGGAAGATCAATCCCGCATAGTGCGAGTCTTCCGTCGGGAGGAACTCCCGGGCCTAATCATTGAGTCCCTGAAGGTCCTCAAAGTGACTTCGGACACTCCAGCAGAGGAGGAAGTGCTGGAGGATCCCCTGATCCAAGCGGTCAGAAGGTCCCAAAAAGTATTTCCTATTCACAGGGTCGTCCGCCAGATGATTCAGGAAGAGTGGGACCATCCTGAATCCTCCCTGAGGGGTGTGCGGTCTATGACACGCCTTTATCCAGTACCGGAATCGTACAGAGAATTGCTGAAGTCTCCCAAGGTGGATGCGGCGGTTTCTGCAGTTACTAAGAAGACAACTATTCCAGTAGAAGGTAGCGCGGCTCTGAGGGACGCGCAGGATAGAAAATTAGACACATTGCTAAAGCAGGCCTTTGATGTTAGTGCCCTTGCCTTGCAGGCCTCGGTGTCGGGGGCCTGGGTGGCTCGGGCTTGCCTGAGGTGGTCCCAACAGCTTCAACTTGCTGAGGGTACCGCAGGAGACGTACAACCTATGGCAGCTAGACTGTAGTCAGGAGCAGCCTACCTGGCGGATAGTCAGTACGATCTCATCAGGAGCCTAGCTAAGAGCATGGCATCCGTAGTCGCAGCTAGGCGCTATCTGTGGCTCCGCAATTGGGCAGCCGACTCCTCTTCAAAGGCTCGGTTAGGTCGCCTTCCGTTTAAAGGGAAATTGTTATTCGGCGAGGACCTGGAAAAGTTAGTAAAGGACCTGGGCGAATCCAAGGGAGGCAGGCTTCCAGAGGACAGGCCGAAGTAGGCTCACCTCCCAGCTCCATCCCGGAGTCAACCAAGAGACACCCGGAGGTTTCGGCCTCCCAGGACGAATCCCTTTTCCAGGGGTCGCTTTCCGACCAGGGGGTCAAGCTTTAGGGGGTTTCGAGGAGCAGGGAGAGGTTTTGGGGCCTCTACCTCCTTCTCGGGACCTAGAAAATCACAATGAGATAGAAGGGGTCCGGGCGGGCGCTTTTCCTTTAGGGGGGCGTCTGAGGCTATTTCTCCCCGCCTGGACCCGAGTCACGTCCGATCAGTGGGTCCTGGAAGTAATCAGAGAAGGTTATGCCCTTGAATTTGGGAAACGGATCCTTCCGGCCTTTATTCAATCCCCCTGCGGCTCTCCGATAAAGAGGAGGGCCATAGAAGCCACTCTGTCAAGGCTTGTAGCACTCGGGGCAGTGTCTCCCGTCCCTCCAGACCAATGCGGCTCCGGTCAGTACTCCATTTATTTTGTAGTCCCAAAGAAGGAAGGCCTCTTTCGTCCCATCCTGGACCTAAAGCAGGTCAATCGCTGTCTCAAGATTCCCCATTTCCGCATGGAAACCCTGAAGTCTGTCATTGCGGCCGTAAGGGCCGGGGAGTTTCTCACTTCCCTAGACTTGACGGAAGCTTACTTACACATTCCGGTTCGAACTTCTCATCAACAGTTCCTGAGGTTCGCAGTGCCAAGAGGTCATTTCCAATTTCAGGCACTGCCCTTCGGCTTAGCTACGGCTCCTCGGACGTTTACCAAAGTAATGGTGGTGGTCGCCGCCTTCCTCCGAAAGGAAGGAATTCTGGTACACCCATACCTCGACGATTGGCTGATCCGGGCGAAATCAGAGGAGGAAAGTCACTCGGCTACAGCCCGAGTAGTAGAAGTCCTAGAGGAGTTAGGTTGGATCATCAATCGATCAAAAAGCAAATTGATACCCACTCAGGATCTCGAGTATCTCGGGGCAAGGTTTGACACCAGAGAAGGAAAGGTGTTCCTCCCTCGGAAGCGGGCAAAGGATCTAAGGACCCTCGTTTCGCAGTTCCTGGGAAGAAGAAATCCCTCAGCGTGGCTTTACCTCCAATTACTGGGCACCATGGCTGCGACAATAGAGGTAGTTCCGTGGGCCAGAGCCCACATGCGACCTCTACAACGCTCCCTGTTATGTCGTTGGTCTCCTCAGAATCATCCGTTGTCAGCTCCTCTACCCTGCGCTCCTCGAACCAGAAAAGCCCTCCACTGGTGGAGGTGCCAGAAGAACCTAGAATGCGGAACGCCTCTCGAAACCCCGCAGTGGATTCTACTAACAATGGACGCCAGCCTATCGGGCTGGGGAGCTCATTGCCAGGGCCAGTTTGCTCAGGGCCTTTGGTCTCCTGTGGAGTCACAGTGGCCCATCAACAGGCTGGAGTTACGAGCTGTTGCCCTAGCGCTCAGGACACTCGAGCCACTAGTGAGGGGAAACGCAATCCGCGTCCTCTCGGACAATGTCACCACGGTGGCCTACATCAACCGCCAGGGGGGAACAAGCAGCCCCGCCCTAGAGAAGGAGGCGGCCAGTCTGTTCCATTGGGCCAAGACAAGGTTGACAGCTCTCTCAGCGCAACACGTGGCAGGATCAGACAACGTCACAGCAGATTACCTCAGCAGGTTCAAGATCGACCAGAGAGAGTGGGAGCTGGAGCAGGGAGTCTTCAACCAGATTGTCTCCCTCTGGGGTCCCCCAATCATGGATCTCATGGCTCGGTTCTCGTCAGCCAAAGCAAATCGTTTCTTCAGCCGGAGAAAAGAAAGAATGTCCGAAGGCCTGGATGCTCTGGCTCAGAGGTGGCCCTCCGGGGGACTTCTGTATGTGTTCCCGCCTTGGGCTTTGATCGGAAGGGTTCTTCCGAGAGTGGAATCCCACCAAGGCTTGGTCATCCTCATTGCTCCAGATTGGCCTCGCCGTCCTTGGTATGCGGACCTAGTGAGGTTGGCGGTCGACCAGCCGTGGCGGCTTCCTTACAAGAAGGATCTTCTGAGGCAGGGTCCTATACTGATGCCTCACGTGGATCGATTCTCGCTTACGGCCTGGCTATTGAAATGGCGTGGCTCAGAAAGCGGGGATATTCGGGTCCAGTGATCTCAACCCTGTTGAGCGCCCGAAAGCATTCCACTTGTCTTTCCTATGTGAGGGTGTGGCGCATATTCGAAGCCTGGTGTACGGGACGTCGGAAGAAACCCCTTTCAACCTCCATCCCAGAGATCCTAGAATTCTTGCAAGCGGGTTTTGAGAAGGGTCTTGCTCCCAGCTCTCTACGGGTTCAACTGGCTGCCATCTCTTGCTATAGAGGCAAGGTCCGGGGGAAGTCCTTAAGGGTCCACCCGGACGTGACCAGGTTCCTGAGAGCGGTTAGTCGTCTGCGCCCACAGAAAAGATCAGTCATCCCTCCCTGGGACCTCAACCTGGTATTAAATGCCTTGGTCAGAGAACCTTTCGAGCCAATGAGAGAAGCCTCTCTTAAAGATTTGACGTTGAAGACGGTCTTCTTAGTAGCCATCTGCTCGGCAAGACGCGTCTCGGAGATTCAGGCGCTGTCCTCCCAGCCACCCTTCCTCTCCTTCTTTAAGGAAAAGGTGGTTTTACGAACAGTTCCTTCCTTCCTTCCAAAAGTAATTTCGCCCTTCCATCTGAACCAGCCGGTTTCGCTGCCTGCGTTCCCAGCCGCCGGGCGAAGAGGGAAGGATGGCAATCTATGACGCCTAGATGTACAGAGAGCGTTGAAGCGCTACCTCTCCCGCACGGCCCCCTTTAGAAGGTCTGAACGTTTGTTCATCCAGTTTGGGGGTCCCCACAAGGGGGAGGCCATGGCTAAGGCTTCCATCTCCAGATGGATCAGGGAAGCGATTGCTTCTGCCTATATCCTGAAGGGGAAACAGGTTCCAGCAGGTCTGCGGGCCCACTCTACCCGGGCGCAGGCCTCCTCCTGGGCTGAATACAGCCTGGTTCCTCCAATTGATATTTGCAGAGCGGCGACTTGGTCCTCCCTGCATACCTTTACCAAGCACTACAGACTGGATGTGCAAAGGTCGGCAGACGCTAGCTTTGGGGACGCGGTAATTTGTTCCGGGTTAGCGAACCCCACCCAAGTTTGAACTGCTCGGGTACATCCCAGAAGTAAAGGGACTGGACTGGAGTGACGATAAGGAAGAGTTAATTAGACCTTACCTGCTAATTAGTGTTCCTGAAGGAACGACAGTCCAGTCCCTGATCCCACCCGGGCTACGGTAAATATAGCGGAACGATTACGAATCCGTGACAGCGGCGGAAGGTGTCTTTGTTTGCATGGGACGGGGAGCTGGGGGGCGGGAAAGGATGCGGCAACCTCAGGTGGTCCTTCTCCCCCTTCTCCTCCTGCTTGTGGCCTCTACAGGCCTTCTCTGTTCCTACATTACACAAAAAAAAAAAATAAAAAAATTTTAATACATATATATCTTTCGTGGAGTGCCTTTTGTTTTCACATTACTACAGTTAATGGTTATGTTGGTTAAGTCTGCTTTTTCAATAGATTACTGGGGCTTAGGGGTGGTGCCAGGGGTATTTATACCCATCCAGCCTCAAAAGGGTTTGACTCAGCCTCCAAGCTGCTGGAAGGGTTACGCAACCCAGAAGTAAAGGGACTGGACTGTCGTTCCTTCAGGAACACTAATTAGCAGGTAAGGTCTAATTAACTCTTCACAGATTACTAATAGTAGTTCTGCAATCTTATATGTCAGTTCTTTCAACACCCTTGGATGTATACCATCCAGTCCAGGTGATTTTCTACTCTTCAGTTTATCAAACGGTTGTAATACATCTTCCCAGTTTGTCTATATTTCTCCGGGAACAAGCAGGAAGTCAGTCCTCACATATGGGTGACGTCGGCACTGACGAAGCCCTCATGGAAGCATCCCCCCAGCTTTCAAAGAAAGCCTTTGGGAGATGCCACCATGCATATGTGGTCCCCTTCCCGCCCAAGGGTGCCATCTTGCTCAGTCTCCTTTTTTTCCACGGAGCCCTTCAGATGTCTTTCTTGTTTGTCCCCGGAAATAGTTGATTTTTCTCTCCAAGTTTCATACTCACCTCCAGTATTGCACTGGTACTCTTCCCGCTGACCAAAATCGTTGCCTCAGCATCACGTTCAGTCTATTTTTGTAGTCTTTTGTTCTTTTCTTTTCCTGGCATCTTTGTGCCTTTTTTCTCCCACTGGCAGCCTGGAGAGTATTTTAGCTCGCAGAGGTACTTTTTTGCCCCATGGCTACCAGTGGCTTTAAGAAGTGTGATCGGTGCTCTGAAATCATGTCTTTGACTGACACACGACTGCTATCTCTGCTGCCTTGGACCAGACCACGACCCGGCAGCCTATGGTCTCTGCAAGAGGATGTCCAGTAAGGCCTTCAAGAGCCACCAGCAGCAGCACGGAAAGGTTTTCCCCCAGTCCCCGATGCCTCTGAAGGCTAGGGTCTCATCTGAGGCCCCAACATCTCGGGCAGAACCTTCCGAACCTGAGCCTCATTGTGAGTCTTCAGAAAGGGGGTCTCCCTTGAGGGAACCCAGGAAGAAGAAGAAACCCTTGAAGGCGCTATCCTTGGATGGTTGCAATCGGTCGGGTGCTCCCTGGGCCTGGTCCCGCAGTCAGAGACGTTCGTCTGAGGCATCAGAGAAGGAGCGGCCTGCAAAGGTCCCCCGGAAGGATCCGACCGCGGACCGGCCTCAGTCCCCAGACACTATCCTCGTCGAGGATTCCCCTTTGGGGGAACTGGCATCGGGCCCAAGTCTCTCGGTGCCCATGCCAATGGCTGTGAAGTCTTCTGGTCTGGCGTCCAGAATGGCAGCCCTGGAGCGCAGTTTGTCTGCCTTCATGGACCAGCAAAGGGCGCTGTTGTCCGGCACGATCGGTTCATCCACTCCGACTACTGGGTCCTCGACATCCAAGATGTCCCCGGAGGCCGAGCTAATCCTTGAGATCCTTTGGCCTTGAGTCAATCCTCGGACGAGGTTGCGATCCGCATCCCACTCGACAGGACCATGATCATCCCTGGCAAGTTTGATGGGCACCGGCTGCAGGGCATCGGGGGCCCGGAGGCCCATGGAGCAGCCCTCATACAAGTCCTCGACGGACTACTCCGAGTGGGAGACAGAGGATGAGGAGTCCCCTGATACCTGTCGCCACCATGACGTCCCATCTGACTCTCCCATCTTGGAGCGTCGACGGTGGTCCCTGCCCGAAGATATGGTCTTTCTTGATTTTGTCACGGATATATCTAAGGCCCTGGCGTTCCTGACCGAGTCAGAGGAGGACCCTTGGACGGATGAGTTGGAGATCCTCTGGTATGAGGCCCCTCCACGGGAATAGCTCACAGTGCCCATCCCTCCCTTCCTGTAACAGCTGATGCTCTGAATGTGGGAGACACCGGCCTCGGTGTCGGTGGTGAGCAAATGGCTCGAAGCAATGTATCGAGTCCGCCGGAGCCTGGGCTTCCAAAAGTCACAGTTGCCGCATAACTCCATGGTGGTGGAGACGGCCATGCGTCAGCTGAAGAGCCAGAAGACGCACTCCTCAGTACCCCCCTGGAAGGTGAGGCTCGCACCCTGGACGCCCTCAGTTGAAAGTGCTACCAAGGCTCAATGCTCATCGGCCGCATCCAGGCCTACTAGCTGTACATGGACATGTACCTGAAAGACCTGGTGAAGGAACTCGCTGGGTTCTGTAAAAAAACATAACGTTTTACACAATAACAGACTTCTCAGTAAAGCAGAGTTTAATGACTTTGCTTGCAAGTAAAGGGTGAGATAATTCAGTAAGCACTCACAACCAACCTCTGTTTTTAATAGTTATTTTTATAGCAAATTTGGTAATTATTCATTGGTTAATGTCAGGCTACGTGTTATTTAGCCACGTGGTCTCTCTTCCCAGAATGCAGATATACAGTAAGGAAATCAGAAAATCATTACATATAGACATACAGTAAAGGTGAATCAGCTTTGTACCTCTGCACCTGTGACAGGCTACGTATTATTAGCCACGTAGTCTCCCTTCCCAGGATGTAGACATACAGTAAAGGTGAATCAGCTTTGTACCTCTGCACCTGTGACAGGCTACGTATTATTAGCCACATAGTCTCTCTTCCCAGGATGCAGACATACAAAATTATATTACAGAATGGTAAATGAGTGGAATACAAGCATATTATTACATTGTAAAAATAACATATCACATTTGTTTATATCAGTTCTCAGCTGGTTTCTGAGGAACCCTTGCAGCAGTTCAAGAACCTGGCCAAAGCAGTCCATGAATGCTCCAAATTCATGTCTCGAGCTGCCTATGACTGGTTCAAGTCGGCGGCTTGAGTAGCGGTGGCAGGCATCAGTGCCCACCACCAAGCTTGGCTACAGTCGTCTGACCTCGAGCAGTGGGTTCAGTACAAATTGGTTGAGATCCCCTACCAAGAAGAGAACCTCTTTGGCAGACCCATGACCAACAAGGCTGCCGAGCTTGAGGCAGAGTTCATGACAAAGACCAGGCTCTCCAAAAAGACCGCTGCCCCTCCCCGATTGAAGGGCTCGGGTAAAAAGTCCTTTTACCCGAGGAAGGGAGTTCTTACTGAAACTACTCACCTTATCAGGCTTCCCCGGCTTCCCAACAGGGTCAGCAAGCCAAGGGACATGGGCATGGCCTGCGTAAGCAGAAGGTTCCAAAACCCCAGGCACCGGTTCCGCCCCAGTCAGGGGGGAATTTTTGACTTTATCTACCCCAAGGAGATCAGCAGCCACAGGGGGTCATCTGGTCAGAGGTAGATGTAGTCAGGGAGGGTTACCTCCGCCACTTGACTCAGACATCTCCCCCTTATTTCCCGGGAGAGCCCCTTAGGTCTCCCCTCCACCGGGACCACCTTCTGAAGGAGTTGGCAGGTCTTATTGAGGACAAAGCAGTGGAACCGGTGCCCCACCATCTCAAGGGCAGGGGGTTCTACTCCAGGTACTTCCTCGTGTCAAAAAGGGCAGGGGTCCTAAGGCCCATCCTCGACCTGTGCAACCTCAACAAATTCCCGGTGAGGGAGAAGTTTAAGATGCTCTCCCTTGGAACCTTCAGAAGGGAGACTGGCTATGCTCCTTAGACCTCAAGGATGCTTATACCCACATCCTCATCCACGCCAACCACAGGCAGTACCTGCGGTTCATAGTGGGAGGCAGGCATTTTCAGTACAGGGTGCTCTCCTTCGGCCTAGCCTCTGCCCCAAGAGTTTTCATGAAATGCCTGGCAGTCGTGACTGCCTTCCTCTGGCTCCAGGGGCTCTTCGTCTTTTCCTATCTGGATGACTGGCTCATAAAGAGAGGCACGGCCTCAAAGGTGCAGCAGGCCACTGCACACACCATCCAAGTTCTGCGGCACTTGGGTTTTGTCGTAAACTTCCCCAAGTCTCATCTCCTCCTGACACATTGTCTGGAGTTCATTGGGGCAAAGATTGACACTCTCCAGTCGAAGGCTTTCTTGCCCAGGGACCGAGCCACTCATCTTAGGACTCTGGCTTGGGACTACAGTATTGTCCCTCGGTGCCTGCTCTGCTTCTTTTGCGCCTTCTCGGGCACATGAGTTCCACAATCCACATCACACCTGACGCTCACCTCCACATGAGGGTGGTGCAGTGGTGTCTCCAGGACCAGTGGTCTCAGGTCACGGGCCGCCTCTGAGACAGAGTTTCTGTGACCCACCAATTGGAGGATTCTCTGTTCTGGTGTCAGTCTCCCCAGCATTTCAAGGCGGGCATGCCTTTTCAGGCCCCAAGCCCCTCAAGGGTCCTCACCACAGACGCCTCCCTACTCAGCTGGGGAGCCTACTGTGGAGATCTCCGCATGCAGGGCAACTGGTCACCAAGTGAGAGTGCCTAACAGGTCAACCTTCTGGAGCTCTGAGCCATACACCTAGCCCTGAGGGTCTTCTGTCACCACCTGCGTCACCAGCCAGTGCTGGTCCAGACGAACAAACAGGGAGGCATGGGGTCTCGTACCATTTGTCAGGAGGCAGTGGTCCTCTACTCATACGCAATCCAACAGGGTATCCTCCTACGGGCAGTGTGCCTGCCAGGCCAGGACAACCTGCTGGCTGACAGGCTCAGCAGAGTTCTCCAGCCGCACAAGTGGCAGTTGGACCCCATGGTAGCCAGTCAGTTTTTCCGGCTCTGGAGGGGAACCCATGATGGATCTGTTTGCCAGCCCGGACAACTTTCAGTTGCCCCGCTTCTGCTCCCCACACCCCTCCAGGGTGGCAGCGGACGCATTCCTAGTCTCATGGTCGGAAAGTCTCATGTACATCTTCCCTCCTAGGCCACTGATTGCCAAGACCTTGTTCAGTACCCTCCGCAATAGGGCTTGCTCATCCTGATTGCTCCTTGGTGATCCAGGCGACCATGTTTCCCGCTGCTTCCACAGTTGATAGTGGAGACCCCCATCCCCTTGGAGGGGGGCTCTCTCCTGCACCCCAACCTGGGGTCCCTGTCGCTGACAACATGGCAGCTGAGAGGGTGACTTTGGCCCATTTCAACCTTTCAGTTGAAGTGGAAGACATTCTGTTGGCCTCTCGCAAGGCCTCTACTAGGAAGGCTTATGCCCTCAAATGGCACAGGTTCTCTGTTTGGTGCACTGAACATGGGGCTGACCTCTTCTCCTACCCAGTGGCTCTGGTATTACAGTACCTTCTCCACCTCTTTCAGTCCGGGATCAAGTGCATCTTAGTGCCCTGGCAGTGCACCACCATCTGGTGGATGGTAAGTGTCTCTCGGTCCAACCATTGGTGATCTGTTTTCTTCAGGGGCCTGCTCTTATTGAAGCCCCCGATTCGCCCTCCGGCAACCAAATGGGACCTCAACGTAGTGTTGGAGCAGTTCACTCGCCCAACCTTCGAACCTTCACTTGCCACCTTCGCTACCTCTCTTGGAAGGTGGCTTTCCTAGTTGTGCTTACCTCTGCTCGCAGAGTTAGCGAGCTTCAAGCCCTTGTGGTGGAGGGTGCCCTACATCAGGTTCTACAAGAAGAGACTGGTGCTTTGCACGCACCCCAAATTCCTGTCGAAGTTAGCATCGCCCTTCCATCTCAATCAGGAAGTGGTGTTCCCTACCTTCTTTCCAAGACCTCAATCCATTCAGGCAGAGACGGTCCTTCACACCTTGAACTGTAAGAGGGCTTTGTCCTTCAATATCCAGTGCACTCAGAGCCACCATAAAGCCTCTTAGCTTTTCATATCCTACGACCCCAATAGGCTGGGGGAGGCAGTGACCAAGTGTACCCTGTCCACATGGGTGGCGGACTGTATCGTCCTCGCTTATGAGTAGGCGAGGCTCCTGCTGGAAGTCCGTGTCACAGTGCACTGTGTCAGGGTCATGGCAGCTTCGATGACAAACTTGCACTCTGTCCTTAATGGTGGACATTTGCCAGGTCTTCACTTGGTCTTCAGTCCATACCTTCGCAGTCCATTACTGCCTGGAAAGAGAGTCCTAACAGGACAGTGCCTTCGGCCAGGCTATGCTCTGTAACCTTGTCGGGGTTTAGGCAACTCCTACCCTCTGACTCTTCTGTGTTCAGGATACTGGAGTGCTGATTCATCGGATACAGGGGTCCTACTGTGGTCTGTGTATACGGACTAAATTGCTGCTGCTTGTGGCTCCCCGTGAGGGAGCTCCTATATTTTGCTATGGGCTCTCGGTAACCTGTAGCTCGTGAGTCCCATATGTGAGGACTAACGTCCTCCTTGTTCCTGGAGAAAGCGTAGTTACTCATTGTAACAGTTGTTCCCCAGGGACAGCAGGAATCAGTCTTCACAACCCTCCCTCCTCCCCTTGGAGTTGCTCCTTTACCATCTTTTTGCCATATTTTAGATATGTTATCTGACTGAGCAAGATGGCACCTTGGGCGGGAAGGGGGGACCCTGCATACGTAGTGGCATCTCCCAAAGGCTTTTTTTGAAAGCTGGGGGCATGCTTCTGCGAGGGCTCTGTTGGTGCTGACTGATTCCTGCTGTCCCTGGAGAATACCTATTATAGGTGAGTAACTATGCTTTCTTTCAGTTCTTCTGCTACATCACCTTTATATAGCATTTCAGTCACGGGTAACTTCCCTACATCTTCTTCAGTAAAGACCGAAGCAAGAATTCATTCAGTCTCTCTGCTATGGCCTTGTCCTCCCTTTTACCACTCTATCATCCAATGGTCCAACTGACTCTCTCACAGGTTTTTTGCTACAAATGTACTTGAAAAAGGTATTATGCATTTTTTCTTCCATGGCAAGCTTCTTTTCAAATTCTTTCTTTACCTGCCTTATCAATGCCTTGCATCTAACTTGCCAATGCTTATGTTTCCAATGTTTGTCATTAGGCTCTTTTCTCCATTTCCTGAAGGATTATTTTTTAGCTACAACAGCCTTTCTGACCTTGCCTTTAAACCATGCTCGCAGTTTTTTCTTTCCTGCCACTTTTCTTAAAGCATAGAATACATCAGGTCTGGGCTTCCAAGAGAGTATGTTTAAAAAATGCCCATGTTTGATGTAAATCTTTAACCTTTGCAGCTACTCCTTTTCATTTTTTCTTAACTATTTTCTTCATTTTATCACAGTCTCCCCTTTAAGAGCATAAGAACATAAGAACATAAGACATGCCATTCTGGGTCAGACCGAGGCCCATCAAGCCCAGTATCCTGTTTCCAACAGTGGCCAATCTAGGTCATACGTACCTAGCAATATCCCCAAAAGACACAGGTTCCACAATGCTTGTACTGGGTCAAGCATTGATATCCTGGGTCCCTTTTTAATAGTGGTTTATGGACCTTTCCTCCAGGAACTTGTCCAAACCTTTTTTAAACCCAGCTATACTAACAGCCCTTACTACATCCTCCGGTAACAGATTCCAGAGTTTGATTACACGTTGAGTGAAAAAATATTTTCTCTTATTTGTCTTAAATAGTTTACCCTGTAGCTTCATTACATGTCCCCTAGTCTTTCTATATTCTGATAGCGTAAACAATTGATCCACGTTTATCCGTTCCACTCCATTCATTAATTTATAGACCTCTATCATATCTCCCCTCAGCCGTCTCTTTTCCAGGCTAAAGAGCCCTAACCTTTTTAGCCTCTCTTCATAGGAGTAGCCTTCCATCCCCTTCACCAATTTGGTGGCTCTTCTCTGTACTTTTTCTAATAACGCTATGTCCTTTTTAAGATACGGTGACCAGAATTGCACACAATATTCAAGGTGCGGTCGTACCATGGAGCGATACAGAGGCAAGGTGCGGTCGTACATGGAGCGATACAGAGGCATTTTAATATTTGAAAGTTAAAAGTTAGTACTGTGGATTTCCTTGCCGTCCTACCTCCATTTATTAAATCAAATGCAATCATGCTATGATCACTATTGCCAAGTGGCCCCTAAAATCCCTTATCTCTTGCAGATCCTGTGTTCCACTAAGGACTAAGTCCAAAATAGCTTTCTCTCTTGTTGATTCATGAACCAGCTGCTCCAAGAAGCAATCATTTATTTCATCTAGAAAATTTCTCTTGTCTAGCATGTCCTGCTGTTACATTGACCCACCCGATACAGGGGTAATTGAAATCGCCCATTATTGCTGTGTTAACTTTTGTTAGCGTCCCTGATTTCTTTGAGCATTTCATCATCCATCTGTTCATTCTGGCCAGGCGGTCAATAGTACACCCCCACTGCAGTTACCTTCCGCTTTCTATATGGAATTTCTATCCATAGAGATTCTACAGTGTATTTTGTTTCCTGCAAAACTTTAATCCTGTGACTCAATGCCCTGTTTAACATAGAGCACAACCCCTCCACCAATTTAATCTACTCTATCATTGCAGTATAGTTTGTACCCAGGTATCAGTGTCACGTTGATTGTCCTCTTTCCAACAGGTCTCTGAGATACCAATCATATCTAACCTTTCATTTAGTGTTGTATATTCTAGCTTTCTCATCTTATTTTTTAGATGTCTAGAATTTGCATACAGGCATTTTAGAGGCTGTATTTTATTTATATTAATCTGGTTAAAAGTTGGTAGGTGTAATTTGGAATTTTTCAGCTCTATACTGAAAGATATCTGGATTACTTTTATCTTTGTTAGGGCATCCTGACAGAGAGGTTCCAAATTCCCTATTTTGCTAGTATCCTTCAAGGATACATTCTTCCAAACCATGCACTCCTGGGCGATTCTCGACTTAACCCTACTCTCGTTTAAAAGCCGCTCTATCTCCTTTTTTAAAGGTTAATGCCAGCAGCCTGTTTCCATCCTGGTTAAGGTGGAGCTCATCCCTTCGGAAGAGCCCTTCTCTTCCCTGGAATCTTGCCCAATTCCTAACAAATCCAAAACCCTCTTCTTTGCACCATTGTCCCATCCACTCATTGAGACTCTGGAGCTCTGCCTGCCTTTTGGGTCCTGCATGTGGAATGGGAAGCATTTCAGAGAATGCTACCCTGAAAGTTCTGGATTTCAGCTTCCCACCTAAAAGCCTAAATTTGGCCTTCAGAACCTCCCTCCCACACTTTCCTATCTCTTTGGTGCCAACATATACCAAGACATCAGACTCCTCCCTAGCACTGTCTAAAACCTTGTCTCTGTGGCACATGAGGTCTGTTACTGTTCCCCTCTGATTATGCATTTTGTGCTCATTCTCAGTCACTTCATGGAGTTCTTGGGCCCAAAGATCCAATCCTATCCAGAGGAAGACCCTCCCAGGCTATGCAGTGAGGTTTTGGGGGGCCCATTCCCTGGTTCCTCCAGTTGGGGGCAGGCTTCACCTCTTCTTTCAGGAATTGGCCTGAGTCACCAAAGATCACTGGGTGCTAGTTTCCATTTAGTACAGCTATGTCCTGGAATGCAAAGAGCTGATTCAAGCTGCTTTTGTCTTCTCTCCGTGTGGATCTGTGGACAGTAGCAGGGCCACTGTGTGGATCACCTTGAACAAGTTGCCTCTTCTGAAGGCAGTGGTACCAGTCCCCCCAGATGATTGAGGAAAGGGCAGGTATTCCACCTGTTTCATGGTGCTGACATGGAAGGAACATTCCAGCCCATTCTGGATCTCAAGTGTGTCAACCATTGCTTGCACATCATGCTATTCTGAATGAAAACTGCTATCCATAAGTCAAGCAGTGCATAGAGGGGAGTTCCAAGCATCTCTGGATTTGCCAAAGCATATTTTCATATCCTAATCTGCTTGTTTCTCCCCTTCAGTTTGCTGCCCTCCCATTCAGACTCTCCACTGCCCCAAGGATGTTTTCCGAGATCATGATGTTGGTGGTGGCTGTAGCGCTACAGCACCAAGAGATTTGTATGTACCCATATCTGACAAACAAATTATATGGTCATGGCGCGGTGTCGGTTTGAGAAGCTGTTAGATCTTTGGAAAGCTCAGAGACAAGAACCAACAACGCACATTACAAAGTGCATGGAAAAGTGACTTGGAAAAGCAAACCCCCTGAAGAAACTTCATAACGGTGAAACGCAAAGGCGCCGAAATATGGCGTTGGGGATACCACACTAAAGTTAAGCACTGTTTTATAATCGTGATCCAAGAAAATAATGTCTGTTCATTACAACATTAAGCGACGTTAGAAGGTCATTGATGCAAAAGGGTGCATAAATGTCAGATGTGTTGAAGTCTGAATTATAGCCCCATAGTGAGTCTGAGACCTTGCTGTTTACAATAAATTTGATTTTTTAATGAACAGCAGTTTAGATCAACTGAAGTAATTTAATATCAAAATCTCACGGTTAATGTTAGAGCGCGTAAGGATTATATATGTACCCATATCTGGACTACTGGCTCATCTGAGCCCATTCTCTTTCAAAAGTGTCTCGGTTATCTCCCCAAGTGGTGTCTTTTTTCTGATAAGCCTCAGCTGGGTGATTGGTGGGGGAAAGAGCCATTCCCAGTTCCTGGAGTTCCTGGGAGAACGTTTTGATATTCAAGTGTGCAGAGTCTTCACTCCAGAGGGGCCCAGGGCCGTTGGAACCACAGGGAGGTGGTATGGTCCATCAACTTCCTTGAGGCAAGGGCCATCAGGTTTACCCTTCTGCGTTTCTGGTCCCTGGTCAAGGGTTGAGTGTTTGGAGTGTTCTTGGACAGCACCAACATGATGGCATATGTCAATCAGCAAGGCTGCTTGAGGAATACCGGGATAGCCCTGGAGCTGGCTCTTCTATTTGCTTTGGTGGCAAAGAACCTCCTAGTTTGTCAGCTCTGCACATTGCTGGGGTGGATACTGGGGAAATGGATTTTCTCAGCCGGCACTGTCTGGTTCCAGGAGAATGGGAGTTGAGTCAGGAGGTGTTTCAGTTGTTTCTGCGGCGCCCCAACAAGAATCTGATGGTGACCTGCTCCAGTGCCAAGTCTTGTGTTAAGGAAGCTTATCATAGCTCAGGAAGGAGCTATAGAAAAGGTGAAGTGACTCTGAACAAGCAACCTGTCAGTTCTGGTAGAAATAGGAAAACAGAATTTTCCCATAAAAGACTACCAATCCCAGAATGCACCAGGTTTCCAACAGCCATTAGAGGAGCTGAAGTGGGGAAACGTGTGTTCAATCAGGAGGGCTATGAGGTAATCCCTAAGCACTCATCTCAAAGGGCAGGGCCTGATTCAGCACAGCTGCGCTGTGTTAAGGTGGAGCACTCATCTAAGCAGAATAAAGGTAGTTTATTCTACAGAGAATTATCCTCATCTTCAGAATTATCCTCAGTTTCATCTGGAGGATCATCAGAAGCAGAAGCCAAACCGGACGGACAGAGAGGGCAAGAAACCCTTTGGAAGAAAGAAGAGAAAAGCCTTTGGGAGGTCTAAAGGAGTTCATAGCAGTACGTATACTGGAAGGCATTCCAAGGGCCAGCATACACCATTGGACTGGGGAAAGCCAGAGGAATGGTGCTGCAGAGCTAGAAATCTCCAGACGGTACCTGTGAGGGAGACGGCTGCACGTGGAAGGGACCCTAAGACCCGTGCCAGAAGGTATGTGAAGAGAGATCCAGTGTCCAGGGATCTGGATTGGAAGGCTGGACATAAGAACTGGACTACATACTGGCCAGGCTATATAGAGAGGAACTCTAACAGCAATGGAAGCTCAGGTATGAACACTGATCTATGCCCTAGCTATAACCTTGAAAGACAGTAGGGAAACAAGTATTCTCCTGAAAGTGCTCCATTGAGAAATTCATCTGTGCCAATCCATGATATTGAGTCCATGATTGTTGAAGAAGGGGGAGAGATTGCAGATGAAGGTTGTGTTTACATGGATTGCTCTCTGTCTAAACTCCTTTGGTGATTTTCTGTTATAAAATACAACAACCATCACAAAGAAATACAAACGTGTTCTTTAATCTATTCAGAAAAGCTCCTGAATAGGATTTTGAGCTACCTCAGTAGAAAGCAAGCCAGCTAAGGGGTTTCAGCTGGATAATTGCTAGCAATTGAGCCTTACCTAATTGCTTGTGAGCTCTGAGGGAATCACTTCTGAATCTATTTGGGAAGATATAAGAAGTTAACCTGAAAAGAACAGTTTTTCTCTTCTTTGTGGCTTTTGTTTGTTGTTTGATACACTGCTAAGAAAATATTAGCTAAAGCCTACAGAAAAGACCAGTTTGTTACCAACCAGGTCTTTATTCTTTTGCTTTGATTGCCTGATAAGTTCAACTGTTTTCCTGATTTTGTTTTTCCAAGTTTAACACTGAAAGCAAGTAACCTGATTTATGTGCTACCAAGCATATCTGTGTTGGGAGAAATAATCCCATAAATAAATATCTTATTGGCTTTACCCTCAAGCACAACTAATTATTGTGAGCAGCTGTGTCTGGTGTGAATGAACTGCATTTCCCACAATCCCTTGCAAATCATATTGATATATGCACTTGCCAAGACTGTGAACATTCTCACCCAGGCAGCCGTCTGACAAATGGCGTAGTTTTTCGGATTGCTTTTGCACGAAGGGATTTACTTGCTAAGGATTACAACTAAAGTTCAAGTTTAAAGCTGGAAAAAAAAGATTTTCCCTCTACTGCACTTTGGAGGAGAAGTGGATGTTCCAGGTAGCTGTCCCAGGAGGAAAAGACCCTGTGCAGAGCTGGATTCATCACTGGCACAAGGTAATAAGTACCTGGGCATGTCTAGTGGTGGATGGGAGTAAGGCACAGGGGTAATTGAAAAAAAAAAAGTAGAAAAAAAAATACCTGTTTGGAAGGTGGTGCACTTTGTTTTTTTTCTTTGTTTCTTGCAGGGATCAAGATGGATCCGAGGGAGATGGCTAGCTGGATGGCAGCCCAGTTTAGCAGGCAACAGGAGATAGCACAGCAGGCTCAGGACACTGCTATGAAAGCCTTAATGGACCAGCAGAGGCCAGTGCTTGATCTGGTGCAAGCCCTAGTTAAGCTGAAAAACCAAAGTGGACCGGATGCAAGACCAGCAGTAAATACTGGTACACCACATGTGGACAGTGTGGGACTCAATCAAGGAATTGGGGCATTTAGTTTTGGGAAGCTAACTCCAGATGATAATGTTGATGATTTTCTAGAGTCTTTTGAAAGAGTGGCACAAGCATTAGCATGGCCAGAGACCCAGTGGGCAGTAAGGCTGGCAGCCTCATTAACTGGAGAGGCGCTTGCAGCTTATAGAGCAATGCCAGCAGCCCAGGCTTTGAATTATAAGGATGTAAAGGCTGCTATTAGAGATCGCCTAGGGTTGTCTATTTCAGGATATAGGCGAATGTTTAGAGCTACTACATTGAGAGTGGGTGAAACACCCAGGGCTCTGAGTCAGAGAATCAGAGGATTAGCTGTAAAATGGTTGGAGCCTGAGCAAAAGACTGTAGAGATGTTATTAGACATTATGATGCTTGAACAATTTATGTCTGCGGTGCCTAAAGATTTGCACACTTTCCTTATACAGCAAAATTGCCAAAATCTTTGAGAGGCAACCATGCTAGCAGAGAGATTCTTGGAAGCCACGCAGGCTTGCCATAGAATGGGTGGCCCTCTGAAGATTGGTGCTGAGGCAAGATGTGCTGTATCAGAAAAGAAAATAATTAAAAATGTTTCTGAAAATGAATGTACTGTATCAAACCAGATGACACAGTGGAGTAGAAAGAAATGTTTCAAATGTGGAAAATGGGGACATTTAGAAAAGGGATGCCAGACACACACTAGCTTAATGGGTGTGGATTTAAAACAGCCCAAAGAAGGATTTCTTTTGATGGTTGATGTGCAAGGAATTACCACAAATGCTTTGTTAGATTCTGGGGCAGACCAGAGTATGATGTCAAAAAGGCTTTGGAAGAGGATAGAGGCCCAAGAAGGATTTGTGCCTAGAGCCCCTGAAAGCCAAGTTTACATCAGATGCTTTCATGGTGCTGCAACATCATATCCCACCTATAGGCTAAAGGTTAAGTGCTTGGGGAAACGAGGAAGTCCTGTTAGCAGTGGTGCCTAGGCTACCCTTTGATTTGGTTCTAGGAAGAGACTGGCCAAGATTTAAGCAGGGTCTAGTGGAAGGACTAGGAAAGAAGGAGGGAGAAGGTTTAATGGTAATAGCTCCCGGGCCTTTATTTGGAAGTCCTCAGACCCCAGCTAAAAAGATGGTTAAACGTCCAGAAGACCAAGCTACCCCAAAGCAGACATTCGTCCTAAAGTACCATAGGGTCACAGAGAAGGCCCAAGCTCCTAAGCGGGCAACCCCTCAAGCTGCTGGGTTTGACCTGTGCAGCATAGAAAATGTGACTGTACCTAGCCAAGGGAGAGCCCTGGTGGACACTGGTCTCCAAGTGGAAATACCTATTGGATGCTATGGGAGAGTAGCCCCAAGGTCCGGATTAGCCCTTAAATATTTCATCGATGTGGGTGCGGGAGTAATTGATCCCGATTACAGGGGCAATATTAAAGTTCTGTTATTTAACTTTGGACAGAATGATTATCACGTGAAGACAGGAGACAGAATTGCCCAATTGATCTGTGAGAGACTGGGTTTTCCACCTGTGGAGGAGGTCACATCCCTGGAAAATTCTGAGCGTGGAACCAAAGGCTTTGGTTCTACTGACGTCAAAGGGGTTAAAAGCCTAGCTGCCACCTGTGCCCGAGAGAGGGAGGTGAATGAAGAGGAAGATTTGGGACCCCAGGTATCTGATTGTAAAGAAAAATCAGAGCCCCAAATAGGTGAGGACCTGACAGTGGTACAACAGGAAGAAATTATGAAATTGCTTAAAGAATTCCCAGATGTGTTGACACCCATACCTGGGGAGACACATTTGGTTGCCCATGAAATAATAACTCCACCTGGGAAATTAATTAGTCAAAGGCCATATCGCTTGCCTGAAGCCAAGAGACAGGAAGTAGTGGCACAAGTCCAGGAGATGTTGGACATGGGAGTAATAGAGGAGTCAAAGAGTCCCTGGAATAGCCCCATAGTCCTGGTGCCGAAGCCTGATGGATCTTTAAGATTTTGTATTGACTTCCGGACGGTAAACGCAATATCAGTTTTTGATGCATATCCAATGCCAAGAATTGAAGAGCTGTTGGACCAGCTGGGACAGGCTCAATACTTAACCACCCTTGATATGACAAAAGGATATTGGCAAATCCCTCTAACCAGGGAGTCGAAGCCGAAGACTGCGTTCAGCACCCCCGTTGGCCTTTTCCAGTTCAAGAGGATGCCTTTCGGACTGCATGGAGCAGCGGCTACCTGCCAAAGGTCAGTGGATCAGGTACTTCGACCCCACCAAAATTATGCTTTTGCATATATGGATGATGTCATAATCCATAGTAACACTTGGGCGGAGCATCTAAAGGGGATCAGGGCAGTCTTGTGCTCCATGAAGCAAGCGGGAATCACTTTAAACCCGAAGAAGTGTGCCTTTGCAAATAGGGAGGTAAAATACCTGGGCCACCTAGTGGGAAGAGGAAAAATTAAACCTCTAATGAGTAAAGTAGATAGCATCAGGAATTTTCCTCCTCCAAAAACAAAGAAACAACTAAGAAGTTTCTTGGGACTTATTGGATACTACCGCAGATTTATACCGCAATTTGCAGAGAAAAGTGCAATTTTCACGGATATGCTGCGGAAGAATTGTCCAAACCAGCTAAAGTGGACACCTGAAGCTGAAAAAACATTTTCAGTCCTAAAAGGAAAATTGTGTACAGGACCGGTACTGAAAGGGGTGGACTTCAAGAAACCCTTTCTGGTTCAAACAGATGCATCGGATGTAGGGCTAGGAGCGGTTCTATCCCAGTGTCATGAAGGGGAGGAGCATCCTGTGATGTACCTGAGCAGGAAGTTGTCACCGGCTGAACAAAAGTATTCCACAATAGAAAAAGAATGTTTAGCTATTAAGTGGTCAGTGGAGGCGTTAAGGTTTTACCTTACAGGGAGAAAGTTCCAGTTGGTCACAGACCATGCCCCACTTAAGTGGTTGCAGCAAATGAAGAACCACAATGCCAGGTTGACACGCTGGTACATGGCCTTACAGGCATTTGATTTTCAAGTGGAACATCGTGCTGGGAAGTTAAACAAGAATGCGGATGCCCTTTCCTGTATTACGGACTGTAGAGAAGAAGTTTCACCAGTGACACCAGTCCGTAATAACTTAAGCAGGGGGGTATGTGATAAGGAAGCTTATCATAGCTCAGGAAGGAGCTATAGAAAAGGTGAAGTGACTCTGAACAAGCAACCTGTCAGTTCTGGTAGAAATAAGAAAACAGAATTTTCCCATAAAAGACTACCAATCCCAGAATGCACCAGGTTTCCAACAGCCATTAGAGGAGCTGAAGTGGGGAAACGTGTGTTCAATCAGGAGGGCTATGAGGTAATCCCTAAGCACTCATCTCAAAGGGCATGGCCTGATTCAGCACAGCTGCGCTGTGTTAAGGTGGAGCACTCATCTAAGCAGAATAAAGGTAGAGTTTATTCTACAGAGAATTATCTTCATCTTCAGAATTATCCTCAGTTTCATCTGGAGGATCATCAGAAGCAGAAGCCAAACCGGACGGACAGAGGGCAAGAAACCCTTTGGAAGAAAGAAGAGAAAAGCCTTTGGGAGGTCTAAAGGAGTTCATAGCAGTACGTATACTGGAAGGCATTCCAAGGGCCAGCATACACCATTGGACTGGGGAAAGCCAGAGGAATGGTGCTGCAGAGCTAGGAATCTCCAGACAGTACCTGTGAGGGAGACGGCTGCACGTGGAAGGGACCCTAATACCCGTGCCAGAAGGTATGTGAAGAGAGATCCAGTGTCCAGGGATCTGGATTGGAAGGCTGGACATAAGAACTGGACTACATACTGGCCAGGCTATATAGAGAGGAACTCTAACAGCAATGGAAGCTCAGGTATGAACACTGATCTATGCCCTAGCTATAACCTTGAAAGACAGCAGGGAAACAAGTATTCTCCTGAAAGTGCTCCATTGAGAAATTCATCTGTGCCAATCCATGATATTGAGCCCATGATTGTTGAAGAAGGGGGAGAGATTGCAGATGAAGGTTGTATTTACATGGATTGCTCTCTGTCTAAACTCCTTTGGTGATTTTCTGTTATAAAATACAACAACCATCACAAAGAAATACAAACTTATTCTTTAATCTATTCAGAAAAGCTCCTGAATAGGATTTTGAGCTACCTCAGTAGAAAGCAAGCCAGCTAAGGGGTTTCAGCTGGATAACTGCTAGCAATTGAGCCTTACCTAATTGCTTGTGAGCTCTGAGGGAATCACTTCTGAATCTGTGGGAAGATATAAGAAGTTAACCTGAAAAGAACAGTTTTTCTCTTCTTTGTGGCTATTGTTTGTTTGATACACTGCTAAGAAAATATTAGCTAAAGCCTACAGAAAAGACCAGTTTGTTACCAACCAGGTCTTTATTCTTTTGCTTTGATTGCCTGATAAGTTCAACTGTTGTTTTCCTGATTTTGTTTTTCCAAGTTTAACACTGAAAGCAAGTAACCTGATTTATGTGCTACCAAGCATATCTGTGTTGGGAGAAATAACCCCATAAATAAATATCTTATTGGCTTTACCCTCAAGCACAACTAATTTTTGTGAGCAGCTGTGTCTGGTGTGAATGAACTGCATTTCCCACAATCCCTTGCAAATCATATTGATATATGCACTTGCCAAGACTGTGAACATTCTCACCCAGGCAGCTGTCTGACAGTGTGCAGCTTTTTCACTGTCGCCACATGGAGATGGGTTCCAAAGGCATCGGCTCCCTGGCTCAACCTTGACCAAGTCAACATCTGCTGTATATGCTTTCTTTATGGCACTTGTGGGGCATGTGATTCAGTGTATGGAGCACCACCCAAGAAGGATTATTCTGGCAGCTCCAGGTTGGCCAAGGAGAATGTGATTCAGAGGTCTGATATGGTTCCTGCATGCACCATCCCTTCATTTGACTCCATATTAGGGTCCATTGTGTTGGGGGCCACTTGTCCTGGAGGACCGGGCTCCCATCTCGCTTATGGCTTGGCTCCTGAAAGGAGATGGTTAGCGTTTATGGGCTACTCTCTGTTGGTGGTTTTCCACTCTGCTCAGAGCCCAACCTGGCATAAGTATGGGTCTGGTGCCTTGAGGGTTGGTGCGGCGCATGGCAGCTGGCCCCTGAGGCAGCCAAGGTGCCGTCTCTGTGTCTTTGCTGCAGGATGGTCTGAAGAAGGGCATTTTCTCTTAGCTCCTTGAAGGTTCAGGTGGCAAATTTGGCCTGTTTCAGAGGTTTGCAGGCTGGTAAATCTCTAGCTTTGCACCTGGATGTTTTGTGCCTTTTTCAGGGGTTTGGCGTCTGCATCCTCCCCTCCGGTCTGTGATCCCTTCCTGGAATCTGTGTCTGGTGCTCGGGGCCCTAATGTTGGAGCCCTTTGAGCCGTTAAAGCATACTACTCTGCAGGATTTGATGCTCAAGATGATATCCTTGGGAGGATTCTGCTGGCTCTGTCTTGCCAAGATCCTTACCTATCTTTTTCTGAGGAGGCTGTTTCCATTGTGCCTTTCTTCTTCCCTGAAGTGATTTCTCTTTTCATGTGAACCAGGCAGTTTGCCTGCCCTTCTTCTCTAAGGAGCAGTGTTAGGGGAATGGTAAGGAATTTCACCTTTAGGATGTCCGGAGGATGCCTCTCCGATTCTTGGAGGTTAGTAATTCTTTTCATAAAGTGGACCTTCTTTTGTGCTGTTTGCTGGCCACCGTAAGGTGACACGGTGGCTAAGTCTGCAATGGGGTGCTGGGTTAACAAGACCATTGCTTTGGTGGATCTGTTGCGGAACCGGCCAGTTCCAGAGGGTTTGCGCACACATTCTACCCAAGTGCAAACATACTTATGGGTGGAGAGGAGCTCAGCAGCCCCTGCAGACATTTGTCATATGGTAGTGTGGGCATTACTTTTCACTTTTGTCAAGAATTTCCTCTCTGATGTCCTCGAACATGGCCTTTGGCTCTAAGGTTTTGTGAGCTGCTGTCTTCTCACCCAGTGGAGGTGTAGCCTGGTACATCCCACTTGTCTGGACTAGTCTAGCAGGATGATGTGGAAGGTGACATTTTACTTACCAGAAAATGTCCTTTGCTTGAATCCTGCTAGACCAGTCCAGGGCTTGCCCCCTGGAGCTGTGTTTGCTCTTTTCTTCTGTGATGTTACCCTTCGGTCTGCTATTTATTTATTTATTTATTTATTTATTTACGTATTTACGTACGTATTTACTTACTTCTATACCGCCCCTTACAGAGATCAAGGGCGGTTTACATTGAATAGTGAACAAAAATTTGTATACTTCTGTATTCTTTACATGGAACATGGTTTTAACTATATACAAGTTTTATTACAGGGAACATACATTTATACGTTAGCTGGAACAGTGTTTTTAAACTATATACAGGTTATATTACAAGGAACATAATATAACTAATTACAAGTAGTTATTTATATACTTAGTTATTTATATACTTGGTTCCACAGGTCAATCGTCTATGGACAACCTTCTGCTTAAGCTTTTCTGTACATAGTTCTCTACTGTTTGATTACTCATTGTTGCCCACGTTGAGGTTGTGTGAGGCTTGCCATGTTCTCCCATATGCTTTGGGATGAATACTGAATTGACCTCTGGTGGCTGAGGCGGATAGAGACATGGAAGTGATGTCATTGAAACCTGTTTTTTTCATTGGTTCTTTGTCTCCACCAATCTACTGGTAGGGGAACACCCCCCACTTGTATGGACTGGTCTAGCAGGATTCAAGGAAAGGACATTATCTGGTACGTAAAATGTCATCTTCTGTGTGGTCTCTGTGTTAGACCAGCTGATCCTCATATTGGGCCATTGTGCCCCTCCCCCCAATACTCCACAGGGGAGTGACAGGGAAGAGATGTAACCAACCCCCCTACCCCCCACCATCTCGGTATGCTGGCAATACTGACACTCTGCCATCACCAGACTGGAGCCCCCTGCTCATACATATGTAGCATTTGTATTCTGACAGCTGCAGGCACTCGTGCAGGACAGTCTCTATCCATGTGTTTCCTCCATTAATTTGCATGTCCTGCCCCTTGTACTTTGGCTGTGCAGTTGGTCTTCTCTAGCCTTCACTGGCCACTTGGACTATGGTCTATCGGTGTGGTTAGTGACCATGTATTGTTGTCTGTTCTCTTTGCTGAGGTGTGATAGGGTGCTTCCACACATGTTGACACAGTTGCACATCATTGTTTCTGAGCCCCGGACCACTCATAGCCTTGCTTCAAGGGGAAATAGTGTTGCTCTAAATGCACATCCTTCTGTAGGCCTCCCCTTTTGCAGCAGCTATCCCCTGGGGTAACAGGATGGCAAATCTGTTTTCAGAACCCTCAGGTTCCGTAGGATGTGGCTGTTACCTGCCTGTGTCCACTCCATCCTGCATCTGCCAAGTGCTCTCAAGACCTGTCTAGTGGAGTTGCATCGGTGTTAACATGAAAGTGTGTGGGGGGCACATAGTGCGCGGCTTCACAGTGCATATGAGTACCTGATGCGCAATCACTACTGCCATGTAATTGAGACACCTAGCAAGACAATACCTCCCTACTACAGTTATGCCTTCTGCATTTAACAGAGCCACTCTGCCCCTGCTGTGGTAGGAAGTACACTAACTATTGGTTAGTCCCATGCTACTTACATCACTTTAGTAAACATGCCCCATAGTGCCACACTATAGCCCCTTTTAAAATTCATGCACATATTCCCACTCTACAAGTTTAATCCTTCCTAGTCCGCAGGTTTGGTCCAATGAATTTATTTTCTCACTCAGTAGAGACTTTGAAAGAAGTGAAGGGCCAAGTCATCATCTAGCAAAAGATGCTGACACTGTGACTCAACACCAGGAACGCTATTGCTTATGATTTATGAATGCTCCCTCATTAAATCATTTTGGAAAGAAATATGGAAGAAATTGCAGAAAATCTTTCATATCAAACAAGCGTTAGAACTATACCTAATAGCTTTTTGGTCTGTGCAGATAGCTGATAAAATGTAATCTGACTAGCATTTAAATTTTGATCTGTTGATAGCAATCACTCTGTAAATGATTATGGCTAATTGGAAAAATGCTTCTTCTCTGTATTTTCCTTGTTGGTGAAACACTATGTAAGGTATATAAATATGAGGGTGTTTGATGTTAAATTACGTCGTTGATAGGAGCACTCAAAGGGGCATGTCTAAGCCAGGCTAACAGTTAACCCGAGCTATCTGCAACTGGGTCCCATTGAATATCATGGGATCTAGTTGCAGACAGACCAGTTTAGTAGACATCCAAAATGTGGGAACCTCTAGATACCCATATTGCAAATATACTACTACGCAGTGCTGTACTTGTACAAGTAAGAGACAGAGACAGTCCCTGATGTTAGTACTTAATTTGCATACCATTCCTTCTCATATTTAATATGTTAATGTATGCATATACACGTACCACTAATTGAGATAGCTTTCCTTTTTTCTTTTAGTTAATTGATTTAGGATTTTTTGTTAACTAAAGAAAAATAATAAAAGTAATTGTGTTGTATTCTTTTTTCAAAGATGCAGTAAAATTCATGAACTAAAAAATAATTAAGAAAAAAAAAAGAAAATGCATGCACATTGCCCTAAAATAAGTTGGACCAGACTCTTGATTGTGAGTAGTTGGCATTTTAGGCAAGAGCCTATATTGCCTGTGTCTGCATTGAGACCTGAGCTCTCTGTAGGCGCCTTATATTTGGAGCTGCCAATGAAAGGCTCTGGATCTTAGAATCCCGGATGGCCTGTGCTGCTATAGTCGCATACATCTCTCAGGCCATTTATGTAAAAACGTGGAATAGGAAACCTCATAAAAGTGGAATAAAATTGGAAGTGCACTTGAGATGGAAAGTTTGCAAGTATTTCAAAATGAACCCAAATCATTAAAAAAAATTAGCTCTTTAACTAGAATTTGACCATAGATACAGTGGGCCCAATATTCAAAGGCATTTATCATTTATGTGTAAATGCCGCTTAGAGGGATATTCAGCATTGAATACCCCTAAGTAACTCCGCTACTTGCCATGATGCTAACCGTGTTGCATCGGGGTGTGTCGTGGGCATTCTGGGACAGAGTGGAGGCAACTCCTCTCACTAAGTGGGCAGTGGCAATATTGCACTACTGCCTAGCTAGCTTTTGCTGTGCCTATCTTTACCTGTGGAAGCTAACTGGGCAGCAGTGCAATATTGCTGCTGCCCGATTAGCTTCTATGGCGCCTGCAGCTGTGCGTTTACCCCGGATATTCATTGCCAGTGCCACAGATGACCCTAGCATTGAATATCCACGTTTAATGTTCAGCACCAGCAGCTATCTGCTGTTATCGCGCTAGCTTTGAATATCAGGCTCAGTATGTCTTTGTTGCTTTTGTTTCTTTGGACTGTTCATAGATGTGTGTTTTGGCTCTAGCGAATACTGTTGTTTGTGCCTACAAACCACTTTGAGTACTTTGTTTTAATTTCATTCTCAGGCCAACGTTTTGCAAAAATGGAAGAACAGGTTGTTTTATCTGCCATTTTGCGACATTTCTGGGTCGAAGCAAAACAAACTCGTGAAGAGATAGTCATGGTGGGTGAACTGATTCTCCGTCCAGAGAATGGCATCTGGATTCAGCTGAAGAAACGAGCAGATCATGTGTCATAAAAGACTCTTCCCGTGAAGAAATGTCATCTCAGATTATCTGTACTGCAGACCTTATTTTGCTTTCTTACCAATGAATTTGGAATTTTCTTTCTGCTTCTAAACTGAAAAAAACAAATTATCAACTGTTCCAGAAGGCATTAAAAGCCAGTTTGAAATGCATTGCAAGAATATAAATGACAAATGGATAGTTGCACTTTTTTTCTTTCTCGCATTGAAAACTTTCATGAGTTTTTGATGAAAAAATAATGTTTAGATCTTTGGTCTCATCACCATAGCATGTAGTGTATTCCAGAAAGTTATCATTCAGATACAAATGATTTATTACATTTCCTGTCTCCCATGTGCCACCTCCCACCACTAGCACCATACATGTTTACATGTCTGTATGAGGGAGGGTGTATGGGATCGTAAGGTCTTCAGCTTACTTTGACCTTGATGATGGCTCTCTTGGAATTGGCCATTTAATCCAAATTTGGATGCAGCAATTAGCCTCGGGACTGGTCCTATATTTTTGGTTAATAAAAAGATCTATGATTTATATGGCCTATGCAGGAAAATAATAACGATAGTAGCATAATGCTGCATTCATGGAGAGTAATTATAAAGTTTTTTTGTGTATAAAACACCTCTTATAAAATGTTTCCATTTGTATGCGCAGTGCAAGCCAGCATTTTGCTTGTATGCTTAGGGAAGGAGTTTGGGTGAAGCATGGATGGAGTTGCAATTCACGGGTGTATTTTATATAATATATATGTCTATGCATAATTTATGTGCTATCATGTCTGCGCCTTTAATGTCTGTAGGATTTATGTAAGTATTTTATAAAAACACATTGGCACTTATATGTCTCTATAAAATAGGCATCTTTCTACCTGTAAACCTAGGCACCTTATTATTAAATCACGCCATTACTGTTTGTGGGAGGGGGACAGTTTCTAAATACCTTTCCACAAGTAAATCACTGCTTTTGGATTTACTTGCTTTTCCCAAAGCCAAGCTCAAGGGACTTTACAATCAGTTACACAAGTTATTTCCCTGCCCAGATCATAAGATATGCCATACTGGGTCAGACCAAGGTCCATCAAGCCCATTATCCTGTTTCCAACAGTGGCCAATCTAGGTCACAAGTACCTAGCAGTTTCCCCAAAAGACACAGGTGGGCTTATAATCTAAATTGCACTTAAGGCAATGGAAGGGAGCGTGACTTGCCCAAGGTCACAAAGGGCATCAACAAAAGAAGCAGAATTTGAACCTTGGCTTCCCTGCTTCTCTAAGCACTTGGCTACTCTTCCATTACAGAAATGTTCTGTAAGATAATTGCCTTTTCCTTATCCAGGTAAACGTACATGCTGGGTTCTACTATCCACATCATTTTACCTGCATAGAAGGTTTTTGTCATTTCAAAAGTGTGTGCATTATTTTAGATGGAAATATAGTACCTGCAGAAAAAGGAGGTGTGAATATATGCAGATATTTCTTTCTTAGGCACTTTTCAAAGCATAAGTAGACCCAACAGTTAGTTTGAAAGTTAATAAGGAATCTGCAGGTGAAAATTACCTATGGATATTGCAAAATGCAGGTAGTACAAAATTACCCTCTTACTATATACCAAACGCTTCAAAGTGCCTCATAAACAGCTTAGAAAACTTGATGATTCTGAAGGAATCCAAGAACAACTTGCAATAGCAAGGTTTCTTGTATCTCATAATTTTTAGACATCACCGCAGCTTTTGATAGTATAAACCATCAAATTATGATCTCCAGATTACATCAACTAGGAATAAAGAATACAGTACTAAATTGGTTTTTCTCTTATCTGTCAGGTCGAACACAACAGGTAAGAAGAGAACATCTTTCTGATCCCTATAGCCAAGAACAAGGACTACCACAGGGTTCCTCCCTCTCAGCCCTCCTTTTTAACATTTATATCCAGTCCATCTGCACTATTTTCAAAGAATTCCAGGTAAACTATCATATATAAGCGGATGATATAATGTTATATCTCCCGTTCAACTGCTCTAATCCCACAATTCAAAAAATAAATAACAGAATGGCTATTAACTCACAACCTTAGGATCAACTTCAGTAAACCTGAAGCATTATATGTATTGAGAAACGGGAACTTTACCCTGCCCACAGCCATCAGGATTCAGGACATAAACATTTAGATAAAAATCGAGGTAAAATACCTCGGTGTAATTCTTGATCGCACCCTAAACATGTCCTCACACAAGACAACAAAAAAGATTTTCTACAAACTTAAAATGTTAAAACAACTATGTCCACTGCTCCACAATCACGACTTTAAATCTGTCATCAACGCAATCATTACACTCTACTTTGACTTCTCCAATACAATCCTACATGGACTCACCATAAGACTACTTCAAGTTGCTCAACATGTTGCAGTTAGAATAGTCACAGATTCCAACCCAATCGAACACATCACTCCAATATTGTACGATTTGCACTGGCTCCCTGTACCGAGCCGCATAAACTATAAAATTCTACTTACAACTTTCAAACTTCTCAATGAGATCGTCCCTTCATACCTATCCACACTCATTACCAAGGAAACCCACAGCTGCATGCAACGAGGCCGTAACAAAAATAAAATCACAATCCCATCAGATTTCAGGAAATTAAGAAAAATAACAAGCAAAGCATTCTCCCACATTGCCCCTAATCTTTGGAACTCCCTTTCAGACTACCTAAGAGAAATAAAAAGGACCTCTTAACATTCCGAAAAAAAGTTAAAACACACCTCTTTATCCTTCACTTTGGAAATGAACCTAATAGTAACAATCCAACCCCCTCCACCAATTAACCCATCCATCAAAATTCACCCCCCCCCCCCCCCAGCTGAGCTACTCAAACTAATATCCTTTTACATTTGGCAATCAAACTTGAATATAGTTTTACGTTTATGACTGTTTTCTTTTCAAACAATATTAATGTAGATAGTTATAATTTGTTCTTTGTAAATGAATACGTACCTTCCATTGTACTATTCTAAATTTGTTTCATTGTGAACCGCATTTGATCACCCGAAAAATGCGGTAGAAAAATGTATAATAAATAAACAATAAAATAAAAATAATGGTGCCCTTTTACTACAGTGTGTTAATGCTAGGGTAGGAGCAAAGTGGAGAAACTGGGCCCCAGGGCAGAGTGGAGCAAGAACTAAGGGGCATGTTTACTAAACTGCGTTAGTGTGATTCGCGTTAGGATCCGCGGTACAGGCAGAAATCCCAAATAAGGACATGGGCGGTACATCGTTACCGATAACGCGCGTTACCAGGTGCCATAGCCTAATGAGCGTTAAAAAAACATCGTGTAGAGCGCTACGCAACGCGCGTCCATAAGGCATCTGATAAGGTGTATAGCATGGCATCTAGAACTGTAGCTTCAAGATGGCATAAGATGGCATTAGATATCAACCCCGACGCCACATCAGACGTCCCTCTTAGCGTTTCGCAGACGCTGCTTCAGGGGGGGTGAACTATAAAAACAAATAAAACAATAAAAAGAAAGTGCTAAATATATCAACTATCAAATATCAGCGGTGGATATTTTTGCTTCACACGGTTGCCCCTGGGGGATTAAATTTTACTATTGATTGGCAGGCCTGTATGTGAGGGTTCTTTTTGCGTGGAAGTGATTGGTTTGACAGCTGTAATGGGAACATGGTTTTGTGTAGCCTTATTGGATAATTTAGGCGACAGGGTGATGACGTCAGACGCCATGAGTTGGATATTTAACCTGGCTTGTGGATGTGAGAAGGAACAGTTGAGCTCTCTGATGTGTACGTGTATTCGGTGCGGGCATGGTAAGAACTCTTGGCTTTGCTTAGTTCTGGATTGAAAATGAAGTAGTTGGTATGTAGTTGATATATTTAGTACTTTCTTTTTATTGTTTTATTTGTTTTTATAGTTCACCCCCCTGAAGCAGCGTCTGCGAAACGCTAAGAGGGACGTCTGATGTGGCGTCGGGGTTGATATCTAATGCCATCTTATGCCATCTTTTGCCATCTTGAAGCTGAAGATTGCTGGGCTTTTCTACTGATGGGCTTTTTGCTCTTTTTGAGCTTTTTGAGTTCTCTGAGCAGTGGCTATTAAGAGATATATGATATGCTATTTGTTTGCCATTGAAGGTTTAAAGTATTAGTTACTAGTTATTATGTATTATTTAGCAATTTATTGATATATATCTTATCTTATGTCTCTGTTATTATTATAATTGGAATTTGTAAGAGCTATTGTCCCATCAGGATTGTATTTACTAATAAGCTTTTCAATACTGTTGATGGATGGTGGGGGTAGGTCACAGACCGTTGATGCTATTTTCTCCCCTTGGTTTTACTGATATCCGGTATTTCCGGTTTTGAAGTATTACTGACTACTTGGGGTTTTGTCTGAGGTCTGTGCTCCCTTGTCACCACAGTATTGTTAGCTTATCTAGTGCAACACCTTAGCATCGACATGAATAAGCCAGATGGGCTGGTACGCTCCCCAGACAGTATGATCCATCCCCTCCCTAGGAAGAATCGTTACACCCGCCTCCTCCATAGACCAGCGTGGCTCCGCACCCTGCAGCACCCCATTGCGGACCTCCATTGACAACCCCCCAATCCCACCCTGCATGACCTTAGAGGAGTTTGCCATGTAGCCATCCAGGCCCGGAGCCTTCCCGTCCTTAAAGGTCTTCACCGCTCCCTTTACCTCCTCATAGGTCACCAGCTTCCCCAATTCTTCCGCCGCACCCTCCATTAGCTTACTCAGACAACACCTCGCCACAAACTCCTCCTCTGTCTTCCCTTCCCCTCGCACCTCACCACTGTGGGGTTTAGTATGATACGCTACAAAGGCCTTCCTAATGTCCTCTTCCGTATACACCATTGTCCCCTCTGTGTTACGCACCCCTCCTATCATGGATCGCTGCCATCGCGCTTTCATCCTGCAGGCCATTCTCCCCCCTGCTCAGTTCCCCCCCTCATTCCACCCCTGCTGTAATTTAGTCAGGGAACATGCTGTCTCCGCCGCCCTTAACTGGTCCAATTCCACTATCACCTTTTGGAGTGCACACAGACACACCTGTCACTCGCACAACACTGACACATAGCAATGAGGGACATCTGGCCATCGTAGGTATGTTGAACATCTTCACAACTTTATTTACAGAGTCTAACTATAAACAGTCAGAAAACGTGCTGAGAAACAAAGGACAGGACCATATATCAATAAACCTTATTAACAATATAGGCTCAGGAATGCCAACCAGGCACAAAATTGCCAACCCAACACAGGCCGTGTTTCGTGAATACCTCTTCAGGGGTGGAGGCAAACAATATACCTCACATGCTCTTCACTATAAACGGCACTCTCATAGAAACACCTCGTGCCGAGCAATAACATTATCCAAAGGTATCACTGTTCAACAGGCACTTGAATTCAAGAACAGGATCGCTGAAGGATAAGCGCCGGTGACATGGTGAATACACTGTTCTGTAAGAGCAGTTCATATTTGTGGGGCCCTTTCTGGTAGGGGCCCTGCCTCCCTGTCCCTGGTGGGCATGGCAGGCCGTGGCACGGGCCGGCACAGGGTGGGTGTGTTATGCATACCCTCGCACTACACACCCTGGGGACCCCGTCACGTGGTGGCTGGCCGAGTGCGCCCCCTGCACACTGCTCCAGCCTGTGCAGCCGGTCAGCCACCATGGTCAGGGTTGCCAGGACCTGCCCCATGATGAGAGTGTGCTGCCTCTGGGCGTGCGCCTGGGCATGCACAGCCACAGCCAGGCACAGCCCACACATGCAGCCGCACAGACATACATCTCCCCGTGTCTGTGTGCTGCTCCTGTCAACGGCTATGTGTGGCAGACACACGTCCAGGAGGTATGCTGCACTGACATCATGGGGCAGGTCGCTGGTGCCCCCATTGCCCTATGGCGGCCTGTGCCACTGGACGCTGGTCACAGCCCCCATCCCCTGCCACCCCCTCCCCCTCCTCAGCCCTGCTACCCCCCTCTACTGCCTCATCCACTACCGACCCCCCTCATCCGCCTCCTCCCCCTCGCTGTGTCCAGTGGCACTCTCCTCCTGGGCTCCCCCGCCATTGTCATCCTCCATCAGCTCAGGGGCATTGGCCTCCTCCGGCCCCACTGCGCCATCCGCCACCTCCAGCCCTGCTGCTGCCACATCAGCACGTGCGTCCACTGTGGGAGAGGGGAACACAAATCATCTCCATGGTAATACATCAGCCACAACAGTCACATGCATCCTGTGCATCTGCCAGCTCTTGCCCCACAGGGCCATGTCACGTCACTCACCGTCCCGTTGCGCCATCCTCTCGCGCTGTACCCGTGCAATGAAGTGCGGGTACCTCGCTCGCAGTTCACGGGCCTTCTTCCACAGGTCCTCTACCTGTTGGGTAGACAACATGCATGGGCATTAGCGCACACGCACCCTTTGAAGGTCTCGGACACACTACATATATATCTCTGTGTGCAACAGGTGCCTGCCCGTATTGTGTGGGACGCTCATGCCCCGTACTTTACTCAGGGCCACTCCCATGTGTGCACTGCGCATGCGCATTTCTGGCGTGGACCCTATGTGCCCTGTGTGCGGGCCCCTCCAATCTAGACACAGCACACATGTGCGGGCCATCTCCACACATCTGCCAGTGCCCATCAGCTACTGCCGGGATGGGAGGTGGGCCTTTGCAGTGCTTCCTGCTGCATCCTGGGGATATAGTTGAGCCTTGTACTCCTACACAGGGGCAGATACCATAGCACCAGGATGGGGGAAATTTTTAATGAGAAACATGCAACAAGTACAAAAGCAAATTAAAAACACACAAATCCAAAACAGTCCCAGCCCCCCCAAAAACCCCCACCCACCCCGACAAAGCACAGACAAGGAATCAACCCCCCCCCCCGTGACCCACCCCAACCCACCACCACACCCGGCAAAACAATCCCTCCGTGCCCAAACCCCCCCAGCAGCAGTACAACATAGTCCAAAAGAACCCCAACGTAACACAAATGTCCATAAGTCCAGTACCCCCAAAACCCCCACCCAACCCAACAAAATCAAAACGCAGCAATGTCTGTAGCAGAAATGTCCAGCTGCCCCAAAACCCCCACCCACCCCAACAAAAGCAAAATACAGCAATGTTTGTGAAAATGTCCAGCTGCCCCAAAACCCCCACCCGCCCCAACAAAAGCATAAGTCAACAATGTCCGGGAGCAAATGTCCCAGCTCCCCCAACACCCCCACCCATCCCAAGAAAACAAAAACAGCAACAATACATAAGATAATATTCCTCCCCAACCAAACACCCACCCCCCAACAATCACCAACACATCCCCATAGAAACAAATAAAACCCCCACAAACCCACACCCACACCCACACCCCTCCAAAACATCCCCCTCATCAATCCCACAATACATAGTACAACCTCCCAGCCCTCACCCCGAAACCCACCCAAGAACCCCCTCCCCTACACCTACCACCCACCCCAAATGAACCACACCCACCCCAAACAAACAAAAGAAACAAAAAGGCATCCTCTAGCCCATTGCTAAACAAAGGCCCACAAAAAGAAAGCAAAGCAATACAGCTAAACAATAGATAAGTAACCAAAACAAAAACAACAAACACCCAGTGATGCTGGATGGTGGAGCAGGATGCACGGAGGAGTAGTGGCCAGCTGTTACAATCCCCCCCCCCCCACGGATCATGAGGACTCCCCATCCCGAGCCCTCCCCATGGAACTAAGGACTACCTAGCCCAAACCCTCCCACCCCCGGATTCACGGGGGACGGAGGGTGAGGTGACGCCACAGACGCTCCCAACGATGGGCCGCAACCACCCTCCTTTTGCGTTGCGCCACGCCGGACACGTCCTCCAGAATGTCCCGCACCACCTCGTCGAGGGGCAGGACCAACCCCCGGGCCGAAGCATAACCGCGCGCACGCCACAGGTGGTAGCACACTACGGCCGTGACGAGGTAGAGGGCCCCGGAGTCCTGCCTTGGGGGAAAGGACCAGGCCCCGTACACCCACTCCGCATACGTGAGGAGGGAAAGATCGGGCAGGTGAAGAGCAGCGGACACCAACCGGCAGGCCTCAACATTATAAGGGCACTGCCGGAGGAAATGTTCCATGGTCTCCGGCTACTCTTCACAACCCGCCCTCGGACAGTTCTGCTCGGCCTGTGACCCGTACTTGAGGTTGTCCCTCACGTACAAACGCCCGTGGAAAGACAACCAGGCCACATCCCGAACTTTCTTCGGCAGCCGAGGGGAGTTCAACTGCCGAAGGCCCCGCTGCATCACATCCGCCAGACAGTCCCGCAGGGACTGTCCCGTGGTTGAAAGTGGGAGGCGAGAATCATCCGATACAAACCTTTCCGCCCTTGAGCTTGGGCGAGCGGGTCGGTCACACCCCACCGCCGAATGAGCCCCACCATCTGAAAAACAGACGATGGGGCCTGTTCCCTGCTCCGACGCACACGTGGGACTGAGGACGCCCCCTCCCACTGCTCCCAGAAGCGAGAAAACCATGCCCGGTAGGAGGCCACCCACCAAACCCCACCCCCCTCCCGTATCCGATTAAGGTGAAACGCCATAGACAGGACGGACAAAAAGACAAAGGGGTGCAACATACCCAAACCACCCTGCTCCCGGCCCAGGCAAACAATGTTGCGCTGGACAGGGTTCATGCGGTTACCCCACAAGAAACAGAAAAAGACAGCACAGACAGACGCCTGACAGGACGACGGAAGAACGAAGACCGTGGCTACGTGCAGAAAGAGGGGAAGCAGAAACGTCTTGAGGAGGGTGACCTTCTCCTCAAACGTATACCTCCGCCCCCTCCACCGCAGCACCCGACACCGTGCAGTCTCAACACTACGATCCCAATTGGACACCGCACAGTCCTCCGATCCAAAAACGAGGCCCAAAACGCGGACCTCCCCCACCAGAGGAGGAAAGGGGGCACAGGAAGGCGGGGAGGCTTCCGAAGGTCCCAACCACAGCGTCTGGCACTTGCTGTGGTTAACAACAGAGTGGGCTACCTCCGAGTACTCCTCCACGGCCTCCCGCAGGGCCTCCACCCCCTCGGTGCCGTCCACGTAAACTGAGATATCGTCAGCGTAGGCCACGACAGACACCGGAGACGCACCAGGCGCCTCCAGGCCTCGCAACCCACCCGAGGACAATCTCCTGAGGAAGGGGTCGAGGGAGAAAACATACAGCAGGGGGCTCAAAGGGCACCCCTGCCGCACCCCCGAGGCGACACAAAAAGGCCGTCCGAGCCACCCGTTGATAAATGGGAAGCTCACCCCCCCTCGGTACAGCACCTGCAAGACGAAGAGGAAACCTGCGGGGAGGCCGAAGTACTGAAGCACCACCCACAGGTACCGATGATTGACCCGGTCAAAAGCCTTGGACTGATCCAAGGAGACCAACCAGTGGTCCCGTTGAACAGACCGGCCTCTCTCGACCATCTCCCGAACCGTGGCGGCAGCGTCCAGAACCCCTCTCCCCTGAACCGAACAATACTGAGAAGGTGACAGCAAAACACCCGACACCTCCACCAGTCGATTGGCCAAACACTTGGCTAGGATTTTCCGGTCCGCGTTCAACAGAGAGAGCGGCCGCCAACAGTCCAAAGAGCTATCGTCCGTCCCCTTGGAGAGCAACAACAGGACAGACTCGCGAAATGACCGCGGGAGAAACCCCGTATCCATGATCTCCTGAAACAGGGAGGTCAGGAAGGGGGCCAGCTGGGCGATGAAAGTACGATAGAACTCCACCGGGAGCCCATCGCGCCCAGGCACCTTCCCCAACGGCATGGCACGAATCGCCCTCTCTACCTCCACCTGCTGAATCGGAGCATCCAGTGCATTGACCTGCGCCTGAACCACAGCCGAATACACCGGGGGAAGGCCCAAGTACTCTCGGATACGTGTGAGGTCTACGGGGCGATCCCCAAACAGGTCCGAGAAGTATTCCCCCACCATACGTAAAAGGTCCTCCTGAGAGGTGTGAAAGGTGCCGTCCGCGCCCCGTAGGGCCATCACCTCCCTACGCTGAACCTGCTCCCTGCAAGTTCGGAAGGGGTCTGGGGGGGAGACCCTACCGGCCGTCCCCTCGAAGCAAAGGGAGGCGTGGCGATCGTAAAGCAGGCCACGGAGCTGGACGCGCACCTCCTCCACCTCCTCCCGCGCTGCCCCTCGAGACACCAAACGATCCAGCGACCTCCGGAGGACAGTATAGGTGAGGTAGCAGGACCGAGCAATGGAGGTGCCCCGGGAGCGGAAGAGTTCACGGGCACGCGTCTTCACCTCATCCCACCAAGCACAACGGGAAGGGAAAATGCCCAACAGGGTCTCCTGGTCTGCGAGAAAGGCCAAGAACTCCTGGACCACTTCTGATGTAGCTAACAACTGCACATTCAGTCGCCACAGGCCAGGACCCCTGCTGAGCTCCTCGTGGGCCAGGAAGGACACGGAGAGGATGCAATGGTCCGAGAAGTCAACCGCCTGCAGCTGCGGCGGGGAACACTCCACCCGAGCACTCACATATATCCGATCAATACGACTCCTGCAGGTCCCCCGGGAATAGGTGTAGCCTGGTGACCGTGGAAAAGCCCGGTGGTAAACGTCCGCCAGATTGGCCGTCCGGGTCACCTCAGCCAAAAAATGGCCATCGTAATGTGGAGGGCAATGCTCCCCCCTCGGTCCTGACGCAAGGTGTTGGTGTTAAAATCCCCTGCCAGGACCACCAAACGAGAGGTGTGTAAGTAAGGGCGAATGACCCTGAAAAGGGCCTTCCGCTCCCACCTAGACTGGGGGCCATAGACCACCACAAAACGAAACCGGTGAGGCCCACAGAAACCGTCTAAAAGCAAACACCGGCCCTGCTCCAGTTCCCACACATACTGCACTTGAAATCGGTTAGACGTGAACAAAACCGCCACTCCTGCGTAGGGCTGGGTCGCAAGGGACCAGTACGAAGGGCCCCACCTCCACTCCCGTTTGGCCCGATGAAGGCTAGCGAGCGAGGTGAGCCTGGTCTCCTGCAGAAAAATGACATCCAACCCACTCGTGGAAAGAAAATCATAGGCCGCAGCCCGCGCCTGGTCCGTCAAAATACTGGCCACGTTGATCGTGGCGCAAGAGAACGCAGGAGTGCACGCCATGCCTATTTCGAGTGCCGTGTCCCCTTCTTCCTCTTCTCACCACCCCCTTGCTCCCCAGAATCCCGCTTGCAGGACAATCCCGCAAGCTGGAGCAACTCGTTGGGGTCCACGTCGACCACCTTGAGGATCTCCTCGTCCTCCTGTTCGACCCGGTCACCCCAGCTGGTGCTGGCGCCCCCGGGACTACCAGGCAGAGCTGTCGCAAGGGCAAACCCAGCCCCCACGGGATGAGGAGGCACAAACAGGTCAGGGGTCGGAGGAATGACCTCCTCCGTGGGGTCCACCACTGGTGCCACCTCCCCCTCCCCAGACAAAGACTGAGACAACATAACAGTGCCCACCCCCGCGGGGGAGGCTGGGGCAACCGGGTCAGCAGGGGGCTCCTGCGAAGGCCCAGCACACAACTGCGGAGGCAAAGGCCCGTCCTCCCTCACCCCTCCCGGTAGCTTCTCCAGGGCCACCACCGGAAGCCGGGTGCCAGTATCCACACTCTTAGGCGGACCCTGACCGCGGCGTGCCTTCGGAATTTTCTGAGGCCGCCGCTGAGGAAGAGGGGTCGCCTCCGCCGCTAACCGTACCGAACGCCGCACAGGAAGCCCTGCCTCCACAGGCATGCCTCCATCCGCCTCAGCCGCATCAGTAGTCAAGAAGACGAAACGGTTGACGTCCAACACGGGCTCTACCTCCAGCAATGGGGAGGTCTCCCATTTCTTCCTCTTGGACTTGCCACCCTTAGAAGAGACGGTAGTCCATTCCTCAGGCGGCACCACCCGCAACCCCCTATCCTGACGTGCAACAGCCACCTCCACCACATCAACCCTCTCCTCCAACCTACGCAAATCCCCTCCCCCGGGTGGCTCCCTTGGCTCAGTGGCCTCCTCCACCTTAGGGCTCCCGGACACCTCCTGAGGGGGAGGGACCTTTACCACCTCCTCCCTCACAGGAGCCTGAGATGGGGTGACGGCATCCCCCCCGGTCCATTGTGTGATGCGGAGGGGCAGCGGGCAAAGGGGTGGCCCAATTCCCCACAAAGGTTGCACCGGATGAGCAAACACCCGGCCGAGGCATTACCCCGTCCACCACAACGAGTGCAGACCTGCTCGGGACAGTTCATGCTCAAATGGCGGAATGAGCCACAGCGGTGACACTCGCGAAGTTGCCCGGGGTAATAGCACAAGATGCGATCCCGACCGAGGAAAGCGGCCGAGGGCACGTGCTGCACGACGTTACCCACCTCACGCAAACGGATCCTACCCTTCCACGACCCGTCCCACACCCCCAGGGGCCCAGCGCCCTTAACCAGGGGTGCGAGAAGCACCGCATGACGCGACAACCAAAACTGGATGTCCTGCCCTGGGAGCGACTCATTCCTTACCAGGATGGTCACAGGTACCGCCCCCTGGCGAGAGATAGGCACAACGCGAAAGTTGACCCACCCCCCCTGCCCCCTCTGCTGCTGGTATTTGTCCCAGAAGACCTCCAGCCCCCGTCGCAGCATGAAGCTCACATCGTATTCCACGGTGTTGCTCATGTGGATGAAGGCGTACAAGTCCCCTGGGAGAAACCCCAGCCCAAGGACCATCCTGAGGACCTCCTCCCTGGCCGGAGGGGGCCCCTCCCCGGCCCACCGGATCTGCGCCACATTGCGGTGCCTGGTCTCACCCCCCCTACACGCAATCCACCCCCACCCCCCTCCCCCCCAGAGGAACCCCTCCTATGAGGAACCCCCCCACCCCCTCCCACAGGAGCAGACCCCACAGGCCCCCGAAGGGCCTCCGCAAACGTACGGGAGGGCCCTGCCGGAGGAGCAGCAGAACCCCCCACCGACCCTTGTGACCCCGAGGCCTGGGAGACTGGCCGCTGGGAAGACCCCTGCGACATCCCGGGATTCCCAAACTCCAACAACTGTGAGTCAGTGGGGCTGGGGACCACCAACGGGGCCAACGGCAAGACAGGGAGACTCCCAGACCCCACCCTCTGTTACCCCCCTCGTGTCCCCCCCTCACCCAAGGCCCCCTGCCGGGATTCCAAAAGCTGCTCAATACGGAAAGCCCGAGCCGCTCCCTCCCGCTCATCAGGACTGCCCAATGCCAACAGCAAGGCAGTCTGGAGCTCCTCCTCGGTAAGGCCCTCCAGGCCCACGAGCACCCCACCATCCCCAACCCCCCCTCCTAATCCCGAGACCGCAACCTGGGTTTCCCCCAGTACCACAGGGGAGGCCGTGGGCTCTCCCCCTCCCCCAGGTTCCACCGTCCCATCCCCCCCCAAAGGGGCTCCAACCTCTGCAGTTCCCCCAGCCGCCCCCATACCCACAGGCGCACCAAAGACCACCACCCCCCCACCAGCTACGGCCGGCAATGGCTGGACCAGCTGGTCTGCATACCCATCCCCCTCCAAACCAGGACCCTGACTCCCTAGAGCAACCCCCGCCAATGCAATGCCTCGGGCTATCCCCCCAGCTGCAGGGTCCCCTGGGAGCAAGGCAAGGCTTCCTGACCCCCCACCCCGCTCCCCCCCCCACTTCCCCAAGACTTACCTGGCCGCCAGTGCCCCCAGAGGACCCAGATCGCAGCTGCCGCAGTCGTTCTGGTGCTGGAAAAAGGTGATCCCCAGCTCTGGCTCCAGCAGGGACGCCCGTCCCGCGAGCCGAGCCACCCCCTTCGAGACCCCCATCATCACAGGATGCAGCAGGAGCAGATGGCCCCAACCACAGGGACCCTCAGAGGAACTGGTCAGAGCCCCCCGGTCGTGCATCCTGCTCACCCACAACAAGCAATTGAGCAGATACGGGAGGGCTGCTCCGGCCCCCCGAGGAAAGCGCAGGGAACAAAGGATCCCCCGAACCCAGTTCCTCCCCCTTTTCCAGCCGCGGAGAAGCCGGCAGAACAGCTTGAAGGGGGTATGCTGAGGAGAAACAGCCCTCAGGGCCCCCGATCCAAAGGAAACCCCAGGGCCGGCAACGAAAGAAGGCAGACAGTCAGCTTGCTGGAGGTCAGCAGGTCGCGAAGGCTGCCGCAAGGCAAAGGCAGGCAGACGGACACTCTCCGGAGACACCGAACTCCTACCGCCAGAGCCGTGAGAAAACCGGGTCAGGGCTCCAAAAGACCGCCGCCTTCCAGCTGGGTGAAAGGCAGAGGAAACAGCAGCAGCAGCCCCACACTTCCGGGCCGACCCGGAAGTGACATCACTGAAGCGGCGACGGCCATCGTTGCTAGACAAACCTGCTGGGGGAAGCCCAGCAGGCTCCACCTCCGTCGGGGCAGCCCCTTGCCGATTGACCCAGGTGGCAGGGATGCCGGGTTTGATGACGTCAGAGCCTGCAACGTCCCGGCGGCCATCTTGAGGAATCCCAGCAGCTGAGAGGAGCGTCGGAAAAGCGGCAAGACTGGGCGAAAACGCTCGCCCAGGGTGGGGATCAGCTCCACTTCGCTGCTGCCGTCCAGCCACAACCGCTGTACATGGAACCGCCATTTTTACCGGCGGCAGCAGAGGAGATGATACAGCAGCCATCGGAGGTGCAGGGGGGGCCATAACCACGCCCCCAAACGCCGAGGCGCCATTTTGGAGCAGGGGCTGCAGCACGGAAGGGAAAGTTGCTCCACCGGTCACCGACTCCACATCCAAACTTCGGGAATCCAGCACCGCCGTCCGGTAAGTGGAATCCGACTCCAAAAGGACTGGGGGAGCACCCAAGGCCGGCACCCCCCTTGTAGTGACATTCCCAGCAGCCCGGAACTCCAAAGGGGGATAACGAGCCCCAGCCTGCCTGCCCACCCCCGAGGGCCCCCCCCCGGACTGCGGCACCTATAGCGGCCCAGCGATCTTGATGCTGGTAAACCTCCGTGAGGGACCCACATCCCTGAGCTCTCAGGTAAGCCACCCATCGGCGCTTACCCTTCAGGGCCCGCTTTACGGTTCTTACCTGCTGGCAGTACGGCAGCCAGCCCTCCCCAGGCACCAGGGCCTGCATGCTCTCGAGATGGGAGAGCTGGGCCTGCAGCAGGGTGGCCTCCTCCTGGAGACCCTGAAGCATCCTCACCGCAGCCACCACTTCCTCCGGAGCCCTGGCGGGCCCCGGGAAAGGTGGCGGGCCCATCCCCTCCGCCTCATCTTCACTAGAGGAGGTAGAGGCCTCCTCCAGGACCCGAGGCGGAGGGGGAATCCCACCACCACCACTACTGCTGCCCTGGTGGCTCGGGACAGAGCTCCAGTGCCCCCCCAGGGCCTCCCCCTGCCACCACCCGGCCTCCACACCTGTACGGGACAGAGAAAGCGGGCCCTCTCCAGGGGGCAGTTGGCCTATCCCCCTGGGCGTGTGGGTCCCTCCCCAGCAGCCCACCGCAGTCCTACCTGGATGACCAGGGGCCCCCGCCTGGGGCACCGATCCCAAAGTAGAGCCCGGCTCCGAGATAACAGGCAGGGGCCCACCAGGCTTGGCAGGCCCCTGGTCCTGGGCCTCTCCCGCCGGAGGCGGCCCAGGACACGACATCCTGGCTCAGTCAAGCAGGCAGGGCCCTACCCCCCAGCAGGTGCTCCAGCAGCACCAACCTCCCTCACTGCCACGCACAGGAAACAGGAAACAGGAAGTGACAGCAGTCAGCTGACAGCATGGGGGAAATTTTTAGTGAGAAACATGCAACAATATACAAAAACAAATGAAAAACATACAAACCCAAAACAGTCCCAGGCCCCCCAAAACCCCCCACCCACCCCGACAAAGCAGAGACAAGGACCCAACCCCCCCCCGTGACCCACTCCAACCCACCACCACACCCAGCAAACCAACCCCCCGTGCCCAACCCCCCCAAACAGCAGCACAAAGCAGTCCAAATGGGAACAAGTAAAACGCAAATGTCCATAGCTCCCATCTCCCCCAAACCCCCACCCACCCCAACAAAACCAGAAAGTAACATTGTCCATGTCCATAAGTCCTGGACTCCCCAACATTCCCACCCACCCCAACAAAGGCCCAATGCAGCAATGTCCGCACCCCAAGTGACCAGCTGCCCCAAAATCGCCACCCACCGCAACAAAAGGAAATACATTAATGTCCATGACAATGTCCATCGGCCCCAAGAACAAAACCCCCACCCACTCCAACAAAACAGAACTACCAACAATACATATGTGAACCTTTCACCCCAACCAAACCCCATCCCCCAACAATACACACCTCCCCTAGATAAAACAAATGATACCCCCACAAACCCCCACCCACGCCCCCCCAAAACATCCCCCAGATGAATCCCGTAATACCCGGAAAAAACCCCACAACCCCCACCCCAAACCCACCCAAGAACCCCCTCCCCCACAGACATCACCCACCCCAAAGTAACGATAACCACCCCACACACACATAAGCAACAAAACGTATTCCCTGGCCCTCAACAAAAGCCCACAAAAGGAAAACAACTAAACAATATAAACGAAACAAAACAATCCCACCGAACGATGCCGGATGGTGGAGCAGGATGCACGGAGGAGCAATGGCCAGCTGTTACAACCCTCCCCCCCCATAAAGCATGAGGACTCCCCTTCCCTAGCCCCCCCCCCATGGAACTAGAAGCAGCTAGCCCACACCCTCCCACCCCCGAATTCACGGGGGGCGGAGGGTGAGGTGACGCCACAGATGCTCCCAACGATGGGCCTCAACCACCCTCCGTTCGCGTTGTGCCATGCCGGACACGTCCTCCAGAATGTCCCGCACCACCTCATCGAGGGGCAGGACCAACCCCCGGGCCGAGGCATAACCGCGCGCACGCCACAGGTGGTAGCGCACTACGGCCGTGACGAGGTAGAGGGTTCCGGAGTCCTGCCTTGGGGGAAAGGACCAGGCCCCGTACACCCACTCCGAATACGTGAGGAGGGAAAGATCGGGCAGGTGAAGAGCAGCGGACACCAACCGGCAGGCCTCGACATTATAAGGGCACTGCCGGAGGAAATGTTCCATGGTCTCCGGCTGCTCTTCACAACCCGCCCTCGGACAGTTCCGCTCGGCCTGTGACCTGTACTTGAGGTTGTCCCTCACGTACAAACGCCCGTGGAAAGACAACCAGGCCACATCCCGAACTTTCTTCGGCAGCCGAGGGGAGTTCAACTGCTGAAGGCCCCGCTGCATCGTATCCGCTGGACAGTCCCGCAGGGCCCACCGTGGTTGAAAGTGGGAGGCGAGAACCATCCGATACAATCCTTTCCGCCCTTGAGCTAGGGCGAGCGGGTCGGTCACCCCCCACCGCCGAATGAGCCCCACAATCTGAAACACATACGATAGGGCCTGTTCCCTGCTCCGACGCACACGTGGGACCGAGGACGCCCCCTCCCACTGCTCCCAGAAGCGAGAAAACCATGCCCGGTAGGAAGCCACCCACCAAACCCCACCCCCCTCCCGTATGTGATTCAGGTGAAACGCAATAGACAGGACGGACAAGAAGACAAGAGGGTGCAACATACCCAAACCGCCCTGCTCCCGGCCCAGGCAAACAATGTTGCGCTGGACAGGGTTCATGCGGTTACCCCACAAGAAACAGAAAAAGACAGCACAGACAGCCGCCTGACAGGACGACGGAAGAACGAAGACCGTGGCTACGTGCAGAAAGAGGGGAAGTAGAAACGTCTTGAGGAGGGAGACCTTCTCCTCAAACGTATACCTCCGCCCCCTCCACCGCAGCACCCGACACCTTGCAGTCTCAACACAACGGTCCCAATTGGACACCGCACAGTCCTCCGATCCAAAGACGAGGCCCAAAACGCGGACCTCCCCCACCGGAGGAGGAAAGGGGGCGCAGGAAGGCGGGGAGGCCTCCGAGGGTCCCAACCACAGCGTCTGGCACTTGCTGTGATTAACAACAGAGTGGGCTACCTCCGAATACTCCTCCACGGCCTCCCGCAGGGCCTCCACCCCCTCGGTGCCGTCCACGTAAACTGAGATATCATCAGCGTAGGCCACGACAGACACCTGAGACGCACCAGGCGCCTCCAGTCCTCGCAACCCACCCGAGGACAATCTCCTGAGGAAGGGGTCGAGGGAGAAAACATACAGCAGGGGGCTCAAAGGGCACCCCTGCCGCTCCCCTGAGGCGACACAAAAAAGCCGTCCGAGCCACCCGTTGATAAACGGGAAGCTCACCCCCCCTCGGTACAGCACCTGCAAGACGAAGAGGAAACCTGCGGGGAGGCCGAAGTACTGAAGCACCACCCACAGGTACCGGTGATTGACCCGGTCAATAGCCTTGGACTGATCCAAGGAGACCAACCAGTGGTCCCGTTGAACAGACCGGCCTCTCTCGACCATCTCCCGAACCGTGGCGGCGGCGTCCAGAACCCCTCTCCCCTGAACCGAACAAAACTGGGAAGGGGACAGCAAAACACCCGACACCTCCACCAGTCGGTTGGCCAAACACTTGGCCAAGATTTTCCGGTCCGCGTTCAACAGAGAGAGCGGCCGCCAACAATCCTAAGAGCTATCATCCGTCCCCTTGGAGAGCAGCAACAGGACAGACTCGCGAAATGACCGCGGGAGAAACCCCGTGTCCATGATCTCCTGAAACAGAGAGGTCAGGAAGGGGGCCAGCTGGGCGATGAAAGTACGATAGAACTCCACAGGGAGCCCATCGCGCCCAGGCACCTTCCCCAACGGCATGGCACGAATCGCCCGCTCTACCTCCACCTGCTGAATCGGAGCAGCCAGTGCATTGACCTGCGCCTGAACCACAGCCGAATACACCGGGGGAAGGCCCAAATACTCGCGGATACGTGTGAGGTCTACGGGACGATCCCCAAACAGGTCTGAAAAGTATTCCCCCACCATACGTAAAAGGTCCTCCTGAGAGGTGTGAAAGGTGCCGTCCGCGCCCCGCAGGGCCATCACCTCCCTACGCTGAACCTTCTCCCTGCAAGTTCGGAAGGGGTCAGGGGGGGAGACCCTACCGGCCGTCCCCTCGAAGCACAGGGAGGCGTGGCGATCGTAAAGCAGGCCACGGAGCTGGACGCGCACCTCCTCCACGTCCTCCCGCGCTGCCCCTCGAGACACCAAACGATCCAGCGACCTCCGGAGGACAGTATAGGTGAGGTAGCGGGACCGAGCAATGGAGGTGCCCCGGGAGCGGAAGAGTTCACGGGCACGTGTCTTCACCTCATCCCACCAAGCGCCACGGGAAGGAAAAATGTCCAACATATATCCGATCGATACGACTCCTGCAGGCCCCCCGGGAATAGGTGAAACCCGGCGACCGTGGAAAAGCCTGGTGGTAAACGTCCGCCAGATCAGCCGTCCGGGTCACCTCAGTCAAAAAATGACCATCGTAATGCGGAGGGCAATGCTCCCCCCCTCGGTCCTGACGCAAGGTGGTGGTGTTAAAATCCCCTGCCAGAACCACCAAACGAGAGGTGTGTAAGTAAGGGCGAATGACCCCGAAAAGGGCCTTCCGCTCCCACCTAGACTGGGGGCCATAGACCACCACGAAACGAAACCGGTGAGGCCCACAGAAGCCGTCTAAGAGCAAACACCGGCCCTGCTCCAGTTCCCACACATACTGCACTTGAAATCGGTTAGACGTGAACAAAACCGCCACCCCTGCGTAGGGCTGGGTCGCAAGGGACCAGTACGAAGGGCCCCACCTCCACTCCCGCTTCGCCCGATGAAGGCTAGCGAGCGAGGTGAGCCTGGTCTCCTGCAGAAAAAGGACATCCAACCCACTCGTAGAAAGAAAATCATAGGCCGCAGCCCGCGCCTGGTCCGTCAAAATACTGGCCATGTTGATAGTGGCGCACGAGAACGCAGGAGCACCCGCCATACCTATTTCGAGTGCCGTGTCCCCTTCCTCCTCTTCTCCCCAACCCCGGGATCCCCAGAATCCCGCTTGCAGGACAAGCCTGCAAGCTGGAGCGGCTCGTCAGGGTCCACATCGACCACCTCGAGGATCTCCCCGTCCTCCTGTTCGACCCTATCACCCCAGTGGGTGCTGGTGCCCTCGGGACCACCAGGCAAAGCTGTCGCGAGGGCAAGTCCAGTCCCCACGGATTGAGGGGGCAAAAACAGGTCAGGGGTCGGAGGAATGACCTCCTCCGTGGGATCCACCACCAGTGCCGCCGCCCCCTCCCCATTCCCGGACAGCGACTGAGACAACATAACGGTGCCCACCCCCGCGGGGGAGGCCGGGACGGCCGGGTCAACAGGGGGCTCCTGCATAGGCCCAGCACCCAACTGCAGAGGCAAAAGCCCGTCCTCCCTCTCCCGCTCCGGCAGCTTCTCCAGGGCCACTACCGGAAGCCGGGTGCCAATATCCACGCTCTTAGGAGGACCCTGACCGCGGCGAGCCTTCGGAATTTTCTGAGGCCGCCGCTGAGGAAGAGGGGCCGCCTCTGCCGCTAAACGTACTGAACGCCGCACAGGAAGCCCTGCCTCCACAGGCATGCCCTCAGCCGCATCAGTAGCCAAGAAGACGAAACGGTTGACGTCCAACACGGGCTCTACCTCCAGCAATGGGGAGGTCTCCCGTTTCTTCCTCTTGGACTTGCCACCCTTAGAAGAGACGGTAGTCCATTCCTCAGGCGGCACCACCCGCAACCCCCTATCCTGTGGTGCAACAACAACCTCCACCACATCAACCCTCTCCTCCATCCTACCCAAATCCCCTCCCCTGGGTGGCTCCCTCGGCTCAGTGACCTCCTCCACCTTAGGGCTCCCGGGCACCTCCTGAGGGAGAGGGACCTCCACCACCTCCTCCCTCACAGGAGCCCGAGATGGGGCGACGACATCCCCCCCGGTCCATTGTGTGATGCGGAGGGGCAGTGGGCAAAGGGGTGGCCCAATTCCCACAAAGGTTGCACCGGATGAGCAAACACCCGGCCGAGGTATGACCCCGTCCACCACAACGAGTGCAGACCTGCTCGGGACAGTTCATGCTCAGATGGCGGAATGAGCCACAGCGGTGACACTCACGAGGTTGCCCGGGGTAATAGCACAAGATGCGATCCCGACCTAGGAAACCGGCCGAGGGCACGTGCTGCACGACATTACCCACCTCACGCAAACGGATCCTACCCTTCTACGACCCGTCCCACACCCCCAGGGGCCCAGCGCCCTTAACCAGGGGTGCGAGAAGCACCGCATGACGCGACAGCCAAAACTGGATGTCCTGCCAGTGGAGCGACTCATTCCGCACCAGGATGGTCACAGGTACCGCCCCCTGACGAGAGACAGGCACAACGCGAAAGTTGACCCACCCCCCCGCCCCCTCTGCTGCTGGTATTTGTCCCAGAAGACCTCCAGCCCCCGTCTCAGCATGAAGCTAACATCGTATTCCACGCTGTTGCTCATGTGGATGAAGGCATACAAATCCCCTGGGAGGAACCCCAGCCCAAGGACCATCCTCAGGACCTCTTCCCTGGCCGGAGGGGGCCCCTCCCCGGCCCACCGGATCTGCGCCACGTTGCGGCGCCTGGTCTCACCCCTCCCGCCACGCAATCCACCACCACCCCCCTTCCCCCCCGATAAACCCCTCCAAGGAGGAACCCCCCCCACCCCCTCCCACGGGAGCAGACCCCACAGGCCCCCGGAGGGCCTCTGCAAACGTACGAGAGGGCCCCACCGGAGTAGCCGCAGAACCCCCCACCGACCCCTGGGACCCTGAGGCCTGGGAGACTGGCCGCTGGGAAGACCCCTGCGACATCCCGGGATTCCCAACCTCCAACAACTGTGAGTCGGTGGGGCCGGGGACCACCAACGGAGCCAAAGCTGAGGCAGGTTGACTCCCTGACCTCCCCTCCAAGGACCCCCCATGCATCCCCCCCTCCCCCAAGGACCCCTGCCGGGACTCCAACATCTGTTCAATATGGAGAGCCCGAGCCGCTCCCTCCTGTTCGTCCGGACTGCCCAATGCCAACAGCAAGGCAGTCTGGAGCTCCTCCTCGGTAAGGCCCTCCAGGCCCACAAGCACCCCACCATCCCTGACCCCCCCTCCAAATCCCGAGGTCGCAACCTGGGCTTCCCCCACCACCACAGGAAAGACCGCAGTCCCACCCCCACATTGCTCTGTACCTACATCCCGTGAATGACCGGCAACCTCCTCGGCCCCCCCAGCCACCTCCAGACCCGCAGACCCCCCAGAAGCCTCCACCCCCCCACCATGCAGCTCTAGCACCGATTGTGCCTGCAGAGCCACCTCCCCATCCAAAACAGGTCCCTGACCCACCTGCAGAAGCCCATCCACCCCCTTCAAGGCAATACTGCTGGACACCCCCCCTTCCGCTGGGTCCCCTGGGGCCCCCGGGAGCAAGGCAAGACCCCCCAACCCCCCTCCCCGCTCCCCCCCCCTCTTCCCCAAGGCTTACCTGACCTCCAGTGCCCCCAGCGGACCCAGACTGCGGATGGCTCAGTTGCTCCTGGGCTGGAACAAGGTTCCCGCCTACTCTGGCTCCAGCAGGGACTCCTGTCCCGCGAGCCGAGCCACCCTTTTTAATCCCCCCCACAGCAGAGGATGTAGCAGGATCAGACCCTAAGCACAGGGACCCCTGCAGGGACCCAGCACTGCCTCCCGTTCGTACATCCTGCTCCCCCAGAGCAGGCAAGACAGATGATTCAGCAAGGCTGCTCTGTCCCTCCGACAAGGGCACAGGCAGCAAGGGATCCCCTGAAGACAGCTCCTCCCCCTGCAGAGACGGGTCAAAGTGCAGCCGTGGAGGAGCCAGCTGATCAACGCGAAGGGGGGTACCCCGAGGGGAAACAGCCCTCGGATCCCCCAACCCAAAGGCAATGCCAGGGTCAGCGGTAAAGGAAGGCAGACGGACGTCGGCAGATCGCTGAGGCTTCCCCAGTGCAGAAAACAGCTGACCGGCAGCAGGAGTAAAGTGCTCCGGTCCCCGATGCTGCCCCGACAGAACGGACCGGCGATCTTCACTCCCCCGAGGCAGGAATCCACCTCCGGAGCCTCGGGGAGCCCAGTGAAGGCCTGAAGAGACCCCCTCTGCCCAACAGAAGCAGCAGCCACCGCCGAAATCGCTCCTGCACCACACTTCCGGGCCGACCTGGAAGTGACATCACTGCCACTCCGGCGGCCATTTTGAGAACCAGTTGGGGCTTGGGGAAGCCCGGGGAACACCTCCTTGACTGGGGAAGCCCTCTGCTGGTTGGCCATCGGAAAACGAACGTCAAATGGAGTGACGTCATCACTGACACCGGCCCGGCGGCCATCTTTGAAAGTTACAGCAGCCGATTCCAACGTCGGAGGAACTCCAAAATTGAGCGAAAATGCCCGCCAAGGGTGGGGATCCACTCCGCAGCTCATCCTCTCTCCAACCGCAGGATTATTTCCAGGAACCGCCTCCATCACCTTTTTCACCATCGGGAAGGACACAGCAGCCTCCGGAGGGACAGGGGGGCCGGAATCCACGCCCCCAAACGCCGAGGCGCCATCTTGGTGCAGAGAGTGCATCAGGGAAGGCAAGCCGGTTCCATCCACCGCTGATTCCACATCCAGACTCCGGGAATCCGCCAGCACCCTCCGGTAAGCGGGAGCTAATAGGGGTTGCGGGGCACACGCAGCTGGCACAAGACAGCCAGCCTTCTTCCCAGCCTTCTTCCCAGGAGCCTGAAACTCCAGAGGGGGATAACGAGCCCTAGCCTGCCTGCCCACCCCCGAGGGCCCCCCCCCGGACTGCGGCACCTATAGCGGCCCAGCGATCCTGATGCTGGAACACCTCCGTGAGGGACCCACATCCCTGAGCTCTTAGGTAAGCCACCCATCGGCGCTTACCCTTTAGGGCCCGCTTCACAGTTCTTACCTGCTGGCAGTACGGCAGCCAGCCCTCCCCAGGCACCAGGGCCTGCATGCTCTCGAGATGGGAGAGCTGGGCCTGCAGCAGGCTGGCCTCCTCCTGGAGACCCTGAAGCATCCTCACCGCAGCCACTACTTCCTCCGGAGCCCTTGCGGGCCCCGGGAAAGGTGGTGGGCCCATCCCCTCCGCCTCATCCTCACTAGAGGAGGTAGAGGCCTCCTCCAGGACCCGAGGCGGAGGGAGAATCCCACCACCACCACTACTGCTGCCCTGGCGGCTCGGAACAGAGCTCCAGGGCCCCCCAGGGCCTCCCCCTGCCACCACCCAGCCTCCACACCTTTACCGGATAGGAAAAGCGGGCCCTCTCCAGGGGGCAGCTGGCCTATCCCCCTGGGCGCGTGGGTCCCTCCCCAACAGCCCACCGCAGTCCTACCTGGAACACCAGGGGCCCCCTCCTGGGCCACCGACCTCAAAGAAGAGCCAGGTTCCGAATGAACAAGCAGGGGCCCACCAGGCTTGGCAGGCCCCTGGGCCTGGGCCTCTCCCGCCGGAGGCAGCCCAGGACCCGACATCCTGGCTCACGCAAGCAAGCAGGGCCCTACTCCCCAGCAGGAGCTCCAGCAGCACCAACCTCCCTCACTGCCACTCACAGGAACAGGAAACAGGAAGTGACAAGTCAGCTGACAGGATGGGGGAAATTTTTAATGATAAACATGCAACAAGGTACAAAAACAAATGATAAACACACAAATGCAAAACAGTCCCATGCCCCCCAAAAACCCCCACCCACCCCGACAAAGCACAGACAAGGACCCAACCCCCCCCCCCCGTGACCCACCCCAACCCACCACCACACCAGGCAAACCAACCCCCCGTGCCCAATCCCCCCAAACAGCAGCACACATCAGTCCAATGGCAGTCCACTGAAAGTCCAATGTCCAAACACCCAGCTCCCCTCAAAACCCCCACCCACCCCAACAAAAGCAAATCCCAGCATTGTCCTTCTCCATAAGTCCCGAACCCCCCCACATCCCCACCCACCCCAACAAAAACAAAAGGCAGCATCGTCCTTGTCCATAAGTCCCGGACTCCCCCACATCCCCACCCACCCCAACAAAACAAAGGTCGCAATATATACAATACATACCACAACATTGTACCCCAATCAAACACCCACCCCCAACAATACCCAACACAATCCCACAAAAACAGAATGTAGACCCCCAAACCCCCACCCCCACCCACATACCCAAAACCACCCACCCCTCAGGCATCTCGCACAGAACAGCAATCCCCTGCCCCAAGACCACCCAAGAACCCCTGCCCCTCATACATACCCTCCCCAAAGGAGCAATACCCACCACCCACACAAACATAAGCAACAAAAAAGTATCCCCTGGCCCCTCAACAAAAGCCCACAAAAAGAAAGCAAAGCAAAACAACGAAACAATATAAACAAAACAAAAACAAATACTAATCTGACGTTGCCGGATGGTGGAGCAGGATGCACGGTGGCGCAACGGCCAGCTGTTAAAACCCCCCCCCCCCCCCCCCCACAACCCATGACGGCTCCCCTCCCCTAACTCCCCCCCTGGAACTGAGGAGCAGCTAGCCTACCCCCCCCCCCCACCCACCCCTGGATTCACGGGGGGCGGAGGGTGAGGTGACGCCACAGACGCTCCCAACTATGGACCGCAACCACCCTCCTCTCACATTGCGCCATGCCGGACACGTCCTCCAGAATGTCCCGCACCACCTCGTCGAGGTGCAGGACCAACCCCCGGGCCGGGGCATAACCGCGCGCACGCCACAGGTGGTAGCGCACTACGGCCGTGATAAGGTAGAGGGTCTCGCAGTTCTGCCTTGGGGGAAAGGACCAGGCCCCATACACCCACTCTGCATACGTGAGGAGGGAAAGATCGGGCAGGTGAAGAGCAGCGGACACCAACGGGCAGGCCTCAACATTATAAGGGCACTGCCGGAGGAAATGTTCCATGGTCTCCGGCTGCTCTTCACAACCCGCCCTCGGACAGTTCCGCTCGGCCTGTGACCTGTACTTGAGGTTGTCCCTCACGTACAAACGCCCGTGGAAAGACAACCAGGCTACATCCCGAACTTTCTTCGGCAGCCGAGGGGAGTTCAACTGCTGAAGGCCCCGCTGCATCACGTCCGCCGGACAGTCCCGCAGGGCCCACCGTGGTTGAAAGTGGGAGGCGAGAACCATCCGATACAAGCCTTTCCGCCCTTGAGCTAGGGCGAGCGGGTCGGTCACCCCCCACCGCCGAATGAGCCCCACCATCTGAAAAACATACGATGGGGCCTGTTCCCTGCTCCGACGCACACGTGGGACCGAGGACGCCCCCTCCCACTGCTCCCAGAAGCGAGAAAACCATGCCCGGTAGGAGGCCACCCACCAAACCCCACCCCCTCCCGTATCCGATTAAGGTGGTACGCAATAGACAAAACAGACAAAAAGACAAGTGGGTGCAACATACCCAAACCGCCCTGCTCCCGGCCCAGGCAAACGATGTTGCGCTGGACAGGGTTCATGCGGTTACCCCACAGAAAACAGAAAAAGACAGCACTAACAGACGCCTGACAGGACGACGGAAGAACGAAGACCGTGGCCACGTGCAGAAAGAGGGGAAGCAGAAACGTCTTGAGGAGGGTGACTTTCTCCTCAAACGTATACCTCCGCCCCCTCCACCGCAGCACCCGACACCGTGCAGACTCAACACAACGAGCCCAATTGGACACCGCACAGTCCTCCGAACCGAAGATGAGGCCCAAAACGCGGACCTCCCCCCTGAGGAGGAGGAAAGGGGGCGCAGGAAGGCGGGGAGGCCTCCGAGGGGCCCAACCACAGCGTCTGGCACTTGCTGTGGTTAACAACAGAGTGGGCTACCTCCGAGTACTGCTCCACGGCCTCCCGCAGGGCCTCCACCCCCTCGGTACCGTCCACGTAAACTGAGACATCGTCAGCGTAGGCCACGACGGACACCGGAGACGCACCAGGCGCCCCCAGGCCTCGCAACCCACCCGAGGAAAATCTCCTGAGGAAGGGGTCGAGTGAGAAAACATACAGCAGGGGGCTCAAAGGGCACCCCTGCCGCACCCCCGAGGCGACACCAAACGGCCGTCCGAGCCACCCGTTAATAAACGGGAAGCTCACACCCCCCCTCGGTACAGCACCTGCAAGACGAAGAGGAAACCTGCGGGGAGGCCGAAGTACTGAAGCACCACCCACAGGTACCGGTGATTGACCCGGTCAAAGGCCTTGGACTGATCCAAGGAGACCAACCAGTGGTCCCGTTGAACAGACCGGCCTCTCTCGACCATCTCCCGAACCGTGACGGCGGCGTCCAGAACCCCTCTCCCCTGAACCGAACAATACCGGGAAGGTGACAGCAAAACACCCGACACCTCCACCAGTCGGTTGGCCAAACACTTGGCCAGAATTTTCCGGTCCGCGTTCAACAGAGAGAGCGGCCGCCAACAGTCCAAAGAGCTATCGTCCGTCCCCTTGGATAGCAGCAACAGGACAGACTCGCGAAATGACCGCGGGAGAAACCCCGTATCCATGATCTCCTGAAACAGGGAGGTCAGGAAGGGGGCCAGCTGGGCGATGAAAGTACGATAGAACAACGGGAGCCCATCGCGCCCAGGCACCTTCCCCAACGGCATGGCACGAATCGCCCGCTCTACCTCCACCTGCTGAATCGGAGCAGCTAGTGCATCGACCTGCGCCTGAACCACAGCCAAATACACCGGGGGAAGGCCCAAATACTCGCGGATACGTGTGAGGTCTACGGGACGATCCCCAAACAGGTCTGAAAAGTATTCCCCCACCATACGTAAAAGGTCCTCCTGAGAGGTGTGAAAGGTGCCATCCACGCCCCGCAGGGCCATCACCTCCCTACGCTGAACCTTCTCCCTGCAAGTTAGGAAGGGGTCAGGGGGGGGGACCCTACCGGCCGCCCCCTCGAAGCAAAGGGAGGCGTGGCGATCATAAAGCAGGCCACAGAGCTGGACATGCACCTCCTCCACCTCCTCCCGCGCTGCCCCTCGAGACACCAAACGATCCAGCGACCTCCGGAGGACAGTATAGGTGAGGTAGCGGGACCGAGCAATGGAGGTGCCCCGGGAGCGGAAGAGTTCACGGGCACGCGTCTTCACCTCATCCCACCAAGCGCCACGGGAAGGAAAAATGCCCAACAGGGTCTCCTGGTCTGCGAGAAAGGCCAAGAACTCCTGGACCACCTCTGATGTAGCTAACAACTGCACATTCAGTCGCCACAGGCCAGGACCCCTGCTGAGCTCCTCGTGAGCCAGGAAGGACACGGAGAGGACGCAATGGTCCGAGAAGTCAACCGCCTGCAGCTGCGGCGGGGAACACTCCACCCGAGCACTCACATATATCCGATCGATACGACTCCTGCAGGTCCCCCGGGAATAGGTATAACCCGGTGACCGTGGAAAAGCCCGGTGGTAAACGTCCGCCAGATCGGCCATCCGGGTCACCTCAGCCAAAAAATGGCCATCGTAATGCGGAGGGCAATGCTCCCCCCTTGGTCCTGACGCAAGGTGGTGGTGTTAAAATCCCCTGCCAGGACCACCAAACGAGAGGTGTGTAAGTAAGGGCGAATGACCCTGAAAAGGGCCTTCCGCTCCCACCTAGACTGGGGGCCATAGACCACCACAAAGCGAAACCGGTGAGGCCCACAGAAGCCGTCTAAAAGCAAACACCGGCCCTGCTCCAGTTCCCACACGTACTGCACCTGAAATCGGTTAGACGTGAACAAAACCGCCACTCCTGCGTAGGGCTGGGCCGCAAGGGACCAGTACGAAGGACCCCACCTCCACTCCCGCTTCGCCCGATGAAGGCTAGCGAGCGAGGTGAGCCTGGTCTCCTGCACAAAGATGACATCCAGCCCGCTCGTGGAAAGAAAATCATAGGCCGTAGCCCGCGCCTGGTTTGTCAAAATGCTAGCCACGTTGATAGTGGCGCACGAGAATGCAGGAGTGCACGCCATACCTATTTTGTGTGTAGTGACCCCTTCCTCCTCTTCTCACCAACCCCTGGATCCCCGGAATCCCGCTTGCAGGACAAGCCTGCAAGCTGGAACAACTCCTCACGGTCCACGTCGACCACCTCGAGGATTTCCTCCTCCTCCTGTTCGACCCAGTCACCCCAGCGGGTGCTAGCGCCCTCGCGACCACCAGGCAAAGCTGTCGCGAGGGCAAGTCCAGTCCCCACGGAATGAGGGGGCAAAAAACAGGTCAGGGGTTGGAGGAATGACCTCCTCCGTGGGGTCCACCACCGGTGCCGCCGCCCCCTTCCCGTCCCCAGACAGAGACTGCGACAATAGACCAGTGCCCACCCTCGCGGGGGAGGCCGGGGCGGCCGGGTCAGCAGGGGGCTCCTGCGAAGGCCCAGCACCCAACTGCGGAGGCAAAAGCCCATCCTCCCTCACCTGCTCCGGCAGCTTCTCCAGGGCAACTACCGGAAGCCGGGCGCCAGTATCCAAACCCTTAGGCGGACCCTGACCGCGGCGTGCCTTCTGAGTCTTCTGAGGCCGCCGCTGAGGAAGAGGGGCCACCTCGCCGTTAACCATACCGAACGCCGCACAGGAGGCCCTGCCTCCGCAGGCAAGCCCTCATTCGCCTCAGCCACATCAGTAGCCAAGAAGACGAAACGATTGACGTCCAACACGGGCTCTAACCTCCAGCAATGGGGAGGTCTCCCGTTTCTTCCTCTTGGACTTGCCACCCTTGGAAGGGACCGTAGTCCATTCCTCAGGTGGCACCACCCTCAACCCACTATCCTGTCGTGCTACATTAACCTCCACCACATCAACCCTCTCCTCCATCCTATCCAAATCCCCTCCCCCGGGTGGCTCCCTCGGTTCAGTGGCCTCCTCCACCCTAGGGCTCTCGGGCACCTCCTGAGGGAGAGGGACCTCCACCACCTCCTCCCGCACAGGAGCCCGAGATGGGGTGACGACATCCCCCCCCGGTCCATTGTGTGACGCGGAGGGGCAGCGGGCAAAGGGGTGGCCCAACTCCCTGCAAAGGTTGCAGCGAATGAGCAAACACCCGGCCGAGGCATGACCCCGTCCACCACAACGAGTGCAGACCTGCTCGGGACAATTCATGCTCAGATGGCGGAATGAGCCACAGCGATGACACTCGCGAGGTTGCCCGGGGTAGTAGCACAAGATGCGATCCCGACCGAGGAAACCGTCCGAGGGCACGTGCTGCACGACGTTACCCACCTCACGCAAACGGATCCGACCTTTCCACGACCCGTCCCACACCCCTAGGGGCCCAGCGCCCTTAACCAGGGGTGCGAGAAGCACCGCATGACGCGACAGCCAAAACTGAATGTCCTGCCCTGGGAGCGACTCATTCCATACCAGGATGGTCACAGGTACCGCCCCCTGACAAGAGATAGGCACAACGCGAAAGTTGACCCACCCCCCCTGCCCCCTCTGCTGCTGGTATTTGTCCCAGAAGACCTCCAGCCCCCGTCTCAGCATGAAGCTAACATCGTATTCCACGCTGTTGCTCATGTGGATGAAGGCATACAAGTCCCCTGGGAGAAACCCCAGCCCAAGGACCATCCTCAGGACCTCTTCCCTGGCCGGAGGGGGCCCCTCCCCGGCCCACCGGATCTGCGCCACGTTGCGACGCCTGGTCTCACCCCCCTCTCCGCGCAATCCACCCCCACCCCCCTCTCCTCCAAAAGAACCTCTCCGAGGAGGAGCTCCCCCACCCCCTCCCACAGAAGCAGACCCCGCAGGCCCCCGGAGGGCCTCCGCAAATGACCGAGAGGGCCCCGCCGGAGTAGCAGCGGGACCCCCCACGGACTGCTGCGACCCTGAAGCCCGGGGGACCGACTGCTGGGAAGATCCCCGTGAATTCCCAGGGGCGCCAACCATTGAGGAAGCGGAAGCGGTGGGACTGGGAACCACCAATGCAGTGGGCACTGAGACAGGGGATTGTCCTAACCCCCCCTCCTGCGATCCCCCACCCATCTCCCCCTTCCTCAAGGCCCCCTGCCGAGACTCCAGGAGCTGTTCAATATGGACGGCCCGAGCCGCCCCCTCCTGACCGTCCTGACTACCCAGAGCCTCCAACAGGGCAGTCCGGAGCTCCTCCTCAGTGAGTCCCTCCAGGCCCTCAATCCCCCCACCATCCCCGACCCCCCCTCCCAACTCCGAGGCCGTAACCTGGGTGCCCCCCACAACCCTAGGGAGTACTGCAGTCCCTCCCCCTCCCCCACTCCCCTCCACACTGACCACCCCCAGGTGACCGCCAACCCCCTCGGACCCCCCAGCTATCACCATACCCTCAAGCCCACCAGGGGCCTCCACCCCCCCACCAGGCAGCAACACCACTGCTGGCACCTGCGGAACCACTTCCCCATCCACCGAAGGACCCGGACGCACCTGCAGAGGCTCAACCACCCCCTCCAAGGCACTGCTGCCGGCTATCTCCCCAGCTACTGGGTCCCCTGGGGCCCCCGGGAGCAAGGCAAGCCCCCCCCGACCCCCCCTCCCCGCTCCCCCCCCCCCCACTTCCCCAAGGCTTACCTGACCTCCAGGGACCCCAGCGGACCCAGACCGAAGAGGCGTCAGCTGCTCCCGGGCTAAAACAAGGAACCCGCCTGCTCTTGCTCTAGCAGGGACCCCTGTCCCGCGAGCCGAGCCACCCTTTGTATGCCCCCCCACAGCAGTGGATGTCGCAGGAGCAGACTCGAAGCACAGGGATCCCTGCAGGGACCCAGCTCTGCCTCCTTTGCGTACATCCTGCTCCCCCAATGCAGGCAGAACAGATACTTCAAGAAGGCTGCGCTGTCCCTCAGACACGGGCACAGGCAGCAAGGGTTCCCCCGAAAAACAGCTCCTCTCCCTGCACCGGAGCCAGCTGATCAGGCAGACGAACAGCAGAGAGGACGGTGGCAGCTCCCGGAGACTCCCCCGGTGCAGGAAACAGCTGTCCGGCAGCAGGAGGGAAGTGCTCCGGTCCCCGAGGCAGCCCCGACAGATTAGACCGGCAATCTTCACTCCCCCGAGGCAGGAATCCACCTCCGGAGCCTCGGGGGAGCCCAGCCAGGGCCCCAGCAGACCCCCGCCGAAAAACAGAAGCAGCCGCCAGCGATGAAAGTGCACCGGCACCACACTTCCGGGCCGACCCGGAAGTGACGTCAGGGAAACTCCGGCGGCCATTTTGGATACTAGTAGGGGCTGGGGGAAGCCCAGGACACACCTCCTCAACCGGGGAAACCCTCTGTTGATTGGCCAACGAACCCGGAACATCCAACGGAGTGACGTCATCCTCCACACCGGCCCGGCGGCCATCTTGGGGAATCCCAGCAGAAGATATCGACGTCGGAGAGGCAGCTAGAGCCAAGGAAACGCCCGAAAATGGGGCGAATCAACTCCCTGCCGCCCAACCGTGCTAGGGAGACCATCAGTAGCAAGATTCGCCAGGCTTCCCCTGGCAGCCATGCAGAGCTCCGGAAGTTCTCGAGGCAGCACACAGTGATCCAGGAGTCCTCCGACAGACGCCGAGGCGCCATCTTGGGCCACGGACTGCAAGACGGAGGGAAGACCAGCATCCACAGCTGTCACAGCACCATCCAGACACTTGGAACCCGTAGGCATCAGGTAAGTGGGGTCGGATAGGGGCAATGGAGCGCTCGGGGTCTGCACATTCCGCCAGGATGGTTTTCCACCGGCCACAAACTCCAACGGGGGGTAATGAGCCCTAGCCTGCCTGCCCACCCCCGAGGGCCCCCCCCCCGGACTGCGGCACCTATGGCGGCCCAACGGTCTTGGTGTTGAAAGACCTCCGCGAGGGACCCACATCCCTGAGCTCTGAGGTAAGCCACCCACCGGCGCTTACCCTTAAGGGCCCGCTTCACGGTACGTACTCTCTGGCAGTACGGCAGCCAGCCCTCCCCAGGCACCAGGGCCTGCACGCTCTCGAGGTGGGAGAGCTGGGCCTGCAACAGGGTGGCCTCCTCCTGGAGACTCTGAAGCATCCGAACCGCAGCCACTACTTCCTCCGGAGCCCTTGCGGGCCCCGGGAAAGGCAGTGGGCCCATCCCCTCCGCCTCATCCTCACTAGAGGAGGTAGAGGCCTCCTCCAGGACCCGAGGCGGAGGGGGAAACCCACCACCACCACTACTGCTGCCCCGGCGGCTCGGAACAGAGCTCCAGGGCCCCTCCAGGGCCTCCCCCTGCCACCACCCGGCCTCCACGCTCCTACCGGCCGGGCCAAGCGGGCCCTCTCCAGGGGGCAGCTGGCCTA